>JADMNL010000022.1:417020000-418270000 GCA_016271365.2 Neoceratodus forsteri | reverse complement strand
ATGATGCTGACAGCCCCACATCTTATATCTCACAGTGATCTTTTCATATTTCTCCCCTTCTGTCTTCCCCTTCCCCGAATATAGCAGTACCTTTCAGGAATGGCCTTCTCAGTCCCCCTCCGGTATTCATTCTTCACACCTCCCCACACCAAAAACTGGTGAGTTCATCACCCTTCTGCATCATGATTGCGAGTAGTACAGCTCCCAGGTTTTTTGACATATCAAAAATAAACAAATCTTTCCAGTAAGTCAGGCTGATAGTAGCAGGGAACAAAGTGAAAGATGAGCTTTCCTAGTTTTAAAAGATCTAGGCTACCATTGATTAGGTACTAATAAATGACGGGTGTGCATCATTATGCACGTCATTTAATAGTGCCTAACCATAGATGGTTTAGATCTTATATGGGTAGGAAAGAATGTTTTTCCTCTTGTGCCCTGCTGCTATCAACCTGGCTTACCAGAAGATCACATTTATTATTAAAATGTAACTATAACATTGGAGACTGTACTAACCACATTCGTGATGCAGAAGAGTAGTGAGCTCACCAGCTTTTGGTGTGGGGAGCAGGTGAGAAGAATGAATGCCAGAGAGGGACTGAAGAGGACATTCCAGCAGGGTACAGCTATATTCAGGTAAGGGGAACACAGGAAGGGGGAAGTTGAGCAGATCATTGTGAAATCTGAGATGTGGGGTTGCCAGCACCATGCTCACTATCTGACTGTGGATGAGAGCAGCCAGTGATAACAAATACTCAGAGTGGCAGGGCTGCACCTAAACTGTTACTTGAATTCAGTGTAGGGAAATTACTCTCGGGTGGGGGTGGGGGGATGTTGACATTTGTTTGGACAATATCAAGGGAGCTGTGTATAGCTCATTTAAGATTCAGAAGGGTGGTAGCCAGCCAACTCATATTGTGGAGTACAGCACATAAAAGTACTGGAGAAGAATCGCTGGGAACTGTCCTGCAGGGTTCTGCAGATCAACAGGTAAAAGAGTAGACCGACACTTGAAGTCAGATGGATTTGCTCAATGCATTAATATGCCTCGCATACTAATAATATTGTTATCCATAGTAAATGCAGCCCTTATGAGGGTATCAACAGCTGTTTTACTGGTGTGTTCTGATGTTTATTTCTTGGCCTTCTAAGAAGACCTAGTTGTTGGTTAATGAGGTGGGAAACAAACACAACAAGGGGACTGTACATACTGCCTTCACTGTGCAGAAGTGTGGTGATCCACTCAATGTTTACTGTGGGAGCAGAAGTCAAACATTGAGAAAGTGGGCTGGAGAGTGATTTGGGAGGCATTTTTATAACACTGCCAGCTGATGAAGCATATTGGTATAGTTGTGCACAACTCTCTGAGGTACAAGATTACAATCTGAGGTGTGATAATTCTCTTCATGAGACTGCAAGCTCATATATGGCCCCAGGCAGTACTAAGGACAGAATATGTATAGTGGGGTGTTCAAAGGAAGACAGGCTAGGTGTAGAGGGTTCACCTGGAAAAAGACTACAATAGAAGCTTATTTGTGGATTACCAAGAAAGCATGAGCTTTGGAATTGGACCAGACCAGTACTTCGCTACAAATGTCAGGGCATCGCATAACCACTAGATCATCACTGTACTGTAGTTTGCCAAACAGAAAGCCAGCTGGATTATGAAACATTTTCAGCAAGCTAAAGTTAACAAAATGAACAAAATCATAGCCTAACATGTGTACTGATCAAAATAATCCACGTATTAACACATGGTGTTGATCATTCTGGTGAAACAATTTAAAACAAAGGGGGAAAAGAAGAACTATTTTACAATATAGGAGCCATGTGGGTCTCTGCCTCTGGCTCCAATTATGTCATCATGACTCATCACTTAACACAGTTGGCAGACATTTTAGGGAGCAAGCAAGGCTGTTTTTTGAAAGTGAAAGGCTGATGTTTACATTTTTCAAAAGCTTTGAAACTGCATTTATGTTATTTACATAAATGCAGTTTTAGCATAAATGTAAACAACAGCCTTTACTTTACCTCATTATGAAGCCAAATTTTGGAGTTTGGAATTTAAAAAAACTGCTTGTTTAGCTATCCTTTAAAGCTGAGCCAGTCCAAATTCTCTTTTGGAGATTTGCATGTGTTTCTCATGATGCTTTGTATTATTGGGGTATGTGCAGTTGTGTTATCTCCTAATGATGATTGTTTTCTAAATTAACTTCCTTCTAGTAGTAGTAGTAGTAATATTTTATTCATAATAGACATATGAACAGGGAAATCAGTCTGCAGTCTATTCTTCCCCATTTTTGGAGGAAGATCAAATGTTTTGCATATAATACTTTCACTGTATATTTTTTATTTATTTACTTAATGAATGAAGAATATCACCA
Organism: Neoceratodus forsteri; assembly: GCA_016271365.2. Classification (NCBI taxonomy): domain Eukaryota; kingdom Metazoa; phylum Chordata; order Ceratodontiformes; family Ceratodontidae; genus Neoceratodus; species Neoceratodus forsteri. Next base: position 418,267,619 of record JADMNL010000022.1, on the reverse strand, counting down.
TTGTAGCCATCATCTACATCTGTTGTGTTAACTTTAATTACTAAAGCACTCTTTGGAACATTTTCCAACCTCAAATTTAAGAATTCTCTACCATCCTAACACTACCTTCATTCCGTTGCTATCTCCTACCCACACTACCTTTATCACTTCATCAGCACAAACCCAATGCATATATTTACCATTTCAATACATTCCTAGATGGAGCTGCTGCCTTGGGATTGTCTTTATTCTGATATGAAGAAAAGCCATACTCTACTACTAGTATTAACTAGGAGGCTATGAGATATCTGGTCATATGTTACTATTATTACTGGATGTCATTTAATTCATATTAGAATGAAGCAAGTTATTAATTGCATCTGTACTATCAAAGATTGCCCATAGGGGTCCTGTTTTCTCCAGTGTTACCATACCAAGTTATTCCCACTACCAAAGCTATTCCCACATCATACATGATTGTTCCCAAATTCTTTTTTCTGTGTGTGTGTGTGTGTGTGTGTGTTCAATGTTGGCCCTCTGTACAGACAGTTGGTAAGACCACATCTGGAGTACTGTGTACAGTTCTGGAGACCCCATCTCTGCAAAGACATAGAAAGGGAGGAGGCTGTCCAGAGGGGCAACAAAATGGTGCAGGGTCTCATCAGAAGACATATGAAGAAAGACTAAAGGAACTAAAGGTGTATAGTCCCGCTGAAAGGAGGAGATGGGAGACATGATAGAAACTTCAAATACCTCAAGGGAATCAACAAAGTCCAAGAGGGTAGCATCTTTCAGAAAAAGAGATGTGCAAAAACAAGGGGGCACAATTTGAAGATAGAGGGGGCTTAGAGGTAATGTGAGGAAGTATTTCTTCACAGAGAGGGTTGTGGATACATGGAACAGCCATCCTGAGGAGGTCATAGAGTCAAAAACAGTGGGGGAATTCAAGAATGTATGGGACAGATATAAGGCAGTTCTAGTGGGGGGGGTAGGAGTAAGTAGGCTGTTGGTTAACTAGGATCTGCAGCTTATCCATTAGGTAGGGAGATGGGCAGATTAGGTGGGCCAAGCAGTCCTTATCTACTGTCAAATTCTATGTTTCTATGTTGCATATTACAGGAAACAGGTTTTTCTCTCAGTGTTCATGGTTACTGAGTAGATATCAGTGCTATTTTTCATGGAACAAAGCAACAAAAGTGAAACAGAAGTGCAAGGATGCCTGGAGCACAGTAAAGAAAATACATAGAATGTGCATTTGGTAATTTGTGGAACTCTAGTCCTGTGATGATTGTTTAACATGGGGGAAAGTTTCCAGCTTTTTAAAATTTCCAGGGTCCAAACCTCACATATGTTTGTCATACTCATATGTAACAAATACCTATCATTAAGGTACCGTAAATAGATGACTCAGACTCCTCATAAAGTCTGAAAATCCCCCACAAAAGAAAAATTAAATTTAGTTTTTGAAGACCTTCACTGTTCAGAGGCAATGTTGCTGCAAATCTCTTCCATGTGGCTCTGCGTCAGTTCTTTTTAGCAATGAGCAAATGTGCACAGTCTACACCACTGTGCAGCCTTCTAACTTTGGGGCCTATTCACAAAGCCTACATGCCATGTATGTGGGGCATGTAGGCAGCCCTATGTGGTAAAAATGCACAGCAGGGGTCTGGTGACATGCAGCAATGGTGCATTGGACAGTTGCGAGCTGGATCCCCTAGATGATTGTGCCACCATGCATCAGGGGGCACTCTGGGGACATGCCAGGGGGATTTTCTGTGTTGTGTGGCATGAAAGCTTGGAGTGCCACTCAGTGGGGTGTGCAAGCTATGCCTCAGGGACCTTCCATAACCCATTGCATGCCCCCCATGGATGTCACCCACCAGCCATGGTGGGACTGGAATTTGCTTCTCATTGTTGCTCTAGCCTACAGGGCAGCTGGGGGTTTGAGGCTGACATTTGAGCAAGTGCTCATGGTTGTACAGGTCCCAGACCCATGCCTTCCCACACTCCCTCACACCCATAGTGCAATGTATCATCTCTGGGACCCAAGATGCATATCCAATTGGATGCCCACCTGTGTCCCATACTGAACCCCCATGCATGCCCGATCAAGTTATGTGCTTATGGGTGGGGCTGCATGCAGGTACCCTTTGGGTGCTTGCAGTCATGAATCCGAACACTCTGCCCCTGTCCAGGGCTGCATAGGCATGCTGCCAAGTTACACATGATTCACATGTAATGTAAGCACCTTTGTGCATAGCCCCCATTGTGAATAACAATGTCTACATTACTCATATCATTATTACATTTCTCACTGTTATAAGTTTTGACAAAAAAAAAATTGAAGAGTACAAGCTCCCAAATAAGTATAACTAACCATTTTGTATTCAGACCCTCATTAGAAAAAAATAATCAAAAAAGTGCTTCTGGTCTGTTCCAGGATGGAGAAGTATATTTTGAATGCCATGACTGATTGATTTATTGATGTATTTAGTTGTAACCCCCTTGGGGGGTAGAGCCTAAGGCAGGGTACAGTTCATACCCCAGTAGGTAATTTGTGGGGGATAGGCAGCCCAGTTAGTTAAGGGTTAACTCCGTGCTGCCCTTTGGGACTTGCTGCTAGACCAGAGGTCATCATTGGTGGGCACAATATAAGCTTGGGCATGTAGGTGAGGGGGGAGAGACAGTGAGAGAGGGAGGGGCCTCATGTTGGGGCAATTGCTCTATCTGGTTAGTTGGTGTTTTTTAGGCTGCAGAGAAAAGAGAGAGAGAGAGAGAAAGAGAGCCTGTGGGAGGATGTGGAGATGGTCGAAGCCTCAAACCCCATGTGGAAGTCCAGATATGCCACACCGGTGGGACTGGAATGAAAGGCCCAATTGGGACTGCAGCCAGAGAGTGGGGCATGAGGCAGAGTCAAGGAGTGATGTGACTGGAAGTGGTTTTGCGGGGCTTCCAGTTGCTGAAGCCCTGGAGTGTGAAATGGAGCAAGAAGGGATGGGCAGATGCTGGCTGCGACTTGTGGAGGGTTTGCCAGAAACTCATGGGGACCGTCACCCAAAGGAAGCCACACAACACTGAGATGGGAGTCCAGATGGAGCTAGTGGCCCCAATGTGAGAGGCCTGCCTGTTCTTTATGGAAAGATCACAGTGAGCCAGTGGAGAAGAAAGGCAGGGCGAAGTTGATGGCCCAAGGTGCAAGGCCTGCTTGTTCCATTGGGAAAGGGTTTCAGTGAACTATGAAGTTTAAAGCTGCCTGAATTTGGGGACATCTGAATCACACTCTGTGGGAAATTATGTGAACTGTTTAAAAAAGTGAACTGCTGCAAATGTGAACTGTGGGACAATATCGGTCCAAGATATGTGCTGCCTACCTCATCCCAATTAATTTTCTGCTCCATGGAGTTCAGCAATTTCTTTGTTCAGTGGGATCCCCATTGTTTGTTTACCAAGTTGTGTCTCCAGTTATTTCTTCAAATGTTTATTATGGCTAACATTAGTTGTCTTTCAGCCCCAGCACCCAAAGAGCCTTTCATCCTGGCATGACTATGAAGACCTGGTAAATGTAAATAATTTCTGGTGCAGTATCTACTGTGGCTGCCCCCTTACCACAGACAATTATCACCAGCATACCCCTAGACACTGGGGAGGAAGGGGGTGACAACTTTATTGACTTTATTTATTTATTTATTTTCCATAATTGAACTGTAAACAGCAATAAGCAAGGAGTCAACTATAGTTGCCCAAACTTTACTGGAACCACATAATATCAAAATCTCTTGATAACCCCTTCCCCCCAATTCTGAACAATAAGATCTGCCTTGTTAGATGTCTTTCTCCAGTTCCTGAAGACACACAACCAAGTTTGGATTCACAGGGTGCAAACTAGTAAAAACTTTAGCTAAGGGATGTGCAAATTATTTGGAATTTTCCTAATGAACCATATCCTTTACAATGCTGCTATAATGTATGCCCCATATAGCTAGAAACTATATTCCACCACACACACACACACGTGAGAAAACATAGTGTATGTGCCCATTTTACAGTCTGAACAAAGCATTTCAAGGTGGCATTACAAAACTTTTACATGCATTCTAGCTCTCTTTTTGAATATTCTTTTAATATGTTCAATATATTAATCCCCTGTTAAGTTCTGGTCAAGCACTGTGTTAGTCTGAAATACAGGAAAGCCCAGCAACTCATTTTTTTTTTTATTTGGGCAGAGATGCAATCATGGGGATATGCCAAGACTCCAAGCTTATGATATCCTGACAAAACAAGATGCAATACACATCATTAGCATATTGACACATTGAGTAAGTTGCAAAACTGAGTGGCCAGGATATGGTGTTTGAAAACAACCCAACACAACTGGATGGGTTTCAGTGACAAACTCAGATGATATACCTGCAGTGCAGTGGTTTATGGCATTAATTGAGAATTCCCAGTAGATCCCAAACAGTTCTGCATGCAACAAAACATTGATTGCACATAAATAGTTCACAGCAGATTTTGCACTGGTGTGTCTGATCAATTATGGCGGAATTTCATACCTGGTAAAGATTGTTAGCAAAATTCAAGATAGATGAAAATATATCCAGTCTTTCTTAGCATATCAAAACACTTTTCTTGATTGATTTGGGCAAAGGTAAACCAGACATGTAAATATCTATTTCTAGTAAATATAAACTGACACATATTGTCAATCTTAAATCCATTGGCGATAAATTGTATCCATTGCATCGGTTTTGTGATAAACCTCTTGTAATCCTATGCATTATGATTGTATAAAAAAAGAAGCTAAAACAGTTGTGATCCTGTATTGCATACAGTACATGGGAGTGGAACCTCCAGATTGCTTCACTATAACTTTTTAAAATGCAAGCTGATACAAGCATTCCGGTTTGATTAATCTGTCCAGTCTAATAAAAGATAAGCCTTTGCATTTTAAAATGCTTAGTTAATTCTACTTTATTTAAAATCAAGACACAGAGTGACTTGTGTGGCTTAAATATTACTTCAAACTAAGGTGCTTTTGGCAGTAAGATTTTCCCAGCTGATACGGGGCATACTGGGGGCTCATTCTAGGGAGTGACTTTTGGGGCTTAGTGACTATCAGGACTCACTTTGAGAGTGGCAAAGTCAGCATGGGTTTATGAGAGGTAAAACAGCTAAACTTTTTTTTAGCAAAACAGTGATTTTCTGAGTTTCAGCAGGATTTAATAGGCTCAACCATGGATTCCAGTTCATAACCCACAGCACTCTGGAACCAGACACTTTGAGAGTGACAACATCAGAGCTGTGCTGGGTTTCCACAGCCAACAACAGTCAAGGGTTCAGAAAGCTGGCAAGTCACTGTAATTAGGGGTTATCAGTAATTTCTGGTTTATTTTTTTTAATTCCTGATAACTCTTTGCTTTTCACTGGGTCACAGCAATTTTCAAAGTTGAGTCACTCTGAGAGCCAGAGGGGTAGAGTCGTTGGTCGGGGGGTTGCCATGGGAGGGGGTTGCACAAATAACAATAGTAAACACTGTAGTCTGGCTAAGCTACTATGTAATTAGCGCCCACAGTTCATCTGGAGTTACCAGATTTAAGTGACTAGGACTCAGTAGGGCTCATTTAATAAATAAACAGATTCAGAAGCAGAGAGGAAAGAGAAAGATGTATTCTTTGACAATATGTTTTTTTTTTTACTGAACACTGTTGGTTTTAACTGGCTTAAGTTTTACACATTTTTTTTTCTTACCTCTATAACTGTGACAGACAGCACTGCGCTCACCCTAAACCTGACACTACCTGACAACCTACTGTTTCTGTTGTTATGCATCCAAGAATGTAATTTTCACAGTTCTCTCAGTTTCACAATACTACACTTACAGAATATATTTTTGTAACAGCCAGCATATGGTCATTATTTCTCAATATTAGCAGGTTAAAGTTGGAATGAGAGCTGACTCGACCTGCTGCTGTCACTCCACTAAAATGAATCTGATGTACGGTACTTTGGAGAAAATCAGCCACAACTCTATGCACTTCTGTCCCCCCCACCCCACACACACACTTACACACATAACTCTGTGAACTTCAGCATTTTAAAGGCTTTTTAAAGCAGTAGCACCGGACACCACTGTAATTTTGAAGAAAACTAGCCCTGACTCCACACAGTGCTGTTAACCCACCTTGAGTTTTAGTGGCTTACTGATTTTGTAAAGCAGTAGCTCAACCACATTACTGTTCTTGCTATTGTTGTTGGTGCAGCCCCAGCCTCCCCCCTCCCCATGGCTCTGACCCTCTTGCTCCAGGGTAGGAACTCAAAGTATTATATTGCTTCTCTGGCTTTTTAAAAATTAGGCATAACATATATAAATCGTTATGCTGTATATCCCACAACCTGTTTTTTAACTATAAGAAAGAGATCTAAAGCCCATCCAGTGGTATTGTAATTGATTAAATTGTATGACTAAGACTATGCTAAGGAGTCAGACATTTCATGAATGCAGTTGAGATGAACAAAATTTCCCCGTGGAAGCCTCACTAAGCAGCTGATCAGTAAGCAAAACTCACTCCTGAGATGTGGTGTAAAAAAATATTCCGATTTGTTTGTCTGGTGATGGGTGAGCTGCCACTGTAGTGACTGTAATGGGCAAGAAATTCTGTTTCTAAAAGAGACTGCACTTTTTTACCATGGATGGAAAAGAAAACAAAGAGGCACATAATCTCCTAATAATTCTGTGGATATCAATCAGCATCAGCGTACAACTGACACTCTCCATCCCCTATCCATCCCTTACCTGTCAACTTTTTATAGTAAAATTAAATCAATGTGTATGCCTATTAGATATCTGAGTATATCTGCTACTGGTAATAAAGATGTGACCTGTCACTGTCAATCTGTGAAACCCATTGTACTGACAGTGGTGCCAAGTCTGGCTTCTGCTATAAGGCCCCTACCCTGTTTAGCACTGAATCTGGTGCATCCAGGAGCCCCCACCACAGTCCCTTGATCTGCATCTATTTTGGGCTTTTCTGGGGTAACATAAACATAGAAACATAGACTTTGATGGCAGATAAGGACTGTTTGGCACACCTAGTCTGCCCATTTCCCTACCTACTGGATAAGCTTCGGATCCTAGTTAACCAACAGCCTATTTCTTCCTACCCCCCACAAGAATTGCCTTGTGTCTGTCCCATGCATTCTTGAATTTTCCCACAGTTTTAGACCCCACAACTTCCTCAGGAAGGCTGTTCCATGCATCCATCACCTTCTCTGTGAAAAAATAGTTCCTCACATTGCTCCTGAGCCGTCCCCCTTGTATCTTCAAATTGTGTCCCCTTGTTCTTGCACATCTCTTCTTCTGAAAGATGCTACCCTCTTGGACTTTGCTGATTCCACTGAGGCACTTAAAAGTTTCTATCATGTCCCCCCTCTCCCTCCTTTCCTCAATGGTATACATATTAAGCTCCTTTAGTCTCTCCTCATATGGCTTCTCTTCAAGACCATGCACCATTTTAGTTTCTCTCCTCTGGAATGACTCCATCCTGTCTATGTCCTTGTGGAGTTGGGGTCTCCAGAACTGGACACAGTTCTCCAGATGGGGTCTCACCAACTGTCTCTGCAGAGGAATAACAACTTCCTGTTTTCTGCTGGTGATGCCTCTCTCTATACATCCCAGTGTCCCCGCAGCCCTCCCTACTGCCTTCTCACATTGCTTGCCAAACTTAAGGTCATCTGATATGATTATCCCCATGTCCTTTTCCATTTTTGTTGTTGTTACTACCTCCCCCCCATTGTGTACTGTTTTCTGGGGTTTTTGTTTCCCAGGTGCATTATTTTGCACTTCTTTGCATTGAATCTAAGCTGTCATACTTCTGATCATTCCTCCAACCTTGCCAAGTCCCTTCTCATCCTTCCCATGCCTCCTTGTGTATCAACCCTGTTGCAGATCTTTGTGTCATCTACAAAGAGCCATACTTTTCCTTCCAGTCTGTCTGCAATGTCACTTATAAAGACATTAAAAAGGACTGGACCCAGTACTGAACCCTGCCGTACCTCACTAGTAACCCCCCTTTCTTCAGAGTGGACTCCTCAAATGCCAACTCCAACTACGAGGACAGGCAGCACCATCACAGCAGTCAGGCAGAGCCATTTCAAATGGAAAGGGTATTTTTATTTGCACACTTTCTTTTCTGTTTAGCTGATTGCATCTCGGTTCTTACCATGTTGGGTTTTGGTGGGATAGACTTGCTTCTTGATGGACTGCAACATTGGGAGCCCCTTATATAGTCTGCATCCATGATCTCACCAGAGGTCCTACCTCACTTCTTCAAGACACACACACAGTGATTTCAGGCTTCACCTTACACCTTCAGACTGGTGTACCACACATTAAACACCTTCAAGTTGCAAGTTGGAACTGGAATTGGACCTGCTACTCATCTGAGCTTGCAAACCTTCAGCACGGGGTGAGGGTCACCCAATGGATAGTCATAGAACTCAGAACAAACATGTGCGTCTGCTTAAATTTTATGAATTATTTCTCACTGGTATGTAACATGCTGCCCTAATAATCACACAGCTTTCCAACCCTGTTCAAATGGATTGGTAAAAGTTCCCATTTATAACATAATTTAGGAGTGAGAAGAACATGACTGCCCTAGATGGGATTTGAACCCAGGTCTGCTTGAAATTCAAAACAGATCTGAGTTCAAATCCCAGTCAAACTTCTAAACATTATTTACAGCAAAATATTTAAAAATTTACAAACACTTGCAACAAAAAGAAACAAAAAATGAATTATTTGTGCTCACAGCAGTGGGTAGCATAATCCATTGCGACTTGCATTACATAACGGTAGACTTTGTATATTTGCTGACAAAAATACTGCATTACATATGCATTTATAATGTTGTATATCATCAAGATTCAAGATTCAGTTAGTTACCCAATGCCACCCCCTGATCTCTCCTTATCTGTACAGGGTGGGGGTAGGATGTTAGGGTTGGAAACTCTAATGTTGAATTTTCCAGCTTTTGACGCTTTAATAAAAACCCTGATGCAGTAATATATTTTTTTGCAATTTATTTGCTTACTTTTTGAGATAGTAAAAGAGTATTTATATTTTATGGTGGGAGCTCAGGGTCCTTTGGACACTGAGCTCCCATCCATCCACAGATGCGCATATGTATCAAGTTGCGAAAACCCGAGAACCTCCAGTTCCTGTGCTTCCATGCACAACGTTACAAGAAGGCATAGTGAAATTGCAAGAAATAGTCATAACTGCACCCTCTAAAATAATTTTCAACCCAAATGTTTAACATGACCTTCTCATCACCTCACTGTATGTACCCAGTACAGAAAATCTTCAAATCCATGCAAAAACATAATTCTGAGCAGTCGCAACACCATTATAAACCACATTTTGGCTAAGATTTGAAAAAGGACAGCTATGGCATTCATGATGCGGGGTACTAAGAAGACTATATTGAAAATATGGAGTAAAAATATTGTAAATTTACAATGTTATGAGCGCCCGTCATGAGATTTCTACAAATCCCATAACACAGGTATTTTTGGAAATGTTGTTCCCAAATTTTCAACATGCCCTTTTTGGGACCCCACCTCATGAAAACTGGTACTGTCATTTCATTAATTGGTCCCAAAAGGTGATTTTGCACAGCAACCATGCCATTCTTCACCACAGATGTGAAAACACATTCTGGTCAGGATGCCTGAAATGACAGCTGTACTGTTCATGAAGTGGTATGAAAAAAATGTCAGTGTTGAAAATTTTTAGTGAAAATATTAAAAATAACTACAGTTATGAGCATGCATAGTAAAATTTCAACAACTGTGTGTGACTCAGGTGTTTTGGGGTATTTTTGCACCGGATTTTCAACACAGGTTTCTTGGGACCCCACCTCATGAACACTGGCACTGTCATTTTGTTAATAAGTCTGGAAAGATGATTCCGTGCAGTGACAGTGAAATTACCTTTTAGGACTGAGTAACGAAATGACAGTGCCAGTGTTCATGTGGTGGGGTTCCAAAAAGCCCAAGTTGAAAATTTGGTAAAAAAAATACCAAACTAATGGCCGAGACATCAACATAAGTTCAAAACTTCATTGACTGCCATTATACAGCACTTACCTTGATTCCTCAGTTCATGATTCAGCTTTAAAGAGTGCAGATGTATCCCAGTCCAGAGACGATGACAGCTGCTGACCTGCAGAGGTAAGTATGGAGTAAGCGGGGGTGTGCGGGGAGGTGGGTGCACAGAGGGAGTGTTGGGATGGGGAGTGGCAGGTGAGATGACTAGGGACTGCTTTCTTTTTTTCAGAGGAAAAAAAGCTGGGTGAACTGTTTTCTTTTTTAAAAGGAACCCTCTGTAAATCATATTTCAGAACACTGGAGGTGGGGTCCCCAGTGTCACACAATGATGGGGGGTTATGACATTACTAGGGATATTGGAAGTGGGGTACCCCATGTCCCACGCTGTCAGGGAAGGGGGGTTACTGCCAACACAGGGATTGGGCACCCCACTGTCAGCATCTGTAGAGGAAGAGGGCACACTGCTGGGGGGGGAAGAACATACTGGGGGCACTGTGAGTGGATTCCCCTGTGTCCCACACTGGCAGGTGGAGAGTGGTGTTATGCTGCCAACATGGGGATTGGGCACCGCAATGTCAGCAGAAATTTCAATATTTTATATTAATATTACTTGTCCCCCTTCCCCTTAGAAAAAGTAAACCGGGAAAATCAAACATTTATTAGGTAAACACTTGGTGTTTGCCTAATCAGAGACTGAGGAATCCAATTCTGGGGTCTGTTTGCCCCAAAATGAGCTGGGCCAATTTAAGCAAATCCACCCCCCCATACTGTCACTGGCAAATTTGTATCAGGACTCTGCTGCACTACCACACGGAAAAATAAATGTCATAAACTAATGCCAGAATCATATTCCTTGGGCCCCAATTAGGTAAACACAACTGTTAGTGTTTACCTAGGGGCAGTATTTTTAAAAATATTTAACTTTATAACCCTTGCTAACTGAAAACAAGATGGCGGAATCTGAAATGAAAAGTTCAACTTTGAACAGTAAAGTGCAAATGGTAAATGGTTATTTACTGTTTGAACAGTAAAATGTGAACAGTATATGGTATTTACCCTTCGAACAGTGAAGTTTGGACAGTAAATGCCATTTACCATTCGCACTTTACTGTTCAAATGGTAAATGGTATGTACCATTTGAGCAGACTGTCCTGCATCTATCACAAAAATTATTATAATGCAAACATGGTAATATATTTTTTCACCAAACCATCTAAAGGCACACCCTTGGGACACACCCCAACATCCCTGAAAATGTCACAGAAAAAGTTCATTCTGTGTGTGCTGTAGGAGAGGACAAAAAAATCCCATGTTATCCTATGGGAAAAAAAACATACATTTTTGGCTTTTTGACCACTTTATATCTCAAAAACCATAACATCTGCTGTCATAAAACTGTCCACATCTTGTGACACTGGCAACATGACACTCTGAGCTGCTGAACACCCAAGACACCCCCCATCCGACATGCATTTGTTTGCTTTCATCGGGAAAAGTTTAGCTTGACGTTCAGGTGCTCACTGTGACTATGCTGTGTAATTAAAATCATGAGCAAGTTATCATCTTTCTCTTTTTTTCTTCCCCATTTTTGTTACCACTGTAACAGAGTTATAAAATCACTTTGGAAATGACGGAACCAACAGTTGGATAGCAGGTACTGGACAAACAACAAGGAGGAAGTCTTAGAGCAGTTATTCACAGGGCATGTCCAAGCTACTGTATATTGCCCTGTTTCCAAATGTGTGCAGGTTAATGCTAAAGTAGTTGAAAATCTGCAAAATTTAATATTAGGAGTGAGTGAGGGATTACAGAAAGCACATGAATGCCCAATAAAGCTTCAGGACTCCATGCAAGTCTTTACAGCAGCACAGATGAGACTCAGCCAAAAGGATCAGAAAAGCAACTTGAGTTTCAGTGGCAGACCCAGGATTCTGGTAACCCCTTTGTCTGGAGCCACCAGACAGAGTGATTTTTTGTCTTTGAAGCAGAAAGTACAGTTTTACCCATCAGTAATATTATTTACCAGGGGCCTTATAAAATGCCAGGACACAGATCCAAGACAAAGAAATCTAATAGCCCTCTGGCTGTGGTGGGAGCAAGAGATGAAAGCAACATATTGGATACTGGTATAAAGAATAAAGCTAAAAAAAGTGAAAAAAAAGCTACATTAAATAAGCGGGAGGTGGGTCAGGTAATTACTAAGGAAGAGAGCCCTTTGTCTACAGTTCTCACATTACCTGTTAGCACATACAATATATATTTTTAAAATAGTTTGCTTTATTGTAGTATTACAAAGTACTGTAGATTTTTTGTACAATACACAGATCTCTTGTTCAGATACTTAAACAAACAGCCAGTGATATGTGTCAGGATATTGTACATCTACATTGGTACACAGACTGTGGATTGTAACATCTGCTCACTTTTGTAACCAAGACCGAGTAATTTCAATAAACTTGACCTTACCTAACAAGAGTATCTGATTCCAACAGCATGGTAGAGTATAACCACAGAACTAGTAAGACCTTATATTCCCACCCCCCATTTCGCCACTACAATATATAAAAGGAATAATTCCTTTCCTAGACAATGTAGGGAATAGTCACATTACTCAGTAAGGAAGAGTTAGAAGGACTAAGTCAATAACCATCTCCAGGCTGTATCAAGACCAGATCCAAAACAAGGCTCTCCTAAGCGGATAACAGGGCGTGTAGAGGAGCCCATACTCTCTGATATTTTTTACTGCGCTTGGACATATTGGCATTAAAGTATTCCGCTTGCAAAGCAAATAGTATTTCTTTATGCCATTCTACATACGAAGGGGTTTGCTGGTCTAACCAATGGCGCAATATGATTTTCTTAGCGCCAGAGAGATATCAGTGTCATATGTTTCTTCTGATTACCTACTAGAGTTTCGCCTGAGTCACCCAAGATGCAGATTTCTGGACTAAAAGCATTTTGGAGCCCAAGTATAGGATCCAGTTTAGACCTGATGGCAGCCCAAAATGGAGTGACTTTGTCACATTCCCAGAGGATATGAAGGAGTGTACCTCTTTGTGAACCACATCTGGTACAAAGTTCCAATGTATGATGCCCCATCTTATTAAGTTTTACAGGGGTGTAGTATAGGTCATGCAGCACATAAAATTGAAGCAGCCTATACCGATCCCACCTGATATCCTTATACAGCCTTTTCCAGATTTGTTGCCATTGACGAGGTACTTGGGAGGCGGAGGGGGAGGGACCTATCCCACGTGTAATGTTGTACACCTTCTTGTTCACTATTACTTATTTGAAGTGCCTTATAGTAGAAGGTGACAAGGTGAGACGAAGGTCTCCTGGTAAGTGAGCTAAGTATAGGACCGGACATAGACCGACTCCAGAGGCCACTACCAAAATGCTGTATTAGGACGTGGGATATTTGAAGGTACTTAAAACAAAAAGAAGCAGGTAATCTGTATTTTGTGCTAAAAGCTGAGAAGGCAAGTAATTTACCATTTTGGTTAGGTCAGCCACCGTGATTTCATTCCGGCCAAAATGAAGCAGTGACAAACTTACTATTTTAAAATTAGGGTTTTGAAAAGAGGTTGGGACACGCCCTTTGATGGTGAAAGCCCGAAGGTTTTGTTCAACTGATCATGTATCCGTATCGAGATTGTGATTGGTGTGGGTTCACACAAATTGGGAACTTTATTAGCGGTAATGTAAGGGAGGCTCTTAATATCGATTCCTGCAGCACTGCATATTGACTGTTCTATTTGTAGCCATAGTGGGGGGTCCTTTGTGGGTTTTAACCATCGAGAGACTGTGGCACAATTAATGGCCAAGTAATAGAGGTAGATATTAGGGACTTGCAATCCACCATGCTCTTTGGCCCTCTGCAATTTAGTAATTGCTCTCCGAGCGATTTATTTCTCCAAATAAATTTAGAGATAATGCTATGCACCTGACGAAACCACGAATGGGGAAGGAATAAATTCAGCATCTGGAGGGGATACAATAAATGAGGCAGGACGTTCATTTTTATAATGCTGATACGTCCCCAGAGAGAAATGGGAAGCGATACCCAATGATTAAGGTCTGTTTTAATGCATATAAGTAACTGGTCCAAGTTATATTGTTGCATTTTGCTTACGGATTGTGACAGAAATATGGCTAGATAATTTATTTTATCCCTTACCCAGGTGAACCCGAGGTGCTCCAAGTCTGCCTTTAAAGTCCAACTGTTTAAAGGCATTACTTCCATTTTGGTTACATTTAATTTATAGTTGGAGAGTTCCCCAAACTCTTTGATAATGTTGAGGGTAGCTGGTATAGACGTACTTGGATTTGTGACATGAAGCATGATGTCATCGGCATATACCGATAACTTATATTGAAATCGCTGGATCGGAATGCCAGATACTGATGCGGAGTGATTAATCCTCCTGATGAGTGGCTCTAAAAATAAGTTAAACAAGTAGGGAGACAGGGGGCAGCCTTGCCTCGTTCCCTGCTGGAGAGGGAAGGATTGTGATATTACCCCATTACATAGTACCCTAGCAGTAGGGTGGGAGTAAAGAATTTTGATCCACTTTATAAACTGTAAAGGAATTCTATATCTGGGTAATAATTCGAACAAGTAGTCCCATGAGACACGGTCAAAGGCTTTTTCCGCATCAAGGGAAACTAGAGCTGCCGGAGTATGAGAGTCCCTTGCTGCCGATATGAGATGAAAGATTTTACGTAAGTGATCCGATGAGAGACGCCCTGCCACAAAACCAACCTGCTTGGGGCTTATTAAGGAAAGCCAGACCTTGGCTAACCTATTAGCCAGGATTTTGGCGAGAATCTTCATATCCACATTTAGTAATGAAATTGGACGATAGCTCGATACTAAAGTGGGGTCTTTGTCTGGCTTGGGGAGCACAACAATAGTGGACTCGGTGAGGCTGAGATCTGAGAGACCATGATGGAACATATAGTTATATGTATCAAGCAGGACAGTACTCAGCTGAGATTTGAATACCTTATAAAAATTGGATGTGTAGCCATCCGGGCCCGGGGCTTTATCAGCAGGGAGAGCTTCAATAGCCTCATGTACTTTGCTTATACTGAGGGGAGCTTGTAGAAGGGCTATTTGGTGCTGGGATAAACTTGGAAGATCTATATCCTCTAGAAAACAGTCCAGTGTGATATTCTTAGAGGATTGAAGGGGGCAGGAATATAAAGACTGATAATATGTTTTGAAGCATAGAGCTATCTCTTCAGGAGTAGTATGGTACCTGCCCGTCGGTTCCTGTATGGTAACTACCATCCTATCCGTCACCTGCGACCTGAGCCTTAGGGCGAGTAGTTTCCCCCGCCTTGTCCCCTTGATCGAAGTAAGTGGCTTTTGTTTTAAAATGGAGATATTCCACTTTATCGCCAAGAAGAGTATTGTATTGGAATCGAAGGCTTTCCAGCCTTTCGAATTCCATGGGGTGTGACTGGGAAGATAGAGTTTGCTCCAGAGCCCTAATCTGTTGTAAGAGTGAGGAAGATTCTGATAAAGTTTTCTTTTTCCTAATGGTGGCCAACCGGATAATCTCGCCTCTTAACGAGCATTTCAAAGCCCCCCAGAGCACATCTAACTTCGGCATGGACCCGGTGTTAGACTCCTGAAAATTTGTAATGTACCTTTGTAAGAGATCGACTATCTTCTGGGATCTAAGTAATTGGGGATTAAATCTCCAGACCTTAAATTGGTTAGTAGGGGAGGGTATAGACCATTGCAAAGTAGTTGGGTGGTGGTCAGAGATCACTTTGGAAAGATAGACACAACTCTGAACCCTCGCCAAGGTGCTCAATCCCCAACAAAAAGAAGTAAATTCTTGACAATGTGTTATGGGGGAGGGAGTGAAATGAGTAGTCCCGAGAGGAAAGGAAAAGGGTCCTCCATGGATCCACAAGACCCAGAGTATTCATAAGATCTCTGAGAGCCAGCTGAGCTGGGGTGTATGGGGCATGCCTTGTTTTTGATCTATCAAGGCTGTTACTGAGAACCAAGTTCCAGTCTCCACCAAGTAAGATAGGGAGCTTAGACCATGATGCCAGATTGGACACGAGACTTGAGAAGAATTGGGGGTCATCACTAAGTGGTCCATAAACGGATCCTATTACCATTTCAGTATGGCCTAATATTGCTCTCAAAAGTATATACCTACCTTGTGAGTCACCTATCAATTGCAACAGGCGAAAAGGTATACGACGTGCAATTAATACCGCAACTCCATTTCTACGAGAGTCTAACCCAGTGCCAAGCACATGTCCCACCCATGTTCTCCTTAAATTATTGATTTGTGAGCCAGGTAGATGTGTCTCCTGAATAAAAGCTACATCTATGTTAAGTTTATGAAGATGCAGCAATATCTTGGCCCTTTTGGTAGGGGATTGAGCACCTTTAACATTCCAAGAACAGAACTTTAACACACTTGTCATGATTAAACGGTATCAATAAGAGCCCAATATCATCTGACTCTTCCTCAAGAAGGAGTCGTTTCCAGTGCACTATTCCATATTGACTTAGTGGCGAACCCCAAATCCTTCCCACCCTCCCTACAACAACATCCCTTTATTCACGATTCCCCCCTTCCCAACCACCCTACCCCATTTATTCACTCTCAACCCCCATTCCCATGCCCGCCCTTAATAAACTAATATGTTCCTTTCCCCTATATTGCCCTTCCCCCCATTTAATCCCTCTACCCATATTGGGGTAGGCATTATACCAGATACAAGAAACAAGATTATGGGCCAACATTATCCACCCTTTGAAAACGAGAAGTATTATCAGTGATAAACTACAAGTTCTTATTCCCAACAACCCAGTGGGTAGACGACCCACCCTGTGCCAGATTGTGATGCACTGAGTAGACTGCCAGACTATCCAGAGATTCCCGCTTCCCACCCCGGCCCCCTAAATCAGAGACATGAATATAGTACTATTTACATCCATCTGATAGACATCAAAAAAAAAAAGGGGAGTCTAAGCCCCTCTGCACCACATTAGTCACAGGTATTCATATAAGTCCATATGCAAAATGTCCTCAAATCGTTTCAACAGGAGCTTCTAAAATAATAAGAAATAAAAAAAAATAAAAAAGGGGGGGAGGAAGGGGGAAGAAGGGATCCAAGCCCTCCTGCACCATCATAGCCGCAGGAGTTGAACACATGTCCATATGCAAGACATCTTCAGATCACACAGTAATCCTCGGTACTCAGCACACTCTCATCTGTAAAGCGTCTTCCAATCAGTGCAACAGGAGCTTCCAGAATAGCAAAAAAAAAAAAAGGGGGGGCTTCAGTTTCCAGCCTGACAGGAATGAAGAAGGGTCCAATTGGAGCAGCTGCAGATGCTATCTTTCTTACACATGGAGTTCTACTGCCCTCATGTGGCACTTTTAATTAATACCAGGAGGTCAGAGGTTTCTTATCAATTTGTCAGTTATAATTGTAGTGATTTATTAAGTGGCAAATCCACAGGCATCCGCTTAAAATACAGGTCCCCACAGTGGTCAGCCTTGCTAAAGCACATCATCACTTGAAGGCGAGTGAATTAGTAAGTAGCCTCATGGCCCTTCAGCGAGAAGGGAACAGGTCAGGGTACATCTGATGCAGTGCGGCAAGTGCCAACTGCGCATTGTCAAAGGAGTGCCACGAATCTGCTTGCATAACCATCAGTCTGGAAGGGTATTGGACTTTATACTTAATACTTGCAGCGATTAACTTTGACACTATGGGGTGGTACTCCGCTTGGCGTTGTCTCACTGTGGCAGGAATATCTTGAGCCAAGCGAAGCTGTTGGCCCTCCCAGGTAATCTGCTGCAGTTTTCTAACCTGTTCCAGAATATAAGATTTATCCAGGTAATTTAGTAGCTTGATGATAACTGGTCTCGGAGGCTTTCCACTCGTGGGCTGAGGTCGCAATGACTGGTGAGCCCTCTCTATTATGTATGAGGGGTTGTTCGGGGAGGGACCAGCAATCTTAGCCAGGAGCTTCTGACAAAATAAAATGGGAGCTGTTCCTTCTGCTTCCTCGGCAAGACCAAAAATAACGATGTTGTTCCTCCTACTACGGCCCTCCAAGTCTTCTAACTTGGATTCAGCTTTGTGCAGTCTTTGCCTCAAAGAAACCACCTCCGGGTCCATCTTATTTTTCCTATTTTCCAATGAAGCTGTGTGAGCTGAGAGATCTGAAATAGCTCAATTCGTATCAGCCAAATCACTTCTGAGTGATTTGATTTCTCTAGTTATGTCCTGCAAGGCAGACTTGAAGAGCTGCATTTCCTCGAGGAATTTCTGTTCCGATAGTGGGGTCACAGCCGATTGAGATGCCGTTGGAATGAGAGGTTTAACAGAGCCTCCGGTCTGGCCTTTGGATCTTTTCGATCCTTTCTCCGGGGTTTGCGGGGGGTGTGGCGCGGCTGCGCCCGGCGCATTTCAACTTCCATGCCTCAGCTAGAACCCAGATTTCTTTAGCTTGGAGCTTGCTTACAGGTAGGCAAAAGAGATTCCTAGAACCCCAAATATGCTGCACACGGTGAGCCGCGATGAAGCCCTTCTTTTAAATTAACACCAATGCTCAGTATCACGTATTTTGGATGTTTATAGGAGGAACGAAGCGGGAGCAGGTCTCCAGAGCAGCTAATCTCACAGCAGCATCACGTGATCTCCGCCCACATACAATATTTTTAATAAAAAGAAGAAAGGAAAAACTGAAAATGAAGGACAAAAAGAAAAGAGGGGTGGTGCACAACCTGCAGGGGAAAACAAATTACAGAAGGAGGAGGTGCAGGTTGGAGCACAATTTGAAAAAAAAGAGGGAAATAAACAGGACAGAAAGCAGGAAACCAAGATAATGGGCAGCCATGAAGAGAATTCTACAGACTCTCAAGGAGACATTCTGAAGGAAATGAGACTGGGATTTGCAAATATAAATAAAGCAGTTAACAGTTTGTCACAGAAGCTTTCAGAAGTAGTGGATAAAATGAAGTCTCTCTCTCTCCATCAGAACAATAGAATGCAAAACACGGGTGGGCCATTTAGAGGATTACCTCCCTAAAATGTCCACTTCAGTAACAAACTGCCGTAAAGAATTGGATGAATTAAGATCAAAGGTGGAAGACCTAGAATCTTGGTCAAGGAGGGCCAACCTGAAGATAGGTAATTTGCCAGAAGAGATTGCAGGGGGTGACCCACATACTTTCTGTGAAACCATGTTAATTGAAATCCTCGGCCAAGATTACAAAAGATAGAGCTGGACAGAGCACATTGGGCCTTTGGCCCCAGGGATACTCAAAATAGGCCACATTTTGTATATATCAAAACTTTGAGATATCAAGGCAAGGAAAGAATATTAACTAAGGCCAGAACAGAAAAAGGCCTAATGTATAGAGGGATTAGATTACAAGTTTTTCCAAACCTACCTCCATCGGTCTTGGCTAAAAGGAAGAGCTTTGATATGGTCAGAGATAAATTAAGGAAGAAATGTATCCCATATGCTATGCTTTACCCAGCAAAGTTAAAGGTCACCTTAGATGGGAAAACAATGTGTATCTGAACCCTACAGAGGTAGAAGAAATCTTGAAAAAACAACAGGAAAAGGGAAAAGAAAAACAGGAAAAATCAGCTAGGAGCTTTGCACCTGATCCTGGAGGTTCATTATGGGGTTTGGGATTCAGGGTTAGAGTTACTTAGAAGGTTGGAAGTGAGTGGATCTCTTTTATAGGTCCCCAACCATCTTGCTCTTTCCAATGCTTAACATTGGGTAAATAGGAGATGGGGGGAACTTAGTTGTATCAGTCATTTTTGTTCTGGTGGGTGAACAGTGGGCAGATAGTGGGAACATTTTGGAATAAAAAGTTCAAACTGACCCTATTAGTTGTCTGTATCTCCTTTTCCTTTTTTTTCTTTCCCTAAAGACTAGTTGGGAGGGGCTTCAGGTTTTAGGCTCAGGTTCATTCTCTTAGTAGTACCTTTCATGCAAACCTCAGGGGCCGAGGGGGTTGTGTCCGTTTGTGTTTAGGACACAAAAAAGGGGTTTGGAGGGTTTGTTATTCTTACTTCCATTTGCTATAGCTTTCTGGTTATGTGGGATTTTATCTCAAACAGATAGGATTAAGTACAAATTACAAGGGCAAGTAAAACAAAATGAGGGTGTGGGAGAGGGGAATTTGGGGAAAAAAGAAAAAATAAATTGAAAAGTCCGACAAAGATGGCGGCCACTCTGGGTAGCCATCTGTGAGTGCTTCGTTTTGCTCGTTTATTTTATTTAGTTCTATTTATTTTAATTTTTATTTTTTTGGCCCGTTCGTTGAGTGGTTACGCTGTTATACCATTGTATTAAGGACCGCATTATTTGCTGTCCGGTCTTTTGTCGATTACTCCATTTTTAGCTGTTTGGAACTTGCCTGCCTGAAAGCTGTATTGTGTCCAGCTGTGTCATTTTCTGCTGCCATGTGGTCCTGTGGTTGGCTGCTGGCTGTGTGCTGGGAGTGGCGTGTGGAGCTGGGTTCGACTGCCGCTGGTGCTGTGGAGAGATTTTGGTTGCTGGCGGTCTGGGGTTTCTGGCAGCTGCCTGTGTGCTTGAGGTGAATGCTGGACTGCGAGGAGGAACGCTTCGTGGTGGAGTGTTGGTTCCCATTTGGGGAAGGATTATTGCTGAACCAGGAAGAAGAAGTAATCGGGAACATATTGAGACTGGACTTGCTGTAAGGAGGAAGCGTCTGGGACAGTGGAAATTGTGGATTGTTCTGAATTAAATTGTCCAGATTCCCTGGTCCGGACAGGGTAGCGGGTTTCTCTGCCTCCGGAGGGTGGTGGGGTTACCATCGCTTCCTTATTGAGAGAGGGGTACCATCGGAGGGTGGTTCAGCCTGTCTCATTGCTGCGAGGGTCAGGTTGAGTCTGGACTTCTGGTCGATGCTTTCTCTGGATGCCTGCAGGAGTTAATGAAGTTGGACTTGTGTGGACTATGGTGTGGACTGCTACTTTGGTGATGTATACCTGAACTTTTGCTATTTTTAATTATATTTTGAGATATGATTGGGAGGACCGAAACCTGAACTATTTAGGCCAGTCTTGTGAGAGAAGACTGTCTAAAGCTTTTTGGGCCATACTAGTGGTGAGAGCACAAAAAGTGTGGATATTAAGAAGAAAAGACCTCGAACTCTTGTTTTGGTTTTCCTTTAGTATTGTGGACTCTGGGCCAAATTTTAAGGGTTTTGTGTAGGTGGAAAAATCCTTTTCTGCAGTGGTGAGAGCACTGTGGGAGGGGGTAGATGGACAAGTGCTTCTGATACATTTATGTATAACACATTGTTATGAAACGTTTTATGCCTGATATTGGAATATAATGTTTAGTATTTTGTTAGGGTATAATTTTAGTTAGTTTTGTTTTGCTTAGTTATAATAGTTATATTTTGTTATTTGTATGCTGTATTTTAAATTCTGTTATTTACATACTTTGGTGAGGTTTTGTATTAGTTTTGTTACTATGTGTTGGAATGAAAATAGGACAGTTGGCTATTATTCCCCCTCCAGGCTCAGGGATCTCCGCCCCTTTTCCTGTCCCCCCCGTCGCCGTGAGTCTATAGAGGGTGTAGGGCTCTGGGGATTGTGAGGGGGAGGAGGAGGGTTGGGGCTGGGCCTGGGGAGAGACGGAAAGGACGGGCGGATAGGGATTGTGAGGTCAAGGAGATGCCCTGGGGCAAAATGGGCTCAGGAGAGGGGTTCTCCCTGTCTTGTGCCCATACCCAAGGGTTCTGGTTATCAGCAGGTAACGTGGTCATCATCGGAGGTCCATCCTGCATGAGCGGTGTTGTGCAGTGCTAGGTCTATTAAAAACAAGATGGCTATTATAGCCGATCTTGTTAGGTCAGCTGACCTAGCTTGCATCACTGAGACCTGGCTGGATGAAAATGCTGGGCCAGTATTAGCCACAGCAGTTCCGGCCGGGTACTCTGTGATACACCGCTCTAGTCAGGATCATAGGGCCGGGGTGTTGCCATCTGTTTTAAATCAGAATTGGGCCTGGTGGCGGTACCAGTGGGAGTCGCTGGATCCTTTGAGTGTGTCTTAGGCGAGGGTGTGGGGTGCAGGATACTTCTCGTATACCGTCCACCAGGTGACGGGAATGTTTTCCTTCAGGAAGTCGCAGACTTCATTGTCGACCTAACATTGGGGTTCCCCAGATGGTTGGTTCTGGGCAACTTCAATGCCTGGGTTGATGATGAACTCTCACGTTTTGGTCAAGACTTCCTCCAGTTGATGTTATCACTGGGCTTCACACAGGTAGTTTCCTCCTCAACCCATATTGGTGGGCACTCATTGGATCTGGTGTTCCTTCTGGGGATGGGGATATCTGATTTGGTGGTGGAACCACTCGGATGGTCTGACCATCACTCCATTAGGTTCAATTTTGAGGCTGCTCCTATTAGGTCAGCCCCTTCAGAAATGGTCCGGTACTGCCCATTGAGGGGTGTGTCCCTAGATGACCTGATGGCAGTGCTGGACCTATCGGATCTTCCGATAGATTGCTTGGATCCAGGTGACCTAGTACGGGCCTATAATAGGGCAGTTACAGGGGCCCTGGATTCTATTGCACCTGTTTGTGTTCATCCGCTCACTCTTCACACCAGGTCTCCATGGTTTGATGAGACCATGAGGGAGTTGAGGAGGGTAGGACGAAGGCTGGAGAGGCGTTGGTGGAAGTCCGGTCTGGACAATGACAAACTTAGTTTGATGGACCATTATATGGCCTATCAATCCACAATCTCTCGTAAGAAGGCAGAGTTCCTGTCCAGGAAGATAGCGGCTGCACAGAATAGACCAGCCCAGCTCTTTCGGACTGTGGACAGACTGTGCAATCCAGTCTGTCTTCAGCCCGGGAGGGCCTTTTCCACAGAACGATGTGAGGAGTTTGCTCTTTTCTTTGCAGATAAGGTTGCCAAAATCAGATCGGATGTCCGCTCTTCCCACTCCAATGGGGGTAGTGATGGTCGGCCGGAGATGTCAAACACCCCAGTTTCCATGGTCTGACTTCAGCCTCCCCAAAATCGAGGATATTGTGATGGTCATCAGTACGCTACGACCAACCAGCTGTGATTTGGACCCTGGCCCCACATGTCTCTTAGTGGATTGTGTGGATAAAATCGGCCTAGTCCTGGCTTTGATAGTCTGGAAGTCTTTGGAGAGGGGGATCTTTCCTGAACCCCTTAAAGAGGCTATAGTTAGGCCTCTTTTAAAGAAGTCCTCCTTAGACCCAGACTGTCTAGCAAATTACAGACCAGTCTCTAACCTACCCTTTGTGGGTAAGGTTATTGAGAAGGTGGTCGCACTGCAATTGGTTGATCATCTGACCAACAACAATATCTACGATGCTCTCCAATCTGGATTTAGGAAAAGGCATAGTACCCAGACAGCACTTGTTCGTATACTAAATGACCTCCTAATAGCGAGAGATCATAGGACCCGTTCTATCTTGGTACTTCTTGATCTCTCTGCAGCATTTGACACTGTTGATCATGGGGTGCTGTTTGAGCATCTGCGGTCCATCTGTGGATTATCTGGTATGGTCCTCAGGTGGTTTAGATCTTACCTCGAAGGTAGGACTCAGACGGTGGTGTCGGGAATTTTTTCCTTGGCATCAGTCTCCCTGCCTTGTGGGGTACTGCAGGGCTCTATTCTAGCACCTATGTTATTCGCAGTGTACATGCTGCCTTTGGAAACGATTATAAGATGATACAGACTGGGTTTTCATTGCTATGCCGATGATATCCAGCTGTATATGTCTTTTGTGCCCGGCCAGGATGCTGCCTTGTCGGTATTTAATAACTGCCTTGCAGAAATCCAAGATTGGATGAATGGGAGTTGGTTGAGGTTAAACCCTGAGAAAACTGAGGTGTTGGTTGTGGATAAAGGTCGCTGTGAGGCGGGTTTACCAGCTGGATCGCACTCTGGCTTATGGCTTGCAGGCGCTCCACTGACAACCTCAGATCAGGTGCGGAATCTTGGTGTAATAATTGATGACTGCTTGACGCTTAAAGCTCAGGTGTCAGCGGTGGTCAAAACTTCCTTTTTCCATCTGAGGAATATCGCCAGGGTGAAGCACCTGGTTCCTCCAGAAGATCTTCCAACATTGATCCATGCCTTTGTTACCTCCCGCCTTGACTATTGCAACTCCCTGTACCTAGGGCTATCGGGGGTTGAGCTTCGCTGTCTGCAGCTAGTGCAGAATGCGGCAGCCAGGTTGTTGACTGGTTCTTCTAGATCCAGTCATATAATGCCATGCTCCGTGGACTGCACTGGCTGCCAGTATTTGGAGAATCACCTTCAAGGTCGGTCTTCTGACCTATAAACTCTACATGACCAGGGACCAACTTACCTGAAGAGCTCCTTTGCCCTACTGTCCCTTCTGCCCCTCGATCCACTGATGAGGGATTGCTGGAGATTCCCAGGGTCTGTTTGAAATCTTGGGGCTGGGTCATTTAGGTCAGGCCCTGACCCTGTGGAATTCTCAACCTCGTCAGGTGTGAAATAGTCCGACTGTCCTGAGTTTTAAAGGAGCCTTGAAGACCCACCTTTTTAGAATAGCTTTTAATGATTCATAATAGTTTTAAATTCTGTTTATTTATTGTTTTACGATATTGTGCAGGTGCTTTGGATTGGAGAAAAGTGCCTTTTATAAATAAAAATTGATTGATTGATTGAAAAGTAAAAAACTCAGAAAGTGTGGGTGCTCAACCAAATACCAAATTGAATCTATAAGTTGAGGGGAGAGAATAAACTTCATATGGTGGTTAGAGTGGCAGCATTGAATGGGATATCGAAGAGCAGGAGTTCAAAGAAAACAAAAATGGAAGAGCTGAAATTTATGACATGGAACCTTAATGGATGTAAAAAAAGGACAAAAATTAGAAAAGTGGTTAAGATAGTTAAAGAGAGATATAGATTGTTTACTCTTGCAGGAAACACATTTTAACAGTAAAGATGCCATTTATTTTGGAAATTTATTTGAGCAAAGCGATTTTGTGCCTTTTATCCAGAGAATACTAGGGGAGTGGCAATATTTATTAAAAAACAAGTGTAATACATTATAGAATAATTTGGATAGACCCAGAAGGACAGTTAATTATGATGCATATAACACTGGAGGTGAAAAAGCCTTCTGATTGCTTCAGTTTATGGCTCAAACCAGGATGATCCATCCTCTTTTTTTCATTTCTTTATGGAAGTGGCCCAAAATAATGTGGAAGTAGTAATAGGGGATGATTTTAATCTGACATATGGCATGTTGGATAGGTCACCCCCTATGAGGGGAAAAAAAAGAGGGGTGATAGCACTAGTAAAAGAAATGGTTGAAAACTTAAATTTGCAGGACCCATTTAGGAAATTGTTTTCAGACTGTAAGAAATATTCATATTATTCCAGTTCATATAAAACATTCTCAAGACTGGATTTTTATCTTCTTTCTCAGGAAATGTTAGAAATAGTTAAAAAAGATAATCATGAATCAATAAGAATTTCAGACCACACCCCTGTGACTTTAGTTGTGGAGATAGGGAAAAATAAAACGAAAGGTCCCGGTCAGTGGAAAGTGGACAACTCATGATGGCTTTTCCCAGGCTTTAAATAACAAATACTAGAAGAGAACAATTGGTTTTGGGTTTGAAACTCAAATCAAAATATCAAAATATAAATAATTTATGGGAAACCTTGAAAATGTTCTTAAGAAGCTGGTGAATGGAACAACAAGGAGTGTGTGCCTTGGGGTCATTGGCCATAATGTGCACTCCATTCCACTCCCACCCTGCAGACATTGACAGGCACCAAGGTATGTCTTGATGTCTTCAGCCCTAACACTCATCCCATTCTCCTATACTGTGCTGCTCTCAGCTTATGTCGATATGGAATGGGGTGAGCATTAGGGCTAAAGACCCCATGGCATACCCCAATGCCTGTCAGAGTCTGCAGAGTGGAGGAGGGGTGGAATGGCATGAGACATGGCCAATGACTCAAGGCACACACCTACGTCAATCGGGTCTCTGCAGATTGGGGTGGTGGGGGTGGGGCATTATGGTTGGAAACCCTAATGCCTCACTTCCCTCCTTTTGACATTATAGTGATCACTCTAACTGATGCATTAACAAAGTTTTTTGCAATGAATACACAGATAGAGATAGATAGACAGACAGACACATAGATATAGATAGATGTAGATATATAAATATTTATATGACATGGGCTGACTGAAGATATCATATTTATCTTCATGAGGGACCACAGATATATGCTATCTCAGGAGTAGCAAAGCCACAAGTGAGATATAATAACAGTGGCTTCAAATGAAGATAAATATGATATCTTCAGTAAGGCCATGTCATGTTCAGTTTATACAACTAGGTCCACATTTCCAAAGGAGATGTGCGGCACATCCCTAGATGCATCTGTGCATCTCCAGACTTGCAACGGCGTTCAGTGATGTGGTAATATTCAGAAGCCCCTGATGTGCCATGCAAGTCCAACTGCACTGTGGCACAGAACAGTGTGATGCAGGCATGCAGATGAGGGCTCCTTCATGCATATTCCCCAAATCGCAATATTCTAAAATCCCTTGGGGAAGGCACAGCTGGATGCACCAGCACAAAGTTAGGCCAAAAACATCTGGCCTGAGTGCCTGGCAGAGTGCTGACCAGCGCAAGTGCCATGGCCAGTCGCATGGCCCCCCCTTCCAGCCCCAATTATAATAAAAAATAAAGATAGTGTCCCCACCAGCCCTGGTAATCTAGTGGTACCCCCTTCCCAGCCCTGATCATAATAAAAAATAAAGATAGCGCCCCAGCCAGCCTTGGTAGTCCAGCAGTATCCTCCTCCCAGCTGCAATCATAATAAAAAATAAATATGGTGCCACCGCCAGCACTGGTAGTCTAGAGGTACCCCCCTCCCACACACAGCCATACAATCAAGCCATACAAAAGCAAGAGTACTGGACTTTATGAGGGCTGACTTTGGGAAAATGAGAGAGTGCCTCAGAAAAGCACTAGCAAACAGGCAAGAAGGAGGGGTGGAGGAACAATGGGGAGTGATCAAAACAGCCATCACAGAGGCAACAAGCCTTTGTGTAAAGCAAATCAATAAAACACAATGAAGGAAAAAAACGCTATGGTTCTCAAAAGAGGTGGCAGGGAAGGTTAAGGAGAAAAGGACAGCATTCAGGAAATATAAGGAAACACAGAAGGAGCAGGACAGAGAACTTTATCAGTTAAAGCAGAAAGAGGCTGGGAAGGCAGTCAGAATAGCAAAGGCCCAAACTGAGGAAAGGATAGCCAATTCTGTTAGAAGGGGATAAGACCTTTATAGGTACATTAGGAGCTAAGAAAGACCAAAGGAGGGATACTGAAGCTTAATAAAGGGAGGAATGTGGGTAGAGGATGACAGTGAAAAGCTAGGATACTGAACGAATATTTCTGCTCAGTATTCACAAAGGAAGAGGAGGGGAGTTACCAAACCAAACAAGAGAAACACTCTGAAGACAGGGGTCGATACCAGTCCATTTACAGAAGAAAGGGTTCTGAAAGAACTAATAAAATTGAAGGTGGACAAAGCAATGGGGCCTGATGAGATTCACCCAAGAATTCTAAAAGAACTAAGGTAGAACTAGTGACACCGCTGACTACTCTCTTTAACAAATCATGGGAGGATGGGGTGGTACCCAAGGACTGGAGGAGGGCAGATGTGATTCCTCTTCACAAAAGTGGGAGCAGGACAGAGGCAGAAACTACAGAACCAGTTAGTTTGACCTCAGTAGTAGGGAAAATGATGGAATCACTTCTGAAGGAAAGAATTGTTGAGTACCTAGAGGCCAGTGGGGCACAGGACCCAAGGCAGCATGGATTCACGATGGAACGTCGTGTCAGAGCAGAATCTAATAGATTTCTTTGACTGGGTGACCAAAGTAGTAGACCAGGGAGGGGCTGTGGACATGGCCTACCTAGATTTTAGCAAGGCATTTGATACAGTCCCACACAAAAGATTAATTCACAAGATAGCCAGCCTTGGAGTGGGTCTCCAGGTGGTAGCCTGGATAGAAAATTGGCTAGACAACAGAGCACAAAGGGTAGTAGTAAATGGAGTACACAGTGAAGAAAGGAGGGTTACTAGCGGGGTACCGCAGGGTTCAGTACTGGGACTGGTCCTTTTTAATGTCTTTATAAGTGACATTGCAGAGGAACTGGAAGGAAAAGTATGTCTCTTTGCAGATGACACACAGATCTGCAACAGGGTTGATACACAAGATGGAGTGGAAAGGATGAGAAGGGACTTGGCAAGGTTGGAGGAATGGTCAAATGTATGGCAGCTCAGATTCAATGCAAAGAAGTGCAAGGTAATGCACATGGGAAACAAAAACCCAGGGGAAGCATACATAATGGGGGGTGAGATACTGACAACAGTAAAAATAGAAAGGGACCTGGGGTAATTATATCAGATGACCTAAAGGTGGGCAAGCAATGTGAGAAGGCAGTAAGGAAGGCTGGGGGATACTGGGATGCATAGGAAGAGGCATCAATAGTAGAAAACAGGAAGTTGTTATCCCTCTGTACAGACAGTTGGTGAGACCCCATCTGGAGTACTGTGTGCAGTTCTGGAGACCCCATCTCCTCAAAGACATAGACAGAGTGGAGGCTGTCCAGAGGAGGGCAACCAAAATGGTGCAGGGTCTGCACCAGAAGACATACGAAGAAAGACTAAAGGAGCTTAATATGTATACCCTTGAGGAAAGAAGGGAGAGAGGGGACATGATAGAAACTTTCAAGTACCTCAAGGGAATTAACAAAGTCCAAGAGGGTAGCATCTTCCAGAAAAAGAGATGTGCAAGAACAAGGGCACAATTTGAAGATAGAAGGGGACGGCTCAGAGGTAATGTGAGGAAGTATTTTTTCACTGAGAGGGTTGTGGATGCATGGAACAGCCTCCCTGAGGAGGTCGTGGAGTCAAGAACAGTGGGGGACTTCAAGAATGTATGGTACAGGCATATGGCAGTCCTAGTGGGGGGTAGGAGGAAGTAAGCTGTTGGTTAACTAGGATCTGCAGCTTATCTTTTAGGTAGGAAAATGGGCAGACTAGATGGGCCAAGCGGTCCTTATCTGCTGTCAAATTCTATGTTTCTATGTTTCCCAGCCCTGATCATAATAAAAACTAAATATAGTGTGCTCACCAGCCATGGTAGTCTAGTGGTACCCCCCTTCTAGCTCTAATCATAAAAAAAAAATATACTGCCCCCACCAACCCTGGTATTCTAGCAATAACCCCCTCTCAGCCCTGGTCATAATGAAAACTCAATATAGTGTCCCTGCCAGCCCTGGTAGTCTAGCAGTACCCCCCCCCCAGCCCTGATCATAATAAAAACTACATTTTGTTTCCCTTCCAATAAAAGTAACTTAACCTTAAAGAAGCAAGGCAATGGGTAAGTGAAACAAACTAGAGAAGATTTGCTGGTGGGGAACTAAGCATAATTAAGAAGACCAAAGACATTGCATTCCAGTAATATTTATTTCCTAATGGTATATACTCCACAGTATGGCAAAGTTATGGAGGTGTTAAAGACAAACTGGAATATTTTATTAATAGATTCAACTTTAGCAAATACCCTCAGCTGTCCACCCAGGATGGTATATCATAGATGGGCAAAATAAACACCATTTACCCTGGTCACATGTGCCAGGGTACATACACTGCGTATCCCTGCACTCCCTGGTCATATCTTGCTTGTTACCTTAAGACGTCATCTTCTGCTTACGCACTTGATTTACTCTGTTAGACCCTGTTAAGGTTAAGTGTCCCCCTGCCAGGCTAAGCAGCCATGAGTGTACCCCATACCCCCTTCCTCTTGGTGTAATTCATGGCAAATGTTTCTCTCCTCCCTTGCTGCTCATGTACCATTTTTCTCTGCCCCTTTGTGTACACAACTGAATATCCCCACTTATCTGCTGAGCTGCTATCTGATGTTATTTTTGTTTGTTCCTTGTTGATTGCCACACTTTGACTCTATATTGTTATAACCTGTACCTGACTGTCCCTTGTTGATTGCCGTGTCATGACTGTATTGTTATTGACTGTACCATGCAATTCTACTAGGTCGCACCTGAAAACAGGCACTTGACTGTCTAGTGTGCTTACCTGGTAAACAAAAGCTAAATAAATAATATTTTGGTTCATTCTTTACAGCCAATTGTATCTTCTCAGATTTTTTACTGCCTCCATCTTTGGGTTGTTTTTCCTGCACAAACTGCAACTATTGCCCCTTCATATGGAAAACTAAAGTTTTTTAAAAATCCAGTGAGTGCGAGGGAGGGCCCTTAATAAAGCGCCTGCCAGTAAGTTAAATAAAGCTTTCTCATCCAGTATAAAGCATTGCGTGATTTGATTGTTTGGCAAGCTAGGACTGAGTGTAGAGGCTTCCTGCTGAGCTTTCTCCTTTTATTCCTGTCACATCTTACTCCTCGGGTTACACTTTCCTGGTATTGAAAAGTAAGAAAAATACATTTTAATAATATAATTGTTAAAAAAAATTACAACCATTTTGGGAATTGAACTGTTTACCTTCTTCAAAGTTCAAACTACAGACCCATCTCTGACCTTCCCTTTATTGGGAAGGTTATCGAGAAGGTAGTGGCTGTCCAATTGGAAGACCATTTAACCATCCTTAATATCTACGAATCATTCCAATCCGGTTTTCGTAAAAGACATAGCACCGAGAATGTGCTGGTTTGGGTGCTTAATGATCTTCTGAGGGCGAGAGATAAGAAGAGATGTTACATTCTGGTTCTCCTTGATCTCTCATCAGTTTTGACACTGTAGGTCACCTGGTGTTGATAGCACACCTGAGACAAATTTGTGGAATGTTGGGAACTGCTTTACAATGGCTCACCTCATTCCTCACTGGGAGATCACAAAGAGTTGTGTCGGGAGTTTTTTCCTCTGGCCCAACTCCTTTGTTGTGTGGGGTGCCTCAGGGTTCTGTGTTGTCATCCATGTTATTTGCAGTGTATATGCTGCCCCTCGGAGACATTATAAGACAGTATGGGCTGAGGTTTCACTGCTATGCAGATGATACCCAGCTTTACCTGTCTTTTGCACCCAACCAGGATGGAGCTCTTGCAGTGTTTAACAACTGTCTGGAAGAAATCCAGGGTTGGATGGATTCTAGTTGGTTAAAGCTGAACTCAGAGAAGACAGAGGTTCTGGTTGTGGACCTGGGAGGTCAGATAGAGAGGTTGTGTGATGGCACGCCCTCTGGAATATTTCTAGGTGGTGTGCCACTTCCCACCTCTGAATGTGTGCGTAGCCTTGGGATTGTCCTAGATGACAGGTTGACATTACAGTCTCAAGTGTTGACTATTGTCAGGACTTCCTTTTACCATTTTAGGAATATCGCCAGAGTTAGGCACCTTGTTCCGTCTGACTCTTTTCCAACGTTGATCCACGCCTTTGTGTCCTCACATTTGGACTACTGCAATGCCCTTTAACTTTGGGTTTTCTACTGTTGAAATCTGCCACCTGCAGCTGGTGCAGAACGCTGCAGCCCGGGGTTCTGACTGGGACAAGTAGGTCCTGTCATATTACCCTGGTGCTGCGTGAACTGCACTGGCTTACTATACGGTGGCGGATCACCTTTAAAATCATTTTATTGACTTGTAAAGCCCTTCATGATCAGGTTCCGGTCTATCTGAAATAACTTCTGGTGCCTTACTACCCCGGCCGGTCGCTTCACTCGGCCGCCGAGGGGTTGCTGGAGATTCTGAGAGTGAGTTTAAGATCTTCTGGCAGCAGAGCATTTTCTCATGCTGCTCCCACTCTCT
This sequence comes from Neoceratodus forsteri, assembly GCA_016271365.2. Classification (NCBI taxonomy): domain Eukaryota; kingdom Metazoa; phylum Chordata; order Ceratodontiformes; family Ceratodontidae; genus Neoceratodus; species Neoceratodus forsteri. Next base: position 418,235,652 of record JADMNL010000022.1, on the reverse strand, counting down.
GGAATGCTCTACCATGCTGGTTACGGGGAGTGCACCTCCATGGAGGAATTCAAGAAGAATTTGAAAACTTACCTGTGGCAAATGGCCTTCTTGGATGCCTAAGTTAATTTTATTCTGCTGAGATTTTATTTTGTATTTATTAATTGATTTTAATATTTGACGTTACTATGATATGATTTTATTTATATGTATTACTGGTTTATATTTGATGTTGTGGTTTTAATGTGTTCAGCGCCTTGGTATGCTGAAAGGTGCTATATAAATAAACTTATTATTATTATTATTATGCTACAGAAAGCTAATCAGAGCAGTCCTGAATATTACTGTGCTACAAAAAACATGGAGCATCCAAATGTGGTATATCATAGAAGTGTATTGAAAATGGCAGAAATACCTATTAAATTGTTCCTTTAGGGCTGCAGAGTTCGAACATAATGAATTTTCTAATTCATGTTGAGCTCTACCACTTTGCAAATATATTAGAAAATTGGATTTCATTTACTCTGTGTTTTGCTTCTTCACCAAAGGGAACAAGGAAGTAAGGAAGGAAGGAAGGAAGGAAGGAAGGAAGGAAGGAAGGAAGGAAGGAAGGAAGGAAGGAAAACAATATTTTTCCTTTTTTTGTTTTTTGCTGTACTGTTCTTTGAAAGTGAAAAAAGTTTCAATTTTGTATTTCATGACAGAATAATTAAATGTATACAGAAACACTAAAGGAATACAGTTTGTTCATCTAGAATTGTTTGAGCAGTACCCAAGATTCCTTAACAAGCTATGTCCTTTATTATTAGTCGCTGTTGCAGTGCCATCAGCCCATTTCTTTTTATTTAAAGTGCATGTCCTTAGTAAGGATGTATATCCTAAAGAATGACAGACTGGAACCTTCAGATGCCTTGGTAATCAGTTTGTTTAATTTTGCTTGTTTCTTTACCCTTTTCATCATTTTATTTTTATTTTGCCAACTACTAGTAAAAAAAAGAATCCAGTGGAATCATTGTACTGCACTATGAAGTCAGAAAAATCTCTGCTGGCAAGGTAGGCAGTGTATTTCAATGGGAAACTGCAAACCTGTTTAGTTTGTGGTGAGATTAAACAGAATGGAAGGAGAAGCAATACAGTTCACACCAAGGAGGAAGCATAGTATTTGTTAAGCACATTTCTGATAGTGATTGGTGGTCTAACAAAAAACAATCTGTCTTTTATAGAGTCTGTTGGACTTTGGGGAGTCACTTATCAGGCAAGGAAACTAGCAAGCAGTCATCATAGTATATGGTATCAGAAAAAAAAAAAAAACACAGCACAAGCCACATGGCAACTGGCAAATAAACTCAACGTGATTGGAAAATATATTGGCAGGCATCAGTGAAGTGCGTGTACAGTATGGCATAATGAACTGGGCTGCAATAATATTCACCACCAAAAATGTCCTCAAGTGTAAGTTAATTCTTCACTGTGAAACCCTGAAGTTCCATATTTCAAATAATGCATTCAGCAATGTCAGTGCAAGACAATAGTAGAGGCCACAAGAAAAGGCAGCTCATAGTTAGGGAGGAGTCAGGTCTTCCTGCTATGATGTACATATGATTTTGTTGTAAAGTAAAAGCCCCTTTGTGAAGATTTGCTCTCCATAAAGGGTGAAATCCATAAAGTTCATCCTTGGCAAATGACAAATGTCAGGAGGCTGATATGCCACCAGTGAAGTCTGCTGCACAAAGTGTAGTGGTCCCCCCAAAAGTTTAAAAGCTTAACCCTTCTCCCTACCCACTTAGCATCCCTGCCACAATCATCCTAGAACAGTCCTCAATAAATTGTGAATGTTCCCATCCCCAACCCATTTACCACCTTCTTCAACCCTCATCTCATCACTGCCAGTAATGCATTAATGAAATGACCCCCTTGTTCCAACTCACATAACACCACAATCTCCACCTTCCCCACTTAGGTGGATTGGTTTTCCTCCAGTTAAGTGGTACAGTGAGAGGAGATGGCAACTTCTGTAGCCCTCATCACATCACCTCAGCCCACTGTCATTTAACACAAAGACCCTATGTAGATGTACCAGATAGAATATAGATATTGTAGCTGTAAGAAGTCTCACTATTTACAAGTTCACATTTATCAATGGTATATATTTATTTATTTATTGAAATGTTTCACCAGAAAGGCATGCTGAGCAACAAGTTGCTCATCTCCCAGTGTGACCTGGGGTGTAGGGCAACATGAGGATATTTACAGAGATTTGGTACACAATATAAATTTACAGTAGATTACATTCAAATAATTTGAGCAGACTGTACAGGAGTAATGAAATAGTGGGATGCTAACAATTTTGAACTAGATAGATACTACACCAACACTTTTGGACTAGATAGATACAATAACATAGGTGTGCAGTGCAGGTAGGCATACATTAAATGACACATAACTGTGTAGCTAGAAAATGGCTGAATATAATTGTTGTAGTTTGATCTAGGGAATTTAGTGAGGAGTAAACACAGGCAGAACAGGTTGGATAAGTAATAGCAGAAGTGCAAGTTAACTACAAGTGCATTAGAGATTAGGGGTCAGCCATAACTAGGGCTATATAAGGGGGAGAAGGAAAGGTGAGAGTGAGGTAGGTATGTCAGTAGGCAGAGAAGTGGGAGAGGGTGGTGGAAGGAGTTGGAATGAGCAGATGAAAGAAGAGGTAGGAGGAGAAAGATCTGCTGGGCCCTGACCCCCTTCAGTATGCTGAGGACCCTGTCTGCACAAGGCAGGGCTCAAGCATAACAGGAATGGAGCAGGTGGTGGCAGCGTGAGGTAGAGTATGATAGAAAGGAAGCAGGTTTTAGGCAGGGAGGGGTAATAGTTTTCAGAAGATCAGAAGAGAGGGTGAACATGAGAGAGAAAAGAGGCCGAATCCCATCCCTTCAGGAAGTGGAGGGAAGAGTTGGGTTAATGGTGTAAGGATAGGGTAAGGGACTGGCCCTTGGTACAACTTTGGATGATTGAGAAATCACAGTAAGAGAACAATGGAAGGTCTGGAGGGAAGGAATTGCTGGAAGGGAAGGAATGCTGTTTTTTAGGTGGTTGGGGAGTAGAGCTGCAGCAGGGGCATTGCATAGGTAGTGAAGAGGGGTAGGGTTTGTCAGGGGCTTAGAGGTGAGAGTTAGGGATGGTTGTAGCAGGAACAGCTAGGTACAAGGAAGTTTTAAGGGCACAGCTGATGGAGTAGTAGGAGGATGAGTGATGAATTTGAGGGGGGAGGGAATTCCACATTTTTGGGAGGTGATGAGAGTAACTGGATTGGCCAATGAAGGTGGCTCTGTGGGGGTCCACCAAGAGTATGAGAGTATGATGATCTAAGGGAGTGAGAGGAAGTGGGGGGTGTTATAAATGAGGGGGAGAAGTAGGAAGGGAGTTCACCCCGCCAGTGCATGGAGGTGAATTTAGTGCAGTGGGAGAGTCTGTAAGAGAGGAGAAGGATAGGGCAAGATAGAGATCACAGTGGTGGGTGTGAGAGGGAGCATCAATGGTGAAATGGCAGAAGGAATTGAAGAGGGTATCCAATCTGGCCAGGGAGGACTTAGGAGCAGCACTGTAGACTACATCAGAGTAGTCAAAGATGGGCAGGATCATCATCTGAACAAGTTCATGCCTAACCATAGAGGGGATACAACTACAATTCCTGAAGGAAGCACCAAATTTGGTCGACAGTAAATCTGTTGACCACCCGCACTAGAGTGGCACAATACCAATGCGGTATTGTGCCACTCAAGCAAGTGTTTTCTGTGGGGGATCCCACACCCCCAGACTTTAGGATTCTCAACTCCAGGTCGAAGTTGGTCTGGGAAGGGGACAGGACACTTGGGGAAAGTGAAACATGGAAACGGACCATTACAGCAACTGTCGCTGTAGTGGTCATTTTCATATTTCATCGCCGGGGTGTCGGGCGAAAGGGGGCCACCCATTCCTGAACAGGGCACCAATTTGGGGAGCAATTTATTTTGGATGGCGTCAATATGTCTGGAGAAGTTTGGGTGTTGATCCAGCCAAACTCCTAGGTACCTGAAGGAGGATGCGTCCTCAAGTAAAGTCCCATCAAGGGTGTGGAAAGTGGGCAGGGAGGGAAGCCTAGAAAGTCTCTGCCTCATATATTAATGTAACAGTTTGCACTGTTGTCAGTGAGATGTCCCACAACTAAAATATTGATATATTGATGTAGGATCTTTTTGAACTTGATGATGGCCAGCTGAGATGCTATACAGAGGGCTGTACTTGTCAGCATCTCCTCCCACCATTACCACCTAATTAGGGATAAGTAAGTCAGTACAGTCAAGGGGGAGGAAGGTGGGAGTTAGGATTCCATGTACGTAGGTCAAGCGTGCCAATATTGCATTACTAGGACTGGCAAGGAGGGCAGAAGTGCATTCCAGATTACCTGGGGGAAGAGAGGACATTTTAAATGAACTAATAATGATGATATGAAGACTGTGAGGGGGAGTGGGTGATCATTTGCTGCAAGGGTGGAGGAAAGGATTTTACCTCTTATATTTTTGTTTAAAACAGTTAGTCCCCCACAGGGTCTGCTATATTTTGCAGTATGTCCTGCAGGCACATTTAAAGTGAAATTTTGTTGATTAAAGGCAGTTCCACATGCTTTCAAAGGTTTTGGTAAAGTTTGGAAAATTGCAAAATGTTCCAGCCTTTTGCCAATTTTCATTAAAAGGCGAAGTTGTCCACTTCATTACATCTTTGTTGAAAAAGTTTTACATAGCAACATTTCTACTCATGGTCATCATAAATGATGATGTGCAATTATTATAAAAGCAGCCAGGGAGCTAAAGAATTCTATAACGGAGTTAGATGGAGACACAGGACAGGCCCAAGTAACATGGCCATGAAATAAGCTTGTGGCAGCAAATGATAATGTGCAGGTATTGAACAGGTAGCCATGTGACAGAAAAACACTGTGATAGCATTGAAAAGAGGGTTGGGGCTGGGACAGGTATAACAGTTGAGAAATCAGCTTGTGGTTGTAAAGATGATGCTCAAAAAATGATTAAGCAGCCAGCAAGGTTACTGTAAAAAACTATGCTGGAGATGAATGATGGGAAAATTGTAACTTTTATCATGGCAGTAGGCAATGTTTATTTTGGGGCTGGTTTTACAGCAGAGGTTGAAAACCTTGTTTATAATGACAATTAACTTGTCTATGACTGGCTAGCAAAAATTGTGTATCTGAAATGCATTCACTGGTAATTTTTTTTATCAGTAAAAAACTAAGGAATTTGCATTACAGGAATTAGACAAATCAAATACTAAAAAGCAGCTGACACCTTCAAGAGAACTTTAACAAAACATAATATTTAGACACAGTTCAGCTTTTAGTTCACATTAGTTCTGTATTCCTCCTCCCCTTTATTTATTACTATGGTCATTTGCAGGAAAATAGGATCTTTGTTCCTGAAGAGTTCATCTATTCCTTTTGCTTTCTCCCTACCTGAGGTCATAATGCACTACTTGTGACATCACAGTTACTCCCATGGCAATAGATTGTGATGTCATAACAGGATTATGACTTGAAGTAGGGAGAAAATTATAGAGGCAGATGAACCATAAGGGAACTCAAAGGGATAAAGATCATATATTCATGCACATTTCCTTAGTAATAAATTACAGGGAGGAAAAATACATAGGGGGAGATATTCAGAGCAGTTGCGCATGGTGCAACTGAGTTGTGCCAGTGCAAGCATGGAGTTGCGCTGCTGAGTGATGTTAAAAGGCAGCAGCTGCACAGTGCAAATCCCATTGTGACATGGCACAAAAATAATGTATGCAGCGCACGTGCAGGGGCGTTCCCATGAATAAGAGGCACAATGGCATATTCAACCAGAAATCATGGTGCAAGTCCAGAGCAAACCCCAAGATATGCTAGCCAGACTTGAGCCAATAAAAACTGGCTCAAACACACAGACAGCAGATGCACAACTTTGTGCTGGGAGGGGTAAGAGAGCATGAGAGAGATAGAGGGAGAGAGAGGGAGAGAGAGGGAGAGAGAGAGAGAGAAAGAGGAGACTGTGATACAGAGAGGGAGTCAGAGACACAGACAGATAGACAGATGGCAAGACAAGAGTGACACACGCACCAAGGGAGACACCCAGTGATGGAGTGATGGAAAGTGACCCATTCCTAATGGTGGTAGTAATGAGGGGTGTGAGGAGGCAGGAGGAACACCAGCATGGCCAACAAAGGGTCTGGCGGTGGTATGCCCAACACAGGTGGTACCATGCCAGGATCACATATGAGAACTACAGTGACACCAAAATAGTACCACCTGAATAGGGAAATCCTGAGGCAGCTCTGTGAGCTGTGTAGTGATGAGATGCAGGCACCCACCAGACGTAGTCATGCCATGACAGTGGAGGCTAACTGCTGTGATGTGCTTATTCACCACAGGTACCTTCCAAAGACCAATGGGGGATACCACGGGCATCACCCAGTCAGCCACATCCTGCCTCCTTAACCAGTTCCTCAATGCTCTGCTGCCATGTGCTTCGGACTTCATACAGTTCCCCAGCACACAGGCAGAGCATATAGCAAACATGCAGGACTTCCATCGGGTTGCACACATGCCAGCCATGATTGGGGCTATAGACTGCACCCACATTGGCATCCTCACACCACCTGGCCCAGAGGGCCCAGTATACATCAACCAGAAGGTCTACCCATCCATAAACTGTCAGGTGGTGTGCGATGCCACGGGGCACATCATCATCAATGTCTGTGCCACACACCCTAGGAGTGCACACGATGCCTTCATATGGCACAGCTCTGTTCTGTGCCATAGGTTTGAATAAGGTGATATTCACATGGGCCACCTTGTAGGTGAGTAGGGCATGCACCAGGGTGGCTGAGAGTCACAGCCCTTGGGGGTGAAGGAGTGTAGGTGAGGTGGGCGTGGAAGTGTGTACAGTGTGGGACAGGGAGCAGGGGGCAGCACAGCATAGTACAGCACAGTACAGCACAGGGATAACCATGTCCATTCCCACACAGGTGACAGTGCATATCCCCTCAGGCCATGGCTGCTCACCCCCTACTGGTGACCATCATCCTCCATGCAGGAAAGATACAATGAGGCACACTCCAGCGTGCGCAATATCATCGAGCATGTCTTTGGCATGCTTAAGATGCAGTTCCATTGCCTGAACAGGTCTGGTGATGCCCTACAATGCAGCCCATCGAAAGTCTGTGGCATATTCCTGGCCTGCTGCATCCTGCACAACATGGCCATTGACTGTGGGATAGCTATCAAGGCTGATGAGGTCGACAGTAGTGGGGACAATGGTGGTGAATGACTGGATGGTGGTGGGCAGCCTCCCCCAGGAAGGAGGGATCTCCGCCTGGTGCAGGAGGCAAGGCAGCACAGAGACACCATTGCACGGGAGTATTATGGACAATGCAGGTACTGTAAGTGCACTGACACACAAGCATGGGCCACACAGACCAGCACGCCACACAGTGGCATGGACATGCAGGGACAGGGGCGCACAACACACATGGCGGAGCCACTGGCACACGGGTGCACACACACACACACACACACTCACATACAGCACTGGTATGTGTGCGCACACACACACACACACACACACATGCTGAGGAACATGACATGGAACAGAAGCATGACACTGGTGCACAGGCATGACCAGCGCAGAGCTGCCCTCATCACACCTATGCCAAACATCCCAGCAGCATGGTCCACACACACAGGGTGCATGTGGCACAACACACATGTGTGCCACCACATGCATGCTGCACCACTACCACCTATGTGTGCATGGGGCAGCAGCAGTGGATGGCAGGTCAGGGCAGCAGACACATCATTCCAACCATGCAGTTGCATGACTGCCATGACCACGTGGGTGGCAGTGCTGGGGACGATTGGCAGATAAAGGCTGTGCATCGGCCACAGGGCATGTGTCAGATGCCCCCCCAGGGGTTGATATCCGGGACCACAACCGTGTCCTTGCAGGGGTGTAGAGGGGGCCAAACAAGCCAGCCCCGGAGGTGCATGGGATGCCTACATCCAAGCCTGGCATCTGTTGTGAAGGGATTGCCAGATGCCGGGAATGTGGGGTGGACACTGCATTGCGGTGGGTCCTCTGCACATGGCCAAGCCCAGTGGCTGCCACCGATGTAAGCCAAGCCACAATGGTACTGGTTATGTGGTCCATTGCTGCAGTTGTGACCTCCTGCATCTGGCAGAGCTCATCAATAAGCCTTGCATTGCTCCTGTCCTGCTGCTAGGCCAGTTGGCACACCATTGCCCACAGTGCGTGCACCTCAGTGGTAAGTAATGCCTGGTTCTCCATGGATGCCCGTAGTAAATGGATGTACTCTGCCAGACACTCAGCACCCTGGGCCTCCTGGCCCATCTGCTGAGCTTCAGGGGGTGACATGGTATGCTGCACAGCCTCCCATTCTGGTGGACACTGCACAGTGGGCCATAAAGGGGGCATGGTGTCACCAGGCGCACTGGTAGTGGGCACCTTGTCATGCTGCCTGTTGGAACCTGCATCCTGCTGCTGCTGCCCAACCATCTGCTGGACATTGCCCTGTGCTGCTGCTGCCACAAAAGCACCATCATCACCCACGCCAGACACAGCGGTGGTGCCGCACACTGCTGCACAGGCTGGGAGGGGAGGCAGCTGTGTAGCAGTGGCACCAGCACAGGGTACCAATGGTGTCTGTGAAGCAAGAAGGGGTATGTCAGGCACCACCACCCCTACACTGTCCAGTATCAGGGTTATGTCATCATCAGTGTCGGACCCCAACCCAAGCTGAGTCTCTGCACCCAGCAGACTCAGGCTGTCATTGTTCAGGAGCCCAGCCAGGGTATTGTCTGACCCCATGCCTAGCACATCCACCTGCTCCACACTGCCAAGACATGGCCAGTCCCTGCCCTGGATGCCCATGGATGTGGAAGGTCTGGCATCCAGTTCCTCAGCTGCCTCTGCCTGGTTCTCCACATGGAGGCATGATGGTGCTGCAAGACAGAAATGGAGGGTTAGTGGTTGACCACAGTCCATGCCCCCTGTGCATGTCAGCATTGCCACATGCCACTGTGTCACACTGTAAGGCTGCTTCCACATATGCTTGTGGCATACAACATGGCATCAAGCACACCTGCATGTGTCCTCCATACCTATCACACTTGTACGTTAAGTACATACTCACCATGCAGCGAGGGACTGCCACCCATCTGGAATCCACCACCAGGCATACCCTCCACCGGCATGTCACTGTTGGTGGCTGCCATGAGCTCCTCAGTGGCTGTCAGTGGTGACACTGTAGGTGGACCACTGCTGGTCACCCAGCGGGAGGCAAGTATGGATGCCACCATGTCCTTAATGCACCTCTTGTCTGTGCCCACCTTCTTCCAGCACTCCTGCGTGGTGCACTGGTGCCTGCCATGGACATTGACATACTGCACCACCTCCTCCCATCCAGTCACTTGCTCCTGTGGTGTGGCACCACTGAGTAGGCCCTCACTGTCAATGTATGCCTCAAACAGGACATTTGTCTCTGCTGATGTGAAGTTGGGCCTACGCTTGCATGCAGGCCCCAGCTCCTCCTCTCCATCATTTGCTGACATTCCACCACCTGTGGACATGAATAGCACAGTGGGTCAGTGTCAGCATGGCCCTGAATAGTCTTCTGTTGCAGTGTTGCAGTAGGCCTCTGTTCATCCATGGTACCTGGCACTTACCTCAAGGGTTGCAATACCAGTCTGTGGCCTGTGCTGTTCTGTGGCACTTACAAGGTGCAACGCAAGTAAATGAGCCTGTATGTTATGGTAATGATATGCTAATGGACCTACTGTGCTGCACATTGGCTGATGAGGTGATTTGCATAGGGCATCTCAATATTGTAAAATTTCACCGTGCGCAATAGGGATGTGCCAGAGCAACCCTGTGGTGCAATACCTGCACATGCATGGTGCACATGCCCACAATGCACATGTACACAGCACGGAGCACGTAGCAATCATGCATCTTGCATAGCATGTGCGATGCTGTGGCATCGCACATGCGACACTGGTATGGCATCGTGCATGTGCGCGCTTCATGGCAGCAGTTCTTACTGTGCACATGCGCACTGTGTGCAGGATGATGACCTCTGACCCATGAGTCATTTACGTGACCCCACTAGGCCATGGCATGATGCTCATGCCTATGAGTGTGCTATGGATCCACACTGCGCACTGTCCACTCATCCCCGTGTTGCTCAGTTGCATTCTTGCATTTTCTATTGTGCATCTTCCACATGTGGCCAACATATGTGCTGACCCATGGCCATTTTCGCTGGCATTGCAGCAGCACTGTAGGCATAGTGCAGGGTGCAAGTAGATATGCAACCAACTGGACCAACCTGGAGCTAGTCAACCTGCTGGCCGTGGTGCAGCCTTATATGGGGCAGCTCTTCAGGCAGGTGCCCCTCCAGCAGGCCAGGGGGAAGTGTGGCACAGCATGTCTGAGGCCCTGGAGAGGAGGACAGGTGTGGCCAGGACACCAGAGCACTTCCGCCACAGGTACAGGGACCTGCAGCCAAGGGACTCGGACTGTCTGCACCAGATACAGGCACACATCCAGCATGGTGTGGTGCCACAGCCAGATAGGTGTGCGCATGTGGCATGCATGCCAAGGTGCTGTACTGCAGTGTCTGTAGGGCTGCACATCATGGTCCGCAGTGGGGTAGATCACTGTCCTGGTGGGCACTGTGCACCTCATGCATGGCTGCTGCACAAGTTGCAGTCATGCTGGTGTGGGGACCTCAGGAGGGACAGGGACACACCGAGCGCACAGCGGGTTGTTTGGTAGTGGGGGGCTCTACATACATGATCATGTACTGATGTCCACCTCTCTTCATTCCCTCCACAGGGTCAGAGTGCTGCAGGCAGGCCAGGGCAGCTGTAGCAGTCATGGCGGAGCCCCCTAAGGATCATCTGGCAGCACCCACTGTGCAGCGAAGGGCAGGTAGGTAATGTCATATTCCTTGTATGTGTCACAGTGGGACAGCAGTGAGGACAAGACACAGCCATAGTTGCCTTGGCCATGTGCCTGCACAGCCATATGTATCACACAGTCCATTGGGCGTGCCACTGTGGCCTATCCCTTGGCCACTGTGTTCTGACTGTTGTGGGGGTGGGTGTGCACATGGCTTCCACCATGTGTGCTGAAGCATTGCCTTCACTCTGTGCCATGTGACCATCCCCGTGCGATCATGTGCACACTGCACTGCACTGTCTGCCTCTCTGCACCACCATGGTGTGCTGTGTGGATGGCTGGTGTTGACCTCTATGCATGGGTCCATTGCGGTCTCTCCAGGGGTGTGTGCCCCCCACTGTCCACTGCATGCTGTGGGTGGGCAGGGGTCTTTGGGGCATTGAACTGATTGCCTGTCTTGTCCCTTCCCCTAGTTCAGCCACCAGTGGCGAGGAGGGTGCACGGGCACAGAACAGGATGCTGGGCCAGATCCTCATTGTGATGCAGAGGGTCCTGATGGTGGTGAGGTCTGTCCAGAGGGACACAGCAGCACTCAAGGTGAAGGATGCAACAGCAAGGGCCATCTAGCCATGGACAGCAATAGGCCATCTGTAGATAGCCCCTTTCCCATACTTTCCCTAATTCCCTGCAGTTATCCATCCTATTTTACAGCCCCTGTTACTTGTCCCCATCCTACAGTTTACCTCCCCTGTCCCTGACCCTTATTTTGTACTTTGTTGGGTTGATTTATTATCAGATAAAGCATTTATTTTGCTACATGCATGTGTCCATATCTGCTTTGTAGGTGGAATGGGAGCCATGCTACAGTTGTCAGGTTTGGTCCATTGTGTAGGCACAGGGGGTGCATGTGTAGGGTTCCTAGGGTTCCATGGTGTGTCCAGTGGTGTGTCACTGTGTGGTGGGGGCTGTCTCCCTGGTTCGGTGGGTTTGTTGTGTATCAACATGGTCACTATGGGGCTGTGGTCAGGGGTGGGCTGGTGGGGGGGATGCACATGGACCTAGGAGTCTTGCTGGCCTGGTCCAACTGCTGGGGTGTGGACATCTTCATCCACTGTTGCACTCCCAGTCACATGGGGTGTGACCACCTGCCTGGGTCATGCCTCATTTAGTGTCTGGCATCGGTGCTGCCTGTGGGGGTGTGGGACATGGGTGTGTTTCTGTCCAGGAACATGGGGTGGACACCCACTGCAGGCTGGCATTGACCATGACTGGCAGGCTGGTGGCCTGCATGAGAGGGGGGCATCGCTGGCAGCCTTGCATTGGCCATTGTCCACACCTGTCACCTGACGGTCGGGCCACCAATGGCTTCTTGGGTGCTGTTCTGGTGACTGCTCCTGTTGCATGGCCATGGACTGGCTGTGGTTGGTGCAGTGCACAGTGCCTTTGTTGGTGGTTGTGCTCCATCACATGTTGCCCTGTGTTCCATCCAGAACAGTGCCTCTGTGTGCTCAGGTGTACCCTGCTGGTGGGGTCCTGTACCCATTGCCCCTGTGCTTCCATGGCTATGTGTCCCTGGGTCTGTTACAATTGCCCTGCTCCCTGGATTTGTGCACAGGTTTGCTCTGCACATCCATGGTTGTGCCGGCACATCTTTGGTGCACCATGGTGCATCTTTGCCCTATTCAGCCAACTTGCGCTGGCGCATTTCCGGTGGTGCATCTTCTGAATATGGCTCCCAGTTTGCCATGGTGCATCTCATTTGCACTGTGCAGGACTTGTTCTGGCCTTTGGTGCATTTCTGAATATCTCACCCATAGATTATATACAGAATGCAAGCAGAATTATATCTAATTATTATGGTTTTCAAGGTTTTCTTTGAGGCATCAGTAGCTCTTTAAATAAAGTTTAAGTTTGTAGTTCACAATTTATAAATATTTTCTACCCTGTAAACAAGCTATTACAGCTTAGTTTGCCTGTTCTGGTCAAAAAATTACAAATAAGTAAAGAATTGTGTGTCAACCCTATCCAGGATTTTCAAGTGTTTTGGGATACAGTTTGCATGAACATTTTGTTTGGTTTACATCTATATCCCCCTTCCCACCCTCTGGCATGAAGCTAAAAATAGACAGCATTGTCTAGCCCTCCTTTCCTGGTCAACAAAAAATAAATAAAGAAATCTATTAGTCTTGACATACACATCAATGTATTTCTCCTTGATAAGAGTGCCAAAGCCTATTCCAAGGGCACCTCACTGTTCATCTCCCTTAGTCTTTTCCAATATTTTTTTTCTAGTAGTCTCAGACCCAAGACCATTAGAATTTTCAAGCTCTATTTTGCATGTACAAATTTTCCAGTCTTCACATGATTAAATTTTCACCCACATAGGTGTGCTAGAGTGCATGCAGATTCAGACTGCATGACACAGATTAACTTTGTTACCCAGTCAAGGTCCGAATCTGATTTACCTACCAAAGCACAGTAACACCTTTAATCAGAAGAATATCATCCACTGGTGCTGGAAAAAAAGGCTTTATCTTTTTATTGCCTAGGCTAAAAGTACATCTGTAGCCATTGATAAGTACCACTACATATCTGCCTATATCTAGATGTATTGTATCACAGGAAATATTAAAATTAATGGACATTTCAGATATACCTACTGTAGATATACGGTACTGCAATGTTTCATTAGCTGCCATTGTACTTTTGGGACTCAGTAATAGTACTGTAAGTGGCAAGTGAAGACAGTTTTATACTTTAACACCACTCACTATCATTAATGCAGAAGAAAATGATAAAGAAGCAACCATCATAGTATATCAGATACCTGTATCACCTACTGTAACTAAGCCACTTTAAAGCAAATGCCCTTAGATTAGGTTTGTGTGAGAGATGCAGTTCACTGTCACTAATTTAGAAGAAAAAAAAACCTGCTGATGAGGATGGCATTATTGTGCTTATGGATACAAGTTATTATGCTGAAATGGTTGATAAAATATTATGTGATACTCAGACATATAGACAGTTACCAGGAAACCCAAGTCATAAATTTAAACTTGATTTGCACAAATTGTTGACAGGTGCCAAATTACTGGGAGAAATGACAGAAAAAGAGTTTGAATATCTCTGGCCTAGTAATCCTGTTATGCTTGTGTTGTATGCTCCGCCAAAGATCCACAAAAAAGTTGTGCATGTTCCTGGGTGTCCCATTATCTCTGGCGTAGGATCTTTGACTGATAATTTATTGATATTAGTTGATTTTTTTTTCATAACAGGGAAGTTTATAAATTGTGATCTTACCTCAGAGACAACGGTGATCTGACTCTTAAATTGTAAGATTTTGTATAGTGGCATATTTTTATATGGATCACCATTGACATTAAACAACTTAATTCTTCAGTTTAACAGTGATGGCTTGAATGCAAGTAAGTATGTTTTGGACAGAAGTACTACCTCATATCCAACTAGATTCATTATTGAGAGTATGTTTTATTTTAATACATAATGATTTTGAATTTGATTCTGAGTTTTATATTCAGATATTGGGGAAGGCCATGGGTATGTGCAAGGCTTCGTCCTATGCAAATTTGACACTGGGATTATGGGAAATTGAAAGTATTTTTTCAGAAACCTTCTGATTCGCAGATAATGTCATCATGTGGTACCATTTTATTGATGCTGTCATCTGTGTCTGGGAGGGGAGGTGGTGGTGAAGAATGGATTCATTTGTTCAATGACTAGCTAAACCAAAACCCTTTAGGTTTGAAAATCTTATTCCAGTCACATAAACGTGTTATTTCTTTTCTTGATGTTACTTTAGAAGGCAAAGCACAACATTCTGTGATTACTAGTCTTTTAGAAAATCAACAACATGCAACTCATATCTCCATTTTGACAGTGCACATCCTTATGCTTTGAGTATCTATCCCTATTAGTCAAATGTTAAAATTAAGGAGAAATTGCAGTAGTACAGATTCATTTTTAAAGCAATTGGACAATTTAATAAAAGGATTTGAGAGGAGAGGATGTGATTTGCAGCTGTTACAAGAAGCAAAATTAAGAGCAGCAGAAAAAGAGAGAAACAAGCTACTAATTCCTAAAACTGGTGTACAGAATACAGAGGATCCAGTTACATGTAGTCTAGAATATAATCATTTAGCAGGAGTTATTGGTAACATTGTACACAATTATTGGCCAGTATTGACAAATGACCTGAAATTGGCCTGCATATTATATGGGAAGCTACAGGTCACTTTTCATAGAGCTCCAAATATCAGAGACAAATTAGTTCATAGTAGATTTCAATTGGAAAAAGTGGATAACCAATCTACAAGGATACCTTCTCAACAGAAGAGTTTTAGAAAATGCAAACAGCAAAGTGTATGTTTGCATGCTTCTGAGGAGACTTATTTTATTCATCCTAGGATGCTGGTTAAATCTAAAATCAGACAATTTTTAACTTGTGATACCAGCAATATAAGTTATTGTCTTACATGTCCCAGTGATTTACTGCATGTGGCAGAACAACATGCTCACTTAAGAAGCTAGGAACATGTTAGGAATATTATAAATGTTCGAATATAACCCCTTAGGCAAGCATTTTAAAGAACTGCAAAATAGTGATTCTGCAGGGATGAGGTATACTGGGTTAGAGCGTATCTGGAATTGTACTGGAAGGAGTGGTGATAACTTTAAATGTCGCTGCAAAAGGAATCTTTATGGATTTGGTGTCTGCAATCTCTGAACCATTTGGCTTGAGTGATATACTGGATTTTAAACCATATTTGTAACTGTTCTCCACTCAGATATTTATGGTAAGTCTGCTTTGCTTTTTGTAGTCACTTGTTGAATTATGACATCACATGAGGACGCATTATATTGCTGCTGTCTTTGAATATGATGCCTAATATGAACTATGAAGATGAAAAGCAGCAAGATTTCTTTTAAAGAAGTCATCTTTGAAGTGTTTACATTGAACAACAACAGAGCATTTATAAGGCATTTTGAGTGTTACGATATTACATTTGTATTAAAATGGGTTAAGATTAAAATATTATAGAAGTTGTTATTCTTTTTTTATAGTGCTCTGTTTGAGTATTCATGAAATTAATTTAAATATAAATGCACTAATGTGCTGCTTTTTATTATGTTTCCTTACGATCACATTGCATGTATTTATATATTATTGTTTGCAAATAATCATACATAGTTTGGCATTAGGATCATATGAAATGTATGCCTGCTATTTATTATGCACTTCTGACTATAAGTTCTCATATGTCTTATGTTACAATTTTTGCATTAGTTTTTCTGTTTATTCAAATTGCCTATTGATCATGTGTGTACTTGTGGGTATTTAAGAATTGTTTGTTTGTAATAATCACACCCCCTGACAAAGCCTTGTAGCAAAGTGCTGGGGTTTAGGTGGCTGTCCTTTGGACTGGGGTAGGTCTTTCTATCACTGGTGTTTGACAATTTTATATGGCTTCAAGCACCTGTGGAGCATAGGCTGAAAGTGTAATAAACAACTTTTTAATGATATAATTTTGCATTTTTTTCTTATGTGCCTGTGAAACATAGAAACATAGAAGTTGATGGCAGATAAGAACCATGTAGCCTGCCCAATCTGCCCATTTTGCCTGCCTATTACAAACCACAGATCCTAGTTCATCTGCAGCAAACTTTTTCTTTCCTGTCCCTAGGGTACCCTTATGTCTATCACATGCATTTTTGAATTCCATAACTGTTTTTGCACCTACCACCTCCCTTGGGAGGCCGTTCCAAGAATCCACTACTCTTTCAGTGAAAAAGTACTTCCTCCTGTTACCCTTGAACCTCCCCCCAACTTCATTTCATGCTCCCTTTTTCTTGCACATCTTCTTTTTGAAAGATGTTATGCTCCTGTAACTTGTTTATACCCCTGAGGTAATTGAATGTTTCTATCATATCCCCTCTCTCTCTCTCTCTCTCTCTCGCTCTCCTCTCTTCAAGGGAATAAAAATTGAGTTTCCCTAGCCTCTCCTCATGGGGCTTTCCATGCATACCAGCCACCATCTTTGTAAGCCTCCTCTGGACAGCCTCCAGTCTGTCTATGTCCTTCTGGAGATGTGGTCTCCAGAACTGGACACAGTACTCCAGCTGAGATCTCACCAGTGACCTGTACAGTGGCATAACCACCTCCTTCTTTCTGCTGGTTTTTCCTCTCCCTGTGCACCCCAACATCACACTGGCTTGCCCCACAGCCTTCTCACATTGTTTGATTGCATTTTGGTACCTCCCCCCATCTTGTACTCCTCCCTTGAATTTCTGCTCCCCAAGTGCATGACTTTGCACTTTTTTGCATTGAATCTTAGCTGCCACACTTCTTACAACTCCTCTGATCTGCTTAGGTCTTTTCTCATTTTTTTCTATCTCCTCTGGAGTGTCAGTCCTATTGCAGAGCTTAGTATTCTATGCAAAAAGACATACTTTCCCCTCTAACCCCTCCACAATGTCACTTACGAAGACATTGAAAAGAACTGGTCCCAGGACTGATCCCTGTGGCACTTTGCTTGTCACCTCCCTCTTGTCTGATTGAACACCATTCATCAGCACCTTCTACATCCTGCCCCTCAATCAATTTCTGACCCAATTTACCACCTTGGGGCCCACCCCATGCTGCCTAACTTATTTGCCAAACTTCTATGTGGGATGGTAGTAAAGGCTTTGCTGAAATCTAAGTAGGCCACATCCACTGCTGTTCCATGATCTACTTCCCTGGTCACCCAGTCAAAGAAAGCTATTAGATTTGTTTGACCTGACCTTCCCACTGTGAATCCATGCTGCCTTGGATCCTGTGCTCCTCTAGATTCAAGGAATAACACAATCCTCTCCTTTAGCAGTGCCTCCATTAATTTCCCCATCACTGAGGTCAAGCTGATTGGTCTGTAGTTGCCTGCCTCTTCTCGGCTCCCACTTTTGTGGAGAGGGACCACATTAACCCTCCTCCAGTCTTCGGGGACTGCCTTCATCTGCAGTGATCTGTTGAACAGGGTGTTCAGTGAAATGCCAGCACCTCTCTGAGCTCTTTTAATATTCATGGGTGAATTCCATCTGGCGCCATTGCCTCATCTATTTTCAGTTTTCCTGAGAGTCCTCTAGGACTCTGTACTGTGAACGGAGTAGTGTCTACCTCCCTTCCCTGATAGCTTTTTTTTTTGCTATGTTGTGGACCTTCATCTTCCCTTTCCTTCATGAAAACTGAACAAAAATATTGGTTCCGTATTGTTGCTTTTTCTATGTCCTTCTCTGTACACCCTCCTCCCTCCTTCTTTATCCTGAGCCATCCCACCCATACTCTTCTTCCTCTCACTGATGTATCTGAAGAAGGTCTTGTCACCTTTTATTGTAGCCTGTGCTCTATGTTCTTCCATCTTGCCTATGCACTCCTAACTGCCTTCCCTGCCTTCCTCTGCTTCTCTAGATACTGCTCCCTGCCCTCTTCCCTCTGTGTTTCTTTGCATCTCCTGAAGGCACCTCTTTTTTTCTCTCACATTCCTGGCCACTACCATTGAGAATCAAAGTGATTGTTTCTTTCTCTTACTCTTGCTTTGCTGTTTAACACAGAGGTTTTGTTACCTCTGCTATGCCCCCCTTGAGAATAGACCACTGCTTATCCACTCCCCCACTTTGTCCTCTTTAGCCAGGGCTCCCCTGAGATATTCCACCATTTTGTCAAAGTTGACCCTTCTGAAGTCCAGGACCTTTACTTTTGTGTAGTTAGCTTCTTCTACTGTGGTTACATTGAACCATACTATCCTGTGGTCACTGGTTCCTATGTGGCTATCTACCTTAACATCCTTGACCTTGCCCCCATTGGTGAGCACCGGGTCTAGTATATTCCTCTCGTGGGTGGGTTCAGCCACAAGCTGTCTCAGGTATGCCCCCTGTAGTGTAGTCAGTATGTCTCTGTTTTTGGCTGTACTCACAGTCTGGGTGTTCCAATCTACATCTGGCAGATTGAAGTCCCCTAGAAATAGCAGTTCACCTTTGGTTGCCATTTTGTGGATGGCTTCCACTAGTGTTTTCCCTGTCTGTTCCACCTGCACTGGAGGTCTATAGATCACTCCTGTTCTATTGCTCGTACCATTTCCTGTCTCTAGGGTGGCCCATAGTGCCGCAGCTCCCTCCTGCAGCCCCTGAACCTCAGTTGCTTTGATTTCCTCCCTCACTTACATGGCCTCCCCTCCTCCCTTTCTTCCTTCCCTGTCTTTTCTGAAAAGTGCATATCCTGGTATGGCCGTATCCCACTCATGTTTTCTGTGTATCAAGTTTCTGTATCAGCCACTATGTCCAGGTTTGTTTCCACCATCAATGTCACCAGACCTAGGATTTTGTTTCCCAGGCTGCAGGCATTTGTACATATTGCTCTCCACATTTGGTCACCTACCCTTTTACACCCCTGTCTCCCTTCAGTCCCCTTTTTGCATTTTGTCCTGTTTTTTATTTTCTCCCCTCCATGTTACCTATGTAGGATTTCTGTTTTACCGGTGATTCTTTGACCATAGTATCCTCTTTATGCCTGTCTCTTCCTGTGGGGGAGGGCAGTATGATATCCCCTGCTTGCTTTCACCTCCCCTTGGCTAGTTTGAAAGGTTGCAGAGGAAATATTTAAACATTTCACCAAGGATCTTAGTGCCCACTCTGGACAGATGCAGGTCATCAGGCTTGTACAGTCCTTCATCCCCCCAGGTGGGGCCCCAATATCCAATGAAGCTGAAACCCTCCTGTCCACATCAGTCCTTCAACCATTCATTGAATTCCCTGGTATGGCTGTCCCTACCTTCCCCCTTGCCGTAGACAGACAGGCAGTACTTCCAACAACATTAAGTTGTGTGCTACTTGCTTAAGACCCCTTAACAAGTCCATAAAGTTCTCCTTCACTGCCCCTATGTGCACCACTTTCCCTGCTAGATCATTTGTCCCCAGGTGGACAATGACATCCAGCTCTCCATCCCTGCTACTTCCCTAGCAATCCTTAGAATCCACCCCTCCTGCAAAGCTGTACCTCCAGATAGGTACAGTACTTCCCTTTCTGCCCCACTGCCTATCCCCAACTCTATTCCTCTCACAATGGAGTCCCCAAACAGGATTTGCTTCCTCCTCCTCTGGGGTCTCCTGCTGCCTACCATTGGGACTCCATCACAGAGGACCCACTCATCCTCCAAGGTGACTATGTTGGGTGGCTCTGTGGAACCTTCCCGCTCTTCCAGGATGGAGTATGAGTTTTTGTAGTTTCATCAGTTGTGGGATGCACCTGTGATCCCCCTCCAGGATCCTTCCTGAGCCCACCGTAGTCCATCAATTCTCGCTGTGAGACGACCTTTGAGGGAATAGAATCTGACTAGGTGGCCTCTGGGTGGGGGCATAGGCCTCCTGCAACCTAGCCAGCTTGGCCTGGAGACTGTTGACCTCTGCCCTCAACCCAGAGAGGTGCCTGCATATGGGGCAGCACCACAATGTCCAGAAGGTGCTCCTAAACACTGCTGCTCCACCTCCACTGCACTGAGCCACTCCCATCATTGTCCCTATTCCTTTATTGTCTTAATTCTTAACTGTAAAACCTGCCCTTGCCATCTTGATTTTTCTAGTCCTGTTCCCCTGATTTACCATGGTGCACTAACCCCTTGTTCTCTTCTCTCTTTGTTTATCACTTTGTGAATCTAGCTAGGCTGTGTTTAGCTTAATCATATGCTGTGAAAGTACATTGTCAGACAGAATTGACACAAGGTGCACCTTACATAGAAACTTGCATCATTCTTGATTTTTGAATTCAAGCTGCATTGACATCGGGTGCCCTTGTGCTGAGCTGTTTTCAGACCTTATCCCATTGCTCACCTTTTACTTGTCTCTTACAAGGGCTTGGTGTTTTATGTGTGTGGATCCTAGCCAGGATCTTTGTAGGTGAAGCACCCCTCTTTTTTTTCCACAGAGCATTAGTCCTTTCCTAGTGGAAGTTTCTTCTTAATTTAGAACAAATGCCACAGTTATATAATCTGTGTGACATGCAAAAGTAACAGTCACTCTGAAAATCAGATAAAGGTCTCATTTGAAAAGTTTAAGGATATATGTCAAAATATAAACCACTTAAAATAAAACTGTAGTTTTACTGATTTGATATAATCATCTTTTTTAGCACTTTATTGCTGATTATTATTAGTATTAGCATTATTATCATCACATTTGGCTGCCTTGCTTACTTGCCCAGTGGCAAGCCTATGGGTGCCTGTGTCAAACAGAACTGATGCAAGGTGCACTTTACATCAAAACTTGCAACATTCTTGATTTTTGAATTCAGGCTGCATTCACATCAAGTGCCCTTGTGCCAACCTGGCCCTGTACCAGCCTGTGCCCGAACAGGGATATACCATGGTGGAAGGGGGCTTGTGCCACAGCAGTGCTACCCCATCCCTTAATTTGGAATTTTAGAAGCCTTCCCCATGGCCGCAGGTATTGGCTGTGGTTAGACCAGCCAGATCCTGGTCTAATGGCCCATGCACCACATCCTGCAACCCAGTTACCAAAATTCAAATAAATAAATAAATGCTGGGTGGGAGGTGATACCATGTTCTCCCAGCATGGACAGATGCCCACCTTCCTGTGGCTCACCCCAGCTTCCCCCAATCAGCATGATGCCCACCGTAGCAATGGTGGTGCTGCAGCAGCAGGGTAACAGATGCATGTTGGGAACCATGGTGGACTCCACTTTCTGAACTCCTATATGGAAAAAGGTGCCCATCTGCTGTGTTCCACACTGTTGTACCAGCCAGCTATCTAGTGCCACATACCTTACTACCACTGAACATGCCGTGGTTGATAGGGTCCACATTGCTGCCAGCTGCATGCCACCACTCCTATGGTAAGCACTCACATGTGTGCCTACTACTTGCTGTGTTACAGATGGGGACATGTAGCCTCACTGCCTTGCATACCAGCACACCCACCCAGCCACTTTATAATACATGTGGCTGATATACTGGACAGATCAGTAATCATTTGGCAGTATCTCACAGTATTTGAAGTTGCAGTTTTGTGTTGCAGGGATGATACAATGCAAACATTAATTGTAAGACAGCCAAGTGTCTTGGTAGTATCTGTATACCTTCTTCTTCTAAATCGGCTGATGCTGCCAGGACAGGAGGGGCCACTTGCACTTTGATCTGTGCTCCCATATCCTCACCTGTCAGTGGTCTCCTGTGACTGTGGGAAGTGCTGGACTTGTGTGACAGCCCCCACTGTGGGTCAGACCACCACTGTCAGATGTGCCCCTGCCACCTCGGCACCTTGCATGTGCATATATCCCCACACAGATGGCTGCAGGGCTCTACCACTGTACTGGGCTGCAGTCTGGCTGAGATCACCAGCTGTGCTGTCACCTCTGACAAGAGCTCCAGTGGGGTACAGTGGTTCCAGCAGGATACTGCCATCTTAGGACGTGACTGCTGCTGTCACACCATCTGTGGATGGCCAGTGAATCCCATCTGTGAGTACTCTGCCGACTGCACTCACCCATTGTTGAACCCCCTGTAATACTGTGGGCATCCCAGAATGCAGTCAGTCATGTCCCAGTGCTGTACCCACTGGAACAGGGTCACCGATGTCCTCCATTATGGACACAGTCAGTATGGCTGGGCATGGGCACATATCTGTTGCCAGTGCACACTGCACTTGCACTAATTGGCAGGAGGCCAATGCATGTTTCCTGTACCACTGTGGCACTGGCCTCACCATTTGAGCAGTGATCTGACATGGCATGGATGCATCTGTGCAGCACTGTACCCCAGGCACAGGCTGCACCATGCCATAAGGGGCTGCAGGGGTGCGGGAATGTGACAGGGGTCATGTTGGGGTACTACCCATCCTGTGATAGTACTGTGCAGCTCTGCACATCTCACCTGACCCTGCCTATGTACCATAGTCTGTGTTGACCACTGGGCAAATGGCCAATCAGTCCCTGGCACTGCGTGCCATACTGCACAATTGTCTCTGGGCCTGTAGCAGTCCCCTCCCATACACCATTGGTTTGCGGCACAGGAATGGTTCTAACATTTGTAGGGAGTTTGGCCCCTGGAACCCTCTGCTACCAAAATTTGGTGCAGGGTCCCTGGGGCACCAGACTTCAATACAAGCTGTCATTTGCTGCAGGTTGTGTTGATCTAGAGCCCCTTTGAAAAGAGAGCCTGTAAGTCTTTTTCTTTGTCTCTCACTATTGTTGAAAACATTGCAATGACCAGCACCTGCCAGCAGTCATCAGATATGGAAAAAAAGGCAAAAATATTACTTTCCTATGTGCTACTAAAGGTGAACAGTCCATGTCCTTCTCAATATAGTTGACAACTCTGCAGCAACCAGTGCCTTCCAGTTTCATTGGACACAGAAAAAATTTAAAACATAGTAGTTTTCTTCATTGAGTGATGCAACAGGTGAAAATTAGTAGATGTTCAATAAACACTACAGCACTTTTAAAACTGTGGCTTATTTACCAGATTAAAGAAATCCATTCAAAAATTGTGACTGAGCTGGAGTGTTTCTTTTCTTCACAGACTCTGGATTTGCCTATTGGATTGCACCAGCATTTATCAGCAGCATGACCAGGTTTGTGTTTGCCTCTGAAAACAACTGTTCTTTCTCTTCCCCCTCCCATACAGTTATAATGACTAGAATGGCAGCACTCTGATGTCTTAGCTCTTGTGATGTTATGTGATTGTTTTATTTTTTCTGCAGTAGAAAAATACTTGCCACCCTAACATCATCCTGGTTGCCAAGGAACCTTAGTGCAGTGGTAGAGCTACAGGCTACCAAGCAGTAGTGGGTAGGGGGCCTGGGTTTGATCCCCAGAGTGGAACATTTTATCAGTGTCAGTGGCTCAGTAGGTACAGTAGGTACAGGGCACATTCACCTCTGGGGCCAGAAGATTCAAAGGTTGTGGGCTCTAGCCCCATGCCATGTATTTGGGGTAATAATCATAACTGACACCATAGAGCAGTACAAGGGGGGGGGATGTTGCACTGGTGAGGTGCCATCCTTCAGATAAGACATTAAACTGAGACCCCTTCTGCTCATCTCTGGTCACTGTCCAGACAGAAGTTAAATATCCCATGGCACTTATTGAAAAAGAGCAAGTGAGTTTCCCTGGTGCCATGGCCAACATTACCATGTCAATATAATAGGTCCATGCAAACCACCACCCAGGATGTACCCTTGGTCAACAATAACAAATAAATAACTAATAGCAGACATAGGTGCAGATGTGTCATTTCTGGTCTGTTCCTTAGAATTCTAGATTCCTTCCAGTCCAACTGCTCTTTTCAACACTGACATAGATGACAATGATGGTATCTAACCTGGAAAGGCATCATGAAAGTTTTATCATCCTTGCACCAAAATGCAGAAGCTCTGAAGCCAATGGTTAATATCTTTTTTATGCTAATCATTGACCATCATTGGAAAAAATATTCTTGGGTCAATCCAGTGTGGTGCTGTCTTTATCAATTTAGCCTTTTGTGGATAAAGAAAGTGTCAAATCTGTCTGTATCCTGAAACTCAACCAGGGCATACAAGCCCATTTTATTTTCATGCAATCTCATGTAAACCCAGCAGATAAACATTTTAGATCCTCAACATCATTTTGGATATGCATGTGTTTGCTTTCATTTCTGTGAATGTAATTAACTTGTAAGTGTTTGCATATGGTTGGAAAGGGAGTATGTACAGTAACTGCTATCTTGGTGGAGCATCAAATAGTGATTTCCAAATGACTGAAAGTATACTGTGGTGGTTTGGGGCCATTGGAAGAGGACTAAATTCAGCCCTGTCATGTGTCCACATATGCTGTCAATTACAGCATGCACAGTCCATATTCACTGATGAATGGGAAGGAACCTGAATCCCATAAGCATATTTCTAACATTAGTCTGTGACAACCCACAAGAACTGAAAACCCAGAATTTTCACAACATTTAATTCGTAGTGGCTGCTGTTTGGTACCACTGCTTAGAGTCATTGTAGTCCCATTTCTAGATTCAGAAGAATAAGATTATGTGGGTTGAAACTTTGAAATATAGCATTACATTTATTGTACATCATTCTTGATTTTGATAGCTATAATTAGCCAACCAAACACACAAAAAGCATCTTAGATCTAAGGTGCTGAGATAGCAGGGGTCCTGCCAATTTTTCCAGTGAATTACAACATTGCAGAGTAATTACTTCAGGGCAAACATCTACTCTAGCAGTAATGAAACATTGGTATTAACTGTATAGAACAACAATGCATTACAATGAGTGCACATAATTAGTGCGTACAGTGTGGTTCCTGCACTTAGTACAATATAATAAAATAATCCACTCCTGTGTAGACCTACTGGTTTACCACGTTAGACCTCATTTGTATTCCTTTCAGCCCCAAGTTATTTTCAAAAGATTAGAATCACAATCTTCACAGCTGTCCTTGGTGCAGTCATATATTTCAGTTACATAGTAACGCTAGGCACCCCATACATAATTAAGTACTAATCTAGCTCCTAGACAAAAAGCACAGACTCACCTGCTGCAAGTATCTGAGGCAGCTGGTACACAAAACAATAGGCTTGTTTACACTGCCACCTTTGCAGCATATCAACCCATGCACATAGATTGATGCGCTGCAAAGTCGACTTTGTAGACACTTACCAGAGTGCCATAACAGCACTTCAGATCCTTTTTCTGATGTGACTGAAGAGTGGGAATGTGTATCAGAACAAGTATCAGAAAAAGACACAGGCAGAAGGGGATAGGGAGAAGTACCAGGAGAAACAAAGGGAGGCAGGGAAGTCAGTAAGGGAAGCCAAAGCTCAGACAGAAGAACACATTGCAAAATCAGTGGTTAAAGGGGACAAAACCTTTTACAGGTACATAAGTGAAAAAGAAGGACAAAGGGAGGGATAGTGAGACTGAAGGGGAGGATGGGAGCGCGTGGAGGATGACAACAGTAAAGCTGACATATTGAACAGGTATTTCTGCTCAGTCTTTACTAAGGAAGAGGGGTAATGGGTCTGAAGGGAGTACAAGGGGTGAGAATGGTGCAGAAATGGACACAAGTCCCTTTACACAAGAAAGGGTCCTGAAGGAACCAAGTAATAAGAGCTGATAAAGCAATGGGGCCAGATGGTGTAACCTAGGGTCCTTAAAGAACTAAGAGAGGTGGTGGCTGAACCTCTGGCTATCCTGTTCAGCCAATCATTGGAAACAGGGAGGTACCCAAAGACTGGAGGACAGCAGATGTAGTCCCTTATACAAAAGTGGAACAAAAGAAAGCAGGGAACTACAGACCAGTCAGCCTCACCTCAGTAGTGGGAAAGATCATGGAAGCACTACTGAAGGAGAGATTGGTGGAACATCTGGTTGTCAATGGACTACAGGACCCAAGGCAGCATGGTTTCACCAGGGGAGGTCATGTCAGACCAACCTCATTGAATTTTTGACTGGGTGACTAGGGAGGTGGATCGGGAGGGCAGTGGACATGGCCTATCTGGACTTCAGCAAGGTCTTTGACACTGTGCCACATAGAAGACTATTACACAAACTGGGGAATATGGGTGTGGGCAGGACAGTAGTGTGGTGGGTAGGTAACTGGCTGGGTGGCAGGACACAGAGGGTGGTGGTAAATGGCTGTCACTCCACAGAGGGAAGAGTGACCAGTGGGGTACCACAGGGATCAGTGCTGGGACCGGTCCTATTCAACATCTTCATCAGTGACATTGCACAGGATCTAGAAGGCAGAATTTCACTGTTCACTGATGACACAAAGCTCTGTAACAGAGTAGACACACCAGAGGGTGTAGACAGAATAAGAAGGGACCTGCAGAAACTTGAAGAATGGTCAAGGGTTTGGCAGTTGAAATTCAATGCAAAGAAGTGCAAGATAATGCATATGGGGCACAAAAACCCTGGCACAATATATCAGTTGGGGGGTGAGGATATAGCATGCACCAAGCAGGAAAGGATCTTGGGGTTGTCATCTCTGATGACCTCAAGGTAGGGAAACAGTGTGACAAGGCATCAGGTAAAGCAAATAGGATGCTGGGATGTATAGGCAGGGGCATCACCAGCAGGAAAGGAGGAGTCATAATTCCGCTATACAAGACACTAGTGAGGCCCCACCTGGAGTACAGTGTACAGTTCTGGAGACCATACCCTGAAGGACATAGACAGGGTAGAGAAGGTTCAGAGGAGGGCAACAAAGATTGTGCGTGGGTTGCATCACAAGTCCTATGAAGACAGGTTGAAGGAACTGAACATGTACTCCCTGGAGGAGAGGAGGGAGAGAGGGGATATGATAGAGACATACAAGTATCTTACAGGGAGGAACAGGGTGCAGGAAAACACTATTTTTAAGCGAAAAAGATGTTTCAGGACTAGAGGGCATGGGATGAAGTTGGAGGGAGGACGATTCAGAGGAAACATGAGAAAGAATTTCTTCACAGAACGGGTGGTGGACAAGTGGAACACCCTGCCAGAGGAAGTGGTGGAGCTGAAAACAATCACGGGATTTAAGAATGCATGGGATAGACATAAAGGAATTCTAGAGGTCAGGGGTAAGGGGAAATAGACTTCTAGGAAAACAAACTGAACTTACAAGCTCAAATGGGCAGACTAGGTGGGCCATAGGCCCTTATCTGCTGACACTGTCTATGTATCTATGTAAGTGCATTAACCTGCACTGTAAATCCCCTGTAGCGCTCACTCTGATGTGAAACCTTCTCTCCCAGCATCCTCCATAGGTCACATGAGTTTTTTTTCTGGAACCAGGAAGTATAGGAAAGAGGTATATGTATTTTTTAGGCTCACAAATCATCACAAGGGTCCCAGTCTTCTCCTGCCACTAGCTCAGGCTATGAATCTTGTTTGTCTCCCTCAATTGTATCTTCTTCAGCAGAACATCAAGGGCCCCATTTTCAAAGGGAATGCACAGTACAGAAAAGGTTTGTGCCACTCTGACCTGCAACAACACCAGCTGTAGTGGTGTGCCCATATTTAAAGGACACATATGTGTTGTGCACCCCCGACAGCATCATCATGCAAAATATTGTGCTGCACCAATGCAAATGAGGATTCCTTCATGCATATGCAGCACAGTACAATACTGAAAGTTTTCAGAAGTGCTAAACAGCTGCCAGCAGTTGTGCAATTTAACACTTCTGAAACCCAGCCCTTAACAGTGGGCAGACCTGTCTGCGTACTGTCAAGGGCTGGGTACCCTGGTGGTTCAGCAGACCCTCCCCTGCCTCAGTTCCTGTCCCCATATAAAAATAAATGCACATTGATGATTCAGCAGCCCCTCCCTAGCCCCAATCCCTTCCCCAGTAATTTATTTATTATCACTGGTTGCCTAGTGGTCCCTCCCTAGCCCCAATCTCTTTTCCGGTTACTCTTTTAGCATCCCTGGTGGTCCAGTGGTCCCTCTATCCTTCCCCATTCTCTGATCACCATCCTGATGCAAAGTAATACATTCCCTGATAGTCTAGTGGCCCCCCACCTCAGCAGGTAGTGACCCACCACCCTGCTCTGTTCCAAACTGACCTGTGCTGGTGACTGACACAGCCCTCCTCACACCATCACAGCCAGACACTGACTGAACTGTCAATGAGCATGTACAGTACATAGTGCACACTCTTCAATTGACCACCAATGAGCATGTACTACTATATGTACTGTGCACACTTACTGACAGTTCAGTTGGTGGCTGCCCATGGTGGTATGAGAAGGACTGTGCCAGTCGCCAACACAGGTCATGTTGTGGGGGAATGGGGCAGTGGGTCACTACCTGCCAGGGTGGGGGGGCCCACTAGACTACCAGGGAATATAAGAAAATTACCTGGGAAAGGAATGGGCCTAGGGAGGGACTGCTGAACCACCAATGTGAGTTTATATTTTTTTTGGGACAGGAATCAGGTCTTCAGGGGACCTGGGTCTGTGCACTCGGGTCAGGTGCTCACATGCAGATAAGCCCATAATGGGCATGCAAATGGTCCATTAGGGCTGTGCATGCCAAATGGACTTATTTGCATGTTTGGGCTGAATATTTCCATCAGAGCCACAGCACTCACTAGTGTGCACCACACTTTACCCTTATGGGAGGTCTTCAGTCCTGCCATCTGGTAGCACTGCACCAAACATGGAGGCTGCTCACTGAGGGCCATTCTACCAGGGTCCTATATTCAAACAGATGGCATGGTTAGTTCAGATTGTGTTATCTGTTTGAAAATGGTGCAGAGCCGGCCGGCCCTATATTTTTGCACGGCTCATCAGTTTGCGAAGGGAGCTGCCCAGCTCTGAAAATGGGGCCCCATGTCTCTTCTGGCAGTTGCTTGTTTTATAAATACAGAATTACTATCTTAAAATATACTGTTTGATTTTGTATACAGTTCTATCACAATTGAGGGAACATTGAGAGATGCGATCTTTTAAAAAGATGGTAAGCTTCATTTATAACTTTTGTTTAAGCCAAATGGCTTAATCTGGCTGGTCTTCTATATTTATACAGTGATGTTTGACAACTGCTGTGAAACTAATCAAGGACTGATGGCATTTCATTTGGCTTTTATGTAACTATAGTGTGGTACCTATAATATGTCTTTTTATAATTTCATTTGGATGTCTATTTATTAAATCCAATATACCAGGATGGGTGGACTCAAAAAGATAACTACTTCAGTTATTAAACCATACGCTAATAATGTTAAATTGAAAATAAATGACAATTCAGAAATGACTTATTGTTTATGAGGAAAACTAAATGTGGGTACCTTAAACACTCTGAAAGCAGGTGATAATGTTTATCAGGCTTTGTTAGTAAAGATCATATGGGGTTGCTTGGGGCAATGCAGTTGGGCTGTGGCATGATGCTAAGGGGCTTGTGGCAGATGCAGGCTGCCATATCCCCTAATTCAGGATTCACTAAACCCCTCCCAAGGGGCAAAGTTCTAAGTACCTTAGACTAGCCAGGGTTGGTCTAAGGGAACTTAGAAAGTGTGTCTTCTGGGAGGGTTAGGGAACTTGCACCATGTGCTGTGGTCCCCCCCTCAATATCCCCGATCACCCCATGAAATATATATTGCTCCATGGTGGTCTAGTGGATTCCCCTCTCCCTATCCCCAATCTGCCCCATTAATATTTATATTTCTTTCTCTGGTGGTCTAGTGGACCACCCTCCTATACCTGATCTGTCCCTATAATATAACAATTTCCCTGGTAGTCTAGTAGAACCCCTCTCATCCTCAATCTTCCCCTTCATAAAACATGTTTCATTCCTTGGTGGTCTAGCAGACCGCCACCCCAGCAGGCAGTGCCACACCGCCCCTCTCCCCCATCCCAACCCCGAGCCAGGGACCAGCACAGCCCCTCCACTCTCCACTGATTGAGATGTCAATGAGTGCATACTATATTCAGAATGTGCTCATTGATTGACAGTTCAGTCAATCAATGAGTGTGTACTGTATACAGTATGCACTTACTGACAGCTCAGTCAGCAGCCAGCCATGGTGTGAGTGGAAAGCTGTGCCAGTTGATGGCTCAGTGATGGGACAGGGAGTAGGGTGGTGAGGCACTGCCTGTCAGAGTGGGGTGTGGGGGGTCCACTAGGCCACCAGGGAATGAAACATGTTTTATGAAGGGGGAGATCGGGGATAGGGCGGGGATCTGCTAGACCACCAAGGAAAGAAATATAAATATTAATGAGGCAGCTCAGGGCTAGGAAGGGGGATCCATTAGATCACCGGGGAGTTCTGTTACATACATACAGGGGACAATGGGGATCAAGAGGGAACACCTAGACACCAAGGAGGGGATGTATTGTGCTTGGTTCTTACATCATGCTGGTCACTGTCCATGGGCTCAGCTGCTGCATGACCACACCCATAGCTTCTGCCAAACCTGCCAGATGCACCATCTATTTGGCACATAGCCAAAGTTGCTGCAAGCTGGGGGACTTTGCCACTGGGACCACATCCAATCGAGAATGCAATGCCGTGCCTATGGTACACCAGCAATCGGTGCAAGCTACCATTGGTGCAGCTTGCATTGACCATTATGAATCAAGCTCATGGAGTTTTTACAGACCCAAACCAGTTTGCTACTAGAAAAAATTCTGGCTGTCCTATCATCTAACCTATGTACTGATCAAATCTTAGCAGATACAGAACAAGGGGTTGAATCCAACTTAGAAGATCACTTGGTGGCAGACAACAATCAGTCAACCCAGGTACTAAATGGGGGGGGGCAGATTACACACTTTACTTGAAAGAAAATGGAGAAATGGAGACAAATAGAATAGAACTCATAAGAAAGCAAAAGAAATATTGGAAACGGAAGTTATGGAGATTAAAAATTTAGTGGAAGGGCTACAAAGGCATGAACAAGCACATAACCAAGTGACTCCCATTAGAAGGAAGCTCAGAGAAAGGAAAAAGACTGAGACTAGAAATGCAAGACACAGAATTATATTCAGAGATGAAACACAGATTGATAAGGCAGCACAAAAAAGAAGATCCCAACTAATAATAAAGAAACACAATTTTTTGTCAGCAACAGGGAAACAGTTAGTTTTGAGAAAAAAACAGGAAAACAAACTCCCCACAATTTATTAAGAATCTACAACATTCACAATCTGAAAATAGAACAACACTAAAAATGATGTCCTTTAATATTCTTTCAGACATCAGCGGAAATAATATTATATGGGAGGATATTATATCATATTACAGATACAAAATGAAAGAGCAGAATGGGAGCTGGGTGTGTGTTGTAGTTAAGAACTATACAATAAGGAAAATGATTTTGAATATAAAGAAAGACTGGACAATGTTAAAGATTGAGATAGGAGAAGATATTACACTGAGCAGAATAGAAATCATGACTTTAAATAAAACAACTGGTAAGATCCCCTCTCAGTTTCCATTAAAGAGAACATCTGTAGTCACTCAGAATAAAATCAGATTATGTTATCAATGAGAAAGATCTACAATAGCCATCTGCATCACTATAGCACCAACCCAGGAGAAAATAAATGAGTTTCTTTTCCTGGGTTGGTATTGTAGTGATGCAGATGTCATTTGCTGACTTTGTGAATAAAAAGATTTACCATCATTTGGACATTTGATGGAGTTCTTTTCCAGCATGAGTGTGTGCCACAGTTTGCCGCTTGTGTATTGGATTTCTTTATACTGAAAGCAACACATTCAGGGCAGTGGCTCTTATTGTTCTTGCTTTGGTTTTTGGACTATTCAATGTCTGTATTACAAACTAGATGATGTGTGTTTAATGTCCTTTTTGCATGCGTACAATACAATTATATTACAGGAGACTTGGATAATTGATAAGCACTTGGATTTTATTAGGGATTATTCCCATTTCATCCTTCCAGCAGTTAGAAATAGGAAATTTGGATGAGACAAGGGTGGCTTAGTTACTCTGGTGGCTGCATACCATAACCTTTAATGTCAAAAATTAGACAGGGTCTCTCAAGATTTTTTAGTGTTACTGATCTCTAAGGAAAATATCCCTTATACAGGCCTAATTAACATATACAACAAACCCTCTAAATCAAGAAAGGTCACAAAAAACATGGAAGACATTCTAGAGTATATCAACATTAATTTTCCTAATATTATGATATTCGTGGCAGGGGACTATAATGCTAGAATTGGGGAAGAACCTGAGAATAAATGTTAATTTTGAACTGTTGATGATACTTTGAAAATCCCCATCAGACAATCTAAGGATATAAAATGTAATAATACAGGGAAAGAGTTGTTACAAATCTTGGATAATTATAATTTGAGCGTTATAAATAGAAGGACTAAAGGGGAGGTAGTGTACTTGATCTCTGCACTATTGATGTCTTTCATTTTTACCTTGTCAAGGATTTTAGAGTATGAACAAGAGAAGAAAGTGACCACCTTCCAGTAGAATGCAGCCTAAGTTTAAAACATCCTCATTTAACGTAATGGTGGGGCAAAGGCCAGGGACTTTGAGGATTACCTAACTGTGTGTAAACAAAAAAAGATTGTCCTGTGCCCTTTTAACCAAGGGATGGTATCTAAAATAATGAATATAGTTGAAGCTGAAATGGTTAGGCATGACCTAGTGGCTTCACAGGACAAGTTTGATCTTGATAAGATTTTCTATGTATATAACCAGTTGGTTAAAACCTTGAAAGTATTAATGGTCTATTCCCCCCCCACCAGAGATTGTACTAAAAAAAGATTAGTGAACAAATCCTGGTTTGACAATGAATGCTTACTAAAAAGATATGAAGTAAGACAAGCTTTGAAATCTTACATTAAGCAACCTGGGGTTGTATTTTTTCAAAGGTTCAGAGACATTAAGAAGAAGTACAAAAATTTAATAATTATGAAAAGGGAGCTTTTTTACATTTGTATCTGTAATGATTTAGTAGGGGTGGTAAGGGATAAAGACACCAGGCTCTTCAGGAATATTTGGCTGTAAGGCAGACATAGCAAACTTGGAATCAGTGATTCCTGAACCTTTTTGGATTAGATATTTTGAGAAGATTTATAATTCAGCAGAGGACAGTAAGGTCCCCTACAGATCATTCAGATTTGGATCGAATAATTGATGTTGATATGATAAATACAAAGGAAGACATTAAAAATTACATCTTATCATAAAAGAGAAATAAATCCCTGGGGACTGATGTGATCCCAGCAGAGGATCTACACTATGATGTGGATAGATGGGCCCATCTATTAGCCAGTCTCTTCACTGCCTTCAATTACACTAAGGAATTACCTCTAAAATGGAACTGCAGTAGTATAATTATTCCACTATTTAAAAGGGGAGATAAAACTCTGCCATCTAATTATCCCCCAAATTCTTTACTGAGTATTCCAATGAAAATTTTTACAAGATACATCCTAGTCCAATTGTAAACATAGGAAAAGGAAGTCTCAAACTTCTCTAACTATCAAGCCAGATTCAGGAGGTCTTTTTCAACTACTGATCACATCTTTGTCTTAAAATACTTGATAGACAAATATTTCTCACTGGATAACAAAATAATTATTGTAGTCTTCCTAGATCTGAGCAACACTTTCAACTCAGTTAACAGAAATCTAGTTGTGGAATAACATAAATTCCACTACAGTGGACAGAAGACTACTGGCTATAAATCCCTACATAAAAACAATGTTGCTGGGGTCAGAATGCCTGAAGATGGTCATTTATCAAGACCCATTAATATCAACAGGGTGTCAAACAGGGGTGCCTCCAGGCCCTGTTTTTGTTTAATGCCTACATAAACTTTATTATGGGCAACTATCTTTTTGCAAAAACCACACTTCCTGTTATTGATCAGATACCAATCCCTCTTCTTCTTTGCACAGACTACATATTATAACTCTCCCTTACTTCTGTTGGATTGCAGACTATGCTAAACAACATAGCCCAAAAATTGAAGGACCTAAAACTAAATATTAAGAAATCTAAGGTTATAGTTTTGACAAAAAAGGGCAGACAGACTGCAAATGGTGCATAAACAAGGGCACTCTGGATATTGTTGACCAGTGTAGATATTTGGGGGTAACTTTCTTCAGCAAGAAGTCCTGGTGTATACACTAGGGCAATACACTTAAGAGACAAATGAAAGAATTAGCGGGTATTTTAAGGTTTGCAAACGTCTATGCCAAACACAGCTTCAAAGTCATTATGAAGGTTTATGATGCTAAGATAAAATAAAGTGCATTGTACTGTGCAGATATTTGGGGGTTAGATAATGTCACTTCAGTGTTAGAAACACTGCAAAAAAATTTTTTAGAAGAATACTGGGCCTACCTAACTACAGTATATACCGTCCCACACACCTGAGACTGAAGTGAGGGGCAAAATGGATTCAGCTTCTTGCCTTTCAAAGATCAACTGCTTAGTTCACTAAAATTTTGAAAATGGATAGTGAAAGGCTGCCCAAGAAAACTTTGATTGAAAGTTTAAAACAGGCCCATAATCAACAAAATCAAATTGGTTGGTGGGGTAAATTTTTGGTGAAGATTCAACTTATGTGCTTTAATATCAACATTGATTGGACCAATATACCCTACTCTATGATCCCAATAATAGGGAACGATATCCTTATCAGAGCCAGGGATATGGGACTTCAGTGTGGTTGGTCTAGAATCAATAACTCTGTTATGCTTACGGCCTTTAAGAATTGGAAGGTTACTGTACATTACCAATATTACTCAAACCTTTGCTTAAATATGAAGCAATGTCAAGTGTTAGCTAGATTAAAATTTTCTATTACACCCTGAACTTTTTTTTTAACCAGGAGAGACACAGACTAAGCTGAAAGCTTGTTTACAGGTGTGACCTGGGAGCACAAGGAAGTTAAGTGACTTGCTCATGGTCAAACATTATGCAAGTGGGGGCTGTGGGATTCAAATCCAGGTCCCATGTTTGCAGATCACAGCCTTAAACTACTGTGCTATATGGCCTCCTTACACTTTCTATTTGGCTGTCTATTTAAGAAGATACCTATATAACTGTCATTGTTGAGAGGTAGTATGGTTTCATGATTATATTTATTATGTACTTAAATGCCCAGATCTGGA
This sequence comes from Neoceratodus forsteri, assembly GCA_016271365.2. Lineage (NCBI taxonomy): Eukaryota > Metazoa > Chordata > Ceratodontiformes > Ceratodontidae > Neoceratodus > Neoceratodus forsteri. The sequence goes on along the minus strand of JADMNL010000022.1, from coordinate 418,200,026 downwards.
TAACCTCAGGACAAAATGGCTTGATCCAGTGTTATTTAAGAAAAAGAATACCCCGGATTCACTGAAATGGAAACAAATTATTAATGTAATAAAGTATCCTGATGTATTTGTGCTAACTAGCTTTGCTTGTAAAGCATAGCTGTTAGCACGGAAGTGATCATTTTTATTAGGCCATTCTATTTTTAACTCATATTGTTCTGTACAGTATATGACTTGCATTATGTATATTTATATTGTACTGTGTTTGTGTCATATTAACTGTTTTTTAATCCTTTTATGGCTGAAACCTTTTTGGTAATGTCTAATAAAGTCAAATCTGAATCTGAAATATGATCTACATAGTTCTATCACAACTGATGGGACATTGATAGGCATGGGGCTTGATTTTCAAAAGAAAATCTATGATGCAAGGTGCCTGCACCAAAGGTGTATGACACAAGGAGCACAATTGGGAGGCCTGCAGCAAAGTCCCCTGTGCCACCCTTGCAGCAAATGCACCCTTGCACCCAGCTGCAAGGAGGCTTGCACCATGGTGGGACTGCCCCATCCCCCTCATTTGGGATTCTGTGAACCTTGCTATGGCCGCAACAGGGACTCAAGTTAGACCAGCCAGAAGGTGGTCTGATGGTACTGCACCACTGATTGGCAAGGAAGGGAGTGAGCTACAGGATTAGAAAGGTGGGTAATGGGGACTGCTGGGGCACTAAGGGTGCCACAGGGCACAAGAGGGACATAGCTGCAGATATAGAGAGCAGCTGGGGCACCCAGAAGAGGTGCCATGGGGTGTATGGATATGCCCTATGGCACCTCTGCCAGGTACCTCCTCTGCTCCTTATACCTTCTTCCATGCCTCCTTCATGCCCCATGTCACACTTGGTGTCTCAGTAGAACCTGTTCCCCACATTCTAGCCAGGGGTTCTCCCCCCTCCTCACCACTAGGGTACCCATATGCCTGCACTGGGGGATGACAGATTCCTCTGTCAAACTCCTCAGATGCACCCAATATTTGGTACAGCCCTGCAGTTGTGGCAACTCCCATGTCTTTGGCACAGGAACCCCCAATTTTACAGAATCAGACAAACTGTCTCTGATGCACCTGAAGTGTACCAGAGCCCTAGATTGCTGCAACATGCAGCAATAATACAGCACTTTGAAAATCCAGCCAGTGATCTTTGCAAGTATGTTTACGAAAGGTGAAAGGCAAAAAAAAGAATAAAAAAAACTACTTGTTCTGAATGACAAAAATGTTGAAGTTAAATGTGTCTCAAAATGTGAATTACTTTGTATTATTACAGTCTAAACATCAGTCTAACAGATTATTACTGGTATTAATGTGTTTTTTTTGCATAAAGTGCAAACACTTCATCCCAAAGTTCAGTCTAAGTAGTACTGTAAACCAATCACTGCATTGTTTATTTTACTAGGAAAAAAAAACTCTATTGAGCATAGCTCATTTGCAAGGAGGTGCTGGGTAGTACACTAAAAAAATGCATACAGATTGGGAAATACAAATTCAGAGCACAATGTCAACTGATAGTACAAAATAAATAAGAAAGACAGTATACAAAAACAGATAAAGAAATAAGTACAGAGGAAGGGTATCAGATACTAGGCACAGTATCAGCTGATGGTACACAATACTTAAGAAAAATAATTTAGGATTAACAAAAAATAACAAAGCATATAATCAGAAATAGTGAAGGCTGTCTAAAGGCATGGTGTATAGATGTCTGGAGTATATTCTGAGTCATAAGACGAGTCAACAAATGATAGCAGTGTGGATGAAAAAAGATAAAGAGACTGCAACAAAGAGAACTGATCATGATACAACAAACAAGTGCTGTGCTAATGATATTCACATTTATCTGTGCAGTGTTCATAAAGATAGATTTGAAAGAATCGGGGACTGACCAGTGTAGGTAGCTTGAATATTTTCTCAAGGGCATTCCATGCTTTAGGGGCAGCCCAGCTAAAAGCCATCTTCTTGTATTTTGAGCAATGCCTGGGGATTTCAAGCAAAATTACATCACACAGTCTTAGTATATATGGGACTTGGGACCTGCAGAGGAGTGAGGAAATGTATGTGGGTAATGAATTACGTAGAGCTTTGATAGACCAAAGGTTTAAATTGCTTAGCCTTCTGGTATCAAGTACTGGCCAGTCTATTTCTTTGTAAAGAAGACAATGGTGTGTAAGAGCAGGGAGTTCACAGACAAGTGCAGCACTCTGTGGTGCAGCACATCTTATCTGCCCAGCTGTGAGACTGTGATTCTTCTACAAATTATGTTACCATAATCCAGTAAGGGAAGGAATGTAGCATTCATCAGCACTTTCTTATCATCACAATTTAGGCAAGATTTGCTACAGAAGAAAAAAAAACACTTTTTGCAGCAGTTTCTTACAGAGGGCTTCTATGTGTACATTAAATGATAGCTTATTGTCCACTCACATGCCTAAGTAGTTAAAGGAGTCTACCAGTTCAAGTGTATCATTGGATAGGGTGATGATGCCAGGAGCAGAAGGGGTGAAATTGGGTTTGTAAGAGAAGACCATATATTTGGTTTTGGCTGCATTTAAGAGGAGCCTGGACACATTGCAGTTAATTTGCAGTATATTGAACTTATTTTGTAAGGACTGCAGTGCTAGATCAGTATAGCGGAGTGGTTTAAGTCTCTGAACTGCAAATCTGGTGACATCCAGCAGACCAGACCTGGGTTTGAATCCCACAGCTTCCACTTGCATACTGTGTGACCCTGAGCAAGTCACTTAACTTCCCTGTGCTCCCAGGTCACTCCTGTAAAAAAGCTTTCAGCTTAGTGTGCTACTCCTGGTTAAACAACTGAAAAAAAAAGATCTGGTGTTGTCTATGTAAAAATGAAGGTTAGCATTGGTGATGTTCTTTGAATAGCAGACAGCTCAGTATGGAGTCTTGCAGTACACCTTTTCTGATAATTACACAAGTTGAAGTTAGGCCTTCAACTATAATCTACTGGCACCTGTCTGTTAGATAGCATGTGAACCAATTTATTACATTTTGACCCAAACCAACACTGGAGAGCTTACACAAGAGGATGTTATGGTCTACAGTATGGAATGCCTTGCTTAGTTCTATGAAGAGTGCTGCAGTGGTATGTTTGTGGTCGAGGGCTGTAAACCAGTCATTGGTGAATTTTACCAGGGCAGAGGTTGTGCTGTACTTAGCCTGAAAGCTGACTGCATAGGGTTGATGAGGGAATGCATCCTGAGGTAATTTTTTATTTGGTCATATATTAATTTCTCAAACAGCTAAACCAACAATGATAGGATGGAGATACAGTAGGTCAACAATTGTGGCATATCACCTGACTTAAAGAGTTGAATGATCTGTGCATTTTTCCATAATAAAGGGACCTCACAACTTGAAACTGAGAAGTTAAAAAGATGCATGATCAGTGCAGTAAGGATTGGGTAGCATATTTTTAGGAAGAGTGGTTCAATATTGTCCACTCCTGTACTTTTTGGGGGCTTGAGGGTTTGGAGTAGGCACTCCACCTCCTTGTACGTGATCTGATGAAAATTGACAAGATTTGAGATATTAGGTGGTGAGCTCAGTGGGCTGAGGGATGGGAGGGTTGTGCTGGCAATATCTAAGGTATCGAAGGTATTACTTGCTGAGGCAAAATTAAGGTTCAGCTCTTCTAGGATCGAATGCTTATCTGTAAGTAAATGGTTACCTTTGTGCAGTTGTTTTGGTAGGGATGGAGAGACCGATGCCCCTTCAAGATTCTTCTTGGCTTGCCAAAAACTAGTGGAATTATGCGTAACCACCCAGTCTTCTGGGGTTACTAGAATCTCATTAGTATTAAACTAGGTAGGTTTCTGCGCAGCAAGTAGGTAGTTTTTTTAGAAACCCTCTACCATATTACATCATTGTTTACCTAGTTAGGCTAGGTGGAAAATGAGTGATGTCCTTTTGAACTGCCAACTTGTGATTTGTTGCCTTGTCTGTGTAATAAGTTGGGGGGGTCCCGGTTTCAAGATGCTGCTCTTGACCAAGGTAAGGGTTGCAAAACTGGGGGCTCATCCTGGATCTTGGGGGAGAGAAAAAAGTTGCCATGCCAGGGCAAGTGCAGAGGGTATATCTGTGGTCTTTCTATCTGGTGGTGGTGCACCATACCAGGAATCATTGTGAGGAAAAGTTAAGTTGTGCCAAGGGAAATGCCATCCAAAGATCTGCTGCATTGTAATTTTTGGTGGAAAAAAATGTGCTGCTTTGTACTGTTTTGCTGAGAATTTGATGCAAAAGAGTGTTAATGAGAGTGAGAACCATGTTAAAAAGTGCTTACTAGACTGTTAAATTGCCAAAATTGCAAAGTTCCCTGTGATTTGGGGCAAAAGAATATTTATTTCTGTGTATTACAGATATTTTCAAGTGCTTGTGGATTACAGTGTTGGAGTTGCTAAAGGAATTGTACAAATAAACTCAAATTGCACAGAAAGTGCTGCCGAGTTGTGAAAATCCAAGCTGAGGAAAAAAGTTCATTTTTGCAGTTTAAAATTGTTCCCCAGCTTAAGGATCACAGTGTGCAAGCAGGAGAGAGAGAGTTTCCAGCTCATTTCCATGGTGTCAAGTGGCTGGCCCTGGCACAAAAGCCCCACCCCCTTGCTAGAGCCCTATACAACAGCTCAGTGTTTGAGGAGGAAAGAGAGAGTGTGTGTGAGGCATCATGCCAAGCAGTAGTGGTGTGGCTGAATTTGGTCTTCTGTTGATAGATATTTCTATACAAAGTGTAAAAACTTTCAAATCAGGCTTCTCCCACATAGCTATTGCTCCAGTGGTTACTGCTAGTGTGTGCATTGTGGAAATCATTGGGCGGGACCACCTAGAAGCAAGGAAAGTGCTGTAAAGTCAGTGGCAGGTCACAAGCATCAGGAGGGAAACAGCTACTTCTGTAAGTACTCCAGTGACTGTCTGGATGACAAGAAAAAAGACTCTGGGCAGTTAGTGATTGAGAGAAAAGCAAAGAAAGTTCTGAGATAAGCAAGTGTTTGAACAAAGCAAACCAAGTTGTGTGCAGAGAGCAAGGACTGAACTAGTAGCTATATCTGGTGCAAGCAACCAGGCTCTGTTAACTAATTCAGTACTGAGTAAGGTCACTAGTGTGTGTGTGTGTACAGAATTTAAAGACTGAGCAGAGCAAAACAAGATTTTGAGTCAAATAACAAATGTTTGAACAAAGGAGCAAAGTGCTATATATGAGAAAACTGACAGTAAAACAGTGAATGTGTTGGTGATAAAGAGAGAAAAGCAGCAGCCAGGTTGGGGATGGGGGGTGGCTAGATTAAAAGCAATGTAAACAAACCAAGAAGCACCATGCTAGGGCAGGGCCCCGATAATAAAACCCACCAGAGTGTTACCAAAGTTTGGAACTGAAAAAAATCAGAGCAGCAGATTTCAGTGCAGAAAAAGGAAGACATTTTCTTTTAGATTCAAACCTAGTGTGTCGGTGTGCTGTAAGGCAGATCAGTAACCTTGGACTTATGTGTTGTTTTGTAGAACAGAATGGCTAGCAAAGAAAATGGTATCTTCTCCATACCAGGATCTGGATAGCCCAGAGAGAGAGAGAGAAAGAGAGAGAGAGAGAGAGAGAGAGAGATCGGCAACAGTTTGAACAGCTTTATGGGTGTGAAGGAGCACCAGTTAATGTTGCCCTGCCAGATTTTCCAGTAAATGTTTGTGTAATCTGTATGAAAACATGGACAGATGTTCTAATTATTCCTTATTGCAAGGACTGTAGAAAACATTATGGCATGAGCATGGACATTGGTACTGTACAGTCAAATACTAAAACCGTATGTCTGGCTCCAACATTGACACTTGGTGAGGAACCAACCTGTATATCACAGAAGACAGCTGCATGCAGGCAGGAAGAAACAGAGGAGTTTGTGAGACAATTATTTGAGGGTGTGACCGAAAGAGACTTGCAGTGGCAGGCAGAGAAAGACCTTTCAGCCGAGGAAGAGGTTGAGAGGGGCCAGCCAGAAACCGAGTCTGTGGATCCATGGAAGCAGACCCTAGTCCAAGCTTGACTGGTGAGGACAAGATTGAAGAAGCCTTACAATGGGAGGTGACTGCCTCACAGATTAGTGAGGAATGGACTGTGTCAGGGGATGAACCAGCTATTAGATCCTGGTCAGTGTAAGTAGAAATAGAAGAAGTTGAACTGGTTAGAAAAGTGACTGGTAGTGATACTGGGCTACCATTGGCTCTAACAGCAAGTGAGCCAACAGAGTCTGAGCAAGGCTCCCTGAAGGTAGAAATGGTAACGAGCACAGGGATGGACTGCTGTCTCCCTGTTTGGAACAAACAAGACTGGCTTGACCAGATCTGGCCTCCCCCAAGTCAGGCCTCTGGCCTAAGTCTACCTAAAAGTAGTAAAGAGGAACACCTGATCAGATGCAGGGCTGAGAAAGAATTCAGACATAAGTATCTATTTTCAAAAGATGGATGTGGGAAGAAATTGAGGACCATAGAGAACAATGGTTTCTGGAAGAAGCCAGAGCTACCATTACATCTAGTTTGTGTATGTTTGTAGGTATCAACATTTGCCAAGGCAGGTTAAAGTTGGGAAGATTGGGTCACACCTTCCATCTCGATTCCATCAGAGTGACTGATAGAAATGGCAATGAGAAAGTCCACACTACTAGAATTGTTCACCCTGATAAAACAGTCATATATGGTCTTCATTCCAAGTGGTACTACCCTTGAGTAACAACACCAAAAGATGCCAGCTTTGAAAAGAAAGAAACACCAAAAGATTTCCAGCATGGTGGGTCCACCACCCACTTCTGCAGGCAATCGGCCAAAGAAAGGAGATCCAAAGTCAGAGCACAGCATCCCCCTGGGAGCAGTGAGACAGCATCCCCCTGGAAGAAATCAGGGATGTTGTGCCTGCTGCTTTCTTCCTTGATCAGCAGCAACTAGGTCCAGAGGTGGCGTTGAAAAGCTTGTTCCGAAGATTTGTCTTCAGCCAGAGAAAGTGAAGTGATCAAGCCCAGATCCAGAGAGATGATACTCAACTGTCAGCCTGCACGTCAGAACTGGTAGGATCACGTTTTCCTCTTACCACTTATGTTCAGTAAAACTGTCCTTTAAACAAGAGGTGTCCCTGTTTTATTGGTCCAATGGACATCTGGATCTGGACTAAATTCTCCAGCAGGCCTTGAGCCTATGGCAAGAACAGTTCTGACTTGGCTTAAGCCTACAGTGACTTTTCTTGAATGTGAGTGCCTTGTGCAATCAGGACACTTCCTCCTTAGATTGTACAATGTAAGATACCTCTCCCCCAAATGTTTTGTATGTGTTATTTTGGTACTCTAATACTGATTTTTGCAGAAAACCCTTTAAAAAGTGTTTTTGGGATTGGATTGCATTCTGCTGTTAGGAGGTTTGGTTAATTACTGTTTTCTTTCTGGTTGTTTCTTGTCTGCCAGTTGTTTTCTTTTACAGGTGTACCTAGGAGAAGAAAAGAAGAGAAGAAGAGGATGTTAGGGCACAATGGAGTTCTCTGTTTTGGGTGTTTTAAAATGTTTTAACTAGGAAATTTTTAACATTTTTGCTTTTCAGGTTTAAAGTGTGCATTATTGGGGTTTTGTGAAATGCATAGCAATGCCATATGTATGTTTCTAAAGCATCACACAGTGTAAATTGTGAAAAGTGTGTGGGTAGAGGTTACCTTGTGGATAGCATAGGTTAGATATCTTTTCCCTAGAGGGCTAGGGGGATGGATGGATGGATGGATTGATGGTTCTGACCCAGGTAGGGACTGTCAGTTCTATCCATTCAGGGCATGCTTCAAGCAATTCCTAGGAGCCACTGTAAGAGTCCAAAGTTAGTTTGTCAGGTGGAGTGAAGTTGCTTCAGTGGGTCTTGTTCTCTGGGTAACCTGCCTATGCCTTGACATGGGTAGGGGAGCCTGGCCACCTCTCCTCGGAGGGTGCCCGGAGGTTGGATGGCCTGTGTTGCAGTCCAGAGCCCTTGCTGTGGACAGCAAGATTCAGTCTGTTTATTTATTTTATTTTTATTTATTTAGCTTTTGTTGACCAGGTAAGTGCACTAGACAAATCCTGCCTATTTTCAGGCACGACCCGGGGGAGGGGGATGCAGATGAATGCCAACTGACCTTGAACCAGATTAAGCTGTTGGTGGTATTTTTATGAATGAGGGAAATTTGGCCAGGACACCGGGGAAATTCCCCTACTGGCTGCTGGTCAGTGGTTGGTGGGGGTCCTTGCTGATGTCAGAGGCCGTTCTGGCAGACGTTCCTGAGGTCGGGCTGGAGGAGGAGGTGGAGGAGCCTAAGCAGCACAATGCTATGGAGGAACCCTTGTCTGTATCGGAGGTGATTTTGCCTACCTTGGGAGTTGCTTTGCACCAGTCACCAGCTACTGTAGAGAGTGAGAGTCGTACACTTCAGCGGTGCTCTTTATTTCCGAATCTGGACACAGTATTAGCCTTCCTAGTGACGGAGATGCACACGGTGGAGATCTCATGCGCTCGCGCTTAGAGAAGGAACTAGTGTCTCGGGAGGCGGTTTCAAGAGGGCTCAAGTGACGGATCACAAGACAACGCTCCTGGTGCGACAGCAATTCGGGCTCCAGGAAGGAGGAAGTCAGGGATCGAATCCAGACTGGTCGGAGGAGATGGCGCTTTTAGATGCCGGATGGAGAAGAAATGAGTCGGGAACTTGGGTGCCTGATCTTGAATGGACTCCCCTCTCAGGTAAGAAGACTTCTATCCCTGGATTGCAGTGTTCCCCACAACCATCTACCTCGAGGGACGATAGGGATAGGCCTGGGTCTGACTTTTCCATTGGGGCCTTTCCTTCTATGACAAATGAAGCTTCTAATGAAACAGCTCAACCAGCTAAACCAACTATGGCAGATTTGTTTAAAGCAAAGCTAGAGCAGGCCCCTCGTCATCATGCTGTACGCTTAAGATATAGAGGGGGCCTGCAGGAACATCCTGATATATATTATATTTTCAACCAGCTTTTGAAGTCCAAATTGGGATTCTGTGCCAAAGACATATATGCCCTTATTCATATTTCTGGAGAAGACTCTTATGACATCAGCTTCCAATCCGTTGCCCTTCTGGACAAATTTTGGGACAAATATGTTCACCAGAAAAATCATCCTGTATGGCTGCCTTTTTTTGTTATTCCATTATCTAAGCCTTTAATTAGATATGTTACCATTATGTTCAGAAACGAGGGGGTGAATGTCAGTGATATTTATAGATGGCTGCAGGCTAAGTGTGAAGTGTTGGGGCCCCCTGAGACTCTCTTAGATGTTGAGGGCATCTGGACAGGGGGGTGGAAATTTAAAGTAAAATTATTACAAACTAATTCAGAGGTGGTGCATTTGCCGAATAGTTTTTTTCTGGGAAAAGATAGAGGGGTGTGCTTTTATGCAGGACAGCCTAGGGCCTGTTATAAATGTGGGGATAGAACGCATATAAGTAGCATTTGTGACATGCTGAAATGTCCTCTTTGTGGGGGTTTTGGGCATTCTGTAGATCGATGCACAAATATCTTTAAATGTAACCTTTGCGATGATCAGGGTCATGCCTTCCATCAGTGTCCATGGGCGAGACATAATTGTTCTGATGGTTTAGACCACAATAGCCTGCTTCAAAAAGCTCAGGCTAAATTACATACCCGGTGATAGGTTAACCCTCCCTCCCTTCCCCCCACGGCAAGACCCTCCACCTCCCCCATTCCCAAGTACTGGTCAATCGGTACAAGAGGTGGCTCCTGAATCTCAGAAGATGGTACCTCCAGGTCCCCCTCCCCGTCAGGAGATGGTCAGAGTCTGGTTTCCAACATGCCTCCTCCTTTTGAAACTATAAAAAACAGGAGGTTCACCAGAGCCTCCTCCAAACAGGCCCAGAGCAGTCCAGTAGTGACTGAAAATTTCTTCTCCCCTCTCCAGGAGGAAGTGAGGGACTCAGATCTGGAATCTGAGGCCTCTCACCTCTCGGAGCTTGTAACGGATGACGATGATAGTAAATCAACTGAACTGGCCAAAGATAGGAAAGGTAAAAAAGGGAAGAAAAGGAAAGTGAGTCAGAAGCATAGCTCTTAAGTCTTTTTATGGCTGCTTTAAAATTTGCTCTTTGAATGTCTGCAGTTTAAAACATTTCATAGGCAGATATCTGTGTTTTCATATCTTACGACTTTAAATCTGGATATTATTTTTTTGCAAGAAACAAGGGTATCTTCCATTTCAGAGGAAAATAGATTGAAAAGATTATGGACTTGTGGCCCTTCCTTTTGGTCTTATAGTACTGAACTAGCTGATGGAGTAGCCATATTGTTTGGTAACACTTCCTTTCACATCATGAAGGTGACCGACTTGCTGCCGGGTAGATTGCTTATATTAGATTGTTCTTGGGGTGATTATTCTTTTCGGGTTATTAATGTCTACGGTCCACAGTCTAAAACAGGTCGTATTTCCTTATTCTCAGACCTAAAGCCCTTTTTATTTACAAGGAAACATTTGGTTTGGGGATTTTAACTGCTCCCTTGATATTCAGTTTCGTAGAATGCAAGGAAAGAAGGTGTATTGTGATTCTCATGCACTATTAGAGGTTGTAACAGATGCTGGCCTTTTGGATGTGTTTCGTAGTTTACAGGCTACAGGAGGTAATACTTATCATAGGCATACCTTCGCTACTCGGATTGATATGTTTTTTATTTCACGCTATTTTCAGGTTGTGTCTTGTGTTGCTGTTCCGGTAGAATTTTCTGACCATCATATTTTATTTTGTTCTTTGTCCTTAAGGCTTCTTCCTCCCAGATTGAGTTCTGGTGTTTCTCATTGGAGATTGAATACTTCTTTTCTTTCGGACCCGGTTCATTTTTCTAAACTTGAATTGTTTTTAGCTGCAAAATCTTCCACTTTTGATCTCTTTTCCTCCCATATGATTGGTGGAAGCAATTTAAAACAGAGCTACCCATTTATTTCAGTCCTGGGGTAAGGCAGAAGGTGGATGATTATGGGAAATATTTAGTTCTGAGGAATCAACTGTATAGACTTATGTCACTCCCCAAGGAACATGTTCATTTTCTTTCTCAAATCAAAACTATTAAACAACAAATGAAAACTTATCAGTATAACAGGGCCAAATCCCTTGATTTAGAATTCGGTTTTATTTACAAGGATTCCCCCATGGCGGACCCATTTCATGCCTGTAAAACATATTTGAAAGATACTCTTATGACCGGCTTATTTAATATTAATAAAGAACTAATTACTACTGATATTGGTATGTTACAGGTAGTTGAATACTATACCCAGGATTATTTTTCACCCCCTAATGTGTTATCTCTGAATTCACTTCACCATACAATTTTTTTTTCCCTTCCTCAAATACCTCATAACCTGATTCAGTCCTTAAGATCACCAATTACCTCTTCTGAAGTCATTGATGTAATTAAACATTTAAAGCTTGGGTCTTCCCCAGGTATAGATGGCATACCTAATGAGTTTTATAAAAGTGTATACAGTATATGGTCTTTTTCTTCCCAGCGTGTTTAATTCTTATTTATCCTCCAGAACTCCTATCCAGAATTTTCACTGTCCCTAATGACTTTTATTTTCAAAAAGAAGATAAAACATCATTTTCAAATTGAGACCAATCTGTCTACTTAATAGTGATTATAAGATTCTATCTAAAATATTGAATACTAGACTAGAAAAAGTAGCCCAATTTTTGATTCACACTGCACAGACTGTGCAATCAAAAGGTAGACAAATCAACATAATCTCTTTTTACTTAGAGATCTAATGGCCTCGTCAAACAAATTTTTCATCTCCGGAACTAATAGCAGCTTTGGATCAATCAAAAGCTTTTGATGCATCAGCCATCCCTACTTGTTTTTGTATTATCCTCTTATGGAATTCCTGAGACCTTTACTCAGTGGATTTCAAAACTATACTCATCTGCAGTTTCTATTCCAATAGTGAATGGTCCTTAGGTAGGAAAATATCAATTTCTCGGGTGTCCGACAGGGTTGCCCCGAGTCCCTTATTATATACTTTTATTTTAGACCCAATTATTAGAAGCATCATTTGTGATCCCTCCATTTCAGGGATTGCTCCTCTATAGGTTTAGAAAAGGTCAAGGTCACTGCCTTTGCAGATGATGTTACTCTTTTAGCTGATTCCATCTCTTACGGAGAGCTTTAGAGATCTTTTTTTTTAGTACATATTCTGGTGCCTCTCTAAACATTACAAAAGTTTTGTACTACAACTTGGTCAGATAGCCCAGATTTAACATATTGTTATGATATCCCTCTTGTGTCTGGGCCTCAGAAAATCCTGGGGATCTGGTTTGGAATGCATAACATGGAGACTTATAATTGGGAAAAACAGCTAGCGGTTGGAGAAGCCAAAGTGAATCAATGGAAACATTGGAAATTTGGGAAGAAGAAAAGGGTTGTGATTATAAAAAAATTCATTTTACCCATATTTCTTTACATAAGTCATCTTTTTCCACCTCCTCTTTCGTTAGAGACTAGAATTTATAGCATATTTTTTCAGATGTTGTGGGGTAATAGATTGAACCCGGTTAAGCGAGAATATACCTACCTGAAATTCTGAGAAGGAGGGTTAAATATGATTAACCCTATTATTTTTTTTCATTCCATCTTTCTTTTTTCCTCCTTTTCTTTTATTTGGCAAGCTCCGTTTCTCACTTGGCAATTTTGGACCAAATCCATTTGGCACAAATATTTTTTTAAATGGTCCCTTCTGCCACCAAGAGTTCTGTCCTCAGATGATATACCAATCTATGGAATTTCCACTTTAAAAATTATATCAATGGAAGATTCCTTGCAAAAATATAATCATTGCACAGAAAATCTTTTATGACTATATTGTGTATGACGTGCAGAAAATGATTTTGCTTTTTCCTTCCTGTTCCCCATCTAATATGAAACATGTTTTTAATAAATTGACAGATGGTAGGATTTCATTTAAAGTATGGGATATTGTATGGATATCTGCTCATGGAAGGCTTGGAGTTCGTGGCAATTTAAAGTATAAACCAGTTTCTGAAAGATACTGTTTACGACCAGATTGTACTAACATTGAAGAAACTCAGACGCACTTTTTTCTTGAATGTCCTTTTAGTCAGAAGTTTTGGGACTTTGCAGCCCGACAGTGGAATATGCCTCATTTGCGGTCCCTTTCTTATTGTACATTAGTATTAGGTGAATATTTGGGTGATTGGGATAAATATCACAGGAGTACTCTGCATATATTATTTGCACTTTTGCAATATTACTTATGGCAGGCTCGCTGTTCTTTTGTGTTGCAACAAGCTAATACGGATTTTGAAGCTATCCTTTCTGCTGTCATTTCTGATTTACAAATGATACTTGTTTTGATATAAAAAATATTCTAGATCTTATGTTATTTATTTATGGAAAACATTTCTTTTGTTAATAGAAGTTCTCTATAATTTTACTTTCTCTGCTTTTTATTGTTGATATTTTCTTTGTTTTGTTTGCTTTTTATTTCTTCTTATGTGATGTTGTGTATTCTAACCAATAAAGTACCCCTACTCTTTTCGATAAGTGCCATGGGATCTTTAACATCCACCTGAACTACCACCAATCCAGGCAGATGGGACCTCGGTTTAACGTCTCATCCAAAAGACGGCACCTCAGAAGTGCAGCACCCCTCTCATGATGCACTACAGTGTCAGTACTGGGATATTAACCCAAGTGCCAGATGTGGGAACTGAACCCACAGCCCTCTGATCTCCCGGCCTCAGAGGCGAGTGTGCTACCTACTGAGCCACTGACACTGTTGGCAGTGAGTGTATGAGTGTAACCACCCAGTCCCCCGGGGTTACTAGAATCTCATCAGTATTAGACTAGGTAGGTCTCTGGGCAGCAAGTATGGAGTTTTTTAGAATCTCTCTACCATATTACATCATTGTTTACCTAGTTAGGCTAGGTAGACAATGAGTTAAGTCATTTAGAACTGTTGCATCAGCATAAGTCTTTTAGCTCAGCTTCAGGGGAAGCAGTGTAGAATCTTGGGAGTTCAGAGTGTGAATTCCAGTTTGGAGAGTGAAGAGGATGGAGATCTCTGTCCAGCAGAGGGCAAGAGGTGTCTGCTGGTCTCCTTGGGCAGGGTAAAGGACCTCTGGTCATCATGTTTCTCACCCTAGTGTGTGGAACAACAGTGTTGCCTTAAGAAGTGGTGGAGACTCATGCCAGTGCAACCCCAGTGGGTTTATTTTCACTCAAAATGTGAGGAGGGACTGAGTAATCAGTGGTTCTAAAGGGCAACCCCCGATGGACTGAAGATTGTCACAGCTGCCCATAGAAAGAGACTGTAAAGAGGTTCTGCAAAAGCTATGGATTTTGAGGATGGAATGTTTCTTCAAATGTGGTCAAATGCCTGTAACAAATGGAATACCAAACCATGAGTACAGTGTGCATTTGAAAGAGACTTTTTTGGGTTGTCTGATTTTGTACGTGTCTCTATGATGGCTAGATTACAGACACTCAGGACCCAGTTCAACAGAGATATGTGCTGTTAAAGTGTACTAAAGTAAAGGATGCCTTTAGCAATCCATGAGGGGTTGAAGGCTCCTGTTTTGTGTGTCCTAAATGGAATGGCAGAGACTGAGGCTGGGGTGGGCAGAGCATCACTTTTAGTCACAAGTCAGGGCTAAGTGGGCACCGTTGCCTGCAGGTGTTAACATAGTCCATCACATCCGAAGTTTCAAGTTAAGTGTGTAGTAATTCCCACTACAGTTACACTTGGTCAGAAATCCAGAGATCCCGAAGCAAAGAGGTGGATAGTTCATGTTTTTGGAAAAGATTCATGTTGAAATGCACAGTACTGCTTCTGTATGAAAAACAATGTTTCTTGAACTGCAAGCTGTGTCATCTGTCTTAGACAGTACAACCTTGGGGATCACCCTAGGTCTGTTTAACATCTTGTCAGAAAATAAAGCCATACAATACAATCCCAATGTTATGGTTGTGGAAAGTCCATCTGTGAGTCTGAGTGAAATGTTATGGGGCCCCCTCAGATACGAGACATAGCATAGTCTTGGCACCTCTCTACCAGACTCAGAGTAAATATAAATGTTATTTTGTGCCCTAACCCCTAATCTCTTAGATGTCTGAGCCAAGTATTTACCCTGATGCCAGGGATGATACTTATTTTCTGCCACCTTGTGGTTTGTTGCCTTGTCTGTAACAAGTTAGGGGGGGGTCCTGATTACAAGATGCCATTCTTGACCAGGGTAAGGGTTGCATATGTCTGTTGTTCTTAAGGAGGGTCTTGTAATAGGTTGATTTAGTCATGCAGATTAGCTGTGTACACCAGTTCCTTTTTTTGTCTAAAGCGTAGCTACTCTTTTTCTGTTTTAGAAGGTCTTGCTTTGGCCAGTCCCTGTCCTTGAGGGCTAATTTTATTTCCTTGGTGAACCACAGGGAGGGTTTTTCCTGGCTCTGTGATGACAGAGATACATCGCAAATATTTAAAAGGAAGAAACAGACAATGTAATCATACATATTTAGGTAATGTGTATGACAATAACACTGGTTTGATTACTGTAATTATTTCATCATGCCCTTTTTCAGTGTAAAGCAATATCTCTGAATTTCATAGCACCAAACTGTTTAAAAGTGCCAATGTTATTTCCATACAACAGTCTTTAAACCAGAACACATGAAACAAGTCATTTGCACTACAGTCTTCGACTTCCTGCTAAACAGAGGCTGAACAATATATTTTACTACTAACATTCATGTATTTCAAAACCTAATGACCCATGAAGAAAAGTACAAAAAATACATCAGAAGTAGATGGTAAAGGCAAAAGGATCCAAATAATAGAATATGGTTAAACAAAAATGGCTGTTCTATTCCATTTATATTCTTGTTCACTTTTTTCAAAATATTTATCCCAACCAATAGGATGTTATTTTCATTCTGCTTCTGAAAAAACAATTAAAATAAGAATGGAAAAAGTGATATTTAATTATCAGGGTAATCTGATAATACAATACTGAATAAATGGTACCATAAGATAGTAATCATCCTCTTATTAATATATAGGCCCACATATTCAAAGCAGATGCATGGTCCAAAATGGAAATGAATGGCACATCTCAGAAAATGCGTGGAAGTGCGATATTTGAAACAGAGATGCATCACGCATTTCTGAATGCATGATCATGTAGAAATAATGTATGTGGGGCAAAAAAAGTGGACATATACATGAATATGCCACACGCCCATATATTCAGCCAAAATGTGCAGTGCATCTGCTGCACATCTCAGAAGTGTGCTGCACAAAGTTAGGCAGACAAAAGGATGGCCTAAACTGGCCAGCCACCCACAGGCAGGCCTTAGAACTGCAAGCAGGCCATCCTGAGACAGCGCTTGGAGGTGCACCAGGACATGCCCCAGACACCCACAGTCAGCAGTCATGCCAGGATGGAAGAACCCAAAGCCACAGGTGCTGAGACACTACTGGCACCACCCAGAGAGCCACCCCCACACTGCACCCATGACACAGACACCCAGCAGCCACATGGCAGTGTTGCTGGGTGCCCCCATTAGCACACAGGCAGAGCAGACAGCCACAGTGCAGCACATGTACCATGGGCCATGGCCTGCACTCATGTGGCCTGCAGGGTGCCACCCAATGGTGGAATGCACCCCTGGTGATGTCTAGGACAATGATGCCCATGTAGCCTGGTGGTAGTAGTGGCAGCATGGTATGGACCAGGGACTGACCTGTGGCATACACCCACAGTGGTACACCATAGGTGCACACAGTGTGTCCATGCCAGGCCCACACAACAGGGAGCCACAGGCATGTCACGATGCCTGCCATGTGGTGTGACACTGCCACAGGGGCACTGCAGTGGGTCTGTCTGGTATTCCTGTGGTGGACATAGCACAACAGTGGGTAGCACAGGGCAGAAGTGGCAGAACCTGTGGCTTGAGGATGACATGGGTATGCCTTATGGACCCCCAACCCCTCTGGTGTTGAGCATGCTGCCACCATGGGCACGTACATGGCCAGTGTCAGACTAGCCCACTCGGTTACCTGGAGTGGTCCAGATGGGACCTACACACTCAGGTATCTGTCACCTTCTGAACACTGACATTCCTTGTGTATATCATCATGTTCCTTTCATGTGGGGATGTGTGGTGCACTGCAGGTGACTGTAAGTTACAAAAGTAGCTAGTGTATCACATTTCTGTGACATACCAATCGGAGTGTGTCACCCTGTGCCCTCCCTTGTTGCTTGACCAGGTGGGTCTCCTGTACCCCAGTCTGACCCTGTACATGGCCATGGGTACTAGCACTGTACTCAGGCCAATTCAGCTCACCCACCCACACAAAACATTTCATCACACCTGCCTGCTAGGCTGCAGCACCTCCTGTTCACCTTTGTGGAGTGGTGGGGCAGCCCTGCACAGCTGGAACTGCACATGTCTTGGTATGCAAATGGCCTGAATACATTCCAGTAATGAGCTGCACATGTGAAGAATGGGATCAGAATGTGCAATGAGTCCATTTGCATATCCTGACTGAATATTGCACTTTTGCACACTGCACATGTGGCCATCTATCACGCATTTCCCTGTGCCCCGCATGGGTCTCAGGGCTGCACATCTCCCACTGCACTATCACGCATGTTCGGGATATTGAGCTAGACATATGTGATCACATCTTATGGTGCATCTTCTGAATATACCATTATTTTGTGCCAGCGCATGTCAGTTGCACGGCGCAGGCACTTGCACGATGCAGCCTGGGACTTTTGAATATGGGACCCATACAATTTATTTGACTATCCGAATTAATTTGGATTTAACTGTAATTTGTATATACTGTAGTATGCTGAGGACATTGTTTGCTGTTTATTGCTGTGCAGCCATAGCCATGATTTTCATAGGCCCCAAAAATAAAACTTCTGTAAGTTCATAAAAAGATCATAATTAATAGTTATTACTAAATATAACAGCAGCGTATCACTGCTGACATCGGTCCACACAACCAGGCCCTCTGAATGGACAGCCCCTCCATGCATGACCTGCAGCAGTACAAAGGTGGGCTGTGTACACACATAACTGATTGAGGAGTAGACAGTACAGTGGGAAGAGAGGGGTGCAAGTGCAAGAGCACTGTGGCTGTGTAAACATGGCTAATATGCTCCACTGAAGCAGGATGTAAGTACAGTTCACACTATCTCATACATGAACACAGAGCTTATTTTAGACAGCTGCAGAAACAGAGGCAACACATATTGAACCAATATCAACTTAATTCCATTTTATTCAGGATAAAAAAACATTGAGCAGAACTCATTTGCAGTGGTGTCCAGTTAAAGCATAACTTCAGAGGACAAGCGAACATGTCGCAGACATGAAATGTGCTAAATACAGTGTACCACTTCCAAGGCACTGGATGTTTACATAGGCATAACAAAAGTTTCAAGTGCAAGGTAAAGCCCGCTGCAGGGGGAATACTGATGGAAGCTCAGAGTTGTTGCTGCCTTTTTTATGGCTCTGGAAGGATGGCAGCAATATTTATGCCCAGAGAAGACTAAAGAACTATTCTGTGGCTGCTGTACTGGAAGGCAAGGGGTGTTTTATCAGGTGTAGTGATTCTGGCAGGTAGTCCCACATAGTTGGGCATCTAGAACTAAAGTTGAGGGACCCACGAGTCATATTTATGTGTGGGATGATCAAGTGGAGTGCAACAATTAGGATATGTTTTGTGGATAAGTCTTGAGGTGACAATGCTTCTGATGCAGTTCGGTGAAAACAGGATGAAATGCAGTTCCCTCCTGTCACCCAGTGTAATGTATTGCAGAGTTTACAATGGGGCAATCACAGCCTTCAGAGGACAAAATCACTATATTGAAACAGAAGTTTTGGAACCACATTCTCCTGAGTTATGGACAGTCAAGTGAACTCTATTTAAGCCCAAGATGTTTCAAAGAGTGCCCCTGGTGAAATAATTTTCCTGGATGATATAGTAGTGCATGGAATACCTCTTAAAATATTCAGTGCTAATCTAGCCCCGGTTGCTTGCCAGTTCCAAGATTATAACCATACTCTCCATGAAGAATGGCTCCAGTTTGCCAATAGAAGAAACTGTTTTTGTTGGCTGCTGTGTCTTGGGCAGGTACAATTGCAACCAATGATATGTAACACTACTGTGCACTGTCTATATATATATATATATATATATATATATATACAGTCACACATATATATATATATATATATATATATATATATATATATATATATATATTAGAGGCAAACACTCCATTTAATGCATCAGTTAGGGTTGTTCCACTGCGACAAAAGTGAGGAAATTCAGTGTTAGGGTTAAAAGAACTTGGACCCCCAGCCACCTCAACTGGCATTAGGTGTGCATTAGAGTCATCAGCCCTAACTCTCACCCCACACATGTGTAAAGAACACCCATCACATGTGTAAAGAAGCAGAGGATATGGGAGAATGGGGTGAGAGTTGGACCGATGACCCCCAACACTTGTGCCAGTTGGGGTGGGCTGGGTGGTCCAAGGGGAGTTTCAACCCTAAACACTGAATTTCCTCACCTTTAGTTACTGTGGAACAACCCTAACTGATGCATTAAATGGAGTTTTTTTGCCTCTAATTTCCCTTCTTTTTGAGAATGATGACGACAAATAGTAAAAGTAATGCAGCGGTGGAAGCACGGGGCCCTTTGGGCCCCATGCTCCCACCACATGATGTCTTGTGACATAGTAACAGGAACAGCAATGCAAACAGAAGTGCCAACAGTGGCGCACATGGTAACGGAAATATAAATGGTAAAGGAAATATTAATGGAAACACAAGCGCAAAGTGATGCCAAAGCAAACAGTGATGCAAACAGACATTGAAACGCATACGAAAATACAACTGGTAATGTGAACAGTGATGGCAGTGGTATTTTAAATAGAAAAGTTAAGTGTCACAGCAAAAAGAACACGAAAGGGAACAGAAAAGGAAACACAAATGCTAGCACACACGTAAATGCAAACCGTAATGTGCACAGCCACAGTACCACAATAGTAAATGCAAATGGTAAAGTTAACATGATGAATAATGCAAAAGGAAACAGAAACAGAAATGGGAATGGAGGCACGTACGGAAACGCAAACCGTAATGTGCATGGTCATGGAACTGCAATTGTTAATGCAAATGGTAATGGTAACAGCAACAATAACTCCAAAGGAAAAAGAAATGCAAATGCAAGTGAGTACAGAAATGCAAACCATTACACGCACGGTCATGGTACCACTATTGTAAACGCAAATGGTAACAGTAACAGCAAAAATAACGCCGAAAGAAACAGAAACGACACAGAAATGCAAGCGCTTTTAGAAAAAGCAAACCATAAAGCACATGGATGGTACCGCAATTGTAAATGAAACTGGTAATGGTAACAGCAACAATAACCCTAAATTACACAGAAACGCAAACGCAAGCAAAAACGCAAACTGCAATGCACACGGTGGCGTAGACGGTAACGGTGCTGCAAATGGTAATGGAAATGCAACTGGAAATGCTAACTGGCACAGTAACGAAAGGGCACACCCTTCTTTTCCCCAAAAAATGCATTGCAAAACACAGTGAAAACAAAGAATGTATACATAACAATGGGCCTCGGAGCAGAAAATGAGGACTTGGAATATTAAATTGCTTATATCTCAGGAACCGTACGATGTAGAAAAAAATGTAAACTTCATATGAATTATGGCTTTCCTGGCTAGTTTTGCACTCAGCCCCTCTTTGGGGGGCTAAGCATTTTTGCGATGAAAATTCCGCATCTCTCACACAGTTTCCGAGATACGGGCCCCGAAAGGCGCGACGGATGGCGTAATGTTATCCAATGGGATAGGGTGTTAACTTTGGAGTGCCATCACTGTGCTGCCCTGTAATATTTTTTCACCAAACCACCAAAAGGCACATCAGTGGGATGTTGGCTTTCTTCCCTCCAAATTTCAGCCCAAAGGCCCTAACCATTATTTTGCAGCAGGGCGGCAAAGGATTCCTGTAATGCCGTGGATGCCGTAATGTTATCCTATGGAAAAAAGCATCAACTTTGGAGTGCCGTAACATTGCCGCCCTGTAATATTTTGTCACCAAAACACTGAAAGGCACATCTGTGAGATGGGCTGCTTTCCCTCTAAATTTCAGCCCAAAAGACCAAACTGTTCTTTTGCAGAAGGGTGGCAAAGAATTGCTGTCATTTTGCCATAGCCTGGAAAAGTAGTGTCGTGATTTGTGAAAGCTTACACAAAAATTTGCCACACTTTCGTGAGTGCGACACTATTTTGCAATACTACTTTTTTCAGAAATTTGAAAAACATATTTCTGGGGTGCTTAACCTCAAAATAAATACATGCCTAGCATCCTCAGGGTCCAACTAGGTAAACGCAAACAACATTGTGTTGCTAGAGGGTCCCACATTTAAATGCCAAGCATTTTTCTGATCACCAACTGAAAACAAAATGGCAGATTTGCGAAAGTAAAAGGGCCATTTGCGTAGGTAAAAACTGCATTTGCAAAAGTGTCAAACTTTTTGTTAACTTTTTCCAGACTTATAATAGGAACTTGTTTTTTGAATAACTTTTGAACCGTTTAATATTTTTTCACGAAATCTTCAAAAGGCACATCATGGACCCTGGCCACATGTTCCCTGACATTTTTGGACTGGTTGTGCAAACTGTGCAATCTGTAGGCATGAGTAAATAATCCAACAGAAAGCGAAAACATGCGTGCAGATCATGCTTAATAACTCTGCAGTCATATACCCGACCAGTACAAAAGTTGGCAGATCACAAGATGTATGATTCTTAATCCTGTGTCCCAAATTGCAGGCACATCTGTTGAACAGTGGCAAAGTTATTAAGGTGCAAAGTTTGACCCTTTAACCTTAAAAGGGCTCCTCAACCCTAACTATGGTAGCACTACTGTGCTACCATAATATATATATATTATATATAAATGTATCACAGAAAATCTCTTTGAAATGAATGAAGATTTCCCAGTGATATACTATTGCTAGATATATATGTAGCAGTGCTGGGAATTTAAATTCTGCTGGCAAAATTTCAGGGAATGGCACAATTCATGTTCATGAAATATTGTGAAAAACAGGACAATTTCACAAATTTCCACTTTATAATGTGGAATTTTGGTATGTGTTGTGGATTATTTTAGTAAACTTTGAACTTAGTTATGTGGAACTGACTGCTCTATTCTGTTAAATATAGTGGTGCCCAGCATCAGGTTCAATGATGACAGAACATTTCCAGATATTGCTGTCATAATGTTCTAATTTGTAACTACAGTAGTTGTATTGGTCAGAGTAACAAAGAAGAAAAAGACTCAGCACTCTGATTTAGTTTTTAAATCTGCAAGTTGCAAGTTTAATAGTCAGGTGCCCGACAATAACCAAGTCCCCAGCACTTTGATCCCAATCTGGATCATATCAGTGGGGAGTATACACCCCCTGAGGAAGACCCGGATTGGGGTCGAAGCACTGGGGACTTGGTTATTGTCAGGCACCTGGCTATTAAACTTGCAACTTGCAGATTTAAATACTAAATCAGAGTGCTGAGTCTTTTTCTTCTTTGATGTTTTGAGTTGGCAAGCTCTGCGCTCGTGCACCACAGCTCCCATGTGCACCTTACTCCAGTACAATAATAATCAGTGTCACCATTTTTAAATGCTAATTTAAAGCATCATCTTCAAGATTTCTAAAGGGAATCTGTACCCCAGAATATAAACTTTACTGAGAGAACACCCCCCCCCCACACACACACACACACCCCTAGCCCTGGATGAATACATGCTGAACCAACTAGAACTCGAAAAGGCACATTTTATAACTTTTAGCACCCCCATACCCTATTATCTATCTGCAATACTGAGGCATAGAGGAAAACTATGGGCTGTCTTGATGACATCAATGCTTCACCTCCTGGTGACAGCATAAATGCATGAACAGACTACAGCCTAATTGGTCTCACAGTGTGCATCCCTATCACAATTGGAGCTCAACAAAACCTACCAGTATAAAGGCACCTCTCCTTGTCCATGCCCAGTACTATAATCCTGCACTGGTGAATGGAATTTGAAAACATTGCTGCACCTTCAACTCTGTGAATATGCATTACTATGAAGCCACCATGCACCAACCACCAGCTCTTACTGCACTCTAAAGTGAATATGCATACTCCTTCCTAACACCAACTCGGAGTACTATTAATCTAATAGAGGGCAATATTAACACTGTTAAGAAAAGAGCAAATATTGATAACAGACACCCAGGTAAACTGCTAGTGGTGTCTGCACTGAAAATGAGCATTAAGTAAGCTTATATCCAAGTTTGTAACTCACTGCTCTGAATGCATGCATCTGTGACTGAGTTGTAACAGTCATGTGCACTCACAATAGCGAGTTACAAACTTGGAAATAAGATTAACTAATGTTAATTTTAGGTGTGGACAGCATTCTGGCAGTTTACCTAGGTGTCTTTTACCAATATCTGCACTTTTCTTAGTACTGTTACTATTGTCCCCCATTAGACTAATAGTACCTTGAGCTGCCAGTTAGAAGTTGTATGCATGCTCACCTTACAGTGCACTCAGAGCCAGTGGCGGGTGCATGGCAGCTTCATAGTAATATTTATTCATAGGGTTCTATGTGATTTCGTAGAATACAAAATCAAGATGGCAAAATGAGCAACAACATAATCGTGAAGATGAAAACAGCATGGTCACTTCACAGCACCTAATGAAAACAGCCAGCAAGGAGCAGAACAGCAGGAAGGTATCTCATGTATGTCAAGCAATTTTGTAGGGGGCTTTGTCCCCCACACCTCCCTTTGCAGGGTGCTTGGCCACCGCCCCCCCCAAAAAAAATGTATAATCAACACCAGGAGGGGTCGAACTCAGGGGTCAGGGAGAAACATGGGATGGGCCGGACAGCAACTGTGGGAGGGATGCATTTAAAATATGAGAAGGTGGTGGGGGGAGAAGTCAGCTGCAACAGTTGGTGGCAAAAGAAAATACCATCCCCACAAAAAAAGAATTAAATGCTCACTAGGGTCTCCTTGCTACTACAGCACACACAGATGCTGACCCAAGCCCCTAAACAATGCTGCCAGCACACATGGTACCCCACCAAAACACCTCTCATAATCATCAGCACTGACTATTGCTCCCCCACTGGTGACTCACCATAATAACCATTCTCATTAACATTTACTGGCACTTTGAAGACAGTCACCAATATTGCCCTTGCTCATTTGTAATCACTCTTTTTGACTCACCAAAATTGATTCGCTGAAATCACGGAACACCATTCGGAAAGTTGAAAGTGCGACAGCAAGTTCTTCAAACTCTGTCCACCAGTGCAGGACAATGGTACTGGTCATGGATGAGGAGTGGTGCATGTTACACTTGTAGATACTGATGAGCTTAAATTGTGATATGGATACACACAGTGAGACCAATTAGGCTATAGTCTGTGTAAATACAAAAATCACACATGCCCGCACAATGCAAAGCATCATGGGCTGCATATGCAAATCACCACAGGTGATTTGCATATGCAGCCCATGATGCTTTGCATTGTGCGGGCATGTGAGATTTTGTATTTTCTTGAAACTTGGCTTCCCAGCCAAATGCACTTTGGGGTAACCCTTGCCTCAGTGTTTGTGCACAGAGGTTCTTTGTCTTTTATATAGTCTGTGTACATACATTCATGCTGTCACCAGGTGGTGAGGCATGGACATCATCAAGATGGGCCCTAGCTTCCTCTTTGCGTCAGTATTGTGGAAAGACAGTGGCTTAAGTGGGTTGCTACAACTTATAAATTGAGTCTTTTGGAGTTCTAGTTGGTCCAGAACGTATTTATCTAGGGCTAGATCAGGGGGTAAGGGTTCTATTTTAATAAAGGCGCTGCACACTTGTGTGCCTCAACCTGCACTTTGGCATGTGGGGTCTAGTATTCAGCTGGCATTTTGCCAAAAGACTGGCAAGTGCAAAGTGATGGCCTTGATAATTATGAACTGTGCATCACTAAAGATACTGATGGTTATGAGGAACCTGCTGCTGGACACCACTGTAGTAAGCTTAACTCTGGTGAAACTGAGACTCTGGGACTGGAAAGAAGGAGACTTTCATAAGTAGGAGAAGAAACTGTTATAATGGTGAAGTGACATTGCTGTAACTGAGACAGTGATGTAACTGACAGTACTGGTGAGACATGTATGCAACGGAGAAGAGAGTGGACATACTGCCATAACTGGGAGGGTCATGAGGCAATATCATAACTCAGGGGAGATACTGTATGGTAACTTAAGTGACAGTGCCACTACTTAGAGGAAACACTCCTGTAACTGGGGGCACTGATGAAACTGGAAGGGGACACAATTACAGTACAACTGAAAGAAGAGTGAGACACTAATCTAACTGGGAGAAGAAAGAGAGACACTGATCTTACTGGAAGCAGATGATTTTCTTCAGCTTACTGCTAGCAGCCCTCCATGCTGCAGCCCTCCATGCTAAGGACTGAGTGCAAAGGACATTGTTTCTGAGGAGTCTACCTGGAGTAAGCCAAGAGTTAGTCATTCAGTCATCCATGATGCTCCGCACACAGTAAGTTCTTCTGCTGCTTGGGACCCTCCTAATAATCTCAGACTCATGGTTACCCCCTAGCTGTGTCACCTTATGAAACTTCTTCCTCATAGCCACTTGCTACTGGACTTTTGCATTGCCTAGCTGTATATTGCCCTAGCTAGCTTTTCTGATGCTGAATTTTCTTGGTGTGGTTGTTTCCTACGTGGGTCATGTTCACCAACTGTTTCCTCATAGCCACCTACTGCCGTGTAGTCACATAACATAGTAGTTGTTTGCACTTCTTAGCTGAATATTGCACAGCCTAACCTTTCAGCTATAATTATTGTTATTTGCGGTGGCTATCTGGGTTTCCTTCACAGTTTGCACATAACCACCTGCAGCTGCATTTTTTGCATAGCATAGCTGTACTCTTTGAACATTACATAGCCTACCCTTCAGCTATAGCATTTGTTATTGCAGTTACTCCTTATCTGGGTCACTGTTACATACTGTATACCACATAGATGCCTGTTGCTGTTCACTCACTTAGCTTAGCTGTATATTACACTGCCTAGCTGAATACTTGTCTACTCAGCAATGCCTAGCTAATTGTTGCCTCATTTTGTAGCTGACCATGCTTGTTATCATGTTACTGTTACCAGAGCTAGCCTCTGCCTGTTATTTATGCATATATTGCTGTGATTTCTGCTGGCTGTTTTTTTTTTTTCTTTGAATTCTGCCTCCTCTCTACAATGTTCCTTACACTTATCTACATTATCCATTCCCCCTTCTCCTCCCACCCCCTCAAACTCCCTCCCCTTCCATTCCATTACTTTCCTCTACCTCCCTCACCATCTTTCCCCACACTCACTACCCCTCTCCCCTCCTCTCTCCCTATCCACCCTGGTCTCTTCCCCTCTCCCTCTCTTAACTGGTAGTTTCCCCACTGTGCCTATATAGAAACATAGACTTTGACAGCAGATAAGGACTGCTTGGCCCACTTAGTCTGCCCATTTCCCTACCTAGAGGATAAGCTGCAGATCCTATTTAACCAACAGCCTATTTCTTCCTACCCCCCCTACAAAAATTGCTTTATGTCTGTCCCATGCATTCTTGAATTCTCCCCACAACTTTAGACCCCACAACCTCCTCAGGAAGGCTGTTCCATGTGTTCACCACTCTCTCTGTGAAAAAATACTTCCTCGCATTGCCCCTGAGCCATCCCCCTCTATCTTTAAGTTGTGTCCCCTTGTTCTTGCACATCTCTTTCTGAAAGATACTACCTCTTGGACTTTGTTGATTCCTCTGAGGTACTTAAACATTTCAATCATGTCCCCCCCTCTCCCTCCTTTCCTCAGGGGGTATACATATTAAACTCCTTTAGCCTCTCCTCGTATGGTTTCTCTTGCAGACCCTGCACCATTTTAGTTGCCCTCCTCTGAACTGCCTCCATCCTGTCTATGTCCTTGCAGAGATGGGATCTCCAGGACTGGATGCAGTACTCCAGATGGAGTCTCACCAACTGTTTGTACAGGGGGATAACAACTTCCTGTTTTCTGCTGGTGATGCCTCTCCCTATACATCCCAGTATCCCCCCAGCCCTCCCTACTGCCTTCTCACATTGCTTGCCAACCTTAATGTCATCTGATATGATTACCCCCAGGTCCCTTTCCATTTTTGTTGTTGTTACTACCTCCCAACCCCCCATTGTGTAATCTTCCATGGGGTTTTTGTTTCCCAGGTGCATTACTTTGCACTTCTTTGCATTGAATCTAAGCTGCCATACTTCTGACCATTCCTCCAACCTTGCCAAGTCCCTTCTCATCCTTTCCATGCCTCCTTGTATATCTCCCTTCTTCTTCCCCCCCCTTCTCCCCTACCCACTCCAAGGGTAGGAAGCCCCACTCCATCTGTCTCCTCATTCTCCTGCTCCTCCTCCTCCTCCTCCTGTCTGGTGACATAAGGACCAACCCTGGTCCCTTCCCTCCCTCCCTCCTCCCTCCCCTCCACTGCTACCAAGGGTCTTAGCATCTACCATGTTAATGCTAGGGGCCTGCTCTCTAAGCTCAACCTCCTCTCTATCTGAGTTCAACTATGCTCTCCAGATGTCCTCTGTATTTCTGAATCTTGTCTCTCCCCCAGGACTCCAGAATCTAGCCTGACCCTTTCTGACTTCCATTTCTTCAGGCAGGACAGGGTAAAATGTGAAGAAGACATCACTAGCTATAGTAGCCAAAGCCTCTAAGTACTATAGCCATCAGGCAGACAATACCCTCCTCCCATGAATCTCTCCTACTCAGGCTCTCATTCCCGTCCTCTACCCATTTTCATTGGGGTTTTCTATGCTTCTCCTAAAATCTCACATTTCTTCCTGGTTGACTCCCTTTCCATTATCACTTCTCATTCCTCCACAGGTGAACTCATCCTCCGTAGGGATTTCAACATAAATTGTCTCTCCCTATCCTCAGAATCTGCCATTTATATGACTGAGTCCCTTAATCTTTCCAAAATTATTTTGGAACCCACCCGGCTCAACCACCACTCGACCAACTATACTCTTTTGGACTGAGTTATAACTTCCCACTCCACCGCATTTTTGCTGCAGGTATACTACCACACTCATTTAGAGACCACTGTGTGATGTTCTGCATCAGAAAAATGCAGCATCCCCTCACCTCTCCAAAATACATCTGTTCCAGGTCTCTCCGGTTGTTAAATATCAATGTTTGACTGAGAGATCTCACTGCAACAGACTGGTCAGCCATCCTCTCTGCCTCTGATGTTGATGTGGCCCTCACCCTATTTCACTTCAGATTGTCATCTGTTGAGGACAAGCACAACCCCAGGAAACCCAGAGACAAAACTTCCTGCCACACCTGGATTATCTCAAAATCAGCAACTTGTGCAAGTCCCATGATCTTGCCTGGGCCCACTATAAATGATTCCACTCCCTATCTGGCCTCATCTCTTACGGGGCTCTGAGGTACAACTGTACCAAGGCTGCCCAGACTACAAAATTGCACTATTTCAAGGCCAACTTCTAGAAAAACCATAACACCAGGCTAAATTCTAGAAATTAACTACTCCCTTTTTAAACCCCCTACCAAATCTGCTCCCCCAGGCCTCATTGTTAATGGCTCATCTGTGGTTGACCCTCCCTCTGTTGCTGCTCACTTCAGTGAGTTCTTCATTACTTGTGCCCTACCTTCCCCTACCCACCCCTCCCCGAGTTTCTATGTCCCCCATCACCATCTAGGAAACCCTGCTTTTCCTCTCCTCCCAAAACCTGTCCAATCCCACCACTGACAGACTGAACCCCAAACTCCTCCACCTCTCAGCTCCTGTCATTGCATCTCCCCATACTCACCTACTCAGCCTTTTCTTCTCCCTCTGTGCTGTTCCATAGTCCTCTAAGCTGGCCAAAGTTATTTCACTTCAGAAAGGGGGTGACCCCTCCTCCTCTGGTAACTTCTCTCCCATCTCCCTCCTCCCCTCCCTCTCAGAGCTACAAGAGAAACTTGTCCATTCCAAACTCCTAGATTATCTCTCATCCTCCAACCTCCTCTCCCCCTTCCAGTCTGGTTTCTGGAGTTACCATTCCACCATCTCCTCCCTGCTGCATGTCACTGATTCCATATTCTCTGGGATGGATCAAGGGAACATTATGGATGCCATTTTCATCAGTCTGGCCAAAGCTGTCCATTCAGTGTCTTATCTATTCCTCCTGGACAAGCTGAGCTCTGCTAGCCTCTCAGCTCCAACTGTTGATCAGTTCTGCTCCTACCTCTTAGGTCATCACCAGTCAGAATAGGTAGGTGCTGTCCTGTCACCACCACTACCCATCCAGGCTGGTGCTCCACAGGGCTCCATCTTGGTCCTATCCTCTTCTACATCTGCCTGATTGACCTCACCTCTGCCTGTGCCAACTTACATATTCACATATACTGTGTGCTGATGACACAGTCCTTTTTACCTCCAGTCCCTCTACTGCAGCCGTTGAAAATCTGCTCCAACAGGACTTCACCAACATTCTGTACTGGTTCCAATCCAACTAACTCAGGTTCAACGCTAAAAAATGGTATCTACCATGACCTTTGGTACAAGTCAGAAACTGGCCAGACTTATGCCCCCCCATCCCAGTTTTCACTACACTGGATGTGCCCCTTTGGAGCAGTGAACTCATTCAAGTACCTCGATGTGTGGTGTGACAGTAAGATTTACTTTTCAGCCCAGATTGATGCCATCCATGCAAAACTCCATTCCAAGATTAGTACCCTGTACCAAAACAAAGATTGTTTTTCTCTGCAGGTCTGCAGGGAGTTTGTTACCAAAATGGTGTTCCATGCCTTTAACCATGTGAATGTGGCCCATGGCACCACCCCCTCCACTTTCCTTGCCATACTGAGCAACCTCTATAATGCATTTTGCCACTTTGCTGCTCACTCTCCCCTCGTACTCCCTACTGCTCCCTCTACTCCTCCCTATAAATCCACCCTCTGCCCTCACATTGCCAGGATCACTGTACCTCCTTCATTTCCAAATACTGGTTTGATTCCCCTTACTTCCTACATCTCCTCTCTCCTCTCCCAAATCCCCCCCACTTCCTGTTCCATCTGTTTCAGGGACCATTGCACATTCACCACTCCTCACCCCCTTCCCCACCTAGGCACTTTACCTTTTCCTATCAACTTCCCTCACTCTGGAAACAACCCCTCTTCCTAACTTCCTCCCCTGGCTCCCTCAGGCACCAGTTAAAGTTCCAACCCCTCCCTTCCTAGAAACATAGAAATATAGACTTTGACAGCAGATAAGGACTGCTTGGCCCACCCAGTCTTCCCATTTCCCTACCTGTTGGATAAGCTGCATAGCCTAGTTAACCAACAGCCTACTACTTCCTACCACCACAAGAATTGCCTTATGTCTGTCCCATGCATTCTTGAATTCTCCCACTGTTTTTGACTCAATGACCTCCTGCAGAAGGCCATTCCATGTGTCCAAAACCCTCTCCATTAAAAAAATACTTCCTCACGTTGCCCTTAAGCCATCCCCCTCTATCTTCAGATTTCTCCTTGTTCTTACACATCTCTTTTTCTGAAATATGCAACCCTCCTGGACTTTTTTGATTCCTTTGAGGTACTTGAAAGTTTCTATCATGCCCCCCCCTCTCCCTCCTTTCCTCAAGGGTATACATATTAAGCTCCTTTAGTCTCTCTTTCCATATGGCTTCTGGTGCAGATCCTGTGCCATTTTAGTTACCTTCCTCTGGACTGCCTCCATCATGCTTATGTCCTTGCAGAGATGGGGTCTCCAGAACTGCATGAAGTACTTCAAATGAGGTCTCACCAACTGTCTGTACATAGGGATAACAACTTTCTGTTTTCTACTGGTGATGCCTCTTCCTATACATACCACTATCCCCCAGCCCTCCTTACTGTCTTCTCACTTTGCTTGCTTACCTTTATGTCATCAGATATTACTACCCCCAGATTCCTTTCCATTTTTGTTGTTGTTAGTACCCCCCCCCTTTGTGTACTCTTCCCCAGGGTTTTTTGTTTCCCAGGTGCATTACTTTGCACTTCTTTGCATTGAATCTAAGCTGCAATACTTTTGACCATTCTTCCAACCTTGTCAAGTCCATTCTCATCCTTTCCACCCCCCAGTTGTGTATCAACCCTGTTGCAGATCTTTGTGTCATCTACAAAGAGTCATACTTTTCTTCCAGTCCCTCCACAATATCACTTATAAAAACATTAAAAAGGACCTTACTATTACCCTCTGTGTTCTGTTGTCAAGACAATTTTTTACCCAGGCTACCACCCTGGGACCCACTTGCATGCAAGCAAATTTGTTTATTAATCTTTTGTGTGGGACTGTGTCAAATGCCTTGTAAAAGTCTAGGTAGGCCATGACCACAGCCCCTCCCTGGTCTACTACTTTGGTCACTCAGTCAAAGAAATCTATTAGATTCATCTGACATGACCGTCCCACTGTGAATCCATGTTGCTTTGGGTCCTGTGCCCCACTGGCCTCTAGATACTCAACAGTTCTTTCTTTCAAAAGTGATTCTGTCATTTTCCCTACAACTGAGTTCAAACTAACAGGTCTGTAGTTTCCTGCCTCTGCTTTGCTCCCACTTTTGTGAAGTGGAATCACATCCACTCTCCTGCAGTCCTTCGGTACCACACTATCCTCCCACGACTTGTTAAAAAGGGTAGTCAATGGTGTCACTAGTTCTCCCCTTAGTTCTTTTAGAATTCTGGAGTGAATCCTATCAGGGCCCATTGCTTTGTCCACTTTCAGTTTTAGGAGTTCTTTCAGAACCCTTTCTTCTGTGAATAGACTGGTATCGACGCCCCCCATCCAGAGTGCTTCAATTGATTGGATTAGGTACCTCCCCCTCCTCTTCTTTTGTGAATACTGAGCAGAAGTATTAGTTCGGTATTCCTGCTTTTTTACTGTCATCCTCTGCCAACCCACCCTACCTTTATTAAGCTTCAGTATCCCTCCCTTGGTTTTTCCTTGCTCCCTAATGTGCCTATAAAAGGTTTTATCCCATTCTTAACTGAGTTGGCTATTTTTTCTTCAGTTTGGTCCTTTGCTATTCTGACTGCCTTCCTTCTGCTTTAACTGGTACAGATTTCAGTCGTGCTCCTTCTATGTTTCCTTATACATCCTGAATGCTATCTTTTTCTTGCTAACATTTCCCACCACCTCTTTTGAGAACCATAGTGTTTTTTTCTTTGTTTTGATTTGTTTATTTACCTCACACAAAGGCTTGTTGCCTCTGTGATGACAGTTTTGATATTTCCCCATTTTTCCTCCACCCCTCCTTCTTACCTATTTGCTAGTGCTTTTCAGACAGACTCTCCCATTTTGACAAAGTCAGCCCTCCTAAAGTCCAGTACTCTTGCTTTTGTATGGCTTCACTCTATGGCTGGGTTTATTGGTAGCCACACTGTTTGGTGGTCACTTGTCCCCAGATGACTACCCACTTCTAAATCCGAGATCCTTTCTCTGTCACCATTTGAGAGTACCTGGTCTAAGACTGCTCCCTCTCGAGTGGGTTCCAACACTAGCTGTCTGAAGCATGCCCCCTGTAGGGCATCAAGAATGACCCTGCTCTTGAATGTAACTGCAGCAAAGGTGCTCCAGTTAATATCTGGTATATTCAGGTTCCCCATCAACAATATCTCCCCTTTTTCTGCCATCCTAAGGATGCCTGCTATTGTTTCTTTGTCCTTTTCCTCCCCCTGAGATGGGGGTCTGTATACAACACCCGTGCAGGTTGTGGTACCATTTCCTGTCTCCAGGGTGACCCACAGTGCCTTCTCTCCTCCCTGTTTACTCTTTAGTTCCATTGCTTTGATCCCTTCCCTTATGTAAAGAGCTACTTCTCCTCTTCTTCTACCCTTCCTGTTCCTCCTCTAGACTGTTTAACCTGTTATGTTGACATCCCACTCATGGTTCTCTGTGTACCATGTTTTTGTGACTGCCATGATATCCAGGCATCCCTCTTCCATCAAGGCCACTAGTTCAGGGAGCTTGTTACTAAGACTATGGGCATTAGTAGTTATTGTCCTCCATTTTTTGATGGCCTTACCCCTTTTAGTCCCATCTCTGTCTTTATTGGCTTTGCCTGTTTCTCCATTACCCCTGCCCTTCTTCTATTGACTTCTTTATCTTGGTGTCTACCTCACAAGCTGCCCTGTTTTTTGGGGGGGACTGGGATTTCCCTGCTTCTTTTCAATGCCTCCCCATTTGGCTAGTTTAAATGCTTACCAATGAAGCATTTAAACCTATCACCTAGAATCCTGGTTCCCCTCCTGGACAGATGCAGACCATCATGCCAGTATAGGCCTGTATCCCCCCAGTGGACCCCCAGTCCCCAATGAAGTCAAAACCCTGAGCTCTGCACCAGTTTTTCAGCCATTGATTGAATCTCATGGTGTGGAGCACCCTAGCCTCACCCATGCCATAGACAGGCAGTGTGACACTTGGTCAGCTGGTTATGATAGTTCTATGATATTTGTAATATAAAAATGTGGTATGTGATTGTCTCATAGATGGACATCCTGTGCTCCTGGGTGACCCCCAGGTTTTAATGAAAATAACAGGATATATGTAACTGACCAGATTTCTGTAATGTAACGAACTTCCTTGAAAAGTTGCATTTTATAGCCTTTTTATGACCTCCTGCCTCTGAAGCTGGGAAACTCAAATATATACATTTTAGGACTTCAGATAAGCTGATTCTTGTAAAGCTGCATTGCATGTAGGTGAGGGATTGCAGGGCTGTAAATCTACAAAGGAACCACACAAGATCAAAAAGAAAATGTTTAATTAAGGAGTCATATTTAGGAAATGTCTTTTTCCTGCTGATGTCACATTATTTTATATATCTCCTGGAAGGAGATCATTGTTTGTATATTTTTTATATTCTAAAAGGAGGAGGAGCTAGATGACATCATAGAAGGGACATGGAAACAAATTTTTAAACTGTATACTGTGTTTGGACTTGTTGACATATCATTTTGGGGACTCTAGAAACACAGCTCTAGCACTTAGAGGTAATACATTAGATAGAAAAAGTCTAATTGCAAGTTGGTAGGAGTTTGTCAGTAGTTTTCTTTGTTTTTGTTTATATGATTGTGTGCTCTTTGATATATTGTTCTGTGTTTACATTTTTTATATTTTTACCATCTTTAGTAAAATCTTTATTTTGAAAAGACTGCCTGGATCTGCCAGTTCTTTTTTGCATGTGATGGGTTAAGACTGACAAAAACTGTTCAAGAGCTTGATGGTGTTACTAAACTAGGAAAAGGTAAGAATATACCTAAGGTCTTTTATAGAGTTTTTAAGGGTTCATTTTGGATACCTGGTTAGGTGCCCTTAGGTGAAAGATTTATTGCATCCCCCAAAGAGAATATTATCTGAGCCTGTACATTTGGGTATGCTAGCATAAGGTTCAGTTTGAAACCCCCCAGAACTTGAGACTAAAGGTGATTCGGACCCACAAGCAGACAGGAGGATTACCCTGTCTGTTACCTGTTCACAATATTGTGCTCAGAGGTTGACACTTTGGGAGCAGAGGGCCTGACCTGCTGAGTGCGTTTGTGACAGATTTGGTTGGCAGCGGTGTGGATAAAATTGGTAACACAAGCTTTAACTGTTCAGTGCGTCAGCTTAATACTGTACAGCTCACTTGCAAAATAAGGCAGTGATTTGTTTTTAAAAAGGAAACAGAACTATGTCATTTTGCTTACAGTCAAGTTCCAACCTGTTTTATTCTTTTTCTAAAGTGCAAGTTAGAGTAGCTGTAGTTAGGAAAGAAGATAGCTTCCAACTACAGCGGGCACACTGTAGACTACTTGAGGCAGTTGTGCCAGGACAGAGGAGTCCTGTATGAGGGGAGAGACACCAAGCAGAACCTCATGGATGCCCTGATGGCAGCAGATGTCCAGAGCATCAGGTCACAGACTGTGACTGTAAAGGACCAAACCTTGAGTGTGGAGGGGCCAGCGACCAGTGCAGTGTCCAGATCCAGTGAGGATGACAGCAGGGCCAGTGCCAGTGAAGGGCCACAGCAGCAGGGCAAGGTCACCAGCATTCTGGAGCCAGAAGCAATCAGGCTGCAGATTGAGTTGAGCAGAATGGAGCTGGAATTCCAGAGAGAAGAGAAGCAAGAACAGCGAGCAGCAGAGGAGAAGAGGGAGCAGAACAGTGACAGGTGGACCGTGAGGAGCGCGAGCACCAGAGGCAACATGAACTGGAGAAGCATCAACTCCAATGACCCACACCAGAGCAGGTAAGTGGCTTGGGTTTAACTGGAACTACAGGACTGGGTTACAAACTGAATGCCAAATGGATAGCTGAATTTAAAGGGTTGGAGGATATGGATGCCTTTTTAAATTCCTTTGAAAAAGTTTGTATTCAGGCTAAAATTCCTAGAGGGTCCTGGAGCTTCCAGCTACCCCCGCTACTTACTGGGAAAGCTCAGGATGCATTGGGTCAAATGGACTATGAGGACAGTAATGATTACAGCAAACTTAAAGCTGCACTTAAAAAAAGTTTGATTTAACTGCAGAAGCATACAGAGCTAAATTCTGAAAACTCAGGAGCAGCCCTGATATGAGCTATGAGGAACTAGCCATGTAACAACATCAGTTTTAAACTGCTGGTGGGAAGAAATTTAAGTAAACTCTGTAGACAAAATTGAAAATGCTATTTTGTTATAACAGTTTTTTGGGGCATGCCCAGCTGAGCTGAAAACCTGGCTGGAGGACCAAGATCCCAAAACAGTGCAACAGGCTGCTGAACTCTCAGACCATTATGCCAAGAACAGACCTGCTCTGAAAGCGAATAGGGTGGGCATGGCAGTGCAGAAAGGGAAAAGCATGCCTTCAGGGCAGCTAAAACCCTTACTGCCTCCACCAAAACCAGTTAGCCCCAGGTTTCAAAGAAAAGAGTTCTCTGAGAAAAGAAATGAATGTTGGGTTTGTAAAGAAACTGGGCATATTGCCAGACAGTGTCCCAAAAGGATGAACAATATGCAACATGGGGCTAGGAAAGAAGTGGGTTGTTTATGTGTCCCTGGAAGCATGCCTGTGAACATGAGGGAACACATGCATCCAGTCACGGTGAATGGTATACTGACACAAGGGATGAGGGACACGGGGCAGCCTAACGTAGGTAAAATGGGATCTAGTAAAGCCTGGTCAGCTTATACCCAATGAATCTGTAAATGTTCAAGACTTCACTGGGGGGAAGAATACATTGTCACTCACTAGTGTTCTCCTAGACTGGGGTGAAACAGGGGGGAACTGTTCAACAGGTTGCTGTAGCCAAAACGTTAGCAGTTGACATCATCCTTGGCAATAATTTCAAACACGGGATGGTGTGTGCAGTTACCTGTAGCCAAGTGTGATGGGGAAATTGTAGTTCTCTGGACCCCACAGAAACCATTGTGGAAACCACTGGGAGGCTGGTTCCTCAGCCTGTGTCTCCTGATATGGAGACTAACAAAAGGGGGTAGAAATTCCCCCAGTAGCAGCTAACCACACAGCTATGGAGGGTTACTCTGAAGAGGGAGAGGTGACCCATTGTCAGAGGGTTAGGGATGACAGTGATCCCAAGTCCCCTGATGCTAGTGCTAGGGGCCCTAGTTTAGAGACTGAAGGGGACCTGTCCCATGCCTTGGGAATGTGTAAGGAGTTTGCAGCTGCTCAGAAAAGGGACCCTAGTCTAGAGAGGCTGAGGGCTTGGCCAGATTCTGATGGAGCACAGAGAGGTGACAGTAAACATAAAGTTTATTGGGAAAATTAACTGATGTATACTGTGAAGACAGAGGGAGGGGTGACAGGCAGGCAGCTTGTCATTCCCCAGGGGTATCGTGAGCAGTTGCTCAAGACTGCACATGATATTCCCTTGTCTGGTCATCTGGGAATCATGCAAACTATGAAGCGGTTGGCCCAGAATTTCTATTGGCCCAACTTCACCCAGCAGGTGAAGGAGCATTGCTGGTCTTATCACTGGTGTCAAGAAATAGGGGAGGCAAGTAAGAAAACCCAAGCCACCATAATTCCATTGCATATAGTGGAGGAGCCATTTCAGAGGATGGGAATGGATATTGTGGGCCCTTTAAATAACCCCAGCTCCTCCGGGAAGAAGTTCATCTTGACTGTGGTGGATTATGCCACCCAGTACCCAGAGGCAGTCGCCCTATCCTCACTGAGGACAGACAAAGTGGCAGGTGCCTAACTTGGGATTTTCTCCCATTTTGGGTCTCTCCAGGAGGTTATCATCAGTCAAGGGGGTTCCTTCATGTTGAACCTGATGAAATGTTTGTGGGAGAAGTGTGGGGTGGTGCAGAGGTGCACAAAATCATATCACCTGCAAGCCAATGGGCTTGTGAAAAGATTTAATGGTACCCTGAAGTCAATGTTCCAAGTGTTTGCTGAACAGCATGGGAGGGACTGAGAGAAATACCATCCCCACTTGTTGTCTGCATACAGGGAGGTGCCCCAAGAGTCAACAAGATTTTCCCCCTTCAAACTCTTATATGTATACCGGGTGTCACAAACCAACTTGGCAGGTCAGGCTCTCTACTCCCAAAGTGTTAATCTCTGAGCGCAGTCTTATGAACAGTATAACAGACAAGGTAACCCTTTTGTCTGTTTTTGTGAGCTCGGATCAACCTTTGGTCTGACGTTCACTAGGGATTCAAACTGTTAACCTCTTGTTAGCATACCCAATGCACAGGCTCAGATAAATCTATCTTCGATGGGCCAGATATCTTTGCCTATGGGCACCTAACCAGGTATACAGAGATGAACATTTTAAACGTTTAATAAAGACCTCAGATTTAAAACACTTCTCTTTCCAGTTTGGTATCAACATACAAGCTTATGTTTAGTATCTGCAATAACCATATACTTTTCTTACAACTAAAAAGAAATCAAAAACAGACCAAGTAAGTTCTAAAAAGAATTTTACTAAAATATTTAAAAATATAAAAACACAAAATACAGAACTATTATATCATAAGACATACAAATCTATTAAAAGAACAAGGTTTTAAACAGTGCAATTCCTACTACAGTACCTAGTCTCTAAATACTTGCTTAAAAGTGCCCCCAAGATGTTTCATGGTCAGAGTCTAGGTAAAAATATGTGTATGTGAAGTAGAACAGACTAAATTAAAAGCTGATTTTGACCCCACCTCTTTTCAGGAGGTCACCTAGCTCCTCCCAGTCAGGATATATGATAATATATATCTTATACAAAAGTATTACATTCTGCAACTTCAGCATAACTCATGTCCTTTAAATGACACTTCATTTGATCCCATGCTGTATCCTCCCTCACACAGGCTTCACAGGGACATTTACAACCTTGCACCCCTGTGTAACAACCTAGGTTCCTCTCCAATGTCATAAACCTCCTTTATGATTTCTCTCTTAACAAAATTAACTTAAACAAGTCTGTAATTAACTCAGATAAACAGGATCCTTGATTAAAGTATTGAATGTAACACATTGTCTCTAAAAACTGAATGTGTGTGGAGTTGACATGCTGTCCTCATGGCTGCCATCTCCCAGCTGAAATCTGGGGGAGATGAGTGAGGTCACTCCTAGAGCTTTTGATTTTCAGAAGGAGACATTCAGTAATACATTTTATATTAAAAAGAAATGATATAGCACTCAGAGCTAGCTGTCTACATTACACTCCTCCCCCCAAGACTGAATTTAGGGGATCTATCCCCTACATGGATAAACTTCCCAAATCAGTTCACTCCTCATAGACTCTAGACAGTTCATTTGAGTTCTGGTTCTTCACTCCAGCCCTATGTATGATTTTTAGATCATACCCTTGCAAAGCAAGACTCCATTTTAGTAGTCTGCCATTGTTCTTTTCCATCTGTGTCAGCCAAACCAGAGTGTAGTGGTCAGTCTGCACCACAAAATGTTGCCCATACAAGTATGGTTCTAGTTTATTTAGGGTCCACACTATGGTAAGACACTTCTTTTATACTGTGGAGTACACTTGCTTCCTGGGAAGCAGCTTTCTGCACTGGTACACTACTGGGTGATCTGTCTCTTGGCTGGACGTCTGGCTCAGTACTGCCCCAATACCCATGCCTGAGGCATCCGTCTGAACTATAAAGGTTTTGCTATAGTCAGGGCTTGTCAGAACAGAAGCACTGTACAATGCCTCCTTTAGTCTGGTAAAGGCTTCTTCACAGGCTGGGCCACAGGTAATTTTCTTTGGCGTCTTTTTCTTTGTCAGGTCAGATAGGGGAGCAGCCAGAGTACTGTAATTGGGTACAAATTTTCTGTAGTACCCTGCTGTCCCTAGAAAGCTCCTGACCTGTTTCTGGGTTTCTGGTCTAGGCCATGCCTGGATCACCTCCATCTTTATTTGGTTAGGATAAGCTGTCCCTGATCTGCCATGTACCTGAGGTATGCCACTTCTCCCATGGCTGCCTGGCACTTCTCAGCTTTGACAGTGAGCCCAGCCCTCTGTATCCTGCCCAGCACTTCCCTAAGGTGGGATAGGTGTTCCTCCCAGCTGGTACTAAAGATGGCAATGTCATCCAGGTATGCCTCGGCGTACTCCTCAGCACTATTTAACATCTGGTTCACCAACCTTTGGAAAGTGGCCAGGGCATTCTTCATGCCAAAAGGCATTACTTTAAACTCAAATAAGCCTATCAGAGTGATGAAGGCCGACCTCTCCCTAGCTCTGTCTGTCAATTCTACCTGCCAATACCCCTTGGTCAGGTCAATAGTCGTAAGGTAGGTTGCCCCTCCCAACTTGTCCAGGAGTTTGTCCATCTGGGGCATCGGGTGGGTGTCGGACTTTGTGACTGCATTCAGTCTATGATAGTCCACACAGAAATGAGTTGAGCCAGCTGGCTTGTGCACAAGGACTACGGGTGAGGGCTAGGGGATGTGGGATCTCTGGATTACCCCTAAATCCAGCATTTCCTCCACTTCCCTCCTGATGTCCTTTTGAGCAACCTCTGACACCTGATATGCTGTCCACCGTATGGGAGTCTGTGTCCCTGTCTCAACATCTTGTGTCGCTAAGGAGGTTAGTCCAGGCTTGATGCTAAACAAGGGGGCAAAGTCTGCTAAAACCTCCCTTACTTTCTGGACCTGGCCCGAGTTCAGTTGGGGAGACAATTTTACTGCCTCCAAAGAGGATTCCCACTTACTTTCTTCCAGCAAATCCAGAAGGGGGTCTCCTTCGTCCATCCCCTCCCCATGACTACACATTGCAAACACCATGTCAGCCCTATTTGCATATGGTTTCATCATGTTGACATGGTGCATCCTTTTAGTCTGCCTTCCGTAAGGTAACTCCACAATGTAGTTCACATCATTTACCTTCCTAACCACTTTGTACAGTCCTGCCCACTCAGCTTGCAGCTTGTCTTTCTGAACCGGAATAAGGACCATGACTTCCTGACCCACCATGTACGAGCGAGCTCTGGCTCTGTGGTCATACCACACTTATTGTTTCTGTTGGGCAGCTGCTAGGTTGCTCTGGGCTGTCCCCATAAGCTCCTTCAGTGTTTCTCTAAACCTAAGGACATAATCCACGTTGGAAGTTCCCTGGGTGGCGTGCTTGCCTTCCCAGTCCTCCCAGATCAAGTCTAGGGGCCCACGTACCCAGCATCCATACAAGAGTTCAGAGGCGGAAAATCCTGTTGACTCTTGAGGCATCTCCCTGTATGCAAACAACAGGTGGGGAAGGTATTTCTCCCAG
The DNA here is from genome assembly GCA_016271365.2 of Neoceratodus forsteri. Classification (NCBI taxonomy): domain Eukaryota; kingdom Metazoa; phylum Chordata; order Ceratodontiformes; family Ceratodontidae; genus Neoceratodus; species Neoceratodus forsteri. The sequence goes on along the minus strand of JADMNL010000022.1, from coordinate 418,159,054 downwards.
TCCCTCCCATGCTGTTCAGCAAATGCCTGGAGCATTGACTTTAGGGTACCATTGAATCATTATACAAGCCCATTGGCTTGTGGCTGATACGGTGTTGTGCATCTCTGCACTACCCCACACTTCTCCGATAAACATTTCATCAGGTCCAACATGAAGGAACCCCTCGCTCAGTGATGACCTCCTGCAGAAACCCAACACAGGAGAAAATCCCAAGTAAGGCATCTGCCACTTTGTCTGTCCTCAAAGAGGATAGGGCGACTGCCTCTGGGTACCGGGTGGCATAATCCACCACAGTCAGGATGAATCTCTTCTCTGAGGAGCTGGGGTTATTTAAAGGCCCCAAAATATCCAATCCCACCCTCTGGAATGGCTCCTTCACTATGGGCAATGGGATCAGGGCAGCTTGGGTTTTCTTGCCCACCTTCCCTATTTCTTGACACCGGTGACAAGACCTGCAATACTCCTTCACCTGCTGGGTGAAGTTAGGCCAGTAGAAATTTTGGGCTAACCACTGCATAGTGCACGCAATTCCCAGATGACCAGTCAAGGGAATATCATGTGCAATCTTGAGCAACTGCTCACGATACCCCTGGGGAACAAAAAGCTGCCTGCCTAGCATCCCTCCCTCCCTCTCTCTGCACTGTCTGAGTATACATAAGTCCATTTTCCCAATAAACCTTATGTTTTCCATCACCTCCCTGTGTGCCGTCCGAGTCTGGCCAAGCCCTCAGCTTCACTAAACTAGGGTCACCCCTCTGAGCAGCTGCAAACCCCTCACACATTCCCAAGGCATGGGACAGGTCCCCTTCAACCACTAAACTAGGGTCCCTAGCACTAGCATCAGGGCCCTCAGGATCATTGTCAATCCCATCCCTGACAATGTACCCTCTCGCTTTGAGTAACTCTTCAGAGCTGTGTGGTCACCTGCCACCGGGGAAATTTCTTCCCCCTTTTACTAGTCTCCCATCTGGAGACACAGGCTGGGAACCAGCCTCTCAGTGGTTTCCACAATGGCTTCTGTGGGATCTAGAACTACAATTTTCCCTTGCCGCTTGGCTATGGGTAACTGCACATACCCTCCCCTGTTGGACATTGATACCCAGGATCACATCCACTGTTAATGTTTTGGCTACAGCCACCTGTAGCACAGTTCCCACTGTTTTACCCCAATCTAAGAGAACACTAGCGAGGGGCAATGTTTTCTCTTCACCAGTGAACCCTTGTACAGTTATATATTTATTGGGTATACGCTGACCAGGCTGTACCAGATCCCCCTTTACCAATGTCAGGGATGCCCCTGTGTCCCTTAACCCCTGTGTCTGTACACCATTTGCTATGATGGGGTGCATGTGTTCCCTCTCATTCACTGGTATGCTCTCAGGGACACACAAACAACCCACTTCTTTTCTAGCACCCTGTTGTGTATTTTGGCTCACCTTTTTGGGGCACTGTCTGGCAATATGCCCAGTTTTCTTACACAGCCAAGATGCATTTCTTACTTCAGATAAATATTTTCTTTGAAACCTGGGGCTAACTGGTTTCGGTGGAGGCAGTGAGGGTTTTAGCAGCCCTGAAGGTGCGCTTTTCCCTTTCCATGTTGCCACAGCCACCCCATTCACTCTCAGAGCAGGTCTGCTCTTGGCATAGCGGTCCGAGAGTTCGGCAACCTCTTGCACTGTTTTTAGATCTCGGTCCTCTAGCCAGGTTTCTAGCTCTGCTGGGCATGCCCAATAAAACTGTACTAATAAAATCACATTTTCAATTTTATCAACAGAGTTTGCCTCAATTCCTTCCCACCAATGTTTTAAAAACTGACATTGTTTCGTGGTTAGCTCCTCATAGCTCATATCAGGGCTCCTCCTGAGCTTATGGAATTTAGCTCTGTATGATTCAGCAGTTAATTCAAACTTTTTTAACAGTGCAGCTTTTAACTTGCTGTAATCATCACTGTTCTCATTGTTCATTTGACCCAATGCATCCCGGCCTTTCCCAGTAAGTAGCGGGGATAGCTGGAAGCTCCAGGACTCTCTAGGCATTTTAGCCTGAATACAAACTTTTTCAAAAGAATTTAAAAAGGTATCCATGTCCTCCCCTTCCTTAAACTCAGCTATTAATTTGGAGTTCAGTATGTAACCCAGTCCTGCAGTCCCATTTAAACCCAAGCCACTTACCTGCCCTGGTGCCGCTGGTTGGAGTCGTAGCTTCTCCAGTTCATGTTGCCACTGGCACTCCACTCTCCTCTCCTCTGCCTCTCTGCGTTCTCACTCTCCCTTCTCCTCTGCAGCTCACTGGTGCTCACACTCCTCGTGTTCTGCCTCCCTCTGTTGTCGCTCTGCCTCTTGATCTGCTTCTCTCTGTTCTCGCTCTGCCTTTCGGGCCACCTCTCGCTCCTCTCACTCTGTCTCCAGTTCCATCCTGCACAACTCAATTTGTAGCCTGAGTACTTATGGATCCAGGATACTGCTGACCTTTCCCTGCTGCTGTGACCCTTCACTGACAGTGTTCCTGCTGTCCTTTTCAGTCACGGTTGGTGACTCACTACTCTGGGTATCTGCTACCATCATGGTCTCTATGAGGTTCTGCTTTTTGGCTGTCACCTTGAATGGGACTTCCCTGTCCCCATACAACTGCTTCAAGTAATCTACAGTGTGCCTGCTGTAGTTGGAAGCCATCTTCTTCTTCCCTGACTACAGCCACTCTGACTTGCACTTTGGAGAAAAAAAAATAAAATGGGTAGGAACTGGACTGTACACCAAGTGATATATTGTTCTGTTTCCTTTTTAAAATAAAACTCTGCCTTTTTCTTTCTTTGTAAGAGAGCTTACTGTCTCAGCTGACACAGAACAGTACAAGCTTGTGATACCAAAATTATGCCACCACTGCCAACCAATCTGTCACAAACCCACTCAGCAGGTCAGGCCCTCTACTCCCAAAGTGCCCACCTCTAAGCTCAGTCTTGTGAACAGTGTAACAGACAAGGTAACCCTCTTGTCTGTTTTTGTGAGATCGGATCAACCTTTGGTCTCAAGTTTTGGAGGGATTCAAACTGTTAACCTCTTGTTAGCATACCCAATGCACAGGCTCAGATATATCTGTCTTCAGGGGGCCAGATATCTTTGTCTACAGGCACCTAACCAGGTATACAGAGATGAGCACTTTAAAACTTTAATAAAGACCTCAGATTTAAAACGCTTCTCTTTCCAGTTTGGTATCACCATGCAAGCTTATGTTTAGTATCTGCACTAACCATATACTTTTCTTACAACTAAAAAGAAGTCAAAGACAGACCAAGTAAGTTATAAAAAGAATTTTACTAAAATATTTAAAAATATGTAAAACACAAAATACAGAACTCTTATATCACAGGACATACACATCTATTAAAAGAACAAGGTTTTAAACAGTGCAATTCCTATGACAGTACTTAATCTCTAAATACTTGCTTAAAAGTGCTCCCAAGATGTTATATGGTTAGAGTCTAGGTAAAAATGTGTGTCTGTGACGTAAAACAGACTAAATTAAAAGCTGGCTTTTACCCCACCTCTTTTCAGGAGGTCACCTAGCTCCTCCCTGTCAGGATATATGAAAATAGATATCTTATACAAAAGTATTACATTCTGCAACTTCAGCATAATTCATGTCTTTCAAATGACATTTCATTTGATCCCATCCTGTATCCTCCCTCACACAGGCTTCACAGGGACATTTACAACCTTGCACCCCTGTGTAACAACCTAGGTTCCTCTCCAATGTCATAAACCTCCTTTGTGATTTCTCTCTTAACAAAATTAACTTAAATAAGTCTGTAATTAACTCAGATAAACAGGATCCTTGATTACAGTCTTCCATGTAACACATTGTCTCTAAAAACTGAGTGTGTGTGAACTTACATGCGGTTAGCATTTCCTCATGGCTGCCATCGATCAGCTGAAATCTGGGGGGATGAGTGAGGTCACTCCTAGAGCATTTGATTTTCAGCAGGAGACATTCAGTAATACATTTCATATTAAAAAGAAATGATACAGCACTCACAGCTGGCTGTCTATGTCACACCAGGTACATGGGCCACTAGACTTGATCTGGGAGGACTGGGAAGGCAAACATGCCACCCAGGGCACTCCCATAGTGGATTACATCCTTAGGTTTAGGGAAAGGCTTAAGGAGCTTATGGGGACAGCCCAGAGCAACCTGGCAGCTGCCTAACAGAAACAAAAAGTGTGGTACGACTGCAGAGCCAAAGCTCGCTCATACACAGTGGGTCAGGAAGTCATGGTCCTTATCCCTGTCCAGAAAGACAAGCTGCAGGCTGAGTGGGCAGGACCGTACAAAGTAATTAGGAAGGTAAATGATGTGAACTATTTCATAGAGTTACCTTACAGAAGACAGAAAGAAAGAATGTACCATGTCAGCATGATGAAGCCATATGCTAAAAGGGCTGATATGGTGTTTGCAGTATTTAGTTCTGGGGAGAGGACGGATGAAGAAGACCCCCTTCTGGACTTGCTGGAAGAAAGCAAGTGGAAGTCCTCTATGGAGGCAGTTAAATTGTCTCCCCAGCTGGCCCCAGACAAGATCCAGGAAGTAAGTGAGGTTTTAGCAGACTTTGCCGCACTGTTTAGCACCAAGCCTGGACTAACCCCCTTAGCAACGCATGATGTAGAGACAGGGATACAGACACCCATATGGTGGACAGCATATCGTGTGTCAGAGGCTGTCCAAAAGGACATTAGGAGGGAAGTGGAGGAGATGCTGGATTTAGGGATAATCCAGAGATCCCACAGCCCATGGGCCTCACCCGTAGTCTTTGTGCCCAAGCCAGATGGCTATACTCATTTCTGTGTGGACTATCATGGACTGAATGCAGCCACAAAGTCAGACACCCACCCGATGCCCTGGATGGACAAACTCCTGGACACATTGGGAGGGGCTACATACCTTATAACTATTGACCTGACAAAGGGGTATTGGCAGGTAGAGTTAACTGACAGAGCTAGGGAGAAATTGGTCTTCATCACTCCGATAGGCTTATTTGAATTTAAAGTAATGCCTTTAGGAATGAAGAATGTCCCAGCCACTTTCCAAAGGTTGGTGAGCCAGGTGTTAAGTGGTGCTGAGGAGTACACCATGGCATACCTGGATGACATTGCCATCTTTAGTGCCAGCTGGGAGGAACACCTGTCCCACCTTGGGGAAGTGCTGGGCAGAATACAGAGGGCTGGGCTCACTGTCAAAGCTGAGAAGTGCCAGGTGGCCATGACTTGAAGTGGCATATCTCTGGCATGTTGTAGGCCGGGGACAGCTACATCCTAACCAAGTACAAATAGAGGTGATCAAAGCATTGCCCAGACCAGAAACACAGAAGCAGATCAGGAGTTTTCTAGGGACAGCAGGGTACTATAGGAAATGTGTACCCAATTACAGTGCCCTGGCTGCTCCCTTATCTGACCTGGCAAAAAAAAGATGCCAAAGAAAATGACCTGGGAACCAGCCTGTGAAAAAGCCTTTACCAGAATGAAGGAGGCACTGTGCAGTGCTCCTGTATTGATAAGTCCTGACTATAGCAGACCCTTTATAGTCCAGACTGACATCTCAGATGTGGGTATTGGGGTAGTACTGAGTCAGACATCCAACCAAGGGAAAGATCACCCTGTAGTGTACCTGAATAAACTTCCCAGGGAGCAGGCTTACTCTACTGTGGAAAAAGAGTGTCTTGCCAGAGTTTGGGCCCTAAAGAAGTTAGAGCCATACTTATATGGGCAGCATTTTGAGGTACAAACTGACCACAACCCCCTGGTTTGGCTGACGCAAATGGCAAAAACTAATGGTAGACTATTAAGAAGGAGTCTTGCCTTGCAAGGCTATGACATAACAATCTTACATAGGGCTGGAGTGACCAATCAGAACACATATGGCCTGTCGCATGTTTATGAGGCTTGAACTGACTTGTGGAGCTCATCCCATGTAGGGGATACAGCCCCAAATTCAGTCTAGGTGGGGAGGATTGCGACGCATGGCCATCTGGTTGTAATTGTTTTATGATATTTGTAATATAAAAATGTGGTATGTGATTGTCTCACGTGAAACATCCTGTGCTCCTGGGTGGCCCCCCAGGTTTTAGTGAAAATAACAGGATATATGTAACTGACCAGGATTTTTCTGTAATGTAATTAACTTCCTTGAGAAGTTGCATTTTATAGCTTTTTTATGACCTCCTGCCTCTGAGGCTGGGAAACAAAAATATACATTTTATGACTTCAGATAAGCTGATTCCTGTAAAGCTGTATTGCACATAGGTGAGGGACTGCAGGGTTGTAAATCTACAAAGGAACTACACAAGATCAAAAAGAAAATGTTTAATTAAGGAGTCACATTTAGAAAATGTCTTTTTCCTGCTGATGTCACATTATTTAATATATCTTCTGGCAGGAGATCATTGTTTGTATATTTTTTATATTCTAAAAGGAGGAGCTAGATGACATCATAGAAGGGGTGTGGAAACACAGAGTTTTAAACTGTATGCTGTATTTGAAGTTGTTGGCATATTATTTTGGGGACTCTAGAAACACAGCTCTAGCACTTAGAGGTAATGCATTAGATAGAAAAAAGCTAATTGTATGTTGGTAGGAGTTTGTCTGTAGTTTTCCTTGTTTTTCTTTATGTGATTGTATGCTTGTTGATATATTGTTCTGTGTTTACATTTCTCATATTTTTATAATCTTTAGTAAAATCTTTATTTTGAAAAGACTGTCTCAGTCTGCCAATTCTTTTTTGCATGTGACGTATAGAGGGTTAAGACTGACAAAAACTGTTCTAGAGCTAGATGGTGTTACTAAACTGGGAAGAGATAAGAATATATCTAACGTCTTTTATAGAGTTTTTAAGGATTAATTTTTGATACCTGGTTAGTTGCCCTAAAGCTAAAGATATATTGCATCCCCCAAAGACAATATTATTTGAACCTGTACATTTCAGTATGCCAGTATAAGGATCACAGTTTGAATCCCCTAGAACTTGATACTAAAGGTGATTCAGACCCACAAGCAGACAGGAGGGTTACCCTGTCTGTTACCTGTTCACAATATTGTGCTCAGAATTTGGCACTGTGGGAGCAGACAGCTTGACCTTCTGAGTGCATTTGTGACAGGCAGCACCTCCAAGAAGGTTACCATGAGTGCTACTTGTCTAAGGCCCCTCTCCAACTCCACAAACTCCTCCTGCACTGCTCTGATCCCATTCCCAGTCAGGTCATTTGTCCTTAGGTGGACAATGACCTCCAGCTCCCTCCCCCGTGCAGCTGCTCCCTTGATCCTTCGGATTCGCCTCCCATCTCTTCAAGCCATGGTGCTGTACAGGCACCTTACCTCCCCTCCCTCCCTCCCTCCCCTGTTCTACCCCTAACAATTGAGTCCACCACCAGGAGTTGTTTTCTTCCCCTGTGGGGTCCTGTGCCACCCTTCTGTGGGTCTCCTTTGTGGAGGTTCCCAGCATCCTACTTGGTCTCCACCATAGAGGAACCAAGTTCTGCCAGAATGGTGCATGTATTGTGGAGAGGTATATCTGTAGGGATGTACCTCTGTTCCTCCACCCTCACCCTTCCTGAACCCACCATGGTGCAAGCGCTCCTCTTTCTTGACAACCTCTGAGGCAGCAACATTGGTCCTGTGGTCCCTGGGTGGGAGAGGAGGTCCCCCGAATCCTGGTCAACTCAGCCTGGAGATGAGCAACCTCCTCCCTCAGCCTAGAGTGGTACCTGCAGATGCACAACACTGCATCCTCCAGAATATCTCCTGGAAGACTGCCACTTCACAGTCACTGCACTACACCACTCCCATCATGTCATATTTGTGGCCCCTTAACTGTTGTTTTGTATGCTTACTCTTTCCTCGCTATGTTTACTTTTTTCTCCTACTTTTCTACTGCCTCCACGCCTTTACAGCTCCTGACATTCCTGTTCTGGGACAGGAAGTTCCTGTATTCCTCAGTAGTCTTCTTCTTACTTTCTCAGAGGCAGACCTCCAGGGTGAGGGAGAGCTATTTTTTTCCTTCTAGGATGGTGAATCTTTTGTGCCTCTGTGATCACTCCCTTCCTTCTCCCAAACAGGAAGTTCCTGTTGTCAGTCAAATCCGGTGTCTATAAAAGTGAAACTGGCTAAGGGTGAGGGGGTGTGGAGGGGAGGGAGGGCTATACAGTCCCATTGCTGCTGTTACTCCTCCCACTGACATCTCCTCAGCTTGGGCCTCAACTATCCTAAGTAAGGCATCAGTCTGGGTTTCCACTACCTACCTACTGGATTCACTTCCACTCCATTTCTGCTCTTCCCTCCACCACAGAGTTACATTTACACTTGTCCTATAGGTCTCTTGCTTGTTGTCAGTGTAATATTTGCATGCTGTGTATTGTTGCTGTTTTACTTTGCACTTGAACATGCACTCCATACTGTGCTTTGACTGCTCTTGTGTTTTCCTGTAACAACTTATTCTTGCATTTACTTATTTCTGTACTAACCTGTTTATCAAACGTTTGTTCAAAAGATTTGTTATTGTGTGTTGTACTTCCAGTCCACCTGTTCTCCTCCATGGGTCACACCTGGAAATGAACCTTGACACAATGTGTGCCTCTCCCGGTTACCAATTTTCAAACAAACAGGCACAAAAGATAAGGTAAGGTAAGGTGAGGTGAGATGAGATGAGATGAGATGAGATGAGATGAGATAATGGTACAACTGGGAAGGGTGAGACACTTGTATAACTGGGATGAAACTCTGCTATAACTGGTAAAAGACAGTGCTGTAACTGAGACACTTGTTTAACTGGGAGCAACACTGCCATAGCTTGGAGGAAATACTGCTGTAACTGAGACACAGCCATAACTGGGATAAAATAGTTATAACTAGGAGGGGACACTGCCTTAACTTGGAGGTGACCTGCTGAAACTGAAACACTGGCATAACTTGGAGGAGACATTTGAATAACTGATAGTAGACACTTTAGCTGGTAGGAGACTGCTGTAACTGAGGCTCTCATTGAACAGGAAGTAGATATTTGTGCACCTTGGATTAAAAACTGGCAGCTATTGTAGGGAGAAGCTGGTAAAACTGGGGTGAGAGTGGGAGACACTGCCATAACTAGCAGGAGACATTGCTGCAATTGATACACTGGTGTAAGCTGGAGGAGTCTTGGCTGAAACAGAGAGAAGATTCTGCCATGAACTGGAGGGAGACACTGTTGCAGCTGAGACACTGGTATGTAACTGGGAGGGGACACCACTACGATTGGCAGGAGACTCTGCCATAACCGGTAGCAGACACTGCTACAACTGAAGCACTGATTTAACTGGAAGGAGAGACTGATATACCTGGAAAGAGCCATACCATAACAGAGATACTGAACTAGCTGGGAGCAGACACTTGCATAAATTGGGGTAGGGAGGAAAGAGGTGAGAACTGCTTTTAAAATACCAGTATGTGAACCGTGGAATTTTTACAATTATGTTTTTATGAACTGATAATTTGTCTAACATGATTCTTCTTTGTGAAATTCCATGACACAGTGTAAATGCACTGGAAGAATGTTCTAGGGTTTATAAAGCAATGGTCTCAGTAAACCTCAGAATACCATCCAAATGATGCATGCATCATGGTCCCCAATTACCATGTCCACCACATTAATGAGTCCTACTTCTAGGTTATCCTTTATTATTAGTGGGCATTATTTATACACCACACTATCCATTTAGCGCTCAGAGCATTGCATAACAAATTAAACAACACAGAAGTAAAAGAATTATAGCAAGCATGAAAATAAGGTTGCATATTAAAATAAAAAAACATAAATAGCAATTATTCATTGAACACTTATACTGTACAGCATCACAAAAAGACTGCTGAAACAAATAGATATTTAACCCCTTTTGTAAATACATCCACTGAGAGGGCCACATTGCATATTTTGGGAAGAGCTTTCCAAATCACCAGTGCTGCTACTAAGAAGGCCCCATCAACTACTTTTCTCAGCCACAGCCTTGGGATGATTAGAATGCCCTCTCAGTGGAGCAGAAGAAATTACCTGTACTATATAAGACTACAAGGTAATTTAGGTAGTTAGCCCCAGTTAGTGTAGGGCTTTGAAAGTCAGCAAAGCAACTTGGAAAGTGATGCACCACTAAACAGCAGCCAGTGAAGTTCACAAAGTACAGGTGTGATATGCTCATAAAAGTGAGTTCCAACAATTATCCTGGCAGTAGTGTTCTAGAAGAGCTACAGATGGTGTATCAACTTACAGGTCAACCACTAAGTAGACATCATAACAGTACTTGAGCATTGAAGTCACAAAGACGTACACTAGGGTCACCAGATCCTAATGGCCCAGATATTACTTAATCTGGGTGATATTTCTTAGTTCAAAAAACAAATACACCCATGAATGTTGCCATCACCTGATGTTTAAGAGGCAGCTTAGAATCTAAGATGACCCCAACATTTTTCACCCAGTCCATGACTGACAGTCCCTTCCTATTCAAAGATGGATTTATGAAGCCTGGATTTTTTATCACCAACCTTTGAGGACTTGTTCCAACAGTAGCACCTCCATTTTACATGGATTAAAGCTCAATGCTGGATGCCTTCCAGTCAGAGATTTCACTGAGTCATCAGTCAGTCATGGGAACCACATCAGGCTTGTCTAGTATAAATGACAGATAAGGCTGTGTACATCTGCATAGGAGTGAAACCCCATCTTATGCAATATAATGACTGCTCCCAATGGTAACATGTACATGGTAATGGAAGATAGAATCATCCCCTGCTGTACCCGACAGGGTATCGCTGTAGGCTGTGAAGAGAAAAGACCTATCAAAACCTGTTGTGATCTGCTAGCTAAGAAGGACCCAAACTACTTAAAAGTTGTTTTGGTGTATCCTCCTTACTACTGCAGGTGACCAATAAAAATCCCATGATTCCATGTGCCAAATGTCAATGAGAAACCCAGGAGAATAATCACAGATCAATCACTTCTATCTCACCATTAGAAGGTCATTGAGCACCCTATGAAGTGTAGTTTCTGTGCTGTGCTGAAGTCTGAAACCAGACTGGAATGGTTCATAGAAGTTATACTATATGTCTCAAGATGTGCCTTGAGCTGTGCCACCAGTAGCTTCTCAATTACCTTCCCAAAAAATGGGACGTTTGAGACAGGCATGTTATGAGCCAGGATGTCCAGGTCCAGTGATGGCTTCCTGAGGAAGGATTTCACTACCACTTTTTTCAGTGCACTATAAAAGCAACTCTACATAAGAGAACACAAGATAATCCTAGAAATAATTGGACTCAGGTCTTCCTGATAGTCAATCAATAGGTGGCTAGGGTCAGGGTCTACAGTACAGTAAGTAGGGTGCAGCCCAGAGATAACCACAATCACATCTTCACCTAAACTGAAAGAATCTCACTACAATCTCATGGAGGCCTTTAGACATCTGGCTCAACCCTGCTGACCACTAATAGACCACTTGCTGAAATACTGTGTGGCATTCTAAAAAGAGACACCCAAACTATTTGCATTTATTTGGAGAAACTGCACCTATGAACTTCAGACTGAATGGGTACAACAAACTGTTTACATTGTAGAAGAGCTTAACCAGATGGTTCTTACTTGAAGCAATCACTTGTGACAGTAACTCTGAGTTTCTCTGATGTATTGCCCTCTGTCATCCTTCATTGTGGGTTTTCAAAGTCACCCTGCCATCAATCCAACAAAACCTTAACCATGAATGCTCCAACCTCCACACTGTTGCTTTCAACTGACATAACTCATTATGCCATTGTGAGCAAGTATTGGTGTAAGGGTATCCAGGGCCTCCAAAATGGCCAAATTATTGCCACTTAAGGTCATCTTTAAACCACCAGAAAATACTGATGTCCAACACCACCAGGAGCTTCTCTGGGTGAGAAGGAGGAAACAGAAAGCCCAAGACCAGAACAACATGGCACAATGATCCAACTATTGCAGTACCCTAAGAATTGCAGTCTCATGCCTTTGGTGGTGGGGGTGTGGGCTTAACCTCCATTTAAGAGGTGGTTTTCATTGAGGTAAACAGCACTGTTCTGGGGTCTATATATCACCACTGCAAACCTTTGAAAATGTCTGTGCTTGTATGCATGAGGAGACCCCCTCATTTACAAAATGACAGTGTCACTGTTCATGAGGCGGGCTCCCAAAAAGCCTATGTTGCAAAAACGGTGGAAACATTCCAAAAAATGACTGTGTTACGAACGTGCATTGTGTAGTTCCCACACATGCTTGTAACTTCAAAATGTTTAATATTTTCAATCCAGATTTTCAACATTGCGATTTTTCCACACCTCCATATGAACAGTACAGCTGTCATTTTTCACATACTGCCTGAAATGTGTTTTCGCACACCTGGCACACAATGGTGCGGTCGCTATGTGAAATCAATGTTCAGGACAGATTCAAAAATTCACAGTGACAGTGTTCATAAGGAGAGGTCCCAAACAGCCCATGTTGCAAATTTGGTGAACAAATTCCCAAAAATTATTGTGTTACCAGCATGCATTGTGCAGTTTTTACGCACACTCGTAACTTCACCAATTTTTTATATTTTTACTCCACATTTTCAACATTGTCATTCTTGCACTGCCTTATGAACAGTACAACTGTCATTTTTCACATCCTGGCCAAAACATGTTTTCGCACCTGTGGCATACAATGATTGCTGTGCGAAATCAACGTTTGGGACAGATTAAGAAAATCTCAGTGCCACTGTTCATAAGCATAGGTCCCAAAATGCCTATGTTGAAAATCTGGTTTGAGAAATCCCCAAAATAATTGCATTACGGGTGAATGTTGCGCAGTTTCTACACACACTCATGACTTCACCAATTTTTCAATATTTTCACCCAAAATTTTCAACATTACCATTTTTTTACATCTCCTCATGAACAGTACAGCTGTCATTTTTCACATCCTGTTCAAAGTGTGTTTTTGCACCTGTGGCACCAAATAGCACAGTCACTGTGCAAAATCACCTTTTGGCTAACAAACTGATAGTGTCACTGTCCATGTGGTGGGGTCACAAAAAGCCCATGTTGAAAACTTGGAGTGAAAATACCAAGAAACGCCCAGGGCATTAGGGTTTCTGACCATAACGTCCTACCCTGTAGGGACTGACAGGCATCAGGGGTGTGACTTAGGATTGATGGCAGTAATGCTCATACCATTCCACCCCACCCTGCAGCCAGTAACAAGCATCAAGGTGTGCCTTGGACTCTTCTGCCCCAAAGTTCACCCCATTCTTCTACACTGCACCCATTTCAGAATACTTCCTTTTGGAATGGGGTGAGTGTAAAGTCTGAACACCCTAAGGCACACCTCAACACTTGTCGATGTCTGTAGGGTAGGGTGAGGTGAAATGGCATGAGCGTTATAGGTGACAACCCAAAGGCACATCCCAATGCCTGTCCATCTCAGTAGGGTGTGGGTGGGGTTGGTGTCACTTCAGTACTTCACTGCCATTCCTATTCTGCATCTGTCTAACTCCTGCACTTCCAATGCTAATGCCAGCAAGCAAACATTCGGCACTGACAAATGCTTGTTTGTACTTGTATCTCTCTTTCTTTGTTCAGTATATACAGTATCTACATTGTGTATTCTTTATGTTTGGCCTTTTTGTCTTTCTTACCTTTTGGCTAAAAGTTTTCTGCAGTTTTCAATTTTTAGTCTCTCCCCACCCCCCCATCTCCTGCCTAACATTTTGATGTACAATATTGCACTCTTGTCTCACACACACGCACACACACACACACACACACCATTATAGCAGAACTTCTTTTCTGCCCAATCACACACATGCATGTACACATGCAAAAGCACAAGCATAAGGATCTCTGTACTATATTGCACCATTTTCTCAATCCCACATTTGCATGTCAGGACATCAAGAGGAGAGAAAGGGGTATTAAGGCCTGGATGGGAGACTGGGAGAGCTGAGATGGTAATGGAAGCTAGCCAGCCCACATTTAACTACTCAACAATAGTTTGAATTCTGGCTTTTTTGTAGTCAGTTAATTAAATTATGAGCCAAATGTGAATTAGTTCAATTTTAAGGCAAATGGTGATGTGGTGAGTACATAACACCAACACTGCTTGTCTCACACATTTGTTGAAGATATTGAAACATAGAATTTGTCAGCAGAAAAGGATTGTTTGGTCCACCCAGTCTGCCCAGATGGTCCTCGCCTAGGCAGTCTCTACAGACCATAACTGGTCTCTGCCAACCCTCCCTGTCTATTTACTAATATTCCCATATGTCTATCCCATGCATGCATGAAAGCACCTACTGTTTTTGCCTCCAGCACTTCTGTTGACAATCTGTTCCCAGCATCCACCACTCTTTCAGTGAAGTAGTACTTCCTCACATCCTTCTTAAACTTCCCTTTTCAGCTTTACCATATGGCCTCTGGTCATTCTGCCCTTTCTCACTTGAATGAGACTCCCCTCCTGCACCATGTTCATCCCCATAGGGTACTTGTAGGTCTGTATCATGTCCTCTCTAGCTCTGCTCTGTTCCAAGATTTACATGTTGAGATCCCTCAGTCTCTCTTCATAGGACATTTGATACAACCCCTGCACCATTTTAGTTGTTCTCCTCTGGATTGCATCCATCCTGTTTATGTCCTATCTGAAGAGCGGCCTCCAGAACTAGACATGATACTCCAGGTAGAATCTCACAAATTAATTATAATCAACCTCAATAACACCAACACCTCTCTATTCTGTAATGCCACAAATTTGATTGGCTTCCAAGAAAAGATTTTGGTCCAAAGTTCACTTAACTATTTCTTTTGGGTAGTGTGCATAGTGAGTACACAAAGTAATAAAATAGGATACTTGCTACAATGCAACTTCAGTGATTATACAGTTATTAAAATTAGGATGCCATTATATATATAAAATGCAGTGCCAGGTAGCTGTGACAGCTTCAAATAACAGAGTCCTATGGTGTCAAAGAATAGCAAGATTAGCACCACATAGCTGTGTGAACTTGCATGAAATGGCAAGTCTAATGCCCAGTCTAATCTCCCACCTAATGCTGTAGACAGTTTCCTGTTTACTTAATGGTTAGAGTAGCTGTCTTCAGGACTCAAGGTCTCCCAGTTTTAGTTCAGCAAGAGTTGAATCATGCTGAATCTATCCGACACAAGAGAAAGTGATAGCTAATGCCTTCTTGAACAATTTTCACATGTTGTTTTTTTTATGTTTGCTTGCGCATGCGCAAGAAACATTTTGGCACAGCTTAGGAGAGAAACATGGTTTTGAAGGTGCGCACTGTGGGGGTCAATGACCCCAGTGCCTTTTGAGGCTTGTCCAACTTTCTCCAATGCAGTGGCACGCCATTGCTGACACTAGTTCAGCCAGTGTGCCACCACCTTGAAATGTTTTCACCACTGCAATCAGGGGCTACCACATCATTGCAGCGTCAGCCATTCTGCTGCAATGAAGGAGTGACCTGTCATTGCAGGGAGGTACCTTGCCCTCCACAAGCACCCGACCCAGTTCATTTTCTGACAGGGAGTCCAGTCCCCATTGGCATAATGTCCCTACCCCCAAGTTTTTGTTGTATGCCGAGGGGGTGCCCAATCCCCCTCAGCATCATGCACTCCCCAACAGTCTTTCTTTGCCAATGGGGTACCCAATCCCCATCGGCTTCAGTCTCTCCTTCCTAGTTCAATTTGCTGATGGGGGAGCCCACTACCCATTGGCATAATGTCCCCCCCAATTTGTTGTCTGCCAAGGGGGGGTGCCCAATCCCCCATTGGCTACAGCCCCCCAAAACACTCAGGTGGCACACTGGAGCCCACCCAGTGTGTCAAATGTCCCTGAAAACAAAACAGTTCTGCAATTTCTTTTTAACCCTGTTAAACAGAAAATGGTCCCTCGTTGAATCTCGGCCCTCCCCCCCAACCCAGCCCACTATGCGCTGCCCTCTGCCTCCCCACACTCCCACCCCATACTGACCTCAGAGGCCAGGCATGATGATCTTTGGTGACTGGGAACATGTTTGCACTCCTCAAAGCTGACCGCGAACTGAAGAAATGCTGGTAAGCTGTATAATGGCATAAATAGGGTTTTTTCAACTTTGGTGCATATCTCTGGCAGTTTTGAGAATATTGGCACCAAATTTTCAACATGGGATTATTGGGACCCCTCCTCATGAATTCAGCCACTGTCATGGCATTATTCTGTCCTGAAAGGTGAATTTATGATCACTGCACAGAGTCACCTTTTGGGACTGATTAACGAAACAACAGTGCCAGTGTTCATGAGGTGGGCTCTCAAAAAGCCTATATTGTAAATTTGGTGGAAACAATAAAAAAAAATGACTGTTTTATGAGCGTGTGTTGCGCAGTTTTCATGCATGCTTGTACCTTCACAAATTTGTAATATTTCATTCCAGATTTTCAACATTGTCATTTTTCCACACCTCCTTATGAACAATACAGCTGCCATTTTTCACATCCTTACCAAAATGTGTTTTTTGCACTACCGGGCAGAATAGCATGGTCACTGTGGGAAATCAGTGTTTGAGACACATTAAGAAAATCACAGTGACACTGTTCATGGGCAGAGGACCTAAAATGCCTATGTTGAAAATTTGGTGACAAAAGTCCATAAAGTGACTGTATTACAAGCGTGTGTTGCGCATTTTCCATCTATGCTCGAAAGTGCGCACATTTGTAATATTTTCACTCCAGATTTTCAACATTGGCATTTTGCCACACCTCCTTATGAACAGTACAGCTGTCATTTTTTATATCCTGCCCAAAATATGCATTTGCACATCTGGCACACAATGTCGTGGTTGCTGTGGGAAATTAATGTTTGAACAGATTAAGAAAATCATAGTGACAGTGTCATGAGCAGAGGTCACAAAATGTCTATGTTGAAAATTTGGTGAAATAATTCCACTAAATGACTGCGGTACAAGCATGTGTTGCGCAGTTACCACATACGCACAGAACCTCGAGCATTTTTATTATTTTCACTACAGATTTTCAACATTGCCATCTCTTCACACCTCCCTATGGATGGTACAGCTGTCATTCTTCACATCCTGCCTGATCTGTGTTTTCACACATCTGGTGCAGAATGACACGGTCACTGTGGGAACTCAAAAGTTTGGGACACATTAACAAAATCACACTGCCACTGTTCCTGAGAAGAGGTCCCAAATGTTTTCATGAGGTGGGGGTCACAAAAAGGCCATGTTGAAAATCTGTAGTGTAAATACCTACACATGCATGGTGTGTTAAGTTTTCTAACCATAATGCCCCACCCTTTATGGACTGGCAGGCATCAGAGGTGTAACTTTGAATCACCAGCTGTACTGCTCATGCCATCCCACCCCCACCCTGAAGCCAGTGACAGGCATCAAGGTGTGCCTTGCACTCTTCAGTCCCAGACTTCATCCCATTCTCCTGTACTGCACCCATTTCAGCATATGTCCTTATGAATTGGGGTGACTGTGACACCGAACACCCCAAGGCACACCTTAACACTTATCGGAGTCTACAGGAGGGTGAGGTGAAATGACATGAGTATTATGGGCAATGACCCAAAGGCACACCCAAATGCCTGTCCATCTCTGCAGGGTGGAGGTGGGATTAGCATGAGTTCAATACTTCACTGCCACTCCTATTCTGCATCTGTCTAACTCCTCCACGTCGAATTCTAATATCAGCAAGCAAACATTCAGCATTGTCAAATGCTTGTTAATAATGCTACTACATTATGTTTGGCTGCCAGATATTCTTTTCTACTAACAATAGGATCTATACACAAAAGTGCAGACTGGCTACATGCCGTATATCTGAAGTGCATAGGCAACCCCACGCTTGAATGCCATGTACCGCGGGTCCAACAGACCCATTGTGGCATTCACTATTAGAGCACCAGCCAGTTGGGCACTGGATCACTGGGCCACCCAAGCAGCTATGCACCAAGAGTGGTCTGGGGGTGTGCCAGGGAGCATGCCTAAACTCCACATGATTCAGTAAGACACACAGTCCCAAGCCAGAGCAGAAAGTATTATACCACAGGGAACCCTGCCATAAGTATGCATGTACCCCCCAATGGTTACCAGCAGGGCACGGCAGCATTGGGATCCCTTGGTCATTGCTGCCCCAGCCCGCAGGGCTGCCAGTGTGGATTGAGAGCAGTCATTCAGGTGAGTTCCCATAGTTGTAGAAATCCTGGACCCATGCCTTCTCACACTCCCACACACCCACGGTGCAAAGGATCCACTCTTGGACCTGTGATAGGCATCCAACTGGATGCCTGCTTGCATCCCTCACTCTGCCACTGAGCGGCCCCAATCTAGCTGTGCACTGGGTGGGTGGGACCACAGACAGGTGCCCTAAAGGTGCTTGCAGTCATGAATCCACCTACCCTGCACCTAACCAGGGCTGCGTAGGTGCATAACCACTTAACATGCAAGGTGGCTATAAATTGCACACTTTTGTTCACAGCACCCTATATGATTAGAAAACAGGAAGATGACTTCTAACAGCCTGATTGGCTGACACAAGACAAATTATAAAACATGTTCCTAACATGTTGGAATGTGGAGCTGAGTGCTGGAATGCTTCTGGACACTGTCTCACTAATTCAAATGTATAACTTATCAATAACAAGCTAACTGAAAAGAGGATTTTCTGTATATTAACACTGGTAAATGAGGATCACACACTTTGCTGCTACACTGGAAGACCATCCCAGAAAATACAGCAGTCAGAAATGTGCCTTTGTACTACATCCTCTGAGGCTATTTTCAGAATAATACCAGTGAAGAAAATTCCTTTAGTATGCTGAGTCAGCACTGAAGAACAACTTCTTGTCTGAGGACATCAGTTGTGGGGATAGTATAAGCGTTATAAAATTATCTGCCTATACAAAGAAAAGTTATGATTCATTCACAGACTAGGTCTGCGACATATTGTGGATTAATTTCAACAAAGCACAGTAAGTTGTGGAGGTCAAGAAGTTGCACTACTGCCAAATTCAGAAAGTCATTGCTGCTGCCTGCAGTCAAGCTATTTATTCATAGTGTTACACGTCTTGGGTGCAACTAAATGAAAAGCATCTTAACAGGATACTGTCAGCCCTCAACTGTTAGGCACTGGAAGTGTAAGAGACGCTTGTGTGTTTCTTTCTTTGTGGTGACTGACAATCATTACAGGAAATGGGATCACTGCTAAATCAGCATAGTTACATGGACTACCTTTATTGTAGTTCACTGAGTAATTCTTTGAGACGGGCAATTATCTAAACTTTTCTATTCTCATTCTTTGATTTTTACATGCTGCACAGGGTGGGGCAAATCAGCATCCATAGCACTACTATTCACACAGATTACACCAAAATGATTTCATTAGTATATTAGTGTATTTTAAATAAATTGTAACTTTTCTACTGATTCTTTGTGTTTAAAAACCTCCCTCAGGAAAAGCATTCTATTGAAAGTATATTGTATGAGGTTTGTCTAATGAATAAGTAGAATCCTTTTTTCTGTGATTGTCCATTCTTCAGTTGCAGCAAAGTACTCTCTTTCTCTCTCTCTCTCTCTCTCTCTCTCTCTCTCTCTCTCTCTGTCTCTGTCTCTGTCTCTGTCTCCAGCAACCCTTCTTTGGCCTCTTCTTAAAAGTGATGTGTCTTTACTTATCCTGCTTATGGTATCCTTTATGGATCAGTGGACTACTTCAGTATTATATTATCATAACAGAATGGACTGTATAGTGCACTATAGTCTTAAGAACAAGCAGAAGACATCTGACACTTTATTACAGTCATTGGGAAACTGCTGTCCTGTGTTAAGAGTTCCATTGTGGGTCTGAGCAATGTCATTACTTCAACCTAGAGTTTTATTCAATGCCAGAAGAAAATCTGAAATGTAATGAGCGGTATGGCATATGTATATCCTTCACATGCCAGACTTTGCCACGCCCCAGCATGCTTTTGAAATGCCACCCTGTTTACCCTGTAGTTGTTCACTGTTTCCAGAGCACAGTGACACTGTTTAGTGTGTATAAGAGCCAAACTGCAACCTAGCACTGCTGACAAGAATCTATTGTAGAAGCATCTGCACTAGCTCAGTTGTGCTTATGTCATTTATGGTTAACTGCCCTTCATTTTCCCCTCTCTTCAGAGATTCTGGGACTTCTGTAAGGCTGCCCTCCCCACCCATGTACAGTGGAGCCAGCCCAGACACAACACAGTAGCTTGCAATAAGTGACATGCCACAAAATATTGCATGCAAAAGGACTTAATTGCCACTGAATTAGGCTGTTCCCTGCGGTATACTGCAGTATTTTGTGATATACTTCAGCATTCCTGCATTGCATCCTGGCTGGTGCCACAGTATACCGTAACACAAAAGAGAGTAGAATTTTGCAAAAGAATTGCTACTTGCCTATTACTTTTTTAACTTTATCATTTCCTCCCACTCTCAGAGCCTGCATTTCAAATGTGTTCCAGTGACTGATTCCATTGTCCCATATTAGTGATATAACATGACAAATTCTGATACTCCCAAGAAAGGGACATAGCAGGAGTCAGGAGTCTCCTTCTGCCATGATCATTTAAGACTCATTCAGTGCTTTGATTTGGTTGTATTATGTTATATGCTCCTGTAGTCCCTTGCTTGCTCAGGGCATGGCTACTTACTGCCTTCTGACCCTTAAATAGGAGGCTAGAATACTTCAGTCTGCCCAGAGAAACATATCACCAAGGTAGTTTTGAATGCGGGATTACTTCATGGACCATGTCAGTTCCAAACCTATAATTAAATACAGGGGACACTTCTGGACAATATAGTCTTGCTTGTATAGCTCCCTCTCCACTAGGCAACTAGTGAGTAGTCATATTCCTACCAAAAGCTAGCTGTATCTAATTAGAATGTTACTGCCTTGGCTGGTCCAAAGTGGCCATTCCAGGATCAGGATGTAAAACCAGGTCTCCAGCATAGCAAGCAGAGCTTTGACAGTAAACCATTAAATCAGATCATGCATGCTTATGTTAAAGAGCCCATGTCATCACAGGGACTGCTTTGAAAAAATGAACATTTACACACAAGTCAACTTATGATTTAGATGCCCTTTATTTACCTTTCATTACTGTTCCGTCCTACTGGTGTTTGTCTATTCATTTATTGATCAATTCATTTACTTAATTATTTGAAATCTGTTATAAGCAGATGATGAATAGTCTTCATAGAGAAGCATCTCATTTTAACGGTGGTCCCTTGGTATAGCTGGGTACAAAAAGTACTTAGTTTATAGTACACTACAATAGGATACACATGTACTAGTTTCAAAAGAATACACAGTGCATATACAAGTTACTTACACAGTACACAATATATCACAATCAGTGGAGGAAAATTATGTGATGCTGCTAACTGGGATGGATAAAATCCCCAAACTAGGCTTCACATAGTCTTCCTGGTAAAGGAAAAAACAAATCTTGAAGTTTTCCCTCAGTCCATGTGGAAAAACTATGTAAGGTTTGCCCTTGGTGAAGGGCCCACTGATAAAGCCATTTTGAGGTGAATGCACATGGGGTGTTTACTTGCCTGTGTAGTTCTGGTTTAAATGAGCTAAAACTGTTTTAATGCTCATCAGTGAGTGCATCTCTTTTGTTTCTACATTCCACTTCACTTGAACTTTGCCAGTGAAGTGGGCCTCGCAAAGCATAGCAGCTGTTTAAAAAAAAGTAAAACCCTTCTTATTCACCATCATAGCGCCCAATCCTCCCCTCCTTGGCCCTCATAATAAAACATGCTTTCCTTCTTCCAACCCACTTCCAACCCCAAATCCTATCTGCTGCTTCCATGGTCTCAATAATCAAAGAATAGCTGGAAAAGACTGCTCAGAGAGATGGTAATCACCCAGGCAGTGACAGGTTACCCTTCAGAAAAGCCAAGCAGGGTCAAAGGCCCTTCATCTTTATTATGACAAAGAATGGAATTTTAATTTCTCTGACTTGTTGGATGTTGAAAACGTCAGTATATTTCAGTCTTACTATAGAAACTATTTACTATCCAACTCAAATTGTAAATGTTTTTGACAACAGTATTTGTGATTACGTTTTCTGTTGTTCTGCTTATGTGCTTCAGGTCCCCCATGCAAAAGGACAATGTTTGCCCTTGGGTTCTTAACTGGTTACCAGAAACATAAATAAATTCATAAATGTGTACATACATGAATAAATGAATAACTAAATACATAAATAAATAAATACATAAAAGGGTTCAAGAGAGTGTAGGATAGCTATCAGGCATTGTCAAAATCAAAGTCTGGAAACTTAGACAGGGGAAGAGGTTGAACTGCCACTAGAATGTTTGCCAAGTCATGTTCAGTGATTGGTTGGAATATTTCAGGAAGGAAAATGGATAGATACGATGAACTATGAGTCTTTTTTTCATGGCACCTGTCTATGTTTCTATATCCCCTATCCCACTTAGCATCCTAACTCCCCCTCTCCTGAGGTACACTGACTTGGAAAAAAAAAAAAAGTATTTCCTATCAAAGATGAAGAGTGGCACAGCCCTCCTTACAGCACCTTAACTGGCCATCATCTGAATAAATGAGAACAAGTTCGTGCAAATAATGTGTGATCGTTCTTTCACTGAGATTCGTTCAGATCATGGTTGGCCAAAATGGAGTTATGAGAGCTGTGCTCGTCCTCATCTTCATAGAGAATTTTTTTTAAGACAGACACCCAACCGGGTGAGAGAGGAGATGAAGTCTTAAGTGGAGAGGGTTTTTTTTTTCCATAATTATTATCGGGACCACTGGAGGAAAGGGGGAGTTGGGATGCTAAGTGAGTTGGGGAAAGAGGGGTGTTATTTTACTGTGACTGTTTTGGGGTGCTGTGAGTGTGGGGGAAGGGTTTTTCAACATTTCTTTTCAGTGATTCAGTCATTGGGCTCACTGCTGTTGGCAGTGAGCCTTGTAGCTGAATTAAAGAAACAGCTTGCCAACCAAAGCAATTTACCTTACTTCACATCATTTGTTGTCAAAGTGTTCAATTTGCACGTGCTGCTCCTATTCTTTAAAAAGGGCACAGCTTAGCACTTTGCTACATCTTCACTGGTGAAGGTTTACTTCACAGCATCACCAGTGTAGCTGTGATATTACCAAAAACTTCAGTATCTCTCTGGAAACATTCTGTGGTTATATTCAGGAAACTCTGGTATTCATGAAATACTATTTCAGCTTCATCTCTCCCCACTATTCACAAAGTAATTGTAAAATGTTACTTTCGCTTGTTTTACTTTTTTTAACTCTTTCTTGCTTTTATCCACTCATAAAGGACAGTGTTAAATTGGGAGAGTGTGAATAACTTACTGTGCCACTAGGCTGCGGGTAAGGTGGTACCGATTATGGGCAGACTTGAGGGTCCATCAGTGTCCTGCCATCAGATTCCACAGCTGTTTGCTGCATGGGACTTAGGAAGAGACAGATGTCAATTGTGTGCCTGTGATAAATCAGAATATGTGCTAATTTGACATCTAGCTTGCATTTAATACAGAAGTCTTTCAATAGATGGTTAAGATATTTTAGATAGACACAAAGACAGACAGAGAGACAGAAAGATAGGTAGATAGAAAGATACTGTAATCAGATTGTTACTGTAGACAGATACTGTAGGCAGACAGATAGAACTATGTTTTTTATAAAGAAGGCAGGATGTTCCAGTGGCTAGAGAGAGGCATGTAAACAAAGAGATCTATGTTGCAAAGGTTCAAATTCCTGCTGAAGCTGTTTATGTGCTAGGAGAACTTGAACAAGCTATATAACCTCTTAGAGTCTTTGTCTGCTCAGCTACATAAATTGATAAAAAAGAACCACACTCTGGGAGTCCCTCAGTGACAATTTCTACATAGTATGAAAACAAAATATTAAAAATATCAGCACTGACCATTAACACAGAATGCAAAATATGGCAAGAAATATTTAAGCACATCAGCAATTATCATTTAAGAGCTGGGTTGCATTTGCTTTTTGACAACAACAGTTCTCACAATACTTGGGAACAATGACCACTCTTTGTTTATTATAGCTGACAACTTTTCTGGCAGGTTAGTGTAAGGGATTATCTTAGCAGAAACCCAGAGTAAGCCTTAATAATGCATATTGTTACTGCAGGATTTGTATAGATGTGTTTCTGCTTCAAACTGTTAAGAACCTGTTTCTTCAATATCAACTACCATTTCCAGTTCCTTCTTTGCGTCTGCTGTGTTGACATAAGCCAGTGCTCAGTTCAATGGTTCCCTAAATGTCCAAAGACCTTTATTTTGGATCAGTCAAATAGAAAGATTTATGGGAAGACATGTTTATTTGTGCATATCCCACTGGAGTGGCATTATTGTAGCTAACATTTCTTCAACAAGACATAGATGAGATCATCCCCAAGAACCACTGTTTTCTGCAGTTCTATGGCACACTGCAATTGTCATAGAAATCAAGGCAAGCACAGAATTTTGGTCTGGCTGCAGAAATTAGACAAAAACTGCCCCAGTAAGTTAGACAGAGACCACTTCCACTCCTTTCTGCCCACTACCCTGCCTGTGTGTAGCTTTATAAGAACTAAAATTAACCCCTAATAATCTCAACCACACAGACCATACCCATCCAGCCATGAGCTCTCCCTTGAGTCACCTTATTTTTAAAATGGCACCCTTTACTTGTCAAAGGCAGCTTAGTGATCCACTGCCTTTTCCAATTACAGTCAATGGTCCAGAATGCTTGTTCCTCATCCCAGCAGTACTTTCTGATGCCCACACAAAGCCATACTGAGGCATGAATCCTGCATTTGAGCCCAGCAGTAATAGGAAGCATTAGAGGATCATCCTACAGTGTTGCACTAAACTGTGTGCCAGTATACAAAACAAAGTGATTCAATGAGGCTCTGGCATGCATTTTGTGGCTAAGATATGCAGGGTAGGTTTTTCTTGTTTTATGAGGAGACATAGCAATGTTTAAGAGGAAACCTTACAATACTTTTGAGGGAGGAAGAGGCTTTTGGTGCCCGGAGAAGAAATGTGAATTATAGAAAAATAAAACAAAGGGACAGCTAAGTAAACACAACTGCTGGGTCAAGAAAAGAATGAGACAATACTGGATAGACTGAAGAAATTAAAAAAAGAAGAAGAGGTAAGAAAAGTAAAATACTTATTTAAGGATGGGACATACTGAATTGACTGTTATCAAATGTTGGCTTCTTGTAAGTGACGTACATATCGTTTACAATTCCCTAGTCTGATGACCAGCTCCAGTGTCATCATTCTGTGATGACATTTTTTGTGACACATTGCAAATACCATCCCCTTCATTCCCAGGGTGAGTGGTGTGGCTATGATGGGTGGGGGTGTACTAGACTGGATTTTAAAAACTGGGATCAGGCATAGATGTTAATAGGGGGACATGATCACATAAGGGAGAAGAGAGAGAATCTTGCTGTCATTAGGTCCAGGATGGGAAGGGAAGAGAGACAATATTATTACCATTAAATGTGGGGGACATTGCTGCCATTAGGTAGATGGGGATGGGGTAAAAAAGATGACAACCAAGCTGAAGATTTATTCAATAAGGATTTTATTTATCTATTGAGTGTGTCTTTGTTGATGTTTTTGATATACAGTATGTTCTGTTATTTAATTTAGCCACTGTAAATTCCTTGCTTACCTGTACAGCGCCCAAAGCCTCTGGGATAGGGTACTAGATAAATCCATTTTGCTTTACTTTACTTTACTCAAAATGGGAAACCAAAACTAGGAAAGAGTAAAACAGAAAAAAGAGAAATAATCACACTAACACTGTAGATGCATAATGTTTAATATTTTTAATTTATGTCAATTTTGGGGGTGGAAGTAGTGGAACATCTGTGTCTCCAGAAGCCTGCTACCCCTAACTGCAAGTGTGTATGGAGCCCTAGATAGGTGTTCACAGATGATAAGAGCATTGCTTGCCCCATGGCTTGGTTATTTCAGGCTACCTCTTGGGAAACAACTATTCCGCTGTACAGTATGTTTGCTGCCATCAGGTTGGGAGAGGGAGTGCCTTCCAGTAACTGCTATTGTTTCATATAATGACAGTGAGCCCTAAATAATTGAGATAAATATGGAGAGCCAGAACAGCTACTGAAAAACATAAAACTGGATGTTTATTGGAAATTACGTAACTTATGTTTATGTGGTAGGGGTTGGGCATCCTTCTGGCAGGCCATCCTTGATGGGTCCCCAAAAACTGTAATGCTGACTCTGTATTATTTATTTATTAATGCACCACAGAACTTTAAACCTTGCCACAGAACCTGACCTGACTGCCCCGCAGAAGTTTTAAATCTCTGGCACAGAAGTTAGTCTACTGTGCTGCAGACAGCAGGGGACCTTGATCATCTCTTTCCTGGCTTTATGGTTTTGCTGGCATAGGAAAGTGATGTATGTATGGGGAACACTGACATTATTTTATCATCTACCTTGCTCCCCTTATACGTATCCTACCTCTCACCCATATCCAGTACTTTTTACTTAACTTTGTAGATTAAGGAAGTACTCGTATCCAATCAGAAGACTCCTTTCCTCGGACTGTTAAGCACCTTATTATGTAAGGAGTGCTGCATGTGCACATGTGCACATAACCTGGAATTGGGTACATTCAGAGGAGGTTTTAATTTAAATGTATTATTGATCAACCTTGATCGATACTATATTATAGTAGGGCAGACAACTCTTACAGTTTTAAGAATGGTCTCACCTACATTCTTAAGTACTTAGAATCACTCACCTATGGTTCATAGTTCTCACATCTAAAGAACACATGTGAGAACACTCTTACAATCATGAGCAGGGTCTCCCTGACTGTAGTAATATAACTGATAAGAGTAGGGCTTTGGCCCTACTGCAAGCATTCAAATGCTTTCATTCATTTTTTGTTTCCCTCTGCCAATCCCCTTGCGAGGTCTACATCCGAAAGAGGTGCAGGCCTAATCCATCCCTTACTTTGCTCCTCTCTACCAATTCCCCTTTGTGGGGTTTATATCCCGGAGGGGTGCAGGCAAAAGCAGTGTCAGTGGCTCAGTATGTAGCACACTCGCTTCTAAGGCCAGGAGATCAGAGGGCTGTGGGTTCAGTTCCCACATCTGGTACTTGGGTTAATATCCCAGTACTGACACTGTAGTGCAGCATGAGAGAGGTGCTGCACTTCTGAGGTGCCGTCTTTCAGATGAGACGTTAAACCAAGGTCCCATCCGCCTGGATTGGTGGTAGTTCAGGTGGATGTTAAAGATCCCATGGCACTTATCGAGAAAGAGTAGGGGGATTTCCCCAGTGTCCTGGCAAAATTTCCCTCATTCACTAAAAATACCACCAACAGCTTAATCTGGTTCAAGGTCAGTTGCCATTCATCTGTATCCCCCTCCCCGGGTCGTGCCTGAAAATAGGCAGGATTTGTCTAGTGCACTTACCCGGTCAACAAAAAAACTAAATAAATCTGCTATCAAATCCATCTCCCCATCTCCCAATTGTGATATAGTCCTCACTTTCTTCCCCCAAGTGGTCAAAGTAAATAGTTCCGTAGAAGTATTTGTGGGTATGTTTATGTTTTACATACATGAGTTCTGAAAAAAAACTGTTGTTATCTGCATTAATGTTTTATTCACTGGCTTGCTCTATATACATTTTTTATCTGATTCTGTGTTCATATTGTATCCACTTTCCCTTTCACCCAGAACGCATCTGGAAATGAACTGTTAGCTCAGTATGTCTTTCCTGGTTAAACTTTTCCAATAAATAATAAATAATAAATACCAGAACCAGACCAATGCCTGCTCTTCAGTAGCACAAGCCAACCCATTGGTTCTGAGACATTAAAACTTTGAGGGGAATAGGGGGTAACTCTTTCAAAGTTACCCCTCCCTGCATCTGTGGCACATTAAGGTCTAAAGCCATACTTCCTTGATATAATTTAAGAATTCAGCTGTCAGCATGGCACTGAAAGCCACAGCCTGAAATGCTATCAAATCACTACATTTAGTGAAGGATTGGAACATTTACCACAAATAAGGAAAAAGAATGCCAGTAGAAGGGAAAAGTTGGACTGAGTCTGTTTTAACACACCTACATTATAGAGCCACAAATGTTCAACAGCACATTTTTAGACTGTGAGTCAAAGTTACTGAAGGCCTTAAATCATCCAGTAAGGTTTTCTGATTTATTGTTTTTTCCAACCAAAAAACACTTTGTAAAGGTACTCCACTAATGAGACCATAATGCAGTCCCAAAATGATTTACTAAATCCATTACAGTTACAGTGCTGAGGCTCAGCTAAGACAAACCAAACCATGATAATGTGCATTTCAGACATCAATATAGATGTTTTTTTTTTCCCTGCAACTGAAAAATCCATTCACTTTTAGTTTGAAAATTACTCCACAATGTTTAAATGTAGTACAGTACTTTGTACTGCTGTAGGCTTTCCAGTACTGATGTCATAACCAACATTCAGATAAAATGAAGTGCAACTAATAGACAATACTTGAGTGGTGGCTCCACGTATTAGTACATTAATGGTTTATCCAGCTGATGTCGAGGTCATGAGATCACACCCCAGTGCTACTTGTCACACTTAGGGACACTGGTTTTCTGCATCCACAGAAACACGGTGGAAAATGCAGATCCCTGATTGGTCCATGGAATGTTCAGACTCATGCCAGTGCCAAATGGAAATTGTGTTTGCACACAGAGGGACAGATTCTCGAAGCTCTCAGCATGGCGCAAGTGGCCTGCACCAGTATGAATGGCACAAAGTGCCCCTTTCACCAAAAAATGCACCAAGAGTGATTTGCAAATACAGCCTGCATCAGCTGCAGGCTGTGTGCACCAAAGGGGACTTGCGCCATCCATGTACCTCAAAATGGGCTGCGGCATGGGGCTAGGGTCTTGTGCCAGATGCAGGGTGCCAAATCCCCTATATCAGGACAGGATTCTCAAAACTTTCTGAGAGAACTGATTTCCAAGTACCATTAGACCAGCCAGGGTTATTTTAAAGATAGTTAGAAATGTGCCCTCTGGGACAGTTAAGCAACATACAGTAATGTTCCACAGTCCCCCCACCCCAGCCCTGATCCTCGTATTAATAAAGTAATCAGTCCCTGGTGGTCTAGTGGTCTTCCACCCCTGCAGTTAATGCCCACCACCCCACTCCCCCATCCCAAACATGAGCCAGTGACTGGCACAGCATGCCTCTAACCACCACAGCCTGCCACTGACAGAACTGTCAAGTACTGCATACTATATAAGTATGCACTCAATTGACAGCTCACTTGAGCTGTCAGTCAATGAGCGTGTACTGTATACAGTATGCACTCCCTGACAGTTCAGCCGGTGGCCAGCTGTAGTGGTGAGAGGAGGGCTATGCCACTTTCTGGCTTGTGTTCAGGATGGGGTGGAGCTATGGAAACTGATTGGGGCACATTTCTGTATTGATCGGGGATCAGGATGGGCAGGGGGGTACCAGTACACTATGGAACATGATCAGGGGATATTTCAGGGATAGGAAGGAGGTCCCTACACTATGGAAAAGGGATTGGGGCTGTTTATTATTGTGATAAGGGATTAGGCATGGGTGGAGGGACCCTACACTATGGAACAGGGTGGCTTCCACTGCTGCTTTACACAGTGGGGCTTGGGGATGAGGTGGAGAGTTGCCACTAGACTACTAGGGCTGGAGGAGGTTTTCAGTGTTTTTTGCTTCAGCTTGGGGCTGGGAGGGGGCTGGACCGGCACATTCAGCCAGTCATGGCCATGCTAATGAGCTCAAAATGAGCTTCAGTGGGGCCCAGTTGCACCATGCATGCCTAAAGAGCTCATTAGCATATTCTGGCTGAATATTACCCTGAGAGAGACAGCACATCCACATATGCGGCCACTCATTCCCCCATTGGTGATCTTCATCCTCAAATTTTGCATGCTCCATGCCAAATATGGCAGCCACCCACTTTGTTCCATGCATCCATGGTCCAATATTTAAACAGTATGCACGATCTGTTATGTTCATGCATTCTGTTTAAATATGCCATCAGAATCGGCCGGCTCAATTTTTTTTGCACGGCACATCTATTTGCACCGCTCATACACCCGGCCCCTTCTTCCTTGCTGTTTGAGGCAAATAAGCGTATTTTACTTCAGGTGGTCTACCCTGATTAAAAGTTTGTTTTGCTTTAGTGTTTGGGAGAAAGAAGGTGGAGGTAGGATGTATGAGATGAACCTGATTCTTAGGAAATTTGTGTTGATTATCTAAAAAGTAAAGGTTTTTTATATGAAATAAAAGTATTTGGAGACCCAGCTGAGAACATTTGGTCTTGTGCAAGGAGTATTGATACAAACATACGAACATACGAAATTTGCCAGCAGATAAAGGCCTAGAGGTCTATCAAGTTTGCTCGAATGTGCAGCTAGCACCCCTTATTCTGCAGCTGCCCCTCCCTTCCACCCTTCCCCTTCATTAACCTTCCCCCTTGTCCTGTCCCATCCTCGTTTGAAGCAGTCCACTTTTCTACTGCATACTACTTCAGCAGGTAACGCATTCCACCCAGCCACCACCCTCTCTGTAAAAAAGTGTCTTCTCATCTCCCTCCTGAACCTTCCTCACTCCAGCCTCATATCATGGCCCCTGGTGGCCCTCCCTCCCTTGCTTTGAACAGCCCCTCTGTACCCGTCTTGTTTATTCCTTTCATGTATTTAAAGGTTTCAATCATGTCACCCTTGTCTCTCCTCTCCAGTGAGTACATGTTCAACTCCTTCAACCTCCTCTCGTATGATAAGTCCCCAGCCCCTTGATCATCTTTTGTCGCTCTGCAATGCACCCTCCGGTAACTTAATGTCCCTCTTCAGATACGGATGCCAGTACTGCACGCAGTACTCCAGGTGTGGTCTAACTAATGACCTATACAGTGGCAGAATCACCTCCTCCCTCCTCGAGGATATCCCCCTTGCAATACAACCCAGCATTTTGTTGGCCTTTGCAGCTGTCTTCCTACATTGTGCCGAGTTGTTCATTGACCCTGTAATGAGCACACCCTGATCCTTCTCCTCCTCTGTCTGGGCTACCTGTACTCCCCCTAGCTGGTAACTCCTCCCATGCTGGCCATAGGAGAGCAAACTAGGATAACATTAAAATCCACCACATGGAACGTTAATGTGATCAAGTCCCCCAATTAAACACATCAGAATTCTCACATATGCAGGAACAAGAGAATTGGTGTTTTATTTCTACAAGAGACTCACATATTACCTGTTGAAACTTTAAAATGTAAGTAAATGAGGCAGGTCTTTTTTTCACTACTAGAAAGAGTCTTGGTGTGGCTTTCCTAATCAAGAACGGGATTGATTTAAATCAAAATGGCAGATTTTTTCTGATAATGAAGGTCATATTGTGCTTGTGAAGGGGTTCTTACATCAAAAAGAGGTGACATCAGGGGCCAGATATTCAAAACTTTGCCCGGACAGAAAACTGAGTTTGCCTGCGCAAACCGGGTTTTTACACAGATGTGCTATATTGAAAAGCCTGGTTAGCATGGGCAAACAGGGTTTATGCCCAGGCACTATTCAAAGGGGGGTGCAATGTAAATGAAGGGGCTGAGATCTGAATATTGGTGCAGTCCAATATTCATAGTACTGGCGCCATGCAAGGCCATTTTGCATGATCCTCTTGCATGGTATAGACACCGCCAACCTTCAACATGACTTACTCTCATGCAGTCCTAGTGGTTAGTAGAGGAGATGCATCGTCCCCCAACCCCCAACACAGTAGTCACTTGTGTTAAGTATCCTTCCCCCCACCAATCACTGGATCATTGTTAAAATATCAACTTTCCCTGGTATCTAGTCATCCCCCCAGCCAATTGCTGGCCCATTGATAGAAATTCAACTGTCCCTGTGGTCTAGTGGTTCCCCCCTGACAATTTCCAGCCTGATCTGAAAAATGTAACTGTCCCTGGTGTCCAGTGGTCCCCCCCCCACACCCACACCCATGAACAATCAATACATTATATTCCCTGGTGTGTCGTGGCCCCCCCCACACCCATGCCTGATCAATATAATATTCCCTTGTGTCTAGCGGTCCCTCCCCCCAACCAGCACCCATGCCTGATCAATAAATAATATTCCCTGGTGTCCAGTGGTCTTCCCCACATACTGATCCCCTGTATTGCAAAATAACACCATGTCCTGGTGTCCAGTGTTCCCCCATCCTGATCCCCTGTAAAGTAAATTGAAACCATTCTCTGGTGTCTAGTGGATTCCATTCTGTATCCCCGATCCCCTGTAAAATATACTGATCCATTCCCCTGTATCTAGCAACCTCCCCACCTGGAAAGTAGTGCCCCCTCATCCTGACCCCAAGCCAGTGACAAGCACAGCCCTCTGCTCTCCATCATGGCCAGCTGCTGACTGAGCTGTCCATGAGTGTGTACTGTACACATTACATGCTCATGGACAGCTCAGCCAGCAGCCCGCCATGGTAGAAAGTGGAGGGCTGTACCAATCACTGGCTCAGGGTCAGAATGGGGGAAGTAGGGTGGCGGGTTTTTTAATAGTATAGCCTATACGAGTATCATCAGCAAACTTAGTAAACCATACGTTAGAGGGGGATGTCAGGAAAGATATATAAATATTAAACAAGCTGGGTCCCAATACCGAACCCTGTGGAACCCCGCTAGTCACAGGTTTGTATTCAGAATAGTAACCTTTAATACAGACACGTTGTGTCCTTTCAAACAGCCAGGACTCAACCATCTGGTAATGCTCCCTTCAAGTCCCATATTTATCATAGCGTCAATGAGTTCTCCATGTGGCACCTTATCAAAAGCCTTTGAAAAATCCAGCAAGATCACATCCACTGCTTCACCCTCATCCAAAGCCAAGCTTACTCCATCATAAAAGTCGAGCAGGTTGGTCATACAAGAACAAGACTTGACAAATCTGTGCTGTGATGGATCAGGTTGTAAAGTGGTCTCTATAATATTTTTTATTATACCCTCCATAATTTTACTAAGGACAGATGTCAGACTAATCGATCTGTAATTTTCAACATTCTGATTTGATCCTTTATTTTTATATATGGGAATAATGGTAGCCTGTCTCCATTCATCCAATACCACACCTTCCATGAAAGATTTAGTAAAGAGGGCAGCCAGCGGACCAGATAAGGGGAGTGCCAGTTCTTTCAAAATACGGGGGTGTATACCATCAGGTCCTGCCGATTTGTTAGGGTCAAGTCCCTTAAGTAACTTCTCTAATTCCTCATCCTCAATCTTAAATTGTATATTTGTAGGATGAAAATTGTGATTTATAGTAGGGGAGGATTTACTATTAAAGACTGATGTAAAATAGTTATTACAAACAGCAGCCATATTTGTTTTATCAGTTTCTAGATCGCCATTTTGGTTTTCTAATGGACCTACAACTGGTGCACCACCCCTTTTGTTGTTTATATAGGTATAAAAGGCTTTATAATTATCTTTTACTTTCACCGCTAACTTATATTCATAATCACTTTTTGCTTTACTAATGCTGCTTTTAGATATTTTTAACTTATGCTTATAATCATGCCAATTTTTAAAGAATTACTTAATTTAGCTTTTATAAATGCCCTATTTTTATTTTTAATATGTTTCTTAACTGTTCTGTTCATCCATGGAGCTTTAGGTTTGTTATTAACAATTTTCCTAACTTGGGGGATATATTTATTTGAGGTTAAGGTCAGTTTAGTATTTATGGATTGCCAAATTTCTATCAAAGATTTTTGGTCAAATTCCGTTTTCCAATCCCATTGGGTAATTTCAGTATAAAAATCTGCAAAGTTAGCCTCACTAAAATTGTATACTGAAATAATACTAGGATCAAGTACAAAGTTAACTTTGTATTTAAAAGATACCATAAAGTGGTCACTAGATCCGAGGGGTGGAATAACTTTAACATTTGTTAGACTCGGACCCACATTGGTCAAAACTAAATCTAATATATTTGAACCACGAGTGTTGTCTAGTACCATCTGATCCATATTATGCTCCAAGAAGATTTCCAGATAGTTGTTTTCTATGGTAGTATTTGTGTAAAGTGTATGCCAATTAATACCAGGTAAGTTGAAGTCCCCCATCAAAACAGCATTTGTAGATGATGAAAATTTATTTATAAACTCAAGTAATTGAATATTATCTGTATGAGAAATAGAGGGAAGCCTATATACTACACCAAAATGTATATGATCACTAGCTTTTAGTAGGACTTTAATCCAGAGGGCTTCAATATCGGGCCAGTGACTCATTTCCATATTACATATTTCGATGCTATTAGATATATAGAAGGCTACCCCCCACCCTTAGAGTAGGATCTGTCCTTATGTAGTAAAGTATAACCATAAATATATTTATCCCAGGTATCTGTGTCTTGCCACCATGTCTCTGTAATTGGACATATATGAATATTTAATTGCTCCAGAGTAAACGATAATTCGTCAAACTTATTATTTAAACTTCTAGCATTAATAAGTAAACAATTTAAGTCAGGGATACATAAAGCCACCTTACTACTATTGGGCACGAGTTGGATAGACGTCCAATTTACTTTAAAATTGATCATTTTCTTTAAATGTTTGCGAGTTGTTATAATTACTAACCAACAAAACATTATCAAAAACAAGCCGGCCTGGTGGAGCTGAGGGTTAAGTTGCTAGACACCACACAGGTGACTCTGGCTCAGGAGTGATCTCAGATTGCCGGGGGCAGGGAAGGAAGGGAGAGGATTGAGCATCCAACAGACTGCTCTTCTGTGGAGGGTTGGCTGTCCTGCTCCTGGGCTGCATCCTGGTGGTGGCCAGGTGACAGTATCAGAGTTGTGGGCAGCACAGGAGTGCGATTATGTGGCATGCCCATGCCTCCATGTATGCACACACATGGCTGCAAAAAAGGGGAGGGAGAAAAAGGAAAACTGGTGACTGTGGACTCCATGAAGCCCTGCCAGTCACGCCTCTTTCCTGCTGCTGTTAATGGATCACTGGGCCCCAATCTGGATTTTGTGCACTGGGTGGAGGAAAGAGAGCCTTCCCCTTCCCAACCCTTCCACAGGGGAAATTCCATGATGGAAATGGAGCTCAGTGATTTCAGAGGACAGTGAACAGATGAGGGGACAGGACAAGATGGAGGTAGCCCAGCCATGGTGTGCCCCAAAGAGGAAAAATAAAGGATAAACAAGCATTTGTCAATGCTGGAGTTCGTCACTGGGATTGCTGTTGGTATGCAACAATTGGCAGGACTATAGTTCCCAGCAGAAAGAACAAGTTATGCCACCAAGTTCACATTCCTGTTGAAAAACAGTGAAGTGCATACCTGTTTCCTCAAGAAATTGGGGAGGGCATTATGCCGATGGGGAGCGGGCTCCCCGTCGGCAAAATGAACTGGGAGGGAGCATGCTGATAGGGGAATTGGGCACCCCATCAGCTCATATAAGTGCTGGGGGGGGAAGAGATGAGAGGGATTGGGCACCTCCTCAGCATACAACAAATTTGGGAGGGGGGGACATTATGCTGACGGGAAGTGGGCTACCCCATCAGCAAAATGAACTGGGAGGGGGCATGCTAACAGGGGGATTGGGCACCCCCATCAGTTTCTTTTTAACTGTGAGGGGGCAAGTGGAAGTCCTGGGCTCAGCGCGTTCACACTGGTGTAAGCAGTGTGAACGCTCAACCACAAATGCAGAGCATGCTGGAATGCAACTTCAAAGGACCAAGCTGTGCCACTATTGGTGCAGCTCCATCCTTTGAAAAGTTGTCCAACTCCAGCTGGAATAGCTGAAAGGACTCATTGCCAGCCTGCCGACTGAGTTGCCTGCCACTTACCTGCCCCTAGCAATGGTGCTCTCCACTGGGCACACCCCTATAGAGCACCTATAGCAATGAGTTCATCTGTGCCTATGTGCCATGACAAACTCAGAAAAGCACTATCAAAGAATATTTAGATTGTGTTACTGTAAGTGTCATTTCTTAACTAGAGAGCTATGAGAACCTCTTCAACACACTGTTAGGTAAGGTGAAAGTTTAAAAAATTATAGCCATGCCACATATCATTTACCTAATTCAAGTTATTCTGGGAGAGATTAAAGAACAGTGGTCAGCTAACATTAGGACTATCTTCACATCCTGTCACCTCTAAATACTTCCCCCCCCCGGTAACCTATGAAGTGGGTGCATGAGGAAGGGTGCCGTCCATTACGGTGACACCTTCCTCGTGCAATCCACTCACAGTGACCAACGGGTAGGGCGACCAGATGAGAGGGTGGGTGAACTAGGTGACAGAATGTCGCTACATGTATGTGCATGGGAGGGGTGAAAGCGATCATGGCGAGCGTGGGCTGAGGGGTGGAGAGGCTGTAGGGGGTGGTGCTGCAGTCGTCGGTTGAGCTGCAGTGTGGTGTCAGGGATTGGGCAATGGCTGGGGTTGCTGAGGTACTGGGTTCGGGTCCAGGCGCTGGTGCGATTTTTATTTCACCCAGCCCAAGCCTTTTAATTTTTACTACTTTCACCCCCCCCAACATGCACCCCCCCAGAGTTGAGAATCCTTAAGTAGGGGGATGTGGGGAGCAAAGTCCCCCATGAGGGAGAGTGTGGGTGGGCACAGCCCCCTCACAGAAAGTAGTAAAAATATGTCCTAGCGCCATTGTGCTGGTGCGCCAGAGTTGTCAGAGTGCCGAAAATGTGTTAGGCACTCTGATTGAGTGATAACAGTGATTGCCTTTAGGCGTTGGCCATTATCACATAGACCCCCTCCCCTCCTTCTCTGCCTCCTGCCTGCCCTGTCTCTCCCCAAATGTCCCCACCTTCCCATCCTTAACCTCAGCATCTTGTATTTTCTTCTCAATGGTCCCCACAGAGACCACCCTTGCTGTATTACTCTCTTTTAATTCCTCTAAGGGGTGAGGCCCATATGCGCTAAATGCTAATCTTCTTCACCTCTTTGCATCTCACTGCCCCTATTGCCTCCTTTTTCAATGTTTTTTTCCAGCTGGGGTCCATCCCCCATTCCTGGATGTAAACTAAAGCACTCCCTCTTTTCAAAAGGGTTAGCTCTT
The DNA here is from genome assembly GCA_016271365.2 of Neoceratodus forsteri. Classification (NCBI taxonomy): domain Eukaryota; kingdom Metazoa; phylum Chordata; order Ceratodontiformes; family Ceratodontidae; genus Neoceratodus; species Neoceratodus forsteri. The sequence continues at coordinate 418,121,856 of JADMNL010000022.1, read as the reverse complement.
CTTCCCCAGGTAAATGCTGGTCAAGTTTGCTCCTCCGAGCCCTGGGTAAGATACAGGAAAAACTTATCTTCAAGCTAGCCACTTACTTTGATTCTTCTCTCTTCTCTTTTCAGTATGGCTTCTACAAGCACTACCCCACCATTTCTTACCTTCTCTGAATCATTTGCTTTGTGCTGAAAGGAATAGACCAGGGTCTATTTATCATGGTCATTTTCATAGACCTACAGTAGCAAAGGCATTTGATACTGTGGCCCACTCCTTCTCTTGGATAATTTAGATACTATGGGCCTATAAGACCTGGTGGTCAGGCGGTTCCACTCCTACCTCTCAGATCAACTCCAGTTGGTCCAGGTTGGTGATGCCCTATCCACCCCTTGCCCATGATGACTGGTGTCCCCAGGGCTATATCCTCAGCTCAATTCATTTCTTAATCTTCTTAAATGACCTCCCCTCCACCTGTGTCACCCTCACACATATACATGTATGCAGATGGTTTTACTATAGCGCTTTGACAGTGCTCATACCGACATCCCCGACAGTGACAGACACTATGCTGAGTGTTGACATTGTACCATCAGGGATGTCTGCACTTTTCCATTGGGGGGGCTCTGCCCCCAAATCCCCCATGTGGGGGATCTGCACCCCACACCCCCCGGATCTCTAAATATCTAACTCCGAGTTGGACTTGGACCGGGGGCATCCAGACAAAATATGTCACTGTGCTCGACTTTGACATTGTGGTGTCGACCTTGTGTAGGTACACCATGCAGATGATACAGATCTTGTTGCTTCAGGTGTTTCGGTCTCTAAGCTGGGTTCATCACACCAGTGTGACTTTGACAATGTCTAACATTGGCTCTGCTCTGACATTTGGCAATAGACATAGACTAGCAAGGTTCCAACACACACCTGTCTTTAAAACTCTTGATGGCAACCTGATGGAACAAGTACCCCACTTTCAGTAATTAGGTGTGTGGCTGGATCAGACTCTCATCTTTTCCACCCACATTGACACTATGCATAAGAAACTTTAGCCTAAGCTTTGTGTGCTATACCGAAACAAACAAAAAAGAGAATCTTACCAGTGTTTGACTATACAGATCTACACTTTCCAGGCAGGGCACCCCTTTTTATTTCTTCTGCCGCTTTCCCTGTAGTGCTCAATCTCTCACCCATCACTGCTCTCTCTATATGCTAATATCTCATTCACTTCCCTTGAAGCTCAGTGTCTTTCACACCATTCCTCATTCAAAGTTAAATACTGGCTTGCCTGTTTTCCCACTTACCTGTCCTCTTACCTTAGCCCTGACTTCCCTCATCCTATTCACTCAAGTCATCCACTGCTTGTTCCTTTCATTTTTTTGTAATTAATATTTTATGAATTGCAAAGCAAGATAACAGATGTAAAGAGACAACAACCATAATACATACGGGAACCCTGGCCAGACTGAAATACACTCCTTGGGGATACAATCTAAGAATACCTATACAGTGGGAACAATAATAAAAAAAAAAGTTAATTTCAGTTTCAATAACAATAATATGGCTGCTAACACAATTCAAGATACTCTGCATACCGTATAATGAACATGGTAACATATACAAACATACACCAAACATCCCCAAAGTGTTGCTGCTACTGCTGTTGCTGCTGCTGGGAAAAACATGATATATAACCCAAACAATGCCACTACCAATTGGGAACCAGCAGATAGGAAAGGGAAGAAAGTAGTGATGATACACCCATTCCATACCAAAACCAATAAAAAAAAGAACTTCCTGGACCCTAAGCTGAATCCAAACAGTACACCCTGTGTAGGAACTGAGCAATAACTGCCCTTTTAGGTATAAAGACTCCTAGAAGATCTAGAAAGGGCTGCCAAACACGAGCACATTTCTTATACTTACCTGCAGCTACATATGACAATCTAGCAAACCCTACCACTCTAAGCATACTATCTGTCCATTCCTCAAGTGTAGGAATCTCTAACAAGCACCAGCGGCATACCAAAAGATACTTGGCCTCCGTGATGGCAGTCATAAACCATGCTCGAAGGCAAGTATTAATAGTTTGGAGTTTGTGAGTGTTCCCCAAACTCACAAGAGAGGCATCTACTGTAGGTCAACCCGAAACCCTAATATCCGCTCAATAGTATACCTGATTTCTTCCCACCATGATGCTTACTTGGGGCATTCCCATAGTAAGTGTAGTACTGTACCTTTACCTTTATCAAACCACCAGTATCTGGGGTGATGGGCCAAACTCATTACATATAAGGAAGCTGGACTCTAGTACCACAACAATAATGTTTTCATTTGCATCAATCGACCCATTGTGCCTTTGCATAATCCTTAGGCGTAAGCCCATAACTCTTTCCACTCCTTCTCCTTAAGTGAACACCCCAACATTTGTTCCCATCTCTTCTGCAATCTGTTTGTATCTGGTGCATTAGCCTCCTGCAGTACCTGGTATAACACTCCTAACTTAGGGGGAATAAAGGAACCCCAATACACTTTTCCTTTTCCAAACACCTTGTGAGACTGGAAAACTGGGTGAGACTGAGCCCTTTTATAATAGAGAATATCAAGTGCTGTAACTGGAAAAATCTCCAATGGTGTGAAGGGGGAAGAGAGAGCTGTTGGTGAAGTTCCTGAAAAGATATGAAATAGTTCAAGTCTGGAGAAAACAGTTCCCTTACCCTCTTAATACCCCATCACACAGTTCGGTCCAGTAAAATGAGGTACCCTCAAAAGTAGCTGAGAATTATGCCATATAGGTAGAAGAGGTGTAGGGATCATTCATCCAAGACCTAAACACTTTCTGGAAGATTTCCAAATATGGGAAGCGTACTCTTGAGTTGGAAGAGAAAAATGAGAGTTGGCTGGGTTCCATAATACGCCCTCTTGGGGGGGAGGGTTTAGTACCCCAGTCCCTTTCCAAAACAAACAAGTTATGGATTCAAACCAGTGTGAATGAAACCAATACCATATATGGGGAGACCTGTAGCAATATAATACCCCTGGAGCCATGGTGAAATGAATCCCCCCTTCGAATATGGATCTATTAGTCAGCCCATCGAAAGACGGAGTTTCCTGCCCTCCCAATAAAAAGCCGAAAACACTGATTGGAATTGGTGCCTCCATGTGTCAGGGATCTTAAGAAGAAGGTGTCTTATGATACACAATATCGTGGGCAAGAAAAGCATGCAGACCACCTGTATCTTGCCCCACAAGGATAAGTTAAGGTGTTTCCATTTTGCAACATCCCCTTTTACTTTCATCAACAAAGGTTGGAGATTCAAAGAAGGCCAGTCCGCTAAGCAAGGGGATATAAGCAATCCTAAATATTTTATAGGCCCTGTGGCCCAATGGAGACCTGGTACTGATAACGGTACAACATTCTCACGGTGACCTATAGAAAGAATCTCTGTTTTGCTCCAATTATTCTGCAACCTGGATAGGGAAGAGAAATAATCCAGCAGGTGTACCAAACCAGGTATAGATCTCTCAGCATTCCGCAGAGTCAGCAGAATGTCATCTGCAAGAGATCACGTGATGTCACTGTGAAGGTTGCAGCTCCTACTGCCCAGTTCCCACCCCGACTTTACTTTAAAAGACTAATATTCTAATTTAATCATTCAGTACTGTTGCTTAGCATGGTTTAACTCACTTCAGATTGCCTCCCATTCCATTTGAGGCAAAGTGCAGAAGCTGATCTACTGAAGAAGCCCAGGGACAACACTGCTCAATTGTGCGACCTATCTCCGAGATGGATGCCAAAATGCGCCAGGATCCCTCGACTCACACCCCACCGCAGACCCCTGAGAAGTGACTGAAGAGATCTAAGCACCAGTAGGAGACCTCTTTGAAGTTGTCAGCACTATCAGCAGTGACTCAAGCCCCAATTCCTCTCACTGAGAAAACATTTATGGAGGAGCTTTTGCCGTTTAAAACGTTTCTGCAGGAAATCATGACTGAGCTGAAGTAAGTGCATAGCAAGCTCTCTGATACTAAATGAGCTATCTTGGATCTTGCAGCCCAGACATTGTCTCTGGAAGGCTGGAAAGATCATATGGAGACAGAAGTCAACACCCTACGACAAAGACTGCACAAAATGTTAGCTAAATTAGAGGACTTGGAAGGCCGAAGTCACTAGAATAATATCATTATCTTCAGCCTTCCAGCGGACTCAGAGGGGTCTACCCTTATTCTTTTTATGCAGAAAATGCTGGCTAAGATAGCTGGGCCCTCTCCCAACAACACTACCTACATCATAGAGCAGGCCCACCATTCTCTACGACCAAAGCCAATATCAGGAAAATCACCCTGGCCTTCTGACCAGTATTATTGAATCATAGTAGCTGTCCCCTGTTAATTGCTGTTTAAGACTTTTTGACCAGTGTTTTAAGGTCATAACTAGTTGTTTCCTGGACACTAAGCCTTCTAATGTTATTAGTCAACCCGTTTAACAGAGTATACTTGTTCGGTACTGGGGTAGAGGGTTTGGTTCTACCCCAGTACATGGTGACTTGCTGTGGGAGGGAGGGCTAGAGGGGGTTTAACTGTAGGTGCATCAGGGCGTTATGCATGGAAATGGGGGGGGTCCCACATGTGCTTGTTCTATGATTATTTTCTTGCTTTTTATTAACAATACAGGGCTGCAAAGTATGATCAGTCTAGCATTATGTCAGACCAGTCTGGACACTGTAAGCTTGGTAGTGGATGGTGGACTGTTGGGGCAAGGGAGGGAGAGGATGGGTCGGGTGATTGTGATTATAAAATGGGTAAAGGTATGTGTACTGATCAATATAATGTGTTGAGTCCTGGTCCTCTGGTCCATTGCTGTTTTGACTTTTTAGGATCTGTTCCACAGAGAACATGGGCAACCTTGGGGGGGAGGGTTTTTTTAGAACTTGGGTATCCATTACTCTTAATGGCAAGTTCATAGGCACTGAAAGACAAGTTACTTGTTTGACAGGTTCTAAAAGAGAGGAAATTATATCCTATGGTCATCATAATGGCTAGCTATAAAATTTGCTCCTGGAATGTGAAGGGAGTTCAGTCACCAACTAAACGTGCCAAAGTATTGCTACATCTTCGTAAGCTGAATTTGCCTGAAGAAGAACAGTGAGGTAACATTATTCCATGGTGATGGAGTGTTGAGGTTGTGCTGCTGGCCTGCAAGGGTGTGATTCAGGTATTTAGGGGGCAACACATTGCTGAGGCCCATGAATGCAACATTAAAAGCATCATAGATTTCCTTTGGGTCTTGCAATGTGCCAGATGTGGTAACTATGAAGTCCAGTGGGGCCCTTGAGGCTAGAGATTTTACAGAGTCCCAGAACTCCCTCCCTCTACCTCAGGTCTTTCCTAGGAGGTCATTGTAGAAAGCTGCTTTCACCAGATGTATGAGTTCTGTGCAGGAATTTCTAGCCCTTATATGCTTGGGAGTCAGCTAGATTCCTGGTGGCTTTGGCCCTATGCCATAGGTGATCACTGAGATGTATGCATTCAGTTAGAGGGCTGGACAGCCAGGGGTTGGGGCTTCCTCTGGCTTTCTTTGTTTTGTAAGGAGCAAAGATGTTGCAGGCTTTAGTGAAGATACTGCAGAAGTAATCCAGTGCTTGGTTTCCGTCCTTGACTCTATCCAGTGGGGACAAGTCAATTCCTTTTACGTAGTGCCTGAAGGAGTCTAGTTGACCAGACCTTAGTGATCTGTTCCTGGTGGTCTTAGGCTTACTTTTGGTGAACTTGTTAGTCCAGGTAAGTAGTACAGGGGAGTGGTCACTGATGATGGCAGGTAGGACTGTTACCACTGCAATATGTTCAAGACAGGAGGAGAGTAGCCAGTCAATGAGGGTGCTGGTTCCTGTATGGCAGTTTTGTCTGGTGGGTTGTATGACCAGTTGGGTCAGGTACAGTCCGGCTATTTGGTCTCTAGCTGTCACTGCATCCTGTGCTTGCCAATTAATGTTGAAGTCCCCTAGGATTATATGTTCCCAGTTTAGTTTGTTCTGTTCGAGGTGGATTATGAGCTGTGGGAAGCCAGTGAGTAGCATTCCAGGAGGCAGGTACATGGTGGATAATAGTAGCACTTTGTGTTGTTGGCCAATATTAAGTTTTAGTGTTAGAACCTGTGCTTCCTTGGTGTGGAAGCTAACTGGCAGTATTTGCCCTTTGATGTCACTCTTGAGGTAAACCAGACATCTCCCCCCCCCTTTTGAGGTATGGTCCTGCCGGAACAGTTTGTATTCAGGAAGAGCAATTGCTGTGTCTGGGATCTTTGGTGATAGCCACGTTTCTGTTAGGAAGATGACATTAGGATCAATCTGAGACACCCAGGCTTGAAATTGTGGCAGTTTGGAAAGAAGGCTGCAGATATTCAGAGATACAATTTTTTGATGTCCTGGGCTATTGGTACAATTCATGATAGAAGTCACCCAGGGTCACAGCTAGGCAGGGATTTGACAAGAGGCTTTGGCTATGCAACAGTTTGCAGGCATGCACTCTCCTTCCCCATTCCATTGATAGCCTGGGCCACACTTATTCAAGTACAAGTGCAGGATGTGAAATCCTTTTGTCCTTATGCTTCCTTTGTTACTTAAAGAGGTTGTTTAAAAGAACACATACAGAGCCCTTTATAGCAGGTCAGTTGGAAATGTGGATTCAAGCAGGACCCAGAGTCACTGAGTTTGTCAGACTTAGTTGCTTGACTTCTGTTTTGCTTGGGATAGCTTCCAAAAAAGTTGATTTTAAACTGAAAATGTAAATACCTGGTAGTGAAGTTTTGCAGAAATCCAGTCCAGGAGACCTTCACAGATGTAGTGAGCAAGAATGGTGTAGTTATTCCAAGCAGAAAATCTTGTAAATCCCAGAAAACTAAGCTACAGACACAGACAAACACAAACAGCCACAAACAGCCACCCACTCACCCACAGCCACCCACACAGACCCGGGAGATGACTGTGAAATGGCTGAAATTACACTGATTGAAATACGGTCACAGAGAAGAATTTTCAGATGGTTTGCAACCCCGGGTTAAAATAGGAACAGGAATACATTGGGTTTTCCACTCACAAACTCATGTCTATCTGCACAAGGACTTTAGATATCCCATTATGTCGAAATAAGGAACCAAAGGATCCTTTCATTTCATACAGCTCCTTCCAGCACCCCTGCATACCTTGCCCTGTGGTCTCTCCACACCCTCCCGTCCTCATATCTCACTTGGAAGAGCCTGCTCACCACAACAACCTGATTACAAATCAGCTGCACCCGAGTCTCACACACCCCTACCTCAGGCAATCCGTGGTTCAGTAGGTTGACTTAAACTACTCCACAAAAAAAAAAAAAACAGCACTAAACACAACTGAAGTCTGATACCAGATACATCTAAACTCTATTTCTATTGGCTATCTACTATTAACTAATTGATAACTTTGCTGCTACCTCCCTCAACATCCCTGCAGCCTACCCCCATCACTTGATGATGTTATATATAATAACTTGGCTAGCCACTCTACTCACTGGTCTATTACATGGCACAGACCAATGTGCACACATCCTGTCAGGTGACCAGGCATGGCTTGTTAGATTCCAATAATGCCACAAGCCTGACTCCCCCCCAAAAATGACAGACCAAAGGGAAAACACACCCTTCAGCTCTCTCTCTCTCCCTCTACTCCCTCTTACCTGTAGGAAGTGCCTTCAACTACCCATACCTCTCGTAAAAGCAAAGTACCACCAGCACAAATGTATGTGGTCCCCAGCTCAATGCCAGCACCCACAAACAACTAGACAGACACTAGATCAAATCATAATATTGATCCAGTGGGTCAGGACAAAGTTGTGCATCTGCAGACTTTCACCAGGCAGAAAAACTGCCCAAATGCTGCTACTGCTATCTGGGAATATACACCCAAACTCAGGCCCTTCTGGCCTGGCTATGGGCCAAGCAGACCCCCCAGGATAGCTTAAGCTAGCCTCTCTTCATATCAGAAACCTTATGTCTAAGCAACCTCAGCTCCAGGGCTGGACAGCACAACATGGCCTTGACCTCATATCCCTAACTGAAACATGGCTCACCCCAAAAATAACGGACTCAGCTCATACTCTCCAGGGATATACTCTTTTCAGATAGGACAGGCTTACCAAAAGGGGAGGTGACTGCCTAGTAGATTTGAAGGATCAAATTCAGGGACAATTACTCAATTTAAGTGACAGTTCCAATGAGATACAGCTACTATCCATAAAACTATTGTTAGGAGAGCACAAAAAAAAATCCCTTGTCATAACAACAGTCTACATACTGCCTGGTAAACAGAATCCAGGGCTATAGAAATTTGCTGAGCATATCGGTAGTATCAACAAACAATGGGAAACTATAGTACTAGGAGATTTTAACACCAATTGGCTGGCAAGTGACACCACCCCTCAAAAAGACCTGGTCAACAGCCTTTATCTAACACAAATTGTGAAGAAAGCAACAAGAATTAATTACCACACAGGGAACAGTACTTTGATTGACTTGGTGCTCACAAACCACCCAGAAAGAATCAATGAGGTAATGGTATTACCAGATATAATTAATGACCACTCTCCTGTTTTGTATAACTGGTCCAACAAAATCCTGAAGCCATGACCTACTTTCACCAAAAGTAGAATGCTCCACAAAGGTCAGCAACCCCATCTCAAACTCTACGTTTCCCAAAAGGACTGGTCCCCTCTTGACTTCACTCAGTACCTGAACCAGGCACCAGACTACTTTATCACCAAACTCACTAGGGCCTGTGGCATACAATATTTGCCCCTGTCCAGAAATGCAGATCTAAAGAGCCAAAAAATGGCTGGATAACTAAGTCTGTGCTTGAGCTTGAGCTTATGCATACCAGGGATCATTTTTTGGCACAGAGCCAAAGCAACGAGTAGGCCAGTGGACTGCCAAAATTATAAGGCTGCCAGAAACAGATGCACAAATGAAATCAGACCAGACAAAGCCAATTACTACAGGGAACAGCTCAAGAACCACTGGGGTAATGGGAAACTACTCTGGGTCAAACTGAAGAAAATAACTGGTAAAGACAACAAAGCACAGCCCTCCATGTTAAACTACAATGGGGTGACCACACAGAATCCCTTGGACATAGCAGATATATTCAACTCATCCTTCATGGACCTGAGTAGGATCCTCCCCCAAAACTTCATTTCAGAACAGACAACCAGTGAGATGATAACCCCACAGAATACAAGCACCCTCCATAAAACTAGCCGCTCCCATTCTACCTTAAACAGATATCTGCTACTAATGCCAAAAAAATACACTACATGAGTACTAGATTAGATAGTCTTTTATTGATCGGTCTAAAGACCATTACAGATTTACAGAAACAGACAACACATACTTATAGAAGTACAAAAATATAGATACATAACAATTCTAAGAGTAATACAGACAATAGATTAAAAACAGTGCAATAATATATCAGCATAAATAACATAGAACCAAAAGTGCCTATGCAATCTTGCATAATTTAAATAAAAGACAAAAATTATATTGTTTTCTTTAAGGGTATACAGCTCGATACTGCTGTCTCCAGAAAAATCAGATAGAGATGATATAAGTATTTTATCAAGACAGAGACCTGGGAACCCTAACTATGCTTAAAGAGCTTAATCCATAATCTATTGATTGCTTCAGTGTACCTAGCAACTGCATATACAATTGCTTTATCACTTGTTGTGAAAACAATTTTCAAAAATAAGGATTGGTCCTCTAATGCTATTAGAGCAAAGATAGGTTTTAGCCATTTTTCCCTGAGCTGATTGTACCAAGTGCAAGCAAAACAGACATGATACAAGTTCTCTAGACATTGGAATGAGCATTGGCAATAGCTATCATGTATGTCTGAACTCTTTTGAAATTTTGCAGAGAGTACACAGCTTGGAAAAACTTCCAACCTATAGTTAGTATATCGCACTCTCAGCTTGTTATCCGTGATTAAGTCAAGATAGGGTCGATAATGATGTGACCTATTGTTAACTCTTAACCATGGAGAAATGCAACATTTTGAGATGAGATCAAGATCTTGAATAATGTATTTAGCAGCAATTCTGTTAGTCACAAATTTCTGATGTTTAAGACTTACTTTTATTCCCTAGATTGATAGGTTTTTAAGTATTCTAAATCAGCATCGTGAAGAGTAAGGAAAACACATGAGGGACAGTTTGATTGTAAATGATCTAAGTTAAGCCAGGAATATTTTTCCATTAATGCAAGATAAGAAATTTGATTCTGATCATATTGTAATAGTTTAATCCATAACATTTATTTTCCTAGCAGCCCAAGTAGCCTGAAAATTTGTTAGACCTAATTCTGCTCTAATAATGGCCGAAGGGACTGAATTACCCTGTCCCATACTAGACCTCAGTAATTTTGTTAACAGAATCTCTAAGAAATCACCATTTGATACAGAACAAATTTCACTGGTAAATGCCACCTCAGTGTAATACTAAGCTTTAGCGGCTATTTATAATGGTCTCATGGAGTTACTCCCAAATTTTCTGTTAAAGGAGTTAAGTGAGGCAGTGGTTTGTTTAAGCCTAATCTTTAAATCATTAATGTATTTGGTCCATTTACCATTCCAAGAAAGCACTAAACCTAAGTAAGTGTAATGTTTAACACTGTTAAGAAAACTTTGGCCAATTTTCTGTGTTTTATGTATACAATTTGAGTCAAACACCATAACCTGGCTTTTACCCTCATTGATCTTCAAGTTATAATTATTTGCATAATTGGCCAGAATATTAAGCTTTTGGAGCAGCTCAGACTGAGTAAGAGAAAATAAAACTAAATTGTCAGCATATGCAAGTACGGCAATATGCTTATTACAAATTTTTGGGGAGTCAGTTCTTGTAGTTGATTTAATAGTCGGTCTATATAAAGACAGAACAGAGTTGGCACAAGTATACAGCCCTGCCTGAGCCCGGTATTTATTTCAAAATTAGAGGAAAGTTGACCACTTATACTGAGCCTCACTTGAGCCCATGTCTGACTATCTAGCGCCCTAATTGTGGCAATTAGTTCATGAGAGACATATTTTTCTTTCAGGCAAAGCCATTATTGATATCTATTCATTGTGTGAAATGCTGAGCCGAAATCTATGAAAGCAGCATAAAGTTTTTGTTTTCTGATATAAATATATTTTTCATAAAGATGTGCAATGATAAAACAATTGTCAACTATGCTAAACTCAGGCCTAGAACCTGCCTGAAAATCTGACAAACCCCAAGTGTTTGTAATTGTTCCTGTAGTCTTTTTAATACTAGCTTGACAAAAATTGTGCCTAGATTATCAAACAAGGATATAGGGTGATACATTGATGGATCTGACCTATGCCCCTTTTTTGTAAAAATAAATAATTATTGCCCCCTTCCAAGATCTAGAGAACTCTAGTTTATAACAACATATATTGAAAAACAGTGTTAGAATAGTGAACCACTCAGAAACTTCAGCAAGAAAAACTTCAATAGGAATAAGGTCTGGCCCATAAGCCTTACTGCACTTTAGTGAGGTTATTGAAAAATATACTTCTGTTATAGAGAAATAGGTAAACCTAGCCATGTCAACATCAAGGATCAAGCTCTGCTCTGTACTGGTTGAATAGAACTTGGTGCTGTAAAAATTTATCCAGCTGTCTAAACCAATATATGAGTCTATCTCAAATATGAGATTATTTATACCCTTGGCCACCATAAGCCAGTAAAATTGAGAGTCATTTCTATAAATAACATCCAGCATCTTATTCCACTGTTTTTTGCTGAAATTGAACTCACTTTGTTTTCAAAAGACACTTATAGCTTTCTCTGTCCTTATTTAATAACTTATAGTTTTCATTGTGAGCATTAGTTCTACAGTTCCTAATAAGCTGATTCAGCTGAGACTTAGCTGCCTTGCAATCTGAGCCAAACTAATTCTGATTTAAAGGATTCATAGGTGACCGAGCATTCTCCTTAGTCAAAAGAAATCTTATTTGCTCAAAAGCCTTCTCTAGCTGGCTACAAATATTTGACTGATCAAAACCTGAACTGTCCAGTGAGGAAATAATATGTTGAAGCACAGGTTAAATTAAGGGACTGTTAAAAAACTAACAATTGATCCTTGCTTGATTGTGAATTTCTATTGCTGGTAAAGAATTATACTGCCAATTGACATCAGGGAGATTTTTAGATTTTAATACAGAAGGGAAATTGTCACTTTCAGCCCTCATGAGCACCTGACATGAGTCCCATAAGGACATGTCACCATTCCAAAAAAAGTAGTCTACAGTAGAATACCCTCTAGCAGAATAGTGGGTATATTCACCCTGTAAATTACCCTTAATACATCCGTTAATTAGAGCTAGGTAGTGTGTCATGAGTAAGTCAATAAGCTTATTACCCAAATTGTTAATTTTGCAGTCCTTCGAATTTCTTGGAAAATTGTAAGTCTGCTGGTGGCAGAGAAGATGAAAACTACAATCTGCAAATCCATCAAATTTGCCTACCCTGGCATTAAAGTCATCACATAATAGAATTTCCTTGCAATCTGTACTAGCCCAGGCCGAATGAATAACTTCCTCTAAAGATTTCCAGATTTCAGGTGAATAATTTTTTGATTTAAGAGGAGGTATATAAACAATAATCAAACAGAAAGATATCTTTGGAAGTTGAATAAAATAAACTGAAAATTAGAATTGGCCATAATAATTTTTGGCCCTAATGGCTGAATTAATTTTGATCCATGTTACAAGAGCCCCCAGCATATTTACCCATCTTGTCAGTTTTAATACCTGGAACATGAAATGTAGTGTAACCATTCAGTGCAAGATCTTGAGTCTTACTGTGCCATGTCTCTTGTAAACAAATCAATTTACAACTCCAAATTAAATCCAACCATTCTGTATCCACCCAGTTAGTGTTAAGTCCTGCTATATTCCATGAAATTAACATGACAAAACCAGAGTCAGCTATAGCCAAATTAGTCATCCCTCTTAGTTGGACAGGATTTCAAATCTGTTCATAACTGGAAGATTGTACATGGTGCTTACCTTTAAAATTGAGTCAGCTTTATCCCAGCCAGAGTTCTCTATCACACACAAGACTGGATCAGAAACGCTGTCAGATGGGATAACATGCAAACCAAGACAATCCAACAGGGGTCCATTATCCAGTATTTTATGATAAAGGCTCTTATATGCTACTTTTAAATAGACAAGGTCACAGTCCAAATCTGTGCCCTGTCTCTCAGCCAATAGGGCATTTGGATCCTCAATAGAAATATTTAAGAGTTGCTCGACTAAGTCTAAAACAGTGTTTTGCAATTTATTGGAAGTCTCATTTTTGGTATGGCCCAAGCCAGACAAACACAAGGTAGCTGAAGTTTTATCTTCACAGACCTTTTGGGGTAGAGTACTTGTTTCACAATTCTGTTGATTAAAAATGGATTTGTTATCTATTATGTGGATGCCAACATTATCCAGTACGGTGACCTTACTCAATATCTCGTCTATCAAAACCTGTTTATTAATTAAGAAATCTACTCTACCTAATTTACTAGGTAATTTAGTCTGAAAACATTGGAAATTATAAACTCTGTGGCTGAAACCTTTAATACATGAGTGAATAAGTTCTGAATAATCTGTCTAAGCTTAAATGAGCTTTCATTAGGTATAGATTGTTACCCAAATATGCTCAGATGTTTAGGACAGATAAGCATATTATATCTGGGTAGATTCAAAATGTCCCTGTTAACATAGTCAATTGAGTTACCCAGATTAATTAGACAGTTGTTGTTAAGCCATATCTGGTTAGCTATTTGTGGAACAGAGCAAAATATTAAGTGACAGTCCTTCCTAAATAATCTTTGTCTCTCCAGATTTGAACAATATCAGCAGAAGTAATGTCTGCAGTGGTAGCTGCCCTAAGTAGGTGCACTGTCTGGTCCATTACTGAATCATGACACATATCATTATGTTGTAATACGCCATATAAACACAAAATGACACAATTAGAAACATCAATGAGATTGTTGTTAGCAGTATCATTAATCTTCCCATCAGTAGCCTGTCTCTTGCACAACTTTATTAGAGTTTTCTCCTGCAGGATAAGAGAGGAAGAAGTCATTCCAATCCTTCCTAAGTGAAGATAACTCTGATTCAAATTTATTCAGCTGAACAGTTAATTTTTCTATCAGTGGGGATGAAATAGATGTAGTAGCTGCATTTATTTTTAATTTTTTTATTTCAGTTTTTTTGGTAACTGGGTAAAGCCCACTAGGCACAAGTGCCTGTTTTCAGGGGTGACCTGGGAGAACTGGGCGGTTAAGTGACTTGTTCAGAGTCACACAGTATGCAAGTGGAGGTTGTGAGAATCAAACTCAGGTCTGGTCTGTTGGATGTACCAAGCTTATTCACACCTAGTTCCTCTAACCTCTAGGCTATACTGCTAGCCCATTTATTGAAGGAGTAGCATGGATCACTTCTTCAGAGATCACAGGATCTGCTTCATAGGATCACTAGGAAAAACAAGGGTTGGAAGTGACCCTTGTCAACATGAAGATAGTAGCTCTCACCCTGGATGAACTTATAGCTCCAATCACAAAGCTATTTAATAAATCTCTACAGCTGGGACAGTTCCAGAAGCAATGGAAAAAAACCCACTTGACACCCATATTAAAAAATGGAGACAGGGCCTTAAACTCGAACTACAGACATATCACCATCCTATCTCCACTATCCAAAGCCCTGGAGAGGGTTGTGTCCGACCAGTTAACTGATTACCTAAACAAATACAAATACAATATAAAATGCACACAGCAACACAGCTTCTGCAAAACCCACAGTACCACTACTGTACTCATTGAGTACACATATCTCAGTCATACAGACCACGGCAGCAGCAAGCAGGTGGGGTCCATCAACACTGACCTCACCACAGCTTTTGACTTAGTGAACCTCCAACCTCTGTTAACAAAACTACCTGCCCTATGACTGGCCCATGATACCATAAACTAGTTCCACTGATACCTCACTGTTAGAATCCAGCAAGTAAAAGTCAACGGAACCCTGTCCAGCATTAGGAAGGTGTCTCTTGGTATTCCCCAGGGATCCATTCTGGGACCTCTTCTTTTTAGCCTATTTCTCAACATCCCCACCCCAACGCCTGCTCCTCTAACATTCTGTTATATACAGATTCAGCAATATTTGCCAGTAACAATCAGCTAGGTCCACTTACCAATGAACTATAAAGCAGCTTCAGAGGGCTGGAGCAATGGTTCCACCAGAATAGATTGCTCCTCAATTACAAGAAGACTAAAGTCATGTTGTTCTCAAACCTACAGACTAAGAGGATAGCAAGCCAGCTAGATATACTCCATGAGAAGGATGAAACACTCAAACAGGAAAAAACATTCAAATACCTCGACGTCACACTTGATGACACCCTTTCTTTCAACCCCCATATTAATCATATCATCAAAACTGTGAATGCAAAACTAGGAATACTAAACAGACACCACAACTCGGTCACACCAGAGGCCATGAAGATTGTTGCCACCAGCTCTATACTATTGTTTATCAACTACGGATTGGCAGTCTATAGCGTAGCCTCTGACACCTTGCTAAACAGAATCAAAATGGCCCTGAAAAAAACCTGCAGGCTAGTCCTCGGCATTGGCAAACTCACCCACACCCGTGATCTATATGCCCTAGCTGGCTGGCTAACCCTCAGAGAAAGAATCAAGTACCAGGTCTGGCTCATGGGTAAGAAACAACAATGCAGGCTAACCCCTCCAGGACTCCAGACACTAGTACAATCAGTGACTACCACTCAGCACACTAGAAGAGTGACCAGCAATGCCCTAATTCTGTGTAACCCATAGAAAGGCAAGCTTAGCACAGTGTTCCTTCACCTTTAGGGCCCAAAAATGGCTCAATGATCTCCCCTCCACAATAGGGAGTGCAGAAAAAAAATCAGCCTTTTCAGAAAAGAACTCTAAACACACCTCTCATAGACAGTAAAATGTGAATGCTTTGAATGACCTCAAGCAATTGCAACACTCACTAGCAGCCCCTCATCCTTACCTACATTACACCCTACCCCAACCCCTGAACCATCACTGCACTTAATTCCTTACCCCAACCCCCATTCTCCTTTTCCACTCGATCACCATAAATAATCTACCTCCTTTTCAATTATACCACTTGCCTCCCTCCCTCCCACTGACTTTCTAGTAACTCTACTTACCAGGGAATCCCATACCTCTGACTATTTCCACTACCCATCTGAGAATCCTACTTTCCCGCATGTTACACCACACACATCAATGTAAAGGGTTTATAACCTATTATGTTACCTAAGACAAGGATATGGGTGTACAGCAATCTGTTACTATGACATGCCTATGACTGCTTACTGCACATTAACCTACTTAAAACTTTGTATTAGCTACTTATCTTAAGTGTACAAAATGTTTAGAAACCTATGTACCCAACTGTGAATGAGTGTATCATGTATTCTTGTCATGGAAGCTTAATAAAAGAGCTAAAAGCTCAAAGGTAATGTAATCCAAAACTTCAAATAAATAAATACAAATTGAATAAATTCCCAAGAATCTCAATGGAACAACTGTTGAATGAAAGCCAACAAGTTCTTCACATAACTAAAAAACCCTTTCTGGCCATCTGTAGTCTGGTGGCTCTGCACCCATCATTAGGGCACCAACTTCAGGAGTTTGCCACCCTCCTCCCCAAGGTCTCCCCCCCTAGAGTTAGGACATATAGAAAATGGGGTGTGGGGGCATAGTCCCCCATGTGGGGGGCATGGGGGGCACAGCCCCTTGCAAAAAGAGGTGCCAGCAAACTCAAAAAGTGACAACCTAATGACAGGATGCACTGCCGCCGGTGCCCTGAATAGGTGGAACCACTAAAAGCAAGTCAATGCAATTCAAAGCACTGAACTGTGCCCACCTGATGCTGGCCAAACTAAGTAAAATGATTCTTAATTTAGCTGACTGATGTTGGCATGCAGTTGCTGTGGCCAATGTGGTACATGTGCCATGACTTCTAGACTGGCCAAAGATAAATTTATTGTAACAGGCCACAATCGCTTTAAAGTTACTGCATCTTAGGGAGGTTGTTCCTCCTGTGGAAGCTGGTGCACAGAGTGGGGTTTAAGGACCAACCCTGATATAAACATCAGTGGCACACGAGTCTTGGTGCACTCAAGACAAAGAACTGTTGGTACCATAGTTATAAGACTATATCCAAAGTTTGTTTATTGCAAATATCAGGTGCAATAACAACTGCAAATACATATTCACAATAGGCATTTCTAAATGCCTTAGTGCTTCTGTCTTGTACTTTGTCAGGGGGCCACATGATTTGATTAGGACGTTCTTAGGTAGTACAGTCCTGTGCTCTAGCACTTTGTTTTTGTTCAACCCAAAAAATGGTACTCCCTTAACCCCACTAAAAGGCTAATTCTTCAACACTGGAATTCCTCTCTGATCCCTAAATATGAGGCAGACACATGGTTTAACTTATTCATAGAAACTATAGTTTTAGACAAGTTTCGGATGTACATTGAAACTTATACAGTATCAAAAGAATGACTTGGAAGGATTTAAGTCAGTTATTAACCACTATTTTAAAACTTTAAACATCACTTGTCCACTGACCTGAGTGGAAGCCGTCTGCCTTTTCCTAATACTCTAGCTTTTGACACAGCAGTAACAACACAGGATGGAAATAGGTTTCAACAAGATGCCAATAATGTTGTATGTCTTCTTTATCATGAAAAATGTATTGTGTACTTTCATATGATTTATACTGCCATGATAGAATCTTCTGTAAAATAATAACAACTATATTAAGGGGGGGTATGAACAGGGTTCCACAGTGGTCTGTCCTAGTCCCTTAGCTTTCCAATGTGTTCATCTGTGACATCACAGAAGGGATTCAGAAGCCAGCCCAGTGGTTAAGAAAAGGCAGGGAAAAATGGAAGAGGGTGGGGTTTGAGGGGATCAGGGGCTTGGCGGTTGGAAAGGTTTTTGGGGTGGGAACAGAAGGTGAGAGGCAAAAACAAAGAAGAAAAAAATGGAAAAAAAGAGGGTTGGAAATGGGAGAGATAGGAATGTGCTGACTAGAAATATTTATTTATTCAGTTTTGGTAACCGGGTAGGCCCACTGAGCCCAGAAGGTCCCTTTTTCAGGAGCGACCCAGATAAATGAGGTTAGTAGCATAACACAGCAAGGGCCAAGTCACTCCAAACATGGGATGACATCCCAGTCATCACTGTGACCTCTAGGGGCTAGCACTCTCAACGTGAATACCAGGCGGCTTTCTCTATTAAGAAGGTTGCCCCCATTCCACTTCCAACCCTCTTTTTTTCAGTTTTTTTTCTTTCTTTGATTTTGCCTCTCACCTTCTGTCCCAACCCCAAAAACATTGCCCACCCCCACCAAAAAAATCCACCCCTTCCCTTTCTCCCTGCCTTTTCTTACCTTTCTGTTTTTCAATAATCTTGTACATATGTGTGGCAAATTATGTGATTTGTTTAACAATGAGAATGTTTACATTGTCCTTAAAATAACTCCCATATTGTTCTATATTTTGTTCTTCTAGGTTTTCCTTGGAAGATGGACTTTGCAGAATAAGGGAATTTGCCCATATTTATGGTCTATGTGTAAGACTAAATGATTAAAAAAACAGATAGATTTTCTCTTTGATAAACAGTGACAATCCACTGTATCATTCTTTAGTTAAGTAAGTCTGCATTTTTACTCAGTCTGCTTTCCTAGTGTTAGTACTCTTATTTTAGTACTATATAGAGGGATATGATATTTGTGCACTAGTTGGGGGCAAAATATGCTGTACTTTTACACTTCAGCACTGGATTGTTGGACAAGTGCTTTAATGCAATGAGGATCTTGCACCTTTAATTGTTCTAAATAAATAGAGCATTTTTCTGGTGACACCACACCCCCTAAAGAAGAAGTGCAGGATTAGAAGTGTGGGTGCTTGGTGCTGAACTTTTCTTTGTTTCACTTGGAATAAAACAATGTTATATTTACAATACTTATTGCCAGTTTTCTTTCAGTGCACAATTTTTACTTTATTGTGCTAGGTTACAGACAGCTGACAAGCCTCACCTTGAACCCCTGCCATGCATTGCTTACAGTAAAGGTGTGCCCAGCATATACTTAGCATACAATTCTGGCTTCAGAAAGTATATTTGGAGCTACAACACCTGGTTAAGGTGAAACTCCAGGACCACCTTTGGCAGGACCTTTATGTGGGGGTGAAGGACTGCCTTACTCTTGTAGAAAATCAGATATGGAGACTCCACTGAGAACACTTGAAGCTCACTCACCCATCTGGTTGAGGTGATAGATACCAAAACACAGAGTTTTATGTCAAGTGTGACATCTGACTCTTGCGGGTCATCGCTGTTGGTTTACCCATCAGCTGTGCTTGCAAGCACCAGCAGTAGGTCCAAATGAGGCAGTGGTTTGTTCACCAGAGGGGACATGTGTTCCAAGCTTTTGAAGAAGCACTGACCTGTTCTTCTGCACCAGGTATGTAGATATGGCTACAAAATGAACCTTAAGGGTCGTGGTAAGAACCTTTTCCACTTGAACATGTATGTTCTATGAGCTGGCAGCTTACAGGATGCCTCTACAATGTGGAGAACATTTTCCAAAAGACCCAATCAATTGTAACCACTCAGGTACCAAACTGAGAGGATCGGGGAATAAAATGCTTGGATGCCAGACCATTCCCACTTGCTTGTTTGCAGGTCTGGATAGAGAAGAAGCCACCATGGAAAGTTGCTGCTGAGACTGCGGAAATTATGATACTATAACTGTCTGGACCAGTCTAGAACCATCAGAATCAGATTTGTCTTGTCCCTGTGTGCCTTGATCATCCCATTGTGAATCAGAGGAAAGAGACGATAGTAGTACTGTGTGGAATGTGGAATTCTGCCCTTGAAATTAGCACAGAATTGCAATTCCACTGGTGGAATTTTCACTGGCTCTTCTGCAGAATTCCGCCTGCTGCGATACACTGAATAATATTCTGTAGAACAGCAATTTTCCATGAAAAATCATTCCACAACCATTTCTGAGGAAAATATTGAGATCAGTTGAATAATATCCAGTGGAATAACATTTTTTCATTCCACAACCAGTTATCTGGAAAATATTGAGATCCACGAAATAACATTCTGTAGAAATGTTGTGGAAAAACTAATTCTCCATTTTTCTGCTGTGAAATTATGCCATTCCATTTCTGCCAAAATTCAGTTGAATTTCAACAGAATTTTGAAAATTCCACCAGAATTTGAAAATTCTGCACAGCACTAGAGGATAGGTGTACAGAACGCCCAGGGTCCAGGGCCATCAGAAGGCATCCCCCATCAGCATTTCTGTCTTGGGGGGATGGTTCAGAATAGCCTCTGCTTTCTGTTCTCTGAAGAGGAAAACATGTCCCCCAGAGGTGTGCCACACTTGGTAAACAGCCCTGTCATCACTTGCTGGTTTAAGGACCACTTGTGAGACATCTTGCCTGTCATATTCTGAGGTCATGGGGTCATAGTTTTGCCTTTGTAGGGTACAAGAACCACACAGAGACCATGCAAAATGCTTCCTGTGTAATATTTTTCACTTTTTATTACAGACTGTATTACAAACCATAAACTGTCTCAGCTCAGTAAAAGAAAACATAATATAATATCTTCAACAATTATTGGTGTACTGATAAAAAAGAGAGATAGCTATCAGCGTATTGCTCTGAGACCAGACATTTCCTTTGCCAATAGCTTATAAGGAGTCTTCTCATGGTCGGGTCTTGTAGTCTGGCTATGTCCCTATCAGTACAAGTGTTCTGATCACAGGAAGGAGAGCAATCTGTTCTACTGCCTGATTCCCTGATTTTTATACAGCTTAAGGAGCCGACAGATCTCCATGATGTCATAATACCACAAACTGTCTTTCAAGAAAAACAGACTTGTTTGTCTGCAGAAAAAGGTCATGAAGGTTCCTGTTTAAGTTTAGTAGGTTAGAAAAGCATGCCTTCTTCTGTCAAAACATTTTATTTATGGTCAGAGCTCACAGTTTCTAGATAAGTATTTTCCCATTCAGGGTAGATAAGTGAGAAACTGGTTAGAACCAGCCTTGATTGCTCTTCTGGGCCTTAAAGTGTTGGCAAATAAATACATACCTTGCAATCCAGTTAATTATTGGCCCTTGCTGTGCCTAAGCACATATACTGTACATATATATCTACATACAAGCACTGTGCATCATTACATTGTACACCCAGCTGACAGCATCCCTCAACTTGTTGTCCTCCTCTGCTATGTGCACTGCCAGGAGATCCACCTGCAAGCTGCATTCCAGGGAGCAGGTGCAGAGTGTCACAAATGCACTCTGTAGGTCAGGCCCTCTGCTCCCACAGTGCCAACCTCAGAGTGCAATAGTGTGAACAGGTGACAGGCAGGGTAACCCTCCTGTCTGTTTTGGGGCCTGATTCACCTTTAGTCTCAAGTTCTGAGGGGATTCAAACTGTGAACCATATGCTAGAATACCTAAATGCACAGGGTCAGATAATATTCTCTTTGAGAGGATGCAATATATCTTTCACCTAAGGGCACCTAACCAGGTATCTAAAATGAACCCTTAAAACTCTATAAGAGACCTTAGGTATATTCTTACCTTTTACCAAGCTTAGTAACACCATCAAGCCCTTGAACAGTTGTCAGATTGAATATCCGTTCAGCAATAACATGCAAAAAAAATGACTGAGGCGACCCAGGAAGTATCTTAAAAAAATGTTTACTGAAAATGGATAAAAATAGTAAGATAAAATACAGAACAAATATCAAAGAACATCACAAGCACATACAAGAAAAAAAAGGAAAACTACAGAGCAAACTTCTACCACAATACATTTAGATCTTTTCTCTCTAATGTATTACCTCTGTAAGTGCTTTAAATTAGAGAGATCTTTGTTTCTTAAGAGCCCAAAAAGATATGCCCCACATTTCAGACACAAGTATCAGTTTATATTCTATGTCTCCACACCCCTTCTGTTAGTCATTTAGCTCCTCCTTTTGGAATATAAAATTACAAACATGATTTCCTACTAGGAGGTATTTTAAATAATGTGAACATCAGAAAAAAAATATTTCCCAAATTATGAGTCTTTGATCAACCAGTTCCTTTGAGGTTTACAACCCTGCAGTCTGTCACCCAGATGTGAGATAGCCAACAGTAATCAGCTAAATGATGTCATTTCCTGATGTAATAAAATTCATATTTAAGTTCTAACTTCAAAAGCAGCAGCAAGTGGTGAGGGCCATAAACTGTCTCTCTAGAAGGATGTTCCAATTAATTATTTTCCTTCTGGTCTGCTTATTTACATCCTGGTTTTCAGCTACTGACACTTAAAGTTACCGGCCAAATTTCTCACACACTGAAAT
This sequence comes from Neoceratodus forsteri, assembly GCA_016271365.2. Classification (NCBI taxonomy): domain Eukaryota; kingdom Metazoa; phylum Chordata; order Ceratodontiformes; family Ceratodontidae; genus Neoceratodus; species Neoceratodus forsteri. The sequence continues at coordinate 418,099,337 of JADMNL010000022.1, read as the reverse complement.
GTCATACACAGACCATAATGCCAATATCATACAATAATCATAACCAGCTGGCCAAGCTTCACAATCCTCCCCACCTAGTCTGAATTTGGGGGCTCTATCCCTTGCATGTGATGAGCTTTCTAAGTCAGTTCACTCCTCATATAGACTTGGCAAGCCATCTGCATTCTGATTGGTTGCTCCAGCCCTATGTAAGATCATCATGTCTTACCCTTGCAAGGCAAGACACCATCTTTAAAGTCTACCATTAGTTTTTCCCATTTGTGTCAGCCAAACCAGGGGATTGTGGTCAGTTTGTACCTCAAAATACTGCCACATAAGTATGACTCTAATTTCTTTAGGGGCCACACTATGGCAAGACACTCTTTTTCCACAGTAGAGTATGCCTGCTCCCTGGGAAGTAATGTTTTACTCAGGTAGACTATGGGGTGATCTTTTCCTTAGTTGGATGTCTGACTCAGTACTGCCCCAATACTCACACCTCAGGTGTCAGTGTGGACTATAAAGGGTCTGCTATAGTCAGGACTTGTCAATACAGGAGCACTGCACAGTGCCTCCTTCAGTCTGGTAAAGGCTTTTTCACAGGCTAGTTCCCAGGTAATTTTCTTAGGCATCTTTTTCTTTACCAGGTCAAATAGGGGAGCAGCCAGGGCACTGTAATTGGGTACACATTTCCTATAGTACCCTGCTGTCCCTAGAAAACTCCGGACCTGCTTCTGCATCTCTGGTCTGGGCCATGCCTTGATCACCTCTATTTTTGCTTGGTTGGGAAGGAGCTGTCTCCAGCATACAACATGCCTGTGGTATGCCACTTCAGCCATGGCCACCTGGCACTGTCCGCTTTGACAGTGAGCCTGGCCCTCTATATCCTGCCCAGCATATCCCTAAAGTGGGACAGGTGTTCCTCCCATCTTGCACTAAAGATGGCAATGTCATCCAGGTACACCACAGCATACTTCTCAGCACCATTTAACAGCTGGTTCACCAACCTCTGGAAGGGGCCCGGGGCATTCTTCATTCCAAAAGTCATTATTTAAATTCAAATAGGTCTATCAGAGTGATGAAGGCCGACCTCTCCCTAGCTCTGGCAGTTAACTCTATCTGCCAATACCCCTTTGTCAGGTCAATAGTTGTAAGGTAGGTTGCCCCTCCCAACTTGTCCAGGGGTTTGTCCGTCTGGGGCATCAGGTGAGCATTTGACTTCATGAACTACATTCAGTTTATGATAGTTCACACAGAAATGAGTAGAGCCATCTGGCTTGGGCACAAGGATTACGGGTGAGGCCCAGGGGCTGTGGGATCTCTGGATTACCCCATAATCCAGCATTTCCTCCACCTCCCTCCTAATGTCCTTTTGGACAGCCTCTGACACCCAATATAATGTCTGCTGTATGGGCGTCTGTGTCCCTCTCTCTACATCATGGCGTCACTAAGGGGGTTAGTCCAAGCTTGGTGCTAAACAGTGGAGCAAAGTCTGTTAAAACCTCCCTTACTTCCTGAATCTTGTCCAGGGTCAGCTGGGGTGACAATTTAACTGCCTCCACAGAAGACTTCCACTTACTTTCTTCGAGCAAGTCCAGAAGGGGGTCTTCTTTGTCCATCCTCTCCCCCAGGACTACATACTGCAAACACCATGTCAGCCCTATTAGCATATGGCTTCATCATGTTGACATAGTACATTCTTTCTGTATGTCTTCTGTCAGGTAATTCTATGATATAGTTCATGTCATTTACCTTTCTAACTACTTTGTATGGTCCTGCCCACACAGCTTGCAGCTAGTCTTTCTGGACCGGGATAAGGATCATGACTTCCTGACCCACTGTGTATGAGCGAGCTATGGCTCTGAGGTCATACCACACTGTTTGTTTCTATTGGGCAGCTGCCAGGTTGCTTTGGGCTGTCCCCATAAGCTCCTTCAGCTTTTCCCTAAACCTAAGGATGTAATCCACCAAGGGAGTTCCCTGGGTGACGTGCTTGCCTACCCAGTCCTCCCAGATCAAGTCTAAGGGCCCATATACTCAGTGTCCATATAAAAGCTCAAAGGAGTAAAACCTGTTGACCCTTGAGGCACCTCTCTGTATGCAAACAACAGTTGGGGAAGGTATTCCTCCAAGTCTCTCCCATGCTGTTCAGCAAACACGAGGAGCATTGACTTCAGGGCACCATTAAATCTTTCCGCAAGCCCATTGGCTTGTGGGTGATGAGGTGTTGTGTGCCTCTGCACCACTCCACATTTCTCCCACAAACATTTCATCAGGTCCAACATGAAGGAACCCACTTGATCGGTGATAACCTCCTGCGGAAACCCAACACAGGAGAAAATCCAAAGTAAGGCATCTGCCACTTTGTCTGTCCTCAGTGAGGATAGGGTGACTGCCTCTGGATACCAGGTGGCATAATCCACCACAGTCAGGATGAACCTCTTCCTGGAGGGGCTGGGGGTATTTTATGGCCCCACAATATTCATTCCCACCCTCTGGAATGGTTCCTCCACTATGGGCAATGGAATTAGGGCAGCTTGGGTTTTCTTACCCACCTTCCCTATTTCTTGGCACCAGTGACAAGATCTGCAATATTCCTTCACCTGCTGGGTGAAGTTGGGCCAATAGAAACTCTGGGCCAACCACTGTGTAGTGCACATGATTCTCAGATGACCAGACAAGGGAACATTGTGTGCAATCTTAAGCTACTGCTCATGGTACCACTGGGAAATGACAAGCTGCTGGCCTATCACCCCTCCCTCTGTCTTAGCATCCTGAGTATACTTCAGCCCATTTTCCCAATAAACTTTATGTTTTCCATCACCTCCCTGTGCTCTGTCAGAGTCTGCCCAAGTCCTCAGCTTCTCTAGACTAGGGTCGCTTTTCTGAGCAGCTGCAAACTCCTTACACATTCCCAAGGCATGGGACATGTTCCTGTCAGTATCTAAACTAGGGTCCCTAGCTCTAGTGTCAGGGTACTCTGGATCACTGTCATCCCATACCCTCTAACAATGGGTTACCCCTCCTTCTTCAGAGTAACCCTCCATAGCTGTTTGGTTAACTGATACTGGTGAAATTTCTACACCCCTTTCATTAGTCTCCATATTAGGAGACACAGGCTGGGGAACCAGCATCCCAGTGGTTCCACAGTGGCTTCTATGGAGTACAGGGAATTACAATTTTCCCTTGCCGCTTGGCTATGGGTAACTGCACATACCATCCCATGTTTGAGATTGTTGCCAAGGATGACGTCAACAGCTAAAGTTTTGGCTACAGCCACCTGTTGCACAGTTCCCCTTTTCACCCCAGTCTAGGAGAACACTAGTGAGTGGCAGTGTTTTCTCCTGACCAATGAAGCCTTGTACAGTTACAAATTTATTGGGTATAAGCTGACTAGGCTCTACCAGATCCCCTTTTACCAATGTCAGGGATGCCCCTGTGTCTCTTAACCCTTGTGTATGTACACCATTCACAGTGACTGGGTGCATGTGTTCCCTCATGTTCACAGGCATGCTTCAAGGGACACACAAACAACCCACTTCTTTTCTAGCCCCATCTTGCATGTTGCTCATCCTTTTGAGACACTGTCGGGCAATATCCCCAGTTTCTCTGCAAACCCAACATTAGTTTCATTTCTCAGAAAAATATTTTCTTTGAAACCTGGGGCTAACTGTTTTTGGTGGAGGCAGTGAGGGTTTTAGCTGCCCTGAAGGTGCACATTTCCCTTTCTGCCCTGCCAATCCACCCCATTCTCTCTCAGAGCAGGTCTACTCTTGGCATAGCGGTTCGAGAGTTCAGCAGCCTCTTGCACTTTTTGGGGATCTCAGTCCTCCACCCAGGTTTTCAGCTCTGCAGGGCATGCCCCAAAAACTGTTCTAACAATATAGCATTTTCAATTTTATCTACAGAGTTTGCTTCAATTCCTTCCCACCAACATTTTAAACACTGGAGTTGTTTTGTGGCTAGCTCCTCATAGCTCGTGTCAGGGCTTCTCCTGAGCTTATGGAATTTAGCTCTGTATGCTTCTGCAGTTTAAATTAAACTTTTTTAAAAGTGCAGCTTTAAGTTTGCTGTAATCATTACTGTCCTCATTGTCCATTTGACCCAATGCATCCCAAGCTTTCCCAGTAAGTAGTGGGGATAGCTGAAAGTTCCAGGACCCTTTAGGAATCTTTGCCTGAATACAAACTTTTTCAAAGAAATTTAAAAAGGCATCCATATCCCCCCTTTTAAATTCAGCCATCAATTTGGAATTTAATTTGTAACACAGTCCTGTAGTTCCAATTAAATGCAAGCCACTTACCTGCTCTGGTGCTGGTGGTTGGAGTCGTAGATTCTCCAGTTCATGTCACCTCTGTTGCTCACGCTCTTCACGGTCAGCATCTCACTGTTCATGTTCAGCTTCTTGCTGTTCTTGCACCCTTTCCTCATCTGTGGCTCACTGCTCTCACTTCTCTTCTCTCTGGAACTCCAGCTCCATCCTCCGCAAATCCATCTGCAGCCTGATGGCTTCTGGCTCCAGAATGCTAGTGACATTTCCCTGCTGCTGTGGCCCTTGCCTTGCACTGGTCCTGATGTCCTCTCCCCCCCGATCTGGACACTGCACTGGCCACTGGCTCCTCCACTCCCAAGGTTTGGTCCTTTACAGTTACAGTCTGTGACTCGACAGTCTGGGTATCAATGGCCATCAAAGCATCCATGAGGTTCTGCTTGGTGGTTCTCCCCTTATGCAGGACTCCTTCCTCCTTGCACAACTGCTTCAGGTAGTCTCCAGTGTGCTCACTGTAGTTGGAAGCCATCTTCTTCCCTAACTATGGCTACTCCAACTGGCACTTTGAAAAAAAAGTAAAACAGGAAGGAACTTTGACTGTAAGCAAAATGATAGTGTTCTGTTTTCTCTTTTAAAAAATAAATCACTGCCTTATTTTCCAAGTGAGCTTTACAGTATTAAGCTGACACACTGTACAGTTAAAGCTTGTGTTACTCTGCTGGTTAGGCCCTTGGCTCCCAGAGTGCCAAACTCAGAGCACATTAGTGTGAACAGGTAACAGACAGGGTAACCCTCCTTTCTGCTTTTGGGTCCAAATCACCTTTAGTTTCAAGTTCTGGGAAGATTCAAACTGTGAACCGTGTGCTAGTGTACCCAAATGCACAGGGTCAGATAATATTCTCTTTGGGAGGATGCAATACATCTTTCGCCTAAGGGCACCTAACCAGGTATCCAAAATGAACCATTAAAACTCTATAAGAGACCTTAGGTATATTCTTACCTTTTACCAAGCTTAGTAACACCATCAAGCTCTTGAACAGTTGTCAGATTGAATATCCATTCAGCAATAACATGCAAAAAAATAACTGAGGAGACCCAGGCAGTATCTTAAGAAAATGTTTAATAAAAATGGATAAAAACAGTAAGATAAAATACAGAAAAAATATCAAAGAGCATCACAATCACATAAAAAGAAAAAAAAAGGAAAATTACAGAACAAACTCCTACCACAATACATTTAGATCTTTTCCCTCTAATGTATTACCTCTGTCAATGCCTTTAAATTAGAGATCTTTGTTTCTTAAAAGCAGAGATCTTTGTTTCTTAAGAGCCCAAAAAGATATGACCCACATTTCAGACACAAGTATCAGTTTAAACTCTGTGTCTCCACACCCCTTCTGTGAGTCATCTAGCTCCTCCTTTTAGAATATAAAATTACAGACATAATTTACTACCAGGAGGTATTTTAAATAATGTGAACATCAGCAAAAACCCATTTCCCAAATTATGAATCTTTGATCAACCAGTCCCTGTGAGGTTTATGACCCTGCAGTCCATCACCCTGGTGTAAGATAGCCAACAGGAATCAGCTAAATGGCATCCTTTCCTGATGTAATAAAATTCATATTTAAGTTCTAACTTCAAAAGCAGCAGCATGTGGTGAGGGCCATAAACTGTCTCTGTAGAACAATGTTCCAATTAACTGTTTCCTTCTGGTCTGTTTAATTACATCCTGGTTTTCAGCTGCTGACACCTTGTAATTTAAGGTGCCAAATCTCACAGACTGGCATTTAATACACTGACCATTTATTTATAATGCCAATATCATACAATAATCATAACCAGCTGGCCAAGCATCACACAGAGCACCTCATGATACAGGGGAAAGGAGTGCATCCCACCTTGCTTGCACAGGTGGAATATGGTGGTTGTGTTGTTGGTCTGGACTTGCATGGCCTGAAACTGAATTAGCAGAACAAGCTGATTAGCACCAACCACACTGCTTAGAGATCCAGTAGGTCAATGTACTGGCAAGTCTTGCTGAGAAATAAGAACCCATGAGCTCTGTGGTAACACAGGTGAACCTGCCATCCCACCAGGAACAAATCCATAGTCACGGTGAGGTTCAGCTTGGTGAGGACAAATGGGATTCCCTCTGTCTGGCTTCCGGGACACAGTCACCAAACTAAGGCATCCCACATCAGGTGGGTCACACAGATTGGCTGGTCTTGGTGACCATTACACTGAGATGACTGGTGATCCAGTTCCTACTAGAAGGAGCACATACACAAGTAGAACTAATGGAAAACTCGAAAATGCAAATGCTGCAAGTACTGAATTCAATTTTTGAGCTCATTCAAACAGCATTATGAACAAATGTTCACCCCTTCTAAATATGATCACTGCTTTAAGCACTGCAGGAAGCAAATATATATGCATGGATATAGCTAACGGGAAGAAAACTGATTAACAGTCTTCTCCTTTGCCAGTTTATTTGATATAAATTATGTATCTGTCCAACTAACAGTATGCTCTGTGCAGTTTTAGTTTGGACACTAGGAGCCAGCTATTTAAAAGTTAGTGTGGGTGGTAAGGTGTGTTTGCCCATGATAATTGGGTTTTGCATACAGTTTGTGGGTGGGATGTATATTCAGAGACCCCTGTAGTGCAGGCAAAACCTGTTAGCATCCAAGCACTAGTATAGTGCTGTACCCATGTAAATGAGGGAGTCCCTCTTTCATGCAGGCTCAGCAGAAATTTCAGAGGTGTGCATTGTGAGTAAATGGTACCCAAGGGGTGCTATTTACCACCTTTTCAAACCTAGTCTTAACTGGGCACAAAGCCCTGGTGCTGGAATGACTGTACTGCAGCCTCCCTTTTCCCACCCTCTGAACCTTTGTCCCGATGAACCAAAGGATTCCCTGGTGTCTACTGGACCTGTTACCCTCTGATCCTCCATCCCAGTCTGTGTCAGTGTTACCCTGGTGTATAGTGGCACCTCCCAATCTTATAGTCCCTGGTGTGTTGCGGCAGCCCCCACCATATGATTCCCCATCTCATACACAATGTCATGTCCCTAGCATCCAGTGGCACCTACCACCTTCTGATCATCCAACTGGTTTCTGGCAGCACCTCCCACCATGAGCACTGACACCCAAATTGCTTATGAATGCCCTGGTGTCTAGTGATATCCCCCACCCACTGAGCACCCATCCCCATGCTACTGCTGACTCCCTGGTAGTTAGAAGCCTCCCAGTCTGGCCTCCCAGCTTGTATATTGCCCTGCCACTGGTGTCCAGTGGCATGCCCCATCTCCTTGCCCATGTACCCAAGCCTATCCCTGGCATCCAGTGGCACCCCTACAGACCACTGATTGCCACATGGACCAGTGAACAGTGGTAGTTACAGGGCCAGCCACCTAGCACAGCATCCACCTCACTATCCCCTAACCAGGTAGCATGGGACCATGTGGCACATCCCCCTATGGCAATTGGTACAGCCCTCCTCTTATCTCCATGGCTGGCTGCCATTTGGATTGACAGTGAGTGCACATACTGTATACTGTATGCATGCTCATTACACAATCCTTGTGCAATGCTCCAGGCTACCTGGTCAACTGCAGTATGTGTAGGCAGTTGATACAAGACAGAGGAGCAGTTCTGGTGACTGACGTACTGTACACTGAGAAAAGTCTGAGACATTTCTGAGAAATGTCTCTTTTTTATAATTATATTTCTTGCCACCTACAACTCAAGCCAACATTTTATGTCTGGGATGTCGCATCTTCCAAGGCACACAGTAGTCTTCTGTATTTTATACTTAATCTTTTAGACTGGTCTATCTGTGGACTTCACTTATTCCTGTGTATACATTATAATATAGTATACTGGCTTGCTATTCTGGCTTCTTGTCTTCCCATGCCATCCTGTAATGCAGTGTTCACAGCTCCAACAGAGTAAAGGGACAGCTACCCCATTGCCAAAAAGTGCATTGTAGGTGATAAAAAAGAATCATAAACATTGTTTGGAGTTGAGTTTCGAATTTCTCTTCTAGGTGACATAACTAAACAATGGAAAGCTTGTGCACACCCTGCCATAAGTGAAAATCTTCCTCTCTGTGATGCACATAGCTCTCAGCTGACCCCAGAGTCAACTCTAATGCTTGCTAACAAATACCAGTTTCCCAGGTCACTGCACCATTTTGCCTGTCCTTCTGCAGGCTTTGCACAGAAAATTCTAAATGCAGATATAGCATGCATAAAGTAAGACTACCAAGATATGCCTCCTCACTATGAAAAAATGTTTTAAGTCATTACATATTAAATAAAATTGAACCTTGAGTTTGGAGGGATGCCACTGGACACCATGGAGGCAGGGAACTATATAGACTGTGGTGCCAGAATGGTGGGGTTCCACTAGCCAACAGGACCTCTGCAGTCACACTGGGATGGGTTCTCAGTAGCTGTGGGATCCACTAGTCAGCAGGGCTTCATTAGTATAACAGGGATGGGTGCTTGGAAGGTAAGTGCTCCACTTGCCACCAATAGCCTGATGGTATCACGGATTGGTGGCCAGCAGGTAGTGGATTCTTCTAGCCACAACAGACCTAATGGTATCAGTGAGATGGGGGTAGCTGTGGGAGGTACCACTAGCCTCCTACATAAAGGGGATGGGCACTTGAAGGGTGCCTCTAATCATGAAGGACTATGGTACAGGCATCAGGACAGGGATCAAAGGGTGGCAGTGTCAATAGACACCAGGGACTACATAATTACAGGAATCAGTGAAAGGTAGCAGGTGCAACACAGGTATAATCCTAGGGTGCTTTAAATGGAAGGCAGGTCCCAAAGATACAATCAAAAAAAGGTGTTTAGCACTCCAAACCAGAATGATGCTCTGAAGCCCAACTTAATGCAAAATCATTTTTTATTGAAAATCATTTGAGTCTCTCTCCCAGCACTTCAGCCCAAAACTAGGGCTTTCATCAGGGGCTGTGTCCAAGCCTTTTTAGTATTGCAACTTTATAGAGAACACATTAAAGTAACATATACACAGAATGTAAATAAAATCAAATTAGTAAGCTTCCTTGCAAAAAAAGAAAAAATATGCTTGCTACAACATTTAAGCAACCACTTAGTTAATTCAAGCACATTTTGTGCTGTGGCAGACTTTTGAATCACATCTGGTTGAAAATGGGAGGTCAAATGGTCAAAGCAACAAAAATGTGGTTGAAAAGAGTAAGGGGGTGCTAATGAGCACCTATGCGGGAAGACGTGATCTCCTCGAGCTCCGTAACCCAGAGACTAAAATAAGTTAATATTTAGACTTTTAGAACTGGATTACCCATCATAATATTGTGATACGATTAAGCTATACAGCGGTAGATGAATATTTAATGAGTGTGCCCAGCAAACCCACCAGGAATGTGGGGAAAAGTCAGAAGAAGCAGCCGACTGGGCCCTCTTCCAAAACAGCAGGCCCTATATCTTTTTCGGTGGCAGATTTGGCGGTATTGGGACGTGAGGTGACTTCACAAGTCCTCGCTGCTCTGAATACCCATTTGGAGAAAATGGAAAATAAGATCGAAGCCAAGCTGCAACAAATTGCTGAGTGGACAGCAGCTCATGGGGAAATGCTGGTGGAAATGGAAGAGCGCACGTCCAGGGTAGAAGATATGGTGCAACCACTACCGGACAAAGTTGCTGCATTTGACAGGGAGCTAGAGGACCTCAGGGAGGCCCTTGACTATCAAGAAAATTACCATCGGCACACAAATTTGCATCTACGAGGTCTCTCTGAGGGTCAAGAAGGCACAGATGTGTTAAAATTTTGTGCGGAGCAGCTGCCAAAAGTCTTAAAACTACAGCGGAAAGGAGGGACACATAAGCTTGAAAGAGCACACCGCGCTGTGATGCCGAAACCAGGGCCGGGCCAACCACACCAAAGCATCATTATTCGATATCACAATTTTCAAGATCGGGAAGAAGTGATCAGAGCCTTCTGGCTCAACCAGCCAGTTGAGATCAATGGTGCCAGAATCCACATTATGCAAGATTATTCGACTAGGCTGCTAAAGAAATGCCGAGCATTCAGCACTGTGATGACCCAGCTGAGAGAGATGCACATAGAGCATTTTATGATTTACCCAGCCATCCTAAAAATAAAGCATGAAGGAGCTGTATTCTCTTTTTGGGATGTAGACAAGGCTACTATCTTTGTCAGTGAACTCAAGAAAAAGGTGGGCTGAAATAAAGATCTGGGACAGCTTACCACACCAGTGGGGCTTGCGATACCCACAAATCATTTTTTGGGGCTGATACCTATTTTATGGAGTTTTATAGACTTAGTTAAGTTGACCTCATGATGGCTAACAGTGTGTCCACCTAACCCTATACATGGATGACAGATCGGAAGCAGCTTTGCCTATAATACCATAGGCAATGGAAAGGGTCAGTGACAATGAGTGAGGCAACAACTGAGGAGCGCTCCTTACAAGGTAGGCCAGGAGGGGTGTTTGGCGGTTATGGCCTACCGCATTTAATATTGTTTTCATGTGGCCTGCTCTGCTGACCTCCGACTGGGCCAGATATTTGAGACATTCAAGCAATAAAGCTGCTGAGACTGCTCAGGGGTAGCATGTTGCATATTAGCCACATATGGGGGATGTTGAGGAGATGGCCTGTTTTGCTGTGCTCCTACGTGATGTTACTTTTTGGGGGATTTAAGTTTTTTCTAAGTGCTGTAGTATGCATCCAGGTTTTCTTTTATAGATTGGTCTCTGGGGGGGCGAGGGGGATGGCTGTTCAGGTAGCAGATGTTGAAAAACATAGCCATGTCAAAAGATGGCAAACAAGATGAAGGAAGTGAGGGGGGAGAGGATGGAGTTGCTATGGAACAGAATGTTAATAGTGAGACTTAGGGGTGTGATTGATGCTGGAATGGGGGAGGTAGGGGTAGAGGGAAGGGGGTGGGGGAACCAATGTAAAGGCACTGTGGGATTACAATAGGAGTAAAGGGTATGTCATACTGTTCTGTGTTTAATGTTTTTTGAATGTTTTCTTTTGTTGATTTTTGTAAGAAGTTCACTTTGTTAAATGTATTGCTATTGCTGTCATGGAGTGATTTGTTGATGTCCTGGAGGGAAAGAGATAAGATACAGAAAAATGTTGGCATATAATGAATTAGTCATACAATCCTAGAATATGCGTGGTTTCTCTTCCCCAATTAAGCGGAATTCTATTTTGACAGCCCTACAGAGGGTGCATGTGCAAGTAGCTCTATTGCAGGAAACACATTTGACATCGGTGGAGCATGTGAAACTTTGGCGAGGCTGGGTGGGAGCCTGTTATTCCTCTTCATTTAACTCTCGTAAACAGGGGGTGGCAGTCCTGATACATAAAAATCTACTCTTACAGGTCACAAAAGTGACTGCGGACCCAAAAGAAGGTAGATATACGTTAATATCTGGGACTCTCCATAGTGTACAGGTTACATTTGGGAGTATTTATGCTCCAAAAAATTTGGACCCGGAGTTTTTCAATAAAATCTTGGATATATTAGTAAAAAGAACAATTTGAGAACCTTATTATGGGAGGGGATTTTAATTGTACGCCAGATGCAGTCCTGGATCATTCAGTGGGTAGAGGGCGCCGGGACCCATGCATCAGGAAATGGAGGGAGGGAATTGCAGAGCTGAACATGGTGGATGTTTGGAGAATGGCGAACCCCCAAGGAAAGGAGTTTACTTTCTACTCCAATCCCCATAAGACATGGTCGAGGATAGACCACATATATGCTGCGTTGAGCTGGTATGAAAAGTTGGGAAAGGTGGAGCATGGGTCTATACAGATTTCAGACCATGCAGTGGTAACAGTATCTTTTCGTGGAAATCCTCTATGTACATGTTGGGGTCACAGGAGTTTCAGGAATATTTAAAGGACCAATTTAAATTTTACTTAGACACTAACGCCCTGACTGCCTCCTCCAAACAAACACTATGGGATGCTGATAAAGCCTATATGAGAGGTGCAATTATAGGTTATATGGCTAAGTATAGAAAGGACAAGCTGAAAAAACAAAAGGACCCTCAAAATAAGGTAAGGGTATTAGAGGGGAGGGTGGCAAGGGGTGAGGCAGCTAGGAGATGTGGCATACATTAGTGACAAGTAGAAAAGTACTAAACTCCCTATTGTTAGATGAAGCCCAGACAAGGTTATATTATTTTAAACACAGGATGTATGAATGGGGTAACAAACCAGGCCCTGTACTGGTTAACTTGGTTAAAGGAAGAAAAGACAAAATGCACATTGTGGGTATTAAGAATGCACGGGGTCAAGTTGTCACTAAATATTAGTAGATAAGGGGGGGGGTATTTAAAGAATATTATGAGTCACTGTACCAGACAGATGGAGGAAGAAAGGAGGGTTATATGCAAGACTTCCTTAATAGATACCAACTACCCCAAATAACAGTACATCAGCAAAAGATGTTAGGTAAGGAAATCACTAAGGAGGAAATTGTACTAGCCATCAATGCTCTGAAGTGTGGGAAGGCCTGTGGGTCTGATGGACTACCGGCAGAGTACTATAAATTATTAAAGGATAGTGTGAGGGAGATTATGTGGGAATTGTTTAAAGAGGGGAGGGAGAGAGGTGAGTTACCTGCAGCATGTGGCAATGCTATGGTGTGCTTGATCCCTAAGCCAAACAAGAACATAATGGAGTGTGCATCATAAAGACCCATATCCCTTTTAAACTGTGATGCTAAGATATATGCTAAGATCCTAGCCATGAGATTAGAGGACATACTCCCTGAATTGATCCATCTGGATCAAACTGGTTTCATGCAGGGGAGGCATTCATATCATAGGAAAGGTTCTTAATGTCCTGGCACAATCCAATTGACCTGGAGGGGCGGCCGTCTTATCTAGGGACTCTGAGAAGGCATTTGATAGGATTGAATGGCCATACCTATTTGAAATTCTGGTATGGTTTGGCCTGGGAGAGGACTATATAAAAATGGTTGGGCAGTCTATAAGACACCCAAAGCCACAGTGTTAGTGAATGGAATATTGTCGAAGCAAATCACATTACACAGGGGTACAAGACAGGGGTGCCTTTTATCCCCTTTACTTTTTGCAGTGGCAGTGGAACTATTAGCTATAGCTGTTAGGGAAGATCTGAGAATACATGGGGTGGAAGGGAAGAGTGGAAGGCAGCATAAGATTTTACTATATGCCGATGACATGATATCATATATTATGATACTCATGCAGTCCATGCCGGCTTTGTTAGAGGTTGTCTTTCAGTTTGCCACATTTTCTGGATATAAACTTAATCTGGAAAAATCTGAGATCATGTTCACAGGACACAAGGTGGGAGGTGGAGATAATACATGGGGCTTACGCAGAGTGGGATCATGTTTTACTTACCTGGGGGTTAAATTAGGGAGGAACCTTAGATCCTTATATAAATTAAACTACAGCCCATTATTGAAATCAGTGATGGATGAGTTAAACAGATGGAGGGCCCTACCTATTTCGTGGCTGGGATGTATTAATTTAATTAAGACGAATGTGTTGAGATTTATGAGTGGTTTTAACAGAGGAACAAGGGGCACTGATGAGGAATGTACACCACGGGCTCCTGATGTGCAATAAATATAAAGAAGCAGCATATAAATTTGTGCGCAGACTTTATAGCCCACCAGTGGCAGTTAATAGGTATAACACGACAGTCTCGGCCATATGCCAAAGATGTGGTACAGCTTTGGGTACATATATTCACTCATTCTGGTCATGCCCAATACTCCAGCCATTTTGGGAAGAAGTGGCAAAAGAACTGATGACCATGAAGGGGTGCTGCATTATGGCAGGGCCGCTTCTAATGTTGTTCGGCCTGGAAGATACAGACCAAGATGATTGGTCCCCTGCTGAAAGATGGGTTAGAAATCTTTTGATGCTGGCGCACTAATGTTTCCTAAATACATGGGTTTCTGGAGATAGACCTACCCTCAGACAATGGAGAAACTTGGTTTGGGAAGCTTTGAAGTTTAAAAACATGACTTATAAAGCTAGGGGGAGGGAAGAATTGTTCGCAAACATGTGGGCGCCATTTTGGCACACTATGGATCCTGTGGAAAGGGAGATGATAAGCTGAATCCCAGGACCAGGGGGCCAAAGAGGTATGGAGCAAAATTCCCTTTTGTTATAAGATGGAGTGGGAAGGCCTAAGCCACTAAGTATTCTTTGTTACCCTGGACTAGTTTCAACAGAAATGTAATACAGGGTTGAAGGACGTGTCAGTGTATAACATATATTAGAGATGAAACTTTTATTTTATGTATTAGATAGATTGAACCTCTGATTAAATGTTCTTTTTTGTGTGTGTGTGTGTGTGTGTGTGTGTGTGTATGGATATAGTTGTTTTATGTTGAAATATACGAAATGGATGGGGAGTAATAGTAAGTATAACTGGAAATTACTTGAAATATTTTGAAAGGAACACCCATGTATTTAATGGAATGATAAATGTTGTCCTTGTTATTGTGTTAATAAGATAAACAAATAAAAAGTTTATGCAAAAAAGAAAAGAGTAAGAAGGTAAAAAGTGAAGAGTTAAAGTGAAGGTGTGTTGGAGAGTGCATACAGTGTATGAAGATAAAGGAAAAAAGGGGTGGAGGGAAGTGAAGAAAGGTGACCTTCTTTACCACAATAATGGTCCCCAGCTTTTTCTGATAACCTAACATGTAAGTAATTTCCTGTACTAGTAATTCTTTGTTCTTTTTTATGGGTCCACCTTTCTTTACTCCCTCCTCTCTTCCCTTCCCCATTTCTTCCTTTATCTCCATAAACTGCTTGCACTCTCCAATACACCTTTTTTGTTGCGTTGACCTTTTGACCTCCCATTTCTCAACCAGATGTGATTCCCAGGTAAGCCTACTTTAATTTGTTCTCTATAAAGGTGTGGTACCAAGAATGCTTGGACACACCCCCTGATGAAAGTCCTAGTGCTAAGCTGAAGCACTGGGAGAGAGAGATTCGATGAATTTTCAATAAAAATGTTTTTGCATTAAGTTGGGATTCAGAGCATCATTCTGGTTTGGAGTGTTAAAAGTCTGTTATTTTAGTACATTATCATAGGAGGACTGGTATTCAGGGGTTGGGGGAGACCAGTCTCTACCAGGACTGACATAACAGGCACCCGCAGTATAGGTGCAAACCTGCCACTGCTTCCAATGCAAATGAGCCCATAATGGGCATGCTAGTGGCCTCTTAGTGCCTTGCATGCCCAATCAGCTCATTTGTATTTCTGAATGAATATTGAGTCACAGGTTCCGGTGCTATTTTATCTGGGGGTGTAGGTCCCCTTGGGCTGGATACAGCCCAGATCCATGTCGGGGCAACTTAGTGCTGCACTGACATAGGGCAAAATTCAGTAGAATAGTGCTGGTGTGCTATCTGACAGAATATAGCAACTTCCAGGTCACAGAGGTATGCTGTATTTTTTTCTAATAAAAGTTTATTTAGTTATATTATATTGGATACAATAATATACACAGAAAACCAGGTTATTTAAATCACATAAATTCATTATCAAACATTGTTCCTGACAACTATAAATAGCACAGTGTAAAAAACATGTATAGGATTAAAAGTCCAGTCAAATGTATGAAACAAGTTAAACTCACTAACTGATCAGTTTTTTATTTTCTTATTATACAAGTTCCAGAATAAATCAAATCTTCTGAAAAATTCCATGTTCTACAAAAAACTAAGAAAATGTTGTTTCTGTTCCATTTTTTAGAACAGTAAGTCAGTTGGACATTTCCAATATTTTAAATTAATCTTTTAATAGACATTGTGTTGGCTATGAAGATAGCCCACATAATTGTTTCCATCCCTTTTTTATTCAGTTTCAAATATGCATACAGTGGGATACTTTCTGTCGTGTAAATGAACATGTATTCTCTCCAGTAGATCAAATCACTGAGACCATCATTTTTACATAAAATGCAATCCCAGAATGTGTGTAATATGTCAGCATCTGGTTGTCCACAGTGCCAACAAAGTGTATCTTGTTTGATTTTTATTTTATATTGTGTGCATGGGGAATAATAAGCCCTGTTGAAAATTTTAAATTGAATAGTTGTGTCCTATGAAAAAATTGTAATCTTGAATTGAATTACACATTATTTGCCATTGTTGTTTTGTGAGGGATAAATGTAACTCACTTCCATTTTTGCATTGTGTTATTATATATTTTTTCTGGATATGTAACAGTTTTATGATCCAAGCAAAGGTTTTTTTTTTGATCTGCTGAAGAGAATCACAACACTCTCCTTCTATAGGAGATGACTATTTGGAGCCCTCTCCCAATGCTTAAAGTCTTTTTTATTGACTGAGCAAAGCTGAATGAAATAGAAATACTTGTGATTTTTTTTTAAATTCATATTTATTTTTGCATTTCTCCCACTCCATGATTTTTCCATTGTCCATAATATCATACCACTGTCTAATCCCTTTACCTATCCAGGATTTCTTGTAATGAACCCTCCCATTTATCCTAAAGTTTCAATTGTTCTGAATATAACTTGCAGGTGAAGCATTGGTTGGCCATTTTGTTTTATCAATGAATGTCTTCACTACTTTACTTACTTTTCTAATGCTACCACTATTGGACAGCATAAATTTCATTCATATACACTGTACCAGATATTTTGAATACGCACACATTCATGTTAGTATTCTTCTAAAATTATGTTTTCAACATCAGGAGTATTATTGTGGATATTTGCCCATGCTGTTAGTAATTTTACTGTATATGCCAAATGGTGAGCTTCTCTATCTTGGTAAGCCATGCCCCTCTTGATTTTTTTTCAAGTAATGCTTTTGCCAAGAAATCTTAGGTTGCTTGTAGTTCCACAAAAGTTTCTTAGTAAACAATTCATTCTTTTGAACCAATTCTTTGTAATATGGATAATAGTTGATTGAATAACAAGAATAGATTTGAAACTGCAAGCATTTTGATAATTTGTATCTTGCCCCACTCTAACCTTGCAATTGATCTTTTAATTTTGTAATTAATGTGTGATGGTTTAACAAATATAGCCCCTCTAAGCTATAGGTCAACATTATCCCCAGATAAATTTTGAAACCGGAAAAACCCGATTATCCCCAGATACTGCATTTCACCATTCTTAACAATGACATTAAATATAGTTTGACTATTTTAAATTTGGTCATAATAAAAAAAAAATCTGACTTATTTTCATTACTTCTATATCCTGCTACTTTAAAAAATCTGTTGATGATTACCTTTAATTCCTTTAAACTGTTTTTGGGGTGCTCAGGTAACAATAACAGTTCACCAGCATATACATTACTTTTTTTTGTTTCAGATGTAGCTATTTCTATACCATTATCTTTGTATTTTTTTTTCTAATTTCATTTAAAAGTATTTCTAAACCAATTACAAAGAAAAAGAAAGAGGGCACCTTTGTCACACTCTCCAAAAAATGAAAAAGTCAGAATATCCATTACTAATTCTGATACTTGGCATTGGGCATTCATACAAATCTTTGATTTAACTCATACAGGTGTCTGGGAATCCAAAATATGATAATGCATATAATAAATATTTCCATTCAAGCATACAAATGTGTTGTATTTATACAAGGATAACAGTATTGCTTTTAACTTTTCGTATGTATTCAGTTATAAATTGTATCCTATGTAGACTGTATGTATTGGCCAATGTGGAATAAAGCCAGTTTGGTTTTGGTGCATAAATCATTTAAAAGCGGGAGTATTCTATTTTTCAGTAATGTTATATATATTTTACAATTTGCAGTACATTTAAAATATAAACTTTTCAGTAATGTTCCCCAAAAATAGGATCTTTAACGTTTTTAGGAAATGATAATATGTATGCCATTCTGAATGAGTCTGGCATTTTGCATGTTTCCTGAATTTGTGAGAAAGGTCTTATTAATAATGATGAAATAACTGGCAATAGAGTTACATAAAATTCTAAAGTAAAGCTGTCTAACCCTGGACACTTTCCTTTTGCCATATTTAATGCTGTGTCTTTTACTTCTTGAATATTGATAGGTCTGGTTAAACATTCTGCTTCTGAAGAAGTAATTGTATAATACACATTTTTATAGTACATAAGGTCACTATTAGAATGATTGCATTCTGAGGTATAGAGATTTTTATAAAAAAAAATAATAATGAATTCCTCTTTTTTATCTAAGTGAACTGTTCCATCTTGATCATTTATGGCTGTTATTTCAATGTTTTTTTGTTCTACCATTATAAGTCTATTAACCAGACATTTACCTGCGTGTTTGTTGGATAGTTGCCATTTTTTTTAGTTTTAACCAAATTACATTTTACTTGATATATTTCTGATGAATATATTTTTTTACATTTTAAGTAGTCCTGCAATTTAGTATTGTGTCCATCTCTTGCTACTTTATCCAGTGATTTTAATTTTTCACTTACATCCAATCATATATTGTTACTCTTTCTATTCCTCCATGTTGCTTCAGAAATCAAAATACTCCTGAGAGTAGCCTTTAGTACATCCCATGAATGTATAATATTGTTGTGATGCACCAAAGTATCCTCACAAATGTTGCTTGTACCTGTAGCTGTTTAAATATATATATATACTGTATATATATATATATATATATATATATATATACACACACACACACACACACACACATACATACACAGTGAAGTCAGCCATGATGAAGAGCAGTAACTTGCAGTAATGCTATGTCACAAAATCCTGCATGACAAAGGGGTTTAATTGTCATTGACTTACAATGGCCCCTGCAGTAATGGTCAGATATCATTAATGGTCTATAACTCTATATTCAGACACTGTATAGCTAAATTTTTAGAAGTTAAAATGCAGTCAAGACTGGAGAACATGCTGCGTTTGACTGAGTAGGATGTGTACACTTTTCCTGTCTGTTGTCTCTCTTTCTCTCTCTCCTCTCTCTCTCTTTCTCTCTCTCTCTCTCTCTCTCTCTCTCTCTCTCCCCCATATATCTAAAAGATAATTACAAATCAAGAAATTGTCAAGCAAATAAGATTTGAATTTATCCCAATTAGTTGACGTGGAAGAGTTGTCCTGTAAACAGTTTTGTAGGTAATCAAAATCACCACCCAGAATACTATTGGGGCTGTTCCAGTTATATAACATCACATTAACCTCTGCTCTGGAAGACTAGGTCTGCTGTCAAAGGCACCTAGCTTCACCTGAGCTCTTTTCTTCTAGGTTGCTTGTAAGGACAGAGCAAGGAACCTTATCAGAGCAAGGAAAAGATTAATGTTTCTTTTTGCTAGGCAGATTTACTGTGTATTATTATTTTCTTTTGTACTCACAGGGGTTGTTACTGTTTGTTGCTAACATTTCACAGATTTATTTTTCTCTGATTCAAATTCTTGTTGCAGGGTATACTTTCTGCTGCATTATTACAGGGTGCACCTACAGGTTTGTGCTTACAGATTACTGCTGTTATCTTCTCTGATTCAAATTATTTTTTGCAAGGTACATCTTCTGTTACTGCTTCATTTTTTTCCTGTAGCAAAGGGTTTTTTACAGGGTATATCTTCTGTGAAATTATTACAGGTGGCGCTTTAAAAGATTACAGTTTTATCTATCATTAGGCTAAGCTTTCAGGGCTACAGCTTTTGTAGTGGCTGATTGTTTCTGCTCTTACCTTCTTGTTTCTTTTGTCTGTGGTTCTTTTTTCACTGGGGAAGGGGTCAGTCACCCACCCCATCACCAACCACCCAATACTACACTCCTTTTATAGGGTAATACAGTCATGACATTTCCTGTAGCAAAGCAGGAAGGGGAGGATCAGAAGGGTATTCACACACTGACCACATTTATAGGGGCACACATAATTTAACATGTTATAACAAGTTATACAAAAAACAAACAAACAAAACACAAAATTAAACTTTTGCTTTCATTTGCCTCCTTCCAATTACTCTGACCAGGTTATAAACTGAGCAACTCATCTGGAATGGATATTACTAACTGCAGGTACTGCAGGACACTTTTCAAAAGGGCAGTTATAAAGGATTTAGGACACTGTCCTACATGTTGGACCATTGGAGATCTAAGGGTTCAGCTCCAGGCAGCATGGGCAGAGACTGTGTATCTGAAATCACATATTCAGGAGGAAATATATTATAAGAACTGCCCTCCATTTCCTCAACATCCAACAGAAGCACCTTGAACTCACAGGGTAGTTAGTCCAGGAGCTTGGCAGGTGGTTAGAAGGAGCAAATCGGGTGTCCCATCACTCAGTGTTCTCCAATGTATCACCTCCTCAAACCATATTTTATTTATTTACTTTTTGTTAATCGGGTTAGGTGCACTATCCAAAGTTGACTATTTTCAGGCAAAATATAAAAACCACAAACAGGTATCTGCCTCTATCTCAGAAATCAAAGAAAGGGGCAGAGGACAATGCAGAACAGGACACTGCAGCACAGGAGCTAGCACAACAAAACTCACCCAAAACAGGGACCAAAACAAAAAAAGCAAGAAGGAAATCCCAAACACTTCTGATCATAGGAGACTCCATGATTCAGAAAGTTGATTCATGCCTCCAGCCAGGGGTAATGGTCAGATGTCTCCCAGGTACATCAGCATGGAAAAACACTGACCACATTGCTAAAATCATGCAGAAAGCAGGAGAAAACATTGATGTCCTGGTATACATACTGTAAGGCCTAATGATCTTGCCAGCTAGTCAGTTGTGGAGACCAAGGAACACCTGACCAGGCTGGGTAACAAACTGGCATCCATTTCATCCGGCATCTTCTTCTCTGAGATCCTTCCAGTCTGGGAGAGGGGGGCAGATGGACAGAAAGTCATAGAAGGGTAGATAGGGGAGCTAAACATGTAGCTCAAGGGCTGGTACCAGGAAAAAGGACACACATTTGTAGGTAACTGCCAAGGGTTTTGGGAATGAAAGTTTTTAAAATTCAATGGACTGCATCTGACTAAGGAGGGAGTCAGTGCATTGGGGCAGAAGTTTGACATCTTTGCAGAATATTTAAACTAGAAAATGGGAAGGGGGTGCAGCACCTGATACATCGAATGAGAAGAACACCCTTCCCCCCTCAGCTAGTGATCAAACAGGAGTTCAGCATGGTTGTAGTTCATTTGCATAACCAGATAAGGGAAAAGGTCTGGCTTCCCATATGATGCACAGGGGACATGCTGGACCTCACCCAACAACTAACTCACTGAAATCTAGCCAATGGAAAATCATGTGCACAAATGCTTGCAGTCTGGGAAACAAGATCCCAGACCTGCAGGCAACAATGGTAGAGGCTAAACTAGACATAATAGCCATTAGCAAGACATGGCTCACCAGTAAGCACACTTGGGAGACTTCAGTACCTGGCTATGTACTATTCAGAACAGATCGAGGTACAAAAAGGGGAGGGGTGTAGTGGCCCTTTATGTCAATGAAAATATCAAAGCTACAGAGATTCAGAATACACATAAGGAGCCAGAAGAACTGTGGGTCACCCTGGAAACAGGAAATAGGACAGTCATACAAACTAGGGTTGTCCACAGGCCTCCAGACCAGGAGGAGGGCATAGACACATTACTGTTAGAAGACATCTAAAACATCACAGCTAAAAGGGAGGTTCTGATAATGGGAGACTTCAACATGTCAGATACAGATTGGTCAATACCAGCTGGAACATTTGCCAGAACTAGACACATAGTGGATTCCCTGCAGGTGGAGGGCCTCAAACAACTGGTAGAACAAACTACAAGAGACAGTGCTATCCAAGATCTAGTACTGACTAATGGAGAAAGGATCTCAGATCTCCAGGTAGAAGGTCACCTGGGGGCCAGTGGCCATCACATGGTATGGTTCAATTTGGCTACTAGAACTAAATCATCCCATTCCAAGGCAAAAATATGGGACTTCAGAGGAGCTGACTTTGATAAGATGGCCAACAGAGTTAAACTAGCCCTGGCAAGAAGAAATACAGGTGTGGGGGTACAGGCAAAGTGGGCAAGCATTAAGGATGCAATACTTGAAGCAACATCTCATTGTGTTAGAGAGAAAGGCAAGAGCAAAAGAAGAAGGAAACCACTTTGGTTCTCAAAAATAGTAGCAGGAAAGGTCAAAGCCAAAAGGCTGGCCTTCAGGAAATATAAGGGAATGCAGCGGGATGAAGACAGGGAGGCATACCAAACTTTCCTAAATGAAGCAGGGAAGGCAGTAAAGCAGGCAAAGGCCCAAAACAAGGAAACACTAGCATGAACAGTAAATAAGGGGACAAGACTTTCTATAGATACATTAGTGAAAGGAGAAAGTCCAGAGGGGGTATTGCTAAGATCAAAGGGGATAAGCGGAAGTGTGAGGAGGAGGACCAAAGAAAAGCATCTATCCTAAATAGATACTTCTGCTCAGTATTTACTGAGAAGAAGGTAGGGCATGGTCCACAGCTCAGCACCAGGGACACTGGGGGGGAGAGGTGTGCACTAGTCCCTTCACAAAAGAAATGGTCCTACAAGAGCTCACTAAGCTCAGGGTAGACAAGACAATGGAACCTGATGGCATACATCCCAGGGTACTAAAGGAGCTAAGGGCGGAACTAGCAGAGCTATTATTAGAACTGTTTAGTGACTTTCTAAACAAGAAGCGGTCCCAGAAGACTGGGGAAGGGCTCATTTGATCCCGCTCCACAAGACTGGTAGCAAGGAGGAGGCAGGAAACTACAGACCAGTCAGTCTTACTTCAGTAGTGGGCAAGATTATGGAGGCACTCCTTGAGAAAAGGATAGTGCAACACCTGGAATCCATAGGAGCATAGGATCCAAGGCAGCATGGGTTTACAACAGGAAAGTCCTGTCAAACTAATCTCATAGATATCTTTGACTGGGTAACCAGAGTGTTGGACCAAGGGGGAGCAGTTGATGTTGTTTACCTTGACTTCAGCAAAGCTTCTGATACTGTTCCATATAGAAGATTGATTAATAAGCTGGGTAGGCTCAGGGTGGGTAAGAAGTTGGTCAACTGGGTGGCAAACTGGTTGGTGGGCAGAAAACAGAGTGGTGGTAAATGGTATACAATCAGAAGAGATGCAAGTCACAAGTGGAGTACATCAGGGATCAGTCCTGGGACCAGTCCTCTTCCGTATCTTTATCAGTGACATTGCAGATGGACTGGAGGGTAAGGTTTGTCTGTTTGTCGATGACACCAAGGTCTGCAATAGCATTGATGATCCAGATGGGGTGGGCAGAATGAAAATAGATCTGGATAAACTGGCAAATGGTCAGAAGAGTGGCAAATGGGGTTTAATGCAAAGAAGTGCAAGATAATGCACATAGGGAAGAGAAACCCTGAAGCCACCTATAGCTTGAGAGGGGAGTTGCTGGCAATCACAAAAAAAGAAAGAGACTTGGGCATCATCATCATCATCATCACAGATGACCTGAAATCATCCACACAGACCACTAAAGCAGTAGGCAAGGCTTGGTGAATGTTGGGGTTTATTAGTAGGGGTGTCACAAGTCATAAGAGGGAGGTATTAATCCCTCTTCACAAGACACTGGTTAGGCCCTATGTGGAGTACTGAGTGCAGTACTGGGGGCCACACCTACACAAGGACATTAATAAAATAGAGGCAGTCCAGAGACGGGCAACCAAAATGGTGCAGGGACTGCCTCAGAAAACATATGAGGACAGATTAACAGAGCTCAACATGTATACACTACAGCAAAGGAGGGAGAGAGGTGATGTGATCAAAACTTTCAAACATCTTAAGGGCATTAACAAGGTGAAAGAGTCAAACATGTTTCAATATAAGAAAAATAGCAGGACAAGAGGACAAAGCATGAAATGAGAAGCAGGCCAATTAAGGGGGAATGTGAGGAAGTTCTTTTTCACAGAAAGGGCGGTGGATGCATGGAATAGCCTACCTCAGGAAGTGGTGGATATGAATAAAGTGCAGGGCTTCAAACAAGCATGCGATAGGCATAAGGGAGCAAAAAAGATGAGTATGAATAGATAGGCCATTGACAGAGTACAGACCTATGGCACATTCATAAGGTATAAAAAATGGGCAGACTGGATGGGCCTTGTGGTCCTTATCTGCCATCAACTTCTATGTTTCTATGCTAGAAATGAACCAAATCCCTTAAATGGTGCATAGCTTGAACCAAGGACAACATTTTTTTTTTCTCTATTAATGTTTCTCACACAGAGGTGGAGATGTCGTGATACATCATGCTGATGCATGGGCTAGGCAGTACAAGAGTAGCTGCTTTCTCTGTTCCCCACGTGTTCTTGCTAAAATAAAAAGTAACATCTCTGATGCAAGAATTGGAATACAAGAGACTGTAATATGCCATATTTTCACCTCTGTAATTCAGCTGTCTGTTTGCTGGACCAGAAAAAATCGGTAAGAAAACTCTGGGTACATAGTATCCATGCTGTAATATCGGAACACTATACATGCTCTGAGAAGAGCTGTACACCCCAGTACGCTACCTAAAATTAGTACCTCAGAGGAGGAAGAAGATGGCCTCTGGAAAATCTTAGACAACACTGCCTGGACAAAATAATCTTAGTTAAAAAAGAGAGAAAGTGGTATTTGGGCATCCTGCTATATAACAGAGTATGGAGTCAAGTAGTACTGGTGTCAAAAACTAACTGAGATAGCTACAAATTAGATGAGTTTTAATCAAGGTGGATGTTTAGTTATTTGTTGATTGATTGATTGATTGATTGCTTTGAAAATTGGTAACCAGGAAAGACACACTGAGCCAAGGCTCATTTCCAGGAGCAACCCATGGAAAGGGTTACAGGAGGAAAACAATGAAATATAATACAGTGCATGACATGGTGCAGATAAAGTGCAAACAGCTTAACAGTAAGAATATATAACTGGTACAAATGTGGAACAAGAGAAAGTGCAAATATGTTGTTTAGGTGCAAGTGGAGGTGAAAAACTGAGATTGACATCAAAGCAGTACAAAGGCAGACACAACAGTGCACTAAGGAACAGTTGTATTTAGAGGTATTGAAAAAACTAAAATACCAGAATCACTATGGGTGCTCTCCTATGGAAAACAGGTGAAGGTGGGTGAAGAGAGGAGTTTCAGATGCACCTGACTAACATTAAGTAGCAGCAGTGATGAATGGAAAAAAGGAGCTGATTTCAGAGTGATGACAAGTGATAAGAGAAGGCAGACTGCCCAGCAGTGGAATGGGGGTGATAAGTGGAGAAGGTTCACTGTGCCCTTGAGCACAGGGAGCTTGGTGCAGAGGGAACTGGCAAGAGGAGTGAAGAGAGATAAGATGCCAGTGAGCCAAACTAGTACTTGGAGGTGAAGGTAGTGTTGTGTGAGTGGAAACATGAAGGTAGAGGGTAGATGGATGGAGGGGAGTAGAGGGAAAAGTAACGTTTATGTGGAAGAGAGTTAGTTGCAAAGCAGCAAATGGCATTACAAAGGGTGCCCAGTCTGGCAAGGGGAGTGGAAGGGACTGTACCATAGACCACATCTGCATAGTCAAAGATTGGAAGCACCATGTTGATGACCAGGTCATGGCAGACCAACAGGAGCAGACAGATGTACTGAATTAATGAAAAGAAAATATGACTGTGAGAACCAAAGAAGAAACCCAAAGCCACAGCAACAACAGAAAGGGGTGTTCAGACATTCTGCCATTCATCAGAGTCCGGGGCTGAGACCAAGAAGCGATGGCTGTTTAAGAAACCAGAGCACCAAAGAGAAGCGATACAAGGCTGAAGAACAGAAAACAAGCAAAAAAGATAAAAAAAATGAGAAAGCTGTATAAGCAGATAGAAGTTTTTAGAAACATGTGGAGGCTAAGGTCAATGAATAACTGAATGAAAATTATATTGTGACTAATACATCAAAAAGGAAAATGAACTTGAAAATAATGCAATATACTGGATGAGGTTTAAAAGCAGCATAGCAAGAATGGAAAGTGGTAACTTTTTTAGCACAGTCTTCATTTCATTTAAGTAAACAGCCCTCTTATCATTGAATCTCTGTCCTTTTCATGCAGGCCAAAGCTGGGGCTGATGCTAAAACGGGGTCCACAGCTCACAAAGAGAATTTTTAGCTCACCATAATAAAACAAATAGTAAACTATTTAAAGTCTCAGATAAAAAATCAGAAAAATGTGAAGACAATAAGGAAGAAAATGTGAACAGTGCCTCCTTAAGTCCAACATCAGATAATACTAGCAAGATATCAATCAAAATAAATTGAATCAGACACAGCTTCCATTTAAGAACTGTTGTAGTTTCTCTTATCCTAAAATGGACCCAAAACATAAATGGAAGCTGAAAAATGAATGGAAAATGAAAAGAAAAGGACAGAAAAATGGTTTAGGCCAAATCCATGGATCTACATCAGGAGACAGATCAAAGGACATTCCTGTACTAGTAACTTCTACAGATTCTGTGTCCAGTGATGATAAAGCAGAAAGTAGTAAGGAAAAAAGAATATCAACCAAAATGGCTTTACAGATTATTAGTAGTATCAATACCTTACAAGAAAATGTACACAGGCATCAATAAATTTCTGACAGCGTATTCTTTTTTTAATTCTTTTTGGTAACCAGCTAAGGCCCACTAGGCACAAGTGCTTATTTTCAGGGGTGGCCCGGGAGCACTGAGGTGGTTAAGTGACTTGCTCACAGTCACACGGTATATGAGTGGAGGTTGTGGGAATCAAACCCAGGCCTATTGGATGTACCAAGCTCATTCACTGCTCATTAGTCTAACCTCTAGGCTATACTGCCAGCCAACTTCAATGTTTAATCTACAATCAGCAGCACTGATTGGAAGTTAGAAAAAGAATTCAAAATAATCAACAGACTTGAATAGAGCAATCTAATTTAGAAGACAATGTGAACCCAATGATTCATGACTTGAAAGATATTCAGAAACAACATGAACCATTTAAAGCAAAATTGAAAGATCAGGAGAATAGATCAAGAAGAAAAATATTAAGATTTTTGGATTATTACCAGTCTAGGAAAACTCTGAATCTCTCCCTATGTCATTACTGAGATGTTCAAACTACTTTTAGAAACAGATAAAAGCATGCCAATAATTGACAGAGCACATTGGCTTGGACAGTTCCTGGAGAAGAAAATCAAAACACTTCATGTACTGCTATTATTTACCTTAGATGACAAATCCAGGATTCTACAGGTTTACAATAAATTTAAGATCTTTAAATTCAGAGACCAACAGATTTATCTAAAACAAGACTTCACAAAACATTTATGGACTTTAAGGAAACAATATGCAGCTATACTGCAAATCTTGTGGAGAGACGGCATTAAAACCTATGTTATCTATCCAGAATTGCTGACAGTTATATTAAATCAATAGACCTTATGATATGAGAATGTTGCAAATGCAATTAAGTACTTGAAAATGTGTCTTCCCACTCTGCTTCTTTCTGAATACTACTAAGATTACTGTAACATAATTATTTGACTGTGTAGCTCAGGCATGGAAACTACTTTAAGCACTGTAAAAAGTGTGCTTGTGTTAATTGATTAATTAGACTAGAGGACTAGAGAAACTAGCACATGCTACAGTGGCTGCTCCTCTGGGATTTTTTGGTGCTGCCAGACTAGAGGTCATTAGCGTAGCATGGGAGAGGGTTAGGTGGAGGGAGAAAATGCTAAATGAGTCATGTTTTTCTTTTTCCTTTTTTTGTTTGTTCTTGGGTAGAAACAGTAAAAATAATTTTTTTATACTGAATCCAGTCAATTTTATCCATACTGATTATGTCAATGGTACATGATGATTGTTAATATTCAAAGAGCCTCATGGAATGTTAATGGGATTAACTTCCCTATGAAAAGTTACAGAATACCATCCTGAATAAAAAAAAACTCAGCACAGAGCTTTTTTTTTTTTTTTATGAGACATTTCTAAATAACAAAGAAATTCAAAAACTAAAAACAAAAATGTGGGAAGGATCTTTATTTAATTCACAAAGTCAGTCTAAAAAGAATAAAGGAAAAGCAATACTGCTTAGTAAAAAAAATTAAGGGTAAAGTTATTGACACAGCATCAGACAGCCATGGTAGGATGATTTTAATTAAAATATTAATAAAGAAAGTACACTGTGGCCCGAATATTCAGACTGCGCCAGTCAGTGGTGCAAGGCTGGGTGTATACCTCTCAAGTGCTACGAATTCTGCATAGCGCTATGATTTTCACACTCAAATTTACCATTGCTCCTCACAGGTTTACTGATGTTCCTCATAATGTTAGAGGTATTTCTGGACACACGAACTCTCAAATCTTTGAATTAAGTTGATAGAAACATTCCTTATCACTAACTATATGGGTCCCACTATATGTAGATATAATATTGTTTAAAATAAGAAAGTGCTACACATTCTGGCCCTTTGCTATGATTTTTGAGGGCCAGTGCTATGATTTTTAATGCTGAGAGATTGAGAAGTATGCCTGGATACAGTGCAATGGTGATGCGCTGGGGCCAGGTGCAGGTGATATACAACAGGGTTGCACCATGGCACAACACCATTGAATATGGAATGGTCAGTGCACATATTGCACATGGCGCAGTGGCACTGTGCCAGCACAAGCCACGGATGGGGAGCACGGGGATGTGCCAGCTCAAGTGCAGTTGCTCTAGGTGCATCACCCACGATATTCAGCAGGGGGCATGCAAATGAGGCCATAATATATGCAAGGCACATATGGGGCCATTTGCATTCATTATGGCCCCATTTACATGCCTTGCGCATGGAAGCCTGGCGACTTGCACCTGGCACCCTGCACAGCATCACATGAGCAGTGGGGATGCCAGGGCATCCCCCGCCCAGTAGCTGTGATCACATGGTATATGTTAAGAAAGAAATCCCTAGTAGTCTAGCAACCTCCAGCTGCCTGCCAATGATGGGGGGAAGCAGGGTGGGCAAGGAGTTCTGCGTGGTTGGGAGGTGCCACTGGATCACCAGGGCAATACATTACAGACATTTACTGTGATTGCAGCAATGGGTTGGGGGGTTCCACTAGACCACCAGGGATGGTAATATTTACATATATCGGGGAATCAGGGACTTGGGTGGGAGGGAGACCACTAGCCCACCAGGGATGGTCATGTATTATATATATTGGGGTCCTGGGGACTTGGGGGAGCCACTAGACTACCGGGATTTAGTTCATAACATTTACAGTGCAATCGCAGCAACAGGTGCGTGGGGGTTCCACTAGGCCACCAGGGTTGTTTGTACTTGGGGACAGTGTTCTAGGTGGGCAGGTGGCCACCCACGGTGGGTGGCTGCTGTGTTGTGCCATACAACACAGAGCCCATCTGTGGGTGGCTAGGATGGTCATGTATATATATTGGGGTCTTGGGGACTTGGGGGAGCCACTAGACCCCTGATATATATGATACATGACCATCCCTGGTGGTCTAGTGGTCCCCCTCCACCCGAGTCCCTGATTCCCCAATATATGTAAATGTGACTGTCTCTGGTGGCCTAGTGGAACCCCCTGCCCATCGCTGTGATTGCGGTAAACCTCCGTAATATATTGCCCTGGTGATCAGTGGCACCCCCTCCACCCACTCAGAACCCTTGCCCACCCTCCCACCCCATCATCAGCGGGCAGCTACATCCTGCCTGCATGCCACCCTTCCACCTGCCGATGTGAACCAATGGGTTTGCAGGGCATACTGTACTAGACAGTCCCAAATATGTGAATGAAGTCATTAACATATTTGGGATTGTTTAGCACAGTATGCCTCTGCAAGCCCATTGGTCCACACTGGGGACCAAAGGGCTTATAGCCCATACTGTACCTGTCATTCGGCGGGTGGAAGGGTGGCATGTGGGCAGGATGCAGCTGCCTGCCAATGATGGGGGGAAGCAGGGTGGGCAAGGAGTTCTGCGTGGGTGGGAGGTGTGGGGAGTGCCACTGGATCACCAGGGCAATACATTACAGACATTTACTATGATTGCAGCAATGGGTGGGGGGTTCCACTAGACCACCAGGGATGGTAATATTTACATATATAGGGGAATCGGGGACTTGGGTGGGAGGGAGACCACTAGCCCACCAGGGATGGTCATGTATTATATATATTGGGGTCCTGGGGACTTGGGGGAGCCACTAGACTACCGGGATTTAGTTCATAACATTTAAAGTGCAATCGCAGCAACAGGTGCGTGGGGGTTCCTCTAGGCCACCAGGGTTGTTTGTACTTGGGGACAGTGTTCTGGTTGGGCAGGTGGCCACCCACGGTGGGTGGCTGCTGTGTTGTGCCATACAACACAGAGCCCATCTGTGGGTGGCTAGGATTTGTTCCTACTTTTCTGGAGCTCAACTTTGAGCCCCCCTGTGTGGTGCAATGCAGGGTTGTGCCAGTATATGCACCACATATCCCGAGCTGAATATTGGGATGTGCCACATATGCATGGGCATGCCCCATGCATCTGCACCGCATATGATTACATTGCACCCCAGCGCATTGGGATTTGTGCTGCACCGAGCAGCCTTTCCAATATCCCGCCCGGGCACAATGCAGGGTTGTGCTGGTGCAACTCTGTTGCGCCAGGTGCAACCCCTTTGAATATCTGGGCCTGTATGTTTTAAAGCTTTGCAAAAGTATTTATTGTAACTAAAGTCGCCATTGAGATCCATAGATCAAGCTGACAGGAGGATGTGTCTGCTAATTTATGGCCTTAAAGAATATATTATTTATTGTTATTCACAATGCTTTCACATGTGGTAGAATAAGAATTCAGATTCTTTTCACAGCTGGTTTCACTAGGTATGACCAGGAAACACTTAAATGACAATACCCATAAACATTCACTTAATGTAAGGAATTCATGTTTACATGATTATGCTAGATGAGTACTAAACTGCTAGCATTGTAATGAGCACGAATTAACATTATTTAACAAAATGTGCATTTCTTATCACATGCTGCTCCAGCTGTTATTTCTAATGAAAACTTGCATCATCTCAACTTGAAACATCAGATAAAAGTATGTTGGATCAGCTCTAGAGGTATTTTAGTTGCTAGTAAATGTTGAAAGCATACACAGTAATGGAAAAACGTCATTACTCGAAATTTCCTAGGAAAAAAAAAAGGTTTTTACAAATTTCAAAGCATTGTTATGAAAGTGAAAGAAGGTAAATGCCTCCCAATGAGCAAATAAAACATTTTTAGCAAAACTGGAGAATATTCATCCTTCTAATAAAACTGGTGATTATTGACTGCAAACTGCAATTGTTCACCAAAATTATCAGCATTTCATTGGCAAAAATTAAAGTCAAGAAAGTGGTTTCACTCAGGCAGGATCTGAATTTTTGAGAGGACAATCATTTATTTTTTCCTGAGTCTAAAGAGTGGCAATTTCAACAGGTCGTACAAATTGCACAACTCAAATGAGAATGTAAAGTGGCAACAATATGAGCTACATCATTGCTGTGAAAGAGATCCATACTGTTACTGCCCTTGGTAATATATTTATTCACTGAGAAGAAATAAGGATCTGATTACACTTTTAAGCCATATGATGGATGAGAACGTGTAATCAATTCCACATGGCAGAACAGTATGCTGAGCCAAATAATGAGGAAACATTCTCCTTGTCTGTATCAGGGAATGGCTGGCACTGGAAGGCAATTAATTTAATCTGTGATATAAAAATCACCCAAAAAACTGCACAATAACAAGCAAAGAACTATCAATGTAATGCTGATCACAAACAGATTTAAGTCTAACTGAACTGCTTTAAAACATAGAGCAATTTAAATGTAGATATGAAAGCATGAAAATGGCAGCAGATACAGGTCATACGGTCTATTGAGTCTGCTCAAGTGTGCATCTCACAGTCTAATCTAATCTAATGCAGCTGCCCCCCCACTCCTTGTCCATCCATCTGATTTATCATCCCCTTCAGCAGACTCCCCCCTCACCAGCTTCCCCCCAGTTTTGACCTTACCTTTGACCCTGTCCCACCCACTCTTAAAACTGCCCACAGATTTCAATGATATCACCTCCACTGGCAGTGCGTTCCACCTCACCACCACCCTTTCTGTAAAGTAGCGCCTCCTCATTTCCCTCCTGAATCTTCCAACTTCCAGTTTCAGATTGTGTACCCTTGTGTCCCTCCCCCTCCCTTTAATCTAAACATGCCCTCTGTACTAGTACCAGGTGACAATCTCACAAGGAGAATGTTGCAAGTCAAAACCACACAACAGGAATAGCATGAGTCGAAACAGCTACAGGATACACAATGCTGCACAACAGACATAGTATGTGACCCTGTAGCTGTTTCCGGGATAGAGGGTTAGAGCTCTGCCAGAAGGGGGTCCACTGAGTAGCTGCTGTGGCTCAGGGAGTAGAGCCATTAGTGCTGCAGAACAATGGCGTGGCTGTGGATCAGGGTTCCATTCCCAGTCCCAGATCAGGTAAATCATTTTATTTTTTTTATCTTGTGATGCCCCCACCTGAGTTTCAACCCCACCCCGAGTTGCCCCTCTGGGAGGAGGTTATTTTAGTACAGGGGCTTCAGGGGGTGCAGTCTTCTATAAGGGGGATGCAGGGGCAGAGCGCCCCACAGAAAATAATTTATATGTTTTTAGTTGTGGTTTCTGTTTAAACAGCACGGTATAGTGCTGCACCATTTTGACTTGCAACATTATGACCCTGTGCCCTCAGTACTAACCCTATTCATGCCCTTTAAGTATCTAAAGTTCTCAATCATAAAAATACAAAGTCACACATGCCCCCACAATGCAAAGCATCATGGGCTGCATATGCAAATCACCACAGAATGTTATGCTGGTCCAACTTTAAGCAGAATTGCATGGTGCCGAAAGGCCTCTCACACAGTTTGCAAAGGGTGCTAACAGAAAACATAGACACGTGTTTCGTCCTACCAGGACTCATCAGTATGCCTCGTCTGTTTAACACCCCAGTTCTCAATCATATCCCCTCTCTCCCTTCTATCCTCCAGGGAATACATGTTGAGCTCCCACAGTCTTTCCTCCTATGGTTTGCTTCCCAGCCCAAGGATCATCTTTGTCACCCTGCGCTGGACCCATTTCCAGTAGTTTGATGTCCTTCTTTAAATAGGGGCACCAGAATCTGCACACAGTACTGCAAGTGATGTCTCACCAGCAACCTGTACAGTGGCAGAATGACTTCATCTCTTCTAGAGGTGATTCTCCCTGCCAATGCACCCCTGTATCTTATTAGCCTTGGCTGCCACCTTCCTACACTGTGATGAGGGATTTATGTCCCCTGTGACTAGTACCTCCAGATCCTTCTCCTCCACTGAAATGAATAACTGCAATCCCCCTAGCCAGTAGCAATTCCCAGGGTTCCTGGCTCCCAAGTGTATGACTTTGCACTTCTTAGCATTGAACCTCAGCTGCCATGTATCTGACCAGTGCTCAAGTTTTGCCACATCCTCTTGTAGTACCTGACCCCCTTCCACACTCTCCTCCTCCACACTGATCTTTGTGTCATCTGCAAACAGGCTGATACTTCTCCTAATTCCATCTGATATGTCTGCAATGAAGATGTTATTAGCATAGGTCCTAGTACCGAGCCTTGTGGGACCTCACTGGTTGCAGCTCTGGGAGTTGGGAGTTCTCCCCCTACAACTACCCTCTGCTGTCCATCCTGCAGCAAGTTCCTAACCCACCCAACCACTTTTTCCCTCAACTCCCAGGCTTCTCAGCTTACTAGTCAACCTTCCATGTAGCACTGAGTCGAAGGCCTTGCTGAAGCCCAGATTCAGGACATGCACCACATGGCCCCCAGTCATCAAGTCAAAAAAGTCAACCAGGTTTGTCTGGCAGGATCTGCCCGAGACAAACCTATGTTGCCTATCATCCCGGAGAATATTCTCCTCCAGAAAGATCACCATCCTCTCTTTAAGGATGGTCTCCACTCACTTCCCCACGATGGAGGTAAGGATGACTGGTCTGTAGTTACCTGGTTCAACCTTGGGCCCACTCTTATGAAGGGGCACCAGATGTGCCATCCTCTAGTCCTGGGGTATGTATCCAGTCCCCAGGGAGGTGCTGAACAAGTCTTCCAGAGGTCCCACCAGGATCTCTGCCAGCTCATTCAGTACCTCTGGATGTATGCCATCTGGCACTGGAGTCTTATCCACCTGAAGGGACCTAAAGACCTCCAACAACCTGCTCACTGGGATCTCCCCATCTGTTACCCTTGCTCCCCCATGCCCACTCCATCTTCCCCTGGGGGCATAGGCCCATCCCTCTCCTTGGTAAACACTGAATAGAAATAACAGTCATTCCAAGGTTTAGGTACTCAACAGTCTTGTAGAAATGAACGTCAACACTTAGAAATAAATTTAAGCATTTTATTGCAAAAGAATTTAAAAGACCAACCACAAAGGTCCATACACACTTTACACATTTTGGGTTTCTTTGAATCCTTTATCAAAGGCTAATGTACACCATTTAATTGATACGATAAATACTCGCTGATTAACTGACAATAAAATGACATCACAATTACAAAGTTCAGAATTATTGGTGAAACCCAGTCACATGCTATACACCATCAAGTTAGTTGAAAACCCACTTCAAATAACATTCAATAATACAAACAGATGGGAGTTGCTTTACTAGTGCCAGTAGGGAGATAAAGAGGAGGGGTGAAGCATAGAGTATCTCTTTAAAAATGCAGTTACCAAAACAGTTTATATTTATATTTCTGTCACAATACATCCAAAGTTCTGTTTATTTTTTCTCTAAATATGGTCTGAGTTCAAAACCAGTGTTCAGACCCGGACTCTTCATACCATGTAATTTTATTTTCCAGAACTATTCCCTTTTAAGCAAAATATTATTAAAATATCTCCCTCTGGGGTTTCTTTTTACTTTGTCTATTACTGTGAACTGAAATTTGTGTTCTTCTCTATTATCAGTTTCAATAATGTGCATAGCAATGCCATACTGGGGATCCTTCCATTAGATTGCCCTCATGTCCTCACCCAATCTTTGCTTAAATGGTCTCATAGTTTTTCCAATGCAAAAGACTAGACAAGTGCATTGTGCCAGATAAATCACTTCTGCCATGTTGCAGGTTGTCAATGGTCTAATGCCAATCTCTGTCTACATTTACACTTGAAAAAGTACTACAGCTTTTAACAGACACACAGTATAAACACTTTTTATATCTAATGCATCCTTTTTTTTTGTTCCAACCATGTTGGTTCCCTCTGATCAATAAAATGGCTATTCACAAGCCTATCTTTTAGAGATAGGGCTTTTCTATAAGACATTCGTGTTGGTGTAGTTGATATCTGCTTAAGGGCCGGGTTGCTACCTAACACTTTCCAGTATCTATTTACAGCTTCTCTCACTTGGTGGACTTACATGGAGAAAGTAGTGACAAAATTAAACTTATAATGTTCCTGCCCTACCTCTGCATTGTTTTGACTCTTGTCCTGTAAAAGATTTTTTCGATCTACATTGTCTGTAATATTTCTTGCTTCCTGAATGTTCTGATTGCTATATCCTCTTCCTTGTAGTCTTAAAGTGTGGGAATCTGCTTCCTCTCTGTAAGTTCCTACTCTGCTACACTTTCTTTTTGTCTGAAGGAACAGTCCCTTCTGAATGCTGTTCTTAACATGTGATGGATGGCAGCTGGAGGAAATTAATAGTCCATTGCCATCCACCTCTTTCCTATACAATTTGGTTTCAACTCCCCCCTTGCTATTTTTACAGTGTAACATCCAAAAAATGTTCATTCTGTACATCGCTATCGCAAGTAAACATAGATGAATATTGGTACTGTGCAAATAGGAGATGAAACCTTCTAACTCTGTCATAGTCCCAGCCATATTAAAAGGATGGCATCAATATAACGACCCCCAGTATAGCATTTTGTCGTTATATTAATTTTTTGTGCCATCTATCACATATTGATTCTCCCAATGCCTAACATACAGATTTGCCACAGCGGGGGCACAAGTTGCCCTCATTGCTGTCCCTTTAATTTGTAAAAACATCTGATTGTCAAACAAGAACATATTGCATTTCAGTACATATTCTAACAGTTTCACAACCAAGTCTATTGGGGGACCTGTTTGTTCTGTTCTAGTGTTCAAGAAAAAAGCCACAATGTCTACGTAAGCATTAAACTACAACAGAGCATGGTTCTACTGTGGAATTAATTTGTGGTTGAGGGGTGTTGTGCACAAGGTGGCAGGCCGAGTGCCTCCAACCACCCAACCAGGGATATATTCCACAATAGAAACATGCTCTGTCATGGTTTAATGCACTTGTAACATGGCAAGCACAAGCCAAACATTGTTTTCAGTTAAGTAACTGTGGTACAGAAAGAGAAAATCACAATATTGGTTTAGAAAATATTTTATCATGCTCAGCTCTAAATGTTTTATAGGCTACATAGATGTGCAATTGTGCATGTGCACATTGAATATTCTATATATTATATACATTATAGTGTAATTTTTATACAGTTTGCAGCATTATGTTTTCTGCAATAACAGAAAGTCAAAACAAATATCTCCTTTGATAAAAATCCTGTTTTGTTAACGCGTCGGCTTCATTTTTTCTATCTATTCAGTACAGCATTATGGGTAAAGTACAAAGATTTGCATATCTCTGTAAGTCATAACACACAGACATGCAAATCTTTGTACTTTAACCATAATGCAGTACTGCATGAGGAGAAAAAAGGTGAAAAGTTAATACCACAGTGTTTTTTTGAACTGAGGTACATATTTTTATTTTTATATATGTTATTGTAATGTGCTGTATGTAAAGTTGTAACACATTCTTTACATTTTTTGTGTCCACTACACTGACCGCACACTGCTGCTTGTGTGTAAGTGCGATTTTCTTAACTGGGGAGATAGTAAATAGATGGTAGGAGATGGGAAAATTACATTCCCGAAACTGGTTCTACAGTGCCGGTTCAACAACACTTTCACCAACTGGCATCACAGCGACAGGAATTATGCTGACTGCTAGTTGTGGTTGACATAAATCCCAAATGTCTCCCGGTCTGTTTTTCTATCGGGGTGCTTCACCCCGCAACCTCCCACGAGGGGTGTTCTGCTCCCTCTACCCCCCTGTACTAAATGTAATCAACTCTGAGTTAGAGTTGATTTGGGATGGGGGTGCATGACCAGGAGACAGTGTGTCCCTGTTTCAGGTGCACCAACACAGCGACCTGTCAGTGAACTGTCAATTTCATCAACAGTGAGGTTGGTCACTGTGTTGGTGTCGCTGTCGGGGAGGCATACCTCCGAAATTGAGTCCCAAAGGCTGTCTTTTCCAGGACTTTGAGAGTTTAAGACAGAGACAATGATAAAGAACTCATACAGCAGTTCTGCTGTCTACTGACTGAGAGAGTGACACGAACAGAGATGCATACACATCGATCACTGCTCTGTTGCGTGTCTGTGTCTTTCTCTCTGTGGCTTGATCACCCTGTCTCTCTCTGTGGCTTTATTGTCCTGCACTATGTAGTTCACTGATTGCTGCAGTCTCCGAGGTCTGTGGGGCTGGTGGGTGGGAAGGAACAAAGTGAACAGCAAACAACACAGAGGGAACAGCAAAGAATAGATACAGCAGTTCTGCTGACTTGTTTTTGAGGCCGTGTACAGGAGAGACACTCAGTCTTCCATATGTGTGTGTGTCTCTCTCTCTCTGTCCAACTCTCAGTAAGCGTGCTCTCGATATGAACAATGAATTAGTAGCGATTTTACAGTGGTTGACAAAGGTATTACAGGAGCAAACAGCAAGCTGATGATGTAAGCCCAGAGAGTTCTCTCACTTACAAGATAGTACTCACTAGATAGTAGTTATATAGATATATTCAATTATGCATTATAAAATGGGTTGGACATTTTCTGCTTCCTGACTGGCTAAATAAGTTCCAGTACCCACATGCTACTCTCCCCTTAATGCCTGGCTTGAGCAAGTTCAGGCAATGGGATTTGGAATTTGGGCAAATCACATACAGAATTCATAAGCCACTTTCATCCCTGATTGCCATCACAAACATAACATAAGTTTATTTCCTAAAATCCCCTTCAGATGGGCCCCCAGAATGTAAAAGTCCCTTAGTTTTAAGAAATTTGTGTTTTTTCCTCTTATGATCCGCCTTACACAAATAGACAAATTCCAAATATGAAATACTATTTACAGTTTTAATGTCTGCTGTTTCTTTGGCGACCATGAAACATTTACCTCCTATCCTTAACATCTTGTCAGGGAAATCTCTGCTACTTATTCCATCACAGATAAAATTGAGAACATAGCTCCATTGAGGCCCACTGTCTTTGTATGTGTGAAGAGCATGCTTCCCATGGAATCATGCAGAATTTTGATTTCTTGTGTTCCATGGTATCCATACATTCTGGTTGAATTCTACTTACAGAATGTAAGACATGTTTTTTTCCTATGTTGTAAAGATACATTTTAAAACTACAATTGTAGTGAGCTGAAAGCTTCCCAGTAGAATGGGGGTTCATAACTCCCTAATTATTTCAGGATAGGCCAGATGAATCTGGAAGTTTACTCAGGGGCAAAGATGCAAAAGGCTTATTTACAAGGGAAAAGAAGAATAACAAAATACAGTAGCCCCTCGCTGTAACGAATCTCGCTATAGCAAATATCGGCTATAACGAATGATACTTCTGTCACCTACCATTCAGACTGAGTCAGATTGTGGGCAGTCACTATAAAGGCTGTGCAGTAATGAGTCCCCTTTCTATTGCAGAGTTCTTTCTGTCAAGTCACAATGAAGCACTCAGGATACTCTGTCCAAACTAAGTTATTAGTTCTGAACAGGCTTAAATCAGGAGAGAGTTTGGGGAAAATCTCAGGAAACTAGATATAGTAAGTCCACCATTTGTACCTGGCACAAACAGGAGGCTTCACTTAGAGAGTTGGTACAAGAGTCAGAAGAGTTCTCTAATCTGAAAAGAAAAAAACTAAGACATGCTTGCGAGCCACAGATAGACCAAGCAACACAGCTTTGGTTTAGTCAGCAGCGATCTAGTGGCATTCCACTTTCTGGTAGCATTGTTTGGGAGAAAGCCAGCCAGTTTGCAAAAGAAATTTATGGTGAAGCCTCTAAGTTTAAGTCATCAACGGGCTGGCTATGGAGGTTTCAGAGGAGGCATGGCATCAGGAGGGTAGCTGTCACTGGAGAGCAAAGATCCTGTGATGATGCTGCCACAACAGAGTTCCTACCAAAGCTTAAAAAGCTTCTTGCTGATGGGAGTTACTGTCCTGATCAAGTTTTTAATATGGATGAATTGGGCTTATTTTGGAAATGTTTACCTGAAGTGACACTAGCAAGCAGAGAAGAAGAAGAAAACTCTAGTAAGGGGTTTAAAGTGGCCAAAGATAGGGTCACATTCTTATTCTATTGCAATGCTACTGCTGACCTTAAATTGAAACCCCTGTGCATTGGCAAATTAACAACCCCACGATGCTTTCAACATGTAAACGTGAACTTGCTCCCTTTAATCTACAGGCACAGCAAGAATGCCTGGATGACTAGCGAGTTGTTTAGAGAGTGTTTTTTTTTGACCATGTTGTGCCCTCTGTGTGTGCTTTTCTTCAAAAAAAAAAAAGAAACTGCAGCCTGAAGTACTCCTACTGTTTGACCAATGCCCCGCTCATCCTTTGGAGTCAGAACTGTGCTCTGAGATGGGAAAATATGAGCAGTCTTTCTCCCAAAGAATATGTCCTCCTGCATACAACCACTTGATGGCAGTATCATTGCTGCTTTCAAGAAACACTACAGAAAATGCCTTTTAGGCGACTTGGTGGCTGCTTCTACAGACAAGGTGACAGAATTCATTAAAGCACTGACCTTAAAATCAATGGCAGCTTTAGCAGGTGAGGCATGGGACAGTGTGTCCCAGGCAACAATTGCTCAGTGCTGGTCGGCAACCCTTGGGTCTGCCTTTGCTGATGACATTGCTCCAGAGGAGGAGCTGGAAGGTGATGACACACCACAGATTGTGCAAATGGCAGCAGACCTTAGACAATGCCGATGCCAAGGTGACTGTCGAACATTGACTGACCGAAGATGATGCTTTGGTTACATCAGAGAGCCTTTCTGATATGGAAATAGTCTCAGCAGTTTGCAGCAGCAGCAGCAGCAGTAGCAGCTATACATCCATACTGTCAGAGGAAACAGAAGACACAGAGGAAGAGGAGGATAGTTAGGAGCCACCACCACCACCAAAACACTTGGAAGCAATTAGAGGACTGGAGATGGGGCTGGAGTGGCTTTCTAGCCAAGAGGTAGACCCTGTCAAAGTAATTCAGCTAAGGCAGCTAGTTTCTTTTGCGAAAGAGGTCACAAATGCAAAATGCAGTGAACAAACTAAAATGACTGACTTTTTGATGGTACCTCAGTAATGTTTCCCGAATTAACTGACTACAGAAAGTTGCACTTAACACTTAAGCATCCAAAAAAAAACAAAAAAAAGCACATGGCACTAATCATTCTCCCCTACCCCAGACCAATTATACTAAATACTGAAGTATCCCCTCAAGTCTCAATAAACAGTAGCATAAACTGCAAACTGCAAACAGTATTGCTTCCCTCGCTAAAACCAATTAGGTGCTATAACGAATGCATGCTACGTTTCCCCAGCCATTCGTTATAGCGAGGGACTTCTGTAACATTTTTCTACAACACTACAGGATGATAGGATAAACAACAAAATAGTATAATCAGGACCAACAAAATGATTGAATGGTGGGTTAATCCCTTTTAGTCCAAATCCTGTGTTCACTTGGCCAAGCTGACAGACAGTGGATGAACCAAGCTCGGGCTGTACAATAAGTCAGCTGATCAGCAGGTGGGCATTAACCCCACAAAGCACTTTTACAAACAGACCATAATGGGTCATCCCCAAGACAAACAGAACACAAACAGGAACACTGCTAGCTGGACAATGAAGAACTTGGTGATCTTCCGTAGCTCCAGGCAAGAAGCTGAAAACTCTTGGTTGGCAGATGGTGCTCTGGATGATCTGAAACAATGACCACTGGCAGGTCCTCAGCACCTAGTCCACCACTCAACAAGAAGACTGCTGGGAAGTACAGAAATCGAGGTCACAAAAGAACTAAAACTGGGGCAGGGAGAAGAAGCAGAAGAGTGGGGGGAAAAGAAGACGGGCAAAGATAGGAGCAGAGGGAGGAGAGGCTACGGTACATGGAAGGCCATGGTAACTAATGCCCACAGTCTTGGGAATACAGTTCCACACCTAGAAGCCTTGCTAGTAGAGGCAGACCTGGATATAGCAGCAATAACTGAGACATGGTACACTGAAAACCATGGGTGGGGCATAAATGTGCCAGGGTATGCTCTGTTCAGGAAGGATAGGGGATTAAGAAAGGCTGAGGGGTGGCACTGTATGTCAGAGAAGGTACAAAGGTGACAGAAGTGCATGGTAGTCAGAGAGCGGTCGAGGCACTGTGGGTTACTCTTGAGCCTGGGAATTGCATAGCAATATGCACAGGGGTGATCTACAGGCCTCCAGCACAGGGAGAGAGAGAGAGAGAGAGAGAGAGGACAGGAAGCAGGTGGAGAAAATACATATGATGGTGGCAAAAGGGGAAGTTCAACTGCTAGGCGATTTCAATATGCCAAATGTGGATTGCACTACCCAGGCAGTTGCTTCAGCCAGAAGCAAAGGCATCCTCAATTCCCTACGGAGGCAGGTCTAAGGCAGCCAGAGCTTGATCTCACCAGGGACAGGGAAATTCTGGATCAATGGGGACATAATCACAGATGTTTGGGTAGAAGGACAACTGGGATCCAGTGGCCACCACATGGTGTGGTTTACCATGGGGACAGGGACTCAGTCAAATCACACTAAGGCAAAGGTTTTAGATTTCAGAAGGGCAGACTTTGCTGAAATGGGGAAATGTATAAAAGTTGCTCAAGAAAGAAGGGAGGTGGGGGGGTTGAAGAGCAATGGGAGCACCTAAAAGGAGCCATTCTGGAAGTGACTAACCAATGTATCAGGTTGGTATCCAAAGGCAAGAAAAGAAGAAAGCCACTATGGTTCTCTAAAGAGGTAGCAGACAAAGTGAGGGTGGAAAGGAGAGTATTAAGGAAATATAAGAGGACCCAAAGGGAGGAAGACAGGGAGGTCTACATTGATTGCCTAAGGGAAGCAGGTAAGGCTGTTAGAAGTGCAGAGGTGTGGACACAGGAAGGATTACCACAGACAGTGAAGAAAGGGCACAAGACATTCTATAGGTACATACAGTAGGTGAAAGAAGAAATAACGGGGGGGGGATTGCAAGGCTAAAAGGATAGGAAGGAGAGTGCAAGGAGGTGGACCTAGAAAAGGTGGAAATACTGAATAAATACTTCTGTTGAGTGTTCACGGAAGAAGGAAAGGGTCAGGGACCACAGCTGAGCAATCAGTACAAGGAGGAGAGAGAGGTGGACACAACTCCATTCACAGTGGAGACAGTCCTGAAGGAGCTCACAAAACTTAAGATGGACAAAGCAATGGGGCCAGATGGTATACACCCAAGAATATTAAAAGAGCTGTGAAAAGAGCTAGCAGTATCTCTGGCTGCTAGGTTCACCGAGTCACTCAACATGGGATTGGTCCCAGTGGACTGGAGGAGGGCACAGGTTGTCCCTCTACACAAAAGCGGGAGTAGAGAGGAGAGGTTCCATGTCATAACGGCAATTGCCAAATAGCGATCGCTACTATAGCAAGTGTGCATCACTGAAAAACCAGAATGGTGATGTACACTCGCAGATACATACGGGTGAAAACAAATGTAGTTTTTCAGGGTTTTAAATAATTGATTAGAAGTTTTTTTCTTGGGACAA
Source organism: Neoceratodus forsteri (assembly GCA_016271365.2). Classification (NCBI taxonomy): domain Eukaryota; kingdom Metazoa; phylum Chordata; order Ceratodontiformes; family Ceratodontidae; genus Neoceratodus; species Neoceratodus forsteri. Next base: position 418,056,136 of record JADMNL010000022.1, on the reverse strand, counting down.
TACTAACTGTACAGAAAGCATTTATATAGGTTTTCTAGAAGTGGTATGTTTGTTAAACACGGTGAGGCAAAGTGTCATGCGATTTTCACAATGTTTTAGAACTTTTTATGAGCAAAACGCTAATCAATTCTTAGAGTTAAATAAAACCCTGTTTTTATGCAGGGGCTGTGCCCCACACATCCCCATTTCTAAAGATTCTGAACTCCGGGGTGGGGGTGCATGTTGGGTTGGGGGTTAAACTTGTAAAAAAAAAAAACTCCCACCCACAAAACGTAAAAATACTGTGCGCCTCCATAGCCCCAAACCCTGCACCCTGCCCACTGTAACCAGCCACCCTCATCACCACACCACACAGCAAGCTCGGCAGCCTCTCTCCACACTACCTCCCACATACCTGCTATCCTGTTCCATTCCCACTCCTGTCCTTATGGTCACCTGGTTCTTTGTCTATCAGTGCTATCACTACCCTTTCAGGGTAGTTCACATTATAGGCACTGAGAGTGAGTCACTCATATGTGAGTCACTTCAATCTCAGTCGCCCATATGATGGTATACCACGAGGAAGCAGGGAACTCTAGGCCAATCAGCCTCACCTCAGTACTGGGTAAGATCATGGAGGCACTGCTTAAGGAAATAATAGTGGTGCACCTAGAATCCAATGGAACCCAGGATCTGAGGCAACATGGATTCACAGTAGGAAGGTCATATCAGACAAATCTGATAGACTTTTTTGACTGGGTGATGAAGGAAGTAAACTGGGGGGAGTGAACATCACCTACCTTGATTTTAGTAAGCCCTTCAACACTGTCCCACATAGGAGGCTGGTTAGCAAGATGGGGAGTCTGAGCATGGAGCATAAGGTGGTAAAATGGGCTGAAACTGGCTAATTGACAGGATGCAGAGGGTGGTGGTTAATGGGATCCAATCCAGGGAGAAGGGGGTGACCATCAGGGTACTGCAGGGGTCAGTGCTGGGACCAGTCCTGTTCAATGTCTTCATTAGTGACATTGCAGCAGGGCTGGAAGGAAAGATCTGCTTGTTTGCAGATGACACCAAGATCTGCAACAGGGTGGATACTCCAGAAGGAGTGAAAAGAATGAGAAGGGTCCTGGAGAAACTTGAAAAAATGGTCTGAAGACTGGCAACTAAAGTTTAATTCTAAGAAGTACAAAATTATGCACCTGGGACAAAGGAATCCTGGGGAGAGTTATAAGATGGGGAGAGAGTTGTTGAAAATCACGAAAGAAGAAAGGGACCTAGGGGTAATCATTTCTGATGAACTGAAGGTGTCCAAATAGAGCACAAAAGCTGCAGGGAGGGCTAGTGGCATGCTGGGGTGTATAGGCAAGGTATCACTAGCAGAAGGCAGGAGGTGGTGATGCCATTGTATAAGACACTATTGAGGCTGCACCTAGAGTACTGTGTGCAGTTCTGGAAGCCGCACCTTGGTAAGGACATTGACAGGGTGGAGGGGGAACATGACAACTTGCTCCCAACATGTCACCCCCCAACAACACGCTCCCAGCAGTATGCTTCGACGACGACTAGCTCCTCTAATAAATCACTCCTGTGACAATTCGCTCCCACTCCCATTGAAAACATGACAGTGTTAAAAAACATAGACAGCAATATACATAATGTATAAAATATCTTACCAGCCAGACCCACCTCCAATTCGCAGGAAATGTAACCAGGATAACAGTCCGATAGATGGTTTTGCCTCAGAGTTACAGGAAGTGCAGAGAGTACATTTTTTATGTAGTGGAACCTTGGTAACCTTAGTAACCGTGTAGTACAATCTGACACCCAGGAAAATAACCCAGTGATTTCATTTTTCTTGGTGAGTTAAAAACATTAACTTTATTCAATCAAATATTAAAATCATTTCTTCAAAGGTGGACTAATAATCAAAGCTGTGGGCAACCCCACGGAGGAACTCTTCTGTGGTGCGATCAGCACACTTGTCTAGTATACCCGCCAGCCTTGCCACATTATCCCTGTAAACACATCATGAAACTACCGGGGGATTGCCAGCAATTATTTGCTCCACTTCAGAATCTCACTTTCTTTGCATGCCACGGAGGCCGTCAATGAATTTCCACACCGTTGGATGCGCCATGCACAGGATGCTCTGCATCCCATGGTGAAAGGCCCCAACAATGTTGTTAGTCTTGGCTCGCCCATTGGAAACACTTTCAGAATGGTTCCATATTTCCAGTGAGAAATGTGGTTGCCTATTGGGCCTGCTAACCCAGGCATCCTCAAAATGGTCTGTTATTGGGACGAGCGCTTCAGGGAAAATATTGAGGCTTTCTTCGGTAATCTCCTCAAATTGGGCAATTACTTGTTCTGGGGGATAGAAAGCTAGGGCTGGGAGGTATTTTCACTTAAGTGCAAACTCTGGATCCTGTGCATATCTCACTGCCAGGTCTTCAGTTTGGAGTTTTTGATACAAGCATTGCATGAAATGGAAAAAGCGTTCCACATGTTTTGCTTGTGGAAACACTGATTTAAAAGCTGCAACACTTGCATGCTCGAAATTCATCATGATAATCTCAGGGCAAAGCTTGGGGTTCAGTTCCTTAAGCACTGTCAACATCCTTTCGTAGCAGTCCCTGCTTTTGTCCAGTGAGAAGTGCAAAAATAGCAAGTTGTACATTGCCAAATCTTTCACCCATGATAATATACAATTGTTTGAAGAGGGGCGGCACAACACTGAATGTGCCATCTGCATGCCTCTACTTACACCTCTCTAGAAATTTAAGGTTGTTCTCTGTATGAAACAGCAATATTCTATTGCTCCCAAGGCCACTATCATGCAATAAAAACTACACTGCTTCACCTCCTGAGTCAGGCTTGTAGGAAATGTACAGTTCAGGGATTTGCGACTGACACAGGTCCTTTGGATTGGGTGGTGCTCCATGGACTTGCACCTTTTGTATTGTCCGCTTCAAGTTTTTATCAATAATTTTGCCCTGGGCTGCAAGTGACACTTGTTCTTTGGTGTGTAATAGGACTTGAACGGTTGTGTTCTGGGTTGAGCTTGCCCTTTCTTTGGCTGAGTTGACTGCTTCATGTTTCTCTACAGCGCACAGGTCTAGTGCTTGTGTATGTTGTGAGAATCAATGCATTATAGGTGTTTTCATAAGACACTGTGTGTATGTGTGCATTACACAGTTTCTGTTTTTTTTTACAGCTAACTCACACTGCCAAATAGCTTTATCTTGCTGCCCCTTCTTGGAAATGTGTAGATATAGTTGTGGTCATGAACCAGTTTCTTCTTTATCCTCTCAGACAGCACAAAATGACAAGTCATTATGCAGTTCAGTTGTGCTTACGAATATAGTGCTCTGTGGCTTTTGGCACTGAAGGTGTGTGACCACTGGGACAAAGAGGCTTATTTCTTACAGTAATTACCAGCCAGTCACAGTATGTACTGATACTAATTACAAAGCCAATCACAGACTGTATGTACTGACAGTAATCAGTGAGAGTAATCATGTACTGTACTTCTATACTGCTTACATAGCTAATCGCTGACAGTAATTACACATGCTTAGTTCTTACATGGATGCCTGTACTTAATGACTGGGAGCAAATTGACTCAGTAGGGAGTTCTTGCGGGAACAAGTAGTTGCCAGAGCATACAGTCAGGAGCGAATATTCTGGGAGCGAAATATCAGTAGCAAATTGTCATGTACCCAGATGGAGGTGTTCCAGAGAAGGGAAACAAAGATGGTACAGGGCTTGCACCAGGAAAACATATGAGGAGAGAGTAACAAACCTCAATATGTACTCGCTGGAGGAGATGAGGGAGAGGGGGCACATGACAGAAACATTCAAATACCTTAAAGGTATAAACAAGGTGTAAGGGGGGAACGTCTTCCATAAAAAGGGAGAGCACAATAACAAGGGGGCAAGATATGAAATTGTTAGATGGCAGAGTAAGGGGAAATGTGAGAAAGTCCTTCTTCACAGAGTGGGTGGTGGACACAAGGAATAGCCTGTCATAGGAGCTGGTGGGAGTGAGCACAGTAGAGGGATTTAAGCATGCCTGGGATAGAAATGATGGAACCTTGGAGGTGGGATGGAGTGGTGAAAAGTCACTGACCAGATAGGGTCAGAAGTCACAGTCAAGTGTAGGGCAAAAGGGCAGACTGCATGGGCCTTGTGGTCCTTATCTGCCGACAAGTTCTATGTTTCTATGTTTCTATCTGTTTCAAAAGGAAACTGATTGCAATACTATTCTTTATGCTTCCAGCTGTCATCCCCGCCACCCCATCAAAAACATTTCAAAGTCTCAATTCATGAGGCCAAATGCAACTATGCTAGTAACTCTGATTTCCAAAAACATCTTCAAGAAAGGTCTACCAGGTTCTTAAACAGGGGATATGGGCAATAGGCAATACAGGAGGCTACAATGGTGGTAGAAGGCCTGCCACAGTCCACCCTTTTGGAATACAAAAATAGACAAGAACAAGACAGGGAGGTTATTAATTTTATTACCATTTATGGCCACAGCTCCATGAAAATCAAGGATATCATTTACCAAAACTGGCACATCCTTACAACCAAGTCAGCCTTAGTAAAGGAAGTAACCACTCTACCATGTGTGGTTTTTAAATGTGGTAGGAATTTATCTGACTACTTAGTCCAGGGGTTCTCAAATGATGAGGCCAGCCTCCTTGGGGAGGCCCCAACCTGTTCCAGGGGAGGCTCAAGCAAGTCTGAAAAAGTACTGTATTTAAATTTTGAGTTTTATGTATTTTATGTGAAGAGATGAAGCAAACTGAAAGAGGATAATAGTAGGTACATTTTATGTATTTATTTACTAATAGGTGACAAGGGAAGGTGAATAAGCCAAGGATCATTTCAGTTGTACTTGGGGAAGGGTAGATAGTGAATACATTTCAAAAGATAACTGTAAAACAATCAAGAAATACACAATGAACAATAGTGCTAACAAATATGAACAAACTAATAATGAGTGGTGGTAATTGATCAATTTGTAGATTGATGACAGAACAGCCCAAATACAAGGGTTGAGCATATAAGTGCTAAGAGCAATAGCAGGAAGGAGCAAAGTAATCCCAGACAAGTTGCTTAGGAACAGGGAAGGAGGGGGAGAGGCAAAGTATGTAGGAAGGTCATTTCATATAGAGGAAAGAGAGAAAGTAGTCTGACCTGTGAAGGTATTGCAACAACGGGTAACTGGTTCAAGAATGAAAATAGTGGAGCAAGTAGACTGGCCTGTGGGGGGGGGGAGGGGGTTTACAATAAATTGAATAATAATATTTGTTTATTTTATTTATTTGTTATTCAGATAACACCTTTAGCACAGGAACTCTTTTTCAAAGGTTCCACATCAGGATAAGACAAAGAACTGAATGTGAGCCAAGTACTCAAAGGGGTTTCAATTTATTCATGGTGTACTGCGCAAAGTACAGTATGTTATTTTTCTTTAGGGAGGCCCAAGATTATTTCAGTTTTTGGGGGAGGCTCAAAATCTTTTCCGTGGATTTGGGGAGGCTCACTGTGACAAAGTCTAAGAACTATTGACTTAGTCTATTCACTACAGCCTAATATTAGACCTCTACACAGTGGTTACCACCACAACCTCAAGGCTGCATATAATGTGGATATTGTAAATTCTGTGAAGTAATGCTTAAAAAAATCACATCTTACATCAGCTAATACAAATAACAGTTTTGAGATGTAAGTTTATGAATTGCTCTAGTACGGGTGTGGTGTTCCCAGCCACATGTTATTGTCAAGTTTTTTATGTGGATTAAACCACAAGAATGCTAAAACAAGGACTAAAACACCTCAGTGATATCAGATGTGGAAAGGAAGATAATGCACTTAATAAACATATTGTACAAAGTGATCAGAATAAAGGTCACAAATTTAGATTTTGTGGCATTGAAAAAGTTACAGTGAGACCTAGAAGGGGATTTGGAGATTAAAATATTATGCAGGGAGTCTTTTTGGGTTTACCAACTAGGGGCACTAAGGACACCAGGATTAAATTATAGTTTTGATATTTTCCCATTCCTCAAAAAGAAAGGTGGGTGGCTCCCTATATACATAACAAGTATAAAACTGGATTGCTGTTTTTTATGTATTTTTAATATACACAGTTTGCACTTATGAATGCTTACTTGTAGCAACATCGTGAGGTTGCTGATTTGTCTCCCTTTTTTTCAGCTCCATATAGCCTGTTAGTCATTCTTGGAATGCCAAGAAGACAGTAGAAACTTGGCTTCCTGGAGCTAATGATGATCACATGGTTACGCATGACTTTTAAGAGTTATGTCTTAACATATCAACAGCTCACTTTATTTAAACTATTTATATAACAGTTCTTACTATTAACTATTAGCACTGGATTAGATTAAGCAGTTTGTGATTTTGTATTAAGACGAGAATATTTATTATTCAGATGAAAATTAGGATTTAGCCATTAAGCATACAGATCACGCTGGAATGCTTGTTTTTAAATACTTTTCCTTTTTCACTTTATAATTGGTGAACTGTCAATGTAAATGTCTCTCTATTTATGTGTGGTGAGTGGATCTGAAAGGCCATCCCTGACAAAGTGCACATGCATGAAACCGGTTGGGCCATCCCATGAGATATGTGTTTGTACCCATGTGACACAGTAGATTTTTCACATCAAAATTGCAAGCAAGTAAATCCTTGTATTCATTACATCTGGTGGACGGTGGCATTTTTTTACTGCTTCTGGATGTACTTTGTGGAACTGGTACATCAGCTGCTGAATAGCCCTTTTTGTTGTGCAATGATTTTTTTTTTTTGCTTACTTTGTCTCTGCCTTGGCCTCCTGGTTGGCACCTTCTATCCTGGCATCCTCCTCTTCTGGTCACCGTCCATCCCACATCTGTCTCCAATTTGGGACACCACTTTGCTACCCTCAGGGCTTACCTCCCTGTGGCAGGGTGGTGTGGAGCCCTCTAACTCACCCACCAGGACTGGATCCAGTACAGGTGGTGCCCCTTCCAGAGATGGTGCATTGTGTTGGATGGCTTTCAAGCCGATCAACCTGGGCTGCCCTTTTCTGTGTTCTTTTTTTTTGTGGTGGCGGAGCATGCAATGTCAACAGTGGGCATGCCATGCACATGTCTACATGCAGCATGCCCGCTAGCTGCTCCACCTCCATGCCCTACTGTACTGGGTCAGGCATGCCAACACTCAGCCTGCACTAGGTGTCAGGCAATTGCTGGCCTCTGATCCCTACCCTCCCTGGAAGAGGAGAGCTGTTCTCTGGATGCTCGATCCTCTATCACCCTGGCCGGCCCCCAACGACCCACTCACACCATGAACACGGATCGCCGGCAAGGCAGGAGGTAAGGCATCACTGACTCAGCCCTCCATGCCACCAGGCCAGCTGTGTAATGATTTTCAGTTGTTCACATGATGTGAACACATTGCATGACTCACAAGGTGACAGGGAACTAAGGGGAATGGTTAACAGTGACACCACCAGACCACAGCCCACTAACAGGCCCTCACACCACTCCACCTAATGTCTCACACAGAAGCGTATTTCAATTTTCATTCAGTTACTTGCCGATAGACTTTTCCAGACAGGCAAAATATACAATGGATTTCTGCGCCCTGTACCACCAGCAGTCAGTAAAATAAAAATTACTTGTCAAAGATTAATACTTCATAAGTCCTCTGCAACTTTCCCTATCTGCTAATGTCATTCACTGCCCTGTTGTAGGGACTATAGCTGCATGCCTGCAGCAAGCACACTGCACTCTCCTCTGCAGCAGCAAACAATTTAACTGGCCTGGCTGTGTGAAACTGCTGATAAATGCTGTGAACTAGCTAACTAGAATGATAACGCACAGTTCTATGATGATGCTTAATGGTTTCAGTTCACAAATCACTCTATTTCAAAAAGGAAAAAAATGTTGAGCTATCATGAGCCCGAACCTTCTCCTCTGAGAAAGAGCTGAAATTGGCACCAAGTCATGTGTAGCACAAGGACCTCTCATTGTGGCTGCTAAAACTCGTGACATGCTCAGTGTATGATCTATGTTTTATTATTTATTTCAAAAGTTTCACCATGAGACACATAATGAGCTTGTTACAGCTCATTTCACACATATTTGTAGCCTTGTATTCTTGACTCCAGCCACAATTTGTCTTACTATTGCACTGCATGTATTTCTGTATATCTGCTTATCAATATGTTATTTTTGTATAATGTGCAGCTGTATGTGTATGACCTCCAGGACCTCCTTGTGAATGATCTTGCTCAATGGAGTTTTCCTGCAATAAACTTGAACTTGAACTTCCAGATATGTCATAGGGAGATGGGAAACAGGAGTATGCAGTACATGTTATGCAAATGAAAATACTAATTGTAAGATGCAATAGTAATAAATAAAGTGCAATAAAATAAAAATAAGTAACAGTGCACAGTCACAATTTACAAGCAGAATATTCAGGGCTATACAAAATAAAAAAGAAATTTGATGCAACTTAAGCTACAAGTGCTATACAGTACAGCGCAATGGCAGATGCAGTAGTAGTAAATTACCACCACCCAGACTGCTAAGGTATGAGTTAACAAAGCTAGTGCAGGAGGAAGGCTCAGGAGCAGACTATTACTAGATAGCATTAATTGATTTAGGTGCAGTAGTCTGATGGGTGTTAGTAGTTGCTCAGAGGCAGGGGGCACAAGGGGGATGTTAACTACTCAGGAGAAGAGAATACAAGGGTCAAGGATTAGAACCAGTTGCAGGAAGGGTATAGCAAAGTCACAAAGAAGGGATTTGAGGGAAGAGAAGGATGAGGCTAATTAGATAGACAATTGGATGGAGGACCAGAGTTTAGGAAAGTAAAAGCTTAGACATTCATTCCACAGGGCACTGTGCCCTTGGAGCTGTGTATTATTTATTTATTTAGATTTTGTTTACCAGGTAAGCCCACTGAGACCAAAGGTCCCTTTTTCAGGGGCGACCCAGGGATGGGGTTCGAATCGCCATCTTAAGCTCAGACATTCATTCCACAGGGCACTGTGCCCTCGGAGCTGCGTGGGGTCTGAATCACCATCTTGAGCTCAGACATTCTTTCCACAGGGCACTGTGCCCTTGGAGCTGCATGGGGTCCAAATTGCCGTCTTAAGGCACTGAACATAACCGTGGACTGTGAAAATGCCCAGCGTTGCCCAAGATTCAGACTTGGTGCCTTTTCTAACGCCTCTCCGGCTTCACTCTCAGTTTTGTGTTCAGACTTGTAGTGCTCTAAACTGCTTACTTAATTTGTTCTAAATTATTTAAAGACTTAATTTACCAAAAGAATCTACAGCAGCAGAATTTTACTTGCTTGTCCAAGTTTAGTTTGATTGAGGAAAGTACGGCAGTTTTTTGCTAAATTAAACTGAATGCCATCTTTTCAGCTAGAACTGCTTGGTGATTCGTAGGAGCGGGAGCAGCATCTTGAATGCAAACTTAGATTTATAGAGCAATTTTATAATCTTACTTGCCCGAGACTGCAGCTGCTGCCATGTGGTAAAATGAAATAAATCTTTCACTTTTACATCTGCTTCAGACATAGGGATTCCCCGCAGTTGCTACGCTAGTGCTCCCCTCCCGCCCCAATACCGTCCCACCCTTAGCTGACTTTAGTTTTATAAGACTTGTATACCCACGTGGTGTTGTGAAACTTTTTTTATCTGTCTAGTTTTCCATCTGCAGATTATTTTGTTTCACCACTAGATGTCGTGGTAAATTCAACCAGCCCTACTCTCTTTCTGTTTGAGTCTACCTAGTCTCCTAATTCACTCTAATCCACACTAGCTGGTTTCTCTTCGATTACTAACATGCTGATCAAGGACACTGCCTAATTATACTGTCAATTCCTCATCCCTAATTCCCTCTTGGATGATCTATTTAATGCAATCCCATTATTCCTGAAACCTGAGCTCTAATTGCTAATTTTATTCCAGACCTTGCTCTGACTCTTCTTAAAGATATCTGGGTGTACTTTGTGTATTGCACCCTGCATACTTGTTTCCCTACTTACACTTGACTCCCTCACTTTAGCTACATGCACCCATACCTACATAGCTGAAGTGCCTTTCAGTGACTTCACCTACTCCAACATACTTGTGAATTGTTACCTCACACCATTTCCTCTGGTATACATCAGCTATAAGCTAGTATGGTCCCTCCTAAGATTCATGGTGTACAGAAAGATTACCTCCCACAGGAACCTGTCTTGCTCCTTTGCCCTTGCCACATTATGGGTCATCATGCTATCTCTTACCTTAGCTGGGGACACTGAATCTAATCCTAGACTGGTGGGGAAACCAAACCTAACTGATTTCTGCTCAGCAGATCTTCTGCCACATGCCCTGGGCTTAACCTTTGCCCATCTCAATATTAGAAGTCTCATGGAAAATCTTGCAGTGCTTGAATCTTGGGTGCAGGTTAATAATCCAGATATACTTGTCCTGTTGGAAACCAGGTTGAGACCAGGTGTTTCTGACCCAAGTTGCACACTACCTGGCTGCAACTTGTACCTGGCTGACAGACCCTCATCAAAAACAGATAGTGGACTTGCAATGTACTATAAGTCTCATTTTAATGTTTCTCTTCTGCCTACGCCACCTCTAAAGAATGGTGAGGTAATACATTCTCTCCTGACACTTGGTGGTGCCAAGAAACTACACATCTTCGGCATATATTTGCCAGCTCGTAATAGCAAACTTGGCCTTGAGGAGTTGGTTGAACTAATCCCAGTACTGTGAAAGAAAAATGAAGTGCTCTGCTTGGGAGATTTTAACCTGGGCTGGTTAGGTCCCAAATCCTCTCGTCTGGCATCCATGATCAGTAAGGCCAACCTTTTTCAACTCATCTCATCTCATCTCATCTCATCACACACTAGGATCTCACTGAACCGTACCACTCATTTGCTGATCAACTGGATCCTCACTAATCAGAAGGATTGTTACTTCTCGTCTGGGGTTTTACCAGACTTTATCAATGATCACTGCCCAGTCTACACTGTGCGGAGTACATCTACCTCCTTGTTTACTCCCAAAGTGCTTACCTTTGCTGACTTTTCCAAACTGGACACATCAGCATTCTTTTATGTCCTAAAACAGGTAGACTGGTCACCCCTCTTTACTACCACTGGCATCAACAAGGCTATGGATTATTTCAACACAACTCTGCTAGCCTTGCTGAACAAGCATATTCCATCCTCAATGTGTAGGGTCAGAGGTAAAGTGACCAAGTGGCTTAAACATCTGCTCCTGCAACAACTCAAGAGATGGGACAAACTTTGGTCCAAATGGAAATCCTCCTCTCTTCAAGTTGACTTTGAGGAATATCGGGTCACGCTCAATACCTGCAAGAAGGAGGTTCAGACTGCTATGAGTGCCTATTATCGGAAACTCCTTAACTGCTCTGTCTCTAACCCCAAGACTTACTGGACACATATCAATTCGATCTTAGGGAACACCAAGCCACAAGCACCGAATGATATGCTTATTAATGACACATTATGCACTAACCCTTACACTATTGCCAATGCCTTTAACATCCTCTTTACCACGGTTCCTCATATCCCCCTCTCCTGCAACCTGTGGCCATGACTCCCCATCTACAACTCATCAGGGTGGATCTCCTTTGCTGGAATTTTCCCAAGTCACGCATCTGGATGTTCTGAGGTTATTAAGAACCATCTCCTCTCATGGCAGTGCTGGTCTGGATGGTCTGGAACCCAGAATCCTCAAACTCATTGCCCCACTTCTAGCCACCCCAGTCACTTGGCTCTTTATCCTATCCATCAGTACCTCCACAGTGCCTTCGGTATGGAAATTGGCTAGAACTATTCCTGTGTTTAAGAAAGGAGACCCTAAACTCCTATCCAACTATTGTCTGATTGCACTTCTGCCTACCATCTGCAAGATACTGGAAAAGCTTATCCATTGGCAGATAGCTGACCACCACTTACTTAATTTCAACCTTCAGTCCCCTGTTTAGCATGGGTTCAGGGCTGGTCATAGCACCACTAAGGCTCTCGCTCTAGTCTCCAGTGATGTTAAGTCCAACATGGACAAAGGTCTACTTACTGGCTCAGTGTTCATTGACCTAACCAAGACATTTGACCTTGTTAATCACTCCTTGCTCTCGGATAAGCTGCATTCTCCTGGAGCCACTGATTCAACCTTATCATGGATCCGTAGTTACCTTGATAACTGTTCCCAATCAATCTCTTTCTGCAAAGTGCTTTCAGCTCCTGCCCCTATCACCTGTGGTGTTCCACAAGGGTCTATTCTTGGGCTATTGCTCTTCTTCTTTGTCAATGACATTCCTACTTCTATACCCCATTGTCACTCTATCATGTATGCAGATGACTTGGTACTCTATTTGGCCTCCTCATCCATCTTGGAGCTTAATGACTGTCTAGCTTTGGCTTTCCAACAACTTCAGTCCTGGTTCTCCTCTAACCTGCTAATTCTCAACCTCTCCAAAACTCAGGCAATGCTCTTTGGGTCCCCTAGAAAAGTCCAGGTTGAGTCCACCAAACTTCAAGTGCTGTGTCACAATGGGTCAGCTGTCCTGTCCACAGATGACTTTGAATACCTAGGGGTTATGCTGGATCCTTCACTTGACTTCTCTGCTCACATAAAAGATGTGTGCAAATCCATTAAGATGAGGAATGGAGCGGCCTACTGTGTGTGTCAATCCCTAACTCCTGCAACTAGGATATCATTGGCTAGAGGTGTGTTGCTGCCCAGGTTACTTTATTCCCTCCCTCTCCTCTCCCAGGTGAAGGATAGCATTCTACAGAAGTGGGACACCACTTATAACAACATTTGTAGATTTTCCTTATTGGCTTCTTGCCTCATGCACCATTGCCTTCTCTACTCGACCCTCCACTGGCTAAGTCACATTGACATTACTTTCTGGGGTGTTTCATTGAATCAATGACAAGATGCCCTCTCCCGCATTCTCTAGCTAACATGTTTAAACTTGTGAGTCTCTCCCGAACTCTTAGGTCCTCAACCACTTCACAGTTTTCAGTGTCTCACTCCTCATCTAAAATGGGTGAACAAGCAGTTTCTCATTTTGCCTCTAAATTCTGGAATTCCCTTTCCCCTAGTTTAAAGTGTCACTTATCCCACTCCACCTTCAAGTCTGCAGTTTTCTCACACCTCTATGCACTTAATACAATTAACTGTACTTGTCACACTTGACCTAACTGTTTTGAACTTGGTGTTAGCTTGCTAAATTGTTTTAACCTGCCTCTATACATCCCTGCATGGATTGTCCTTCACACATGAGTTAGACTTGGCTATCCCTGCATGGACAACTGCTGAGGATTGTTATGAATGTATTTTTTGTACTTGCATGTGTAATGTCTGTTTACTGTATTCTCCCTGGTCATGTTTGAAAACAGACAGGACTAATGCCTAATGCTCCTACCTGGTTACCAAAAGCAAATAAATAAATAAGAGAAAGCAGCTTGGCCTATGGAAGATTTCTTATGGGGGAGGGAGAGAGAGAGAATGGGAAGCAGTGTTCCAGAGGGGGTAGGAAGAAGGAGGGGGAAGAGAAGAGGGCAGAGAGTGCTAAATCAGACAGTGTATGATGTATCTGGCATCAAGGGAAGGGAGGGAGAGGGAAGAGTAGAGAGAGCAGTGGTGTTAGGGGGTAAATCCAAGGCAAAGTGGTAGAAAGCTTGGAAGATGGGACCCAGTCTGGCAAGGATGGACTTAGGAGTTGTGTTGTAAGCAGTGTCATCCTAGACAAAGAAAGGAAGGATCATCTTCATGACTAGCTTCCTGTGGGTAGGGAGAGGGATAATGGCTTTGTTTCTATACAGCACTTTCAGGTTGGGGTGAAGCTTGTGATGGATTGCATCAATGTGCACTGAGAAGTTGAGGTGCTTGCCAGACCCCAAGGTACTTACAAGAGAGGAAATCTTCAAGCACAGTACCATCAAGGGTGTGGAAGGAGGGTGGGGGAGAGAGTCTGACAAGCCTCTGGCAGGAGCAAAAGGTCATGATGACAGTTTTCTTGGCAGTGAGGGACAAAAGATTTGAACAGAAGCAAGACTGAACACTGTCAAAATCCTGTTGGAAATGGACAACAAGGTCAGCAGTAGAAGAGCTGGAAGCAAACAGCACAGTGTCATCTATATACATATAGATAAATGCAGAGGAATAGGTAGAGGGGGGTCATTTAGGAATATGGGCAAGAGTATGGGGGCTAGGACAGACCCTTTGGGACACACCTGAGCATATGCAGAGTGGAGGGGAAAGGATGTTTCCAATACAGGCAGCTTGTGACCTGCCCTCTGGGTAGGAATGGAACCAGTTTACTGAGCAGGCAGAGAGCCCTGCTGCTTCAAGCTTGTCAAGAAGAAGGCAGTGTGATGCTGCATTGAAGGCTTTGGCCAAGTCGACAAGGATAGCAGAAGTAATTTGGCCCTGATCCATACTGGACAGGATGGAGTCAGTGTGCTGGAGAAGACAGGCATATGTAGAGTGGGACTTTCTGAAACTAGACTGGAAGGGAGACAAAAAGGAGGAGTCGGAGTCTAGAAACAGGGTGAGTTGTGAGAGAACTAGATGTTCCTGGAGCTTGGCCAGTGTGGGGAGCGGGGAATAGGATGAAAGTTTCCAGAAGAGGCAACCAGTGTAAAACAAAACTCTGTGTCATGCCATCTAAGTGTTAAAATGCCAAGGTGAAGCCAACTTCCTTTGGAGCTGCTTCACTATTGTCAAAAGTGTTGGATTTTGGTGCCTCTACTGTATGCCAATTTGGCTTCAGTGCACCCTTACTGTGTTGTTTGATTGTATTGTGGAGCAAGGAGCTGAACGCAGCTGAGTTAAAAGAAAATGTATTTCATTTTGTTGAAAACTAAAATTCTTATGTGAGCTCTCCAAAAGCTTTCCTTATTGTTCTTGTTATATGTTTTTATATATATATATATATATATATATATATATATCTATATATATATATATATATATATATATATATATATATATATATATAGTTATACTGAGAGAGAGAGAGAGAGAGAGAGGAGAAAGCATGAATTTAATTTCCATAATGGTATATTTATTTTCCTGAAACCCAGATGTTTTTTCAGTTAGCATATGCAAGTATTAAAAAAAGTCCTTATTCAGAGGAAACTTTCCTCTGCAGTTAATAGGTAATTTTGTCTGTTTATACATGGCATAAAGTTCTGAAATATTCATTCTAATGTAGACATGGATAGCAAATGTCTCAAAAATGCAGACAGCCACAGGACAATTGCTGAGCAATTCATGTCTGACTGTAAAATGAAAACTGACTAAAACCAGTATGACTAAGGTTTTAAATGATGAATACCACAGGACAAGGTCTTCCTAGACTCCAAGCATTGTGATGAATGATGCAGTGGTTCCAGGCTTCTCCCTCATTAGTTTCTTCAGTAGCTTCCATTAGAACACTGGGATGTTATGCTAATTGTAAATTCCTTAACTATGTGCTGTCTAGCCATAATAAATTAGTGCCTTAGCAAAGAAGTTATAGTACACTGCTACTTGGCAGCTAATTCAGGAATTCTACATCATGTTTTTGAAAGGTAAGAGTCCTACTGAATAAGATGGAAAATATCTAACATAGCCACACAAAGGGTTTTATATATATATATATATATATATATATATATATATATATATATATATATATATATATATATATATATATGGGATATATAATAGGCTGATCTAATATATATATATATATATATATATATATATATATATATATGTATATATATATGTATATATATATATATATATATATATACACACACACACACACATATATATACACACACACATATATATATAATGGATATATAATAGGCTGATGTAAAATATGCAATTTATCTTCATGTATGAGGTGGCAGGACCATAACTCATGAGTGGTGGAGCCATGAGTGAGTTATGAATGTTCTGCCCCCATACAAGTAATGATAATGACAAACTGTATCTGAGTCAAACCACTGTATATTCAATGTATACAATAGCAGTTTACTAGTTAAACCTTTTTTTTTTCCATATTACTTTTTTCCACTCTTGCTTTTCTGTTTTCTCCCCATACCTGCCCTCCCCTCGTGGCGAGAATGTGCATGTGCCGAGGCACATGTAAGTCATCTAACCACGCTTCTGTGTCTCATGACCTATGGCATTGCACTATGGGGCAGCCAAAGAGTGGGACGACAACCTTCCCCTCCCCAGGAGAGGAGAGCAGCCAGTTGAATGCTCAATCCGCTCCCTCCCCTGCTGACCCCCAGCAACCCGAGGTCACTCCCGACCCCAGGTCACCAGCATGGCATGAGGTGTGGCATCCAGCACCTCAACCCTCAGCACCACTGGGCTGGCTACTAGTTATACCTTTTAAATGTACTCTTTATATGAAGAAAAAAATAGTTCTGTTTGATCTCAACTGCTGGCTTCACAGCTGCTCTTGGCTAGTGTGAGATAGATAGATAGATAGATAGATAGATAGATAGATAGATAGATAGATAGATAGATAGATAGACATAGACATAGACATAGATATAGATATAGATATAGATATAGATATAGATATATGTGGTTCCACCATGCCGCATCAACAACAGAGTTGTTGACATGTGGCATGACAAAACCTCCAATACCAGACAAAATTTCACCCATTGGTATCTGCTGGTGTGTTTTGAGGGGGGCTATGCTCCCCACACCCCCCATTACTAATGTAATCAACTCCGAGTCTGAATTGATTTTGAGGGGGGAATCACCAGCGAAACTGGTGCCGGTGTGCAACGGGACCCTTACAGCAACAACTTCGAAGCTGTTTGAAAGTGTCTCTAATGGGTTTCACTGTCTATCTTTCACTGTTCTAACATGATACAGGTAAATATAGATAACAATATATGGTGTACCCCATTTAAGACTAATTACAAGTTGGCTATCCCCAAAGGGATGCTGTTAGTTACTGATGATCATAATTGCGATTGGATGAGGCACATCCCTTGACTCTACACTGCTACCAGAATGCCAGGTGACCCTGAGTGCTTTACAATGATAATGGTGTACAGCTCAATAGAGCATATGTCATCTGTGCTTGTAAGGGTGTCATTTATACTTTTCTGACTGCCCACAGTAGAACCAGGAAGTTCAGTTAATATAGCAGGCTTCCTCTCTGACCCATTACCTCTAGGCTTCCTTCTTGTGTGCCTACCTGCATGAAATTGCTTATCCTTATTCAGGCACAAATTGTCCATACTGTACTGTATGCACCATAAGTATTATGGGTAGTGGTGCTGTCAGAGGTTTTGAAGATGTCACTGTACTCTATGAATCTTACTCCATGCAGAAGATGTAGAAAAAAATAATACCCGATAAAAAAATTTACAGAGATTTGTTTTAATGCAGGCTGCTGTCAAAACTGTACTAATATCTGGTTATTTAGCACAGGACACTCCACTTGTTTGTTTTCTCCAAACATTCAATCTCTGACTCTAATGTTTTACTTCTATCTCTCTGAAATGTTTCCTGCCATGTTATTAGGAGTTCTGGGTCTGTGAAGGTGTCATGGAATCCCTATAAACTAAGGTTTTCATGTGACTGCCCAGACTACTAGGTAACATTAAATCCGCCACAGTTTCTGAAAAATGGCAGTAGTTTCTGAGGTCATTATTATTATCATTATCAAAGGCTATTCAAAATCTTATATGCTTCAGGTAAACTTAAATTTATAAAATGGTTTCTAAAATCCTACAACTTTATTTGTAAACTTCTAATGCATAACAGTTGGATTTGGGCAGACTGGGTGGGCCACAGGCCCTTATCTGCCGACACTGTCTCTGTATCTAGTTGGATGAGAGAGTACTATACATATCCACACTGAAATACCTTTGCAGCACCCTAATTTGACATCAAGACCTCAGGACACAAACAAAATCCCTGCACCAGACCCAGCTGACACATCTTTATTTCTCTTCCTCTTTCCTCTCCCTGTCTCTCTCTCTCTCTCTCTCTCTGTCTTGACTGTATAAAGCTGCTGCAGTAGCACAGCCCAGTTTCAGATCTGCAATAAGCATGATTAGCCAGAACCTCTGACTGCTCTTAAAGGGCCCAAAGAGAGTTACTTGAGGGTGACTAGTGTACGGTGTAGGGGATAAACACCCGGGAATTGATCCACAAAGATCAATGCAAGCTGTGCCAATGGCAGCTTGCACCCATCCGTGATGCACTTTGGACCCTGTGCCTGATTCTCATACAAGAGGGGTCCTGGCACCAAACACCAGTTGGTTGCAGCAGCCACTCACTTGTGCCACACATTTGGCACATGGGAGGAGTTTGGAAGAGGGTGCAGCATGGTGGCATGGACCACCAACCCTACTGCACAGCAGAGGGACAAACAAAAGTCACAGAAGTTGATGCAGGCCACAGTGGTGGGGGGGGCAGGCAGCATATGTGGGGTACAGCGCCATGCCCAGGACCTCCACACTGCTGCTAACAGGTGTGACAGCTGCAGATCCAATAGGCAGATGGGACACATGTCAGGGCTCTGGGCGGCACCATTCCTGCTGCAGTCTGCACCCAGTCATACGGCTGTAGGTCTCTGCTGTAGTTATCGGACAGCAGCCCACTTGTCCAGGCACCAAGCTAGCCCCTTCTCCCACCCCACACTGTCTGCAGGGGTGGCACAAGGGCCGTTAGACCTCCTGTTGGGTGGTCTAAGTCCTGGCAGGTCCCACTGGTGGTCAGAATCCCATTTAAGGGGATGTTTCAGCCAGCATCTGCCACAAGCCCCTTAGTGCCCTGGCATGGCCCTGACCATGGTGCAGGCCTACAGCAAAACCAGTCTGGCACTGGGGTTCCCCGTTGTGCCACACTCGGCCTTTCAGGATCGCAGACTCCACAAATTTCGATGCAAGGTGCCCCTTGTGTCACTTCTGTTTGATGCAGGCACCTTGTGTCAACATCAGAGTTTTGAAAATCAAGCCCCCTGTCACTACAGCTGAACTAAACTGTTTTGCAAACCATGGACCTTTATCAGAAATCCAGTAGAAAATATTTAACAGTTATAAAATGCTTAGCAGGACATCACTTTCAGAAGACCTGTTTTCTCTCATGGTACAGTTCAGCCACTGTAACAAATAAAAAACTTCTCTTTTATGCTCAAATATAGTATATCATCTGTACCAAAAAAATGTTCCATTTTATAAATGCCATAGACTGACTGAAGCAAACCTCTTGAGTGGTCTGCTGCCAAGGCCTCCTGTTTTCTGTGGTTCTGTGGCATGCAGTGATTACAGCAGAAATTAAGACCAGCCTCCGCATTTGGGTGTTGCCACAAAATTTGGCTGCAGAAATTATACAGAAACTGCCTCAGTAAATTAGTCAGAGACTGCCTCCACTCTTTTTGCCAATTACCATGCCTGCTTGTAGATTTATAAGAATTAAAATTAACCCCAACCATCATGGTCACTCAAACCCTCACCCCCACAGCCCTGAGGGCATCCTTAAGTCATAATGGCTCCTATACATGAATGGGTGGAGTAGCAATGCACCACACATCTGCAGCACATAGCCACTTCACACCCATTGCTCCCCTCCACAGGATGCATGGAATGGGGTGCACAGCCCCCTATGCACCCAACCACCAACCATGCAGACCGCAACATAGTGGGGGTGGGCAGGGGCCTTGCATCACTATTCACAATGCACAGCAGTGTGGAATGCACCCACAGGGGCTTGTAGTGGTCTGACAGCTAAGCCAGGGGGGACCCTGCAGTAACCGCAGTACGCAGCCAGGCCCATTCTCCCATCCCCCTGGCCCTAGAAGCAAGTGTGAAGCCCCTCATACACACAGAGCTACCCCCCATCCTGGCAGAAAGCATGCAGCCCCCCCACCCAGCAGTGCCCCGGCCCCAGACAGTAAGGCAGTCCCCCCTGCACATGCCCACCAGGTCCCACTGGCAATACCACTCCCTCCCACAGACAAGCCTGCCTTGGCAATGCTGATACATGACTCCCCAAACACAGATGTGCCCCAAACCCCATGCACTGTGCCCCACCGTGGCACCGACACCACCCCCTCAACCATACTTGCATACTGGTGCCACATCCCAGGATGGTCAGCTGCAATGCCCTCAGTACACCACCATGACCAGCAGCCATCAGATGTATGCAGGTTCACACAGGCAATGCACACCCTCACCCTCATATGCCAGATGGCCAGTGGCCATGGAGATGTGTGGAGGGCTATGCCACTGGCCAGCCCAGAATATGGCACCAGCACACAGGTACAAGGGCTGGGGGGGTGGGTGTGCAGTGCCATGCAGAGGGGGGCACCAGCTGGCTAGACATCTATGGCAACCGCATGCTATGGAGTTTGCCACTTGCTGGAACTGGGTTGGGGGTTGGGCTGCCACCGAATGGGGCATGTGGGGGGACTACCATTGTGAAATGGGACCCTGCATTGTGGCAGGTGGGGTGGGGGCCTCCAACCAACAGAACCACACTAGGGCATGGGCCTGGGTCCCGGTGCCTGCAGTAGGCATTCACACACCTGGACCCACACCTCAGCATGCAAGGGATCCACTTTTGGCCCAGGACAGGCATCCAATTAGATATCCACCTGGGACCACAACCCTGCCCCCAACCTCCCTGTGGAGTCCTGCGTGGCAAGGGAGGTGAGGCCACAGACAAGTGCACATCAGTCATTCATTCCCTGGGTGCACACCTGTCCACAGGTACAGACCTACATGGGCAGGATATGCACTTCCGGCATGTAATTCCTGCCCATTCATGCATAGGGGCCATTATTTTTATATTTGCACCCTTTTTTGATTAAAAGGCTGTATGATGATCTACTGCCTTTTCCCATCACTGCTAGTGGGCCAGAATTCTTGTTTCTCATACCAGTGATGATTTCTGGGGCCCACACAAAGTCAAACTGGGCAAAAATCCTGTCTTTGGGCAAAGCAGTAATAGGACAAGATACAGGATCATCCTAAAGTGTTGAACCAAAACATGGTGGCGATATAAAACAAACTGTGGCCAGAGCTGATAGGGCTGCAGCCAAGGAATTGGGGTTAAAAATATTGAAAATTACCAGTTAGGAGCCTGCATTTGAAAAAATGTAATGTAGGCTCATACATTTGTTGTTTTATAATATGTTTATACCAAATTTTCAACATAGACTTATTATGACCCTGCCTCATGAAAAACGGCATAGAAAATGTTCAACTCTTGACCAGAAAGTGTTTTCATGCAGGGACTATGAAAGCAACTTTTGGGACATTTTGGTCAGGAGTTGAAAAATGACAGCTGACTTATTCATGAGATGCTGTAAAGAAATGGATATGTTGAAAATTTGGGGTAAAAATAATGAATATTACTAAACTTACAAGCCTGCCTTTGCAAAAGTCAACATAGCCTCATAACTTTTTTTTTATATATTTTTACACTAGATTTAGAACATAGCCTTTTTATAACCTGCCTCATCTGGTGTACTGAGTCCAGTTCTGGAGACCCCATCTCCGCAAGGACATAGACAGGATAGAGGCAGTTCAGAGGAGGGCAACTAAAATGGTGCAGGGTCTGCAAGGGAAGCCATACTAGGAAAGGCTAAAGGAGCTTAATATGTATACCCTTGAGGAAAGGAGGGAGAGGGTGGATATGATAGAAATGTTTAAGTACCTCAGTGGAATCAACAAAGTCCAAGAGGGTAGCATCTTTCAGAAAAAGAGATGTGCAAGAACAAAGGGAGATAATTTGAAGATAGAGAGGGGATGGTTCAGGGGCAATGTGAGGAAGTATTTTTTCAGAGAGAATGTGGTGGGCACAAGGAACAGCCTTCCTAAGGAGGTTGTGGGGTCTAAAACTGTGGGAGAATTCAAGAATGCATGGGACAGACATAAGGTAATTTTTATGGGGGAGGGTAGGAAGAAATTGGCTGTTGGTTAAATAGGATCTGCAGCTTATCCTCTAGGTAGGAAAATGGGCAGACTAGGTGGGCCAAGTGGTCCTTATCTGCTGTCAAAGTCAATGTTTCTATGTTTCTATAAAAAAGTGCAGAGAAAATTTTCAACTCCTATCTAAAAGGTGATTTTGTGCAGGGACCACAAAATCACAATTTATGGATGTAAAAAGAAAAATCATTTTGACCAAGATTTGATAAATGATGTCTATCACATTTATAAGGTGCTGTAAAGATGTGGCTATGTTGTAAATTTAGGGTAAAAATATTAAAAATTATCAAAGTTATGAGCCTGCATTCACAAAATTCAGTGTAGGCTCATAATTTTGTTGTTTTTTAATATCTTGACATAGAACCTCTGTAAAAGAGCTGTCTTGTGCTCAGAGGTATTGTAATCTGAGATTGAATAAATAAATAAATCTTTACACAAAATTTTCAACATAGTCTTCTCATGTCCCCACCTCATGAACAAGGGCAGAGAATATTTTCAACTCCTGTCAGAAATGTGATTTTGTGCAAATACCACGAAATCACCTTTCAGGATGTAAAAAAAAACATTTTGGAGAGGATTTGAAAAATGGCAGCTGTCACATTCATAAGGTGCTGTAAAGATATGGCTATGTAGTAAATCTGGGGTAAAAATATTGCAGATTACCAAAGTTACGAGCCTGCATTCACAACATTCAATGTAGGCTCATTATGTTGCTGTTTTTTAATATCTTGGTGTGGAACCTCTGTAAAAGAGTTGTCTTGTACTCAGAAGTTTTGTAATCCAAGATAGAATAAACAAATCTTTACACAAAACTTTCAACATAGCCTTCAACATAGGCTCATAACTTTGTTGTTTTTTTTTAATATTTTTACACCAAATTTTCAACATAGCCTTCCTATGACCCCACCTCATGAACAATGACAGAGAAAATGTTCAGACTGGGCAGACTGGATGGGCCTTGCGGTCCTTATCTGCCGTCAACTTCTATGTTTCTATGTTTCTATGTTCAGCTCCTGCCCAAAAGGTGATGTCATGCAGGGACTCTGAAATCACCTTTTGGGACAGATTTGCCTAATGTCAGTGCAATTGTTCATGAGGCAGGGTCCCAAAGAAGACATATTGAAAGTCTGGGCCAAAATATGCAAAAATGGTCAACTTGTGCCACTAAGTTCAAAACACCATTGAAATACATTGAACCACATAACTGTTTCTTCAGTTCACAGTCTGGCTTTGAAGCCTGAAGATATGTCTGCTGTCCAGAGAGGATTACAGTGTTGGACCCCTGATGGGTAAGTATGGGCTGGGGGTGCGGGGTGGTGGGTACTGAGTGGGAGAGTCTGGTGGGGGAGAGAAATGGCTGCAAAATACACCAGTGGATGTTTTTATTTTTACAGGGTTAAAAAAATGGGGATTCCTGATTGTGACACTGGGGGATTGGGCACCTCTTATGTGTCTGGGGGGAAATGGGGTGGTGGGTGCTGAGAGGGATAGTCAGGTGGAGGGGATATCTATAATTAAAAAAAAAAATCAGCAGTCACGGCAGAACATGACACAGTCTGCCATGTCCAAGATGGACACCGCACTCTACTGCACATGCACTAGTAGTCATGCATGCGCAGTACAGTTTGGCTGCCATCTTGGACACAGTACAGTGTGCCGTGGTCCACTGTGACCACCCAAAAATAGTGCAGAGCATCTGCTAAGGGACAGAGCAAAGTGCTTCATGGACACAGGGGTGCCTGTGAGGCAACTCCACACTGTTGTTCAGTCAGAAAAGTTTCCCTTTTCCAATTGCAGGAGGTCTGCAGGGCTCTGCCCACTGCAACCCTAAAAACAGAGTTACTCGATGAGCCTCTGGGTGGAGTGAGTTTTGAGATATGATATTCAGGGTGGGTTTCTCTTATTTTCTGATGGGGCAGAGTAATATCTAAGAGGACACCTTACAATATTCTAAGGGAGGAAGATTTTCGGATGAGATGTTAAACAGATCTCATCTGCCTATTCTGGTGGTAGTTCAGGTGGATGTTAAAAATCCCATGGCACTTCTCGAAAAGAGTAGGGGAATTTTTTATTGAAAACAGTATAACAAAACAAAGACTTCACAAAAACAGTAGAACACAATAAATCAGTACAGTAGCTCTTGAAAAACAGAAAGATAACCTACAAAAAAAAAATTAGAAAGGTAATACACAATCTATAAATGAACCAACTAAGAGTAATACAGGAAGTTTCAAAACTGATACAGTCTCTATTTCAAGTAACCCTTTCAAAAAGTATTAAAGGAAATTCCCTCCACCACTATGCAACTAAAGCTGCCAGTAACACCTTTTTTTCTGATTCATAAACATGCAAAATTTCTTTCATAATAAAACATTTCAACCCAGTCAGTGTAGTTTGTTTTTGCTGAAATACAAACAGACATCTATTGTGCCAAATGCACCATTTGAAAATTGCAAAAAGGACTCTAAGAGTATCAGGATAAAATACTTTCCAGTCAAGCCCAAATTTCCCATATACCAGATCCGAGTATGTTATATTGGCTAACATGGGTAAAGATCACTCATGAGCCAACTAAGCCCATAATGGTTCTATAAAAGGACAATCAAAAAAAGGTGAGCCATATTTTCCACTTGGCAAACACAGGAATCCCTGATACAAAACTGTTCTTACAGTTGTTTATGGGCTTGATTCCCTTTAACATTTAACTTATTATGACAGCACAGCCATAAAGTGTCCCACATTTTTACCCGAATCCTACCATCCAGTAATTGTTTAATTAAATACTGACTGTCAATAGTCAAGCCAAAACAGGGTGTTGACAAAAAAATTCTATCCAAAACAGAGGAATTAAGGAGCTTTCTGTTTTGCAAACCTGGCAACTGACTGGATACATGCCACTGTTATTTTGCTAAAAAGCTCAACAATATACCCAGAAGTCCCTTGTGGAATCATAATAAGGGGTTTCCAGGTTGGTGCTCTCCACTTATCTAGAAAATATTGGGTTCTGTAAGTGAAACTCCGTACCCAACACTCCTGATGACCAGCCATGCTAGGGTAAACATTTGAATGTACAAATATAGCAAAGAAAAATAATACCGGATTACCATATTTAGACCTCCTTATTTTATAGGCCAATAAGTAATTAATCTTTTAACAGGGTTCAACCTACTTCCCCATAAAAGTTGAAAAAATAAATTGTACAGACATGCTTCTAAATGAAGCGGGAGTGGAAAAATATAACTGACCAATAAAAAAATAGGAATAATGAAAGTTTTCAAGATATAGTTATGTTTTTTCCTGGATATGGGAAAATATTTGCATTTTTAAATTTTATCTTCTGCAACAGAAATAGAAAAAAAGCCAATTAATTTCTGCTGCTAAAGGTACTCCAAAAGAAAGACCCAGAATCTGAATCTGCTCAGACCTAATGGATACCCCATCAATCTCAGTATGAATATCCTGTAAAGGAATCTGCACAGCTGTACCAAAACCTTTTTGAGTATTTAAAGTAGACCCAGAGATTAACGAGAAAGACTGCACAATTTCAATAGTTTGCACTCCTGAGGCCTGATCTGCTATTAATATACAAATGTCATCTGCATAAGCCAAAGAACTAGGAAAAACCAGTGAAGATTTGTCAGAAATATGACTGATGGAAGTGTCAGTATTCAGTTTCCTAAGAAGAGGGTCTATAGAAAAAACATATAAAAGGAGGCTTAAGGGACAACCCTGACGTACCCCTCTTTTGATTTGGATATGAGACCCCTTTAAAACATTCACTACCAGAGTCATGGAGGCATATTTGTATACATTTTTAATCCAAGAGACAAAATCTTGTGGAACCCCATATCGTTCCAGGACTGCAAACAGATAATTATGTGGAACTCGATCAAAAGCTTTTGATTGATCTAAACTTAGGACATCCCCCTGTGTACCAAACCCATCAAAAAAATCCCTTATCACTTTTAAGTTAATAATCATAGAGCAGTCTGGGACAGCACATGTTTGAGTATGGAAAATCAATTTCTGAGCAATATTGGAAAGTCTAACTGAAATGAGTTTACATAAGATTTTCCAATCTGAATTCAAGAGACTAATAGACGCCAATTATCTAAATCTTCTTTATATTTAATTTAAAATAAAAAAATTAAATTACTATCTGCAAATGCTGTGGGTATTGGCAATATTCCCTCAACGATTATATTAAATATGGCATTTAAGTAAGGTAAAAGCAATGTTTTTGTCTTTTTATAGAATTCATTTGGAATTCCATCTGGACCAGGGGTAACAGTATTTTTCAAGTTACTAATTCTAGAATCTACTTCAGCAATAGTGAAAGGCTGAATTAAATCTTTAGCACATTCAGGGGATATCTTAGGAATATGTAAATAATCAAAAAAGGTAGTCAAGTCCTGTGGCTTGAAATCCTGACCATACAAAGTATGGGTATGATAAAAACCTCTTTCACAATTTCTCTATTATCAGAAATCTGGGTACCATTATGAGAGACTAATAATGGCATATATTTAGACTGAACCTGCTGGTTACTGCTGTCAAAAGGGTTAACCACTTTGGCTGTCCCTTTCCTACCATATTTCTGTTCTAAAAAAAGGGAGGTGGACCTATCATATTGATAAGTACACATTTCTTCTTTTAATTGCTGAATCTGTGCAGAATAATCCAAATGAAATTCAGTTTGCCAGGAAAGCAATTTCTGCAACTGATGACGGCAATTCAAATATTTAAGATACCGACTAGAAGAAAAGGATTTAGAAAACCGTTGACAAAATGTTCTAATTTCCATTTTGGTGTCCTGCCACCAAAAACCAGGATTGTCAAATATTTCAAACACAGAAATTTTGTCTTGGAGAACCGTGTACAATTCCTGCCAGCTATGTTCCTCCTCCAAAACAGAAATGTTTATCTTCCAAAAATTATGAGAGTCTGGTTTATTAAGAGAACGTCCCAAAGATAAAACCAGCAAACAATGGTCAGAGTTTTCACAAGGAATAACTGAATACTGGGCACCTGGTAACCATTTAGAAATAAAAAAATAATCTGTCCTTGTGGTTAATCTTCTATGATGAAATGTGTGTGCAGGAGGTTGAGAACCAAATAAAGCCCATCTATAAGGTTAGCTTTAGTATATAATGTGTTAAGAAAATTTGAGTCAGTATATAACTTTTGTGTCACCCCTGTTTTATCAGAAAGAGACAAAATACAATTAAAGCCCCCCCAAAAATGATTGATTTAGACAAATGGAGAAAAGGCTGAATAGTTTTAAGAGTGGCTGTTCTCTGTGTTTTAATCTGGGGGTTATAAATGTTGATTAATCTCTATTCTTGTTGTTGAATAATAACATCCAGAATAAGGACCCGACCCTGAATTAGGTCAATAAGTCTGATGACTTGGACCTCTAAATTATTTAAAAGAATACCCACTCTTGCACACACATCTTCCGGAAGAGACCAGAAAGATAGTCCACCCCTCCAATCACGAGATTCCGGACTAGACTACCTGAGAGAGTGAAGTCTGGTATCTTGCAAAAAAACAATATGAAGTGTAATAGAAGTAAGGAAAGAAAAAATAGCCCGTCTCCTTTTAGGATTTTTCAGGCTGTTGGCATTTAAACTGCCAAATGACAAAACCTCCCCCATTTAAACTGTACAATCAGGACTTCTTTTTACCTCTCCCTTTCCCCGGTGATTTCATTTTGCACCTCTTTTTCCTAACAGTTTTGGCATCACCGGAAAGCTGATCAGTATCAGTTAACATTTCCAATTGAGAGGAGGCCACAGAGGAAGCATCGGAATCATCCTCAGTTTCTGTAGCCTGTTTTCATTTATGTAACACAGAAAATTTGTTTTTAGTAATAAATCAGAAGTCTGGGATCCTGAAAAAGCAGGTGCCCCTTTAGAAGTAGAACTTCTCATTTGCCTATGAGTACCCACTTGAACCCAGTCAGAATCCTCTGGAGGGGGCATAACATTTTTACAGTCACAGATTTGGGTGGAGGTACTAGGCGCACTAGTTATCTCAGACCATAACACAGTGTCCACAGTGGCCATAGGACCAGACAGGGGTACCATGCTTTTCTCAGCCAGTGCAGAGTCAGAAAGTAACTGAACCTCGCCTGAGTCAGCCTGAGACAAAGTAGGGGATATGTGTACAGTGTGGGACAAGGGAGAACTTAAAGGGGGAGAGGAATGTTCTTGAACAAAAGGCCTCAAATTGAGGCTCTAGCCTGAGCATTGCATTGGGCCTTAGAGACAGTCTCATTCTGACCTCATGCAGCATCTCAGGGTTTGTGAGAGGCCCAAGGACACTCTCGATAGGAGTGAGAAGACTCTTCACACAAGTTACAATAAATAGGGTGAGGACAATTAATGCTGACATGTCCAGAACCCAGACACAAGGAGCATTTAAGTCTGTCACAAGCATTACTTAGATGTGTGTGATCCCCACACCGAAAACATGATTTAGGTTGTCCTGGATAAAAAACGAAGCCTCTATCCCTACCTAAATAAAAACAACTAGGTAAATGCTGGCTAGAACCATTCACCACAGGCAATTTCACTTGTAACTTCCATCCTTCTGTCCAAAAGTGCTCGGAATCTATAATAGGATCAGGCAAGCCTAACACTGTACATTTAGAAGACAACCATCTAATGGTATCAGTAATTGCAACCCCTTCATTTTTAAATAAAACTGTAATGGATTTTATTGTAGGTTTTGTAAGGGGAATAGCAAAGAAAGGAGACCATAAAGGGGTATGCCTGACTTCCTGATACCTATGCCAAAATGTGTCAAGGCCTGCAGCTGTTTTTAAAACTGATGTCAAAATAATTATCCCCAGAAGTATGAATAAGGGCATAAATTTCAGAAGGTGAAAACTGTAAACTAGTTTTTATCAAAGTTTTCCCAACATATAAGTGATCAGGAAACACTTCCAGCCCACCCGTATATCTCAGTCGCACAGTATTTAACCTTTTGGCTTGCTCTGGAGGAGTATGAAAGAAACCAGCAAATGTTTTATTTCTTTGCTGGCTATTAATTTGTTCAGGGACCCTTTTAGCCTGTGCCTGGTCAGATACAGAGGGTGGTACAGTAGTCCGCGGTAAAAATCCTTCAGGGTTTTGGACCAAGAGCTTCACACCATGCAGAATCCAGTATAATACCATCTTCTGCTCCAGCAGGAAGAACGGTGGAGTCCTCAAACTGCAACAAATTGGATGAGTCTTTATTTGAAGTAGAAGGTGGAGGACCTTCCTCTAAAGTGACCCCCATAGCAGGATTATACTTTCCATTGTTAACAAAAGAGTCAAGGATCTTTGTTCCAGTCCCACCAACATGCCAGACAGGATTCTGTGTTAGCTGCAGACCCAAGGGAAGTTCTTGGGGGTCATAAATGTCCAGTAGATCTCCCTGAGGCTCAGAGCCAGGCCAATCAGGAAAGGCCCAAGTGTCATCCAGAGGTGACTTCTCCCGACTCGCTCCTTTTAGCGCTTCAGCAATCGTGATACCTGTAACAGATAAATTATTATCAAAAGCAGTAGCAGACTGACTTAAATCAGAAGCCAATTTGACCCTTTAAATCTTGAGCAGTACATCCGTTTGCAGGCAAAAATTAGGAAAGTCAGGGGTAACAGATAAGCGTATAGGAAGTTGATTTGAGGAAAGAACAGTACCTGAATGTAAAGCAGGTGTCTGAGTAGAAGATGAGCCCTCAATCAGCTGAGCGGGGAGACGCTGACAATGCACCCAGTCTGTGCTACAAGCTTGCACCACTCCAGCCATTGGTTTTAATGTAGAAGCCTCTACAACAACTATAGGAGAACAATCCCGAGACTCTAGGCACTCGCCACCAGACAAAAAAGAGCTGCCGGTCTCTGGAAAGATGCCATCAGATGCAGCGGTAACTTGCAAGCAGCCGTCAGATGACTCCATAGCCCGAACTCTCTCTCGCAGCTGTGCCCTGTCAGTAGACATCATTCCCTTGATGACAGGTCCACTGAAAGCTGGAGCTGCCAGTAAAGTAACCCTGTCCTGTGAAGAAACTTCACGTAGGCAAACCTTTGATTTAGCAGCAATGCAGGGGTTCTCAGTAGCACCTCCAGGTTCTCCTTCAATACTGAAAGACTGTGAAACTTCACTGTTTGCAGATACAGAAGTGATAGGTATAAAATCCATTTCACCAGTAACCAGTTCGGTCTCTAGTAGAGGAGAGATAGAGAAGGAGACTGACTCCCCTACCTCCAGCACATCTGCTTCATCCAACACTGGACTCCGAGTGGCCATCTCAGAGAAATGGTCAAGGCACCTACCATCAGAGTAGGGGAATTTCCCCAGTGCACTGGCTAAATTTCCCCCATTCACTAAAAATACCACCAACAGCTTAATCTGTTTCAAGGTCAGTTGGCATTCATCTGTATCCTCCTCCCCAGGGCTGTGCCTGAAAATAGGAAGAATTTGTCTAGTGCACTTACCTGGTCAACAAGAACTAAATAAAAATTGTACTGTGTTGGACTGGTTAATAACACAAATTTAAAACTACAAGACCACTCTATGGTACTCTCAAGATTGGTTAAGAAGGTGGTGGGGCTGAGATGGGAAGGGTGCATTTTACCTGTCTGAAACAATTAGAGAGTGAAGTGCTGGTGGGGAGTGGGAGTCAATTTACAATCCTTATTAGTTTAAAAACAAGAAGTGTTCATGGATGGGGCTGGGAATTTGCCAACCTGACAGGTCAGCTCTGGTGGCTGGGGTAGAAAAATGTAAATTATGAACTGGTTGCCGAAAATAGAGAAAGTTGATTGGCCAAGAGGTCTTTGAAGCCGTGATGATATCAGGCTACATCATCACGGCTTCAAAAAGCCTCTGGCCAGCAGCCTTCTCACCAGCAAAAACAAATCAATCCAATGGCAATGGGCAGCAGTGTTGAACTTGCAATCGGCAGCAGCAACAGCTCCTCACGCACTCCCACTCGCAATTTGAAAAGCAGCTGTGCATGAGTGACATCAATCAGCAAGCCATTTCTTGTATAAAACATTCACATGTAA
Organism: Neoceratodus forsteri; assembly: GCA_016271365.2. Taxonomy (NCBI): domain Eukaryota; kingdom Metazoa; phylum Chordata; order Ceratodontiformes; family Ceratodontidae; genus Neoceratodus; species Neoceratodus forsteri. The sequence goes on along the minus strand of JADMNL010000022.1, from coordinate 418,025,063 downwards.
TTCACTCTGTCTCTTTTTTGCCCTGTAGTTCTTTTTTGTTTGTTTTAATTCACTATACTTTATTTTGTTTTAAACAGCAAACAATACAAAGGTACAACAGGAGTATGACAGGAGGCTGCAAATACATTTAATAAAACAAAGAAACAAACAACCTCCTCCCTCCTCCTCCCCAACCCCTCTACCCCTAAGTCTGTGCCTCAGTCAAAGAGAAGAAGGGTTATAAGGAAACAGCTGGGGCAGGTAACTGGGTTATGACTTCCAGAGGGAGAGCAGAGTCAGAAGGGGTTCCCAGGTGGCCTGGAAGGAGTGAAATCTGTGTTGCATACTTGCTATATGCTTCGCCAGCTGGATTGCAAGCAGGGCTTCACACTGCCACTCTAGCACTGAGGAAAAGGAGTCCTCCTTCCAGTGCCTTAACATTACTAAGTTTGCTGTGGAAGCCACCAGGGCAAGGTGAGTTTTCCTTATCCTGGGTGTTATGGGAGGGTACAAAGTTAAAAGGCAACATTCCAGAGTTAATAAAGACTCCAGACCCAGGAGAGGATCTAGCACCTGCTTTATGAAGTTCCAGAAGGATTTAGACTTAGGGCAACTCCAGAGCAGGTGGTATAATGACCAAGGGGTGTCTGTACAATGGGAGCATAAGGGGGATGTGAACTTACCTGTTTTGTGTAGTTTTATCAGGGTGTAGTATAGATTGTGAATGATATTAAACTGGATCAGGCGGAGTCTGTCTTGTTTGATAGTTTATAGACAGTGCTCCCAGGCTTTTTTCCAGAAAACAACTTCTGCTGGCAGAGACAATTCTTGGACCCAGTAGTAGCAGATTCCAGAACAGAGATGTGGATCCAGAGGTTACAAATGTTTATAGACTCTGAAACTGCATATGGCTGGTCCACAACTTTATGTATGGAGGGTAAATCCTCCAAAGGTGGGAAGGTCCAAGGCTTGGGTCCCAGAAAAGGGAGTATCACATTTTTCACTTGCAGGAATTTAAATAGGTCCTTATTGTGAAGCTGGAGCAGGAATTTGTAGAGTGGGAAAAGAGACCAGCTCTTCTCCTTGGAGGAAGTTAGCAAGAGTACAGTTCCTCAGGTGGGGCCAAAAGGAGAGTGGGATGGAGAGGCGACCATTCTGAAAGTGAAGGTTGTTTAATATAGGTTGAGCAGGTGACCTGTGCCAACTCAGTGATAGATGGGTCTGTATTTGATGTAGGGCCCTAAGTGACTTGCCAATTGGAGAGTTCTTCAGGGGCTGGCGAAGTTGAAAGGGAAGCAGGTACACCAGGGAAGGTAGGAAACTGTGTGATTTATTCGCAAGGGCCCTCTCAGTTTCTAGCCAGATGGGGGTATATGTGTCGGGACCCTGTGAAGCTGCATTGTTCATCCAAAGGGCTAGCTTGCTAATGTGTTGGGCCCCATAAAAAGTAAAGAAGAAGGGGAGGGCTAGACCAACTTGCGAGTTGGGGGCTGCAAGTTTGCCATATGTCCTTCATACCACCTTGTTCCTCCACAGGAATGCATTGAGCATTTTTTGGAGTTAAGTGAGCCATAACTTGAGAAAAAAGAAACCCAGGATGCCCAATGGGTAGAGTAGGTGAGGTAAGACATTCATTTTGAGAATGCTGATTCAGTGCCAAAGGGATAGAGGAATCATCCCCCATCTGTCCAAGTCAGATTTCAGTGTTCGCAACAATTTGGTGAAGTTTTCCTTAATCATAGTTGGGATGTCACAAGAGATTTTAATACCCAAATATGTTAAAGTTTTGGGTTCTCAGGATAGACCCAGGTCACTGAAGTCCATCCTGACAAGCCGGTTATTGAGAGAAAATATCTTTATCTTGGAGAGGTTTAGCTCATAGAAAGAGACTTTGGAAAATCCATCCAATTCCACCGGCAGAGTGGGGATACTGATGCCTGGGTCCTCTACATGTAGAAGCAGGTTGTCAGCATATGCTGAAAGCATATATCTTTTGCCCTCTAGTTGGATACTTTTCGGAGTGGGAGAATTGTTTAGCCTATGTATCAGGGGTTAAAGATAAAAATTAAAAAGGAGGGGAGAGAGCGGGCAACCTTGACGGGTGCCTCGTTGAAGGGGGAAGGGCTTGGACAGACAGCTGTTACACCATGCCCAGGCTGTGGGGGAGGAGAACAAGAGTTTGACCCATTTAATAAAATTGGCAGGTACACCAAAATGACGGATGGAGGGGGACTAAGAATTCCCAGAAGACCCAATCAAATGCTTTCTCAGTGTCAAGGGAGACCAGGGCTATTGGTACCCCAGACACCCCAACGCCACAATCAAGTAAAATAGCTTCCTCATATGGTCCTCTGAGGCCCACCCCAACATGAAACCCACCTGTTCTTGGCCAATGACCTCTCCCATAATTGGGGCCAGGCGATTAGCCAGAATTTTAGCGAGGATTTTCACATCTGAATTCAGTAGGGAGATAGGACAGTAGTTTTCAGGATGTAAAGGGTCTTTGCCAGGTTTAGGGAGGAGTTATCAGAGCTTCCAGGAAGGTACAGTCTCCCATGCCATCCTCAAAATAAGAGTTAAAAACCTCCTTAAAAAGGGGTGTTTAGTTGAGGGAGGCAGGCTTCATACAAGTTATTGGGAAGACTGTCTGGTCCAGGGGCCTTGTCCATGGGAAAGTGTTTGATGGCTTGTTCCACATCACTAGATGAAATTGGAGCACCCAGGTGCCCAGTGGAGTGAGGTGATAGGATTGGGAGGGTAGTGGAGTTCAGGTTTGCAGCGATAGCTTGATCAGATGGACCGGATGTTTCATCCATGAAGTAAAGCCTTTGAAAATACTCCCTGGAAGACTGAAGCTCTCTCTCTGGTATCCGAAACTGCATCCTCTTCCAGGGACAGGTGCAAGACCAATATAAATTTTGTAGCCTCAGCTTGCCTTAACCTGAGGGGTAAGAGCTTGTCTGCTCATTCCCCTGACTCCAGATATTTTAATGCAGTGCAGTGCAGAGCAAGTCCAGCTTTCTGTGCCATGACATCTGCAAATTGAACTGCAAACAATGCAATTTAGCCCAATTTGAGTCAGAGGAGGAGAACTTAAAGGAGTGTTCGAGTTAGCGAATTTCCCCTAGAGGAGTATCTAATTGTTCCCTGCTCTTTCGGGATCAGTTTCCTACGAGATGAATGAATTCACTTCAAAGGGCACATTTAAATGCGGCCCATACAGTATCCACTCTATCCACCGAACCCTTGTTGGCCTCCAAGAAAGTGTTGATAAAATTCTGGATGTGGGTTACTGAGGAGGGAACCTACAAAAACTGAGTGTTGAGGCACCAGAGGGAGTCTTGTCTAATCCCTGGGCCCAGTAGGAAGGACATGCTGATTGAGGAGTGGTCAAACAACACCCTGGGGTGAATGGTGGCAACTAAGATACCCAGAAGGCAAAAGGAGCTAGTCTAGAAATTGTCTATTCGGGATAGAGTGATGTGGGTGGAGAGAAGTAAGTGTATTGCTGTTCTGAAGGGTTCAGAGTGCACCACATATCTATTGTCCCAGCACCACTCATGAGGTCTCTCAAGGCCCGTTGAGTTGGGGTTAACCCTGTTCTCCTGTTGTTTGAACAGTCTTTGTCAGACTGGGGAGCTAGATTCCAGTCTCCTCCCAAAACAGTTAGACTAGGAGGGTCAGAGGCTAGCAACGATAGTATGTGGGTAAATAATTGCAGTGAGTCCATGTTTGGATCATATACTGAGCCCAGAACAATTGGTAAGGATTCTAGAGTACACTGGAGAGTGATGTAGCGCCTAGAGGGGTCCCACCATTCCCACGACATAGTGAAGGGAACTGATTTGGCAATCAGAATTGCAGTTCCTCCTCGCCTTGAGGAAGTGCTGGAGCCAAAAACTTGCCCTACCCAACTTTTCCGGAAGAGGGAGATGTCCTCTCTACGAAGATGGGTCTCATGTAAGTTGACTATCCCCGCCCCGAGGTGTTGAAGGTAGCATACCATTAGGGCGCAGAACTTTCCCACCCTGCCCAACCCAGAACTGAGATGCCAGCTGAGCATTGAGAGCATGTTAATACCCCAAAACAACTGACACACCCATAAACCCCCCATCTATATCTACTAAACCCCAACAAATCCAGTAACATTCAAAACACAAAGACTTAACCACAATACACCAGTTCCAATAACGCCTACCTACTACACTTCAGCAAGTAATTTTCTTTCAGCTACTATAGAGAAACACATGTCATACCCCATCCCACCTCACCCCACAAACAGCACAGGAACATTCAATGAAGTGAACATTTGACTAATATTAATAAACAGACATTAGAGCAGTTGCAATGACATGGGAACTGCCTGGAGCGATTACTGAGCCCACTCAGAGCGTATTATAGTCAGATTGGCTAAGACGGTTACAAAGCCTGCAATTCAAAACAAAGTCCCCCAGATTTAACATTGGCCTACGGTAAAAATTAGCTTTCCCAGTCCATAAGACCATTTTTGTTAATGCCATGGGTGATTAGGTTGCAGAGGCCAGGTAGACAATTTCAGACCCCCTCTCATAGTGCTGGACAAGGTTAGTAGTCAGGAAAACAAACATCACAGTAGCCACAAAGGTCTGATTTTGGGAGTAGAGATCTAAAGTTCACAGAGAAAGAGTCCACTATTCCTGAGCCATGAGCACTGCACTGCGGAAGGAGACTATTCCATGGCCTAGTTGAATTAAAGGCCCGAGATAACCCACAAAGTCCTGGTGGAGCCCACCCAGCTAACTGCCAGTGGGGACAGATAGTGGCCTAGTCCAGGGTGGTGTTCAGAGAAGTGCAGCAGACGGGACTTCTGAGGTATGCCCAGTCAGAGCAGAGGGGGGCCATGACTGATAGCTCACAATACCAGTCCAGGCAGATAATAAGGTGGAATATTTAACCAGGACTAAGGCCTCAGTCCGAGCCAGTGGGGAGAGGTAACAGGGCTCACTAGTCAAGACGGAGATATAGTCACTACTAAATACTCACTGCGCTCTTTGCAGACAAGCTTCCATAGAAACACAGACTTTGACGGCAGATAAGGACCGCTTGGCCCACCTAGTCTGCCCATTTCCCTACCTACAGAATAAGCTGCAGATCCTAGTTAACCAACCTATTTCTTCCCACCCCCCACAAAAATTGTCTTATGGCTGTCCCATGTATTCTTGAATTCTCCCACAATTTTAGACCCCACAACCTCCTCAGGAAGGCTGTTCCATGCATCCACCACCCTCTCTGTGAAAAAATACTTTCTCACATTGCCCCTGAACTGCCCCCCTTCTATCTTCAAATTGTGCCCCCTTGTTCTTGCACATCTCTTTTTCTGAAAGATACAGTCCTCTTGGACTTTGTTGATTCCACTGAGGTACTTAAACATTTCTATCATGTCCCCCCTCTCCCCTTCTTTCCTCAAGGGTATACATATTATGCTCCTTTAGTCTCTCCTCATGCAGCTTCTCTTGCAGACCCTGCACCATTTTAGTTGCCCTCCTCTGGACTGCCTCTATCCTGTCTATGTCCTTGCAGAGATGGGGTCTCCAGAACTGGACACAGTACTCCAGATGGGGTCTCACCAACTGTCTGTACAGAGGGATAACAACTTCATGTTTTCTGCTGGTGATGCCTCTCCCTAAACATCCAAGTTTTCTCCCTAGCCCTCCCAGTTGCCTTCTCACATTGCTTGCTAACCTTAAGATCATCTGATATGATTACCCCCAGGTCTTTCCATTTTTGTTTTTGTTACTACCTCCCCTCATTGTTAATCTTCCCCCTGGGTTTTTGTTTCCTGGGTGCATTATTTTGCACTTCTTTGCATTGAATCCAAGCTGCCATACTTCTGACCATTCCTCCAACCTTGCTAAGTCCCTTCTTTCCACTCCTCCTTGTGTATCAACCCTGTTGCAGATCTTTGTGTCATCTGCAAAGAGGCATACTTTTCCTTCCAGTCCCTCTGCAATGTCACTTATAAAGACATTAAGAAGGACTGGACCCAGCACTGAACCCTGTGGTAACCCACTAGTAACCCCTCTTTCTTCAGAGTGGAATCCATTTACAATTACCTTCTGTGCCTGTTGTCCAGCCAATGTTTTACCCAGGTTACCACCCTGGGACCCACTCCCAGGCTGTTTAATTTGACAATTAATCTTTTGTGTGGGACTGTGTGAAATGTCTTGCTAAAGTCTAGGTAGGCCATGTCCCCAGCCCCACCCTGGTCTACTACTTTGGTCACGCAGTCAAAGAAATCAATTAGATTCATCTGACATTACCTTCCTGCTGTGAACCAATGCTGCCTTGGGTCCTGTGCCCCACTGGCCTCCAGATAACACAAGTGCGGAATTAAGAGGACAGTCACTTGAAAAGCTCTGGCAAGAGAATCTTGAGTTCCACCACCGCCTGCACCAGTGTCTTGTGTGAGATCCATTGGTCAGCATGCTTGACTTGTAGAACAGCAGGGTATCGAACCCTGAAAGGCTTCCCCACCATGATCAGCTTGGAGACAGTAAGATGTAGCTCTTGCCTTTTGGTGCACACTGATTGTGGGAGGTCCTGAGAGATCCACAGTCTGTGTCCTTCCCATTGCAGCTCCTGGATTTCTTTGACCTTAGCCAAAATATGTTGTTTGTCTTAGAAGTTAAGCAATTTAAAGATCATAGGTCGAGGGGGAGACCCCAGTGACGGGGGGGCAGTGAGCAATCAGCCCACTCAGTGACATAGGTGTTGTTGTTTGGAGAGGGGCCTGCGATTTTCTCACAAAACATTTGAATAAAAAGCACAGGATTATTGCCCTCTTCTCTTTCTGGAAGCCCAATAATTATTAAATTATTGCTCTGACTACACTCTTCTAAGTCCTCCAGCTTGTCTTCCAGGAGTCTTAACATTTTGTCGCATAGCAGTGGAGTCTTGACCCACTTTCCCTTTCCAGTTCTCTACAGATGTGATCATGGCTTCGGAGACGCCGACTCTAATGGAGAGGGAGTTGACAGAGGAGCGGATTTTCTGGAGATTTGCTGAGATCACAGAGATGGTCTCCTGCATGAGTTGCATTATTTCAAGAAAGCCATCCTCTGAGAGCACAGTACAGATGGTCTGAGGTTTGCTCGAGCTGGTGGGTTGTGATTTAAGCCTTTTTACAGCTTTGTGCTTCTCCAGTGTCGGTGGGGGTGAGTGGTGTGGTGGTGCTTTTTTCATTTCAATTTCCATACTCCGCACACAGAAACTTGAACAGCGGGGTCCACTGAGATGGATTTAGTGGACCAAGTCACGGGCCTGGAGTTGAAGACTGAGAAAATTAGTTTTTTTATTGCAGTAGCGGTGAGGAGCAACAGAGGTAAGCAACTCTCTCTTAAGCAGCCATCACATGACCCCCTTTTTCCCTGTAGTTCTAAGGCACATTCTCACCTGCCCCTTTTACATATATTCATTCTCTTTTACCCAAATATTCCCCCACGGTCAGCTGTTCTTGTTCATCTCTGACGGTGCGCTCTTACAATCTGGACATAAAAATACATTTTTGAATTCACGTTGACATCAAAAAATAGTTTATTACTTAAAATAATGCTTTTTTACCTGGAAACTGCCTTTCAAAAACTAAACATGTGACTCCAAGCATGCGTATCAGCATTTGTGGCAGATGCTGATGTGAATGCACAGAATTTATTTTATTTATTTATTTAGTTTTTGTTGACCAGGTAAGTGCACTAGACAAATCCTGCCTATTTTCAGGCACGACCCGGGGAAGTGGGAATACAGATGAATGCCAACTGACTTTGAACCAGATTAAGCTGTTTTACGGCTTTAGTTTTCAGAAGCACTTCCCAACTAAAATAACACTAATTTCAAGCAATAAATTAGAATCTAGACACCAGGGTGACATTAGAAATTGACTTCTATATTCAGAAAATACAAGTTAAAAAAAAGTAATTTTGTGCCATGGGTTGCTGGTACCATTCCTGCTTGGGAATTCAGAACCTTCTCACCCACCAAACAAGCAACTACAAATAAAAAAAACAGTAATTCAATTCATAACCTGGTTCCTCCTCATACTAACAAAGCATTACAATAAGGCACCTACTGCCCACATCAAAAACTAAACGGACAATGTTATATCAATGTATCCCTACATATTTCAAAATGTTTTATTGAAACATTTTAGAAACTTTTTAAAAATATTTTATTGATACATATATGGAATCCAGTTCATATTAGCAATAATGCACTCCAGGGTGTGGTATATCATGGGATATCGTCACTTCTCAGGCAGTTGGATGAACTCACCCTGCAGCCTTGTGCCCAACCACCCGAGGCATGATGATATCCCACGATATACCACACCGTGTCATGCATTATTGCTTAATTATAAAAAGAAAGTAAAGGGACAGCTAACTAAACAAAACTGCTGGGGCAGGAAAAGAATGAGAGAATGCTGGATATTCTGCAAAATTTTAGAAAAGCTGAAGCCAAGGTAAGAAAAGTGAAAAGCCTAAGCTAAAGATCACGTATGCAAAATGTGGAAACAAAATAAAGGAAGAGAGAAACAGAATATAGAAAAAAAATTACATTGATGCGGCATACGATACATTTTCAGATTTGTTTCTATTTATATGTTGTTGTGGGCCAATATTTATTGGAATTAGTACAAAATGCAAGTATTAATGAAGGATGTGTGGGTAAGACAGATTTCAAGCTCACTGCATCTAAACTAACAAGCATTTGTCAATGCCGAATGTTGTCTTGCTGGCATTGGAATTGGTAGTGCAGGAGTCAGATGCACAATAGGAATGGCAGTGAAATATTGAACTGAAGCCAACCCCACTCCCACCCTGCAGAGACAGACAGGCATTGGGGTATGCCTTTGGGTCATTGGCCATAATGCTCACGCCATTTCACCTCACCCTACCCTGCAGACACCAACAAGTGTTGAGGTGTGCCTTGGGGTCTTCGGGCCTTACACTTACCCCATTCCATAAGGAAATACACTGAGATGGGTGCAGTATAGGAGAATGGGGTGAACTTTGGGGGCTGAAGAGTCCAAGGCACACCTCAATGCCTGTCACTGGCTGCAGGGTGGGGATGGGGGTGGAATGGCATGAGCATTGCAGCCGACAATACCAAGTCACACCCCTGAAGTGTGTTAGTCTCTACAGGGTGGAGCATTAGAAACCCTAACACCCAGGGTGTTTGTTGGTATTTTCACTCCAGATTTTCAACATGAGCTTTTTGTGACCCCATCTCATGAACAGTGGCACTATCTGTTCATTAGCCAAAAGGTAATTTTGCACAGTGACTGTGCCATTTGGCACCACAGGTGTGAAAACACATCTTGGGCAGGATGTGTAAAATGACAGCTGTACTGTTCATGAGGAGGTGTAAAAAAAAGGCAATGGTGAAAATGTGGAGTGAAAATATGAAAAATTGGTGAAGTCACAAGCGTGCATAGAAACTGCGCAACACAATACAGTTATTTTTGGGATTTTGTTTTAACCAAATTTTCAACATACGCATTTTGGGACCTCTGCTCATGAACAGTGGCACTGTGATTTTGTTAATCTGTCCAGAAAGTTGATTTCCCATAGTGACCATGCCACTGTGCACCAGATGTGCGAAAACACATTTTGTGCAGGATGTGAAAAATGACAGCTGTACTGTTCATAAGGAGGTGTGAAAAAATGTCAATGTTGAAAATCTGGAGTGGAAATATTAAAAATTGTCGAAGTTACGGGCGTGCATGGAAATTGCGCAATGCACGCTCATAACACAGTCATTTTTTTGAATTTCTTCACCAAATGTGCAACACAGACTTTTTGGGAAAGGGAGGTCACGTGAAGGCTCTGGGCCAGGCAGCTGCTTGAGTTTTGAGCTCCCCCCTGTGATCGCCGATTTTGGTCATTTTGTGCGATTATTAGAGCACCAATTAAGTCAATTTGGAGAATAAGTATCTAGAGACTGTGCCTGCTTGTACCTAATTCAATCAGCTCCGGGAAACTCGAGAGATCTAAGGGGATGGAGGCCGATATGAAGCAGGCCTCGGTGAAGCACACCCCCCCCTACTTCTTCCAACAAGGCCGCCAAGAAGCAGCGAAATCAAGGTCCGAGTAAAGCGGACCGGAGCAACGATAAGCCGCAAGCAACCTCCCTTTTGACAGAAGACAGGTTCCTGCAAGAACTTAGCCCTGTTAAGGAGATCCTAAAAGAACTAACCGCTGAACTCAAGTCGCTACGGGGAGACCTAGCGTCTGTCTCCACTAGAGTTTCCGACGTGGAGACCAGAGCTTTCTCGTTGGAGCAGAGAGCAGAATCAGCGGAGACTCAGATCAGCGGAATTAAAGCAGCAACAAAAATTGCAGTTGAAGACCCGAAGATTTGGAGGTAGAAATCGCAGGAACAACCTCCTCATATTTGGGTTGCCAGAGATGGAAGAAGGCCCTGATCTCATGGCCTTTCTACAGAAGCTTCTCACGAAGATTGTGGGCCCATCTCCTATCAGCCCCATGTATCACTTGGAGCGGGCCCACCGTTCGTTAAGACCAAGGTCTTCAGCTGGCTCACCTCGTGACCCATAATAATAAAGTTTCTCAGCTACATCGAACACCAGCATGTCTTTTCCAAGTCTAGGAACTTAAAGAAATATTATGGGGATCATCAGACTTGAGTGGCGCAGGACCTCCTAAAGAGACCAGAGAGAGACAGAGCAGCCTACCATCCTGTAGTTCAAAAGTTGATCACCATGCTATCCCTTTAAGATGTCTTATCCAGCTACCCTGAAGGTCACGATTGGGGCTCAGCTTACAGTTTGCCTCGTCCGAAATCACCTTGAAAGAGCTTACTGCAAGGCTTCGGATCTTTTCAAGGCGACTGGCTGACAGACTTGGGCTTGTTAAAATGCCCTTTTTCTCTGACAAAACTGTTGAGAAAATTATTGAGTGGGACTGTTATATTTACCTTCCTTCTCCTGGGGATGATTAGTATAGCTCAGTCGGGGGGGACCTAGGTTTTTCCTTTGCAGGATCGGGGTGCTCTAGGGGGCTAAATACTATATCTCTTCCTTCCCTCCCTCCTTATGTTTGGCGCGTTGTACCTTTCCCCGATTAGATTCCCTTTCTTTTCCCTTTCTGGAGTTGTTCCTTTTTCTTCTTTCTCTCTCCTTACCTGTCTCCTTGGTGATAGCTGGGCTGGGTGGGTGCTGGCTTCCTGGGGCCTGGAGGGTCCTCCGTGTTGGGCCTGACTAGACGCACTAGAGGCGGAACCATTTTACTGTGGGTGCGGTTTCCTGAGGGAGCTTCCAGGCTAGAGGGCTCTTTTTTGGTCCAGTGATCTTTTCGGCTCCCACGGAAACTGCATCCCAGTATTGGAGTATATCTCAAGTTTAGAGGCCTCTGCTTCGGGTTTTATTTTCGTAAACCCTGTCATCTTGGGTAAGCTATGCATTTTACTCTGCCTCCTTCCATTATCGGGAAGATGGATCTTTTTATGGCAGACAATCTGGGGAGGACAGTTTCTCTTTTTGTTATTCGGGGTGATGGTCCTTTGGGGGGGAGTTTGTTTTTTGTCTCTGCTAGATCAATTGGATTATATTCTCCTGCCTGAGGATGTATTAAACCTTTCTTGTTTTATATTATGTGGTGTGTCACCGACAATAGGCGTTTTGGGGGCTGGGCTCAGGCTTATAGATGCCTGTTGTCAGATGCAGTATTGCGGGTCAAGTGGAGGGGGGTTAGCTAACCTCTCCCTGGTGATGGTGTTAGGGCATCTATCCACACAAGGGATTTGGTTACATGGTTTTCCTGGTGCAGACTGGGAGCCTTTAAGGTATGGGTATTTACTCTTAGCACTGGGGAGTATTGGGTTCGTGCTAGGGATCGGGGGGCTAAAGTCGGGCTCTTTTTATTTAAGTGATTTGTTCCTAATCTATAGGTCCTCCCTTGTAAATAGTTATGGGTCGACTTGGGGGTTTTTGTGGACTCTGGGGTGGGGTGGTAGGGGCTCAAGACTTCCTTTTGATGGTGGATTTTTGGACCTGGCAGAGGGGAAAGGGGTTCCTTTGTTCCTGGTTTTCCTTAGGATTACATGGGGGTGGGTTTTGGTTGAGGTGGGTAGGGATAGGGGGTTATGGGTTTCTCTTCCCTATATTCCACAAAAATTCTGCTTGAGTAATAATCTCTATACTGGGAAGCAACTGTTCTAGATGGATTTAGTTTTGGGTTGTTGGGGTTTGGTGATCGTGGTATGTAATAATGTTAAACTCGAAACTTGTGGCTGGGGAGGTGCACTTTTTTGCTATATAATTAAGTATACCTGGTTACCTGGTTTTTGTTTATTGTTTTAAAATGGCTATGAATACTCTTAAAATAGCTTCCTGGAATGTGCGTGGACTTGGGATCGGGTCAAACATCTGCAGATGTTTAATCACTGTTCTCTATTGCAAATTGATGTTCTCTTTCTGCAGGAAACACACCTCAACCAAGGAGGCGTTAAGTTCTTGTCTCGTTCAGGTTTTCTCAATCTTACCTTGCTGGTAATTCCTGTGTTAGTAGGAGTGGCGGTTCTTATTAAGAAACATGTCTTATTTAATAAAGAGATGGTGGTGACAGATCCGGAAGGGAGATTTGTTTTTGTTAAGGGAACTCTTAATGGCGATGTGGTAGTTCTGGGATCGGTATATGCTCCGGTTGGGGGTGATTCTGGATTTTTTATGTCCCTTGCTGAGAAGCTGGCTAGGTTTCTTCCCGTTCAGTTTATTTTGGGTGGGGATTGGAATATCCGTGTTAGCTTATCCTGGATAGGGACCCCAAGATAAGCACCCACCCTCTTCAGCTCATAGAGCCTTCACAGATCTGAGAGCCCTGCTCGGTTTGTGTGACCCTGGAGGCATGTGAATCCGTCTCTTGGGCTTTTCCTTTATCTCTCAATCTCATGGCACTAAATCCAGGTTGGACATGGTTTTGGTTAGTGTTTCTTTTCTCCCAAATCTCTGTCTAACGGGAATTGAACCGATCATTTTTTCGGACCATGCAGTTGTTTGGGTTAAATTTTCTTTACCTGTGGAGTTCTCTCAGGATTCGGTCTGGCGGCTGAATACCCAACTGCTGAAAGCACAGCAGAATATATCTGATATCAGCTCTTTGATTTCTCTATTTCTGCAGGAGAATCTTGCGTCCACTCCGAGGTTGGATATGGTTTGGTCCACACTAAAGTGCTTTCTTAGAGGTGAACTCATTAAAATGGCCTCCTTTAGAAAGAAAAAGGAGCTTTCTGATTCCTTACTCTTGATGGGTAAAATTCGGGAGCTTGAAGTTAGGTATACTTCAACTTCTTCCTTAAATGATCTTAAGGAGCTTTTGTCAGCTAAGAGCAAATATCAGGATCTCTTGAAGAGCAAAACTGAATATTCGTTGATTAAAACTCAGGCTAAGTACTTTGACCAAGGGGAAAAGTCTGGTAAGCTCTTGGCTATGCGTCTACAGGGCACTGGAAAGCTCAGAATCATTCCCTCTTGATCTCCCCGTCCGGAGAGGTGGTTACTACACCTAGAGAAATTGCTCATATTTTTAAAGAATACTATCAGGAATTATATAGCAAACCGATGATGTCACATTCTACTTTTGAAATCGATGAGTATCTGAAGGAGATTAAAATTCCCTGTCTCTCGGAAGCCCAGCGGGCTATCCTGTTGGCGCCCATCTCGTTGGAGGAGGTTGAGAGCTCTATAGCCTCTTTTGCCCCTGATCGAACACCGGGTCCTGATGGCTTTCTGGCCAATTTTTATAAGACCTTTGCTAAAGATCTGATTCCCACCCTTCTTAAATTATACCAATATCTATCGGTATCTCCAGAGGTAGACTCTTCTTTGTTTGAGGCTATTGTTGTCCTAATTCCTAAGCCTGATAAGACTCTTACGGATCCGGCTAACTATAGACCTATCTCACTCCAAAACTATGATATGAAAATTTTTGCTAAAATATTAGCGGAGCGGATCAAGAAAGGTTTGGTCAGGACTCTTGAGCCCTGAACAGGTGGGATTTGTCCCTGGAAGATCAGCTGCCGATCATTTGAGGACTCTATCACATATCTCTCAGTATGCTCAATCCCTTTCAACTCCGGCCCTCTGGTTTCTCTTGATGCGAAAAGGCTTTTGATCGGTGGACTGGTCTTTTCTCTGGGCTGTTCTGGAGAAAATGGATTTCAGCAGCCTTATTAATAAAATCTGTATATTTTACAACTGCCCCTCTGCCAAAATTTATTGTAATGGGGTTTTCTCCTCTCTTTTTCGTTTGTATGCTGGTACTAGACAGGGCTGTCCTCTTTCCCCTTTGTTATTCAATCTTTATTTGGAACCGTTACTTATAAGGATTAAGACCTCAGCTTGGGTTAAGGGCCTTAAGGTACATCAAAGGGAGCTGTCTCTTTCTGCATATGCGGATGATATTCTTTTGCATTTGGCAGATCCGGTTCCATCGTTGAGAGAGGTGATCGATCTTATTGAGAGATATGGGGTTTTCTCTTGCTATAAACTAAATATCTCCAAGTCAGAAGTTTTTCCCCTTAATATATATACTACCAAATCTGAGTTCTCCTCTTGTGGTATGAGATGGGCTCCCAGATTTATCAAATATCTAGGGATCCTCTTTTCCACTGACTCGGCCCTTATGAAAAAGCTTAATTTGGATAGGCTCAAAGACTCCATTTCTCAAGACTTACAATGTTGGTCAGCTCTTCCCATCTCACTCTGGGGTCGAATAAATATTCTCAAAATGAATGTTCTCCCTCGAATCTTCTACCCATTGAATTTGGTTAACCTCTGGCTTCCCATCTCGTATATTCAACAGTTTCATGTGCTTTTTTCTAATTTTCTTTGGGCCGGAAAGGCGGTTAGGCGCTCCTACGTCAAGCTATCGCTTCCTAAGGAGAAGGGTGGACTTAAGTTACCCAATCTTCTACTATATTATTGGGCAGCTCACTTTTCTAGTTGGGAAGATGGTTCTCTTCTGAACCGGAATCAACCTGTCCGATCTGGCTTCAGCTTGAACGCACCTCTCTCAAGGGAATTTCAATCGATAGATATGCTTTACTTTATCTATCCCCGAAGGTACTCTCCAACTAGGTGTCGGACAATGTCTTAAAGGCTGCTATTATGTCTTTTATGCAATGTTTGAAATATCTTCGTATTCTCGCTGTATCGGATTTGGGGCAACCGGCTGTTCGTAATCCTAATGTTAAGCTGGGCGCCTCATGGCTTAACCCGGACTGGCTTCCACAAATTAGAGAGGCTAGACTTGAGCATTTTTTTAATAGTGACTCACTCCTCTCTTCGGAGGATATTCTTGAGAAATTCGATATATCGAGGAGGGCCATTTTTAGAGTATACCAGCTGAGACACTTGATTAGTCAAAGATTTGGTACCACCACCAGGGAATCAGCGGTTTTCCCCTTCCTTTCTGAAATCATTAATCTTGCTTCTCGGCCGCACTCGGTTTCTTTGATTTATTCTTTTCTTCTGAACTATAATTCACCGAAAGGGACGGCTGGCTCAGGGGTCTGGGCCCAGCTACTGCCTGATAACCCTCTGGATTGGCCCAGTATATGGAGGATCTCCATAGATATCATACCCAAGACAGGATGAGGTTAACACAACACTATATTATGAGCAACCTATATTATACCCCAGTCAAACTTTTTCAATTCAAAAAGATCTCTCAACCAAACTGTGTTAGATGTATGCAAGCTGAGGGCAACCTTCTTCACTTGTTCTGGGAATGCCCCAAAGTTGTCCCCTTATGGTCTCTGATTAAAGACTATCTTGATCCTCTTCTGGGTTTGTCCGGCTTTTTCTGTCCTGAGGTGTGTATCTTAGGTGATCTATCTATGTAGACTGTGTTGAATGAAGGTATTATATGGCTTTGGTATCTATGATTGTTAAAGCTAGTTTTAAGACATTGGACTGACCAGATAACATTGTCTTTTGCTGATTGGCTAATGAATTAAATTCATACTTTCAATCTGAAAAGTTGATTGCCAGTTTTAAAGGGCGTTTGGATCTATTCCAGAAGAGGTGGAGTAAGCTTCAAACTCTCTGTCTGGCTTAATTTACAGTTTTTTCTTGGCCCAATCCTGATGGTCCGCGCAAAGTGTTGATCTCTTTAGTTCCTGTTTCTGTATTCTATGCCTTTAAGATTGTATGATTTTACTGATGATATGGCCTGTATTTTTGGCCTAACTAGCTAATGTCTCCAGGGTATGCTTGTTTATTTCTGATTATTTGCACCCTAAGGGGAGGGAGGGGGGGGGGAACGGATTGTGGGAGGTGGGCTCTCAAATGTACCTTATGCGCTCTTCCTTTTTGTAACTGATATTTTGGGGTTGGGGGCTAGTGGGTGGGTGTTTTCAACATCCTAATGTCTTGTTCTTTTGTCTTGATGTACATTTGTTGTCTGAAAATTAATAAACTTAAATTTCAAAAAAAAAAAAAACAGACTTTTTGGAACCCCAGCTCATGAACAGTGACACTGTTGTTTTGTTACTCAGTCCCAAAAGGTGATTCCGCACAGTGACTGCAAAATCACCTCTGGGGACAGAATAACGAGATGACAGTATATGTGTTCATGAGGTGGTGTTCCAAGAACCCCAGGTTGAAAATTTGGAGCCAAAATTCAAAAAAGTGGTTTAGATATCCACCTA
This sequence comes from Neoceratodus forsteri, assembly GCA_016271365.2. Lineage (NCBI taxonomy): Eukaryota > Metazoa > Chordata > Ceratodontiformes > Ceratodontidae > Neoceratodus > Neoceratodus forsteri. The sequence goes on along the minus strand of JADMNL010000022.1, from coordinate 418,008,380 downwards.
AGTTGAATCTCAGCCCCCATTGATGCCATTATACAGCTTACTGGCATTTCTTCATTTTGCAGTTCGGCTTTGAAGAGTCCAGACATGTTCCCGCTCCACTGAAGATCACAGCACTGGCCCTCCGGAGGTAAGTATAGAGTAAGGGGGTGTGGGGCGGTGAGGTTCCAGAGGGTGGGTGTGGGTTGGGGAAGGGGGTGCCATGGACAATGAGGGACTGTTTCCTTTTTCAGGTTAAAAAAAACAGAAAGTATGACATCGCGACAGGGTTTGTTAGGCACACTGGGGTGGGCTTCCAGTGTGCCACACAATGGAGGTGGGGGGGACATGCTAACATGGTCGGCTTTCTGTGAGCGGTGGCACACTGGGGTGGGCTCCCAGTGTGCCCCACATGGACATCGTGCGATGGGTTGTTAGGCACACTGGGTGGGCTTCCAATGTGCCACACAATGGGAGGGAGAAACATGCTGACACGGTCTACTTTGTGTTAGCTGTGGCACACTGTGGTGGGCTCCCAGTGTGCCACACAATGTGGGGAGATGGGGAACATTCCAACACGGGGATTGTACCCCTAATGTTGGCTTTGTCTGGGGATTGTGTGGTGGCGGAGGAGCCGCTGCCATTTTTATTGAAATGTTACACCAGATAAGGCATGTACAGGAGGTGTGTCATTTCTACTGCTGCATGACAAGCTTGCCTCTGATTGCAGTGGCACATTTCTTTCAAGTTGGTGGCACTTTACATAAATTTTGCATCAATGCTAGCATGCTGGCTAATTGGAGAATGAGGGACGCACCTACTAAAGCATGCCCTGCATTCGCCAACACTGGCACACCTCTCACTGTGTTATTACTACCAGAAGATGTTGCTTGCGCATGCACAAAGTCTTTGAAAAAGGATGTGAGATCCGAAACATGTCAGACTGGTTGGAGCTTGGAAGCTTTTAAAAGTGAATAAAAATATGGACTAAAGTTTTTATTTCTATTTGTATTTTTTGGCATTCCAATCTTAGGTTTATGTGTGCTGGAAACTCTTGTGGACATTCACACACACACACACACACACACACACACACACACACACACACATATATATATATATATATATATATATATATATATATATACACACACATATATATATATATGTGTGTATATATATACATATATATATATATGTATATATATATATATATATATATATATATATATATATATATACCAATGTTTCTCAATATGACAATCAGAAGGAAATATTGACATAATTGTGATGTATGATTTAAAAATGTTAATGAAACTCAAGTTTAACAAAAAATAAAATTTGGAATGAGGCAAAGGCTGTTGGTGGGGGGTGAAAGAAGGAAGCCCAGATACAGGCGTGCTTCATGGAAAATCTCAAGTTGGTGCTACTGGAGGACTGGCTAACCCAGGCTAAGTCACATTGTGGGTCCAAACACTCAGCTGCACTCATAGGGGAGTGTGTGTACAGAAAAGTCAGCACACAGGTGTAGCTGTTGAAAAGTTTAATGCCACTGGCAGCCTGTTACAAAAATATCTAACAATAACAGATAATTCCAGTGCAAAAGCATTGTGCACATGCCAGTCACATTAAGAAGCACTACCCCAGCACTTTGCTGCAAGGCCATGTCAGGGGGCCCCAGATGAAGCCTTGCAATGAAACACTGGGGTATTCTTCCTTAATTTGAATGCAATGTGTACATTGTTTTTGCATTGGAATTAGCTGTCATTGTTAGATGTTTTTTGCCACAGGTTGCCAGTGAACATTATACTTTTCAATATCTACACCTGTGTACTGACTGTTCTGTACATGCTCCCCCTGTGAGTGCTGCTGGGTTTTTGGATCTGTGTTGGTAGGGATGGCAGGGGCAGGATCACATATAGGAGAGGAGAGAGGAGGGAGAATCTTGTTGCCATTAGGTTCAGAGTGGGGAAGAGAAGAGAGCATTACTACCATTACGGGAAGGGGAAAGGTGAGAGAGCATTGCTGTCATTACACCTGAGGGAAGGAAGGAAAGAAGGGAGCATTGCTGCCATCATGTGAATTGGGGGAGGAGAGAGAAATGCTGCAATAATTTTATTTTAAATACAATTTTTATCATTTTTCTATATTTTAAGTCCATTCCACAACATATGGTGGCATTTTCAGATTATTGCACTAATAATATAAATGTTCATGTTACCCTTCCCACTCTGTCCCCCCTCCGCCCCCCGCCCAACTTATGTGCCTGGTGCTTTCTTTTAAATAACATAGGAACATACAAAATTGTGAGCAAAAAAAGGCCAAAAGATGTATCAAGTCTGCCTAAGTGTGCAGCTGTCAGTTTAATACTGTTTCAGCTGCCCCCCCCAACACCTTTGTCTGTCCGGACCCTGCCCCTGACTCTATCCCATCCTAGCTTAAAACTGTCCACTGTCCTCAGTTCAATTAGCTCTGGCAGCATATTCCATCCCGCCACTACTATCTCTGTGAAGTAGTGCCTCCTCATCTCCCTCCTGAACCTCCCTTTTTCCAACTTCAGACTGTGCCACCTCATGACCCTTCTCTCCTTTAAGTGGAATAATCCTCCCGTACTGAACTTGTTTATGCCTTTTAAGTATTTAAAGGACTTGATCATGTTCCCCCTCTCCCTTCTGTCCTCCAGGGAGTACATGTTGAGCTCACTCAATCATTCCTCATATGGCATCTCCCCTAGCCCCATGATCATTTTTGTTGCCCTACGTTGCACCCCCTCCAGTAATCTCACATCCTTCTTGAGGTAAGGGCACCAGTACTGCACACAGTACTCCAAGTGCTGCTTCACCAGTGATCTATACAAGAGCAGGATGATCTCCATCCTGGAGGTGATACCATTTGCAATCATAAGTTAGTTTCCATCACTAAACATCTACTGGGCTTTTACTTGCTCCTAGTGTCAGTATTTCTCCCCATCTGAAATTATAATCTTAGAAGGGGTGGAAGGCTTGCTTCATAGAAACATAAACTTTGATAGCTGATAAGGACTGTCTGGTCCATCCAGTCTTCCCATTTCCCTACCTACTGGATAAGCTGCAGATCCTAATTAACCAACAACCTACTTCTTCTTAACCCCCACTAGAATTGCTTTATGTCTATCCCATGCATTCCTGAATTCCCCCACTGTTTTTGACTCCACAAACTCCTCAGGCAGGCCGATCCATGTGTCCACCACCCTCACTATGAAAAAATACTTCCTCACATTTCCCCGAGCCATCCCCCCTCTATCTTCAAATTGTGCCCCCTTTTTCTTGCACATCTTTTTCTGAAAGATGCTACCCTCTTGAACTTTGTTGATTCCCTTGAGCTACTTGAAAATTTCTATCATGTCCCCACTCTCCCTCCTTTCCTCAAGGGTATACATATTAAGCTCCTTTAGTCTCTCATCGTATGGCTTCTGGTGCAGACCCTGCACCATTTTAGTTGCCCTTCTCTGGACTGCCTCCATCCCGTCTATGTCCTTGTGGAGATGGGGTTCCCAGAACTGCACACAGTACTCCAGATGGGGCTCACCAACTGTCTGTACAGAGGGAAAACAATGTCCTGTTTTCTACTGGTGATGCCTCTCCCTATATATCCCATTATCCCCCCAGCCCTCCTTACTGCCTTCTCACATTGCCTGCTTACCTTTTGCTCATCTGATATGACTACCCCAGGTCCCTTTCCATTTTTGTTGTTAGTACCTCCACCCCCATTGTGTACTCTTCCCCTGGGTTTTTGTTTCCCAGGTGCATTAATTTGCACTTCTTTACATTGAATTTAAGCTGCCATACTTTTGACCATTCCTCCAGCTTTGCCAAGTACCTTCTCATCCTTTCCACCCCCCCCTTGTGTATAAACCCTGTTGCAGATCTTTGTGTCATCTACAAAGAGGCATACTTTTCCTTCCAGTCCTTCTGCAATGTCACTTATAAAGACATTAAAAAGCACCATTCCCAGTACTGACTGCTTTCCCCACTTCCTTCTGCTTTAACTGGTCCTCTGTCCTGCTCCTTCTGTGTTTCCTTATACTTCCTGAATGCTGTCTTTTTCTCCCTAACCTTCCCCGTTACTTCTTTTGAGAACCATAGTGGTTTTCTCCTTTATTTTGATTTGTTTATTTGCTTCACACAAAGGCATGTTGCCTCTGTGATGGCAGTTTTGATGTTTCCCCATTGTTCCTCCACCCCTTCTTCTTGCCCATTTGCTAGTGGTTTTCGGAGGCACACTCCCATTTCACCAAAGTCAGCCCTACTAAAGTCCAATACCCTCACATTTGTATGACTTGACTCTATAGTTGTGTTTATCATGAACCACACTGTTTGGTGGTCACTTGTTCCCAGATGGCTGCTCACTTCTAAATCTGAGATCCTCTCTCCATCCCCATTTGAGAGTACCAGGTCTAAGATTGCTTGCTCCCTCCCGAGTGGGTTCCAACACTAGCTGTCTGAGCCATGCCCCCTGTAGGGCATCAAGAATGATCCTACTCTTGGATGTGGCTGCAGCAAAGGTGCTCCAGTTAACATCTGGCATATTCAGGTCTCCCATCAACAATATCTCCCCTTTTTCTGCCATCCTAAGGATGCTTTCTATCATTTCCTTGTCCTTTTCCTCCCCCTGAGATAGGGGTCTGTATACAACCCCTGTGCAGATTGTGATGCCATTTCCTGTCTCCAGGGTGAGCCAAACTGCCTCCTCTCCTCCGTTTACCCTTTAGTTCCAATGTTTTGATCCCTTCTCTTATGTAGAGAGCTATTCCTCCTTCTCCTCCTCTTCTATTCTCCCAGTCCCTCTGTCGCGGGGTTCGATTCAGGAAGACAGCAGGGATCATAACTTATTGTGTAAAACACCCTGAGTTGCTGTTTTATTGCCAGGTTTGTACAGATAGCATTTTCAGATGTAAACTTTTGTCAGGTTATTATAAAAATACAGAGAGTATGGGCTGGGAGTTTAGCTAGGAGACCTCTCACTAGAACACTGCAGTTGGACCTTACAATGCCCTCTAGAGACCACGAACTGAACCCATAGCATGGTATGATCACCCTGCCAATACTCCCTGGGTTTCTGCAAGTTCCGCTGCAGTCTCAGTATCTGCCCACTCAGGCCTCTGCAGCTTCTCACCAGTCTGAGTCCTCTCCCTTTGGTAAATTCCAAGTGAGCAGCTTCTAGCATCCAGGTAGCCCAAACCTGACCTTTGGAGGTCCAGTGCCAATCCCAGGCCACAGTGATTCCTCCTTGCTTTTAGGCTTAACAGGACTTTCAACCTGAGCTCCACCTTAAGCTTGCCTCATCTTCACCTTTGGGTAACCAGGATCTCAGTACTTCAACACTGCATGTCTCTCTCACATTTGGCTGCTTCTCTGGCTCCACACTTCTTCTCCCTGAGGTTCCTCTCTGCTCCTCAGTCCAAAGTAAATCTAAACTGTAGGTTACCTGAGCATCCCTTATATACAGCTCAGGTGTCACATGATTTATCAGTCATGTTCTATTAAACAATTAAAGGAATACCAGATTTATAATTCTCACAACTACATAATAATTCCAAAGAAATATACAGGATACATATGTAGGGGCAATTGTTACACAATGCTAAGCCCCTTACAAAAGCATAAACATAAGAACATACAAATATCCTTTTCAGAAATGTCATCCCTTTAAACTAATCACTTCCTTGCAGGACAAGACCCAAGCATTCCCTATATACTAATGTAATTAAGGGCCAGCCCTTCCCTAAGGGAACATCTTTCTAAAATGGCTGCAGCTGCTGAGATAGCAGCAGCAGAAACACAGACCTAGGAACTTCTGAACTCCCAGCTTCCAGGTACAAACTACCTTTAAAAGGCATAGATTCTTCTAGAGATGAACTCAACCTTTAACCGTTATCCTGCATGTACTTTTATAGTTTATACACATCTCTTTCTATAGCTCTCTAATGCTTCCTTATATCATATTGTTTCACAGAAATATAGTCTCAACTGTTTCCTAAATTCAGCAGCAGCCTGTAAACTACAAATTATTTAGCACAGGTATATTTGCCTAGATTTACTGCTCAGCACTTTGTTACACTTGTAATTGGGGTTGGGGGTTGCATCCGCACATTACATAGCCAAACTGCCATGCTGAGAGTTTCTACAGCAAGGAGAATTTTATTCATTTGTTAGCTGGAAGATTATACCCCTTGGACAGCTTCTTTTACTCTTATTTAAAAGCAAACCCTCATGTAATACTTCTTATGGTGATCTCTATATACCAACATGCCACATTCTTTGGGGGGGGGGGATTATTGCATAACATGAACTAGATTGAAGACTGCCCTGATAGTGGTCAGCTATCAAGACTCAAAGATAAACAAAATATAAAGTACAACAAACTAACATAGAGGAAGGAAAAGGTAACTACAACTTTATTTTACTTCCAGGGACTACTACATGCTATACACATCCCTAATTTGGCATCATGGGGTAAACTTTGTTGAAGCTGAGCTGCTTTATCCATCACTACAGTTTTCCAACTGGGATAGGGTCACCCACCCTATCACACCCTCCTTTAGATTGTGTACCCTGGTATGCTGACATCCCAGTCATGGTTCTCTGTGTACCGTGTTTCTGTGACTGCCATGATATCCAGGCATCCCTCTTCCAGCAAGGCCACAAGTTCAGAGAGCTTGTACCCAGACTATGGGCATTGGTACTCATTGCCCTCCATGTTTTGATGGCCTTACCCCTTTTAGCCCCATCCCTGTCCATACTGCCTTTGCTTTTTTCTCTATTTACCCCAGCCATTCTCCCTATTGACTTTTCTATGTTGGTGTTTACCTTGCTAACTAGTCTGTTTTTTTGGGGGGGGTAGGGATTTTCCTGCTTCTTTTCAGTGCCTCCTCACTTGGCTAGTTTAAATGCTTGTGAATGAAGCATTTAAACCTATCACCTAGGATCCTGGTGCTCCTCCTGGACAGGTGCAGACAATTGTGCCAGTATAGGCCTGTATCCCTCCAGGTGGCCCCCAGTCCTCAATGAAGCCAAAACCCTGAGTGCTGCACCAGTTTTTCAACCATTCATTGAATCCCATGGTGCGAAGCACCCTAGCCACACCCATGCCATTGACAGGTAGCACCTCCAAGAAGGTTACCTTGCGTTCTACTTGTCTAAGGCCCCTCCCTAACTCCACAAACTCCCCCTGCACTGCTCTGATCCCATTCCCAGTCAGGTCATCTGTCCCTCGGTGGACAATGACATTCAGTTTCCTCCTCTGTGCAGCTGCTCCTGCAATCCTGAGGATTTGCTCCCTGTTCCTCCAAGCCATGGTGCCGGGCAGGCCCCTTACCTCTCTCTCCCCACTCCCTCCCCCAGGTCTACTCCTTAACAATTGAGTCTCCCACCAGGAGTTGTTTCCTTCTGCTGTGGGGTCCTGTGTCACCTTCCTGTTGGTCTCCTTTATGGAGGTTCCCAGCATTCTCCTTGGTCTCCACTGTGGGTGCCTCCATAGAGGAACCACACACTGCCAGAATGGTGTATGAATTGTGAAGAGGAAAAATTGGTGGGATGCACTTCTGTTCCACCACCCTCACCCTCCCTGAATCCACGATAGTCCAACCACTCCTTTTTCTTGGCAACCTCTGAAGCAGTGGCGGTGGCCCTGGTGGTCCCTGGGTGGGAGTGGAGGCCCCCTGAATCCTGATCAAATCAGCCTGGAAACAAGCAACCTCCTCCCTCAGCCCAGAGAGGTGCCTACAGATGGGACAACACTGCATCCTCCAAAATGTCTCTCATAAGATTGCTGCTCCACAGCCGCTGCACTGTATCTCTTCCATCATGTCTTATTTGTGGACCCTTGACTGTTGTTTTGTATGCTTACTCTTTCCTCTCCCTATTGTCTTTTTTATTATTGTTGTTGTTTGTTTTTTCTCTCTACTTTCCTACTGCCCCTGTACCTTTACAGCTCCTGCCCTTCCCGTTCTGTGACAGGAAGTTCCTGTATTCCTCAGTAGTCTCCTTCTTGCTTGCCCAGAGACAGACCTCCAGCAGCTGACCCTTTTTTTTCCTTCTCCTTCTCTCCCTGTATTTCTCTCCTTCTGTAGTGACTTATAGCTTCTTTCTCCTCCTCTTGCATGTGCCTTTGTGGACCTAGTTGCCAGCTACAACCTTTGTAATTCTGCCTATATACCAGCTAGGCTATTGCTCGTGCTAGGCTGCTTAACTATTCCTGTGTCTTTAAATAGGTGTGGACTGGCCTTCCACTATAAAGGTAGAGCACCCGGGAGTGATTGGGGAATGGGGTTGGGTGGGGGATTGTTCCTCTGGTACTCGGTGTCTACAAAAAAACAAGTTATTTCCAAGTAATTTTTTGAATGTCCTCTGTTAAATCAACATGCATCCAGATTTTCTCATACAAAAGAGTTTCTTTCAGTAAGTACAACCACTTGTGTTGATCCACCATAAGAATTATTGTTGGCTCCAGTTTTCCAAAATAAGGCATTTTTTCACCATTGTACCTAATTCAAAACTGTTTTGTTCTGTTTGATACCATCTTTCTCTCTTGGTATTATTAAACAGAAAGAGATCCACGTCCAGAGGTATTTTATTTTCTATCAATTTTTCTAAATTTAGTTTGTGATTTGCCACCATCAAAGACAAATGGACAACTCCACATACAATGCATTAAGTGAGCTTCTTGTCCACAAGCATGCCAACAGTTGCAATTATTATTTTTATTTATTTTTGCCAGCATTTTGGGAGTTAAGTAGGCCCTGTCAGTTATTTTTATTTGGATTGTTTAATTTTTTGCTATTACATAATTTCAATTAGCTTTAATCCTAATATTTATCCATTGTTGTTCCTCTAGGGACATCTTAGCTTCTATATTCCATTGCTTATTTTTGTCTTTATATGGACCTATTGTGTTATTTATTAATTTGTTGTAAAAGTTTCTTAGTATCTTTTTATTGCCCATTTTATTGCTTTTTCATATTTTTGAAAAGGTACTGAAAAATCATTTCCTCTACACATATACTTTCTCATTATCCCATCAAATTTTTTCTTTAATGAGAGGAAGACTATAAGATTAGTTCTGGAATTTTTCCCCCAACATATCATTAAGTTCCAAAAAGGTATGGAACTTGTTCTGAACTAGAATGTCCTTCCATTTTTTAAATCCTTTGGTGTAAAGTTTATTTACTAATTCACTTTTTTGGGGCATGGACCTTTATCCAGCCTTTATTTAAAAAATAACCAGGGAATATCCTCCAATTTTAAGTTTTTTCAAAACTATTCCCATGTTTTCTTTCAGCATATCAATATCATTACTCTTAAAAAAATGTTTACCCCTTCCATAAAAGGATTTATATTGAAATACATAGCGTTATATTCTATTTGGTATATTGATTTATACCATTTATGCTCTTCATATGGGTAAAATAGCCATTCCCACATTATCCCTAAACATTGTGTCTGTCTGTAAATACCTGGGTCTGGATACCCCATCCCTCCCTTATCTCTTGGGATTTTAATCTGAACCCAGGCTATAAGGAGCTTTCCCCATCTCAAAGAAACTTTGAAAATATTCTTCTTATTTGAAGAAACCACTGTGATTGTGAACAGCCTCAAACTGTTTGTAATATATAAATAAAATGGGGTATTGCCATTGTTTTTATGTTGTCTATCCTATCACATAGGAAAAGTAAATGTTTATCCCAGTTATTAAGGAGGTTCTGTATCTTATCTTTTACCTTATTAAAATGTTCATATATATTAATTTTCTGGTCACCTGTTAAGATTACTGCAAGGTATTTAATTTTACTTTCTATTTTAAAATCTCCCTGAAATTTTATAAATTAGGTTATATTCTTTTAGAGATTTGCATAATTACAGATTTTTGCTTATTTATCCTATAACCTGAAACTTCTGAAAATAACCTAACCTCTTCCAAAAAATACTGGAAGTGAAAATTGTATGTTTCTGATTATTAGGAGGATGTCATCAGCAAAAATATTAATTTTTATTATTTCTTTCTCTACTTACACCCCTTCGATATTTAGATGTTCTCCTAATCCTGTTCAAAAAGGGCTCCAACAAAGAATGAACAAAATAGGGGAAAGGGGGCAGCCTTGTCTTACCCATTTAGCATTTCATAAGATAGTGGTAAATATGCATTAATTTGGAATTTAGCCATTCTTTTCTTATATAAATGATGAATAATTTTAATCATTCTGTCTGTTAATTTCTATTGGTTTAAGCAGGCCATCAAGTTATTTCTATCTACTTCATCAAAAGCCTTTCTGGTATCTACTGCAATTGCATAGTATTTGTCCCCTGTCCCTTGGCAACATGTGTTTATATAGTGGAACATAGCCTGTACCTTCCTTGCTGCTTGTGGTATGCTCCTACTTTTTATAAAACCATATTGGTTTTGAAGGATTGCTTCAGGCAAACCCCCTACTAATCTACTTATTACTAGTTTTGCTAGAATTTTATAGTCTGCATTTAGGATGGCTATTGGTCTATAATTTTTGTTTTTTTAAAGTCCTTCCCTTCTTTAGGCAACAATACTATTCTTGTATTTTCCATAGACTTGTGGAGTTGCCTGGAGCCATCCACCAATTCTTCAACCAGTATATTGAACCAAATAAATAGTTCATCACTAAATGTTCTATAGAATTTGACTTTTGGCCCATCTAGCCCTGGTGTTATCCTTTGTGGCAGGGAGTTTATTGCCTCCCTTATTCAGTTTGAGTAAAGGGTTCATTCCTACCCTTAAACTCAGGAAAGTCTGCTCCCTTTAAATACCTCCCTAAGTTTCCTTTATTGATTTGAATTTTGTTTTGATATATGCCCTCATAAAATTTGCACATTTCTTCATCTCCTGTATTTTTTCTCCAGAATCATCTTCTAACTCTCTGATCAGGTTTATTTCCCTTTGTGTTTTTAGCTGATTTGCTAACAACTTTCCAGACTTGTCCCCCTGAAGGAATCTAGCATAGTTAACTTTTTTAATTTGTTTAACAGATTCGCTGCTCAACAATTCTCTTTTCTTAAGTTGCAACTGTTTACATTCATAAATATATTTTTCATAGTTTGTCAATAATAAGTCATCTAGGACTTGAATTTTCCCTTCTAATTCTTATTCTTCCTTTCTTAATTCTTTTTACTTTTCCAAGCTTAAAGTGATATTATGGCCTCCCTTAACTGTACATTGCATTGCATCCCGTATGTTTATTACTGGTATATACAGTAACTATTATATATGACCATTTTAGTTGTAATACCAACATTTTCTGATTGCAAGCTTGATACAATCAATATATTTTTGGTCCTGTAATAATTCATTATGAAGTGCCCATTGTTTATTTATTAATCTATCTGGATTTTGTGACGTTTAGATCTATTTAGATAAGAGCATGATCTAAAATGACCTACACTGAATTTTAGCCCCCATTATGTTTTTAAATAAATTCCTAGATGTAAATATGTAGTCCAGTCTGGAAAAGGTTACATTCTTAAGATCTAGATGAGTAAACTCCTCTTCCATTGGATTCCTTATTCTCCAGCCATCATCTAAATTATGTAATCCCAAAAAATACTTAATTGGTTTTGCTATATTAAAATTTCCCTTGTGATGGTTTCAAAGAGTTATCTAATATTGGGTCCACAAGTGCATTCCAATCTCCCACCATTATTATATTTCTTGCTTGGATCTTAATAAGCCCTTCTGTAATAATAGCTAGAAATCTAGGGTAGTGATTAAAGAGACCATATACTGACCCACTGGCCATTTCTTGTCCCTTTAGAATCCCTTTTATAATAATTATTGACCCATTTTTATCCTGGAATTTTTCAATTAATTTAAACTCTGTTTCCTAATAAGAATTGCCACACCACAACATTTCTTTGTCCCTTCTGAGAAAAAAACTTGGAATATCCATTTTCTTTTTAATTTATCCATTTATTTGGCCTCAAAATGAGCCTCTTGCAAACATATCATGTCTAGTTTACTTTTATTTAAATATGTAGTGATTATGGCTCTCTTTATAGGGCTATTAATTCCATTGTTTTTCAGGGAACCACATCTCAAAATCTTCTTATCCATAGCCATATTTCATAGTTAGGCACATTTTCCTCAGTTTATTAAGGTTAGGTGACTCAATCATTCTCTTAGTTACATATTTTATAAAACTGTCTTGAGATATAATATTTCCAGACATGTTCCCCCTTTGATATTAGAAAATAAAACCTCCCCCCAACTTCTCTTCTTACACAAAGTATAAAGTTAATAATCTGTGTTAGTCCAAAGGGTCTATATCTCTTCCACATTAATCTACTCCCCAATCCCTCCCTCCCTGTCATTCTTTACATATGTTCATAGGAAACATGAAGACCTTTATAGTGCCTATCACCAGAGAAAGAGAAAAAAAGTCCTCTGGTGTTTCACTCAAGTCTTTTTTAATAAATGTTCTTTAGATTCCTTCAGTGAGTCTTTAGCCAGGTATATCTTTTTTGTTTCCTCTTCTTGGTAAACAATAAGGCTTCTAAATTCCTTTTGTTTGTTTGTTTTTTTCTCAGAAAAAAGACTTACCTAATTTATTTTTCAACTCTTTCTGTGCTTCTAGCAAAAAGTCATACACTAGCCTGATTCTATTCCATATCACTTTCAGTTTTGCTGAATATACTATATCATAGTTGCTTATAGCCTGGCAGCCCATAGTTTACTTCTCAGAAAGTTGAATGTGTTCCTATCCAACAGTGGATCAGGTGGCAAATCATTATATATTGAAATATTGGCCGCCATTATGGATAGTCTTTTCTCTTATATACTTTGCTCATCAAATTGTCTGTATCTTTGGAATGGAAACATTTTGCCACTATGGGTCTTGGGGTTCCCTGTGTATTGGTATCTGGTCTGTAGATTCTAAGTACTCTATCCAACTCAGATTGTATATTTAAAGGGTCTGTTTCCAAGTAAGCTGCCATTATTTGCTTAACAGAGTCAGAGATGGGTCTTAATTTATCTAAAGATTATGGTACTGCCAGGATTGTGATGTTTTTCCTTCTTGGCCTAGACTCAAAATCCAACAGTTTATTTTTAAATTCTTTCAGTGATGTTTTCATGCCTCTTAATTGTCTTTTTATACGGGTTACTTCTTCTTCCAAGATATAAACTCTTTACTGCATGGCTGTTAGATCTTGTTTTAGTTGCTGGTTTCTGCTAGGAGTGAATTCACTGTATTCTGGAAATAATCTATTTTTGATTCCATATCTTCCAATCTGGCAAGTGTTGCACTCAAAATAGAAAGCTGGTCTATCATTTTTCTTGCCCACGGGGGGCATCTTTTCCATAATCCTCATCTTGTGATTCTGATACTTCTGAGTCCTCAGTATCAAAGCCTGTATCTGTAAAAGGTCAGAAGTCATCCTCAACATTTATTTTCTTTTTCTCTCTTTTGTTTTTAAGTTTCTGTTTCTGTTTTTGCTTAGCTCTCCATTTTGGTATTGTGCCTTCCTCTGATATACCTGAATCCCCCACCTCCATGCTTCCTTTCTCTGCCCAGCTTGATACACAGGGCACTGTTTCATAAATATTTGCTGTCCCTTTTTTATGTTTTTTAGAAGTATCTGGGGATTGGACTAATGTAATTAAATCCACTTTATCTTGCTGGGACCCAGCTGCAATGTCAGAACTTAAGGGTAATGTTTCTCTAGTAAATTGGTGCTCACATACCTCAATACTATATGTAGTCTTTCCGAGGGTACTCCGGTCATTTTTCAAAATGGGTTCATCCCTCTGCTTCTCTTTTGACAACAACCTTCTCTCTTCAGTGTTCAGACCCTCTTCAACTACTACATAAGACCATGGCTTTCCCTCATCTTTTTCACAGTAACTCCAGGAAGGTTGAAGGATTCTCCTGAATTCATCAGCCCCATCAGGATTTCATCTGTTGGGTGAATCTTTAGGCCACAGTCTGGCATACTCTCTCCATCTCTCCTGTTTAGTATCCGGGTTTACCAGGTCTGCATTCTTGGGGCTGAGGTCCTCCCGTATTTCTTCTTCTGTTGCTCTGGAGGAATCCATTACAGAAGTTGGATCTGTCTGGATCTTGTCATACAAGTGAACAGCCAAATCCCCTAAAGGCAAGCTTGTTTTGTCTCCCTGCTGTATTTGTTGTAGGTTAGCTTTTTTAACAAATATAGGAACTGTCAGCTAGGGCTTTAGGGGTAAAGGACTTTTCACTTCCATAGGGACCTTGTTATTTTCAGTCATATATTGCTCTGCATTCTCTACCATATAAGATTCCCTTTCTGCTATTAAATGTTTGTGTTTCATCATGGATGCTATTCACAGTCATGTTTGGATTTCCAGTCGTTTCATTAACTTAGATATCACTTTGCTTGGGTTGACATTCTTTGTTGATTTCAACTATTGTTTTGAAGGCATGGTGATCTTTTTACCTGCGTCCTGCTGCCATCATTTTGGATCTGTGGTTCACTGCCTGAGGATGTTCTGTTCTGGTTGAGCATTGCTGCCATCATGTGTTTTAGGAGAGGAGAGAGCATTGCTGCCATTAGTTAGGTGGGGCAGGGAAGGAGAAAGCTTATCCTTTATTACAGTAGGTTGGGTGGAGGGGAGGGGAGAAAAGTGCAGACCACTACATCCTTTTGGTCTGGGGTGGGGGAATGAACTTTGCTGCTATTATTTCCTCTGGGAGGAGTGCCTTGCATGGCATAGAAACAAAGAAATTGAGACAACAGAGGGAGAAGAAAAAAGCAAAAATTTAAAAAGCTAGCTGAGTCACCCTGATAGGCCAGTGGTAGTGCATCAAAGGTCCATCAGGGCAAGCCATGTCCAGGTGTGATCCTGGGATCACCTGCTGTAGGAAAGCCCATGGGTAGAGGGTGCTGCAGATGCCACAGCTCTTAGATTAGGGGAGGGAGGTGAACATGAAGTAAAATGAAGAAAAGGGGAATCCAAGGTAAGAAAGAAGACAGCCAAGCTAAAGATTATGTATTCAAAATGTAAAACGAATCAAAGAAAGTATAAAACAGAGAAAAAAAAGAGAAATAATCACACTGATGCTCCAGGTGTTTAATGTTTAGTATTTTTAATATGTGGCAGTTTTCAGGGGTGGCAGTATGGGGAGCTTCTGTCTGTCCCCAAAGCCAACCAGCTCCAACTGCAACTGTGTATGGATCCCCTGACTTGTTTTCACAGAAGGGGGAGTCTTGGGTACTCCATGGCTAGGTTAATTCAGGCTCCTCCTTGAGAGAATAATTATTCAGCTGTGCGTTGTGCTGTCAGCAGGGTGGGGAGCTACTTGTGAGTAGCCAATTAACGTTACATGAAATTTAATTAAACCCTAAATAGATTTAGATAACTACAGAGAGACAAAACAGCTGCTGAAAAGCATAACACTGAAAATTATGTAACTTACATTTATGTGGTGGAAGTTGGGGTTTTGCTTACAGGTCATCCTTTCCAAGTACCCCAAAACCGTAATGCTAGCTCTGTATTATTTGTTAGTGAATGTGCCGCAGAACTTTAAACCTTGCTGCAGAACTTGACCTAACAGTTACATGGAAGTTCAGAGTCCCTGTTGCAAAAATCTGCAGTGCTGAATGGAAAGTGGGCCTTGTCTGTTGCTTTTGTGTTCCACCATAAATCCTGTAACGTTAATTAATCTTGCTGTCATATGGTGTAGAATGAGGGTGACATGCAATGTTTATTTAATATTATTGGATTTCTGGACAGGCACAATTAATCAATTAATTTTGCCTGAAGAGTTTCATGTTTTGAATACCTGCGGAGAGGTCCTTATTGCACATTGTTTACTACTTTGAACATGAAAAACATAGAACCACAGACAATGGCTGCAAGAAAAAGAATGATGGTCCATCTTGTCTGCCCACAGTACCCTATCATACCTGAAGACCTACTGTCTCTGAGGGGTTATTGCTTATACTTTTCCTCCTTTTGTTCCCTGTGTTATTTCTTCCATCTACCCTCTGAGTAGCTACTATACCCTTGTGTCATGGAAACATAGAAACAGAATTTGCTAACAGATAAGGAATGCTTGGCACTCTCAGTCTGTCCACTTTTCCCTGCCTGTTTTACTTATTTATTTTAAAGTTTAGTACAATACAGGATAGGTTCTATAAGAACAAGTCTCATTTATAGAATGTCCCAAATCATTACACAATAAATACACAGATTAAAATAGACAACACTAATCATACAAATACATATTAAAACTCCCTGTAGCAGCAACCACAACATTATAAAAACAGTAAATATGGGACTGCACTAAACTGCGTCAATGTAAACAACTACATGTAAGTTGTTCCTGCAGCAACATCTTTTTAATCCATTTTTGAAAATATAAAGAGGTGGAGAATTTTTTAACTGAGGGGAAGTCTGTTCCATGAAAGTGGTGCATGATAGGAAAAACATTATTTTCCAAAGTGGATTTGAAACTTTGCCAGAGAGAAGTCGCATTGAGACACATCCCCAAGACTATATTTATAGGTAGGGACTATAAGCCTGTCAGATAAATAAGTTGGAGTCTGTTTATTCACAGCTTTATAAATCAGAGATAGCCAATGACAATTATGTCTGGAAACAGGGGATAACCAGTTTAGCTGAGACAATCAGGTGCAATGGTGTTTGTTCCATTTGGATTTTAGTATGAACCATAAAAGCTTATAATAGACAATATTCACTAGAAAAAGACTTAAGGCATTGACATGACGGAAAATGATGTTGCCATAATCTAGTATGGGAAGAATAGCTTGGACAACAATATGTTTATGATTTAATATTGACAAACAATGCCTGGCCTATGGTATCATCACAGATCCTACTTGATCTCTAGCCCATTCACCCCCTTCCCTGTCCCTAAAATTCCATTAGCCTATCCCATGCATTCCTGAACTCCATCACCATTTTTGTCCCCAGCATTTTCACTGAAAGACTATTCCAGGAATCCACCACTCTTTCTGTGAAGATGTACTTCCTCACACCTCTCCTGAATCTACCCCTCTACCTTCTTATCATGCCCCCCTTGTCCTTGAGCATCTTTTTTCTGAAAAATAATTCCTTTAGCACCTTTGTTAACTCCGAGAAGCATTTAAATGTCTCTATCATATCCCACCCCTCCTCCTTTCCAGGGTGTACATATTTAGGTCCTTTGAAGGAAAGCAGTCACAATGTTAGATACTCCACCCCCAAAAGGTTTACCCATTGATTAGCAGTTCACAAATAAAACACCTTTTTTCAGGTGTTTGAATTTACTTGTTTTTATTTTGAAGAAGTCTGGGGCTCTGCAAAATGCCACACACTGCACGCTTCCATTTCAAAGCTAAGTGCAGTGCTGCACTGCTCAGCTGCCATACACTTCTAAGGGAGCTGAGCGGTGCGCCACCGCACTTAGCTTTGAAATGGAAGTGTGCAGCATGTGCCATTTTGTAGAGCCCTGTACTTCTTCAACATAAAAACAAGTAAGTTCAGACACCTGAAAAAAAGGTGTTTTATTTGGGAAACCGCTAATTGGGGGTAACCCTTTTGGGGCTGGGATATCTAACATTATGACCACTTTCCTTTAATCTCTCATCCTAGGGTTTCTAATGCAGACCCTGCACCATTTTAGTTGCATTCCATTGTACTGCTTCCATTTTGCCTATGTCTTGAAGAAGAGGAATAACGAGAAGGATCAGCATCTATATATCACTTTTCAAATACACTGCATTCCAAAGTGCTTTACAAGCAATGCCAGACTGGTAGTGAGGTGAAGGAACTTGTGGTGACAAGCATTTCACACATCAACACCCACTCACAGCCTTGGACAATTGTATGAACTGGATTTATTGGAAGGGAAATGTTGGCCAGGGCACCACTGCACTACTGCACCATGGATAAGGGAGGAATAAACATGGTAAATCCAACTGTATATTTTTATAGTGTTTTTTTAAGTTGGAACTTTGGTCTTGTTCTATGAAGTGCACTGGTTGTGTGGTCTTCAGCCATGGAAGAATGGTTCATTCCAGTTATGTACACTTGGGAGCAGGCTACCTTTTCTGGTATCAGAAGATAATTTGCCCATGTAATTCCACATCATATTTACTTAGGGTTTCAGAAAATTAAAAACGTGGAAACTGAAACCAACTGATAATCAAACCTGCAGTAGGGTGAATCTATACAAGTATATTATTTGTTCAAACATATGCCCTCCAGTAGACTTAAAGCTTTGCCCTTCGACTAAAGTTCCTGTGGCTTTAAATCAACTGACAAACATACGGTTACCAACAGCCATGTGGGACCTGATATGGGTAGCCCTCCATGGGAAACTTTCTGTTAAAGGCTCTCATAAACTTAAAGCCATTGAAAAGAGGTTCTGTCCTCATGACTCTTGCCCTGGTGTTACTGAAACACAATTTCATTTTCTTCTGGAGTGTCCCTATATCCAACAGTTTTGGAACACATTAAGCAAAACTTTGAATGAACCATTATTTCCACGAATAACTTACTATGTGCTTATTCTGGGTATCTATACTGATGGGTGGATTAAATTTCATAAAGGGATATTACAGGTTTGCTTAGCAATAAGTAAACATTACTTATGGCAAGCCAGATGTGCCTTAACTGTCCAACAAAAACTGATTTATCCACAAGAAGTTTTAAAAATGGTTTCACAGAGCCTATCCTTAATATATCACACAGATGTTAGAACTTGAAAGCCCACAATTGTACTTGATTACTGGAAACAGTGTCAGAGATTTACTACATCAGGATATATTGTATTTTTCCTGTTTCTTTTATTTTGTATCTGTACCAACAGATGTATTAGTTTTGAGATGACATAATGACAAGTTTTAGTACCCATTTGTATTTTTTTTTCTTTCCCGTTTGTTTCTTTCTTTTCTTGTTATTGATTTTGATAGTTCTCTTGGTCATTTGCAAGGTTTGTTTTTGTGATTTGTGAATTTCTCTGTATGATATTGTGTCTTAATAAAAATTCGCCTACTTTTGTGAAAAGTGCCATGGATTCTATTACTTCCACCTGGACACCCACCAGAGATGGGTAGAAGGGACCTTGGTTTAATGTCTCATGCGAAGAACATCATACCCTGACAGTACAGCACTCCCTAGTACCGCACTTGGGTGCCAGCATTTAGGTATGAGCCCAATCCCAGTGTGGGACAAGAACCCATGACCTTCTGGCCCAGAGGTAGATGTGCTACCAACTAAGCCATGCTGACAGCTTACCAGCAGTCTATACAGAGGCAAAATCACCTTCCTCGTTCTGTCGGTGATACCCCTTCCTATGCACCTCAGCATCCCACTTACCCTCCGAACTGCCTTGTTGCACTGTGTGGCTACCTTTAGGTCATCTTATATGATCACACCAATGTCTCTTCCATGCTTGTTGGTCATCAGTATCAACCCCACCATTTTTAATTCTGTCCCTAGGATTCTGAGCCCCAAGTGCACTATTTTGCATTTTTTTTTTTCATTGAAATCAGGCTGCCATACCCTTCACTACTCTTCTAGTTTTCACAGGCCACTGCTTATTCTTTCCACTCCCCCTGGAATGTCCACCATATTGCAGAGTTTGGTGTCATCTGCAAAGAGGCAGACCTTTCTTTCCAACTCCTCTGCAATACCACTTATAAAGACATTGAAGAGGGTCTGACCCAGCACTGATCACTGAGGTACCCTGCTGGTCACCTTCCCTTCCTTGGAGTGAACTCCGTTTACCACTCCCTCTGCCACCTATCCCTTAAGCAATCTCTTACCCTATTTACCAGCTTTGGAACCACTCCTAAGCTACCCAACTTGCTTACTAGTCTCCTATGTGGAACATTGTCGAAGGCCTTACTGAAATCTTGGTAAGCTGCATCCACTGTTCCACTCTGGTCTAGTTCCTTGGTCACCCAGTCAAAGAAATCTATCAGATTTGTTTGTCATGACCTCCCCCCTCTCCCATGAATCTGTGCTGCCTCTTTTCTTGTAATCAACTGAATTCAAGGTATTCCACAATCATTAACAGTTATTCCATTAACTTTCCTACCTCCAAAGTCTAGTTGACTGGCCTATAATAAGGGCCAATCCTAGAAAATACAGTGGAAATCAAATGGATGGAAAACAGCCTTGCAGCACCACTTAAGCAGGGTGACTAACCCCAAAACAACACTGAAAGTCAAACAAGTAGTGGTGCACATCAGTACCTTCCCACTGAGATAAATCAAAATCACCAAGCATGGAAGAACGCAGTCCATAAAAGATAGCATGAAGCAATGTTGCCAAGACTGCCATTTATTTCATCCACATTCCTTATAAAAGTGGGTGTAACAGGACCTTCTGCAAGCATAGAGAAACCCCTAGTGCCCAAATAAATGGCAGTCTTGGCAACTTTGCTTCATGCTATCTTTTATGGACTGCGTTCTTCCATGCTTGGTGATTTTGATTTATCTCAGTGGGAAGGTACTGATGCATACCACTACTTGTTTGACTTTCACTGTAATAAGGGCCCCATGTTTTCTACGATTCTGGGGTTGCAGCAACTGCTGCAGAAACATGGTCTTGCCACAAAAACAAGCCTCTGCCACAGAAACAGAATTTTCTGGTGCAGTAAAAATGGCCATCACCACCGAAAACCCTAACTAAATGGCTAAAATGATTGTGAGCAAGCTTAAAATGGCATTAGTGTGAGTTATTGGCAGCTACATTATATATCCATCCCCTTTGGGTTACTGTAGTCAGTGGGGCCACCACTTTCCAATCTACTGGCACTCAGCCCTGAAGCTTATGACCATTATGACATTCTACAAATACCGAGGGAACTTCAGGAAGTCTATTTCATGAGAAAGAACGGTGGTTCTACTTGCCAATTGCAGAACTGTGGAATGAAAACATATTAGTAATTATTGCAGACAAAAAAACGGGACACTTTCTGGGCCTTTGTCTAATGTAAAATGGTCCAGCTACTTTCTCTTTCTCTGATATATGATCAGATTAATCCCCTTTTAAAATATGGCTATGCACCTTATTAATATGAGATTTTGTATAGGCTTTAATGTATGTGTTCATTTGTAATGACTTGTAAGTCAAACAATAAGCTTGACTTGAAATACTCTCTAACCTCACAGTAAATCCTTATATGCTGGCAGAGAAGAAGATATGGAAGCCATGTGGCATAGACACAAACCGGTGTTGAAGTGTACAAGTAGGAGGAAGCAACTAGGGCAGCCATACAACATAAAGCATCACCACCAGGCTTCAAGCAAGTGGGCAGGAGGGAGCCATTGGAGTAGCACTGTTTTGCAACCAGACAACACTGCTCTTTAAGCAACTGGGCAGGCAGGGGGAGAAATTCTCAGGACCATAGCTGTGGTAAACCAACACTAGGCAGGTGAGAGGAAGCCATGGGAGAAAACAGATGACAGTAAAAAAAAAATAATCCTTCAATTCCCCATGCCCTACATCCAATCCAAATCATGATGAGAGAGCTGCTTTGCATTGCCTTGCCTGTGCATCTCCCTAACTACCCCACGCTGCCTTTTCATAAGCATTCTTTCTGGGTAACTAGATTTTATTTGGTGCTCATTTGAGTTGCCAAAGAATGTAAAGCCCATCACAGAACTGCTGCAGAATCACTGCAGAATTGCTCATAGCCTGACCGCAGCAAGCATGCGGTCCTGCCACAGAATGTATGTCCAGTTTTCCACAGTAAACACAGGACCCTGCCTGTAATTGCCAACCTCATCCCTGCTACCACCTTTGTAAAGTGGGTCTCTATCTGCTCTTCTGTAGTCCTCCTGGATCGCTTCTGTTTCCAATGAGCTGTTCAATAGGACTGTCAGAGGTGCAGCCAGTACCTCCCTGAGCTCTCCAAATGGGGCTGGCAGTATAGCCTAGCAGTTAGAGTAATGAGCTGTGAACAAGCTTGGTACATCCAGTAGAGAAGATCTAGGTTTGATTCTCATAACCTCCACATGCATACTGTGTGACTCTAAACAAGTCACTTAACCGCACAGTGCTCCCAGATCGCCCCTGAAAACAGGCACTTGTGCCTAGTGGGCCTTACCCGGATACCAAAGACTAAAATAAAAATTAAAAAATACTCCTGAGTGGACCCCGTCTGGCCCCATTGCTTTGTCCACTTTCAGATTTGAAAGTCCCTTCAGAACTCTGTCCTTCAAAAATAGACTAGTGTCCACCTCCTTCCCTCCAATGTTTCTGTTACATTTGAGTGGCTCTTCCCTGTCTCGTTCCACTGTAAACACTAAAGAAAAATATTGCTTCAGGATGCCTGCCTTTTCCTGTTCCCCTCTGCACAGTCCCCTTCCCCCCACCTTCCCTTCTTTCTTGTTTTTAAACTAAGAGAAGTTTATTAAAGGTTTTTATAAAAACAAGTAAACTTTTACAATAAAGAACACAAGGTGATCTCATGGCCTCAATAAGCATATCAGAGTAAAGAGCACAATCCAAAAAGCATGAGATACAACCATCACTGAGCTTCACAAACAGTGATCAGTAACAAGCACTACTTAGTAATATAGCAAAACAAGTAAGCTATAGTATGTGTATAACAACCATCTTAAAAATATAAACAGAAGAAAGAGAACAAAAACAAAAAGAATATATATATAATGGGCAGCATTAACATAGTTAAGTGGAGTACCGAGAGCTCTATTCCAGCCAGAATAGGGAAAGCAGGGCAAAAAAGAAGTGCAATAACAAGAAATCAATACATATAAACCAGAAAATTCTAGGGAGTGAAACAGAAGCAGACATTTAGGGGACTGAGACAAATGCAACAAAGTATGGAGTGCTTCCCAGTGCCCGTGATATACTCAGTCAGTGTGCCTAATACTGGCTATCATACGTTCCATTCTCAATGCTTCTAGGATAGCAATTAACCAGTCCTAATACTGTAAGAAGGAGTGTGCTCATCCATCAGTGCCTAGGAATTACATTTCTGTTGACTGCAGTGACTAGGGCCACATGATATTTCTGCTGATCTATTAATGTTTACAGCCCAAGACTTGTAAGACATAAAAGAGGCTCAAAAGCTTCTTGTAAACCTAGCAATGGGTCTAACCTCACTTTGATGCCTTGTCAGTATGGTTTAATTTTGCCACAGTCTCAGAAAATATGTGCAGAGTTATCCTCCCTATTTTGCATTTAGCACAAGTGTCTATCTCAAAATGTTGCATTATGGTCAATCTAACAGGGTATAATACATATTAAATATTTATTGCAAAAAACTTTGTTAATGTACAATTAGGGTTCAAGTGTCAAAAGTAGGGAAATACGACCTTAGGGTCCCCAAGCCTAAGACCCCACTCCCACTGTACACACAGGAACAGGCATGAGGGGAACTTAAGGTTCCCAACCCCTACAACTCATCCCTTCCCTTGGTTTCCAATTTTAAGACCCAACCCCCACCCTGCATGCAGGAACAGGTGTTATGGGTGTGCCTTGGCATTTTGAACCCTAATGCTCACCCCATTCTCTGTATCTGTACCCATCATAGCTTACTTAGTCATGGAATGGGATGAGTATTAGGTTTTGAAACACCAGGCACACCATCACACCTGTTCCTTCATGCAGGGGTGGGGTGGGGTGGGAACTAGAGATGGAATCTGAGGGAGGGTGGGTGTAGGGGTTGGAGCTAAATTCCCTCATGCCGAGATCCTACAAACATGTGGAAGTGGGGTCTTAAGCTGGGGAACCCTAAGGTTGTATTTCCCTACTTTTGACACTTCAGCCCTAATGGTGCATTAACACATTTTTTTGCAATGAATTTCCTAACTTTTTTAAATAGTTTATTTGTATTCTTATCCCTCTGTCCATAACTGTCCTTATGTCACAGTAGGAGCACAGGGACATTCAGGCCCTGCACTCCCATGGTCCATCATGTTCCTTATTTTTGTGTGGCAGCGCAGGGTCCTTTTGACCCTATGTACCCACCCCTCCATAGATGCATGACCACATTATCAGCATAGCCACCATATTACCCCAGCACAAGTAGCCAGTAAACACAATTTTCAAATCTGTGCCCAAACATAATTCTGCACAACTAGAATGCCATTTTGTACCACAGGTGCAAACACACATATTGGAGAGGATTTGAAAAATGACAGCCATGACATACATAAACTTGGGTAATAAGAAGGCTATGTTGAAAATCTGGGATCAAAATATTTAAGATTTCCGCAGTTATGAGCATGCGTACTGAAATTGCAATGAATGGACATAACTTTGAAATGCTTTCATATTTTCACTCCAGTTTTTGAACATAGTGTTCTTATCAACCCACCTCATGAACTCGCAGGTGAAAATGCTAAAATCTGTGGGAAATGCCATTCTGTGCCTCAGGTGTGAAAATACATTCCAGGCAGGATGTGAAAAATGACAGTTGTACTTTTCATGAGGTGGTGTTATAAAATGGCTATATTGAAAATTTGGAGTGAAAATATTGAAAATGACCAAAGTTACACATACACGTAGAAAATTTTCAATGACCGTGCATAACTCAGACATTTTTAGGTTTTTTTTTCACCAAATTTTTAACATGGCTATTTTGGGACCCCACCTCATGAATACTGCCACTGTCATTTTGTTCATTGGTCTTAAAAGGTGATTTCACACAGCGACTGCACCATTCTGCACCACAGGTGCAAAACATGTTTCAGGCAGGATGTGAAGAATGACAGTTCTACTGTTCATGAGGTGGTGTAAAAAATGGCAATGTTGAAAATTTGGAGTGAAAGTATTAAAAATTGCCAAAGTTACAAGTGTGTGTAGAAATATTTCAGCTACTGTGCATAACTCAAATGTTTTTTGGTATTTTTGCACCTAATTTTCAGCATGAGCTTTTTGGGACCCCTCCTCATGAACATTGAAACTGTAATTTAGTTAATTGGTCCTGAAAGGTAATTTCGGGCAGCAACCGCAAAATCACCTTATGGGTCTGATTAACAAAATGACAGTGACAGTGTTCATGAGGTGGGGCCCAAAGAAGTCCATGTTAAAAATTTGGAGAAAATATATTTAAAAGTGGCAGAGATATCAACATAAGTTGAAAACACCATTGACAGCCATTAAACGGCACTCACCTTGATTCTTCAGTTTGCGGTTCGGCTTGGAAGAGTGCAGACATGTTCCGGTCCAGAGATGATGACAGCAGACAACCTTCAGTGGTAAGTATGGGGCAAGGGGGGCTTGTGGGGTGGAGGTTGCTCAGTGGGAGGGTGGGAATGGGGGAGGGATATGGCAGGGATGATGAGGGACTGTTTTCTTTTTTTTCAGGTTTAACAATGAAAAAGATGTTGGGGAACTGTTTTTTTTCCTACAGGTTTAAAAATTAAAAGATATTTGGGGATTGATTTGGGTGCACTGGGAGTGTGCTCCCCAGTGTCTCACACTACTTGGGGGGGGCATACATGTATTGGGACACTGGGAGTGGGATCCTCAGTGCCCCATGATGAGGGTCAATTTTCTTTTCTACACATTTAAAAATTAATAAAAGACATCGGGACTGATTTTGGGACAGTGGGAGTAGGCTTCTCAGTGTTCCACACTGCTGGGGGGGATTATGCATTTATCGGAACACTGAGAGTGGGCTCTCCAGTGTCCTACACTGGTGGGAGGGGTGCTTACATTGCTGACAGGTGTATTGGGCACCATGGTGTCAGCTAACTAAGAAAAAAAGTAATGGGAGGGTGAATGGGTGCCACCAGATGGGGGCAACATAATGGGGGGTGCCACTAGGTACCAGGGATACGGGAAAATAATGGGTGGGCAGGGGATACCACTAGACAACCAGGCTTCCTGCAACCCTATGACCCTACTTGCAAAAACAAGCTACCTCCCTGGGGAAACAAGCTGCCTCCCCATGAAAACAAGCTTGTTTTCATGTGGCACATCTATTTGATCACCAAAATTCAAAATTTAATAACTTTTGAATGGATTAATATTTTTTCACCAAACCTTCAAAAGGCACATCTGTGAAGAAAAACCTTTCAACACAGAAAATTTCAGACCACAACCAAAAGCCATTTCTGAGAAAACAGCTGTCAAAAGAAACTGAAAAAAAAACATTGAAAATAAAGGAATGTACTTTTGTGTTTTTCACCACTCTGTATCTCAAAACTCACACAAGAGATTCACACAAAATGTAGCACATCAAGAGACCTTCCCCTCACCACAAAGCATGCCACATTTTATGTAAATCTGTTGAACTGTTGCAAAGTTATTAAAGTGCAAAGTCTGAGGTTTAACATTAACCTGCCCGGCCAACCCTAATATACTGGTGCTACCATGTCAGCATAAAAAGTTTATATTAAGCCAGCTTTAAACAGTCAAATTTCAAATATTTGTGCAAATTATGCCAAACCTTGGTAATATTCACCTTATGTTTCAATTCTGAAAATTCAGTACTCCAATATCCCAGTTGTATGTTCATCCTGGTGGTAGCATGGTTTCTTAGTCATTTGTACAAACAGGATATGACATGTCTCTGGGCTGCATCTTGGACTAACAAACATCAAAGTTCAGAAGTGGTCATAGGCTTCACTGGCAAGCATTTAAACTAGCCAAGGGGGGAGGCACTGGAAAGGAGCAGGGAAATCCTAGCCCCCCCAAATAATCACAATAGTAAGTGTGGCAAACACCAACATAGAGGTGTCAATAGGGAGAAGGGCTGGGGTAAATGGAGAAAGTGACAAAGGCAAGAAGGACAGGGATGGGGCAAAAGGGAGTAAGGCCATCAGGAAATGGAGGATAATGAGTACCAACACCCGTAGTCTGGGCAACAAGCTCCCTAAGCTGGTGGCCTTGATGGAAGAGGGATGCCTGGATATCGTAGCAGTCACAGAAACATGATACACAGAGAACCATGACTGGGATGTTAACATACCAGGGTACATAACCTACAGGAGAGACAGGCAGGGGAGAAGAGGGGGAGGAGTAGCTCTCTATGTAAAGGAAGGGTTAAAAGCAACTGAACAAAAGAGCAAACAGGGAGGAGAGGAGGCACTGTGGGTCACCTTGGAGACTGGAAAGGGCACCACAATCTGCACAGGGGTTGTGTACAGACCCTCATGTCAGGGGGAGGGAATGGACAAGGATATGATAGAAGGCATTCTTAGAATGGCAGAGAAAGGGGAGATACTGTTGATGGGAGACCTGAATATGCCAGATGTTAACTGGAGCACATTTGCCATAGCCACATCCAAGAGCAGGGCCATTCTAGATGCCCTACAGGTGGCAGGCCTCAGACAGCTAGTTTCGGAACCCACTCATGAGGGAGCAATCTTAGACCTCGTACTCTCAAACAGGGGCAGTGAGAGGATCTCAGATCTAGAAGTGGGTTGCCATCTGGGGACAAGTGACCATCAAACAGTGTGGTTCATGTTAAACTCAGCTACAGAGTCAAGCCATACAAAGAGAGGGTACTGGACTTTAGGAGGGCTGACTTTGGCAAGATAGGAGAGTGCCTCAGAAAATCACTAGCAAACAGGCTAGAAGGAGGTGTGGAGCAACAATGGGAATCATCAAAACTGCCATCACAGAGGCAACAAGCCTTTGTGTGAAGCAAATAAACAAATCAAAATGAAAGAAAAAGCCACTATGGCTCTCAAAAAAGGTGGCTGTGAAACTCAGGAAGAAAAAGATAACATTCCGGAAGTATAAGGAAACACAGAAGGAGCAGGACAGAGAGCTGTACCAGTTAAGGCAGAAGGAAGCAGGGAGGGAAGTCAGAATAGCAAAGTCCCAAACTGAGGAAAAGATAGTCAACTCAGTTAAGAAGGGGGATAAAACCTTTTATAGGTACATCAGCGAGCATAGAAAGACAAAGGGAGGGATAGTGAGGCTGAATAGAAGGAACGGTGGGTGGGCAGAGGGGGACAGTGAAAAAGCAGGAATACTGAATGAATATTTCTGCTCAGTATTCAAAAGAGAAGGGGAAGTGCCTAATCCAATTAACAGAAGCACTCTTGATAGGGGGGTCGATCCCAGTCCTTTCACAGAAGAAAGGGTTCTGCAAGAACTCCTAAAACTGAAGGTGGACAAAGCAATGGGTCCTGATGGAATTCACCCCAGAATTCTAAAAGAATTAAGGGAGGAACTAGTGAAACCACTGGCTACTCTTCTTAATAAATCATGGAAGGATGGTGTGGTACCCGAGGACTGGAGGAAGGCGGATGTGATTCCCATTCACAAAAGTGGAACCAAGACAGAGGCAGGAAACTACAGACCTATCAGTCTGACCTCTGTGGTAGGGAAAGTGATGGAGTCACTTCTGAAGGAAAGAATAGTTGAGTACCTAGAGGCCAGTGGAGCACAGGACCCCAGGCAGCATGGGTTCACAGCTGGAAGGTCATGTCAGACAAATCTAATAGATTTCTTTGACTGAGTGACCAAAGTAGTAGACCAGGGAGGGACTGTGGACATGGCCTACCTAGACTTTGGCAAGGCATTTGACACAGTCCCACACAAAAGATTAATAGTCAAATTACCAGCCTGGGAGTGGGTCCCAGGGTGGTAGCTTGGGTAAATCATTGGCTGCACAACAGGACACAGAAGGTAATTGTAAATGGAGTCCACTCTGAAGAAAGAGGCGGTTACTAGTGGGGTACCGCAGGGTTCAGTATTGGGTCCAGTCCTTTAATGTCTTCTATCAGGACATTGCAGAGGGACTGGAAGGAAAAGTATGCCTTTTTGCAGATGACACAAAGATCTGCATCAGGGTTGATACACAAGGAGGCATGGAAAGGATGAAAAGGGACTTGGCAAGGTTGGAGGACTGGTCAGAAGTATGGCAGCTAGGATTCAATGCAAAGAAGTGCAAAATAATGCACCTGGGAAACAAGAACCCAGGGGGAAGAATACACAATGGGTGGGGAGGTAGTAACAACAACAAAAAAGGAAAGTGACCTGGGGATAATCATATCAGATGACCTTAAGTTTAGCAAGCAATGTGAGAAGGCAGTAGGGAGGGCTGGGGGTATACTGGGATGTATAGGGAGAGGCATCAGTAGCAGAAAACAGGAAGTTGTTATCCCTCTGTACAGACAGTTGGTAAGACCCCATCTGGAGTACTGTGTCCAGTTCTGGAGACCCCATCTCTGCAAGGACATAGACAGGATAGAGGTAGTCCAAAGGAGGGCAACTAAAATGGTGCAGGGTCTGCAAGAGAAGCCGTATGAGGAGAGACTAAAGGAGCTTAATATGTATACCCTTGAGGAAAGAAGGGAGAGGGGGGACATGATAGAAACTTTTTAAGTACCTCAGTGGAATCAACAAAGTCCAAGAGGGTAGCATCTTTCAGAAAAAGAGACGTGCAAGAACAAGGAGACACAATTTAAAGATAGAAGGAGGGTGGTTCAGGGGCAATGTGAGGAAGTATTATTTCACAGAGAGGGTAGTGGATGCATGGAACAGCCTTCCTGAGGAGGTTGTGGGGTCTAAAACTGTGGGAGAATTCAAGAATGCATGGGACAGACATAAGGCAATTCTTGTGGGGGTAGGAAGAAATAGGCTGTTGGTTAACTAGGATCTGCAGCCTATCCTGCAGGTGGGGAAATGGGCAGACTAGATGGGCCAAGTGGTCCTTATCTGCAGTCAAAGTCTATGTTTCTATGTTTCTAGGCCAATGGCAGGGGCCAAAAGCAGTGCAAACTGCATGCTATGATTGCATAAATTGAAATGCAGCCATGTTTCCAACTACATAGAGGGTTTTAAATGTGGGAAAGGAAATAAAGGTTTCTCCCTGAATAATCCTCTTCCCTTCTTAACCTTCCAATCCCACCTTTGGTCTTCCTTTTTTTGCTAACATACTTAAAAATGTGTTGTCCCCTTTTGTTACTGCCTTGGCTATTCCCTCAAAAGTTTGTACCTTTGTGTTCCTTATTGTCCTCCCTGCTTCCCTCTCAGTGGCATACATTCACTGTATGCAAGGCATATATTGCATGCCCAAGAAAATTTATAAAATTAAGATTTAGTGTTTTAACTGTTTTTGTTCAGTAATCTGAACTGTTAACTTGATTAACTTCGTGTGTATAGACAAAGTTGGCGAAAAGCCCATTTAATTGTCTCCCACTCATAGTGGGTTTATTAGTTGATGGTCTTATGTAATAAATATTCATCTAACCTTTTAAATATGTCTAATGTTGGAGACTCCACTGTATTCCCAGGGAGATTGTTCCACATCATTGGAGTACATATATTATAAAAGTTTTGATGTCTGGCAGTTTGTACTCTATGTATGACAATTTGTCTATTATGTGATCTTAAATTTACATTTTTCTGAATTATTTTTATACTACATTGTTCCATTAATATCGTATCTCTCATAATTTGATACATTATTAGTAAATCACCTCTAGTTCTTCTGGTCTCCAAAGAAAATAGATTTAAACTCACGAGTCCTTCACTATAATCCATATTTTTTAGACCTTTAATGAATTTAGTCATTCTTCTTTGAACTCTTTCAACCTGTGTAATATATTTTTTGAGATAAGGGCTCCAAATTGGAGATCCATAGTCTAGATGTGGTAAGACATACGTCCTATATAGTTTCAGAACACAATCTCTATTCCTGGAAATAAAGACTTTTTTAATGGAATGGATAATACTATTACATTTCCCTACTGTCTTAATTATATGTGAACCTGAAGATGATTGTGAGTTTATCCATACTCCAAGATCTTTTTCACATTTACTATTTTTTATAGTTTCTCCATTAAAGAAATATTGGTATTTGGGATTTATTTTACCAAAGTGAATTACTACACACTTGGTTTCATTAAATTTCATATTATTTGTCTCCCCCATAGTTCAATTTTCTTAAAGCTGTCACTTTATTCTTTGTGCTTTAAAAAGGATGAAACTTCCCCACCTACTTTTGCATCATCTGCAAATTTAATGGTGACCGAATCCAGACCATTACCCATATCACTTATATATAGACCGAATAGAATTGGACCCAGCACTGAACCCTGGGGGACTCCACTAGAGACACAACCTTCATCAGAGAGAACAGAATTTATTCTATCCCTTTGTTTTCTGTTTGTCAACCAATTTCCAATCCATCTCACTATATATTTATTTAAACCTAAGTTGGACAATTTCTGTATAAGTTTATCATGTGGTACCATATCAAATGCCTTTCCCAGATCCAAGAAGATTACATCTGCAGGTTTCTCATCATCTAAATTACTGCTAACATGATTATAGAATGATAACAAGTTAGTATTACATGAAAGTCCTTTCCTAAAACCATGCTGAGATGTGCCCTGTAAACCTAGTACAACTACATTGTTCTCTATTCTATTTTTAATCAAACGCTCTAAGATCTTACAGCAGATCACTGTAAGGTTAATTGGTCTATAATTGGCCACATTTGATTCATTTCCTTTTTTATGTATTGGGACTACGATTGCACTTCGCCAGTCAAGTGGTATCTTGCCAGTCAGAAAGGATTTGTTAAATAAGGAGGTCAGAGGCCTTGCAACCACATCTGCAAGATGTTTCCAAACTATAGAATCTATGTTATCCGGTCCTGAAGAGGAGGATATTTGTAATTTAGATGACTCCTTAAGTACCATATCTTGACTGATACTAAAAACCTCCGAGTTATTTACACTAGGGGTGATCACATTGGATTTATTCACTTGATAGATTGATATGAAATAATTATTAAAACTATTCACAATCTCTTTATTATCTTTTATTTTTCCATTGACTATCACTGAATTGACTCTTTTCTCAGTTTGCTTATTGTTATTTATATAAGCATAAAAAGCCTTATGGTTTTTATTAGATGCCAATTTATTTTCAAGTTTTATTTTCCCTTTTTTAATTATAGATTTCAACAGTCTCTGTTGAATCTTATACTTGCTTCGGTTATTATGTGATGGATGAGACTTATATTTCTAAAGGCTTTATTTTTCTTACTTATTTGAGACTTGATTTCTTTATTAAACCATAAGGGAATAATACCTTTTTGTTCTTATTTATATGCCTTGGGAAAAAGTGATTTATTATTTCTTGTATTTTTGATTTTAATTTATCACACATTAAATTAACATCCAATTCACAAAATGATGTCCCACAATCAATTTTATTAATTGCGTCAATAATTTTTATCCAATTGGCTTTTTTATAGTCAAATGCTAAAAAATATCCTTTTGATTTTGGTTTTCTGATATTAAGAATGCATTCTATAATCTTGTGATCGCTGCATCCTAGGTGAGGGATATCTTCTACATTATTAATTCTTTCTTTAGAATTTGTTATTGCTAGGTCCAAAATATTTTTCCCTCTGGTAGGAAGTTCAACCATTTGATGACAGCCATGGGATACTAATGTATTAACCAGTGATTTCTCAAAAACAGTAACTCCCATCATTTGGTCCCAGGTGATGCCTGGTACATTAAAATCTCTCAGAATTAAAGCATCACCTAGGCTACATGGTTTGTCAATTTCATCGATTAAATTGCAGTTATAGTTATTATTACTGTTCAGAGGTCTATAACAAATCACTAGTACTATTTTAGGCAAATGGGAAAATATTAGATTTATCCATAATGTTTCAGTTATTCTTTCGGAAGTGTTAGATATTTCTATTTCTTGGCACTGAATATGATCAGAAACATAACAACAAACACTACCTCCTTTTCTGTCTGTGTGATTTTTGATGATGTCTGTCACTTGTCACATGATAAGGTGACTGGGAGGATCATCATTGCTCCAATGACAGCTGTCATGCTGGCAATAGCATGCAACACTCCAAGTTGCTTCCAGTTGCCTAGGTAATGGTGACGTCATGCAGCTGACCTTTCGATTGGCATTGCGTTTCAAAAAGTAGCCAAGGAACACAATTTAAGGATTGAAATGGGGCCAGAAAACAACAAGAGAGATGAGACATTGGTGCATCACATCCAGTGATACGTGATGGGCAGACGTGGTTGGCCTGTGAACCCTTATCTGACGATAACTTCTGTATTTCTATGTTTCTGTGTTACACCACCAGAGGCACAAGGGCTTGTCCACCATTCCATGGAGCAGGCACAGCTAACTGAAGGAGCAGTAAGTTGAAAGGCAGAGGCAGTATTAATTTATTGATTCACAAGTTTCAGTCCGGCAGGGCAGTGGTGGTAGCAGGCGTGGCAGCTCAGTGCTGAACAAATAGTGGAGAGTGAGATCACTGGGGAAATCCAATCAAGGAGCTGCACAGTGTGCTCAGAAGAAAACAAGTCAATGAGGTGTGAAGGACAGATGGACAGCTGGGATGAAGGGAGGCAGAGAAAAAATCATGTTTGGTCTAAAAAACTGCCAACAATCAGCATAAATGAAGCCCTTCCAGTTCAGAAAAGAATAATTACAATGACATCTTGGGGTATTAGTTCTAGTATTCCAGCCACTCTTACAAATGTGCTGTCATGGAATGTGAATACAGATCTGATTGAAGGTGACCATTAAAATAAATTAAATGAAATAAGCCCCATGAACATGCCTGTGACCAGGGTAACTAGGGCTGGCAGTATAGCCAAAAGGATAGGGTAACAAGCTGTGAATGAGCTTGGTACGTCCAGCAGACCCAAGTCTGAGTCCCACAACTTCCATCTGTCTGCTGTATAACCCTGAACAGCTCACTTACCCTCCCCAGTGCTCCCAGGTTGCACCCAAAAATAGGCATTGTGCCTAGTGAGCCTTATTCAGTTACCAAAGAATAAAAAAAAAAGCATAGTGAGACACTTTTTACTGAATGGGTGTCTGATAAGCAGGGGAAAGGTGCACATTGTACTAGGCATAAATGTTCTGTTTTTATTAAGCTGCTTACTCTGTACAGAGACCACAATTACACTGGACTGATAAGAAGACACAGATTGCTATAGAAGTCATCCCAGATGGTCTGAATAACATTGACAAAAAATATGGTGCTGCCACTTTCGTGCATTGATTGATTGAGATAATGAGGTCACTTTTTTAATGTTTGCATTCCTCGCTGAAGTGACAAACTGACTTTATACTTATAGTGTGTTTGTATTCATGTGGTGATTACTGGCTATGTGAAAGTGTCTGAAACAATGGAGGTTTCCTAAATGTTGCAAATACACAGGGAAAAAACTGTTGGGTCCATAAGGAGATAAGAAAAAAAGAAAGACCGTCATTGATGTACTGCAGGGAAAGTGAGGCAGATTCTACCCCTGTAGTGCTATAAACTGTATGCCCAAAGTAACAGACGGGTTTTGAAGATCCACAAAACAAACCAGAACTTCGCACAGTAAATGGTGGTGTGCCAGTTAACCTCTAAACTGGAAATAGTATCACTTCAAGGTTTGGGTTACAGCATCCTGCAATATACATCAATGTATGGACTAAGCTTGTGGTAGCGCAGAGTGTCACCACAAGTGCTGATAAAATTAATATAAAATCTTTATTACAGTAATGCAATGAGATCACCTTGGGAGTGGAGCAGTTTAACTGCTGATTAAATGCAGGCACTTGTAAATCATGTAGACTATGTTTGAAAGCCCACTCTCATTGGAGTTGCAAATGCATTGCAAGTTAACCTATATGTGGACTTGCTATGGACCACTGACTTCTGCAGCATCTGGGGGCATTGTCAGCAATTTCATTTATGTCACTGCACACTTGTTCACACTCAAAGTTACAACCTCTTCACAGGCAGCACTCTCATCTTTAAAACATTCAACATATTCATTAAGGTGGACTACGTGGTAAAAACAGCTAGGAACCATGTATTCCACCGTGTTATTACTGGCATTGGTGGTAAGGCACTCAATTTTACCTTTCCAGATAAAAACTGCTTAAACCTGGCCTTTCTAACTGGGAAAGCCACAAAGGTTTTCTTTACAGAAACCACAAAATTGTTAACTGCCGGAAAGATTTTGTGCCAGATGTCCCCAAGTAAATGTAATAGGTACACGGAGCAGGTAACTTGCATGCCATTTAAAAGAGCATGCTTCAAGCTCTGATCCCAACATTTATTCATATACATCGCATTGTCAGTCACATAAGCTGCTACCTTTGTATATGGGACAAAGCAACACTGCCTGGGGCACTGTTTTAAAGTTGGTTGTTTACAGTACAGCAGATTCCAACAACACTGGTTCTTGTTCTGTAGTACTAATGGATTGTGCACAGCTGTTGTGAAGAGATGGGACAGCTACAATGTTAAGAATATAGCGGTCTTCAACATCGGTTGTCTCATCACACACAATGGAGATAGAAACCACATCTAGCATTTTTTTGTTTTAGTTCAGCCACATAAAAAGAGAAGACTTTGGGCAGATATTCAGTTTGCAACCACTGTGAGGTGGGTATTACATCTACTGACTTTAAATTATCTTCAAGGTAGCAGTGAAGCACTGGATGATATAGGTCATTTAATGGGATGTTGACAGATGTAAATGCCTCAACTAAGTCAAAAAGTGCAACTTTTTTTCTTTCTTGGTTGCAGCTTTGATTATAAATAACTCTTTGACTGTTACCTGCTTTTCAATGACAGTGGTACTTTTCTCCTTGGTCTTTCTCTTTTTTGCCAGGTGTGTAGAGGACTCCAAATGTCTATCACAGGTTGCTTTCCATTTGTGATTGGTTGGAATATTGCAACAACTGAAAAACATAATATCCCCAAATACATGAAATGTGCCCTTCTCCTATTGTTGCCAGCATTTCCTCGGATAAACATTGACCATTTTAGAAGCAGACAATTACTTTTGCGATGAGGGTATGGCATGTTTCTACAGTGTGTTCCCCACAGTGAATGCAGACTTCTGAAAACGTGCTACTTTATTTACTTTCTTAACAGTTTAAAAGTTTAATTACAATTGCAAATTGGCAGTTCAGTCAATCAATCACAAACGGCTGACTTTGTAAGTAAATGACAGCCACGTAATAAGAAAGTACCGACAATTAACTATTTGCAAGTGATTACCACTTGCCTTCACTGTACAGCACCTTACAGCAGCATAGTGACTGCATTATTGCCAGAAGTAATTGACTCTGTCACAAGAAATAACCATTTTTTAGCTGAAACAAGCATAAATGTTAAAAATCATGGCCATTTGGAACATTTGCAATATTTCATGGAGACACCCGGTTTTCATGGTAATCATGAAATCCGTGCTCTGCGTGAAAAACTTACAGCGTTAGCTATGGTCATAAAGGTACCAAAACAACATATGTACCTGACCTGACCTTGAGAAGTATTGTTTCTTAGCCACAAATGCCCTTACCAAATGTAAGAAATTACTGTACCCATAAGTAGATGGCAAGTCATTGCAAGAGTCTTACATCCTTAGGGTGAGGGTGATGTGATTTGGTTTTCTATTTTTCTTATTTTTTCAGCTCTGTCACAAATCATTTGAGGGCTGTGGCTGCTGTATGATGCCTGGAGTACTTGCACAACAAAATGGAAAGTTTAGCGCATAATTTGTTGAGTAATCCATTTAGTGCAAGAGATTTTGCAATGAAAATCGAGATTATATGAAACAGGCAAAACCAAAACTGCAGTTAGTGAGTACCTACAGAAAAGCAGGAAAAGAGTTCAAGCAGTATTTCAATGAAGTGGTCTACAAATGTGAATGGATCTGTGGGTGTGTGGAAACCAACAGGCTATTCTGCTGCCCATGCCTACTTTTATCAATGAAAGGAATGTGTGAAATAAAGCAGGATACAATGACCTAAACAATTTACACAATGCCTGCAAATGTCACAAAACTAGTCAATAACACCTTGCAGGATGTATACAGTTACAAACATTTAGACAAGTTCACAATGATCTTCAGTTAGATGAGCAATGACGAATTTCTGTTACGACAACACAATGAAAAAGTTAATCAGAATTGTGCTATTTTGCAAAAACTAATTTATGTTGTATGTCATGTTGGAGAACAAAAGCTATCATTTTGTAGGTATGATGAATTGGATGACTCCCTGAATTGTGTCAATTATGTAGAAACCTTAGAATTAGTCAGCGAGTTTGATCCTTTACTCAAGCAGCATTTTGAAACATTAACTGTTTTTTTTCTGGAACATCAAACAGAATTCAGAATGACCTAACTGAAGCATTAAGTAAAGTTCAACTTAATGCCATCACCGAAGAAATTGAGGCAGCATCGTGCATTGCTGTTTTTCTTGATGAAATCTCAGACATTGCCAATAAGTCCAGGCTTTCAACTGTACTGCACTACATGACCAAGGATTGTGATGTTGCAGAATGCTTTGTTGGTTTTATTAATGTTAGTAGCGATCAAACTGCAGCTGGCCTTTGCAAGCATGTTGACGCAGTGGTGGTGAAGTATAAATGCGGTGACAAGTTGGCAGCTCAGACATACAATGGTACAGCAGTAATGGCAGATGATATAAGTGGCATTCAGAGATGTGTTCGCTAAAAGTTCTTGTATACAGTTTTTGTTCATTGCTATGCTCATGTTTTAAATCTTGTCCTTAGTTTTGCAGCAAACAATATCAAAGAATGTTGCATTTTCTTGAAAATTTTGGAAGGAATATCCGCGTTTTTCTCTGGATCTCCAAAGCAGGGCAAACTTAATCGAAACATAGTTAAAAGGAGACTGCCTTCAGTTTGTACCACAAGGTGGAATTTTCATTTGAGGCTTGTACAAACAGTTAAGCAAAGCAGAGAAGGTCTGATGGAACTCTTTGAGAGTGTGGTGCAACATCCAGCAGATTGGGATTCTCAGTCTTTTTCCTCAGCCAAGGGTTTTCTGGCCATACTTGATGATTTTTGGTTTGTGTTTCTCCTTTGCCTCTACAGTGACATATTCAAAGTGACAGAAGTGTTGTTTGATGTCCTTCAAACCAAGGAGTACAATATCGGGTTTTGTATTCAGCAGATTCATGAGACATTAGAGCAAATTCTCCGAAAGCAACAAACTTTTGATGAGTTTTGGAAAGGGATGTTGGATCTACTTGCACATGAATCTCAGTGAAAAAAGAACAAGAGAAGAAAGATCAGAAGACCAAGCCCAAGCGACATACAAGTGTCCCTTCTATGAGGTCAAGGACAATATCAGTGAACAGTTATTGGTACAATTTGAAACTGTACAGAAACTTGTATTTGTCTAGTTGTTGAATCCAAAAAGATTAAAGGAGTTCCAGACACATTTTCCTGTCAAAGCTCTCAAATCTCTGGAAACATCCTATCTTACTTTTTTTGGCATTAGTTGTCTGTGTTCTGAACTGCATGCTGTCTACAACTCAAAACAGCTGCAAGGAAAATGTTCATTTGAGTTCTACCAAACTTTGCATAAGCTGGATTTACATACTTGCGTCTCTGAGGTCAACAAGTTGGCTGCCTTAATGCTGACCATTTTCTACTCTATGGCCACTGTTGCAAGGTCTTTTTCAACTCTGAAGTGCATTAAGACATTAACATGCAACACTCAGGGTGGCAAACACCAGTCCAACTTAGCCTTAATGATGATCGAAAAGGAACTGCTTAAATATCTGCACAGCTTGCCGGATTTTGACAACTTTGTCTACAAGGAGTTTCTTAAAAGAGATGGGAGAATGGATTTTCAATTTCAATAGTAAAGTTAAGCACATGTTTGTAATGTATTTTCACACTTCGTTTTTTTCATCTCACATTATATTTGATCTAGTATCCGCCACCCAAAACTAATGTATTTGGTTTATGTAAAAAAGTGGAAATATGTAGACAGAGTGGAGGTGGTACAGAGAAGGGCAACCAAAATGGTGCAGGGACTGCATGAGAAGCCTTGTGAGAAAAGACTAAAGGATTTAAATATGTACACACTAGAAGATAGAGGGAAAGGGGAGACATAATAGAAACATTCAAATACTTCAAGAGTATTAATAAGGTACAGGAGGGTAGCATTTTATGGAGAAAAAGATACTCAAGAACAAGGGCCATGACTTGAAGCTGGAAAGGGAGAGGCTCAGAGGGGATGTAAGGAAGTACTTCATCACAGAAAGAGCTGTGGATGTCTGGAACAAACTCCCAGTAGAGGTAGTGGATACCAAAACAGTAACAGGATTCAAACATACATGGGATAGACACAAAGAAACATTAATAACAGTGTAAGGGGGGGAAGCCGAAAATTGAGTAGGGTCTGTTGTCACACAGGAGGTAGGGAATTTTAGAACAGACAAGGTGGACAAAGGTATCATTTTCTGCCAACAATTTCTATGTTTCTACATTAATCACATTTGTGTAGTTATCTTCTTTCTATGTCACCTGCAAAATTATTGCATGCCTTGCTAAAAAAGTCACAGCACACCACTGTTCCCCCAATATGCCTCCCAATTCTCCTCTCTCTGCATCTCCTTGTACCTTCTGAATGCTACCCTCTTAGCTTTTGCCTTTGCAGCCACCTCTTTCAAGAACCACAGCAGTGTTTTTCTCCTTTCTTTTGCTGCCTTGCTTGATGTAAAGGTTTGTTGCCTTCACTATGGCACTTTATATTTTCCCCCACTGTTCCTCCACTCCACCCATGCCATCAATCCCTGCCAGGTCATCCCTGAGGCATTTGCCATCTTCTTAAAATCTGCCCTCCTGAAGTCCAGGACCCTTGCCCTTCTGTGGTTCGACTCCACAGTCATCTCTGTCCTAGCCATGTTTGAAGCCATTTATGGTTTTGCACCTTCTGCTTCTGCCAGCAGATCATTTCATGGCTTACCCACTCATTCTGTAAAACAGTACTTCCTCACAACCTCCATAAAACTTTCCTAAACCAACCATCACTCATGATCCCTTATCCTAGCTTCACATTCCTAGTGAACAGCTCAGAACAGTTCATCTTGTTGATTCCTTCCAAGAACTTGAAGGTCTCAGTTATATTGCTTCCCCCCCCAATCTGGTATAAGTGAATACATATTCAATGCCCTTAGCCGATCCTCATAGGATTTGCCCTCTTGGCCCCAAATCCTCTTAGTCACATTGCATTGCACTGTCTCTAGCCTTTCCTTGTCTTTTTTTAGGTGGGGACTCCAGAACTGGGTACAGTACTTCAGGTGCGGCCCCACTAGTGATCTATGCAAAGACAATAGTACCTCATGCTTTCTACTGTCGAACCCCCTAACTATGTACCCCAGCATCTACTTAGCCTTGCTGAAGACTTTGTTATTGCTACATTGCTTGGTTTGTTTAAGGGACTCGCTAATGATGATTCCCAAGTCCTTTCCTCTGATCTTCTGTCCAGCTTAATCCCTCCCATTCAATACTCTGTTCTAGGGTTTTGGTTCCCCAAGTGCAACATTTTGCATTTCCTGGCATTGAATTTCAGTTACCAAACTTTGAACCAGTTTTCCAGCCTTTGCAGGTCTTTCTACAATTCTCTTATCCCCTCTACATTGTCAACCCTATCACAGAGTTTAGTGTCATCTGGAAAGACACAAAAACTGCCCTGGATACCCTCTTCTGTGTCTCTGATGTACATATTGAAGAGGACTGGACCCAGAACAGATCCCTGTGATACACCACTGGTGACCTCTCTTTCCCTGATTTGACTTTATTCATCACAACTCTCTACTGCCTCCCTTCCAACCAACTCCCTACCAACCTTACTATTTCTTTGGCTGTTCATAGAACCCCAATCTTTTTCAGCAGTCTTTGGAGTGGCACTGAGTCAAATGCCTTACTAACACTGAAGTGGAGTAAGTCTACTGTGTGTCCTTTATCAACTTCCTTGGTTACCCAATCAAAGAATTCCATGCTGTTTGTTATCATGGAGTCTGTTTTAATCCAGGTATTCCTCAAGGTCCTCTCTGAGTCATGTCTCTGTCAGTTTTCCTACCACAGAGGTAAGACTGATAAATCTATAATTTCTTGTCTGTTCTTTGTCCCCCTTATGCAGTGGAACTATGTCTGTCATCTTCCAGTCCTTGGAAACCACCCCTTGCTAAACAGAGCTACTCACCAGAGGCTTGGCTAACATTGATACCTATCCCCTTAGTGCCCTTGAAAGCATCCCTTCTGGCCCCTGGGTCTTGTTTTACTTCAGAGCTGCTAGCCATTTTCTGACTCTTTTACTAATATGTTTCTGCAGCCTCATTTGTAAACAGCCAGCAGGTTGTTGGCTGTCCTGAGTCTTGGAAAAATCAGGTCTGGGGTCTTCCCTGGGGTTATCAGCCCTAATTCTCACCCCATTCTAATATAGCCTGCACATCTGACCTTATTTGCTGATGGAATGCAGGGAGCATTAGGGTCGATAACCTCAAGAAAGACCACAGGCTTGATTTGCCAAGACTCAGGACAGCCAAAACTGTAAAGATTTTTCTTTTTGCTGCTTTCAGGGTGTGGGTGGGGTGTTTGGGTTGGAAACCCTAATGCCAAATTTCCCTGCTTTTGTCAGTTTAACCCTAACTGGTTCATTAACAAAGTTTTTTGCAATGAATATATACGGTATATACTGTATATGGGATATGCAACCCTCCTACTAGAAATAGTGTTGATATATTTTGTTCATGTGCCAATTGACCCGATAATATCACAACTGGCAGAACCACGAGTGGTCTGGTCATGATTGGACTGGTCTGGTCAATCAGCATGAGAACAAAAAATATTAACAATATTTTCAGTAGGGGGGTTGTATATTCCATTTTTGCCATACTTCCAAAAAGTGAAAAAATAATAATTTATTGCCATTTTTTGACACTTATAAAATATCTAAAATATATCTATAAATGAAACACCACTCATTTTGAAGATATTTTTGTCCTGATCAACGTTTGTGCTCAAAGTACCATGCTATCATTTTTCGTTTGACAGTTATAGCATTTGTTTGTTGTAAAAAGTGAAATAAATGTAATTTTCTGCTGTTTTTTGCTCATTATAAAAAAACTAAATGGTAACTATAAAGAAAACACCATTCAATTTGTAGATATGCTTGAGCTGAACAAATTTTGTGCTCACAGTACCATGCTATCATTTTTCATTTTAAAGTTATTTGCATTTGTTTGCTGAAAAAGTGAAAATAAATTGCATTGTTTGGTGTTTTTTTTAGCTAATTATAACAAAAAAATAAAAGCTAGCTATAAGTGAAACACCAATCATTTTATATATATTTCACAGTACCATGCTATCATTTTATGTTTTAAAGTTATTCACATTTGAATACAGCTGGTACTGCTACTGAGGCTGGATATGCAAATGAGCTCCAAATGAGCAATCACTGCCTACTGTGTGGATAAATTTACCTCCAATGAGAATAAATGCAATATATATATATATATATATATATATATATATATATATATATATATATAATTAATGTGAGTTAAGACAACAAAAGTATGGAAACGTGGTGTTAGGGTTGCCAACCCTAACACTCTACTCCCACCCTGCAGGAAGCAACTGGAAAAGCCATTACAGTTTCATCTGTCCTTTGTCTTTGTAAATCAGGCATGGCACGTGCTTTGGGGATGAAAACCCTAAAGCTCACCCCATTCCATCAGTAAATAAGCTGAGATGTGTACAGTGTATGAGAATGGGGTGAGCGTTAGGTTTGACAACCCAAAGGCACATGCCATGCCAGATATATAAAGACATAGGACAGGTCAAACTGTAATGGCTTTTACAGTTGCTGCCTTCAGGATGGGATGTTATGGTTGGCAACCTGAACACCACATTTCCCTACTTTTGTCAGTTTAACCCTAACTAGTACATTCAAAAACTTTTTTGCAATGAATTTCCTTACTTTCCAAGATAGTATAATAGCATCCTCATGTACCTGTGATGTTACAGGGCTCTCCAGGCCCTGCACTCTCATCCCTCCATAGATGCATGCATATGTTGCTGTGGAAGTGCAGGGCCCTCCATGTCTTCTGAAAATAGCAATTTATTTCCTTAATTGTATGACTTGTTAATGTTTCAATGTTATCTTATGGGAATTATGGGAATTTGCACTTTTCTTTTTATTTTTGAATGCTTTTTTTATATTGCTCCTAAATGTTTGTGGCGAGGGGGCATATGTGTTATTCATGTAGCACTCATTAAGACCTTTGTTTTAATATATACCTGGCCCCTTAAGTCAAAATATTCAAGAAGTTATGTCTTGTTGAAGTTCCAAAGTTATCTTATGGGAATTTTTATCTTTTTTTTTTTTTTTTACCCTAAATGTTTAAGGGGGGATATATGTCATTCTTATAGTATACATTATGTCCTTTATTTTGGTAAGTCTAAATATTGAGAGACGTATGACTAGTGGTGGGTGAAGTTGACAAAATCCACTCTGCCAAAAAATTTGTGAATAGTGCTCAATTCCTGCGTGCAATTCACGAAATCTGGAAAATCATGGTGGGGCGGGTCAACCTTGAAGTGTGGAATTTCCTCACAAAACTATTAAAATTAATATTCCTGGTGTCTAGTGGTAATGCCTCACTGCCTCCTCCCTGGCACACTGCCCTAATGTCTAGTGGTTCCCCCCACCATAGCCAATTGCTGTCAGGAAGGACCACAAATTTTACAATATATAAAAAAAATATTTTCATGAAATCCCTTCCCTGCTGTCAGTGCCCCACCTGCCACTGATCACCTGCCACAATAAATCACCTCCCCTGGCTGCTGGCACACTACCCTGGTGTCTAGTGGTCTCCCTTACCCCTGCCAATTGCTGCCTGGTGAGCACCCACATCCACAGTACAGTGGTAATTTTAAGAAAAGTTTCATCTAATCCCTGTTGTCTAGTGGACCCCCATCCTGTCAGTTAGTGCCCCCACCACACTCCCCTAACTCCTACTACTCCCCAAGCAGGCCACCAGCACAGCCCTCCACTCAACTTCATGGCGGCAGCCTGACTGAGCTCAATGAACGAGTGGCAATGGCAGCCTGGCTGCAGCTCATTCATTGACAGCTCATAGTCATTTCTTCAGTTTTCAAGGTTCTAGAAGGGGGCTGCTCTGGTCACTTGCAGTGGGGGCAGGATGGGGGAATGGTGTTATGGACCCCCAGGGTCAACAACACTGTTCCCCCATCCCACCCCCTTATGGGCCACCAGAAGAGCCCTCTCCCCTTCTCTACACCCCAAAAATGGAAGAAAATGACTGTGAACTGTCATTTAATAAGCATGTGCTTGCACAAGCACACGCTCATTCACTGAGCTCATTTGGGCTACCGGCCATGGAGATGAGTAGAGGGCTGTGCCAGTGGCCTGCTCAGGTGGGGGTTGGGGGAGTGAGGTGGATGCACTACTTGGTAGGGTGGGGGTGGGGGCTCCACTAGACACCAGGGATTAAATGAAACTTTTTTTAAGACAGTATTGTGGTCTGGGTGTGGGTGCTGGCTGGGTAGCAATCAGTGGGGGGGACTACTAGACACCAGGGCAGGGTGCAAACAGCTGGGGTGCATTTGTTCTGGCTGGCAATTGCTGGTGGGGGGCACTGACACCAGAGAAGTGATTAAATGAAAAAAAAATTTTTACATTGTGGGTTGTGGCAAAATTGGCAGGGGGTCCCCACTGGACACCAGGGAGGGAAGTCTGGCTACTAGCTGTGGGGGGATGTGGCTTCTTGCTTTGAGTTTGCAATTTGCATTTAAAACCCCAAAAATCAAGGCAAAGTCACAAATGGTGAATTCCAGGTAATTTTGGAAAATTACGTGAAGTGCTCCACACATGCGAATTTGGTGACTTCACCATAAACTCGCCTGCAACAAAAAACTTTGCTGCATCTCTATGTATCACTTATTGAAGTTCTAATGTTAACCTATGCAGATTTGTATTTTTTATTGTTTTTTTTATATTGCTTCTAAATGTTTAGAGGGGGATATCTGTTATTCTTGTAGTAGTCATTAAGATATTTGTTTTGTTTTATACAGTATATTGTCCCTTAATGAGCAAGTGTACTGCCTCAGACTGATATTGTTTTTTAAAAGCAGTCAGCCATTACCTTTTATATATGAGGTATTTTTTTTTCTTTTCACTTTAGTTAATTAGAAGATTGCGTACCTAGTGTTATTAGGTGTGATGT
This sequence comes from Neoceratodus forsteri, assembly GCA_016271365.2. Taxonomy (NCBI): domain Eukaryota; kingdom Metazoa; phylum Chordata; order Ceratodontiformes; family Ceratodontidae; genus Neoceratodus; species Neoceratodus forsteri. The sequence goes on along the minus strand of JADMNL010000022.1, from coordinate 417,963,401 downwards.
GTGGGACAGTACTCTTCCTGGCAGCTGACATATCTATCATTGTTCTCTCCACTACATCATCAGAATTGTGACCTCACTGACTATGATATCATTGCTACTTAGGAACAGCCACTCAGAGACTGCTAGGTCAGTTACTTGTGATATCACTGTCACAATGCTCATGGTATGGTGGGGGGATGGAGATAGGTCAGCTGCTGGGCTAAGAGTTTTTCCACATATCCAGCACTAAATTATCACATCGATAATCTTCTAATGAGTGAAAGGAAAAATAAAAATACTTCAAAAATAAAAATGACAACTGTCTGCTTCTTAAAATGTGTATTATTGTTATGTCTGCCTGTTTTGGTGCCAATAGCACTTTAAGTCCAAATATTGAAGGAGTTATGGCTTGTTGAAATTCCAATGTTATCCTATGGAAATGTTGTATTTTTTTTATATTGCCTCTAAATGCTTGGGGTAGCATAAGTATTATTCTTATAGTACTCATGAATACTTTTATTTTGATATATAGATTGTGCCTTAAGTGCAAATATTGAGGGAGTTATAGCTTGTTAAAGTTCCAATGTTATCCTATAAGAATTTTCATTTTTTCATTTTTGCCATTTTTTATGTATGCCTTAATTATTTTTTTATTGGGTGGTGGGGTATGTGCCATTATTGTAGTATACATTAAGACCTTTATTTTGATATATATATATATATATATATATATATATATATATATAGTGTCCCTTACGTCCAAATACTGAAGCAGTTATGGCTTGTTAAATTTCAAATGTTGGGAAAAAAATTCCAGATCTTTTTTTTTTTTTGTATGAAGAAATCCTTTCTGGTATGAACAAAAAAGCTCACAAAAGGGATTCCTTCATACAAAAAAAAAGAATCAGAAAAAAATTATTTAAAATTCATTTTTTTGTATGGACAAAAAAAGCTCATAAAAAGGATTCCTTCATACAAAAAAAATCAGAAAAAAAACCACTAAGTCCAAATTATTTTTTTCATATGAGGGCATCCTTTTTGTATGAACAACGAAAAAAACCTTGCGAAAAATGACTCCTTCATACAAGAAAAAAAAAATCTGGAAAAAACTAAGTCCAGATTATTTTTTTGTATGAGGGCATCCTTTTTCATATGAATGAAAAAGCTAATGAAAAAGGATTCCTTCATATGAAAAAAGAGTTGGAAAAAATGAAAAAGGAATCAGGAAAAAAAAAGTCCAAATTGGTTTTTTGTGTAAGGGCATCCTTTTTCATATGAACAAAAAAAGCTCATGAAAAAAGGATTCTTTTATACAAAAAATGAATTGTGAAGAAAACTAAGTCTATATTCTTTTTTCATATGAGGGCATCCTATTTTGTGAGATTTTTCCAATTATACAAAAAAGGATGCCTTCATGCAAAAAAAATTGGACTTAGTTTTTTTCTAGATTTTATTTTTGTATGAAAGGATCCTTTTTCATATGGCAAAATTCTTTTTTTTCATATGGCTATATGGAAAAAGAAAATCAGCTCATGAAAAAGGATTTAAAAATAAAAAACAAATATTTGGGGGTCATTTTTTCAACAGTTAGGTGCAGAATCCACTTAATGGGGCCCCAATGTCTAAGATACCTGTGTTAGTGTCTGTCCAGGATGTCATTTTTGTGGGTTTTGAAATTCAAAACCAAAAACTGAAACAAGATGTTGACCGTACAAAAAAGGATTTTTTCCTCATGAAAAAAATGACACCCATGCAAAAAGGTATTTTTTTTTAATATGGATCATTTTCTTTTTTTTTTCAGAGCAGCTATCCAAAAGATGGTACTGAGCATGCTCGGAACGTAAATATTAAAATTTAATTACTTTGGAACAGATTCATATTTTTCATCAAACCAGCAAAAGGCAAATCTGTGGGTCAAGCCCTTTTTACCTTGAAACTTTCAGAGTAATATTATAAACCATCTGGTCGCTAGGCAATGAAAACAAAAACAGAAAAAAAATCCAGTGATTCTTTTTAACTTTTATTTTTGCTATCCACATCTCGGAATCTGCACATCTGACCAGAACAAACCAGGCACGTCAAGAGAGCTACCCCTCAGGACTGTACATGCAAAATTTAATGCAAATTCATTGAATGGCTGTGAAGACATTAAAGTGCAAATTTTGAGGTTTAACATACAAACCGCTGCTCAATCCTAACTACAATGGTGCTACCACACCACTATAATATGTGCCACTACACACTTACAGTCGCTCACTACACACTTACAGTCACTTTACTGCCAGTCTCTCATTGCTTGTTAAGCACTTTGGGATACAGTACATCAGTAAAAGATAGTCATACATGTCAATTTAAAGAGTTGAAGAGTGCAATTTTATTTCATTTTTTTTTCCAAATCCAGTGAAGGCAGGCAGCAGCAAAACACCCACCATTTCACAATGCACTCTTACTTTTTCAAGAACTCTTGAAAAAGCAACAGTGAATTATGAAATATTGAGTGCTGTGCTTCTGCCGTCACTGCATTTTGAAATAATAAAATTGCACTCTTCACACTTTAAAATGGTCCACATGACTATCCTTTATCGGTATGAAAAGCTTGTTTTTTTGTGTTTGTTTTGGGCTATGCAAATCTCCTAATACATATTTAGTGCTCCACGTGTTTCTCTGTGTCTGGTTGGGCTCATTTGCTTTTACTTTGTCAGTCTGTATGCAGCATAGTCATCAGCAGTAAAATAATCTCAAGCATCAGAGTTCCCTCTTTTTTTTACTAAAAAAATGTCTAAAGGCCCTGTGGTTCATCAGTTTAACTGACAGTTTCAGCTGCAGAACCGGAAAAAAGGCTAGAATAGTAACACTTTCTCTTGAGGCATGTAAATTGCACCGTGATCTTGTGCATGGCAAGATTTGCTGCCACTGGGGTGGGGGGGAACAGTTTAGCTTGCAAATGCTGTCTATCTGCAAAACCAATGCAGATCTGGACCAGGGAACATACAGCTAGTGTGTTCTTTGGCTTTGGTAGCACTGTTACAGGAAAGGGAAGTCCACCAGCGGGGGGGGGGGACTTGCCCCATACATCTCAACTGTCCCTCATTACTTAGGGGTTTCCTTATTGTATCACTCAGCAATGGTCAGCCCTTATAGAAAAGGTGATGCCACACAGACGAGGTACTGTGAGCTCAGACTTTAAAGCAGAAATATGGAACACATTATGATAGCGAAACCTAACACCCTCTCTGCCCCAGTTTATCACTGACCAGTGATAGCTTCCACCAGGATCTTCCTGCAGGATGATCCCCAATGGATTACCTCATGTCGGGGCTGGAAGGAGGAGGGAAGTGCTCCTCCCATCCTTCCTCCAATTGTCCACTCTGTGCAGTGCCACATGCGGTGCAGACACTCTCCCTCCACAGTCCCACCACAGACTCCTGCCTCCCTACAGTTTCCCCAGACATTCCCTCCTGGGAACCTGAACCCACATATCTCCTGGGCCACCAGGCCTCCAGGCTCCCTTCTGGGCTCTCAGACCCCCTCCCTTGATCCTGTGCTCCACTTCCCTCCTGGGACCTCTGATCACCTTTACTTACTGTTCTGCCTTCTCACCGTCCTTGCACAGATTGTGGTCAGACATGTTGCTGTGCTCCACAGTCATCTTGTAACCACAGCAGGAGTCACCAGAGTAAATCTGTTCTCCATGAAACCAAAGGCTAGGGGCATCTAGCACTTGGGGCACTATAGGATGAGGATTTGTATTCCCATAGGCACATGCTGATGGAGGTACCTGGGATTCATGGCCCCTCAGGAGGGAGCAACAACCCCAGCTTCTGGGCAGGGAGATTGCTCCTGCCCCAGAGGATGTGTTGTGTGTGTGGCCAGCACAGGCTACACTCACATCAGTGAGGTGGGAGAGGTCAAGGAAAGTCAGACTAAAACTCCCTGCCTGTCTAAATGAGTCTAGCCTGTGTGTTCCCTTGGGTCCTAGTACCTCCCTGGACTGGAACTTAGTCCAAGTAGTTGACTGGATGGGGGGATGGTCCTCCCCTGGAGCCCCTGCTACAATGTGAAGACTCAATAGGAGTTGGATCGGGGGGAAAGAACCCAGTCTTGAGTAGGGTGCATCCCAGGGACTGATGGCAATGGCAGGAGATAATCAGAAAAACAAATTACATTTAAGTCCTTGCTGACTGCATATGGGTCAACTGCCACTGCAGACTCCTAGGGAGGGTAGAACCTGCAGCACATGGTCATCTGAAGATGGGGTACCTGGCACACACAGGCAACTGAGGAAGATCACACTCTGGCAACAAAATTTAGGGGCACTTGTTACTCACAGGCACCTGAGGAGGGAACCAGCAATAAAACAGTGAAACACACACTTATGAAATAATATTAGGATGTGTACTAACAGATGTACTGCTGTAATGAAGGTGCAACACAACAAAAAATGGTATTTGCAAGTAATTTATTTGATAGTCTCATGTTCTATGTAAATCAGTATCGTACAGTAAATAGTGGTAAATACTGGAAAGGGTGGCAAATGCAACATAAAGAGCTCAGATTGTTCAAATGATCAGTTAGCAAAACACAGGCATTGGGGGGCACTCCTAAGACTGGCTGGTTATTTTTTGCTACCTGGGTAATCTGGTAGACTTTTTTTTTTATACTGTAACTTTTTGTAGTCTTCTTCTATTTTTACCACCTTAGGAGAGTGCACCTACACTCACATGCACCCAAGGATGTAGGCACCCAGCATTCATGGGAAAATGAGGATGGGGTACCAACCACTCAAGGGCAACCTGAGAGGAGAGGTAGCTGGAAATCACACACACACAAGGAGAGGCACCTGGCACTCATGTGCACCTCAGAAGTGTGCATTCAGCAATCTTGGGCACCCAAGAAAGGGGGGGCAGCTGTCACATATACACAAGGGGGACTAGTAGCCAAGAAAGTGGGGCCCTGCTCCCATGGGCACCTTAGGAACTGGAACCCAACACCCATTGAATTCAAGGAGGAGGAGGAGGCCATCTGGCCCATTGGCACAGTGGTTGGATTTCTGCTTGCAATGCTGGCTACCCAGGTTCGGGATGGACCCAGATCGTTGGAGGGTCAGCCAGCGGGAGAAGGATGGAGCATCCCTAGGACTGCTCTCCTTCTCCAGCGGAAGGGTTGGGAGTATGACCAGTGCTTGACAGACCCCTGGCAGAGGCCGGGGGTACTGCAGCAACCGAAGTTGGAAAGTTCCTGGGAGTGAGGGAGACACTGGATGTCATTGCATGTCCCCGTCCCCAAGAAAAATCAAGAAAAACACTCCAGTTGCTGGCTGCCCTAGATGAAGCCCACCTTGCCTTCAATTAGCCTCCAAGCCAGCCCTCCTGCCTTTCCCATCATTTGCGGCACTGCTGGGGAGTTGGTGCTGCAACCCCACCCTGGGGGGTAAGCCAGGAGGTATCGGAGGGTCGTGGCCAATTTGGAGGGTAGAAGCCAAGGTCCATGACCATGCTGAGGTTCTGGGCAGCTGGTGGCAGGGGACAAAAAGTACAATAAATTTAAAAAAAAAGGAGGAGGAGGCTAGCACCCACTGACATATAAGGAAGAAGCCTGCAGCCAGGCAGGTGGGGCCCTGCATTCATGGCATGCTAGGATGTATTTCACTTAGCCAGCTGGTTCCTGATGTCAAGTATTAGAACTTGGGGAGGTAGAGCTTTATAGACAGGGGTATTTATTCTACAGAATGTTGCTAGATTAATTATTAATGCAGAAAGGAACTGAAGGCTATGGATCAAGCCCTGTGAAAGATTAGTATACCATTGTTATCTGTCATGGATGCGCCCCCGAGGATATGTAAAGCACAGAATAGTTATTTATGAAAAAAACATAGAAACATAGACTTTAATAGCAGATAAGGACCGCTTGGCCCACCTAGTCTGCCTATTTCCCTACCTATTGGATAAGCTGCAGATCCTAGTTAACCAACAGCCTACTTCTTCTTACCCCTCCTCTAGAATTACCTAATGTCTGTCCCACGCATTCTTGAATTCCCCTATTGTTTTTGACCCCACAAACCCCTCTGGAAGGCTGTTCCATGCATTCACCACCCTCTCTGTGAAAAAACATTTCCTCACGTTGCCCCTAAGCCATCCCCCCTCTATCTTCAAATTGTGCCCCCTTGTTCTTGCACATTTCTTTCTCTGAAAGATGCTACCCTCTTGGACTTTGTTGATTCCCTTGAGGTACTTGAAAGATTCTATCATGTCCCCCTCTCCTGCCTTTCCTCGAGGGTATACACATTAAGCTCTTTCAGTCTCTCTCTTCATATGGCTTTTGGTGCAGACCCTGCACCATTTTAGTAGCTCCCCTCTGGACTGCCTCCATCCTGTCTATGTCCTTGTGGAGATGGGGTATCCAGAACTGCACACAATACTCCAGATGGGGTCTCACCAACTGTCTGTATTACTTGGTATTACTTGGTATGAAAGAACAGAAGAAGGCCAGAGCCCATCGAGACTGTTTCCCACACTATGTGGGACATTATTTATCTATTATCCCTCAACCAAACATCTAATTTGTTTTTAAAGACAGTGGCATTAGTTGCCTCTACCAATTCTTGTGGCAAGGTGTTCCATGCAATGGATGCTCTTATTGGAAAAAAGTTTCCCCTTTTGCTGGTTCTGTAAGTTTTTACTTCAAGCTGTTTATTATGCAGTCTCAGAACATGTCTCCTTTTGGAGAGTGTTAGACCACATTTTTCCATTAGATCTGGTGAATTTATTAAATTAAAAAACATAAGCATATCACCTCTTAATCTTCTAGTTTGAAGAGAGAAGAGACCAGTAGCTTTTAATCTGTTCTGATAATCCAAGTTTGTTAATCTTGGAATCATTCTAGTTACCCTCCTTTGAACCAGTTCAAGAATTGCTATGTCTATTTACAGAGGGATAACAACTTCCTGTTTTCTACTGGTGATGCCTCTCCATATGCATCCCAGTATCCCCCAAATCCTCCTTACGGCCTTCTCACATTGTTTGTCTACCTTTAGGTCATCTGATAAGACTACCCCCAGGTCCCTTTCCATTTTTGTTGTCGTTAGTACCCCCATTGTGTACTCTGCTCCTGGGTTTTTGTTTCCCAGGTGCATTACTTTGCACTTCTTTCCACTGAATCTAAGCTGCCAGACCCTTGACCATTCCTCCAACCTTGCCAAGCCCTTTCTCATCCTTCCCCCCCCCTTATGTATCAACCCTGTTGCAGATCTTTGTGTCATCTGCAAAGAGGCATACTTTTCCTTCCAGTGCCTCTGCAATGTCACCTATAAAGACATTAAAGAGGACAGGTCCCAGTACTGAACCCTGCGGTACACCACTAGTAACCCCTCTTTCTTCAGAGTGGACTCCGTTTATTATTACCCTCTGCATCCTGTTGTCCAGCCAGTAATTTACCCAGGTTACCACCCTGGGACCCACTGCCAGGCTTTCTAACTTGTTTACTCATTTTTTTGTGTGGGACTGTGTCAAATGCCTTGCTAAAGTCTAGGTAGACCACATCCACAGCCCCTCTCTAGTCTACTACTTTGGTCACCCAGTCAAAGAAATCCTGTGATGGCTTGACAGCTCTAGAGGTCAGTTTGGCAGAGAGGATCCAGCTGCAGGGAAAGTTTTTGGCAGGGGGTTGCTGGCCTGTCTGTGGGCAGAAAGCATGGGTCCAGTGGGGGGGGGATTGCAGGGAGGGTAGTCAGTTGTAGGGGAGTGGCACAGGTACAGGGGCTGTGGACCAGTCCAGGGTGGCTGCTCATATTGGGAAGGATGAACCAGGTGTAGAAAGAGTGGTCCAGCTGCAGAGATGGAAGTTGATGGAGGTTTCCTGCTGCAGGGAGACTTGTTGGCAAGGGAACTAGTCCAAGGGTGGCTCAGAAGGGAGGCCAGCTGCAGGGGAGGATGGTCTTCTGGGTGGAGAGGCAGGCATTGGGGGTATGTGGTGGTCCAGCTCCAAGGAGACACACACAGACCTCTAAGCACTCTGGCCTTATAGGTGAAGGTGCTAGCTAAATAAGTGCCAATTCAGCAGACTGCAATACCAAGAAAACTGCACACCATAGGAGAAAACAGATGAATAGGCTGAATTATAATGAGAAAGACTCAAGGTTTATTCAGCATCCACATCAAAAGCAGTGGTACAGAGCACCGACGCATCAGGTTTGCCACGTGACCCTTCTGGGGATCTGGGCATGTATGTGTGAAATGTGTGCCTGTGTGTGTGTATATGTGTGTGTGTAGCTAGGTGTGAGTATGTGTGTCTGTGTGGAGCTTGGTGTGTGCATGTGGAGTTGCATGTGTGTGTAGAGCTAGGCGTATGTGTTTGTGTGTGGGTGGAGCTGGGCATGTGTATTTATATGTGTGGGTGGAGCTAGGCATGTGTGTTTGTGTATGGAACATGTCGGGTGTGTCTGTGTGTGGAACTGGATGAGCATACATGTGTGTGCGGGGTAGCTGTGTGTGTGTGTTGGGCATGCATGTAGGTGGATGGTGAGGTAAGAATCTTTGTGATTGGAGGGAGGTGTGTTTGTGAGTAGGGAAGGGGAGCTAGAAGTGCATGTGTGTAGTAAGCTGAAAATTTGGCAAAGTAGGCAGGATGCTGGGGGGAGTGTGTCTGTGTGTGAAGTGTGTGTCAAGCTTGGTGTGCGTGCATGTATGGGGTGGAGCTGGGGGTGTGTGTGTGTATGGGGAAACAGCTGGAAATGTGTGTATGCGCGCATGTGTGTGGTGTTTTTGCTGGCACAGCAGGAGCTTTGACTTTTCCCCCTTTGTGCTGGGGCGGGGAGCAGAACCAAAGTATTCTGCAGATAAAATGGCTAATAGGCAATGGGAGCTAGAAATGTATAGTAAAGTTGTGAAAATGAAAAAAAAAACCTGAGCCTAGAGAATATGGAAACATTTACTGTGTACATTTGAAACACAAAAAAGATAAATGCAGTTTCACTGAACATACCCTAGCATACCATGTTCTGTAAAATGTATTATTCTACAATAAAAAAGCCACTGGAATCTTTTGTCCCATAGATTTCAACTGAGTAAGTGCATGAGATCAACACCATGTATTGCTTTGCCTATTTGGGTGGGCCAAGTCAGAAATTCCAAGTGCAAGTAAATGTTGGACCAATATTTATCCTGGGACAAATGCACACATGTAATTTTTAAAATGGGTAAAGACAGTAAACCAATTTGACTGACTGCCAGCCCCTGCCAGTCATGTTTTTTTCTTTTACTTATACCGCAGTAAATAATAAGTTCAAAAGCCACTCTCTTCCCCTTCTTACCCACAGGTATTGTGGTGCCACCAAACTCCCTCCAGAGGCGCAACCAGAGTGATAGCAGCAGCAGTTTCCCAAAAATTGCTACAGCAGATGGTAGCATGCTGCCAGCAAGAGCAAAATGAAAATTGTGACTGGTCTTGCCACTGGCCTGAAGGAGTGACTCAGTGGCTCTATCCAACTCCCCTAGTGACAGCAATTAATTTAACCACATCCTTAGCAACTTATGGAAAGTGGAGGGACTGTTTGAGATGAAACCAGATTTTTTTTAATTTCAACAATTAAAGAAAATGTTACAGTTTATCAACATATACACATTTTAAAAGCGCAAAAACACACTATGGGGTGTGGGTTATACTTTGATAAATGCGCTTCTAGGGGCAGTAAGGCACTCAGCCTGCAGCCTAATGCCTCACTACACCCCTAGGAATGCATTTATCACAGTGTAACCCACACCCCATTGTGTGCTATTGCTTTCTTGTACACCCTTGTTTGAGGTGGTGGTGTCAAGGGGGCCATACATGAAGGGTGTGTGCCAAGAGGCAATAGGAGTCTCTAATTGTCACAAAGGGAATGTTCAGTGTGTTGGGGAACCAGGGGGCCCAAAAGAGAGTGAGTATCCAGGAGTCTGAAAAGGAGAGGTGTCTCGAGAGGGAGGAGTATTTGGAGGCACTCTGGAGAAGAAAGGGTGGTGGTATGGGGATACTGTCAGGGGCCTTGGAGGAGCAGGTGTAGTATCATGGACAAAGGAGGGAGTGGTGTAGTTTGGGGACTGTGGAGGGCAGTACAGTCAGAGGTCATGGAGGGGGTGTGTTCATGTCTGGAGTCACGGAGGGAGGAAAGCTAGTCAGGGGACTGTGGTGGATGGCAGCTAGTGTCGGGTGATGGGTGGGTGGGGGCTAGTGCTGGGGCTGTGGGGGCCAACTTTCTGGTGCTGTGGAGAGGGCTAGTTTTGGGTGGTTATGAAGAGGTGAAGGCTACTCTCAGGTGGTTTTGAGGGTGGGGACTAGTGTCTGGGCTGTGGAAGAAAAGGTCTAGTGTTGCAGGGACCATGGAGGAAGATGGTTGGAGTTTGGCACTGAGGAGATAGGTGGGCTAGTATTGGGTGCAATGGAGGCAGATGGGCTAGTGTCGGGTGCTGTGGAGGGAGGGAGCGTGGAAGGAGGGTACTAGTGTCTGGGGCCAGGAGGGCTAGTATCTGAGACTATGAAAGCTGGAGTAACTAGTGTTGGGGACTATGGAGGGAGGGGGCTAGTGTCAGAGCCCATGGAGGTAGTGTCTGGACCTGTAGAGAGAAGAGGTGTGGGTGTGTGTTTGTGTCAGTGGTCTGAGGGAGCATGACTGTTATAGCCTCCTGTGTGGTGGTAGTGGAGGGAGTGCAGCTCCTGGGTTGAGGGAAAGGGAGGGAGCAATGTATCTGTGTTTGGAGGGGGGAGGGAGCACAACTCCTGTGTTCTAGGGGGTGCAGCTCCTGTGTTCCAGGGAGCGGGTCCAGCTCCTGTCATAGTGGCGTGTAGGAGTGTCACTAGGGGTGGGCATTAGGGGCTGGAGTCCTGAATCTTTCCTCATTAGCCCCAAATAAAAGATTCACAGTTCCTAAAACTCACCCCAGTCCTAGTTCTTTGTTTTTGCACTGGGAGGGAGGAGTGGGGATTCAAGCCCCTTGTCTTTTCAGACATTAGAAACGCCCCTATATGGTGGAGGTACATACTGTAGCTTCTGTTTTGGCAGGCCAGTGCAGTGTAGCTCCAGGCCCCCAAGGTTGTCTGTGACTGCAAAAAGAAAGCATTTTAACTGGTATCTCTCACTTTTCTTAAATTCTACCATTCTATCTAATCCAAACAACCCATAATTCACTATCCACCAGAACTAACATGAACCACATACCTTTTTAAATAACAGCACTTGCATTCGCATGGACCTCATTTCAATAATTGACTTACTGGGCTTGACCTTCAAAGGCCCGGGAATGGCGAAAGATGCCTGTGTCAAACAGACATGATGCAAGGTGCACACTGTGCCACTCCTTGCATCATTCCTGATTCTCAAATGGTGCTTGCAGCACCAGCAGGGGTCACCCCTGAAAAAGGGACAATCAAAGTCTCAGTGGGCCTACCCGGTTACCAAAATTTAAGTAAACCTTGCACAGGGATTGCAGTGATCTGCAGGCTGCGCCAGAGTGTTGAGGGGTATTGCGTCACACCTCAGCTGGACCATCACCTTTTTTAGGATCCTGCAACCCAGAGGGTTCCGCCATGGCTTAGACCAACCACAGCTGGTCTAATGGCTCTTTGTGTTACTACTGCCCTTAGCTGGTGGATGACTACACTGCCTTTGCATGTGCACCAGATATACCACAAATTGCAAAGGGCAGTGGGTCAGTATATCTGTGCTCCCGTAGATGTGCAGTACAGCACCGTGACATCCTGTGGCACATCACGAAGGACATACACAAATGCTCTAAATGCCACTGTGGACTATCTCCTCTGGATGACCTGCAACCTGCCATAAGGTTGGCATGTCTGAAACAGCATCAGGGTAATACATCTGTAGGATCATTGGCAGCACAATGTTAAAAAATATAGGTATATGGGTGGTTACAGATGGGGAAGGAATTATTTCTTAAAATCTGGAGGTTTTCAGAAATTGGGTATTTTTTGCTCCTACTTAACAGATACTGTTGTTGCTTCATTCGCTGTGATGTACACTGAACAAGAAGCAGTCATGCAAAACCTCCTGACTTTTAAATTCAGACTTCATGAGGTCTGTTTTCCACTCAGTACATGAGCGCAAATGCTTCAGTGGCCCTTTATACCTTTGCTCCATCCACAGCTACATGTTCTTTGGTGCTCTGTTTAGCCTCAGATGCCAGAATACTTTATGTCATGGGTTCCCCTTTATTTAATCAGTCCCTTCCCCTTTCTTTGGCCCCTCCCTTTTTGCAGACATGCTGCAAAAATTCAGCTCTCTGGAGGATCTCCATCACTTTGCAGTGCTCTGCACAAACTGCTACACTGCTGCTCTTCCTGCTTTCCGTTAATGGCTTGCTCCCAAGCTTAACTTCAGGTAGAACATAAAAAATGACCTTCGGTAGGAAAATGATTATAACTGCCTGGATTACACACCCTCACTCCATCCATAGCACCTGGCCCCATAGGTGACTGGAAATAATGGCATTGACATTGCAATTATGCATAAACAAGCCATTGAAAATAGCACAAAGGAGCATGGTGCTAGGGACAGAATGAGGATGTGTAATGAAGGTAACTGCAGCATTTTTTTCTTCCTCACTTGAGATAGAACAACTAAAATGATGCAGAATTTGCATGAGAAGCCTTACGCGGAAACACTGAGGGATTTTAACATATACATCCTGGATGAGAGGAGAGAGAGAGAGAGCTAGATAGAGAGAGAGAGAGAGAGAGAGAGAGAGAGAAAGAGAAAGAGAAAGAGAAAGGTGAGATGAGAGACCTACAAGTACCTCACAGGTGTTAACAGGGTGCGTGGGGGTCTCTTTCAAATATGACAGAGCACCAGCACCAGGGGGCATGCAATGAAGCTGGAAGAGGTAAGTTTATAAGAAATGTGAGGAAATATTTGTTCACAGAAAGGGTGGTAGACGCCTGGAATAGACGGTCAGAAAAAGTGGTGGAGGTTAAAACATGGCATGCTTCAAGCATGCATGGCATAAACAAAGAGGTATATTAGAAAAGAGGCAGGGAAGCTGTATGGTTGACAGGGACCAGATAGGGTATGCAGAGGTTGATTAGGCAGGGAACATCTTGGCAGCCTAGTTGGGCCAAGCAATTCTTTTCTGATGACAAACTCTGTTTCTGTGGGTAATTTTCTTACATGCTGCCTAGAGCTCATGTTTGAAAAGCAAGGCATGCATAGAAACAGAATTTGGAAGCAGAAGGAGACAGGCCCATCAAAACTGCCCTTATTTATTATTACCGTTACGACCCCACAATCTACTGTTGTGGTAGATTATTCACTCTTTGCCTCATCTTCTGCCTCCTCTCCCTCCCTGATTCTCTCAAGTATGACTATTAGTTCCTTGGCCTTTTCTCACCTGTGTTTAAACCCATTTAGGGTCCTGGCCTCCATAAACTCTGCTGGCAATCTGTTAAAGGCTCCGCCACCCTTTCCATGAAGAATTGCCTCACATCCTTCCAGAATTTACCTCTTACCAATCTCCAGCCATGTCCCCTCATGACTGCATCTCTGTTTCTAAAACAAGTCCTTGCAATTCACCCAGTTTATACCCCTTGGGAACTTATAAGTCTCTATGTTCCCCTTTTCTCGTCTGGCCTCCAGCGAGTAAATATTTCAGCTTTCAGTCATTCCTCATAGGATATGCCATACTGACCATGAATCATTTTTGTGACCCTCTGCTGCACTAACTCCATCCTATTTATGTCATTTCTGTAGTGAGGATTCCAAAACTGGACACAGTACTCCAAGTGGGGTGTCACCAGTGATCTGTATAGGGGCAGTATCACCTCTATTGACAGTAGAAGGCTCGCACTCATTAAACCAAAGCAGAGCAAACATAAGTCATGAGACAAAATGCAAGTTACAAATCTTTTTTATTTTACTTACATATGTACATTAAAAAAATTGCACATATAGCAAAGTGTCCCCACAGTCTGCTACAATGGCAGCAATAATTACATTATGTAAATACATGAATACATATAATAACTAAACAGTATCAGTTATTATATGTATTTATGTAATGAAATTATTTAGATAGGAACTAATTATGGGCAGGATTCTCAAAAGGGATGTGCCCAGCGCATCCGAGATGTGTCAGCGCATCCTGAGTTGCGTGCTGGTGCAATTCTGGCAGGGGGTCAATGCGTTGGCAAATCTCTGATGTGCCAACACATCACAGATGAGCCGCATACCACCCATAATGATATGCAGCGCATCTGGAGGGTCTGTGAAAGGGCGTGCCCATACATATGGAGAGCAGCCCCATTCACAGCCCAACTTGGAGGTGCATCCCCGGGGCAAGTCTGGAGATGCGCCTCTCAAAGATAATCAAATCACCACAGAATGCCATGCTAGTCCAACTTTAAGCAGAATTGCAAAAGGTGCTAACAGAAGACATAGACATGTGTTTCGTCCTACCAGGACTCATCAGTATGCCTCATCTGTTTGACACCCCCGTGGAATGGACCAGCTACCCTAAGACAGTGTGTCTTGGATATGTTGTGGTGAACCCATTAAAATAAAAAAAAATATTTAAAAGACAAAGAACCTCTGTGCACAAATGCTGAGACAAGGTTTACCCCAAAGGGCATTTGGCTGGGAAGCCAAGTTTCAAGAAAATACAAAATCACACATGTCCACACAATGCAAAGCACCATGGGTTGCATATGCAAATCACCACAGAATGTCATGCTAGTCCAACTTTAAGCAGAATTGCATGGTGCCGAAAGACCTCTCACACAGTTTGCAAAAAGTGCTAACAGAAGACATAGACACGCGTTTCGTCCTACCAGGACTCATCCGTATGCCTCGTCTGTTTGACACTCCAGTGGAATGGACCAGCTACCCTAAGACAGTGTGTCTTGGATATGTTGTGGTGAACCCATTAAAATAAAAAAACTATTTAAAAGACAAAGAACCTCTGTGCACAAACACTGAGACAAGGGTTACCCCAAAGGGCATTTGGCTGGGAAGCCAAGTTTCAAGAAAACACAAAATCACACATGCCCACACAATGCAAAGCACCATGGGTTGCATATTCAAATCACCACAGAATGTCATGCTAGTCCAACTTTAAGCAGAATTGCATGGTGCCGAAAGGCCTCTCACACAGTTTGCAAAGGTGCTAACGAAGACATGACACGTGTTTCGTCCTACGGGACTCATCAGTATGCCTCATCTGTTTGAACACCAGAATGGAATGGACCAACTACCCTAAGACGGTGTGTCTTGGATATGTTGTGGTGAACCCATTACAATAAAAAACTATGGGGTAATCCTTGTCTCAGCTGTTCCTGCTACAAACAGGCCTTCGGCACCATGCAATTCTGTAAATTGGACTAGCATGACATTCTGGTGATTGTATGTGTGGGCATTGTGTGGGCATGTGTGATTTTGTATTTTCTTGAAACTTGGCTTCCCAGCCAAATGCCCTTTGGGTAACCTTGTCTCAGTGTTTGTGCACAGAGGTTCTTTGTCTTTTAAATAGTTTTTTTATTTTAATGGGTTCACCACAACATATCCAAGACACACTCTCTTAGGGTAGCTGGTCCATTCCACTGGGGTGTCAAACAGACGAGGCATACTGATGAGTCCTGGTAGGATGAAACACGTGTCTATGTCTTCTGTTAGCACCTTTTGCAAACTGTGTGAGAGGCCTTTCGGCACCATGCAATTCTGCTTAAAGTTGGACTAGCATGACATTCTGTGGTGATTTGCATTGTGTGGGCATGTGTGATTTTGTATTTTCTTGAAACTTGGCTTCCCAGCCAAATGCCCTTTGGGGTAAACCTTGTCTCAGTGTTTGTGCACAGAGGTTCTTTGTCTTTTAAATAGTTCTTTTATTTTAATGGGTTCACCACAACATATCCAAGACACACTGTCTTAGGGTAGCTGGTCCATTCCACTGGGGTGTCAAACAGACGAGGCATACTGATGAGTCCTGGTAGGACGAAACACGTGTCTATGTCTTCTGTTAGCACCTTTTGCAAACTGTGTGAGAGGCCTTTCGGCACCATGCAATTCTGCTTAAAGTTGGACTAGCATGATATTCTGTGATGATTTGCATATGCAACTCATGGTGCTTGGCATTGTGTGGGCATGTGTGATTTTGTATTTTCTTGAAACTTGGATTCCCAGCCAAATGCCCTTTGGGGTAACCCTTGTCTCACTGTTTGTGCACAGAGGTTCTTTGTCTCCCAAAGATAAGTCTACTTCAAGTAGACGTAAGTGGGTTGCCACCCACAGGCAGGCTGCCATACTATGGATGACAGCATGGCTGCCTGAGCCTCTGGCAGTCCAGTGTGCCCCCCCAACCGCATCTCCAGAATACTGCTGCTCCTTGCAGCAATAAAGTGATAAAGAGAGACTCCTCTGCCCACACCTCCATTACGATGCTGCTCCTTGCAGCAAGTAAGTGAAATGTACAGAAACCCCCCCATCCCGAGCCAAATGCACCAGCGCCGGCAGTCAAGGACCCCATGCGTAGCTCAACCAGACCACCCTACCCAATCATCATTTCCCTACCTACCTTCTGCCCCAGCATACCTGACTGGGGCAGTATGAACTCCACCTCATGCCAACACGGCTGATGTCCAACAGCTTTGTTGGTTGGCAGCCGTGGCAGTATGAGGTGGGTTGTGCTGCCTGCAGACAGTGGGAATATGCTGGTGCAGGGGAGCAGGTGGAAGGGTGCCTGAGTAGGGGGGAGGTCTGCTGAGCTATGTGGGGTCCTTTGGACTGCTGAAGCAGCTGCATTCAGCTCAGGATATGGAGGAGGGTTCTGTACATTTCACTTACTCACCACAGAGAGCGGCATTCTAATGGAGATGCAGACAGAGGGGTCTACCTTTATCACTTTATTACCACAGGGAGCAGTATTATTTTGGTGATACAGGTGGGGGGGCACATTAGACTGCCAGGGATTTGGCCAAGTGTGCACGAGATGTGGTTGCCCAGGGTGGACAGGGATACTTCTGGACTGGCTGCGGCTTTCAGTGTGGACTGCAGTCCTAACAGGGCACCCGATGCATTTGGCTTGGTGCAACCCCGCATGGCACATGCAAATGGGGCTATAATGACATGAAAATGGACCCATTAAACCGTTCATGCCTAATGGCCCCATTTGCATGTTGTTGGCTCTGAATGGCAATTTTGGGGCAGCGCATCGTGAGATGCAATATGAGGAGGCAGCTTAGCCAGCAGAACATTTCCTAGGGGAGGAGAATTGTAAACTGTTACGAAGTGGGTAGGAGGTCAGGGAGAGAAAGCCAATCCAGAATCTGGATATGAAGGAAGTACAGTGGGCAAGTCATTTGGCATCAAGGGAGAAGGGAGAGGGAGCAATAAAGAGAGCAGTGGTAGGTACTAGGGAGACAATCCAAGGCCAAACCACAGGCGTGAAACAGGGGGTCCAGTCTGGCAAGGGTGGATATGGGAGTGGCATTATAGATGATGTCCCCATAGTCGAAGATAGGGAGGATCACCTACAGATGATCTCTCAGAGGGCAGAAAACTGCATACAGTACTCACTTTGTTCCTGTAGAATGCACCAAGTTTGGAATGGAACTTACGGTGGATGGCATCTGTGGTCCTGGACACACTGGGGTACTTAAAATGGTTTAGGTGCCTTAAAACAGTTTAAATCCCCCTAGCACTGTTTGCAGACAGACTCCAAGTCCCTTAAAACATTTAAACAAAAGTGTTTTTAAACCCTGCTAGATACCTAGTCTTCAAACCATTTTTAAAACCATTTTGGAGCGAGCATGGTTTTACTCACAGGTCTGTCCAGGAGTAAAAATGTTTTAAGCTGTCTTGGTTTAACTTAGGCCCTGTCCACACTGAGCCAGTGAAAACATTACAGATGAGCTGTAATGTTTTAGCAATGATAAAACACAGTTCGCGTCTACACCTGCCATGATAAATTTCCGTATTTACCAGTCGTGCTTAAACCCTGATGTGAGTAGGATTTAAGCACGGTCACAGTCACGTTGCATTGCTGAAGCGTTGCAATGTACCTTTGTGGACAGGCATCCGAATCTGTGTTTTCCGTGTTGTTCCTCCTTGGCCCCATAATACTGTGCAGTTCTATCCCATGGTGCCCCTCTTAAAGACATACATGCGCACTGTAGCACAGCAACAGGGTAACCAGGAAGTGAAGTGCTGAATCAGCGAATGCAAGAGCTTTCTGACAGAGTTTCAGAAAAGGGCTGTATCACTTGACAAAAGATATCTAGCATTAAATAGTGACTGTAACTTATATTCGTTTTCTGTTTTTATCAGTACTGGGTGAAGAAATTAAGAAATGTCAGTTGGATGGTGCTGGAAATATTAACACTTGCCAAGTGTGTTCTGACAGTGCATGCAACCACGTATAACAAGATGCACCTCAGCTCTGCATAATAAGCTGAACTATATCAAGGGGACATAGTCATACAGTACTCTTTGCTGCTTCAAACAGCAAATTCATACATAGCTGTGAAGAAAATAGAAGTATTTAAATCACAGTGATATATTGCAAATATGAGTGACAGATGTGCCAGTTGGTCAGACAAGGCAACAAAACTACTTGTGCAGTATTGGTCACAAGAATGTGTCCAAGAAGAGCTAGCTAGCTGCAGATGGAATACCAAGATTTATCAAAAGGTTGCTGCTTTTTTGTCAGAGAATGGGGTAGAAAGATCAGAGAAACAATGTAGGGAAAAAGTGAAGCAACTGAAAGTTAAGTATCATAAAGTGAAGGACAGTAACAGGCGGTCAGGTGTTGGCAGAATAATATGTCCTTTGTTCTAGGAGCTTGATAAAATCCTGGGTACCAAAGAGACTGCTGACCCATATTTTGTGCTGGAGAGCTCAGAGATTAAGCCAAAAGCTGTAATGCATGATACTACAGAATCTGAGGTAGATGACATCTTTGAACCAGAAGCTGTGGAATCAGGTTAGATGTATCATTGTATATGTATATATGTTTAGGCAAAAGAAAGGGAAACAACTAGGGGGCATGAGTGAAAGCTGGAGGGGGGAAATTATAGTGGGGAACGTAGAAGGCATTATGTAACTGAGAGGGTGGTGGAGTTGTGGAATGCGCCGCTGGGAGGCTGCTAAAGGAGGGCAAAGTGGAGTATCTCAAGAATGGGTGGGACAGGTAAAAATGGAAAATAGATTCAAAGAGGACCCTCTTATGGGGTTGGGGGTGGGAAAGTGAGCACCCACTATGTGACTGGCGACCGAGCAGACATGACATAACTTTAGGCATATTCTGCTGGCTTGTTGGTATGTTAGTAGTAATTGTCTTACTAATTGACTTCATACAGAGTCAGGGACACCTGATGAGACAACATGTAACACTGACCTAGACCTAAATGACAGTACATCTGTCACATGCGAGAGCAACATTACCACCATGGACAGCAGTACCCCATCGACATCCACAGGTGTACCATGTAAGAATTTGGCATCACAGGAGCAACTGCGCAATCTTCAGAAGAAAAAGAGAGTGACGCACATGCAAGAAATGATGAAGGCTGTTTTTGAACCCACACGACGGATGATGCAGGAACACCACAAATAGATGATAGAGTTGGAGAGGAAGAGATTACGGGAAGAAAGGGAGATGGAAGAAAAGTTACACAAGGAAGAGGCCACACAGAAAGCTGAGTTCTTCCAGAGCATGATCAGTCTATTATCTACCTACTGTGCCCCACAAAAGAATGCACCACAGCAGTCTGCCCAATATGTTCATGTTGGTCAGACGAGTCAACCATACACACCTTCAGCACCCCCATCTGTGTCAAGTGTGATATCCGGTATAAGTGTTGTCAATCTACATAGTAGTCCAGCTGGTGTATATAACAGAAATGTAAACTACATTGCTTCATCAAATCAGTCTACTTCCTATATGCAGGATCTTAGTACTAATGGCTTCACATGGACAAACCTTTGATCCCTTGGATACTGGATCATACACCACAAACGATAATGTATGTTCTACAGTGCATGACAAGCAAATATAGCTGCATTGAGGTTGCAATAGTGACAAATCTCTTGAGCCATCCACTATATGTCAAAGTTGTCACCACAGCAGCCTGTTGATTCCGAATTCGCTTGTTATAAATTGCAGTCTATACAGTATCATATATCATATACTGTATATTCATACCGCTTTAAGGAAGAAGTAGGCTGCTGGTTAACTAGGATCTGCAGTTTATCCATTAGGTAGGGAAATGGGCAGACTGGGTGGGCCAAACGGTCCTTATCTGCCGTCAAATTCTATGTTTCTATGTTTCTATGTTTATAGAGTACATTTGTACTGGATGAAATAGTTGAAACTGGGTCAACATTTTATTCTTTATAACCTATGATAGTCGACGCACAGACTTTGGTGCCATACAGTCACAATAAATAAGATTTTATTGTTAGAAACAGTTATTGTTATTGTTACGAAGAGATCAGTTCATACAGAAAACATTTAACAACTACATAGATAGAAGGGAACAGCACATCTACTCAGGCTGCTGTATATTTAAATATTTATATGCATTCAAGTTGTTATACTCCATACATAGAATCTCAAACTGAAAGTACATAGATCTGATACTTACTAAACAAAAAGTTAGTCATATGATGAGAATGTTAACCACATTTATTTCATAACTCGGTAACACACATACATAAACATTTAACTGAACATTACATTCAGTACAGGTTTCTGAGTGAGACTAACATTTGTACATCTCCATTACATTAATAATATTAGGTTGAGGCATATAGTATCCGAATTAAGCTACAAAGTTTAACTTAATGAGCCATGGCTATTCATCTTTGCATAACTTCATATTGTTGTTGACTGGCACGACGTCTGTTCTGTTATGACACATCTATATTCTGGTTTTATTGGCCTGTAATATGAAAAATAAATAGAAAATAGTTCAAACTGAGAAAGATATGATTTTACCTGTTAATGCCTAATATTTCTTATTCGAAAGGTTTCTATGTTTTACATTATATTTTGTTGCATCTAAAAACATTGTTTTTCAGGTATATGCTAGTGATTGCTAATAAGTATACAGAAGACTGGATTGTTAATAGAACTAACAATTAGAAAGACAATGTATTACAATGCCAAGTATTTTTAAATCATTTCTACTTAAAGGTTGTCTTATATTTTTAAATGTATGACAGTTTAAATTCGTTGTAATGTACTGAGAAACTATTTAACACTATCTTTACTGTTTTAAAATGAGATTATCTATATATTAGTTATGTTTTTGAGTGTCTAAAATAAATTACTTGTTGGGTAACACCAGATTTGAACTATGTTTTTATCTAATAGGTGTCAGCGTGGCTCAGTTGGTAGCACATCTGCCTCTGGACCAGAAGGTCGTGGGTTCTCGTCCCACACCGGGATTGGACTTGCACCTAAAAATCACTGGCATCTGAGTGCAGTATTGGGGGGTGCTGTACTGCTGGGGTGTGCCATCCTTTGGATGAGACATTAAACTGAGGTCCCTTCTGCCCATTCTGGTGGTGTCCAGGTGGAAGTAAAAGAACCCAGGGCACTCTTTGCAAAGAGTAGGGAACATTCCTGGTGTGCTGGCCAACATTCCCCTTCCCATAAACCGGTTCATGCAATTATCCAGGCTGTGTGTGGGTGATGATGTGCAATATGACCGTCACCACACATTCAGTCACTTCACTACCAGTCTAGCATTGCTTGTAAAACGCTTTGGGATACACTGTGTAGGAAAAGCGCTATATAAATACTTCTTCTTATTATTATTATAATAATGTAACCTATGTTGCAATTTCAGCTGTTTCAGATGCTGGCCCATCTGCGTACTGGTGTGATTACCACTGAGAAATGGATAGAAAGAATGCTGGCTCCTGATTGGCTAAGATCAGCTTTCAGCAGGGCCGTTATCACAGCACAACAGCCCAGCTAAAAGTAATATGTTTAATATAGGCATAACATTTACTAGAAATTAACCATTTCATAATTGCAATAAGGCACTCTAGGGGGTGTATTATGGTGGGCTTATGGACCTTCTCAGGTGGAGGAAGCACTCGGCTACACCTCGTGCTTCAACCCACCTGAGGTGGGCTGTTATCCCACCATAACACACTCCCTGTTATGCCTTATTGCTTAAGTAACATATCAGATGACAATATGAATGGTATTTTTCAGATTTTTTTTTAGGACGCAACTGTGTAAATCAAGCCAGGTTGTAGCCCTTTTCCAAACCAATTGAGTACCTCAAGTGAACAGTGTGAGGTGTAATCAGACAGCTACGGTGACCACATAGTGTAGCCTTCCAAAACTGCAGACCTATAAATGGAGCCACAGTTACCTGATGTGTACATGACACATCTACCCCTCTCCAAAGAGGCAGTATTGCACAGTGGATTAAGACTCTGAGCTGCATATCTGTGAATGTGGGTTTGAAACCCACAACCATCTAAATACATAGGGCAGGATTCACAAAAGGGCGATTCAGGCAGAGCGACCATGAGCCAGCGCAACCCCGATGCAACGCAAACCACCTGTAATGATATGCGGCGCATCCGTAGGGGCCGTGAGGGGGGGTGTGCCCAAGAATATTGGGCGCAGCCCCATTCACAGTCCAATTCTGTGACACAACTCCGGCACAAGTCCTGGGTTGCGCCACAGAAAGATAAGTTCAAAAAAAGTGGTGTAAGTCAGAGGCCACCTACAGGCTGGCCGGCGCACTGCTTGCAGCAGCACAGGCGCCTAACCACCCTGGCAGCCCAGTGAGCCCCCCCAAGCCCGTTCACTGCTACCCGGCAGCATTACTGGACACGTCCCCAATCCCTGCACAAAGCCTCCTGGCAGCAGTAGTAGTGGTAACAACCCCCAAACCCCGTCACAGAACTGCCCATGGCAGCAGTAGTAGTAATGACCCACCGCGATCTCCGTACAAAGCCGCCCGGTGGCAGTAGAGGTTCAGATGCCCCCAAAGTGCCCATACAATGCTGCTTGTGGTGGTGCTAGACTGCAGGCAACACCCCCAGCCCCAAGCACCAGTACAGCCATCACCTAAAGCAGGCGGGCGGACAGCCCCCATGTACACCAACCCACCCTGCACCCCACACCCCAGCAAGGACCTGTTAGCTGAAATGGGGGAAGGGTAGTGAAAAATCAGGGTAGGATATAGCAAATATGTGCAGAAAAAAAATTCCCACTATCATATACTGTATCCTGAACTGCTTTAAAATTCATTACCAGCTGGTCACAACTATTAAGCACTCACAGACATAGTAAGGAAAGGTCAGTGAGTTGGATACAGATATGTATTGTTCAGTATTACCTTTAGAACACTAGTACCTCACAATAACACATCCTTAGTGTGACTCAAGATATTCTGCAAGTGCATCCCGTATCGCAGCAGATTGCCGATTCATTACAGTTAGACTAATCTCTTCTGCAAATGTGCTGTCACTCATCTCAGGTTGTTGATAAAGTTCATTTTCAACTTCTGTGAACCAACTACTAATGAAGTCATCTGATTTAATCTCGCACACATTATGCACACAACAAGCAGCCACAATGAATGGTAAATTTTCTATACTGTACTCATTTTGTTTCATTAGGCACTTCCATCTGCCCTTCAAGCGTCCAAAGGCACATTCCACAACCATTCGTGCCTTGCTGAGTCTATAATTAAAATTTATTTTCCCAGGGCTTACATAATCAAGATACGGCTTCATGAGCCATGGCAGCAAAGGGTATGCAGGGTCCCCCAGTATGAAGACTGGCCATTGAAATCACATGTCAGCAGTGGAAATACTTTACCAGCTTGTTCCAACTTGAACAACTTACTGTTTTTCAGCACTCTAGCATCATGTACCTTGCCAGGCCATCCCACATTAATATCTATGAATAGGTACTGATGATCTACAATGGCCTGCATAATGACAGAATAATATGATTTTCTGTTGAAATACTCAGACACGTTCCCAGGGGGGCATAGAATAGGTAAGTGGGTACCGTCAACTGCTCCACCACAATTAGGGAAGCCCCACTCCATCTCAAACCCATTAATAATTTCAGACACGTTTTGTATGCTGATCACCTTAGGGAGAATCACATACACTATTGCTTTACATACATCAATCACTATCCTGCTAACAGTTGATCTACCAACACCAAATAAGCGGCCCAAAGTTCTGTACTCAATATTTGTGGCCAGGCACCATAATGTGATTGCCAGTCTCTTTTCCACTGGCACTGCAAGTCTCATTCTTGTGTCCCTTTTCTCTATATAAGGACGTAGTTCATTACACATAAATGAAAAAGTAGCCAAGTAGCCTTAGACATTCGAAAGTTTTCCAGCCACTGTTCCTTACTCCATGTTCCTACCACTATTTGCTCCCACCACACAGAGCTGCGTTCCATACATCACACACTTTGATCAACTGTATTGACGGAATAATTACAGGCAGCTGAATTCAGTAGAGCTGACAGACTGTCTGCTATTTTTCTCCTCAATACTGCAGATCTAGCATTTCTGAGCCTTTTTATGGTCTGCCGCCTGTACTGGTGAATTCGTAGCTTGATTCTGCTGTCCATAAACCTTATCAACAGCAGTAGTATCAGGCAGTGAAACATGGGTGGCGCCATGTTGTTGACTGCTTGTTTCATGGCAATGCACCCGTGATTCATAGGAGCTACACACCATCACGCTCGCACGTCCCCATTGCATTATGGGGCCAGAGTGACTTTGCAAGCATGATGAGCATGTACAACACGGTTTTGCTGGAAGAACGTGTGGACGGGAGGAGTGAGCATGCCACCGATTTAAAAGCTGCATGAGGACACGTTAAAATGGTATGTGCTATAACGTTATTTGAAACGTTACAGTCTTTACTGGCTCAGTATGGACAGGGCCTAAAACAGTTCTAGCTACAGTGTGTCCAGGCAAGCACAGTTCTGTGTGTTGGATTTAACACAAAATAGTTCCAAGGAGAACAGGTTTAACACTAACAGTGTGACCACAATAAACCATTATGAAAAATGGTTACTGAGTAGTGTGGCTACACTGAAATGATTTAGCTAAACTGGCTTTAAAAATGGTTTTCCAAAACAGTTCTGCAGTGTGTCCAGGGCCTGTGTGCACCAAGAAATTCAGACAGAAGTCCAACTGGACCCTGAGGTACTTAAAGGAGGAACATCCTTCAAGAGTATGGAAGGTGGAGGGGGTGATCTTGGTGATTCTTTGCTGGGAGCCAAATGTCATGGAGGCTTTTTTTGTTGTTGTTAGCATTTGGGGACAGCTAGTTTGACTAAAACCAGTACTGGTGGTTTTAAAATGCAGATAGAGCTAGGTAGTGAGGTAGGTGGTAGAGGAGCCAGAAGAAAAGAGTACTGTATCATTTGCACACATGTAGATGGACAGAGGAGCAGGTAACATGGAAGTCATTTGGGAAGATGAATAAGAGAATGGGGCAAACAATGGCCCATTCGGGAATGCATGAGCAGAAGGAGATTATAGAAACATGAAAACATAGACTTTGACAGCAGATAAGAACTGCTTGGCCCACCTAGTCTGCCCATTTCCCTACATACAGGATAAGCTACAGATCCTAGTTAACCAACAGCCTATTTCTTCTTACCCCCCATAAGACGTGCCTTATGTCTGTCCCATGTATTCTTGAATTCTCCCACAGTTTTAGACCCCACAACCTCCTCAGGAAGGCTGTTCCATGCATCCACCACTCTCTTTCTGTGAAAAAAAAGTCCTCACTTTGTGCCTGAACTGCCCTCCATCTTTAAATTGTGTCCCCTTGTTCTTGCTCATCTCTTTTTCTGAAAGATGCTACCCTCTTTGACTTTGTTGATTCCACTAAGGTACTTAAAAGTTTCTATCATGTGCCCCCTCTCCCTCCTTTCCTCAAGGGTATACATATTAGTCTCCTTTAGTCTCTCCTCGTATGAATTCTCTTGCAGACCCTGCACCATTTTAGTTGCCCTCCTCTGGACTGCCTCTATCCTGTCTATGTCCTTGCGGAGATGGGGTCTCCAGAACTGGATGCAGTACTTCAGATGGGGTCTCACCAACTGTCTGTACAGAGGGATAACAACTTCCTGTTTTCTGCTGGTGATGCCTCTCCCTACACATCCCAGTATCCCCCCAGCCCTCCCTACTGCCTTCTCACATTGCTTGCTAACCTTAAGGTCATCTGATATGATTACCCCCAGGTCCCTTTCTATTTCTGTTGTTGTTACTACCTCCCCCTCCCCATTGTGTAATCTTCCCCTAGGTTTTTGCTTCCCAGGTGCATTACTTTGCACTTCTTTGCATTGAATCCAAGCTGCCATACTTCTGACCATTCCTCCAACCTTGCCAAGCCCCTTCTCATCCTTTCCATGCCTCCTTGTGAATCAACCCTGTTGATTGAGGGAGATGGGGAGCATCTGACAACAACAGCTTGTGACCTGCCCTCCAGTGCACTCAGTTCTAAAGGATGCTACACAGGCTGCCTGTTATAGACCTGCACAACAGCCAGCTGTTCCCAGGAAGGCAGATAAACAATACCCTGCCCCTACTGCTAAACCATATTCATCACAGCCTAAAATGGATTTTGCGGTAATAATGGCAGCTCATGATAGATCCAAAGTACCTAAACACTTGAGCTCCCTGTCTTCTAAAATGGAGTTATGGACGTTAGACATCATGGGTAAGAGGACTTTGTTTCAGCTACCCAAGGTCTAAGAATTGCAAATTATCAGGACTACATTATTAAATATCAGAATTGCCTTTAGAAGACTATTGCCATGCTGACTAAAAAAATTGTCTGAAGGCCAGGACAAGATATTATCTTAGTAAACAATTGCTATTGCCAAGAAACAGGTAAGTATTTCCTATGATCAGTCTATTATGCTTCAGATGCTACTCTCAGGGCTGCTTCTGAAATATACATTAGACACTACTACTAGCTTAGATTGACTGTTTTATTCTCTCATGTACAACAATCCATAATGAATGCTCTTTTCAGAGGAAAGCAGTTATTTGGAAATGACGTGGAAAAAACTTTGTAGCGTTTGTGGACTTCAAGAATGACTCTCAGGTCCCTGCACATTTTGAACCACAAACCCAGAGGAAGGGCATGTAGTTCTTTTCATAAGCCTTTTGTCTATCTTAGAAGAGGTTATTCCAGAGGCCCTGTCTGTAAGTCCCAGAAGCCTCAGCCCTCCACCTTTCAGGCCACAAACCTGCCCCCAGTACCCACACCATACTTACAAAAGTTCAGATCATTACCTGTGCCCCCACCACCCTACCGTACCTCCTTTGCCTCTAGTCTCACTGCCTCAAGAGGTTGTGGTGGAAATCCATATTTTCCTCTTGCTAGAACAAACTCTGGTCAGAGCCAATACAGCTGCAAAATGATGTTACTGATGGTGGCGAAAGGTATGTACAAAAGAAGTAGTAGATGGTGTCAGGCTTGCAGAGTTCTTAGGTAGGTTCACATCCCAAGTCATGGGGAAATGGCATTATATTTTTTCAAGTGACTAGGGTTGTCTGAACCCATTGAAGTCTGGGTTCTGGATCTGGTCTAGAACTTTGCAGATAGTTCTAGGGTTCTAATCTTCTTAGAACTCAAACCCTCTTTTTGTGCCATTCAAAATACAAATGCCAAGCTCACTAGTGACCCTAGTCATTTTCTAAATTATATTTAACATACAATCCAAAACACTACACTGGCATCAACTAGTATCAACTATAAACAGCCTCCCACAGTAAAGGCTACATGTAATGTGGCTGCATGTGATTTGTTTCATTAAAGGTACAGCTCAAGATTCTTCTGTCTATTTAAACACAGTTGAGATTTATATTGTGCACCCTGACACCTCATTCTTTAATAAAAAACCCTGATCATTACAGGTTACTAATGCAGATTCAAATGCCTTATTTGAGGAAAGCATAAAAGGAGTTGACAGGAACAGTAAGAAAAGTTACTTTTATATATTTATTTATTTGAGTTTTGGTGACTGGGTAAGTCCACTGAGACAATTATGGTCCCTTTTTCAGGGTCGACCGGGGGTCAAGATACATTTTACAGAGACAGAACAGATACAAGAAGGCAAATCATAGAACATTCAGCATTGAAATATATACAGCAACATGATAAGGCATCATACAAACTCTTTTTAATAGAACATATGTACAGTGCTAACAATGGAAACTAACCATTTCAGAGCTGAGAAGTTAAAAACACAAGGGGAAGATCAAAAAACATACAGCATTGGAATATATACAGCAAGATAACAAGGCATGATGAGAACACATTTCAATATAACATATTTACAATGCCACTGCAACATAAACTAACTGTTACAGAGCTGAGGAGTCAAAGGATGGGTACAGAGGGAGGGGAAGGGCAGGTAGTGAGCAGGAAGTAAAAGAGTATGGAGCTCAGAGGGCAGGGATAAGGAGAGAGTCAGAAGGGGGTAAGAGAAAGAAAAATAGGGCAGGAAGGATATATAATTAATGAAAGCAGGAGCATGAAACAGAGGCTGAGAGATAGGCAAACAGATTAGATTGGAACACAGGGAGGGGTAGCAGGACAGGACAGAGGGAGGAAGGGAGTTCCAGTCAGAGACTGCTGAAAATGCAAAAGACCTTCTGGTGAAGGCAAGATGCAGCTTGGGTTTTAAGAGAAGGGGGAGTAAGAAAGATCAGAGTACATAATGGGCTTATCAAGGGCATATGATCTCACTAAGGCAAGGAGGCAAGAATTTATGTACAAGCTTAAAAATGAGACTCAGGGTGGAGTACCTCAATTTTGCTTCATAAGGTAACCAGCCCAAAGAGGAGAGGACATCACCATTGGTGAGATCTGGCATTAACCTCCAGGGCAAATCTTCCCACCCTATGGAAAACCTGAGACAGGAGAGAACAGAAGAGGAGCACCATACAGTATGTCAGGAGTGGAGGAAGGGATGAGGAAGTGATCTTAAGACAGGAAGCAGAGGAAGATAGAGGAGTCCAAGTTTCTGGTTCAGAGAGTTAACAATGTTGGAGACATGTGTGTTAAGGGAGAACATGGAGTCCAAGGTGATGCCCAAGTATTTAAAGGAAGGTACTGACTCAAGAGTATCACCATTGAGAGAGTTTATGCAAAGAGGAGACAGAGAGGACTTGGAGGAGGTCAGAGGGTAAAGAGCATAGTTTTCATTTTTTGCTATTAAGAACAAGGTGGTGTTGGCTGAACCAGCCCTCAAGGGAGGCAAAGTCAGAGGCCAGTTCACTGTGGATCAGATTAATATCTGGAGAGGAGCAATAGATGATAGCATCATCTGCATAAAGGTGTACAGTAGCCCCACCACAAAAGCTGGGTAAATCATTAAAGAAAAGAGAGAACAATATAGGGCCTAAAATACTGCAGAACCTTATATGTTATTGGCCTTAGATCCAAGACAGAACCAGATCACTTAACTCTTTGGGAATGGCTTGACAGATATCATTTGACCCAATCCAGAGTGCTTGTGTACAACCCTAGAACATAAAGCCAGTTGAGCAGAAGACCGTGATTCACCAGGTCAAATGCCTTAGTGACAAAGATGGCACCAGTGGCACAACCTTGGTCCATAGCCTGAAATATGTCAGTAGTCACTGTTATCAGGGCAGTAAGAGTACTGTGATTCCTTCTGAAGCCATGTTGATACGGGGAAAGTAAATTGTGAAGTTCAAGGTAGTCGTGAAGGTGGTTACACACTATTCTTTCTTGGATTTTAGCCAGCGGACAGAGGATGGATATGGGCTGAATGTTTTTGACAATAGTATTGGGGCCCCCCTTATGTACCGGAAGACAACAGCCACCTTCCATATATCTGGAACAGTGCTAGAAAGGAAAGAATGATTGAACAAGTCACAGACAGGGTGAGCAAGGGCTGGAGCACCCAGTTTAAGAAATTTAGGCTCAAGGGAATCATGGCATGGGGAGCGCTCTGATTTTAAGTTAGAGAGTACATTCTGCACCTCCTTGAGGGTGGCCAGTTTTCGATGAAAGGCAGGTTGATCCCCAGTGGAGCTAAGGGCGGAATGGACAGGGGGTGGAGAGGAGGAATTAAGGAAGAGTGAGGTATATTTATGTAGATCAGTAAAGAAATTATTAAAGCTGACTGCGATGGATACAGGGTCAGAAAGGGTGGAGCCATTGGCAGTGATGAAGCTTGGGATATCAGCAACCTTCCCTTTTATAAAGGAATTGACTTGCCTCCAGAATTTCTTGGGGTTGCACAGGTGTTTAGATTGGAGAGATTTGTAGTGGTGGCATTTGGCTTTATGGAGGGAGTTTTTGCACTTGATTCTGAGCTGTCTATAGACTTGCCAGTCTGAAGAGAGACCACTCTTCATGTGGTTCTTCCAAGCTTTGTCACATTGGGATATAAGTGACCTAATATCCTTAGTAAGTCAAGGAGCTTTAATACCTTTGGGCCTGCATTTTTTCTGAGGGACATGGGAGTTGAAAATTTGATTGAATGTGGCTATGAAGAAGTCCAAGGCATGATTGTCAGAGAGGGTTTTAATGGGGTGCCAGTGAATGTCATTGATGGTGGCAAGAAAGCTGTTCACATTAAACCTAGACATGTCCAGTACCAGGAAGATTTTGGGAGGTGGGTTGGCATAATTGTTTCTCCAGACACAGAAAGTAGGGGAATGGTCACTTATGCAGGCAGAGAGGACACCCACAGCTTTGATCTTCTGGGGGCAATTAGTGAGTATCCAATCAAGCAAAGTATGCTTTCCCAACTTGGTGGTGAGACATATTGGATCCTGAAGGAGTTGAGATAGGTTGGAATCAGCTATTGATGTGCGCAACTTGTCAGCATCATGGTGAAGCCAATCAGTGTTGAAGTCCCCACAAAGTATAAGGTCATGTCTTGGAAGGCTGGCTAAGGAAGAGAGCAAGGAGGGGCAGGCCAAGAGAGGCCTTGTTGGGGGGCAGATATACGCACCCCATTGTATGTTTCTTGACATCTCCAAGAGTGAGAGAGAGGAAGAGAGATTCTGCAGAAGAAGATCCCAGGTCAGGACCAGGGAATTTGATGACATCAAGATCAGACCTGGAGTAGATAAGAACATCGCCACCCCTCTTTCCCAGGCTATCTTTTCTGAAACAGTTATACCTGAGTAGAGCAACCTCATGCTGTTTAATAGCCAGCTTGAGTTAGGATTCAGAAATACATAAAATGTTGGGTGTCATCTGCAGGGCCCAAGCCTCAAGGTCAGCCATGTTTGGGCAGAAGCTACGAATGTTCAAATGTGCAACCCTTAGGCCTTTTGTCGAGGTTAGGGTGGAAGAGGTGTTGCCAAAGGTAAGGTGGGTGGGCCGGGGATTAGACTCAATGTCCCCGGCATGGGCCAACAGGAGGAGGAGATGGATGGATAGATGGACTCAAGAAAAGGCATTAGAGGAGAGCATTTGTAGGGAATTTGAATCATTAGGTATGTGTTGACATCTGTGAAGCCACAGCCCAAAGAGAGTGGTGTCCTGTTTAGGTAGATATGGGAGGCATAGAAGTGCACATGAGGATTCAGGACAAAGGTGACATGGTGGTGGAGGGGAGCTGTGAGAAGAAGGGAGGTGTAAGGCTGCAACAATAAAATGATCTGCACAGCACCAGAGGAAAAGAAGGCAAAACAGTGAGAACAACCAACAAAGGTTACCCATGGCAAAGGCACAAAGGAAAAGAACTGAAGATAATTAAAGGAGAGCAGCGGAGAAAGGGGGGCCTACTAGGTACAGGGGAAGGGAGTCAATTCTCCACCTTCAGGGTAGGGGTGAGGGGGGTAAATAACCCTTCAAATAGATGCAGCACAGAGGCAGACATGAGTCAGAGAAGGTAAAGTAGGAAAGGGAAAAAAACACATACAAGTCATAGCTCACAGAGGGAGGTGTCAGTTAACTTTTGACTCAGCTGAGCTAGCTAAGCCAGGTTGAGGGTCTTTAGATGTGGTTTAAAAGTTAAACCTTAATGTATCTTATACACAATACTGTTCTATCATGGTGGGGGTAGCTATAGCTGTTGCAAACCAGTGACACCTAAATGACGCATTTCTTATAACTTCACTATGTATGAGTGCTGGGGTAATCCAGTTGACATAATTGCATATAGTTTAATAGTTTTTCAGCTGTTCAATCTTAATGCATCCTATGCACAACACATTTCGATCACAATAGGGTAGCTATAACCTTTACAAACCAGTGACACCTAAATGTTGCCTTTCTGTAAAGTAAATATGTACAAGTGCTGGGGGAATCTAGCTGAAATACTTGCATACAGTTTAAAAGTTGTGCACATGTTAAATCTAAATACATCTGATGCCCAACACATTTCTTTCCTAAGAGTGCTGGAGGAATCCAGTTGAAATAGAAAGAGCTGCTTTCCTGGGTGTAACCCCACTCTTTACAATAATCAATATCACTGTTAACTTAACAGCCTGGACAGTGCCACCTCCCAATAACTGCAAGCACAAAGGGCCTCAAATCCATTCTGTGCATTGTAAAATGTGAGAAGCACCACAGGAGCCATGAAACTAACACCACCTCAGGGATAGACACACATTCTTACCAACCAGAGAACAGTGAAACAGATACTGATGACAAATATGATGTGGCAAGAATCAACTGAACATAAAAAACATAAGGTTGTAGTTTTTAGGAGAATATTGGACACCCACTGTCAATTGAACACTTGGGGAGAAACTACACATTCAATTTTATCAAATGGCTGGACCTGTACACTCCTAAGTAAAGGAATTCAGTGTGTAAATGTCACAGATGCCAACTATATATAGACTTGGAACTGATGTGGCTAGAGGGAGAGAGCCCAAATTAATACAAAGTTGGAGCTGATACAGCCTGCCTACCTTACTGCTGTTGGTAGGAAGTGATGCCCTGGATGTTCAAAGGGCTCCTGTGGGTGGCTGCACCAGCTCAGCTGACCGCAGTGGTGGCCAACATCTTTCTGTTTCCACCACCACCTCCTCCTACCCTGGCTGCCACCATCACCTGCACGCTGAATCTGGGAAAATCCTGATCATAGTCATGGCTGCAGCTCTCAGCAGCTAGCAAGTGTCTGTGAAGGTTGACAGGAGCTCTGCCTCTAGCAGCAGCACAATAAGTCACACTGCAATCCCATTAGTGAGCAGTGGCTGCTAGGGTAGTTATAGAAGCCTTCTGAATGCTTGGCTGCCTCATTTCTTCAGTGACCAAATTGGGTAAGGTTGCAAAATTGATGCCCAAGTCATGAGGAAATGTGTGCAGAATGCAATGTCAGCATGCAGAAATTGACATGGATATTCTAGCTAACATGAGTTATTATGCAGACTGCCTACCTTACTACTGTTGGTAGGAAGGATGATGGAATCACTTCTTAATGCCCCATACAATACCATATAATACCATCAAGTGCTGAACAACAGTGCAGCAGCTACCTCAAGTGGCTTCCTAACATGTGGATTTTTACCCCCTTGAGCAAAGAGACCATTGAGTTTATCTGGGCTGCTGTTGACCCTGTTGCTAATGTGAACTGTTTCTCGAGTAAGGAGGAAATGTTTTAGCTCACTTCATCTCTCGTGCTGCCAAACTTTCTGCCTGTGCAATTACCTTGACTGGAAATGTACTGTGAGGTGGATATATGGGAACTCTGCTCCTAGTGTGCAGCATGTTATTGCTAGTGAAAGTTGTCAGGTGTATGTGCTCAGTAATGCTATTTATTACTGGGAAAAAAATGCATTAATTATATATATCTTTCTTAAAATCCCTCCCCATTAATGATACAGTGAATGGTTTGGTCACAGTGACAAGTGTGGTGTGCTTTAGTCCTAAATTTTGCCTCGGCTGTGACTGGCAAATGTGACTTAGGCAGTTCTCTGTGACAGCATGTATATTGTCCAGAAGATGTGTTGCAGTTTAATTTCTTTCAATGAATGGGTTAAGCTTCCTGCAGCAGTGTGCAAAACTGCACCTTCTGGTACAGTTTGGGTGTCATTCAATAGAGGATGTGGTGTCTGTGCCCAGCAGTGTGCCCTAATGCACAACAATGCAATTTCTCTGTGAAAGTGAAGAGCTGTTTTTGGCTGCAGCTGCTGTTGATTAACAAGCATGCATTGGTGAGCATGACAGAAACGAGAGCAGGAAAATAGTGCAGTGAGGAGGAAGAATAGAGGAAGAGACTGCAGTGTACTGAATGGACATGTGGAGAGATGTGCTTCAACTCCACTCAGTGGAAGGAGACAGCTGTGGTACAGTTGCAGTCACTTGCTTACCAGAGCCCCCTTCTCAATGTAATTGAACTATGTCATGCATAGCTCTCCCTATGCAGCCATAAAAATAGAGGGAGATCACTGCAGATACATTGGTTCTAGAGGTAATTCAGCACGGATATCCCTTGGAACTTCTTGCTGTTCCTCCAGTTACTCCCCCTTTGCCAAACCACTATTCACTTGGGCAGCTTGCCCTTCTGCTAGAGTCGGTTCAATTCCTCCTCTGCAAAAGGGCTATGGAAATTGTCCTGGCAGCAAAGATAAATCAAGGTTTTTACTCTCTGTATTTCCTGGTTCCAAAAAGAACAGAGGGATCTACAGTTTGTCTTACACTATGGGACCTGAATGTGTACATAGAATACAAGATATTCAGAATGTTCTCCCTGCAGTCCCTCTTACCCTTCTGTTAAAAGGGTACTGGGTGGTTCCACTGGATAAGAAGGATGCTTACCTTCACATCATGACAGAAAATCTCAGAAAGTATCTTCAGTTCATGCTTCAGGGCTCGCACTACCAATTTTGTGTTTTGCCCTTTGGTTTATGTTCTGCACTGCATATCTTCACAGAAGGATTTACAGCAGTAGTGGCATCTCTCTGCAGGAAGGGTCTGTTTGTATTCCTGTATATGGATGATTGGCTATGAAAGGCACCATCAAAGGATGCAATGGTGTACAGACTGTTTCGATTCAGACAGCTCTTTGACCAACTGAGCATATTGGTTAATGAGCCAAAGTCAGTTCTTACCCCCTCTCAATGGCTCCAGTACATTGGCACAGTTCCAGACACTGGTCTTAGTCAGGTGTTTCCTGCCCTCTGACTGTGACACAGCATTAGTGATACAGGCACAGTTGGGGACCTCCAGCAATTAGTTGTCAGCCCATTGTCTCTTAAGACTGATCAGTCTGATGGCCACTGCCATTCTGACAGTTCTGCTGTCCAGCCTCCATATGAGAATCCCACAACAGTTTCTCAGGGTGAAATGGGTTCAGCACTCAGACAAGTTGAAGCATGTCATACAGGTCACTCCTCCTCTTCATTAATCCCTCCTCTGGTGGCTGGACAGATCCAACATGCAGAAGGGGTTGCTGTTCCTGCAGCCCTTCCCCATGCTGGATTGCTCAGGAACAGGTTGTGGGGGGGGGGCTCATCCTTTCAGAAACCAGGGCTAAGGGGGTCTTCTAGATACGGTGCTTCACAGCAACATTCTGGAGATGAGGACTGTTCTACATGGCCTACAGGCCTTTGACATACTCCTTCCATGGAATCAGCTGTTCATTCATGCAGACAATATGTTGGTGATATACTACATCAACCAACAAGGTGGTGTTCATTCATATGCTCTCTGCAGAGAAGCAATAATAGTTTGTCATTGAGTGGTGAACTACAACATATTTCTGTCAACAGTGTTCCTCCTGGGACTCTGAATCCACTTGTGAATCATTTCAATTAATCCAGTGCTCTCTGTCATGAATGGGAACTTTCAGACTTCATCGTGGATGGCTTATTCAAAAAATGGAGTCGTTTGGACTTAGTTTTGTTATCATCTCCAACAATGCAAAACTGCTTGTTTCTGATGCTCCAGGGCCAAGAGTTTTTGGGCAAGATGCATTGTTCCTCTCATGGAAAGGGAGGTTTCTGTATGTTTTCCCCCATTCCCTCTCATACAGAGGGCTCCGGTGAAACTGCAGGTCAAGCATGCCACCCTGATTCTGTTTGACCCCACTGACCCAGGCAAATTTGATCTCCACTTCTCCGACAATTAGTGGTGGAATCTCCAGTTCCACTCCCCTTGAGAGTTGAGCTTCTGACACAGGAGCAGAGTGCTCTGGTGCACCTAGATCTTTGATCCCTGCACTTTCATGCATTTCTCCTGAGGATATACAGCTGTTACATCTTAGGATTTCCCCGGCAATAGCTGATGTGCTCTTGGCAGCAAGAAAGCAGCCTACCCAGTACACCCATTCACAAATATGGAAACATTTTACAGTATGGTGTACTGTACAGGTGCTGAATTACTTTACATCTCCATTTCCTAAACTTAGGTTTTAGGACTAGGAAATTCCTCCATAAAGGTCCACATGGCTTACTTGTTTGCTTTTAATGCACTATCAATGGGTAAGACAGTGGCACAG
The DNA here is from genome assembly GCA_016271365.2 of Neoceratodus forsteri. Lineage (NCBI taxonomy): Eukaryota > Metazoa > Chordata > Ceratodontiformes > Ceratodontidae > Neoceratodus > Neoceratodus forsteri. Next base: position 417,926,985 of record JADMNL010000022.1, on the reverse strand, counting down.
ATGGAGGTTTCCTGAAGATTCCTAAGGGGCATCCTCTTTTTGCACTCACTGGTCTGAGAACCGGTTCTCGTTGAGACTTTAATTTGGTCTTGGAGACATTCACTGTGTCTCTCATTGAGTTTGGGGCTTCTTATGAGGTTTGCTTCCTTCCTTGGAAGATGATGCTTCTAGTGGCTATGATGTCTGCTAGACACATCACACAGTTAGTGGCTCTGGTCATAGATCCTCCATTTTTCACAATGATAGGGTTGCAACCCTCATTTTCTTCTGAAGATTGTGTCTGAGAGAATACTAACTCAGACAATAGACCTTTCTGTCTACTTTTCCTCTCCTGTGGATAGTGGGCAGTATTGTTTATAGATGCTGGATGTCAGTAGGATGCTACATTGGTACCTGGATTGTATTAACGATTGTAGAAAATCCTCTCAACTGTTTGTTACTTTTGCCCTCTTAATGGTGGGCCCCCTAATTTCTATACAGGGCCTGTCAAATGGCTGACAATTTGCAGTATGTTTTGTTTCCTGAATCTTGATAAGCAGCTTCCTGGTCCTGTACATGCTCATTCCACCCAAGGGATGGCTACCTCAGTGGCTTGTTTTCAGAATGTGTTCACTGCTGACATTTGTACTGCTGACACTTGGAGTACTGTTAATTCAGTCACTAAACACTACAGTCTTGATACATTCTCTCTCATAGATGTACTAGCTTGTTCCTTAATGATCTACAAGGCCTTGTCATTCAGTAGCAGTATGTCCTGCCATCCTCCCTCAGTGTTGGGTACTGCTTAGGAATCGTTCCATGATGTGGCTTAGTGGAGGGAGACATCATCGAAGAAGATAGAATGGTTGCCTACTGTAACAGTAGATCTTTGAGAGGATCTCCTTTGTTGGGTCACAGTTCTCCCTCCCACCTTCCCCTTTGTCAGGTCATAGGTCACTATACTGCTTGCTGTCACAAGCTGATTTCTCCTCTGATGCCTTTAAGGCATCAATACTCAGGTTTCCATATCCTCTCCTGGGTGCCTGGTTTGGTCCTTGTTGCTTCAGTCCCTGAAAGTCCAATAACTCTCTAAGCTTGTCTTTGGTGGGAAACTGAAGCATGCTGGGGGCACCAATGAGGTGCATTTACGTGGGAAGCCGCAGACTGCAAAAAGTTTCTGGGTGATCCTGATGTTGACAGCTTATAGTTCCATGATGTGACTCAACAGTAGAGATTCTCTCAAAGATCTACTGTTACAGTACTGTGGATAACTGGTCTTTTCTACAATACCCACAATCACTGACAGTTCATACGGTGGCCAGCTGTGGAGGTCAGAGGAGGGCTGTACCGGTCACTGTACATAGCTTTAGGGAGCGGCAATCACGCTAGTAAGTGGAGGGGTGCAGGGAAGTGCAATGTGCGCAAGCAGGTTGATTGAGAGGCTGTTTGGGGAAGGGGACACTGGACCAACATAGAATTCTTTAAATAGAGGAAACAGGTGATTGGTGGAGTGGGGTGAACCACTGTACATCAGGGAATACTTTAAATCGAGAAAGCTATCAGGGATGGGGGAGCCACTGGACCATCAGGGTATTATAACAGTAATGGGAGATTGAGGTGATCTGCTACAGTTTAGCTGCTTTGCCTTTAGGGGTGGAGTCTTAGCACCCAGTTAAGAGGAGGTTTTCAAAGGTGGTAAACAATGACACTTGTGGGGCTGTTTACTGCCACCACAAACCTTTGAATATTCCACTCCAACAGTATGCATGAGGGCACAATGCAGAGATAGTTTTGCACCTTGGCACTTCCAGGTTTGCTGGGGCACTCCAGGGGCCTCTGGTTATGGCCCTACTCAGTGTGCTTGCAAAAACTACAGTTAGGGTCATATTAGTGTGGGTGCTAACCTTTGAATATCAGCCCTTATGACTTTGATATTCTTGTTATGAAGCATTTTGCAAGGGTGACAATCTGTTTACAATTAAGTAGATGTTTTGTTTCTCAAAATCTGAATTCAGATTGGTTAGAAAAATAAGTTATATTTTCATTCATATTCAAAAATATTTAATTTTATTTAGCATTGAAGTGTCTTTAAATAGAAAACAGGTGATTGGTAGGGTGGGGTGGGGTGGGTTGAACCACTATCTTTCTTCACAACAGTACAAAATTATTGACTGACCTGATTTGCTGCTTTAGGGCAATATGAAAACTTTGCCTGTGTCTTTGAGATTCATCACACAACCACCAGTTAATACAAGAGTAGTGAAGTCAGTAGACCATGACAATGGCAACCATGACACAGGCGCTTTCCAAAAGATGATTCATCCTGGCCTGTCCACAAGGCTACTGGGCAGGAGGGTGACCGGATTGAGGTCCATGAATATAGCGACAGGATGTTGCTACATGTATACCCACTTGGGGGGTATCGAACACGCTGAGTGATGGGCGGAAGGGGAGGTTGGGTTTGTAAGGCATAGTGTGGCAGTGAGCTGCCGAGTTGGCCCTGTGGTGTGGTGGGTGGATGGCAGACTAGGGTTGAGAGGGTGTTGTGCCCAGGTCTGGGTGCGTGTTCCTTTTGTTATACCCAGCCATTTTTTATTTTCCGATTTGCACCCCCCGACATTCACCCCCTGGAGTTGAGAATCCTCTAGTAGCTGTGTGTGGGGGCACAGCCCCCACATAAAAGCAAAAAAGGAAGTCCCTGGTGCCCTTTTGCTGTGCACCCAGAGTGTACATCACCGAAATTGATTTTTGGCAGTCTACACTCACGCTGACGACAATCGCCTTTCCACGATCACCATTAACACAAGGAACCATTATGTGTTGTTTGAGGAAATAACATACTGAAAGTAAACTTTCCCTGTGACTTTAGGTATTACGTTTGCATTATGAATTTGCTTTGGGCTAATAGTTTTATAGCGATGTGCCATCTCAATGCAGTCAGGCTACTTGAAATAAGCTGTTTACATGTTCTTTCTGAGCACCTTGTTGTGAACTTTTGGGCACAATTAGCTCAGAAAAATGAGCCACATACTTTCTAATAAGGTACATAGTTGGTCACAAAGTTTTTTATGAGGCTTGGAAGTATCTCAAGTTATTATATGAAAAGTCTTGGTCAGGAAGAGCTGCAATCAAGAAGTATATAGCAGGGCTAGGAAAAGAAATTTGGAGCACTTACTTTAGGCACATAAACCAAGCACTTACTGGAGGAATTTGTTTTATTTGTTTAATTTACTGGAGGCTTGGAAGCTGGTGAGGAAGTATTTCTTCACAGAAAGTTTGGTGGATGCATGGAATAGACTCCTAGCAGAGGTGGTGGGGGCAAATACAGTGGGATGATTCAAGCATGCATGGGGCATAGGGGAACCCTAGCAATAGGAATGAGGAGGTAAAGTCTGAGATCAAGTAGGGTCTGCAGCTTTAATTGTAGGCAGAGAAAATGTGTAGACTAGATGGGCCTAGTGGTCCTTATATGCTATCAGTTTCTATGTTTCTATGCTTGAGATGATGGAGTTTGATTTAATAATAACTGAGAAGCCATTTCATGGGGATTAACAACCAGGTGAAGGGCTGCATGGTCTGAGGCACAGCCAAGGGCCACCTCCAATAGCTGGTTGTTCATCACAGGAAATTATATTGCTTTTCTATTTTTTTGTTGCATTTGTTTTGAACAGTGATTTAGCGAATGGTGCAGCACAAGAACATTTCACATCATGGGTGCTGCTGCCACACAGTGTGGACTGGAAGTTGGAGCAATCATTTCCAAGAAATAAATGACTGATCCAGTAACCAATGAGAAGTCTTACTAGGATTATGAATATTCAGTTATACTTATAGTAGTTCTGTAGTATTCAAGTGGGATGCTTAAATGAATACTATATAGTGGTTGTGTAGTAATTCATTTCAATGCATATATGCAGGAAAGTGAATACTACAGTTTTATGTAGTACTCCAGTGATATTCATATAGTCTTCAAAATGAGTACTACACAGTAATTATTTAGTATTCATTCTAAGGAACACACTATTCAGGTAGCATTCAAACTAAATACCATGAAGAATTCATTTTGTACTCAATTTATAGTGTTTGCTGATTAGTTCTGAGGACTACAAATAACAAGCTCTGACAGAGCCACTATGACTATGAATGCATTAACTAGATAAGGGTGTTTCATGGGCTTAAACATAAGCATTTATTTATTTATTTTAAAATATCAGATTTACAAACCTTTGAGTCATAGACTCATTTACAAAGGCACTCGTCAAAACTAATACAAAGACAGCCCAGTTAACAAATCCAAAAACAATGACTCAGAGAGCAGACAGTTATAACAATCATTCACTGGAGATAAATGGGTAACAGTAGATAAACAGATTGCATAGTTTAGGTACACAGGCACCACATAAAGAAGACCAAAGCATTTCAAACAATGTACAATAGCCAAAGCAAATAGACATCAGGAGTCAAAGAGAAGCTTAGACTGTGCACATGAAGGCTGTTGCATACACTAACTGAATCAAAGTATAGTACATTGAGAAAGGGCATATTTAAGCAATAAGGCACATCGGAGTGTGTGTTATCATGTAATAACATCACTCCTGGAGTGGGTTGAAGCACGAGGTGAAGCTGAATAAATATTTATTTATTTGAATGTATTTATTTGATCCACTGGATCAGCAATATTTGTGCAAGCTGTGCCCAGTGCAGATTTTACAGCAGTGGTCCTGGTCTGGTGATCTGGGTTTTACCCATACCACACTGCATATGGCTTTGTGATATACTATACAGATGGCTGCAGAGTCTAACCCATTGAAGGCTGAAGTTTCAGAAAACCATTATGCTACAAATATCAAGACTCACTCCCTCCCTCACTCCCCAGTCACAATTAATCCTCTACCAAAGTCATGCTTAAATACTGGTGCCTCTACATCCACACCACTAAGTTTTTAATGCCAACATGCTTCTTCTGCTATTGTGAGTTAAACTCTTTGTTTAAAAACATTTTGTTGATAAATTTTTGTTTTAGTATATCCATGGTCAGAAAAAATGAATTTATAAAAGAAACCAAAATCCCCATTTATCAGTTTATTGAATCACAATACAGCATGTTATGAATTTTTCAGATTCTATGTGTAACCTACAGTAAGTCAAACAGAAATTAGACACAAATGCCTACCTATTTGCTAGTGAAGCAAATGTGGTTATTATCATTCAGTTGTAAACACCTATAGTCACAGCCAGGATTCAATAAAACAGATGACTGCCATAACTAGGGAGGCAGTATAGCATAATGGTTTAAGGCTCTTCTCTGTAAATCGGGAGATCTAGGTTTGAATCCCACAGCCCCCGCACAAATATGGAGTATCTTTTTAAGAAAGTATAAAACACTGTGAAATGATTTTAAAGCAGTGCACATGCTAAATCCTACTGCCACATTAAAAACATCATACACTATCTACTTACCACATGTAAGCTCAACTATATTAAAAAAATAATTCTAGGCACTTTTTTCCCCCTGGAGAGACACACTAAGCTGAAAGCTTGTTTACAGGTGTCCTGGGAGCACAAGGAAGTTAAGTGACTTGCACAGGGTCATGCAGTATGCAAGTGGGGGCTGTGGGAGTCAAACCCAGGTCTCCAGGTTTGTAGCTCAGAGCCTTAAACCACTGCATACTTAACCATTTACAACATGGTTACACTTATATATAATACATACTTCTCAAACTTGTAAGAAAAAATACACTTTATCATCAAAGTCTGTATTTTCCAAGTACTGTGCCCATGTTTATAATAATTTGAACCCCCCAAAAAAGTGCCCTGACATGAAACTGCATGTTTAACTGTGAAGACAATTAAAAATGGTACTTCTAAATGCATTATTAACACCAGTGCTTCATGATTAAAGGAGTAGTCCACCCAGAATGTGTAAAAACATGTTATATAGAGTGTTTTGATATGTATGTTAAATCCTAGTGTGTCCTTCCCTCTGTCTGCTATTAGAGTTTTTCCTAAAATAGCTTGCTAGCTGTATGGTAGTTTTATGACCCCTGGGGATCTCCATGACAACTAGTTTTATTGGCTTTCTTTCTCCTATGATGCCCCCGTCTCATGTGACAGTGATGTAGCCATGCCCTTAGATTTAGCATGTGTACTGCTTTAAAATTAGTTTAGCAACAGCAGAGCCTTGTAACTGTTCTTATCCAGGGAGCACAAATGTCAACAGTTAGTTTATCAGATACCTGAGAGCAAGCTAACTGGGGTTTCTGTAAGACAACAACTACTAAATATCTCTAATTCACTATTTTTGTTTTCTCTGTGCAGATAGCAGACAGAGAGAAGGACACACTAGGACTTAACATACATATCAAAACAATCTACATAACATATTTGTTTTTGCACATTTTAGGTGGACTACTTCTTTAAAACAATTTCAACCCCTCCCCCATGACATATTGCATTCCGGGAAGATTACCTTGGCAGTATGCTATAAAACAAACTGAAAAACAGGTTTAATGGAGTGAGTGCTGACATCCTATTTCTAGTGTCCATGATAAAATAAAAAATAGTTAAGATTTTTTTAAGTCAGCTCTGCTCAGAATAGCTTTTAAATCACCAATTGTTTTCTCGTTCAAAGTTTTCTAATACATCTCAACCGTAAAAGAAAAAATGCACTTTATCACCAAAGTCTGTTTGCAGCTTCCTACCACACACTCCATTTGTAAAAAAAAATGATCTTGTCACAGACCACAATCAGCACTAACTACTAACAGAATGCTGATACCTACATTTACAATTTAGTAAATACTTTTGTTTTATTTATTTAGTTGTTTTTAACCAGGTATAGCATACTAAGCTGAAAGCTTTTTTACAAGAGCAACCTGGGAGCACAAGGAGGTTAAGTGACTTGCTCAGGGCCACACAGTATGCATGTGGAAGCTGTGGGATTCAAACCCAGGTCTGGTCTACTGGATGTCACCAGATTTACAGCTCAGAGCCTTAGACCACTGTGTTATACTGCCTCCAAATCAAATTGAAATCTAACTGAGTGGGGTTTCTGTAAGAAAACAGCTAGAGTCTGTTAAGTATAGCATTTTATAGCATTGATGATCTGGGCAGTTAGATCTGGGTTTGAATCCCACAGCCTCCCCCCCACAAAAAAAAAGAAAATTTTCTTACAGAGCTAGATGTATGTCTAGGTCTCCTTCTGAGGCCCCAGGTGGCTCTGATAATCATTTGTTCCAAAGGATTTTGAAGTCAGTTTGAAGGCATTAAATAGCTTCTGTTCTGTTCTCCACTGCACAGGCATGTCTGTTGGTTGATAAGGTCCCAAACTAGTGTATCTGGTTACAGCATGCTAGATCTATCTCATGCCCCTCCCACACGAATCAGATTGGGGTGGAGGTGGATCTTACTCCAACAAAAAAAAAAACAACTAATGCTGCCTCCCACTACTCAGGTTCCAGTTCTTGTACCACCCACTTAAGAATGAAAATAGTACCCTGCAACCATTGACTATCATGAAAGCGTATTTATTTGAGGGTGGAAAACATTGCTTGGAGGAGGGTAAGTTGGGGGACACTATTTATACCTTCAGTCAGTTCCACAGACAGAAAACATGACATCACTCCTTTCGTACATGCAATACTCCTGTAGGCTCTGCCCACAGTCATAAAAATATAGTCTTCCCTAATTTAAATATTTTGGCTTCTGGGCATAGAACCTATGCACAACTGGAACACTAGGGGCCAGATTCCAAGACATATGTTGCAACTTGCCGGTGCTTGCGAGTTGCAATATATGCCGCTACACCAGGGACCCTGCGCCAGATTCCAGAACAGGCATAGTCCCTGGCGACTACATTCTGCCACTTGCAGCACCTCCAGCATTGAGTCACAAGAAGGGTGCTCCTACACAGGGTGCCACAAGCTGAATTAGCTTCCTCTGACAGGGCGCAGGTACCGCATGGCACTGCCTTCCCCAATGCCCTTCTCCCTGATACCATAGCAATGCCTCACAGGGCTGGAGGGGGTGGGGAGCCACAGGACTACCATGGAGTGCTTGGCATGCATGCGAATAGTGGCATGTCGGTTCACCGGGGACATGAATGGCCCTGTGGGGCAATATCCAGGGATGGGGGTGTGGGGTGCCAGCAGCCCCCAGAAGGCTGCCCTGCCACAGGAAGATGGGTGGGTGCCTATGTGGGACCATGGGGGGTGGCTGTTGGGACAACAGGCACAGAGATGCACCCCAGTGGGTGTAGGGTGCAGATAGGGCAGCTAATAGCTGGTCTCACTGTACTTAGACCACTGTCTTCCAGGTCAGTCTTGGAATAGCACATTTGCTATTCTGTCTACCACCCTCCTGGAATTGGGCATAGCTGCTGCCATTAACTCCCTTGCACCATGTCACAGGAGATTTATTGTGTATCCGGTGGTGTAGTGCACCTTTGGTGCAGGCAGTCTGTGCCATGTAGCAGGCTGCCTTCTGGAATACCAGTCAGTGTAACTCGAGGTGCAAAGTGCTACTTGCACCATTGGGTTTGGCGCAAGTCACTTTGTGACATGCATAACCCATTCTGGAATCGGGCCCCAGATGTTGATCACTACTAAGCAATATCTGAGCACTATATGAATTTGTTTTTTTGAATACTAAATGGGTGACAAATGAAGATATTCTAGTTTGGTGAAGGCAGGAAGCAGATGGTAATGGTGGAAGAGCACTACTCAGAGTTCAGAGGTGTTCTCAACAGCATCTCAGGGATCACTATTGGGGCCACTGCAGTTTAACAAGTTCATTAATGAAGCTGTGATCAGCAGGTTGTTTCTATTTGCTAATGACACTAAGCTGACTTGGGCATTGAACTCCCTTGAGGATGTGGACACAGTTTAAGGGGACCGGAACACATTAACTGATTGATCAGAATATTGGGGCCTTGAATTCAAAGTAGCCAAATGCACAATTGTGGTAAGGCCTTCACACTGCATGGGGCTTCTCTTGTTTTTATTGACCAGGAAAGTAGGGCTAAGAAATATTTGCTATTTTTAGCCCCATCCTCGTGGTAGAGGAAGTCCTGATTGATACTGAACCAGGCTGAGCCATTGCAGTAGAGGAGGAAAAGGGCATGGGGATTATAATAAACAAGGGGATAAAACAGGATAAGAAGTATGTGGCTGCAGTTAATAGGGCTGGCAGAAGTCTGGCATGGACCAAAAGGGAGTGGTCAAAGGAGTAGGGGAAGTAATTCTGCTACTTTACATGGCCTGATTAATCCCCACTGCAATAACTCATGCAGTTCTGGGTTCCTCAATACTAAAGATGCAAAAAAAATAAATACAGTGGGAAAAGATTTATGAGAATGTATCAGTTAATGAAATGTGGGACATACTTAAGCACCATATTTCAGCCATATGTGAGAAATGCATTAAGAAAAAAAAGAAATATAACAATAAAGATTTGAAACCAAAGTGGCTCTCAAATAAAATAAGAAAAAGCATTAAATAAAACATAAAACCTATATGAAACGTATTAAAAAAAGGACAGAGGAAACTTGGGACAAATTTAAAATATCACAGAAACATTGTAAAAATCTAATAAAAAGACGGAAACAAAACATGGAAAAGAACTTGCTGGAGGAGCAAGAGAAGATGATATGCAACAGTTTTATAGCTATGTGAATTCACTCTGGAAAACCAATAAATGTCTATGCACACTTGTCATAGATGGTAAAATGGGAAATGACCCAACAATCATGGCTAAAATCTTTAATTCTTACTTTGTAACAATGTTTTGTCAAAAAACCACAACACACCACCATTTAAGAGTAACCAACAACAAAAAAACCTATGCAAATAACAGAGAAAATTATAGAGGAAAAAATAAACAGGCTCAAGAATATATTCTCCGCCAGACCAGATAATATGTCAGATACTGTATTAAAGTGCTTGTCCCCAGAAATAGCTAAACCATTGAAACATATATTCATATGTTGTGACTGAAAATAGTCATGTCATGGCTATGGTACTTACCTGGTTAACAAAAACTAAATAAATAAATAAAATTACTACAGGAAAAGCAGGTGCCACAGGACTTGTTGGCTGCCAGTGTGGTCCCTATTCAGAAGAAGGGGGATAGAGCAGATCACACAAATTACAGAAAAATTAGTCTGACATCTGTTCCTGGGAAGCTACCGGAGAGCTTAATAAAGGATGAAATAAAAACGCATCTCGAAAAAAAGTGGTCAGTTGGATTATGAGCAGCATGGGTTTCAGGCAGGAAGTTCATGCGTTACTAACCTGTTATGTTTCTATGAAAAAAAATCCTCGGCATTGGACAGTGGGAAGCCAGTGGATTGCATATATCTGGACTTTGCAAAGGCCCTTGACAAGGTACGCCATAATGACATTATCAACAGCTTAATGGATATAGAACTGGACATAGGGATAGTTGGGAGGATTGATGCCTGTTTAGCAAATAGAACCCAGCAGGTATGTATAAATGGATACTATTCCCCACCTATATCAGTGAAGAGTGAGGTGCTGCAGAGGTCAGTTTGGGTCCAGTCTTATTTTAGGGTATTCATATCCACTATGGGAAAGGAAACCATAAACTGGTTGAGTAAATATGCAGATGACACTAAACTCACAGGGATCACAACCCAGGAGGAAGATGTCATGGCAAGACAAAAAGATTTGGATAAAGTAAGTGACTGGACTGAAATAAAAGGGATGAGTTTTAACATAGATAAATGTTGTGTCATACATCTGGAGAAGCAGAGCAGAATGGCAACCTGTTCCTTAAATGGTCAAAACTTAAGCCACTTGGAAGAAGAAAAAGATCTAGGCATAATTATTGATAATAAACTAACATATGGAACACAAGGTAAAAAAACACATTAGTAAAGTAAATAGCCTGTTGTGGGCCATAAAAATAAATTTTAGAAGCAGAAATCAGGAGGTGATCATGCCACTCTATAGTGCACATGTGAGACCTCTGCAGGACTATGGTAGCCTTATGTGGGGCCCAATTTCCAGGGGGATATAGACGGATTGGAGCGGGTGCACAGGAGGGCCACAAAGATCATTTATGACTTAAAGGATAAAATGTACAGGGAAAGACTTCAGGATCTAAATCATATGTCCTTGGCGATGAGAAGGATAAGGGGTGACCTTTTACTGTGCTACGATGTAATGCAAGATGCCTACCTAATAATCAAGCTACAATTAGAATTTAAAAATAACACCGTATGCACTAGGGGACAATTACTACAGTTACAACCTAAAAAATGTAACACAAATAAAAGAGGTGCTTTCTTTATGCAAAGAGTGGTGTCCCCCTGGAATGGATTGCCTGAGGAGGTGATCATAAGTAAAAATAAACAACAGTTTAAATGACAGTCGGATAATTGCATTTTGGATCATAACATTTTACAGTACTATGGGTAACAGGACAGGAGCCTTTCCAGTGGGCTTATCACCCCCTTCACTCCTAATTTCCTCATTATGAACCTTAGTATGAAAAGGACACTGAAGCAATCAAGAGGGTGCAATGCTGGGCCATCAAAATGATCAATGGTATGAGGTGTGTAAGAGTTCTGAGTAAAGGTTGGGGGCCCCCTAACACATACACCCTGGATAAAAGGAGGCTGTGAGTGGACATGATCTCAGCCATTTATATACTCATGTGCATTGACAAGACTGAACAGTTTTGGATGTTTGATCTGATGTCATGCAGCATGATCCATGCCTTGAAGCACAGATACAGTAAATTCAGAGGTAACACTGAAAAGTCATATTTTTTTCCCAGAAAAACTTGTAAACATGTGGAACAGCCTACCAACAGACAGTGGACAGGCTGTATCACAAATCTGAACACATTTCTACATACCAAGGATTCACCAAGCACCCTGGATAGTAGGGTGGGTAAGGAACCCATAGAAATTGATATGCATTTGTACAGCATACTTACTGTATTTCTACACTTCTATGAGACAGGAGAGGAGGACATGATGGACCTAGGGTTCCTTCCTGCCTGAAATTAATATCTTACTATGTTAGCTGCAAAATGGATAGAAGCATGACCTCACTACTGTAGAAATTAGTTATTCTATATTCAATCAATCAAAAAAATCAAAGTTTATTGGAGGGCAAATTCAGAGCAAGAGCTCTCTTTTTCAATTGTGTCCAGTATACAAAGACAAATACAGCATGGAACAGTAAGAAATTACATACAGTTACATCATATGTTCACAGATGGCAAGAATTTGTTACAATAAGTGCACAAAGGAGGAAAAGGATCAACCATAACAGTCACAGTAGCTATGCAGCAACCTACTTGAACATGTCTTGAACTGGGTAAATGGCACTATGTTAGTCATCTGCAATGTCTTTCTAATGGACTCCCAGGTGCGTGGGTCCATAGTTGCAAGATTGTGCTCCCTGGCCTTCATATGAAATCTGGGCCAGGTAAAATTTAGCAGCAAGGAGGATCTGTGATTGTAGTTGTTGAGAGATTTGGAATTTAGTTTCCTCAGCAGGTAGGACTGGACTGAGTTTGTGATGAATTTATATACAAAGGTATATCAGTGGGTTTGTCTCAAACATGATTAGTAGTTTTAGATGTTGACAACCTCTGATTGGCTGGGGATCAAACCAGACACCGAGATCCAATTTGCAAAAGAAAAATAACCCTATTAACAATTTTACATATATGATATTATGGTGGTTACTTGTTATGTCCCTAATGAAACCAAATAACTTACTTTACCTAGCTAAATATGTTAAACTGGTTGCTTAAATTATCACTAAACAATCTATTTGACTGGACATCTCCTTTATATAGAAGATTCTTTCCTTAGATCCCTATTAACTTGTGATATTCAGATTAGTCTTGGTCCAACAGTTTATCTAGCCCACCCTTTTCTTACTTGTATGAATCAAAATTAAATACTATAAAGTGTCTGAAATCTACCCATATGAATGTTCATAGCAGTTTAACTAAGAAATAAGATTTGAGTCCTGGATGCCCTTTCTAAACTTGACATCTTACTGTATGCATTAGTAAGACTTGGCTGAAACTGTAAAACTTTGTTCAGTCTGCTCTGCTCTGCAGATTTTAATCAGTATGGGACTAACAGCAAATCCAAAATTTATGAGTCACTCATCAAGTAAATGAAAACTAACTCAACTGATTTTCATTCTTCCTAAGCTCGCCAACATAAATTACCACCATGCTGTTCTAGACTGGTTCTTATCAAATAGACAAGAGTAATTGTTTGTGCAGACACTTTTCCAGAAGCGACAATATTAGAGAATATGATCAGATAAACTGTCTATGGACAGCTTACTCCCCTAGAGCTTCTAAGAGAATTCTCCAGTTTGAGGATTTCTCAAAAATCAGTCTGATACCTTGTTGAATTATTTGTATTTTATAGACTGGCCTGATCTGAGCATAACTATCAGTACAACTTCAACACTGCCTATTTTGTAGACAAATTTACAGAAATTCAAACTAAGCATGCCCCTTTCATCAGCCATAAACATTGAGCTTCTGCTACTAAGGGGTTAAATAGAGACAGTTTAGCCCTTATAAAAAATAAAGGTAAGTATAGGTACATAGTTCAAAAAAATCAATATTCCAAAAAAATCAACCCAGCATTCTGATTGAAGAGAATACCAAAAAATGGAGAATTAATGTAGCAGCAAGAAATGGAAGCAGACAAGGAAAATCTACTGCAACAACTAAATGCTTCAGCTGGGAAATGAGAACCCTCATAGATTTTGGGCCAATATCAAAGACTTCATGGATCTAAAACAAAATTACCAATCGAATGATATTGTTATTCACAGTGCAAGCTGTAATAATCCTGTCACAGTTGTGACACCATTCTTAGTAAGCTCCTTGATTTAACCACATATAATTCAATTTCTAACAATTTACCAGGCGAATGACCAACTTCCCTTGTTAATATCTCACAATTTAACCTTTCCTCCTCTATACCGAAAGGTGGTCAGAGCTGCAGATCAATATAAGTTTCTATCAAATGCAATGCCTGACAAAAACTAAGGCTTTGATGGCTAGGAGCTTAAACTATTCAAATGAGCAGTATGTTCCATATCAGCTCCGCTAATCGAAATCATTACTCTGTCTCTTGTGTTGGGAGTGGTCCCTGATATTTGGAATACTTCTAATGCTGTTTTTTGTTTTCAAATCCAGTGATTCCAAAGTCTTTAATAATTATCACCCAGTTGCTGTTCTGTCTACATTAGGCAAATGGCTTGTAAAAAACAGTGTCTATCCAACTAACTGAGTATAGGGACAATACAACATTTTGGTTAAATCTCAGCACACATTTAGAATAGGTGCCTGAACATTGAATACCTAGGTCAGGCTCAACAATGATATTATCAATGATATGGATAAGGGTATGCTGATGGGTGCACATTTTATAGATCTGACCAAGGCGCCTGATTATGTTAAACATGTGCTTCTTTGTGACAAGCTCTCTGACATTGGTATCACTCACCCTTCTTTTAAATGGTTTGAAAACTATCTTGCTGCCAGGAAGCACCAAATTAGAAATGACTAAATTTTTACTGACATTGCCTATGCAGTGCACCCTCGATTATCTGCCCACTTTCATAAAAGAAAAATTGGGTGGATAATCGAAGGTGCTGTATCATTGAGGATGGTGGATAATAAGGGCAACAGACTAGCAAACATTTTATAGAAACAAAAGCTGGCAGATAATCAAGCATGGTAGATAGCAGGGTGCTGGATAATTAAAGGAATAGGTTTCACAATGTTCAATCCAAGGCCTTCTGTTTTTTATTTCTTTATTCATTAATTGCCTTTCCCTTGTCAGTGTCAACTGTAATATTCTACATTATGCAGATGATTTAATTATAGTAGTTCCAAAAACCTGACTCACCTATGTTGTCATATTAATCATGACTTTGGTGATATTTGTTTCAATGTTTGGTGAATAGAGTAGTGCTTGTGTACACTGTAACAAACCTTGCCCTTTCTCTATTCCCAATCTTGGTTGGTAAGTCAGGCAGCATGTAGGGAATAGAGGACCTAGTACCAAGGGTGGGCAGAGAGCCAGAGGATGAGGAGGTGGAGGATGGGAAGGATGGTTGCTGCTTTGTACATGCTAAGTGGAGGCTGCTGGGAAAGGCTGATTTTTATTTAGGATGTGGGAAGAGCTAATTCCCCACATTGAACCTCTGGCTTCAGCCCTCCCACTCAGTGTCTGGTGAACAGAATACTGCTTGTGTATATTGTAACAAACTTTGGCTTTTCTCTGTTCCCACCCTTGGTAGATAAGGCCTATAAAGATTAGCTCCTCCAACCCACAGACAACATGACCAGTAGAACACAGAAGAGGAAACAACTCCAGTAGAGGAAACCTTTGCAGATCCATGGTTACTAACTTGCTGGTGCTCTGAGAAAGCTAAGAGTAAATGATCCAAAATGCTTCTCTGATTTCTGCTTTTGGGTTAGTTATGGAAGTTTCAAAGGCTGATGAAGTTGATCTTCCCAAGTCTCTTAATGATGTGTACTGGAATGTCATTTCATGATGCTGAAGTAGCTGCTCCAATCCAGAATGAATGTCCTGAGAGTGAATATGGCTTAAGTCCAAGTCTATCAAGAAGGGTTCTAACATGATCCAGGAACCATTTTGTGGACATGGGTGATTGCATGCCAGAGGTTACCAGAAGTTGTGATGGGTCAGAGTATGAGTGGAAGAACATGAGTTTATCAAGATGAGCTACTGGACACCAGTTATTACAGGATAAGTAAAAAAAAAATGTGACCTCCTTTGTGTAATCTGTTTTTGAAGATGGTAGTGACAGGGTAACAAAATCAGCCCCTTTCTGTAGACTGGTTATCCTAAGGATGCTGGTAGGGAAGGATGACGAGGCAGTAAATTCTCCAGGATGCAGGAATCCATAGAAAGCTAGACAAATAGCAGAATAAACCTTGATTTTTTGAGATAGAATCAAATGGATCTAAGTTCAATAACTCCAATATGTTTCTCTTTATGGAGCCATCTATGGGGAGAGGATGAGGAGTTTAGCAATTGACGATCTTTGCCCAGTAGCAGAAGTTTAACTGGGGAATTAGAAAACACTGAAGGAGAGGATGGATTTAGACTATGAGGAAAATAATTGGATGCCTCAAAAGTATTGTCTAATAGTTCCATATGACACTTTTGAGGCTTGATTACAAAAGGTTAGAATTGCTAGTACAAGTTCCATGTGAACAGAAATATTCTTTGAGGACTGCTACATACAGAATAAGCAATACTTTTCCATACGTAGAATTTGTAGCTCTGGTTGACGGAGCTAGAGTGGCCTACATGATGGTACTGGATTGTTGGTGATAAAATGTTAAATCATTTTGAGGTTGCTGAATGAAGGAAGTTGGGTCATAACTGAGTCTGCTGAAGGACTGAGGTGATAAAAGATCTTTATTGATGATATCCTCTGTGGGATGGTTATCAGAAAAGATGGCTACTGTCTGAAGGGACCTGTGATGATCACATAGGAAGATGGCTGTTACAACAGGGTAAATCTTGAAGAGAGGGGATGTGGATGAAAAATTACAAAGCATGGAAATGTCTGAAGGCCAGGGAACAATGATCCAAGATTGTTCAAAGATGGCAGCATAGCCATTTGTTGGGGATGCATTGGTGTAGATTCTGGAGTGCAACTCAGGAGAAGGGTCCTTGTAGGACACTGAACAGCCATTCCAGGAAGCTAATGAGTGATCACATGGCTAGATATGATTTTGCAACAGCTGTGATTTGGAGATGATAGTGCAATTCAGATACCAATGATGCCAGTGTCAAGACATAGGAAATTAAGGACTGACCTTGAAGAACTATCCTCATGGTAAAGATGAGGTATCCCAGGAGGAAAAGAAGTTCATGTTTTGTGCAAGGGGATTGGTTTGAAAAATGACTTCACTAGAACTTGGATACAGTGCAGTTTATCAGGAGGTAAACAGCTTCCATAGGGTCAGTATCCAATATTATGCCAAGGAATTTGAGGAATGTTGCTGGAATTGTGGTTGTTTCTTTGAAGGGAGTAACTGAGAGTTCTTAGAGCAGCCAGATGAGAGCAGTAATACCAGCTGTGGGAGAAGAATCTGGCAGAACAGTCAGAACAAAGTTCTCTAGTCAATGAATAACTGCTGTACAGCAATAAACGTTAAGCAATGCTTAAAAAGAACTTCAGCAAAATGTCAAAAGCAGCATACTGGTTTGCAGCTGAACAGAAGAGGAACAGCAAAGGAGTAGTGGGCCTCCCAGAACCATCTATACAGATACAAGATAGATGGAGCAACTGGTAACAGCTGAAATTCAGTCGCAACAGCAGTGTATGGAAAGCCAGGAACCAAGGCCAAGGCAATTCAGTGGTTGGTAAGGCATCAATGAAATGAGCAGAAGAGAGGAATAGCCATCAGAGGGATTCAAGGAATTGATGCCGGGGGAGGATGAGGACTAAGGTGTGGTTGGTTGACAATGAGATGCATCTTGCCAGAAAAATCCAGTGCAACACCTACAGGACTGATTTGAGATGTAGGAGATGGTGGGTATAGAAAAGGACCCAGGAGTAATCCCTGTTGAAGTTCCTTTTGAAACAGCAGATAAATGATGGCATGGTCCGTTACAGCAGACTGAAGAGAATGACTTTGGAAGGCATCAGAGGGGAGCCCTAAGATGTCTGTGTGAAGACCATATAAAAGTCAAAAGTATGTGCCACACAAAAGAAAGAAGTCCAAGTCCTCATGACTAAAAGGAAAAGAAGAACTGATCATGGCGCAACAGAGGCTGAATGCCAGAATGAATGCAGACACCATCAAATTCCTCTGGATCCTAGGAGCATTGTCTCCAATATCTGAGAAAGGCACTGCAGGAGATTCCTTTATCTAGCATCCAAGTGCCGGAGCAGTGAGGGCTGTGACGCAAATGGAGAATGTGCATGTAGGAGAGTACCCAGAGTAGCATGGATGTCTGTAGCATGGCTGGTGGATGGGATAGCACTTCTACCACTGCCATACAGGATTGCAGGCTGAAAACTGAAGAGGAGAGCAGAGCCAGGATTTCCAGAAAGTCAGAAAATGGAGATATTCTGGTTGAGAAACAAGCAGGCTGGGACTAGGCTCCTGAATGGGTTGAAACATAGAAGGTAGGACAATTATATAATTCCAGGAGGTGGGCTGAAGCTGAGTGCTGAATGCTCCATCATCAGTAGTTTTGCCATGAGGTGGGGAACAGTCTGATCTTGAATGAAGAAGTTTGGTGTGAAAGCCCATATATGGGCAGGGAAGTGTAGAAAGATGGAGGAGACCAGTAGGACCTCCACTGCGGTTTAGAGGCACAGTGGCTATAGACATAGAGGAGGGCAGGATGCCAACACATGCTGTGTGGTGTGCTGAGAGCCACAGGGGAAATTCCAAGAGCTAGGGCCAGGCAGTGAATTGAATGAAATACCCAGGTATGGGAGATGCTGAGCTAATAGTTATAGGGTTCCAACCTCTGACTGGAGAAGGTGAACCAGAAACTCATTCTGTAGAACCGACAGAACTGAAACTAATGCAGAAGTAGAAAAGGATGATAACTGAATGAAACAAGCTTCCATCCCTGGTAGACAGACAAGCCTATCTGCACTTCAATACCTCACAAGGTAGAGTTAGGGAAAGAGGCTGTTAGACTGATGGTGTAGCCTGTAACTGGATGAAAACAGGATCTCAACCCTGGTAGACAGGGCAAGCTTACATGCACTGCAATACCTCACAAGGTAGAGTTAGGGATGGAGGCTGCTGGATTGATGGTATGGGTTGTAACTGAAGGAAACAGGCTCCAACCCCAGTGAACAGGGCAAGCCTGCCTGCACTGCAATATCACATGAATTACAATTAGGGACATAGGCTGCTGGACTGATGGTACATGTTATAATTGAAGGAAGCAGGCTCCTATCCCTGGTAGACAGGGAAAGCCTACCTGCACTGCAAAACCGCACAAGGTTGAGTTAGGGACTGAAGCTATGAGACTGCTGGCTTGATAGTATAGGTTGTAACTGAAGGAAACAGGCTCCCATCCCCAGTAGATGGGGCAAGGCTACCTGCACTGCAATATTGCATGAGGTACAGTTAGGGACACAGGCTGCTGGACTGATGGCACAGGTTATAACTGAAGGAAGCAGGCTCCTATTCCTGGTAGACAGGGAAAACCTACCTGTACTGCAAAACCGCACAAGGTTGAGTTAGGGACTGAAGCTATGAGACTGCTGGCTTGATGGTATAGGTTGTAAATGAAGGAAACAGGCTCCCATCCCTGCTAGATAGGGCAAGCCTACCCACACCGCAATACCTCACAAGGTAGAGATAGGGACGGAGGCTGTTTGACTGCTGGTATGGGCTGAGCAATGAAAAAGCAGCTAGCCACTGCTGTAGCAGAAAATATAAGCAGAGTAGAAATGATTAGCCATAGGAAGGGGAAAAGGAGCAGGAAAAGGAGTAATAAGAACAGCAAGAAGGAGGACAAAACATACACTGCTGACAATAGAAAATTGAACAAAACTGAAAGTGTGGCAAAATAGAAATGCTAAGAGGACAATGGGGTATGTATAGCTTTTAACTAGGCCCTTAATGAGTGGTTGGGTATTGCACTCATTTAAACATAAGTTCTGAAGTCAGGATTGGCACCCATCAGGGGATGGTAGTGCAAAGTGATAAAGATCAATGGTAAATGTAAGCAAAACTGCTGTTTGGGACACTAGGTGGGTGGCTATGAAATAGCTGGGTGAATGGTGGAATTATATGTAAGGAAAAACAACTAAAAGTTTCATGAGGGGACAATGGAAGTGCAGTCTGATCTGGGTTCTAAGATAGACATAAATCAGCCAGCTGTGAGCACTACATCAGTGGTACAGTTTAGCTAGATGCATTAGTTAAATGTGAGACTTACTAGGGAGCCACAGACTGTGATCCTACCCATTGGTTTTAATTAATGCAGCTGGTTCTGTATAAAAAGTAACATTTAGTACTTAAACCACCAGTGCTAGTTGCTCCAGAAGCCTCCCGAGACATTGAATGAATTGGCTGTGCATGGATTGCCAGGTGGAGGAGTAGAGTTACGAGCATGTGTAACCCAGATGCTCTTGCACAAATGGAGCAGCAGCACCAACAGGAGCAAAATGTCCCCCTAAAAACAGGATAACTGGACAAAATTAACACAGAAGAGGTAGCAGTGTGGAAAAACAACTGGGAAGAGGCAGGAACAGGGAGGGAATGGAGGGGGGGAACAACAGAAAAAAGATGGGAAGTAGGAATGGCAGGGTGAACAGGCACAACAGAAACAAACAGGATACAGAAGGCAAGAAGGAGTGAAAAGTGGAGGGGGCAGAAAGTAACACAAAATGGGCAGGTAAAGGAAGAAAAGAGGGTGAACGTACAGAACACAAAACCAAGATGAAAACCCAGAACAGACAAGAAAGCAGGCAAGGAGAGAAACAGCAGCAAAAGAGGAGAAAACCCAAAGAGGCTCAGCCATACAAGCCATGCAGGAGCTCAGAGTGTTCAAAAATGATTGCTTTGAACATGCTAAGTGTGGGCTGCTGGGAGAGGGTGACTTGTTGTCATATTAATCACGACTTTATTAATTATTTGTTTCAGTGTTTGGTAAATAGAGTAGTGCTTGCGTATACTGTAACAAACCTTGGACTTTCTCTATTCCCAAACTTGGTTGGTAAGCCAGGGAGTGTGCGGGGAATACAGGGCCTAGTACCAAGGGTGGGCAGAGTGCCAGAGGAGGAGGAGGAGGAGGATGGGGAGGATGGTGGCTGCTTTGAAAATGTGAAGAGTAGGCTGCTAGGAGACGCTGACTTTTATTTAGGATGTGGGAGGAGCTATTCCCCCACACTGAACCTCAGGCATCAGCCCCCCCTTAAGAAATAATTATATAAATGTTTTCATGCTGTGCTCATAAAACTACCCATGTGATATGCGTGCTGCAAGCATGATTTAAATGTTAAATTGGAACCGATTGCATGCACGTGGCATGCATGCAAAAAGCAAGTGGTCACTGATAACTGCACACAAAAAAAATCAAGTGACTTGCTCAGGATCACACAGAATACAGGTGGAGGTTGATGAGATTCAAACATAGGTCTTCAGGCCTCCAGGACTCCTGGTTTACAGTTCAGCGCCTTTAACCACTAAGCTATACTGCCTGCATACATATGTCTCCCTTGTACTTCAATACAAACCTACATATATCTGCATGCATGTGGCATGCTGATAGCAACCTGCACAGCTGAACTGTAGCACACATGCCAATAGAAACAGATGTGATTCTTCCCACCCCCAGTACACACACACTTACCCACAAAACTACTTAATTATTTCTGTCTGACCTGTACTCATACTATTTTCTCTCCATAGTTTTGAATGCTTCCACGCAAACTGACTTTAAGGTGCAAACACAAAAATAGCAACAACTTAACCCCACTCACATGGCCAGTCCCCCCCCCCATGCACACACACTCTGCAGCAGGTGCGACCACACTGCTACAGACAACCCACCAAGTAAAAGTTGAGAGTCTCTTATGTGAGTACTAGGAAGCCAGAGGTAAGAGTCTTTAAGAGATGATGTCCATGGGTCAGAGTGCTGGGGCATACACCCTTGAAATAAATTGAGTTATTTTTTATTACTATTTTATACAGTATGATTGTGAGTTGAAGAATAATGAAGGTCACTGTTCTACAAACCAGGCACTTGTTAATCAACCAGTGGCCTTCATTAGTCTCCTGCTCTCCATCAATAATGTATAAAATAGTAATAAAAAAATACCCTCATTCATTTCAATGGGACACGGCCCTGTACTCTCCCTTGCCCTTTGTCATAATATACCTGAGTGTGAGGATGTGGAGGTCAGCTTAACTGGGGGAGCATAAGCCTGACTATAATGGGGTTCCAATGCAAGGGACAGCCCTCATTTTACCCAAAAAAACTGTTCTGCCCCTCATCCATCCCTCTTAGAAAACATGCTGCTCACACAGAAATTGTCCTGTAAATTTAGACGTTGTAGCAGGGACGCCATTTCAGATTTCAGCATGTGGAAGCCAACAATCAGTGGAGGCCAAGTGCTAGTTAGTCCCTAGGCAGCAAGCTCTGAAATGTCTAGAATGTGTCTAAAAGGTAAAACTTATTTGTTGTGACTGAAAAGGGATATGCAAATCAGGAAAAATTCAAATGTATAAGATTCATCTGCCTATTACCCCAGAGCAGTAAATCCGATTTGGGCTTAAACCCACCCAGTTACTAACTATTTTTTTTCCTGGCTGAAATTCTGATCCTCCCCCCAGAACAAACATTGTCCCAATCTCTCTCCAAAACTACATTCCATTCAATACCTATCCCATATGGGTTGAGAAGCCGCCCAAAGGCACAGAAACATGAAAACACATCAATATTTCAGTCTTTACTCCTTCCCCAATCCCCCTGTAAAAAAATGTTTTACTTTTACATACCTAGCCATCTGGCCAGAACCTGTAGCCTAGCCCAGTGTACCACCAGCCCAGTTTTTCAGTCTGCTCCTCCTCTGTCTTCTACCAGAAGCTGGATTCTTGAACCAACTAGCCCAGGTCCCCAACATGGTCTGCGATCAAGTCACCACACCACCCAAACCTGCCTAACCTGTGTTGCTTACTTGGCTGCTGCAGCACTGCACTAGTCAAGGCCTATGAAGGCTGCCCACAGCACTGTCACTGCTGCTGTGAGGCCTAGCTTGCTGCTGTGGTGGGCCTGCACTGTTTTTTTTGTGAGACAAGCCTAGTAGAGTAAATAGGTAGCCTAGTCTCAAGTTGGCTTCTAGCTCATCCCAGCCCCTTCAGCCACCAAGGCAGACAGAGACTCATTAAGAATAAACCAACAAAAAATATGCACCCCAGCACTGCTATTCAGAGTTCAGTGCTCACCAACTCCTCCAAGCTGTCCTGTGTAACCTGTCTACTCAAAGGCAGAAAAGACAGAGTCCCACTCATGTGACTCATGTGCTCTTGCTTGGCTGGAGCTCCTCCACGTCATGTGTGATGGTGCCGCCATTAATAGATGGAAA
Organism: Neoceratodus forsteri; assembly: GCA_016271365.2. Lineage (NCBI taxonomy): Eukaryota > Metazoa > Chordata > Ceratodontiformes > Ceratodontidae > Neoceratodus > Neoceratodus forsteri. The sequence continues at coordinate 417,903,883 of JADMNL010000022.1, read as the reverse complement.
GAGTGGACAACACAATGTAGACACAGTCGAGTCAGGAGTGCACCTGCAGTGTGAGCACAACACAGACCAGGGGGGGCACTTATTGTGCAAAAAAAGTAAATCAAAATTTAATGCAATTATTGCCACACCATAAGAACAACCTAGGCACAAATGCAGGGGGTGGCAACTGCCCCCCTCTGCCCTATCTAAATGGTACCCCTGCTTTATGGTAGAAATTAATTATCTGGGGCTAACATCAGTACAAGTAAATACAAGGGTTTGCAAAATGTACTAAGGTACTGTATCTCCATGTTTCAGGATGTGTCCTGATCATCGTGAGGGTTAGTGTCCATCATTGAGTCTCATTTTGAGTGTCCATGTCCCTCATTTCAGTGAAAGAATGTAAGGTATGGTGCATGCTTCCAAGACATTACTCGGCACAAAGAGTGCTGAGCATGGACATTGTGTATACGCTCCATACAGAATGACAAAAGGAAAGTAAGTGAGCCATAACAGTCATGGAGAAACACATTTGTAGCACTAAATATGCATAAAGGGATTTGCATTGTCCAAAATGTAAAGTTCAGGCTTCATAAAACAGAGGCCCCTCTTCACATATCTGACATGGAAGATGTTGGCTGACTATATCCTAGGCATTTATTTATTTATTTATTGCACTTTGTTGACCTGGTAGGGCAACTGGGACTAGAAGTCCCTTTTTCAGGGGTGACTGGAGGGGAAGGGAGGATACAGATGGTAAGCAACTAAAATTGAACCAGATTAAGCTGTTGGTGGTATTTTTAGTGAATGGAGGAAATTTGGCCAGGACACCAAGGAAATCCCCTACTCTTTTCAATAAGTGCCATATGATTTTTAACATCCACCTGAACTACTACCAATCCAGGCAGATGGGACCTAGGTTTAACGTCTCATCTGAAAGATAGCACCTTAGAAGTGCAGCACCCCCCTCATGCTGCACTACAGTGTCAGTATTGGGATATTAACCCAAGCGCCAGATGTGGGAACTGAACCCACAGCCTTCTGATCTCCTGGCCTCAGAGGTGAGCGTGCTACCTACTGAGCCACTGACACTGACATATTTTAATGCAGTAAGTAAACAATGCTTTACAAATTAATAACAATTTAATGACAAAAATCAAAAGCCATTAAACAACTTGCAAAAGGATCAGAATTAATGAGTACACCTAATTTTAATGGGAAATCAATGAAAAGGGTATTTTAATGGCTTTAATTGCTAGCAGTGGCATAAGAAATAGAAACAGATGTGTTTTTTAGATGAGATTTGCACCAACTTAATTGCTGCACACATGGTAAGCATGCGACATGTGATCCTGATGTGCTTTTTAGAACTGGTTTGCATAGGTTCACTTTGTGTATGCGAACCGCATGCAAGTATTGCAAAATTAAGCATGTGGTATACATTCTGTATGTATGCAGCACACTTATATTTCTGTAAGGGCTCCGAAACCAGGCTGTCACTTCTTGCATGTTTAAGTCTGGTTACTAAAAAGTTAACTTCCAACAACCCTGAAACATGGAACACTCCAAGCTTCCTTCCAATCATCAGAATTGGACTGCTGAGACACTGCACATGCCCTGTATGTGTACTCATTGACTGGTGTCTGTTGGCTGCTCCCCCTCCCCCTACTTCACACATAAAACGAGGGGCAAATTCATCCTCAGTTAAAGTTTCCTTGAGCTAAGAAAAATGTCTCAGCTTAGATTAGTACAGAAGTCTGGTCTGGAAAGTAGTATAACAGAGAAGAAAGTAGCTACTTCTCCCTTCTTAGAGGGGAAGCGTGCTTAGCAAGTAGTGACATGAGAGAAAGGTAACAGTACTGAGATCTGAGACCTGAGACCAGGAAGACATGAGAAGAATGCATAAGAAGAGAGCTGACAATCTGAGGAGTAAATAAACTCTCAAAGAAATGATGGCATAGTGGAAGTGGCCCCTCAAGGTAATCACCTGGGGTTCTTCTGAGACCCCTCCAGACATTAAGGTGGTAGAGAGTGTAACCTCAGGCCATACAAATGGAGCCATGGGGAGTCAAGGAGAAGTCCTCTACAGTGTTGATGCTGTACATCCAGGACAGAGACCATACATATGTGCTGAGTTTGGCCAACCAAGTATAGGCCTATGCCCCAACCAAGATGTCTCACAGAAACTGTGCCCTACAGTGTGCTGGACCTGTGAGTAGGTTGTGTATAGACTGTTGAGTGTTACCCAATTAATGCAGAGCTTTTCCTTGGGTGGGTAGACCATTAGACCCCCAAATATCTTCAGAGTAGTTCACTGGACCCCAGCAATACAATCCGTGGCCCAGAGTGCCACAGTCTTAGAAATCTAGAGTGGCTGCATGGAAATGGCATGTGAATAGGGGTATGAGTGATGCGTGCAGGGACTATGAGTTATGTAGGGACTCCTGGTAATCTAGAGATCCCACAGGAAAGCTCAGTCTTTATTGTGTACCTCTAAAAAGAAGTGTGTCCCTCCGGTGACTGAGCTATATGTGTGTGTGTGTGTATGTTATTTGTGTAGACTCTACCTCAGTTCTGCTGTGTGGGCAGTGGTCTTATTGATTGGTTGCCCTGTATCTGGTGATGCAGTTGCTATAGGAACCCTACAGATAGCTCCACATGCCCAGACATAAATGATAACCCTGGCCGCTACGCCATCCAGTGGGTGGGATCCATAGTAACCAGTCTCGGGGGACCAGCTACTTGTTTAGTCCTGGCTACTGAATAAAATCTGTGTTAAAATATCATAAAACCAAAGATATGCAGTTCAGGTCTAAAACCAAATATCTTTTTGGTGTCCACAGACTGTCAGTCTCCTGCCTTGATTGTGTACCCTGACAAAGTTAACCACTTTTTACTACCATGGGGTTTCCTTAACTCCATCTATTGATTTTACTTCCCACATTTGAGCCTTGTGTAAAACTAGTAACTGTAAAGTCACTGGTTCAGTAGGCAATAGGTACAGAGTAACTACCACTGTTAATAGCTGGAAGTGCTGTAGAGAAAGCTTGTTTAGCATACAGTAGTATAGTACTTGAGCAAACTGAATTTGAGTACCAAAGATAGTTCAGTGCTGTTAGTAATGAGATGGATTTGGTGCATCTATGTAGCCTTTCATGCTATATGTTCCCTTTGGAACTGCCACCCTTTTGGGGTACCAAAGGAACTGGAACACTCTTGATTAGGGTTCCACACCTAGGGATGCCACAGGACAGCAGATCCCTTGGCTAAAGGTACCTTAGAGAAGAAGCTCAGAAAGCCAGAAGTGAGCTACTGGAAGAGGATGGGAGGATTTTGGGAGCAAAGAAACAAGCATCCGATGGATGCTGGGACAGATGAGCTTAAACAGCAATGTAATAAGCGTCACCTGCTATCCCACTATGCCTCAGGCATAACCCTGCAATTAACAAGTTCAGCAGGTAACTAGGTATGGAGTAACTACTACAATCGATTGTTTGAAATGTTGTGAAGAATGACTGAGCAAGGTAGTATAGTGCTTGAGCAACTGAAAAGGAAATGGTAGGTGAGTACTATAGGTAGCTCAATACTGTTTGCAAGATGATGGGTTTGATACTTTTAAGTATCTTTCTACATTTGCTGTTACCTGAGGAAATACCACCTTTCATGGTACCAGAGGTAGAGGAACTGTGTTGAGGAGGGTTCCATCCCTGGATGTGCCACATACAGATGTGTTAGGGAAGAAGCCCTCAAAAAATCACAGCTGAAAGTGTAAATAGAATGATCAGAATCTCATCTTGAATGGTCATCGAGGAAGAAGGATCAAACATCTGAGTCCAATCCATCTGGAGAAAATCGAACTATTAACCAGGGCCCCTACTTTTCTGCGACACAGTGGGACCAAGTTCTGCGGCAAGACTACCATTTGCCGCAGAACTTCTGCGGCGGTGGTTTGTAATTTCTGCGGAAGTTCTGCAGCACTAACAAACTACCACATCACAGTGTCAGCTTGTCATCCTGACTTCACTTTCATGGCAGTGGTTATAGCAATCAGGATGGTGGAAAGCACAGTAACACTAGTTCAAAAAATAACAGACTTATAAAAATAATTTTATACCTAAAAAAGCAAAACAAATGTCTCTCCCTTAAGGTAATAGCCTGTTGCATATATGACATATGCAGAGGGGATCGTATATGATAGATAAGGTATTTCTATAAGCATTCTATCTATCCCACTAATGAGGTTTCCACTATCACTTATATATTTGTATGTGCTTTCTAAACCACTCATGAGGTTCCCACTGTGTATCAATTATATATTTATATGCAATCTGTAACATACCTACAAATGTGTGTGTGTGTGTGTGTGCGTATGTGGTGAGAGAGACAGAGATACTGTATGTGTGTGTGTGTGTGTGTTTGTATATATATATATATATATATATATATATATGTATGTATTTTTTTTTTATTTCCATGAACTTGCATCCTCATTCATACAGGTCCCATTGGAAATGGAATAGATGAGTTATTGCAAAACTCATTTTCATGTCAGCCTGCTTTCTCTGACACACTGCATAACACCATCAGGCCATGACATGCATGTGAACCGGTTGTGAGAAAGAGCTCTCCAGCCCATCACAATGTGTCCACCGTGTGACAGAACACTGCACCCTACCTTCCCAGGCTCCGAGCAGTGATGTGTTCCACCAATCCTTGTGCTGCCCATCCAGCTCCCAGAGGTAATCTCTGAACCTGAGTTGCCGGCACAGAAACACAGCATGCTACCCTCTGGCCCAACAGCTGTCCCTGCACACAACATTTCTCCATAACTTTTAGGTGATTCTATCAACCAATGACAATATGTAATCAATAACCCTGGCAAAAATGCATACAGGGCAATTATTTATTTAACAGGTCTGTTCTTTCAACAGGTATATACATTATTATATTCCACTCTTTGGGGCGTAATTACTTTATTTTTCTTAAAAATGACAGTTAAATTCATTTTACCAGTTATTCATTTCAGATGGCATCTCTATACCTTAAAGGCACAAATAGGTTTGTATAAAGTGAGGTATGGACTTAACAGGTCTGTGCTGTTGACAAGGTTTTGTTTAAGTTGGCCCTAACACAATAATGCAAGATTGAAAATTGTATTAGGCTGTAGTGCAAGTTGAGAAAATATCACCATGCATGATGTGCTGTGCCACCGTCTCTGGCAGTGGGAGCTGTGGTAGATAAGTGACTGTTCATTTCTGTTGCAGAATGCAGTCATTTCATTAGCTAATGTATGATGTTATAGCAATGATAACATCACATTCTGAGCATATAGGGGGGTTTGGATATAAAAAGAGGGGACAGGAACCAGATTCTATGGATAAACAGAAATATTAATAAAAAAATCACCAAGAAGAGTGAATTCTGCGGCACCGCAGAAGTTCTGTGGTAGATTGCCAGTTCTGCGCAAAATTCTGTGGCTGCAGAATTCTAGGGGCCTTGCTATTAATATAAAACAAACTCATTTCTTTCTAGACCGTTAGTTAGCATAGAGAAGAGGAAAACTGCATTGAGGAAGAAACTTCTGGGGATCCAAGACTTCAGGTGAAATGCAAAACTATTAAACTACAAGCATGAAGGTGGACCTGTGGCACAATGCTGCTGACAAACAACAAATAGATTCATTTGGTCTATTATAAAATCATTTGTTACAAGAGACAGAGATTGTTTACTGAAATTATACAAAACATATAGAATTCCACACTTAGATTATGGCTCACCACTTTGGAATCCCTATCACAAAAGTGATATAAATCTTTTAGAAAAAACACAAAGAAAGTGGTGGTCAGGATATAGCATACACCAAGCAGGAAAGGGATCTTGGGGTTATCATCTCTGATTACCTCAAGGTAGGGAAACAGTGTGACAAGGCAGCAGGTAAAGCAAGTAGGATGCTGGGATGCATAGGCAGGGGCATCACTAGCAAGAAAAGGGAGGCCACTATACAAGACATTAGTGAGGCCCCACCTGGAGTACAGTGTACAGTTCTGGAGACCTTACCTACGTGAGGACATAGACAGGGTAAAGAAGGTTCAGAGGAGGGCAACAAAGATGGTACATGGATTGCATCACAAGTCCTATGAGGACAGGTTGAAGTAATTAAATATGTACTCCCTGGAGGAGAGGAGGGGGAGAGAGGGGACATGATAAAGACATACAAGTATCTTACAGGGAGGAACAGGGTGCAAGAATACACTATTTTTAAGTGAAAAATATGTTCCAGGACTAAAGGGCATGGGTTGAAGTTGGAGAGAGGACGATTCAGAGGAAATGTGAGGAAGAATTTCTTCACAGAACGGGTGGTGGACAAGTAGAACACCCTGCCTGAGGAAGTGGTGGGAGCTGAAACAATCACAGGATTTAAGAATGCATGAGATAGACATAAAGGAATTCTGAAGGTCAGGGGTAAGGGGCAACAGAGTTCTAGGAAAACGTAAACTGAAGTTACAAACTCAAATGGACAGACTAGGTGGGCCATAGGCCCTTATCTGCCTACACTGTCTATGTATCTATGTAAAATTAACAAAATCTATTAGAGGCCTGAGATCGAAAGTTAAGGGACTATCTGGATAACAATAACCTTCTAAATTCTGCACAATCTGGATTTAGATCAAAGCATAGCACCATTACTGCCTTAGCCAAGGTAACCAACGATTGGCAGACTAATTTGGACAAAAAAAATTTTACCTGTGCTGTGTTTCTGGATTTGAGTAAAGCCTTTGACACAGTGGATCATGACTTATTACTCACCTCCCTTAACTCATTAGGCCTGGATTCCCTATCACCAACTGGTTTAAGGATTACCTTTCAGATAGGCTCAACTGGTTAGAAATGGAAATTACCTATCCACCTCAAAACCTCTGCTAAGGGTGTACCACAAGGCTCTATTCTTCGCCTATCCTCTTTGCTATTTATATAAACAATATTGATGCCAACCTCACTCAATCTAACATTCATCTGTTTGCTGATGATACTGTATTGTATGTCAGCAATCCCTCACCTTCCAAAGCCTGTGAACTTCTACAATCCGAATTCTCCATTCTGCAGCACAATCTACTTGACAAAAACTACTTCAAATGCAAAAAACAAAAGCTATGTTCTTTACCACAAAGAGTTGTACTACCACTACCCCAGCATCCAACACCCTACATATATCCACCTTACTTGGAGAGAAACTTGAATTTGTTGATAACTTCAAATACCTTGGAGTCTGGATAGATAACAGGCTTGACTATTCTGTCCATATTGAAGAGTTACTTAAAAGCTAAGACAGAGGCTCGGACTATTTTTAGAATAAAACATTACCTAAACAGTGATTCCAAAAAAGGTTAATTCAGGCCTCATTCCTATCCCTCATTGATTATGCTGATTTTCTCTACTGCCATTGTTCAAGTCATCTCTTACATAAGCTGGACACCTGTATCACAGGTCCATAAGATTTATTACTGACCTTCCCTCCAACACCCATCATTGCTCCCTTTATATGGCAGTCAACTGGACATCATTGCAACACAGAAGAAATAGGAATGCTGTTATCTGGATACTCAAAGCGTTAACAGGCAAACTACCGACCTATATCACTGATTGCTTTACCCAAATTACAACCAGGCTACACACCTTAAGGATCAGTAAACTCATCACATTAAAGGTCCCCAATGCCTGCACCCGGTATGGGAGGCTGCTTTCAGCTATTCCTTAGCAGCTGCATGGAACTCTCCAAAAATCCATGAAGCTAGATAGCCTACTACCTCTGGCATCCTTCAAAAGATTGTTCTCCGCCTCTTTCCAGAGCTCTGCAATTGCTTTTATAAAGCATAATCCCCACCTATCTGACCCAACTAAACCTCCTTTTTCTATCCATTATATTAACTCAATTTCTTTCTTCCGAATCACCTATTATATTCACTTAAAAACTAGTTTAGACCATATAACTTATATTTTAGGACTGCTATACCCTTTGTCCTCTTTTTTTCCTACAGGCTAAATGGTTCTATTGTTACTTGTATATATGTAAATTGTTGTATATAATCATTTCATGCCATTGTATTGCTATTTATTCTATTCTTGTCTATGTAATAATACTTGTATCCTCATTTGTATGACCACTCAGGTCCATCTTGTAAATGAGCTTTGCTCAATGATGTTCGCCTGAATAAATAAAGATTTTGATTGATTGATTGATTGATTGAAAGCATGTAATGATAGACTAATCAACATAAAATTATTCAATCTGGAAACCAGAAGGAAAAGGGGGAATTTACTACTAATGTACAACATCTTTCAAAACCCAGTACTAATGGGTCAATGTGGAATCATGTATAACCATAGGAACAACAACCTCAGATCACATAAAAAACAAATAGTTGTACCTAATGCCAATACAGTGAAACAACATAATTTTTTCACTGTACGAACAGTTAGAACATGGAACTTCCTACCAGCCCATGTGGTACAAGCATCTACCTTTTAAATGTTTTAAAAACTATTTGATGAATTACTGTTACTAACTTCCCTTAAATGCTTAACCTACTAAGAGTAGGAGACAATTTAATTGGCTCATAGCCTACTTTGTCTATCAAAATCAAGTAATACCAAGTACAGTAACTGTATAATAAGTGGGCTTTTCCTTTGGTCCCAAAGGACAGAGGAACTGAAGGTTTGCCCTCTGGATACATGGCTGATGTACTGTCAAGAAATGTTGGGGTTGTGAAACACACCAAGGAAAAGGAGAAGACTGGAAACAGCTGCTTCAGGCCTGTCAGACTCAGACCCTATATTCTCCTCTCATGAAAAGGTTCATGGTTGTCAGAAAGCAATCCTTTGAAGGGCTCAGTTTTTCTATTAGGAAACCATAGAGGGCTAAAGCATATTTGCTCTTTGAGGGTCAGAGAGTGGACTTATGCCTAGTTGTTGGAGGGACATATGACCATTATCTGCTGATGGGGCATGTGCCCAGCTGTCATTAGGGTGTGTGTCCAATGGTGTTGACTGTTACGGTATCTGTCTAAAAGTAATAGACACAGTAGGAATGGTAGGTTCTTTGTGGTAAGAGATTGGGAGGCTTGAAGTTGAGCCATGCAGAGAGAACTGAACAGCTACCTGGACAGATTTTGGAAATGTTTAGGAGCAATGGAGTGAAGGCCCCATAAAATACCCAGAGTAAAGCACAGCAACAATCACAGTGGAGCGGTACAGTATAAAGACAAGAGGTGAAGCATACTGAGTACTAGCAGGGCAGTTGGCAGAGTACATGCCTGGGAACTGAAGGGGTGTCCAAATGACAGCAGCGTAGTGAGGAGCAGTATAAAGTTGGGAGGCAAAAGCATGCTGAGACCTGGAGGGGTGGCTGCAAGGCATACACTTGAATGCCATAAGGGGAGTATCAGGAAGGAAATCTATGGACAGACAGGGACCCCAACAACGGCTGGAAGCAGAAAAGGCAGGCTTAGCAGAGCAGGCAGCATTAAGGAAACCCAGCCTCAGTAGACTCCTGGAAGACATGACCAGTAGAAGAACACCACTCTACAGCCCTGAAGCGAGAGACTGCAAGTGAGGGTACCACATGAAAAACCAGAACAGAGAACAGCACAACATTGAAGGCAGCTGGAAGACAACAAAGCCTTGAGGGTAGGAGAATGCCACACAGTGCAGTCCCATGGAACACAAGAACAGACTCCCCCCCAACCCCTTGAGGCAAAAATAGAAAGTGGGGGCAGGGAACTAGGAGCCAGCAGTAGGAAATCGGGAAAGGGTGCACCAGGTAGGAAAAATAGGGTAACAGAGCAGTCAAATGAAGGCAGGGCGACCCACTGAGTATGGCGTGGGAGCCACAGAACAGGTGCATCAAAAGAATGAGAGTTACGAGGAAGCAAGAAATGGAAGGTCCAGCCACATGGGAGGGTAGACAGAAAAAACAGCAGCTGCAGGGCTACAACCAGCAAAGAAATGGGCACCTGAAGGACATTGGGGCAGGTGCACTGCATGGCCACAGCCAGCAAAGAAATGGGCACCCAGAAGACATTGGGGCAGGTACACTTAACTAGTGCTCAGTGGGGAATGTGGTGAGTATTGCCAGCTGCTCCACAAAATCTCTGACATTACCTTGCTGTTAGGTTTAGATTACAGATTTAAGCATAATCTGACTCCCAAAGGCTATCTTGCAATTATTCAGGGTGTTTTAATGACAAGTCTGGTTAATGGCATTATAGCCTACTTTAATACCTCCAAAAGTAATATCTGCAAATGGGATGTGCTTTATAACAATATTAGTCACTTTGATTTGACTGCTAATCACCTTGCACGTCATTGTTTAACTTGACTCTGAGCTTGGCAGGCTATGTCCTACTGCCAAACATTCCTTTCTTTTGGGTTGCTTCATTGCTAAGGTATCAGACCTTGTGTTTTAGTTTCTCACCTACAGGCCAGTGGGGCACAGGACCCAAGTGTGGTAGCACTGTGCCCCCCCCCCCAGCCTGGGAGACATGTCTGTGAGTGAGATCCTGTTCTGTCATCTTCTTTTCTGATCAAAAGTCTGTTGCTCAACAGCACCCCTTTCTCTACCCTATCCTTTACTATCCTGTAGATTGACACCTACGTTGCCTTTATTCTTTTCTCATTTTCCTTCTCTCTCTCTCTCTCTCTCTCTCTCTCTCTCTGTCTCTGTCTATCTCTATCTCTCACATTCTCCTCCATGCCTTGAGAAAGCACAGCAAGCTATTGCCTGATTTGCCTGCTTTTGCTTGGCTGTCATGCCAGTAATGTGTAAAAAGAAAATAAAAGCTTTAGTGGCAGAGATGCAGATTCAGCCCGCTTTGAAACCCTGCATTTTGCCTATGCCTTCCTGCCCGACCGCAAGATCCAGCACGTGTAGCTGCCATAATGTAAAAGAGCAGCTTAGCACATTACAACAGCTTTCCCAGGTATTTTCCCTTCATTATGGCATATATATCTAAGGGTCTGCTGTAAATAGTGTCCAAAAGCAGACAGAGTATATGGGCTTGTTTCCCGATCTCAGGACTGCCATAATAAAGACAGAAATAGAGTCCTTTTGGCTGAGAACCCTTGTACAAAACCCTTGTAATGAGAGAGGGAGCTGTTCTTACTTGCTCCTGTGTCTCCGAAGTATTTTGTGGTTTAGCCTTAAGGTCATGTTTAAGTGCCATCTAAGTTAAACAATCTGATAAAACCTATAAAAAGAGACAAACAACAAGCATTCCCCTGTTCCCCTGTACTTCAAGCCTGCAGCTTGCAGCACAGCTTTGCGGGTGTAAGCTAAGCCCTGAGAGCTATGACTTATCACTCGCTAATGGAATCTTGTGAAAATCCCTCAAAAAGCTTGGAAAAGGTTTGAAATAATAAAATACAGGTACTAAGCACCTAAACCTCATGTTAAAAATAGCAGGAGTTCTTTTTTCTGTTGGGGTTTGTCTCTGTTCCTCCTGCCAGTGTTTTCTTGGTGCCAAAAACACTCACAGGGTTGCAGAGCAATTTAAAATAAATAATTCTCTTAGTAAGCAGGGCCACAGAAGGTTTGTCATGTTAAAACTGCAGTAAGCGTGAGAAAACTCGTCCATGTTCCCTCAGCTTGCTCTGCCTGTTCTAGAATGTGTAGAATATTCTAGCACTACAAAAATGCCCAGCTTTAAACAGTCTAGCAGCAGTTCTTTTTTTTTTTTTCTGACTTAATAAAAGTCTCCTTAAGCATATCAGGAACTGTAAATACTTAGAATTGCTGGTGCTGCTAGCATCCTGACATAAATAAATGTTCCTTTTTTCTCTTAGTCTCCAGCCATTGTAACTCACCTGGGTGTTGTTCTGCAGGTCTTCTCTTAGGAGCCAGTGCCCCTTTGTGTTGCTGTTTATATAGAGGCTGACCTGTCACTCACAGTAGGTGGGTGGAGCTACAATTTGAAAATACTGCTGAAGTGGGTATACTTGTTTCTTTTTCTTTCAGAATGCCTCCATTATGAAATTACATTGATGTTATTTGTGGTATTATGTTTAAATTCTATTTTATTTAGTTAGAAAAACAATGTACTAGATTAGGAGGTGGAGCCTCTCAAATCATGTGATTTCATTGTATAAAAGAGAGCAGTTCCTCAGTTTAGGTAGATCAGTTCATCCTTCGAGAGGGCTGAGGAAGCACAGATGAGAGACCAAAGCTAGGTCTTAACTGTGTGTTGCTGTTTTAATTTATTCTGATTTATGTTTTTTATATAATTAATAAATCTACACTCTGAGTGCTTTTGCACCTTACTCCTATGTCTGTGCTTTACTCAAGAAACCCACTATCATACCAAGGCAGCACGGATTCACAGTGGGAAGGCTGTGTCAGACAATCTAATAGATTTCTTTTACTTGGTTACCAAAGTGAGGGAGCAATCTTAGAATGGTACTCTCAAATGGGGATGGAGAAAGGATCTCGGATTTAGAAGTGGGTAGCCATCTGGGAACAAGCGACTACCAAACAGTGTGGTTCATGATAAACACAGCCATAGAGTCAAGCCATACAAAAGCAAGAGTATTGGACTTTAGGAGGGCTGACTTTGAGAAAATGAGAGAGTGCCTCTGAAAAGCACTAGCAAACAGGCAAGAAGGAGGGGTGGAGGAACAATAGGGAATGATCAAAACAGCTGTCAAAGAGGCAACAAGCCTTTTTGTGAAGCAAATCAACTAAACAAAATGAAGGAAAAAAATAGTATGGTTCTCAAAAGAGGTGGTAGGGAATTTTAAGGAGAAAAGGATAACATTCAGAAAATATAAGGAAATACAGAGGGAGAAAGACAGAGAACGTTATCAGTTAAAGCAGAAGGAGGCCTGGAAGGCAGTCAGAATAGCAAAGGCCCAAACTGAGGAAAAGATAGCAAACTCTGTTAAGAAGGGGGATAAAACTTTTTATAGATACATTAGGGAGCGCAGAAAGACCAAGGGAGGGATACTGAGGCTTAATAAAGGGGAGGGAATGTGGGCAGAGGGTGACAGTGAAAAGGCTGGGATACTAAATGAATATTTCTGCTCAGTATTCACAAAGGAAGAGGAGGGAGAGGTACCTAAACCAAACAAGAGAAACACACTGGATAAGGGGGTTGATACTAGTCCATTCACAGAAGAAAGGGTTCTGAAAGAACTCTTAAAACATGAAGGTGGACAAAGCAATGGGGCCTGATGGGATTCACTCCAGAATTCTAAAAGAACTAAGGGTAGAACTAGTGACACCAGTGACTACTCTCTTTAGCAAATCGTGGGAGGATGGGGTGGTACCTGAGGACTGGAGGGGGGTGGATGTGATTTCACTTCACAAAAGTGGGAGCAGGGCAGAGGCAGAAAACTACAGACCAGTTAGTTTGACCTCAGTGATTGGAAAATGATAGAATTACTTCTGAAGGCAAGAATTGTTGAGTACTTAGAGGCCAGTGGGGCACAGGAACCAAGGCTTCACAGTGGGAAGGTCATGTCAGATGAATCTAAAAGATTTCTTTGGCTGGGTGACCAAAGTAGTAGACCAGGGAGGGGTTGCAGACATGGAATATCTAGATTTTAGCAAGGCATTTGATACAGTCCCACACAAAAGATTAATATACAAGTTAGCCCTCCTTGGAGTGGGCCCCAAGGTGGTAGCCTGGATAAAACATTGGCTGGACAACATGATGCAAAGGGTAATAGTAAACAGAGTCCACAGTGAAGAAAGTAGGGTTACTAGTGGGGTGCCGCAGGGTTCAGTAATGGGGCAGGTCTTCTTTAATGTCTTTATAAGTGATATTGCAGAGGAACTGGGAGGAAAAGTATGTCTCTTTGCAAATAACACAAAGATCTGCAACAGGGTTGATATACAAGGTGGGGTGGAAAGGATGAGATGGGAGGAAGGAGGGCTGGGAGGGATACTGGGATGCATAGGGAGAGGCATCACCAGTAGAAAACAGGAAGTTGTTATCCCTCTGTACAGACAGTTGGTGAGACCCCATCTGGAGTATTGTGTGCAGTTCTGTAGACCCCATCTCCACAAAGACATAGACAGAGTAGAGGCTGTCCAGAGGAGGGCAACCAAAATGGTGCAGACTCTGCAGCAGAAGACATATGAAGAGAGACTAAAGGAGTTTAATAAGTATACCCTCGAGGAAAGGAGAGAGAGGGGAGACATGATAGAAACTTTCAAGTACCTTAGGGGAATGAATAAAGTCCAAGAGGGTAGCATCTTTCGAAAAAGAGATGTGCAAGAACAAGGGAGCACAATCTGAAGATGGGGGGACAGCTCAGAGGTAATGTGAGGAAGTATTTTTTCACATAGAGGGTTGTGGATGCATGGAACAGCCTTCTTGAGGAGGTCATGGAATCAAGAACAGTGGGGGAATTCAAGAATGCATGGGACTGTCATAAAGCAGTTCTAGTGGGGGGAAGGAGGAAGTAGGCTGCTGGTTAACTAGAATCTGCAGCTTATCCATCAGGTAGGGAAATGGGCAGACTGGGTGGACTAAGCAGTCCTTATCTGCCATCAAATTCTATGTGCCTGATTCCAAGATGGCCGGCGTAACTCACACGTGGTTGCGAGTTACACCAGTTGCCTCTACGTCATGGACCCTACGCCACATTCCAGAAGCGGCAGGGTCCCAGCAATTGCGACATGCAAGATATGCCATGTGTGTGACAGTAGCCCATGCATGGCATATCAATGCCGCAGGTCACATCTCACAGTGAGTGTCAGGCAGCCTCCCCAGAGCCCATCTGCCCTGGACCACTGCAGAACACATCAGGGGGCATGGGTGGGCAAGGACAGATGGCACAGGCATCCAGAGGGGTGCTACTGGCACAGAACCCGGGGGGCCCTCATGATCAGGGGTTTGGGGTGGGGCCGTGCTAGTGGGGGCCAGGGGGATAGCATGGCTCCGTTGCCACGGTGCTGCAAGGCTGCATCTGATGGTGCCAGTTGTCGGATGCCAGTTATGACAGCTCCGAGCTGTTAGACATCAGTTATGCCACTGCAAGTCCTGGAATAACAATTGTGGGTTGTGACAGTGGGCCTTCTGGAATTGGGCTAAGTTGCTGACGCAACCCGGAGCTGCACCATGCGTTGCAGTCTGCAGCGTATGTGTGGTTGTATCTTAGATTGTCGCAGCCCACAGACCCAATGGTGTAGGTGCCCTCCTGGAAAAGCAATGGGCATATCGCAAGGCGTAAGTCACGGGATACACCATGGGGATTGGTGTATCCCACCTTATACCGTGTAGCCCATCTTGGAATCAGGCCCTATGTTTCTATGTTACTCTGTATGAAATGCTTCAGTATCTATCTTGTACTTATTATCTGAGATTAAATGATAAATTAGTGCTGCTTGAACCTAAATGATCTGCTATGATGGGTCAACATGCTTTCTTCTATAACACTTCCAAGTAGTAGAACCTCTTACCATTAAGAATTAGGAGTTCTGATGCCCAATAGCACTTTAGATTTGTTTTAAAAAAATACTGTTAAAAATCAGTGTCTTCAGTGTATCTTTTTTTGAATGTCTTGCTCTCACTGTCAGTGCTTTGATTTTATGTACTATCAGTCATAGTGGGGCCTCTTCATCAAGGTGCAGAGTGGGCTATGGGCCACGCAACTCAGACGCGTAGCCCACTTCGCACCTGCTAGGCCCCTGAGTGCATTCATCTTACACATATGCCCCCCCCTACACTCCCAATCCCCCAGCCAATTATGGTGCTCTTCCCGAGGGTGGGCCTGGGGGCAGTGTGGGGAGGGAAGCCAGCACTCCATGCATTCACTACGGTGTGGAGTGCTGTGTGTGGGGTGCTGATGACTATAAACCATTGGGGCCAGTTATGCACCCCCTCGGGGAAGCAGCCGCTGGTTATGGCTGGCAGGATGGGGGGCATTGGCCCCCCAATAGGGATGCCCCTATCATCAGGGCACACCAGGAGTTTGGGGGCAGTCAGCCAGGGTACCCCACTAAACAGCATGGTCGGCGTTCTGCACACCGATTGACAACATGGAACCCCACTGGCACAAGGGATCCAATGTGGGACCTTGCCAGGGCAGTTGATTGGTTGCCCACCTGGATCTGTTGCTCCGCACCCAGCTGCCCCCCATAGGGGGTGGGGCCATGTCTGGGAGCTGGGCAGTGGTGGGTGTTTGTGAATGTGGCCCCCGTGCTGATCTCCCAATGGTGAGGAGCTGTGCATCCGAATACATGCCTTTGGCTGCACATTAGTAAATATGCCCCATTGTTTGCATTTCTTCTGTATTATGTCCAGGTCATCAGCTCATGCCTGAAAAAAGGCAGCCAATTGCCTAGTGCATCTACCTGGCTGCAAAAACTAAACACATACATTTAAAATCTTAATTTGAATGGAAATCATATAGATAGCTGTGTACGAAGGATACTGCCACCACTGTAAGTAGTAAACATTTATTTAGTTAGGTGTCCAATCCCAAGGGCTCTGGGCACCGTACAGTAGTAGACAGTTTAACAGGGTAATAGAACATCACAGTTTAAATAATCAGCAAAAGATAAATTATATCAAATATTAAAAAACATTAAAATGCTTTTTAAAATACGTCTGCAGGATAACTAAATTAAAAAGGTGAGTCGTGAATGATGTAAGCTGGGGTGGGGTAGTTTATTAAATCAGCCCTGCAAAGGGGATATTAAATAATAAGCCATATTCTGGAATGTGCAGCACAGCATCCGAAATGTGTACTTCAAAGAGTATGAGAACTGGAAATAAATAAAGGCTAGACAGTGTTTTATCTCCAGTACATCCTCAGTATCTGTTTGTCATTAAAATCACCATGTGTGATGTGTTCTTTGAAGTACCCTACCTTTCCAAAGACAACGAAAATTGTAGGGAAGGATATATCACATGTATTATTGTGCTTAGAATGGCAACAGTACACACAATTATTTCTTAATTCCAAAATGTAGTAGTATGGAAAAAATCTAAAGATTTTTTTTTTAATTATTGTTGCAAAGCCTAGACAATACCACATATGTTTAATTTTATCTTGAGCACTCAGTGTTTTTCTTTAAAGGAATGCTGCAAGAAATCCCGAAAATTATGTAATTTCTACTATGTTATTTTGATAATTAAAATGCAAAGCGTGAGTTTAGTCCTTGGTAGGAGATTGAAAGTCATTTCTATTAATTGTCAGATAATATAAAATGAACCCTATGAGAAACAGAGCTTCTTTCCTAAAAGGTTTAATTTCCTGTTCGGAAGGATTATTTTTCCATGCCAACTGCAGTACGTGGCACTGACATGTGCAAAATATACAGTATAAAGGGAAAGGCAATATTTGAGACAACATTCTATATGACTGGCATGATGATTAATGCCAAAACCCCAAGGCAAGAGTGGGGAACTATGCAGCTGTCATCTGATGCCAGCAGTGCACTTTTATCCAGTTCACCCCTGCCTATGATTTAATGCCTGACGACTAGCCGATCCTCTGATTGTCAGTCATCCTTCGCATACTGCTATACCAAGTGACTTAGTGTGTTACCCCTGAGAAGCACATGGAGGCAGCTGAGTAGCAGAATGAGTCATCTCTGGAGAGTGTCTGGTTGGATCCTAGATCCTTTGCTGTTGGTCTCCAGTCCTGAAGTCCCAATTGTATGGCACAAAACCTGATCACCAGCCTAACAAGTGGTCCTGAGCAGCTTAGCCCCATAGACCTAGCCATTAGCGGCTCCTATAAATGAGACACTATATGGCGAACTTCTCATCTTTTGAGTACTGTAAATGGGGTCCAATTGGTGGGAAATCTTTATAGGAAAGATTTTGTTCTGTACTTCAGTTAAACCAGTCTGTTGTCAGGGCTACAACATTTGTTTTAGTCTGCACTGTTTCTTAATCCAGACTGTGGCCAGCATTATAAAATTGTTTTAGTCTGCACTGCTTCACCCCCTCACCATCCCTGGAACTCATCTCCCTCAGGATCTCCAAGGGTATACTGGGTTCCCCAACACCACCCACCTGCACTCACCTGCTTCTATGGAACTGTGTCTTACTCCCAGGTGGGGTTGAGGTGGAAAATGTACCTTTCAACAGCAGTTGCTCATCATTTGGTGGTGAGGTGGAGCTATGGGGCCATGGAGATATTGAGGTCTGTCACTGCAAATGCTGAGGCCATTTTCCACCTAGCTTTTCTTCCTCAAAACTCAAGACACTATCGTTACATCATGTATAGGCATATACATCAGGTTTGCAGGTATGCAGCATTAGATAGCGATTCCCCACCCCCATAGCACACCAACCATGCATCTGCATCGGTGGTCAGTCACGTGGTGCTGCTATGGCAATGGCACACTGCCTCCCTCCCTGAAGAACAGGAGTGTCCCCTGGGCTGATCTCTCTCCTCCACTCCCAGCAGGCCTCTGACAACCCAGGCTTGTTCCCGAACCTGGCTCATTGGTGTCATGAACAGTAGCCCTGCCACTGCACCAGCAGGCCATCTTTACAGCTATATATGGACCTTACATTATACACTGCACCAAGTAATACAGATAATACAGTCAAAGGGTGTTTAGCTATTTATACATCTTCACCCAAATTATACCACCTTCCATCTCTTCTTGGTCCAAAAGACCTTCAGCTCTTTTATTCAGATACTGCCATTAACAGTGGTGAATCAGTTTAAAGTACTTGAAATATAATTTCGTACAGAGTATTTGACCATTTTGGACAAAAGGTGAACATGGTCCAATTACTTACTGTGTACTGAGGTAAGACTGATTGAGTAGCATGTCCCAAGACAGCCAAGCTGGGATGTAACATCTCATTTTTAGTGCCTTCCTGCTTCTAACCAGTTATATTCCTAAGAGGACTGAAGCTGCTGCACATCACACAGTGAGTCACTGGATGTGATCATATTCATATCTTGCACCTCCCAGTTCATAGTCCTGTGTGCAATCCGTTGAACCACACTAGATTACAGTGTTACATTTGGGGGAGGGTGACTGTTCAGCAATTAACAGCCCCTGAGGAAGAATCATGTAGATTTGAAGCACTGGGGAGTTTTGTTGTTCTGGTTTGTGACCTTGGTTCTGTACTTTTGCACTTCGCACTTGGACTTTGTTTTTGGCACAAAATAAAGCGGCATTTTTGTACTTTTTGGCATTAAACTTGTGCTGGGCATGTTACTGATTGAGGGGTGTGCAGCGTTAGTTTTTGTATGTGTATTACAGTTTTGTGGATTTGCTGCTGCACCCCTGTGTGATTTCCATGAGTACCAGCCTTCCTTGGATTTGTGGTCAACAATTAATAGAAATGAGCAGCTTCTGTCTGTGCTTCAAATGTAAGAGAAGAAATACGGTGGCCTAGAAAATGTATGTAACCCCTCTGTTACCCGGGGTTACTAGAATCCCAGTAAGACCTAGTGGTAGGCAGGGAAGGCAGCTTGTGAGGCTCCAGTTAAATGGATTTCACACTGTCTCAGTCTGTTCTCAGTCTCAGCTGAGACTGAGGGATGACATCATTTAGAACTGTTGCAGCTGCATAAGCCACACTGGAATGTTACAATTGGAGGTTGAGTAGAACGTTGGGAAATTTGAAGTCAGTCATTAGAGTCTGTGCAGTGAGTAGTAGAGGTGCTCTGCTGTAGGCAGGCCCTCAGAGCTCTATGCTCCGTCAAAGAGCAATTTTTTTTGTTGTATAGGTGTGTGTTCTCGCCTGAAGAGGAACACAAGAAGAGCACATTGAAGTGGTGGAGACCACTTTCAGTGGTTCAGGGCCCCATCCTTGCGGGGATGGGGGGGAAGGAATCAGCCTGCTTCAAGGGGCAACCCCCCTGGTCTGGCTAGAAAAAAGAAGCTGCCTGATTTAAGTTTGTGCTGAGGCACCAGAAGCTCTGGATAAGAGTTCTTT
The DNA here is from genome assembly GCA_016271365.2 of Neoceratodus forsteri. Taxonomy (NCBI): domain Eukaryota; kingdom Metazoa; phylum Chordata; order Ceratodontiformes; family Ceratodontidae; genus Neoceratodus; species Neoceratodus forsteri. The sequence goes on along the minus strand of JADMNL010000022.1, from coordinate 417,883,991 downwards.
GAGGAGAAAACGCCTGTGGGGCACCTGCAACCAAGGGGTGAGTTCGCTCTGCTAAAGGGCCATGTGTTTTCACCTGAATCAAGATGAAACTAAAGGGACTGTGACTGTGGGATCAGGAAAAGACAGCCAAGTACAGTTTGGAAGATGTGGGGATTGGACTGCTTAACTCTGTGGGAGGTCTAGAGTAATGGACACAGCCGCATATTAAGTATGTTCAAGTTCAGCACAAATGGGATGTAAAGTCAGTAGACTGAATGTGTATACATTTAAAAAGAATCTACACAGCAAAGTGTTTTAAAGGATGAGGTGTTACAGTCCAGAGAAATGGCTGGGTATGAATTATGGGAGCAAGAGGTGGGAGACTCCCCATCAGTAGTAACCAAATTCACCTCTACGTAGTTGCTCTGGGAAACCTGTTGCTTTCTCTCAGGTACTTGTCCAGTGCCTGAGGAAAGTACCCAGAAATGGGATAGATGAGGAAGAGTCCCTTATGGAGCAGAAGTGCTCATAGGTGGTTTAGGGAGCCACCAGTAAATGTTTCCATGGTATATGGAAAGTGTCCAAGTGGCTGGCAAGGGAGCTGAGCCAGGGAAAACCCAGAGCAGCGTACACGTTTGGGCTGTGTGCCCAGTGTGTTTCAGAGCCTGAGGGCTAAAGTGATGAGGATGTGTTCTGGTCTCCTTAAATCTGCATTACCAGGAGTGTAGCCCCATGGGGGTCCATCTATGCTTTGTTTATTCTGTTGGATGTGAATAAAAGCCACACTGTAGAATCCCACTTCTGGTATTGGACATTACAGTTATTGCTTCCTTTTTCCGGAATTACTTGGGTGCCCCTGTTGCAGAGTAGCCAAACCTAGCCAATGTACTGAGTGACATATTCCTCCTCGAACCCAGCCCACCTGGTATTGCTGTCAAGACAGAAATGGCATACCTGGGTGGGGGTTACATGTATAATGGAGAAATTAGCAGAAAAAATGTCTGTAACTAAGTATACAATTGGGAGCTCCTTGAGCTACAGATGGGGTTGTGAGGGCATAGTAGCACTCTTCCAGCCACCCCCCCCACCAATGATCACAAGACTTCCACCTCTTCAGCCATTAGCTTTGGGCCAGGAGGGACCGGGTATACTGACTATGCCTCCCTAATACCAAGAATCCAGTTGGGCAGCTGAGAACTTTCATTGGGTGTGGCCACAAATAAGTCTGCCAAACTTCAAACTAAGGACCAGAACAACATCTTTCTGCACACCAGTCAGGAACAACTTGAGCTGCAGACAGGGTCATGAGGACACAGCAGCCCTCTTTTAGCCCCCAATGATCACTGAACTTTGATCTCTTTAGCCCATGGCTCTGGGCCATGAGACACTAGGACACTGGCCACAACTCTCCAATGCCAGGAATCTATTCAGGTAGCTGTGAATGTTTGTTAGGGTAGGCCACTGAAAAGCCTGCAGAAATTAAAACTGAGGATGGAGTCGCATCTTTCTGCATACCAGTCAGGACCTCTTTGAACTGCAGATGGGGTGGTGAGGGCAGAGCAACCCTTTTCTACCCATCTCACGAACAATCATCAAACTTTTGCCTCTTCGGGCCCTGGCTCTGGGCCAGGAGGGACTGGGACACTGACCGTGCCTCCCCTGATGCCAGGAATATTATGTGGCTGTGAACTTTCAGTGGGTGAAGCTTCCACTCCCTGTAATGAAACATTGTTCCTAGCAGGCCTCACCACTGTAGGCCAAAGTAAAGGGCAGGCAGAGATTAAGTGTGTCACACTGGTGTTGACAGCATGGGGCAGCAGTTCAGCAGTAAACACTGCCCCCATAGAAGAGGCCTACTAAATCTTTGACTTATGTCTCCTCCCAACCCTGTAAGTACTGCACTATTCGTCCCCATGCTAGGGTAGCTCATGTATTGGCAAAATTGCAGTAAATGGCTATAGGGACTACAACTACTATTGTTGTCTGCCTCTTGTCTGTCCTATAGCCATGCAAGCACCTAGCTAAATTTGTGTACTCCATTTAGTATATTGCGCAATCGCTACTAGTTTTACGTTTTGATAACTGGATGTAACTGCACCTCACATATTATGATTGTTTCTGATGTAGACCAGCTGATTTTCTGGCCCGGATTTAAGTTGTCAAATTACTCAAACCAATGAACATAATGGCAGTACAGGGTCAACTTATGGGTCTGTGTTATGCATTTGCTGTGCTACTGTCTGACTGTTTCATTGTAAATAAAACAAAGAGGGGCAGCTTTTGGGTCCAGTAGCTTAGCACTGCATTTATTTCCTCTTCCTGGTGTTGAGTTTCAGGTATCCCAATCTCAAATTTTGGGTTGTGCTCTCAAATTAATTGGTTACAACCTTGGTCTTTCATTGCCAAAAGCTAAAAATTGTTTAGGAAAAACATTAAGGCCAATTGCTTCACTTTCTCTTGTTTTTAAACGAGTACTTGCTTGTAATATTGAAAGGATCCCCTGTTTAGCAGATGTGTATTACTTCAATTTACTGAAAGGTGGACTAAGTATTGTGCATTTTAACACTCAGTCAAGGCATACTCCCAAACAAAGCATGATCTAGAAGCATGGTCTTCTTGTTATAAACCAAATATACAGTATTTGCAATCAGGGATACTTGGCTTCAATAATCAGTCTTCAACAGTGAAATTACGGCAAAGACAGTCATGATGCAGCACAATAACTTGGAGTAGATGACATGTCACAAATGCTGTACTGCATGACAAAATGGCTGCCAGTGAATTACACTGTTCCCTGCAGTATACTGCCTCAATTTGTTATATAGTACAGCATTACTGTGTTGCATCCTGGTTGCACCACAGTAATAGAACTAATCACTATATCCTCCAGAAAGATAGAGGGACAAAGTGGCATAGTGGGATTATGTTTTACGTGAAAGATTCTGTAGTTACAAATGTGTATGATTTCCAGAACCTTCCAGATTGTACTTGTGAATTACCATCCATGTCAGATTAGGAACGTACATAAAGTTGAAGTTGTGTGGTATATACAACATCTCCCCCCAAGGCTAATGTGAAAGACTTACATAACTTTGTAAATCTGATGTCACAAAGTGGTAATAGTGAACAGATTATTTGGGGGAATTTTAACTTGAACTGGAACAGAAGAGCCATACTTTATTACAAAAATGTTCTCTCGGATGCTAACATGCAACTGCTGATCAATATCCTGACACATCTAAACCTAAAAGTTAAAAACCGCACTGTTATAGATTTGGCTTCTTACAAATAGAACCAAACATATTACCTCATCTGGGCTATTAGCTGATGAAGTTAGTGACCGTGACCCAATCTTAAGTTGTTGGAATAATGGTCATATAAAAAAAAAATACTCCTAAAATTACATTAGGGATTTCTCTAAGTTAAATGTAACATAATTCTTAAAAAGTTTAGCTGAGATTGAATGGTCTTTTTTGAAGTTAATCTAGGATATTAACTGTACGTTAATCTATTTTATAACATGGGGTAGGAAAAACTGTAAAGCCAGTTGGCTAAAGAGCACACCATGACTGTTCATTAATCTCTCTCTTAACACACAGTTGCTGTCAAAGCATTGTGGAGAGACATCCCTGGGGAGAACTGCACTCCTTATTTGTGGGACAATAATTTCCAAAAGGTAGCCATTAAAATAAATAGAAGTGGGTGATACGCAATCCAACAGCAAACGCAACAGGGAGAGACACCAGTATCAGGAGGTACTGTAGGTGGGGAGAGATGGAGAATCCATCATATAGTGGGACAAGTGACTTTTGCAGTGTGTGGTCCATTGAGAGAGAGTGGGAGAGACAGTCACTGTTAACCACAGTTGCTGCAATCTGCTGTCACTCGGTGTCTCAGTGTGTCACTGTCTGTCTGTCTCTTTCTTTATATCTATCCTACCATCCCAGAAGTAGTTGTACAGCTGTGCACAGTTCTATGCCTCCCAACCTGCTCCAATAATCTCTGGTCACCGAGACCAGCAGTCAGTGTACTAGGCATGTTTGTGAGAGACACACTGACACAGCTGCAGTGGGACATGCCATTGACATGTGCGGCAGTCACCCATTTGTTTGTCTCTCCATTCCCCTGTGTCCATTGCAGTTTGTTGTGTCATAGTGAGTGAGAGAGACACACCAGGATGAGGAAGTTGCTGCAGTCCTCAGTGTGTGTCTATGTCTTGTTCTCTGTTTCTTGCAGTGCCTGCTTGTTGTTTGTTCGGAGTTCCCCCTTCCCAATAGTCAGTGAGACAGTAAATTCAACATTGTGTCCCTGACATCTGTTCCATGCATAGAGGCCCCTCAACAAGCACAGAATGTGTGGCAATGCAGCGAGCTGGATGATCTCAGGAAGTACCAAGACTGAGAGACACTTAAGTACAGTGGCAGGAATAGAGACAGAGCAGGGCGTTTACCAGCCCCCCATCCACTCGCTCACTCACCACCCACTTATTCGCTAACCACTGTCACCATCCCCTGCAGCAAGAGAGAGAGAGAGAGAGAGAAAGAGTCAGCAACAGAGAGTGCAGACATGTCATTTCAAGCTGGGAGACAGAGAGACAGTCACAACGAGAGAGACAGAGAGAGAGAGAGAGAGAGAGAGAGAGGGAGTGCTGACCTGCCTGTGTCTCTCTGTCTTTAGAGTGTCTGCAGTCACTGAATGGGAGGTCACTTCTCTGTGGTGCAGCAGGTAGCCACTGAATATGTGACCTCTGTGGCAGTGGGGAGAGAGCAAGAGCGGGGAGAGCATTGAAAGACAGCAGCAGGTGACATATGGGAGCAAGGCACACAGAAAGGAATACAGACTTAGAGGAAGAGAGAGACATGCTGCAGGGACGGTGCTGTAAGTGCAAAACCAAAGGGAACTACTTTCTGTGATGGCAGGATACATACTGAGAAACTGTAATGTCCTGTGTTAAAAACACAATTTCTTTGTATTTTTCACCTGAACAAGCTGCTCCATGTTATAAGCGCAATAACCCATCCCAGGGTATGGGGTTAGTGGGAATTAATCAACACGCTGAGTGTTGTGAGAGCATGTGACCTCCAGCATTCTGCCTCACAATGTACCCAGGGTGTTGATTAATCCCCAATAACCCCATACCCTGTCATGGGGTATTAGCAAATTGTCCAATGTGGTAAATCTGCATGATCTGTTTCTTAGACTAAGGGCTCAATTTTCAAACCGAAAACTTTGATGAAAGGTGCATGCACCTAACGGGTATAATGCAAGTGGCACCTTGTGTCAAAGTTTGCAGCTATCCCAATTTTTGAATGCAGGCTGCATCAAAATTGTGATGCCATGGGCTAAGCCACCCTGCACCACCCTTGCGGCAGAAGAACCAGTGTGCCAGGTTGCAGGAGTGGTTGCACCACAGCTGGGCTGTACCATTGTCTTTTCTGTAATTGTAGAAGCCCTGCTATAGCTGCAAGAGACAGCTAAAGTTAGACAAACCAGGAGCTGGTCCAAGAGCCCTGTGCCACTGCCAGACAGGGCAGTGAGTGGGGTGTGGGACCTGGAAGGTGGGGACCAGGGGCCGCTGCAGCAGTGGGGGTGCCATAGGGTACCATGTGTGCATGACAGCACTGAAAGGGACTGAAGGAGGCACCTTGCAGAGGTGCCAAATAGAGTAACGGGCAGCCACTCAGACTGGGTCAGGGAGTTGGTAACACCATCATGATATGGACCCCAGGTGAGAGCAGCCCCCTGCAGTGTAGTTGAACATCTGTTGGCCACAATGAAGGGGGCGCTGTGTGCCAAGGGAATGTCATGGTGCCCAGGGCATGTATAAGTCCACTGCATGCACTCCACAACCTGCATTCACTGCCACCAACCCCATGTAGGGGACTGTGGATCCTGTAGGGCAGGTGCCAGAGGTGCTTCCAGCTGGGGTCTGTGTCATAATGGTGCCACCATGCCAACCCCCACTACCCAGTCAAAGTGGCTGTCTGCTACTCCATATGGATTGGCACCTCTGTCAGGTGCCTACTCTGCTCCCTCTCAGTACTGCCATGCCCCCACTGCACCCTATGGCACCCCCACTGCTCCAGTGGCCCCCAGTCCTCACTTTTCAGCCAAATTAACCCCCACCTCTGAGGCTAGTCTATGCTTACGCTGGGTAGGGTGACAACAGATCCCTCCATCAAACACCACAGATGCACCACATATTTTGGAGCAACCTGCAGGTGTGGCAACTTTTTGGTCTTTGGCGAAGTGACTACCATTTTTTTTAAATTGAACGCAAGGTCCCTGACACACCCCAACTTTGCTGCAGTTGATCACCACAAATTGCGGCAATCTAAGGGCTCTTTGAAAATCGAGCCCTAAGAATCAGCAGTAGGAATTTATGTTGGTTGAAACTTGAATTATTTAAAATGAATCAAAGAGTAAGACAGTGAATCATTTAAATACAGAAAAAAGTTATTTGTCCCAAAACCTAATCACTTATCAAGCTTTGCAAAATCAGTGTAAGAAGGAACTTAACTATGCTAAAGTAGTTTAAAAGCAAAAACAGCAAACAGAAAACTTGGCCAACCCTAAAAAATTAAATCCCTCCTTATTCCTTCAACAGGTAGTAAACAGCATATTAAAAGAGTCAAAGAGATCTTCACTTGCCCCCTATCCATTGCTAATGAGTTCAATGTTAGGTTCACCAGCCTTGATAAATGTTGCTTGAGCTTGAGTAGCCAACAGAATGTCCTCTCTTGTCACCCAGATTTGAACTGGCCCCTTTTTTACCTGAGAGCAGTTAGCTGCCTAGAAGTGTTTAAATTATTTAAAAATCTAAAGCCTGATAAATTTACAGACTTGTTTATGGCAGCAGCTATTAATTTATCCTTGAGACTGGGACAAGTCCCTGACTTAGGAAGAATTCTTTAGTTATTCCAGTCCACAAAGCAGGCTTTTTATCTGAATTCAGATATCACAGACTGATATCAATTCTTTCTGCTCTCAAACATCCAGGAGAAATTAATTTATACTAATCTGATCGAGTCAGTGTTAGTGGCTCAGCAGGTAGCACACTCGCCTCTGAGGCCGGGAGATCAGAGGGCTGTGGGTTCAGTTCCCACATCTGGCAATTGGGATAATATCCCAGTACTGACACTGTAATGCAACATGAGATGGGTGCTGCACTTCTGATGTGCCGTCTCTCGGATGAGACATTAAACCGAGGTCCCATCTGCCTGGATTGGTGGTAGTTCAGGTGGAAGTTAAAGATCCCATGGCACTTATCGAAAAGAGTAGGAGGATTTCCCCGGGGGCCTGGCCAAATTTCCCTCATTTGCTGAAAATACCACTAACAGCTTAATCTGGTTCAAGGGTCAGTTGGCATTTATCTGTAGCCCCCTTCCCCCCCCTTCCCCAAGGGCCCGTGCATGGAAGGATGCACCAGCTGTCCACACAGTACACCACAGCATGGTGGACAGGCCGCAGCATGTATTAGGCACACATGTGGGTGCAGTGGTACACATGAAAGGCACACGATGCTGACAGCAGGCACCCTGTGCCCGTACACACAGTGGTGTCCATGCACACACACCCTGGATGGCACAGTGGATATGGGCATGGTACACACACAAATGCAGCATATCACTGGCACGTCTGCTGGGCCATGCACTCACCCAGGCAGTGTCCACGCATGGCAGTGGTGACCATGGATGGAACCCTGCGACCTACTGAGACCCACAGATGCACAGTGCAGCAGTGCTGGATGTCCACAGCCACAGCTGCCCTGGCCCTCCTGCAGTCCTCTGGACCTGTGGATGGATGAGAGAGAGGTGGACATGAAAGGACTGTCAGGTGCACACTCACACGCACACAGCTGGCACAGCACAAACAGGACACCGCCCGCCTGTTGGCTCTGGCACCTACACGACTGCAACACACACAATAGCACTGCACATGTCACACATGCAGGACACACAGCACCCACCAGAACCATGGCCACCCCCCCCGGCAGCTGCACATGCTGCATATCCAGACATCCAGTAGAGGTACACCACAGGCATGCATGATGCATGGGTATACTCATCTGGCTGTGACACAGTACCATGCTACACCTGCACCTGGAGCCATCTGAGCCATTTGATCCATCTGGGATCCCTCCTCTGCAGGTCCCCATAGTGGTGCCAGCACTGTTCCGTGGTGCGTGGCACCCCCATGCACATTCCAGGTCAGTGGCAACCTGTGCCCACACCTGTGCCCACAGCTGCTGCAAGGGTACCTGCCCAAACAGCTGGGGCACAAAGGGCTCCACAAGTGCAACCGGGTTGCACCTTTCTACCTCCACCAAGTTTATGGCCTGACGTACTGCCACTATTGGCCAGCATGACACAAGTGCCACCGTACAGAGGAAAGTATTGCGGCTTACACAGCATGCATGAGGTGCAGCTCAAGTACGGTGTGCAATAGCGGACCACTGTATATGACTGTGCAGCACATGGATGTGCATTGGCATATGCTGTGGAGGTGTGTCATGGAGCTCCGTGCATGCGCACATGAGCATAGCCTGGCGGGTGCACGTGGTCAAGGCCATGACCCCGACAGCAGAAGGCACAATGTCATGCAAGCCCCCGCCCTGTGCTGTGGGCAGCATGGTGCATCCCGCGTAACTGCGCCATGTGCTACTGCACCATGATGCCAGAGTTCACATGGTAGGAGACCAGCTCTGCGTGCACAATGGTGGGATATCGTGCAACACACAGGATCATGCAATAGACCACAGAACACAATTGTGCACATGTGCACTGCAGGCCCACACACCGTGGTAATGTGCTGCATGATTGCTCTGGCACATCCTAGTCGAGCATTGCACACATTTGCGATATTCATTCGCCATATGCAAATCACCTCATGAGGCTATGCATGGCGCAGTCTGGCTCATTAGCATCCCATTACGATTGCACACAGGCTGTTTTGCATGCATTGCATTATAAAAGTGCCATGCTGCAGCACAAGCCACGGACCAGTATTGCAGCCATTCTGGTAAGGTGATGCTAACGCTGGGATTGAGAGGCCCATATTGACACTGAACAGAGCTCTTGTTCATGTCATGCTGCCGCTGACATCCATTTCTGTCACTGTCCACAGGTAGCATAATGTCTGAGGCTGAGGGAGTGGAGGAATGTGGGCCTGCATGGAAGTGCAGGTCCACTTTCACAAAGAAGGAGAAGGAGCAGAAGGCCCTGTTTGAGTCCTACATTGACAGGGAGGCCCTGCTGAGTGGTGCCACAGGCACACCGCAGGACAGGTCAGCTGAGTGGGATGCAGTGGCCACCTATGTAAAAGCCCATGGCAGGCACCAGAGGAGTGCCCAGGAGTGACAGAAGAAGGTGGGGACAGACAAATGCTGCATTAAGGAGAAGGTGGCAGCCATCAGGACATCCCACAGCAGGACGGGTGGTGGTTCACCCACTGCAACTGCACTGATGGCGACGGAGGAGCTGGTGGTGGCCACCATCAGCCATGCTGCCATACTGGGCATTCCTGGTTGTGGATTCTAGACAGGTGTCAGCCCCTCACAGCACTGTGAGTCACCACATACCATGCATGGAGGGGATATGGGCAGTCCCATGCAGGCGGGTCTGCCACCGTGCTGCGTGGCCTGGGTGAGTGTGGCATGCAGCTGTGCCTGGTGGCCATGGCATCGTGCACCCCTGGGCACAGGCCCTGCCTGCATGGGTGCTATGCCTATGCTGACTCTGTGTATCTGTTTTCCAGTGCCATCATGACTCTGCAGAGCTGCACAGGAGGAGGACGCTGACATAGGACCGGAGGAGGTGGTGCCATCTATGTCCACGGGTATCCAGGACAGAGACCAACCACGTAGAGATAGTGAGGGGCTGCTGGATGTACTGGGGCTGGAGTCGGATGATGCACTGCCTGTGCTCCTGCTTGGTGACAGCCTGCCCATGCTGTGCAAGGGCAAACTGCTGGGTGGTGCGTCCGACTCTGATGATGATGATATAACACTGATCCTGGATATGCGTTGGGCATGGGGTGCCAACAAGGGTCCAGGGATAGTTACAGGCACTGTTGGGGACCAGTGTTACACCAGTGGCCATGGATTGGGGACCAGTGTCATGTCAGTGGCCATGCAGCTGCTCCCTGTCCATGGCCACACAGTGGTGTGCGGTGCCACTGCTGTGCCTGGTGAAGAGGGGATGCTGTTGTGGGTGCTTCTGCTCTGGGAATGGCCCAGCAGATGGCTGGACAGTGGAAGCGGGATGCAGTGACTACTGGACAGCACGCCACAGGGGCTGCTTCTGGTGTGCCCGTAGCCACATTACCCCTGTTCAGTCCCCTGTGCAGTGTCCACAGGAGAGGGGCATTGCCCAGCATGCCACATCACCTCCAGCCGGTCAGCATCCACCCCAGGTGACAGGCTGGCCAAGCACACCCGCCTTCTGCCAGCTTCTGTAGACAACCAGGCGATGCTCGGGATGGAGATCCATGCCCTGCAGGTTGAGGTGCATCAGCTGGCCAAGAAACAGAACAGTGGTTGTGCACTGCTCATTGGTCAGATCCACCAGCTGCAGGAGGCCACAGCCGCATTACTGGACCACATCACTGGATCACATGGATTTGCATCACTGGCATCCACTGGGCACCACCATGTGCATTGGACTCCCTGCAGTGCAACTTCCAAACCACGGTCATGGCGCCTAGCGACCCCTGCACAGTTGATGCTGGGATCTGACATGCCCATTCCCGAAACCCCCAGTGCAACCCTGTTTGCCCGACTCTACATCCCAGCGAGGACCTGGTCACGTTCTCAGGCCTCCACCCCTCGAGTGTGTTGGACACTCCACTGGTGGCTGTTGCGCAGCCCATGGCTGATGAATGGCCTGAGCATGGCCACCCCCATGGCCATGGCAGCCATGGCACTGTGTGGTAGGCCTGCTGGGTGTGTTGCCTTTCCTGCTGTCCACTGCTGGCTAGTGTACACATGCGTGGTGTCGCCCTGTGCGTGTGGTGGTCTGCATGTGTGGTATTGTGATCACCCATTGTGTGTGTTGGCTGGGCTGCTGAGCCTTGTGGCATGGGTGTGATGAGGGCCGCGCTGTGCCAGCTGTGCCTATGCACCAGTGTCATGTGTCTGAGCCATGCCATGTCTTGCAGCCCATGTGTGTGTGTGTCCATGCCTGTGCAGTGTACTCTGTGTGTGTCTGTGTGGCCCTGCATTCACCATGCATAGTGTGTGTGTGTGTGTGTGTGGGTGGGTGTGTGTGTGTGTGTCACTGCATGCATCCCTATGTTCCCATCCAACTCTGTGGGTGGGGTGGTGGTCCGTGCAGGCCCAGCACGCGTGTCATGCCACTTACCTGCGATCTCCAAAATGCTCCTGTGTGATGGTGGCCCTGTGCCTCCTGGCCTCTGCTACCAGCCTGGGGTCCTTCTGCCCCATGGGTGGCTGCACACCCCTTCTGGCCCATCATCCACATCATACTCACTGCTGTTGCCCTCATCTGCCTGGACTGCTATCCCACGGTCAATGGCCATGTTGTGCAGCATGCAGCAGGCCAGGAATAGGCCACAAGCTTTCGACAGGCTGTACTGTAAGGCACCACCTGACCTCTCTAGGCAACTGAAACACATCTTGAGCATGCCAAAGACATGCTCAATGACATAGCATGTGGTGGTGTGTGCCTCATTGTACCTCACCAGTAGGGGGTGAGCAGCCAGGGCCTCAGCAGGTAGGCACTGTCACCTGTCTGTGAAGAGGATATGGTTGTCACTGTGCATTGGTTGTGCACTCCCCCCTCACCCCTGCTGCCCCCTGCCTCCTGCCCCCATGTCATCACCTTCCACCCCCAGCATTGCTGCACCCACGTCCATCCCCATGCCTTGCTCACCTAACAGGTGCCCCATGGGGATATCCCCATGCTTGAATCTCTGGCACAGGATAGAACTGTGCCAGATGTAGGCATCATGTGCACTCCCAGGGTGTGTGTCACAGACATTGATTTTGCTCCCCGTGACATTGCACACCGCCTGGCAGTTGATAGAGGTGTACCCTTTCCTGTTCATATATGCAACCCCCTCTGGGCCAGGTGGTGTACGTATTGCCACGTGGGTGCAGTCTATGGCCTCTATCACACCTGCAACCCTGTGGAAGTCCTGCATGTGTGCTGTATGCTCTGCCTGTGTGCTCAGGAATTGTATGAACTCTGAAGCATGTGGCAGCATAGTATTGAGGACCTGTGTGAGGAGGTGGAACATGGCCAACTGGGTGATCCCTGTGGTGGCACCCGTTGTTCTCTGGAAGGTGCCCGTGGTGAGCAGGCACATCACTGCTGTCACCTTGGTCTCCACAGAAATGGCATGACTCCATCTGGTGGGTGCCTGCAGCTCCTGATGGCACAGCTCAAAGAGCTGCCTCAGAATTGCCCTGTTCAGCTGGTACCGGCCCATGATCTCGACATCACTATAGTCCTCAAAGGTGAGATGGGCATGGTACCATCTGTGTTAGGCATACTGCCGGGGGGCCTTTTGTCAGCCATTTTGGTGTTCCTCCCTCCTCCTCACACCCCTCATTACCTCCTCCATAATGAATGGACCTGCATTCATGTTGCTGTGTACAGCTCTGGCTTGTGCATCTGCTGTGTGTGTATTTGTACCTGTTTTTATAGGCTCACGTCCACCTGGCGAATCCTTGCCCGGATATTCAAGAGTTACTCAAGGCACAACAGTGTTGCACCATCTGCAACCCACTGATGCACCCCAGCATGATATTCAAATGGGGATTGTGCCTAGCACAAATCAAGATGCACCGGAGTGCATCAGTAATGTATGTGGCACAGGTGGGGGGGTGCGTGCCCATGCATACTCTGCACATCTTGATATTCAGCCCGGGATGTGCTGAGTCCATGCATGCGCAACCCCTACTTGAGCTGCACACAGGTGAGTCAAAAAAAAAAAGGAACAACAGCTGGCCACCCACAGGTGAGCTGCCATATTGCAGGGTACAACACGGCAGCCGCCACCTGTGGGTGGCCACCCGAGCTCCGGCTGCAGCACCATGGCGGCGCCCCACATGTCTGATCGCAGGCATCTGTGTAAATAAATCACACCCTATATCCCTGGTGGTCCAACGGACTGCTGTCAGCCCGATCGCGGGCATAAGTTTAAATAAATGAATTCCAATATCCCTGGTGGTCCAGTGGACTGCTGTCAGCCTGATCGCAGGCATAAGTCTAAATAAACGAATTCCAATAACCCTGGTGGTCCAGCCGTACCCCCTCCCCACCCGCCCACTGAGCCCCACTGCCCGCTCACCCCAGTCAGCGCCTGGTGGCAGCACCCCACCCACCTGCCACCCCCACCCGCTGACTGACACTGTACGTGAGAGCTGCACGCCCATTGGTCCACAGCGTGAGCCAATGGGGCAGCCTATACCAGCATTTCACACAATCCAGATATGTGAATGGAGCCCAAAACTATGTCCCTGTTGTACCCCACTTACCCTCTAGCAGAAGGGAGCTAATATATCACAACCACAATAGCAGGTAAGAGATAACCTGCAATATTCAAACAACATATTATATTGACCCCACACAAAATACAGGGCACTCAAAGCTACTTGCTGTCCCATTATGAGCACCTGAATGTTCATTGGCACCACTGAGTGTGTTGCACTGTTCCCATCTTCTGTCACTGTTGCTGCTACTGTTGCATTTCCAATGCATTCTCCATACTGATCCCTGGCTATAGTGGTCCCAACCTTCCTCAGTCCTGGTAACAAACATAACCATATCCCTGACTCTAGTTTTCCCCTCCTCCCAAACCCATACCTGGTAACTGAAATAATCATACCCTTGGTTCTAGTGATCCCCATACATCCAATCCAGGTAACTAAAACATTTATAGTATATACCTGACATCTGTGCCCCGCCCCCTGGTACTAGCACTGTCCCATTGTCCCCTACCCTTGCAAACCATTGCCACAGAGTTTTATAGATATGTCCATACCCTCCCACTGAAGCATTCCTTGTTGTCTGCGATGTCCCCTATATGACATCTGGTCAACTACCATCAGCATCAGCTCCCCCAACCCAAAAGTCCCCTCTCAGTAGTCCAGTGACAGTGAATGGCAACAAGTCTCTGCTCACCTGCACAGCCAGTTGCTACCTGTCCCTGTATTGTAGTATAAAGTGCATCCCTACAGTACTTGTGGGATGACTATGAAATATCACGGAGTAATTGCTTGCCATAGAAATTATTATTATGACACAAACAGTAGACCATTACATCTCAAGCTGATGAGCAGCAGGAGCACGTGAATACCAAGGTATAAGAATACTGTTTCTTTAGAAATATCCTTAGTAAAAAAGAAAAAAGAGGAAGAGGAAAAAACAGGACATATAGGAAATAAAACTAAATTTAGAGTTATATTAATATAATTTCAAAAGTTTCCTGGAAACATCACTGTCTGTTTAACTGAGAGATTAAGGTTTACTGGCAGTTGACAACAGTCTAAATATATTGTTGGCTAAGTCTGATCAATGTTCATACCAGATTGTCATTATTTTTAGAACCTTGTGATGTCACCAAGGGTGAGGCTGTGCAAAATCACATTGTATTTAAGCACAATGTCACCTTCAGTAGCATCACAGTGTTTTAAATGTGGTGGCAATATAATAATAATATAAGGCAGTCTTAATCCCTGCCATCACTTGATTGCTGCCAGCAATGCCTCGATTAAAAGAGCTGATGATGTCCCTGGGAACATTTTGGAAATTACATGTAATTGTATTTGTAGTTCCTGCATTTCCTATTCCTAGCTTCCTCTTATTCTGTTTTACTAAGGAAATGTGCATGAAAACATGATTCTTGTCCTTTGGACGTTTTGTGCTCCTCTGCTTACCTACATGTGATGTCATAATCTCCAGCTTGTGACATCTTAATCATCTGCATGGCAACAATTGCTGAAAGCTTTACATGGACTAATATACTATTATGGGCACAATTCATAAATGTCCCACTCTAACATCACCACATAACATTTAACCCCCTCATCTCCATGGCAACAATTGCTGGAGTGCTTTATAAGGACTAATAAACTATTATTAGCACAATTCATAAATGTCCCCTTTAACACCAGTGGCTCAGTAGGTGGCACACTTGCCTCTGAGGCCAGGAGATCAGAGGGCTGTGAGTTCAGTTCCCACATCTGGCACTTGGGTTAATATCCCAGTACTGACACTGTAGTGCAGCATGAGAGGGGTGCTGCACTTCTGGGGTGCCGTCTTTCAGATGAGACATTAAACCAAGGTCCCATTGGTGGTAGTTCAGGTGGATGTTAAAGATCCCATGGCACATATCGAAAAGAGTAGGGGACATTTTTATTGAAATCAAAACAACATATATATATAAGTCTGTATTCCATCATACAAATCATACAAAAGAAAGATGCAAAAACAGAAATAAGTATTAATTCATGCAATTACCCTAAAACTTAAAAAAAACATTATGACTCATCCCTCCCCCTCCCCACTATAACAGTAGGGGAACTTTTTATTGAAATCAAATCAAGGTCAAGCAAAAAATACATGTTAAACAATAATCTTCATATAGAATGTAATAAACAATAAACAAATCAGAGAGAGAGAGAAAAAAACATTAATTAGGTATTACTTCACTTAATTAGGAAGAGAAAAGAAAATGTTTCATAGAAACCATAATACCACGTTAACATATTCTTTCAATCAAATATTCCTATACTATGAAACCTCTTAAGGCTTTTAAATAAAAGAAAATTGTTTCCATCTTAAGTTCCAGGTCCCAGTATCCAAATTACTTCCTTCTTTCCGCTTTATACACTTAAGACCTGAGTCTATCAAAAGAAATAATTCTAAAGCTAAGATAGTCTGCTTTTGTAATGTGAATCTGCCTCTACTGATCCAGATCCAATATAAGAAATGGGCCATGATCATTCTTAATGTACTATGGGAAAAAACTGTATTTCTGGAGGAATTATTCCATAATATAAAAGGTCTGGCTTGGGTGGAATGAAAGGTGATTCTTTCCATCGGTTCTTGACTATGTCCCAAAGCTGTGTCACATATAGACAGTGAAAATATAGATGGTCCATAGACTCTATTATGTTCACACAGGATATCCTTCAACAATTTCTATCTGACAAAGATTTATGTTTGTGATCTCCTTTGATATTAATCTGGCCATGAATGCTTAACCAAACCTGATCCCACATCTGGGCTGGTATTCTGTCATCTGAAATGAATTTAATAATCTGGTTTTTAGCAAGAACCGGGAAGTCCACAAAAAGGTTTGTCCCAAAACAAGACTTTCCTTGGAAATTTTAACACTAACGCATAGCTAATTCCCCAATGTTTAATTTTATCAACAACTTCCTCCCGTTGATTTCCTAACCTAGGGCAACATTTATTTTTATGAATGAACTCATTATGTTGCCATTCATTTAATATCCCCTTTAATTTCTGTACTCCCCAAGCTCCCCAAATTTGTGAGCATCCTTTCATAAGGGGAAAAATGTTAGTATATAAGAAAACTGTAAAGAAAAACAAAATTGGATTAGGCATCCCTATTCCCCCTTCTTTAATATCCATGTACAATATATTCCTTTTAATTGGATTCAGCCTGCTACCCCAAAAACAACTAAAAAAACAACCTAATATTTTAATTCCTAAACCCACAGGGAGAGGGAAAATCACACTAATAAATAAGAAAATTGGAATCAAAAATGTTTTTATATAGTAAATTATTTTCTTTTTTGAGACTTTCCACTTGTTCCATTGTATTACTTTAGCAGTACCCATTTGTAATGCTATTTCCCAATTATACCTGGCCATATCTGTTCCACCAAAATAAATCCCTAGGATTTTGCATGGTGTTCTAGCTAACAAAAAGTCCCCAAAGGTTTTAGGGCCTGAAGGAAACCCATTTAGTTTTAAACATTTTGTTTTCCCCAAATTGAGATATGCCCCTTTTTCTTTCCCCAATTCCTGAATGAAATTACATGCTCTAATTAAAGAGTTCTTATCTTTTGAAATTAAACTTAAATCATCTGTGTATGCTATTACTTTGTATACTGGTAGATCATTTGCTAAGATGCTACAAATTTTAGGAGACTTCTGAAGTATGAGTAATAATTGGTCCTTAACCAACAGCGGGCTACATCTCCACCTCATGCCGGCCGAGCTGTACCCTGGAGGGGTATAGGTGATCAGTACTGGGGCATGGTCAGATATGATAATATTACCGATTGAACAATTAGAGACTACATCTGATGCTGTGTTATTAGCCAACCAGTAGTTGATACGACTGTGAACCCCATGAGAGGGAGAATAATAGGAGTAGTCTTGCCTCGTAGGGTGATCTCTCCTCCAAACATCTGGCAGACCCCATTCCTCTGCCAGCTCTTGTAAAGCTGCATGTGCCTTAGGGTGAGCTTGGGGGGTAGGTTGGGACTTGTCTAGAAATATATCTGGTACTATGTTGAAATCTCCCCCTATCAAGAGAGGAGAAAAAGCTTCGGTTTGTAACAGGGTAGAAATTGCCTGGCTCAGACTAGGAAAGAAATCTGCTTGGTCTGTGTTTGGAGCATAAAGATTAACTATTAACAACTTCCCCACAGGTGAGTGCAATTTGACTATTATCCAGCGCCCTTGTTTATCAGAGCGGGAATCCACCACAGACCATATACTGGAATGGCAAATAAGGATAGCAACTCCTTTAGATTTGGATACTGCTGAACTAGCATGGACAGCCCCACCCATGATTTCTTGAGCCAAGGAGTAGACTTACTAAGAAGATGTGTTTCTTGTAAAAGGGCCATGTCTGTGTGTAGGGAACGTAGATGCTGTATAATTTTTGTGCACTTTATAGGGTGGTTAAGTCCCTTTACGTTCCATGACATCAGACGTAGGCCTTGTGTTGTAGACATAGTGATTCTGGAGTGGGGAAAAATAAAACTTACCTAATGATAGCTAGAAATTTAGTTCAAGGGCTAGAAACCTGTTGGCAAATATCGAGACGTTATTATACACTGGCGTAAAAAAAAGAAATAACAATTAGAAACTGTGAAAGTGTATTTTCAAACACTTAGAAGCTAGTCCTGTAAGAAAGAGAAAGAGAAACTGGTACACCACAATATACAATTAACCACCCTACTTACCCCCCCCAAAAAAAATTGGTAGGTAGGTGTAAAATGACAATTCGAACCAGCAGTTAACGCTAAGGGCTTGTGACGTTTCAGCAAAAGAGGATACTAATAATCCGTATCCTCAACTATGCTAGCGTCTATGCCCAGTAATAGCGGAGGAAGGAACTAACCTAGAGAGAACTCGCTCTCCACCCCTGGGGAACAATTCCCAGGAGAAATGCCCAGACTCAGGGAAGGGGGGATATGGGACTAGGAGAAGGGAGGAAATGGGTAGCTTACCCAATCGAAAAATGAAGGGCAGAAAAACCTGCTGCCCTCTCATCTTCCTCAAGTTGAAGGTTGAAGGTTTAGCTTATGCCATTAGTAACTATGGATTATCAAAATTCTACAAACATGTAGGCATGAAGTATGGGGCCTTCCCACCACCCTAACAACATGGGGGATACGGGGATGTCATTCGGTCCTGGAACCAGTTTAAAGAAGAAAGGGGAATACACCCCAGTTAGAAAATCCAAGACCTTAGGGTCCATGTGACCCACTTAAACTCCATGATCCTTATACAAATGAGTAGGATACTTATTCCTTGCATTGTATAGTCCAACAGCTAGTCAGGGGGTCCTTCATGCCAATTCACAGCCTGTTGAGCTCTAGTAGTGAAGGTATCTTTAGGGGTGACAGATGGTGTTGTTATTACAGCTGCAGCGTATGATTTATCTCCTGGTTTTGAGAGGTCCATGGGAGTCCACCACTTCTATAAGAGAGTCCTCTGGAATGTCATCCCAGTCCATGAAGTTCTCATGACTTAAGGAGGAGAGCTCCTAATCGTTTAGGGGGTATATTGATGCTGTCGAAGATAAGTCATCTGTAGGCATCTTTGCAGGTGGGGCTGCTATCCTCTGATCTGGAGACAGGTGTTGCCCACTTCTAGAGCGCTGTTGTTGCTGAGTAGGTGTGCCAACACTTCTAGGAGGGAGAGCTGTTTGTTCCAAAAGAGCCGGTGGTTTAGATGCTAACAAAAATTCTGCCTGAGGAGAGTTTTTTGCACTGGGGGAATCATTCAGATGGGAACTTGGTCCAGCTGTATAGCGGCCTCTTGGATTCTGCCCCTGGAGTTCTTGTTTCCTAGAATGTACTGCATATGGATCCCAGAGCCTTCTGGGAGATGTAGTTTATAAGGGTAACTTAGGCCAAAATTTGGAGATCCACTGCTCAACTTCTCCAGGTGCATCCGGCAACAGTTCTCACCCCTCCTTGGATACCAAAAGTTTGGTAAGTCTTTTGAATCTGTAGTGAAAATTGTGGGCAGCCAAAAATCGCTTGAGAGGACCATAAGCTCGGCATTTGCTCGCTGTCTTTTGTGTGAAATCTCTAAATATGGAAATCGATGCTCCCTGCCGCTGAATATCACCTAGTGCATGGGCAGCCCTTAGTATGCGTTCCTTAGTTGAGTATTTCAGAAAGTAAGCCACAATTGATCTAGGTACTGATGACTGTCTGTCTCTCCTCCCAGTGATACGATAGGCCCTTTCCACTTCACTGGGCCTCTCCACCTCTTCCCTAACATCATAGGGAGTGCATCATTGAGGAATCTCTCCATGGAGGCACCTTCTGAGCCTTCGGGAACCCCTATAATTATTACATGGCCCCTGTTTCTTGATCCTCCACCCTGTTTAAGAGGATTTCAATTTTCTGGTCTTATAATTTCACTTTTTGCTCAAGTTTGGCATGTTGCATTTTGAGCATTTCCACTCACTGCTCCGCCACATTAAGGTGGTCCTGCAGCTGGCATACATCGGAGGTTGTGCCTGATAATGTAGAATTGATGTCATCTACTCAGGCCAGCACCGTTTCCAACATGCGTGTGATGTAAGTCAGCTAGTCACCTATGGAGTTTGGCTGTGCAATGGCGGTCGCTGAGGAAGGTAGTGCAGATGAATATCCTTCTGTCACCTTATCAGTATGAAGCTGCTGCATTGTCGGAGAAATAACTTCAGACCCTGTTGAGAGTTGGCAGGGTTCTCGAGACTGGAGACTGGGGCCTTTATGGCCTAAGCAGTCAGCACAACTCGTGAGTAACTGATTTGATAAAGATACTTATACCATGATACTGCGTACAAAAGTCACACCGATCAATTGGGTATAAGTTCCCAAGCAAAACTTAGTAGTAAGAGGGGATTCACATCTTGAGATTAGGCCTGCCTGCCATGGATTGACCCCAGATGCGGATAAGCTTGGGAATGATGCTGCCATTTTCTAGGTAGCCAGGCCACGCCCCCAAGGAATTTGTTGTTTAATAAAAATGAAATCAATTCAGGACGATAATTGACCCTTATAGAAGGTCGGTTGGGCCTTCCCTCTAGGGCCTACACAAACATCCTGCTGTCCTGCTATTTTAACCATTGTTTTAAGCATTGTTTTATCACAATATTGTTTTCCAGGTGTACTCTTTTCTTGTAGATTTATGTTAAAATCCCCTTCCCAAATCACCTGCCTGCTTGTATGTAAGTAGGGTTGTATTTTTTTTAACAAGGAAACTCGTAATGCTATAGTTTGGGGTCTGTAAATGTTAATTAATCTGCGCGATACTGAATTCAAGATTACATCTAAAATAAGTGCTCAACCAGGTTCTAGGTCCACTAGTCTTAAAATTTGGACTGCGGATGTCAAAAAACAAAATCCCACCTGCAACAAGTTTCATTCCCTGTTGACCATTGGGAAATTCCCCATTTCCTGTCCTCAGAGGCCTTCGCTATTTCACTCTGAGAGTGCAATCTAGTGTCTTGCAAAAAATACACATCAAAATTTAGATGTTGTAGAATACCATAAGTAGCTAGTCATTTTGTATTGGATTTTATGCTGTTCACATTTAGACTAGCTACTTTCAAATTGGTGGATTCAGGGAGGAGGTTTTAAGGTTTTCCCACTTGAGCTTGTCACCCACTTCTGTGGTTTCCTATTCAGTAGAGCCACTGGGCATCTAGAACTTTCCATTGGAAATAAGTCGGTCTCTCTTGTGGAATCCTCTATACCAGTGGCTTCAGTTTCCATGGGTTGGGCCATTTCTACCTGATACCCCATGTAGAAAGAACTCCATACCTGTTACTTAAGGGGAGTGGCGATAGGGGGGCTTCTTGAGGGAGAATAGGTGTACTCTCGTCCTGTATGGAATCCTTTATCCTCTCCTCAACCTGTGGCCTTTGAAATATCTCATCTTGAATTTCTCCTATCATTTTCTCCTTTTTTCCCCCCTTCAATAAGTGTTTGAATTAATCCTCTCCGAGGTGATGAACTTTGGGGAGTAGTAAAAGGAGTATCCTCTTCCCCTCCCCCTCTATTTTTCTCTATAGGTATGCATTCTCTGGGTGTTACTAAGGTCTCTATAGCAAGCTCTTGTCCAGGCATTGGTGGGGCCTGAAATCTTCTCTCTCCATTGCTTCCCCTCCACCCCCCCACATCTACCCCTCCGTCTTCCAGAACGAGAAGTTTCTGTGGGGTTAAAAGGTTTCCAGGCCTGTACTAGAAACAATTCACGATCAGACATTTTGTCTGAGCTATGTTCTGCCCATGGACATTCTGAGAAAGAATGGTCATTGTCCCCTCATTGATTACAAGTTGGAGGAGCCTGGCACCTATTTGACAAATGTCCTAACATCCCACAGTGAAAACACTTAATTTGATCACAATCATTACTCGGATGTTGTAATGAGCCACACTTAAAACAGTTTTTGGGTTGCCCCGCATAAAATAGTATCCCTCTATCTCTCTCTCTCTCTCTCTCTCTAAATAGAAGGAACCTCTCTAAATAGAAGGAACTTGGTAGATGCTGAATTCCTATATCATTTTGTGAAAGTTGCACCCTTATTGTCCATCCCCCTGTCCAGAATCCATTTTTGTCCGTAATGGGTTTGGGGTTGTCAAATACAGTACATCGTTTTTCTAACCAGAACAAAATATTACTAATGTTAATCCCTTCATTTCTAAACAGGAGGGTAACCATTTTAATAGTGGGTTTTGTTATAGAAATAGCCATAAAGTCCTTCCAAATGTCTGTATCTTTTAATTCATAATATAAAAGCCAAAATTTATCTAATGCATTCATAGTACAAAAACTAACATCGTAGGTTTTATCCCCTGGTGCATGTATAAACGTGTATATTTCTGCAGGGCAAACCCCAAAGAGTCAATAATGAGGGATTTACCCACCCATAGTCTGTCCAGAGGTATTGTGCAAGGTCTTTATATCGTAAGCACACTAGATGCCTTCTTTTTGCTGCCTCAGCTGGTTTCCTGAAGAGCCCCACATAGGATTGTTTCCCCTGGTCCTCCTCCACTTGTATTGGTGTCCTTTTCTCCTTATTACTCTTGCTTCCTTCTATTAACATTTCTGGTTGTTCTGTATTCCTGGACGGTCTGTCCTTTTCAATTAAAGCCTGGTTTTGTGCAGTAGGAGTGAGAGGCAAACTTTTGGTGATTGTGTCCACAGGGTCTGGTGTAGTTGTAGCCTCTTTTTTATCATGTGCCAAAGCAGTAGGGAGAACCGGGGGACTTAACTATGGAATCACAAATTGTGGGCAAGTCTCCAGAGTTAGACTCATGCCTCTCTCTCCTAGATTCATTAATGGGCTCTGTCATTCCTGGTATTGTAATTGCTACATCAGGAACCAATATTTCA
Source organism: Neoceratodus forsteri (assembly GCA_016271365.2). Lineage (NCBI taxonomy): Eukaryota > Metazoa > Chordata > Ceratodontiformes > Ceratodontidae > Neoceratodus > Neoceratodus forsteri. The sequence goes on along the minus strand of JADMNL010000022.1, from coordinate 417,861,159 downwards.
TTTTGCAAGGTCCAACCTGCCTCACAAAGAGCTCCTCCTGGGGTCCATTCATCCGGACATCTGCAGAAAATTGCTTCTCCCTCATCATCCTGCGTGGGGACCAAAATCCTCTCATGCTTATTAGATGGTCCAGGTTTTTTTTTTTGTAGCCAAAGAAATAGGTAAGCCTTTCTTCACTTCTTGGATATGGCTTACCGTGGATCTTTTCAATTTTGTTCTTTCTTAAATCAGTTGCAATTTTTTTAACCAAAAGTCACTTTCTACTGCCAATAGCATTTTTGTTAAATGCTTTTTCTTTTCAATTAGTTGTTCTTGTAGAATTAAATCTTCATCCATCTCGGGTTGTTCTAATGAAAGTTAATTTTGCCCATTTAAATCCATTGGTAAATGCTGAACGTCTATTCCCTGATCTTGCTTAGTACTAAGTCCACACTTGGGACCTGGAGCTGTTACCATGCATCCATCCTGTTCCGCATCCAGACCTGGACTGGAGTCCTTCATCCCTTCTGCAGCGCAACAGCACCCACTGCAGTCAGAGAGTAGGGGAAGATATTTATTAATAAACAGAACAATAAATCAGAAAAACACTAATACAATTCATGGAAAATAAGAAAAAAAACATAACAAAGAGAATATCAGCAATACTCAATTCTCTGACAGCATAATGATTCAACTTATTTTGTCTTTCAAAAAAGGAACCTCTTTCCACCTCATAAGCCATACATTTTTGGACAAACAGTTGCGTTCAGAATCACATTGTAACAACAAATCATGTTCAACATGTTGAAGAACTTCAAGTGGTGAGTGCTATAAAACTGTTGTAGAATAAGGTGACATCTGGCATGTCATAAATGAAACTTGAACATAGCAAACAGCAGCCGTACTACACCTGCATCCAACAAAGTAGAATGTAGCAAAAAAACTCCCACAACTTCCAGATATGTAACAGCCCACCAGAAAGGCTGGCTCCAATGGGCAGAAAGAATAATCCAGAATTATTGCACAAAGGGGAAGGAAATAAAAAAATGGGACATTGTTTCCTCCTGATTAATGCAAGTATCCCTCGGACAAGTACATTCAGTAACCATTTTATGCTTTAAATTCCCCCTAACATTGAGACGCCCATGACAACTAAGCCATAAAACATCCCATAATCTAGGTGGAATTCATTTATCTACCAAACTTTTAAGGAGGTTATCAACATGACCATCCGGTACATCCTTAAAAATGGGGACTATGGAATGTGCTTTAGATTGTAGGACATCATAAATATATTTGCACGATTTGCAATACACATGGGCCGTAAGTAACTTCCATCTATTAAGTTTCTATATCACAGGTCTGACATAAATCGGGTAACTATGAGTGTGTAAATTTTTCTGGCTCAAACCTGGCCACTCTGAGGACAATTTAGGTAACCAACCATATACATAAATCACCCATAACACAGAGTGTGGACGACTAAAGTCTAGTAAATTCCAATGAAAAAAAATACTATAGTAAAAAGTAATTGGATTCACACAATTCAAACCACCCTATGCAATAGGAAGATACAACACATCTCTTTTAATGGGATTTAGGTGACTTCCCCAAATAATTTGAAAAAAAAAGACCCAATAAAGTGGCTTCCAAACCAGAAGGAATGGGGTATATCGCACTAAGGTATAAAAATTGAGGGAGAAGTAAAGATTTAGTAATGATAACCTTTTTCTGTTTAGTTTGTTGCCAAGACTTCCATAATCTGATTCTGGACTGAACTACCTCAATTTTAGCTGATCAATTAAGTAACGCATTATCACCTTTACCAAAATCAATACCTAAAATTCGGACCGGGCCCAGTACAACAGAAACGCCTTGCAGCTCCGTAACCTCAGAAATGGCAGTGTGCAGAGGATAAAAAAAAACTCTTAGATTTATTAAGGGAGGAACCTGCAACATCCTAAAAATTAGAAAAATGATGTAACACCTGATCTCCAGAGGTCAAATCAGCAACAAAGACACAGACATCATCAGCATAAGCCGACATTTTGGCCTCAAGGGTACTATGAGGGGACGCAATACCAAGAATCTGCACATCTTGGGCAATTGCACGTAAAAGTGGATCCAAACTAAAAACATAAAGCAATGGACTCAGAGGGCAGCTTTGTCTCACCCCCTGATGAATAGGGATATAAGAACCCAAGTAACCATTTACCAAGGGCATAGCATAAGCATGACTATAAAGCAAAGCAATCCAGGTTATAAAGCAATCAGGAACTCCATAGGTTCGTAAAACCTGAAACAAATAACTATGCAGGACCTGATCAAAGGCCCTTTGTTGATCCATGGACATAAGAAAACCCTTTATAACATCAACTTTACCAAGCTCTCTTAGTTCCCGAAGCAAAAGGAGATTATTATAAATAGATCTGCCCGGTACTGAACAGGATTGGTGTAGGGAAATCAAGTGTGGAGCTATGGACAACAATCTAGTATTCAATATTTTCATTAAAATTTTAAAATCCGTATTAAGGAGACTTAAAGGCCTCCAATTGGAAAGTAAAGTTCTATCACCTTTCTGATATAACAAAATCTGAATTGAAGTATAAAAATGGAAATCGAGAGTGTGACGTTGCAAAACCCAATTAAACACTGCTGTGAGCACATTACAAACCAAAGGACTACAGGTTTTATAAAATTCTGAAGGCAAGCCATCAATACTAGGTGCCGTGTTATTCCGTAAATGGGAAATTTCCCTTTTAACCTCATCAACACTAATTGGAGCAACTAAAGCCCGTAACAGTATATCAGAACAAGGGGCAATATGAAGAGAGGAAAGGAATTGTTCTACAGCAGCACTATCCACTGGAGATGCAGCATATAAGTCTGAAAAATGCGAGGAGACTGCTCGCAAGATATCTGGAAATGCAGTGTAACTAGTACCAACAGTATCAACAACTTCAGTCAGAAGGCGAGCCGCAGAACGCCTATGACTACAATCCAAAACATCCAGCAAAGCAGAACAAACCCTATGTTCATGTGACAGGGAAGTAGCTCTAGTATACTGCAGTGCAGCCATTTCTTTTTTTACATTCTGTACCTGTGCTGTCAAAGATAAGCCTTGTGAGTGTATAGCTGAATATAATGTTTCCAACTGCATATGTAAAGACAAATATCTCTTATATTTAGTCACTGCAGCATATTTAGATGTCCTCCTAGCCAAAGTAGAGATTTCAGATTTAGTGAGTAGCCACCAATCTAACAAATCTTCAGAAAGTCCAGCTAGTGACATATGAGCTTTCAACAAATCATGAACTTGGGCCAAAAACCTGTCATCAAGTAGCAGTAAAGAATTCAGTTTCCAATATCCCTGCCCCAGTTTAGCATGAGGGCCTACCCCTAATGTGGCAGTTACCAAATTATGGTCTGAAATCTCCACTGGAATGGTTTGAGCTTTAATCACCCTCAAAGCTGCAGAGACAAAAAGAAAATCAATCCTAGTGGATAAGGTGCCCTTAAAAAAAGTACGTCCACCAGTAGGATGACAAACCCTATAAACATCCTGTAAATGACCCTGGACAATAGTGTGATTGAGACAATGTGTATCACAGAAATCCTTATCAGTCCGGGCCCCCCAATCTGATTTATGCACTACACAATTAAAGTCACCACCCCATATGAGAAAGCATGACGTGAACAAAAAAGGCTGCACCTCACGAAAGAGATCCACTCAACCTTTCTTCGTAACTGGTGCATAAATCATAATTAATCTCCAAGTGTAAAGTAAATAAGTAAAATCCAATATTAAGGCCCATCCCATAAGCAGTTCAGTCAACTTGGTAACATGAAATCCATCACCCCTAAACAACACCCCAACACCACTACATGTGTCTAATCCTAAAGAAAAAAAAGAAGGACCCCATCGCCAAAGCTTTTTGGCCATAGTAACCAAAGGAAGGGTATTGAGATGGGTATCCTGAATAAGGCAAATATCACACGCCAAATCACTCAAAAGTTGAAAAGTAATCAGGCGCCTACCAGCATTTTTCACACTGTTCACATTGATGGTGGCTACAGTGAGATGAAATGCCATGGCCATGAAAGAGAATCAGATAAAGGGTCAAAATAAAAATAAGTCAACATCAAGAAACCCTTCCCTTTCTAGTACTTCTCCAGGGTCTCACCCCTGACCGCAAGGGTCGAGTATCCATAGGCAACTCCTTTGATTTATCATTCTCAAAATCAGAGGATACCATAGGTTGTGAGGAGGTGTCAGAATCAGCTTCCACATCGGAAGACTGAGTGTGACGGGACAGGACCTCAGATTTATTACTTAAGGGAACAAAGCCACCAGGAGAAGATGCTTTAGCCAAATTGGCCCTACCTGTAGTCTGTTTTTGAGCCCGTTTCTTTGTCTGAACACTAGGCTCAGGAGGGGGCATAATAATAACAACACAATGTAAGAAACCACTATGGTTCTCAAAGGAAGTGGCAGTGAAGGTTCAAGAGAAAAAAGAAAGCATTCAGGAAGTACAATGAATCACAGAAGGAGCAGGACAGAGAACTGTATCAGTTAAAGCAAAAGGAAGCTGGGAAGGCAGTCAGAACAGCAAAGGCCCAAACAGAGGAAAAGATAACCAACTCAGTTAAGAAGGGGGATAAAACCTTTTATAGGTACATCAGGGAGCGAAGGAAGACCAAGGGAGGGATAGTGAGGCTTAATAAAGAGGAGGGAGGGTGGGCAGAGGGTGACTGTGAAAGGTAGAGATACTAAACAAATATTTTTGCTCAGTATTTACAAATGAAGAGGAAGGTACCTAAAACAAACAGTAGAAACACTCTGGATACAGAAGTTGATACCAGCCCATTTACAGAAGAAAGGGTTATGAAAGAACTCTTAAAACTGAAGGTGGACAAAGCAATGGGGCCTGACAGGATTCATTCCTGAATTTAAAAGAACTAAGGGTAGAATTAGTGACACACTGACTACCCTCTTTAACAAATCATGGGAGGATGGGGTGGTACCCGAGGGACTGGAGGAGGCAGATGTGATTCCCTTCACAAAAGTGGGAGCAAGGCAGAAGCAGGAAACTATAGACCTGTTAGTTTAACCTCAGTGATAGGAAAATGATGGAATTACTTCTGAAGGAAAGAATTGTCGAGTATCTGGAGGCCAGAGGGGCACAGGACCCAAGGCAGCATGGATTCACAGCGGGAAGGTCATGCCAGATGAATCTGATAGATTTCTTTGACTGAGTGACCAAAGTAGTAGATCAGGGAGGGGCTGTGGACATGGCCTACCTAGACTTTAGCAAGGCATTTGATATAGTCCCACACAAAAGATTAATATACAAGTTAGCCAGCCTGGGAGTGGGTCCCAAGATGACAGCCTGGGTAAAAATTGGCTGAGAATAGGACACAGAGAGTAATAGTAAATGGAGTCCACTCTGAAGAAAGGGGGGTTACTAGTGGGGTACCGCAGGGTTCAGTATTAGGACCGGTCCTCTTCAATGTCTTTATAGTGGACATTGCAAATGGACTGGAAGGAAAAATATGTCTCTTTGCAGATGACACAAAGATCTGCAACAGAGTTGATGCACAAGGTGGGGTGGAAAGGATGAGAAGGGACTTGGCAAGGTTAGAGGAATGGTCAAATGTATGGCAGCTTAGATTCAATGCTAAGAAGTGCAAAGTAATACACCTGGGAAACAAAAACCCAGGGGAAGAGTACACAATGGGGGGTGAGATACTAACAACAACAAAAATGGAAAGGGACCTGGGGGTAGTCATATCAGATGACCTAAAGGTGGGCAAGCAATGTGAGAGGGCAGCAAGGAGGGCTGGGGGGATACTGGGATGTATAGGGAGAGGCATCATCAGTAGAAAACAGGACATTATTATCCCTCTGTACAGACAGATGGTGAGACCCCATTTGGAGTACTGCGTGCAGTTCTGGAGACCCAGTCTCCGCAAAGACATAGACAGAATGGAAGCTGTGCAGAGGAGGGCAACTAAAATGGTGCAGGGTCTGCACCAGAAGACATATGAAGAGAGACTTGAGGAGCTTAATATGTATAGCCTCGAGGAAAGGAGGGAGAGGGGAGGACATGATAGAAACTTTCAAGTACCTCAAGGGAATCAACAAAGTCCAAGAGGGTAGCATCTTTCAAAAAAAGAGATGTGCAAGAACAAGGGGACACAATTTGAAGATAGAGGGGGGCAGTTCAGAGGTAATTTAAGGAAATATTTTTTCACAGAGAGGGTTGTGGATGCATGGAACATCCTTCCGGAGGAGGTTGTGGAGTCAAAAACAGTGGTGGAATTCAAGCATGCATGGGACAGTCATAAGGCAATTCTAGGGGGTTGGGGTAGGAAGAAGTAGGCTGCTGGTTAACTAGGATCTGCAGCTTATCCATTAGGTAGGGAAATGGGCAGACTGGGTGGGCCAAGCGGTCCTTATCTGCCGTCTATGTTTTTATGTTTAATAATATCCAGAGGTTTGTCAGGGACAGGCACAGGTTCAGCAGGAACCGGAGAAACAACAGAAAGAGGGGGAGTGGGGACGTAGAGGAAGGGTCCTGCACAACCGGTCGTGGACCTTCCTGTAAAGGAGGCTGAGAGGAAGGTTCAGATACAGAAACCACTGACTGGGGAGCAGGCACCGCAATATCAGGGCATAAAGGGGGAACCAGTGACTACCCTGACATGCGAAGAAAGGGACTTCGCCGTAGCAATATCCTTTTTCTGGGCATTAAGAAGGATCACATCCTGATCTGGGCTATCTTCCCTGTTATGGGAAGCCCAAGGACAGGATCTAAAACCATGACCTAGTTCTTCACACAGGTTACACTTCAATTCAGAATTACAATCTGCACTAGCATGGCCAAAAGATAAACAAAGGGAACATCGTAGTCTATCACAGGCTGCACTGAGATGGGAAGGGGAGCCACATTAAAACAGGTATGAGGCTGCCCCATAGAAGCAATGCCCCTGTTCCTACCTAAAACAAACTATTAGGTAAGTGTATGGGACCCATTTAGATTTCTAAGTCACACCCTATAACGCAACCACCAGTCCACAAGTGTTCAGAGTCAAATATAGGCTGTGGCAAACCCAAGACATCACAGCGTTTAGCTAACCAATGCATAATATCACTAGCTGCTACATTCTTATTTCGAAACAAAATGGTGACAGTTTTAATATAAGGTCTAGTAAGTGGGATAGCCCGAAATGGTAGCCACAACTCAGTGTATTTAAGAGTATCATACTTTGTCCAGAATCAATCTAATCCTCTAGGGCTTTGAAAACTAACGTCATATAAGGAAGAACCTCATACATGAATCAGTGCAAATATTTAGTTTGTAAAAAAAACCAAAGATCCTTTCAAAAGTGACTTTCCCACATAGAGACGGTCTGGAGCTACATCAAGACCCCCAATATACTGAAGGCGGACAGCATTCCGTCGTTGAAGAGGAGGAGGGGAGTTCCGAAACATATCCCTTCTATGAAATTCTTCCCAAGTAGATTTAGCCTTGTCCCCAGGGTCAGGAGAAGGGCCCAGAGGAGGGTCAAGGAGTGGGACATCCATGTCCATTCTATTACCCCACACTGGTCCCCGGGAGCTAGGGCCTTCATCACCCAAAGAGGAGGGAGGCAAAGAAGGAACTTTAGCCAGCAGAGTAGAATCCAATGCAGGATGCTGAACATCCTCAGCACGCAAATCCAAATCCGGGCTACCAGGCAAAGGTGGAGGCATGTCTATCAAGGAGGGCTGTTGCCCTCCACAACCAGGAATCGGGCTATGGGCAGGGTCAGGTATCCAGTGCCCCGAACCACCTGGTTTCCAACCCGCACTCCACAGGGAAGCCTCTAAAGAGACAGGTAGTGGGCTAGAACAAGGCAACAGAGCAGGAGGAGGCAAAATAGGCAAGACAGTCTGCACATTAGGAGGTGAAGCACATGGTCTAGGATGTATAGTACTCACAAGTTCACCAGGCAAAGTCGCTGCCGAGTTCAAAAGAGGAAAAGACACTGCTCGATCCAGATTTGTAGGAACCGAAAATTCCAACGGAGCTTGGTGCAACACTGGTAGGACCGGTGCTACAGAAGATTGTTGCCGACTCTGCACCTCCAAAGAGCCAGAAGGTACCGCATCTGTAAGGAAAGCAGGAAGATCCTCCACAGCCCCTAGTTCTGGTGACAGAGTCTGTGTCCCAGGAGAGGCTGACTCAAAAGGGCTAACGTCATCAACAACAGCAAGTACCTGGTCCCGATGTGCAGCAAAGAGGGACTTCAACCAAACTTCATCCACAGGCAAAAAATCTGATGATGCAGAGGCAGACTGAGCAGGTAAAGATTCATCTGGTACAGCAAGATCCACAAGCATATCAACAAAATGGTCAGACGTCCTCAGTACTGCAGGCTCCAAAGCTGGACCTGCAGGAGCAGAGCTCTGCTCTCCTGCAGGTACACCAGCAGACTGACTGAGTCCCATGAACAAATTCATGGTCCAACAGTGCCCCCACACAGAGTAGGGGAATTTCCCCGGTGTCCTGGCCAAATGTCCCTCATTCACTAAAAATACCGCCAATAGCTTCATCTGATTCAAGGTGAGTTGGCATTCATCTGTATCCCCCCCCCCCCGTGTCATGCCTAAAAATAGGCAGGATTTGTCTAGTGCACTTACCTGGTCAACAAAACTAAAAAAAAAAAAAAAAAAAAAAAACACCACCACATAACATTTAACCGCCCCCCACCCCACTACAAGTCTATAGATTTTTCTTGTTGATACTGTCATTTCTTATGTTTTTGTTGCTGCAAACCATTTCTCTTGCATTGCAATCCACTTACACATGCTCATACTGTGAAGTAGCACTCAACCCACAGTTGATCTCTTGGCTAGTGGGTGAAACTGAAGTGTATTGCAAGCATTTTATGAATGCAGTGGGTGTGCAGTCATCTTGCGATCACTGTAGAGAAAAGGGAGCTTACTGGATACCAAATGGGCTTTTTAAATAGTGACAGTGAACAGCAATCACCACACGTCCACTGAACTATTTTGCCATCTGTACTGGTCGAGCACGGCACAGTCCATTGTGTCCAAGATGGCCACCTGAGTTTTCTTGGCATGCATGATGACTCGCGTATGCTCACTGAACTTCAGTGGCACAGTGGCACAGTCCGCTGTATCCAAGATAGCCACTGGACATGTATGATTTGTTGCATATACACAGAGACCTCCGGTAACCTTCTTAGACATGGTAGACTGTGCCTGCCACCATGCTGCTGGAGTTCAGTGTGCATGTGCCAGTCATTGCACATGTGCAGAAAACTCTGGAGGCCATCTTGAACATGGCGGACAGTGCTGTGTTCTGCCAGATCTCGGCTGCAGCCATATTGGCTCTTGCTAGAATTATTTTTTTTCAGCCAGGGAAAACAAAGAATTGGCAGGTTCAGCAGATAGGGCTTGTGACCTTTACTAGGGCTTTGCTCTTATGGCCTATGTGGACTTCACACACTTCAGGTGTATAAATAAAAATGCTATATTACTCCTTATATATTATTCTGTGTATAATTACTGGTTAAGTATGATAAAAGTCTAAAAGCAGCATACATACTGTAAATCTCCATTAAACCCCCCCATTTACACATTTACATGTGTTAAGGAGATTACCTCGTCCTCCTCCTCTGCTGTAATCAGGAACTAGGTAAACTGTTCATGCTTCAGTGCATGAAGAAACACAAAACCATTAATTATATAAAATATGGGTAACAGTTAAAATAATTTTGTTACATACCTTTAGTGTGAGATACATAAATAAACCACTTGATTCTCATTCTCCTGGTTTATGTTGTCTCACACACCTAAAGATTGTCATTGAGGCACAGGTCATGAAGCATAGGAAAACCAGGAGCAGTTTCAAAATTCGCAAATAGCATTTTATTTTTCTTAATAACAACAAAATAAAAAACAAATATTTGTTCAGTATAACTATTTGCAAAGGCAGTACAGAGAAAACAGTCCTCCTTCTGAGTGTTTCTTCTAAGTTTCAAATCTCAGTCTCTCTCTCTCTCTCTCTCTCTTGCAAAACATTGCTGCTCTTTTTATAACAAGTCTTTGCAGGGAGCTCATTAAGGAGACAGTTTTTTTTTCACATAATTTTCTTGACAGTTTCCAATGTTCTTGCAGGTGCAACAAAAATAACATAATGACCCAGAACTGATCTCTTGTTTACAGCTCTGCAAAGGACTTACAAACTGCATCTCAGGTTAACCCCTTGAGTTCCAACTAGCTTTTTGCAATCATTTCAACAGTGTAACTATATACAGTTTTAAACAATGGGATCCCAGTATCAGTGACATTTCCACACAAAGATTCACATATATTTTTATAACTGCAGAAATGCAAGGGTGAAAAAAAGACAGAACAGCAAGTAAAGGCAGAGAGACAGCGAGAGGCAGAGAATAGTGAAACCATCAGCGTTATCAGTTCCTAGGTCTCACAAGAAAATTTGGTTGCTCATCCAGACATACAAGAGACAGAAAAGAAAAGGATAGAACAGACCATTGCATTTAAACTTTTTCTGCATAACAAATGGGGCAGAGCCTTATTTAACCCTGTCAAAGAGATTTTGCAAAGTAAAATTTTGTGGGCGAAATTAGGGCAAAGTGCTGAATATTTGCACTTTACAGAGCTTTGCAAAGCTTCCCCACACCTGGGAAACTTCGACTTCACCTGAATCACAAAGTTTTTGATGTGAAGCATGGAATTTCAGCCACAAAGTGCAGAATTTGTGGGCAAAATTCCTCACTTCATGGCAAATGTCCACACTTTGTGATCTGTGAATTCCACGAAATTTGTGAATTCATTCACAGAACACATTTTGAGGATTTCACTCATCTCTGCATGCACCATGATTGTGTAGAAAAATGCATTACATAGTTGTTGTCATTCATTATTCTTTATTCTTTACTGTAGAAGGATTACGTAAGGGCAGGCAAATTACTAGGGTTGAAAAGATATGCAAAAACATGAGTGTCTCAGAACAGTTCAGGGTTTAAATTAGAATGGCTTTGAGCTAAAAAAAGGTTTGATCATAATTTCACTGCATTATGGACCCATTCTTGCTTGCAGTGAGTGGCAGCACAAAATGGGGGACAAATCTTTGACTAGTTGAGCCACCACACATTTGTGCTTTACACAAAAGATCTTCTTAGTTGCCAATGGGAATCCTTAACCCCCAAACATGGGACTACATTACAGTGCATATGTAGTGTCCAGATGTTAATGAGTGCAAGTAGAAGATGGTGCTATGTGTGGCAATTTGGTCACTGCTGTGTAATACTGCAGACATATTGCTGTTATAATTTTCTTTCATCCTGGTTATGTTTAAAAGTGCCAAACAGGCCAGAACTAAGGGTTGCCAAAAGAATGCACAGTGTTACTGAAAAGGTCACGTAGGACAGAGAGAATGTACATTACAATTGTTTGACATTCCTCTGTGTCTGGGGACAAAGGTTTAACCAGGAAACTAAAAATCCCATTTCAAAGAGGATTGGAAGTGTACTGTAAGCTTATTAAAGGGAAACAGAGGTAATAAAATCTCAAGGAAATGGGAGAAGCTAGCCCCTGTCATTAAACTTTAAACTCAAAGAGAAATAGGTTTTAGGCAGAAGGTGTCAGCAAGGTTACCACCAGCCTATTTACATTTTTAGCAAGTTACAGGAAGCTGAAGAATATCTACTCTGGAAGTCTATTGTGATTACAGTTCAAGTGTTATAATTCATCTCTATTCAGAAGAAGTCGGGAAGGATGGGGAAGCTCAAAGGCTGTTGGGATTGTAGGACATCTAATTAATTAATAATCATAAGTCCTTTAAAAATCTTGGAACGAGCAAGAGAGACCCCTGCTGGCCCAAAAAGATAAGGCCACCAAAGAGTTACAGACTGCATGGTCCAAGGTGTATAAAGCCCTCAGAACAGGGCATGTTGCACACTTTTTTTGGGACACTCTTCCTGACACACCGAGCAAGACTGCCACAACCCAGAGACAGACTAAGCACCAGTGAATGCAGAAGAGAACTGGGTCTTTACTGACTTCATTTATATTCTGGACTTTTGATTTTCAACAGATAAGGTAGAAACTAGACAGTTAAATTCACAGTGCATTTTGTATTTATATTTTTACAATTTTATTTTGTTATTCTGTAACCAGATTTTCTGAACTCTTTTGTTTGTAAATTTCATATAATTATTTAGAATTAGTAAAAATGCTTCACTTTTAAAACTGCCTGTGAGTGATTTGTGTGTGCTAAAAGGGGAAAGGTTTACTCAAATCTGAAACCAACGTGGTAAATGTAAAGTGTAACCATCGCTACCAAGGATAGGATCCTGGAAGGGAAAATCTGGGTGCCTTAAGAAGGGGAGATACACAGGTCTCAGGAGGAGTCTGTAAGGGAGAACCAGGTTGCTGTACTACCCATGGGAAAAGATGCCAATCAGGGTTATGAAAGGCCAGCCTTGAAGAGGTCATGACACTTGGTCTCCCCACCCCCAAGTACAGCAACCAAGGAGGGTCCTCACTTGGCTACAAACTTGAGACTGTATTTTACCCTTACCCAGATTTTAAAGAGGAAGCCCTCGGACCTCATGGTGAGTGTTCAGTTGTGAACTCAGCAAGCACTCTAGATGGATGCATGGCATGTATTCCTGCTCCCCCCCCACCACGGATTGCACTTAAAGGTGGGCACCATGAGCTCAGTGGACCTAGCCTCCAGGAGTGGGTTTGTGATGCTATGCCATAATTTTATTTATTTATTTGTTAACCAGGTTAGCATGTTGAACGAAAGGCCCTTTTTCAGGTATAGCCAGAGCTGACAAACGAGACAGCTAATTATGAAAAACATGATAAAATAAAACAATAAAAGTGTACACTTGCAATATGCAGGTATTAAATATACAGTACTAACATGCACTATACAATATAAATAGACACAGTCCTACATGTAAGACAATTTAGTAATTTCATACTGACATCAGGTAAATGCTGTTTCAATTTAGTTTTAAAGATCATATGAGAATTAGCAAAAGGAATAGTAATATAAGCTCATTCAAAGATTTAGAACACAGAGGGCCAGATTTTCAAACAGCCCCTTGATCGCTGCAAATTTGTGGTGATCTAGGGCTGTGGCACACCCCAGCTACATCAGGGACCCTGTGCCATATTCAGGAAGATCAGGGTCCCTGTGCTAGAAAGCCAGCAGTCACTGCACCCACTGGTATGTGCCAAAACAATCAGCACACCTGCTGGTAATGCCCCAAGGATCCAGCTACCCCCCTTGCCCAGCACAAGAGCAGAGGTGTTAAGATGAATGGGATGGGGGAAAACACAGGTGAAGCATGTGGGGTACAGGGAAGCATAGGTACAGGGTGCCATAGTGGTGGTTGGGGGTGGGCAGGCATATTAGTGATGGTGCACCTGGCAGGGTGCTGATTAATGGGCAATTCTGGCACTGACTAGGAACAGTGATGGGGAGGTACAGAGAAATACTGAGCCATGGCCCCATGATGGCACAGCCCTGGCAGCAGTCCCAAGGGCTGTGACCACATGGGACCATGGCAATGCATGCCTTTGTACCCCACATCTCCATTCCTTGGCAGTGCTAGTATTGCCCAATTATCAGCACCCCTGCAGGGTGCAATATCACTAATATGCCTGCCCACCCCCAACTGCCACTATAGCACCCCATGCCCATGCTGCCCCTGTACACAGTCGTCAGGGCCCCCTGAAAGAAATCTCCACCGTGACGTGGGCTGGCACTTTGGGCATAGACTAGCTCATTGCTGGTCTGGCTGGAGCCCCTTGATGTGGCCATGGTGGGGCTTCCTGACTCCCAGAAAAAGGGATGTTGCAGTCCCACCATGGCACACACACCCTTGCGGCATGATGCATCCTCAGTTGTGTCACAAGGGAGGTGCATTACCACCTTGCCACAGTGGCTCCTGATTCAGACACAGACTGTGTTTCTGAATTGGGAATGCCACATCATATGATGCAAAGTGCCAGTTGCATCACCCCTGCTTGACACAAGCACCTTGCATCTTCCAAAGGGTGTTGAAAATCTGGCTGAGAAAACAAAATGCATGCTGACCCATTAAAGTTTTTACTTTAGGTGTAGCTAACAAAATATTTTTATCAGATCTAAAATTTTTAGTGTTTTGTTTAGGGTGCAATAGAGATGGCAAAGATGAGTACAATCTCATAGTCTTGTCAGTTAGATAACATGATTGGTATTGTCTATGCTGTTCAGGACTCATATTGGTCTAATGAGTTATAAAGTATACAGTGGTGTGTTCCATGATAAACATTTAGCAGAAAATTACAGATGTAACTGCAAGTACAATTTAAATGTAATACATCAGACTGTGAAATATTTGAAAAAAAATGAAATGTAAGTCTATGTAAGGCAACAGTACACCAGTTCCTGTACATCTCTGGGTAACTGAAGATAAGCAGTTTCCGAGTCTGTATAAAATACCCAATTTTGGGTTAACCCATTTACAAAAGTTATGTACATGAAGTGAAAGACAAAAATGTGTTTGCAATTTTTAACAATAACAATACATTTGTTTTATTAGATGCTAGCCTAAGCCATGCAAATACTTCTGCAAATACAGTAATTCATCTTACTTTATCTTTTCTGGCCAAGGAATGGTGCTAACTCCAGTTGGTCATTGCTGGTCATTCAAACCTGGCCACTTGCACATTTGCAAGCAAAAGATCCAGCATGAGTCACTTCTAGCCAAGGCCATAGTTCTGTCCATGCCCTGTGGTCCCAACTTAACATGTATGATGCTTCCTTTTGTTTGTAACCTTGTTCAAATTCTGCCAGCACATATTCAAGGTTACCTCCCTCAGTTGTGCTCATGTGATCTTCTACCCTCTCTTTGAACTTATGTATAGTTCTGCCTATGTAGAAAACCCCACACTTACAAGAAACCATACGTATTACATAGGTGGTATTACATGTAATATGGTCACATATTTCAGTTGTTGTACCATCCACAGGATTTTGAAAGTTAGAGTATTCATTGACCACTGGACAATATTTATACCTTTTACATTTCATACAGCCTGTAGGCAAAGGTAAAATAATCATCTTGGGTGTTCCCTAGGCTGTAAAGAGTGTACCAACATACTGTACCTCTAAGATTAGTGGCCCTTTTGTATACCCTAACTGGAAGTGTACCAGCAACCTCCTGCAATTATGATTCTGATCTCAGAATAAGCCAATGATTCTCTAATGTGCCCTGGTGGAATAGGTTGTACTGAAGTTTAAGCTTCTTCATTTGTCTTCCTCATTACTGACTTCTTTTGGGTATTCTTTCAGGTGGAACATCAGTTTCCTGTATCTATTGTCTTCTACCACCATGAAGAATGTCCCAAAAAGTTAATCCCTCAGAGCACACAGAATATGTAGCAGGCAGGAATAGTATGAGCATCAATGGGACATTCTCCAGACCAGGTTTGAAAGAAGTGGCTACTGTAGAAATATTATTTACTCAGCAAGGGCACCAAGTGATAGTAAGGAAAGGGAATTGTTACTCCTACTGAAAGAAGTCAGCAGTGGTCAGTCTTTTTTTTCAAAACGTTGGATATTTTCAAGTCATTTTTTAACAAACACAAAGGTCTAAAGTTGGATAAAATAGTTGTATCCCTTTTCTTAAAAATGTTTTATTCATATAGGCAGGAACTGATTCAGAGGTCAGGATTTTGTTAAATACTGTCACCAACACTGAGACTAATTGGTATGAATTGGCTTTATACAATTCTGGGAGCAGTCTATCAGTGCCTTGAGCTGTTTAAGTATCTAAGAATTTAATAGTGTCCTGAATTTCAGCCTGAGAAATAGGTGAAACCATGGGTTTTACTATATTTCCTAAAAGAGTGGAGGAATGTCTACTGTGGGTGGGATATTCAAAAGGGTTGCGCATGCTCAAGTCCTACATTGCGCCATTCTGCGATATTCAGCAGGAGGCAGTTGCTCAACTGAAAACAGGCTGAGCAACAGCGCAATGCAAATGAATGCATGCTCAACAGGAGGGGGAGGAACCATGCATAAACTGCACAGCCCGATATTCAGTCGGGCTGTGCAGAGTTGTGCAGGCGCAACCCCCAACCTGCGCCTGCACAACTTTGAGCCAAAAAGGCTTAAGTTGAGGCCACCCACAGGTGAGCTGCTGCATTGCAGGCAACACAGCAGCTGCCAGCTGTGGCTGGCCCTAACCCAATCCCTATGCCCCCCAGCCCGGTCGCGGGCATCAATATGCTCCCCTCCCATTCACATCCCTGGTGGTCCAGTGGACCAAAATGCCCGATCGCGGGCAGAAGAAATATCAGAACCCCACATCCCTATTGCCGATCCTTGGGCAGAAAGTATCAGAACCCTCCCCATCCCATGTGCCCGATCGCGGGCAGTAAGAAAGTGCCCCCAAAACATCTCCCTGGTGTCTAGTGTGGCCCCCACCCACCACGCAGCAAGCCCCACCACCGCTCCCCAGCGGCGGTGGTGGCAGCATCCACCCGCCTGCCGCCCGCCGCCCGCTGACTGACTGGCGGTAGGGCTGCCGCCCGGTGGTGCAGATGGCCCCATTTGCATGTCACCTGAATATCATGATTTTGCGCGTGGTGCAATGGTACTTGCGCCACAGCAAGTTGACTGCTCACTCTGTCAACTTGTGCTTGCGCCAAGTTCCACATGCCATGCACAGTGGCTGTAACTGGGAGGCGATATTCAGGAGTTGCTCAATAGCGCCAACTCCTTTGAATATCGCACGGGACATACCCCTGCGCATCTATTTTACGCAGCGCAAGGACTTGCGCCTTTGAATGGCGCAGTTTGAATATCCAGCCCTGTATGTCTAAAAATTTGGGGGGAGTCCATCCTTCATCTGAAGTTGTACTAAAAACTTCTGTAGCAGTTTTCTGAACAATCACCATTATTTCTTGTTGTTCTTTGTATAAGGTACCATCTGTTGCAGTTATCAGTGTTGTAATTACCCTATTTGATACCCTTTCTTGGCAGCTTTTAAATTTATCAAGGTTAGTGTTACTCTCTTGAGTGCCAAATTGCATTCCATATTTCAAGGACATAACCCTGTCATACAGAAATCTAATCATATTTTGTTTCACAATCTCAGTCTGTTCTTTTAAATAAATTTTTGTTCTGCAGAGAGAGAGAGAGAGAGAGTCATCTTTAAAGGGGTGACCTTGCTTTTAAATTTTCAAAATATACAGTATGAGATTTATGTTTCCCTTTGATTTAAAGGACAAGTAAACAAGCATTTTACTATGTGAATGGAACTACAAATGCTCCTGTGTATTGGTAGAATAAGGAATGCTGATTTACGGCATGACAATTTTGGTGTTTTACACATTTTTTGTCACAGTTGAAACTTCATCACTAGTCTAGTCAGCAGAACCTCCGAGTTTCAGAGTTTCAGCCAGATCAGCTATGGGAGATGTTACGCCTGGTCCCACCAGGTGTAAACTTTCCCCACAGCTTCACTGAGAAAATAGCCACAAGTTACCATAATCATGGAGTTGGTCACAAATTGCCTCCACTTTTTGAAAATACTGCTGTTGCTGGAAAAACTGTGGCTCTGCAAGTAGAGACCGATTTGTGCTAGTGTTTTTCCGCAGCCGTGAAATTTTTGAGGGCTTTGAGAATCTAGCATGCTGTGCTTAGCCACCGTTACTTTGCTTATCTATTAGAGGGGAAGTGGGAAGAGCTATGGAGGGGGGAGCTGCTTAGGAGTGCAAGCCCCCAACATGAGATATGATGCCTGGTGTAGCTGTATGTAGGGAATTTGGAGGAGTGTAAGCCCAGAACACATCATTTACAGACTTACATGGCTGTACGAGTGCGAGTTACAAGTCACTACTTGTGTGGCCATGAGGGAAGATGGCCATTAGACAACCACCCAAGTTGGCAAAAATACCTTTAAAAATGTCCACATTGTGAGGAAAAGTATTTTCCTCGTGAAAAATGTGTTTGCATGTGCACAAGGTGCTTGGACTTCCCAGTGCTCCAGTTCACCCAGGTGAGGAACTGGATGGCAGTAAGATCCCACTGAAAACAAACTATTGCATCTTGGTTTGGCAGTACTGACCCCACTACAGCCACATATGCACTGCGTGACCCTGAACAAGTCCCTTAATTGACAATACCAGTGCTTCACTCCTCCCAGCTGTGGAAATGGGTACATGCAGGACCCCACTTTAAATGTGATCTGGAATCACAGCTGCTCTGTCCCATAAAATAAATGGTATAAAAAGAGAAAGCAAAACCTTGCTGGGGGGGATGCTGGTCTTTTCCAGAATTCTTTCCCTCCCAGCAGTCAGAGTGGTCTAATGGTTACAGTATTGCTGGGAATTGGCAGGTCTCATGTTCAAACCCTACCAGAGCCAAACACTCACTCTGTGACTTTGAGCACCTCACTTAACCTCCTTGAACTCCAGGCCACCCAGCTGCAAAAATGAGTAAAAGCAGGACCGCATTGCACATGCAGTCACATCTCGGTTGGACCATTCAGGGTAAATACACTGTAAAATGTGAAAAGCAGGAGTCCTTCTTTAAATTAATGTACTCCCTCCACCCACTAACTAAACATAACATTGTCACTAATTAACCCCCACTTTAATGAAGCATAATTATGAAAATACAACAGTTGCAAGCAAACATTAGTGCATTCACCATTGCTTTTTTAAACAAAGAAGCCTCTCAGCTCACCAAACCTTCCCAGATCCACATCTCTCTTGTAACCAGTGTTATTGTGAACACAAGAGAGCAGAGGTCGACTATTTTTATTTCTGCAAGCTGATGCTACTACAGTGTCAGCACCAAAGAATGTGGGAGCCACAGAGTGAGCACCATGCTGCATGTACACTGTGTGAGGACAGTCAAGAGCAGGAGTAGCACCCCACTGATGGCACTGATTGAGGACAGTCAGGAAGGAGTAAGAGGTGAGAAATATCCCTGTTTATTCTAATGCATGTAGTATCCTTTATTTTCCCAGGTCTCCTGGATGTCAACTGCCTGCCTTTCAGAAAACTATACTTGCTATTTATTTCTCACTCTCTAGTTTTCTCCTGTATGAGCTCCATCCCTTTGTGTCTCCTCGACCACCTCTTATCTTTATTTTAATGGTCTTAAAACTAGACTGGTTGTTCAAGCCTTATCTTTCTTCACCCCTTACACCTGAGCCAATAATTACACCATTGTTGGGATTTCAATGGCCACTATAATGTGCTTATTAAACAGTTTTTAAGCATTGCATATATAATTGGCATCAGAGGCATCTCACTGATTCCCCACCCTCCCTTCGTGTGATAAGAGAATAACAGCTATAGCATGCTCTCTGTGGCAAGGCCATGCAATGGAGTAAAAACAGGTAAGGATATGGAGAAGTGCCTTCATGTCATTTGTCCTGGGCATGGTGCTATGCTGGCCTCCCCAAAACAGGAGGCCACAGATCCCCGTTGGGGTATCCCATGCCAAGGACCTGTCGTGGTGGACCTCAGCCCTGTGGAAGTGGCATGATAACATTAAATTCAGGCTAATCTTTGCTGGGTGTGAGCACTTCAACTTGTCTTGTCACCCATGATGGTGGCAGGGCACCTGTCCATTGTGGGTACTAGTGCCCCCTCTTCCCCTTCCACAGGGCCAGACAGACCTGACCCCCTCCCCAAGGAAAGCCTTAGAATCCCTATATGCCACCAGCAAAATTGCCCTAGACTGGGAACCAACAGCACATCATAAAATGTAAGGCTCCACTGAGGTCTGTATGGTCCAGCAGAACAGGTGCTGGCTGTGATCAGACAGATGCATTCCATCCAAGCAGTACAGCCCCAGGGTATCCACAGTGATGTCATCATGCTTAAGCACTACCTCAAGCAAGCTCATCAGAAAGTCCCCATCTCTTTGTTAGTTTTCCTTTAGATCATGTTGGTCGTCTTCATGTCTTCTTCAGTATGGCACCATTCCCATTGCTGTACTTTGTGGGATCAGAATATCTTGGTGAGTAGGAAGCTCTGCTGAATCATCCCAATGTCTGCTTCCTTCCCCGTCAGCAGAGCCATTGACTTTTTTTTTCCCTTAGATTGTTTCCTCCAAGTTGTATCAACAGGAAGATGGAGGCTGGTTGTTTGTGGCTCCCCTTCTGATAAAGGGGGTCCTAACAGATTCCACAACCTGCACCTCTGCACTAGCCATGTTACTGTGACACAGAAATTTCCAAAGATCATTTGTGAACCCTCTTGCTGCTTCCATTTCCATACTGCAGTCCAATACAAAAAGCAGTGACTGCAAAGAAACCCACATATACTGCATAGGCCCCTACTGACATGCCCCAATGAGATTTGAGCATATTTGGTATACATACTCCTTCACTGCATGCAACTTCGTATTTCCCCAGCTTCTTCACTTCACCCTCATAAATGCCCCAGCTGGCTGCCCATGTTGCATCCCCAATGCCAGGTATATGGGTCATTTAATTTTTCAGGTCCTCACTTACTGCCCTGAGAGCTCTGGCAAGAGCTCTGGCAAACATTCTGATGAAGTGAAATGCTGTTAACAGTGATCTGTTGGTATGCCAAAAAATACACCCAGGTCCCCCCAACACCCCTGTTGCATAATCTGCCAAGGCCTGCCTTAATTTCCACTCCCACATCCATTCCATTACCTTTTCCCAAATGCCTAGTCCTGTCTGATCTGTTTTTGACCTCTTAATGTGAACCATGTGGCACTCCCCAGATAGTATTACATCTCCTTTGTGCAACCCCCTTTAGGCCCCCTCATATTTCACTGTCCCTGTGACCTCTGACACCCAAAGGGCTCACAAAATACCAAGAAAAAGGCCACACAAAATAGCTATGCCTCCTGAAAGCTTTAGCACAATGACTCATTGATGATGTCATGACCTCCAGTGTATTGGACTTCAGCAGCAGTCTTCAATCCTTCCTCCTAAACTCTGACCTACACCATCTTAATGTATTTTTTTTGTACTGTAATAGCTTCTGTGTGCTCTTAAGTCCTAGGGCCCTATTGAACCATGAAATACCTGACAGACAGTGGCTCACCGATGCTGCTGAGCAACCTTCATCCTTCAAAGCCAGCACAAACCAGAGCAGCTAGTTTTCTGATGTTGGCCACTCATCACCACATATGTGAAGGTCATGGATCCTCAGGAATTTCCCCAGCCCTTCCTAGTATGTCCTCCTGGTGTTTGGTGCCATTGATTGGCAAAACAATGCCTAGACTCCAAGCCTCCCAACTGCCTCAGGAGTGAAGAGACCTGGTGTGGTGTGCCATGGTGCCATCATCCAGAATAGGTGCTATTGTAAATGAGACAAAGCATCTGTAATTCCATGCACTCCCATCAGTATATGCCTCACTTTAAACTGCATATTGAGTAACAGGATGTGGAGGGAAAAAATTCGCAGCAGGTCCCCTATCAGCCCAGCTGCTCCTCTGTCTATTAACCACATGCACTAGACGCATATTATCAGACCTGAACAACACTTTTTTCCCTTTGAGATGGTTCCCTGTACCACTAATACTACCACTATTGGAAAGAACTCTAGAAATGTGACATCCCTGGTCAGGCCTGCAGCCTCCCATGCCCCCACCATGCCACTGCATACTAGGACTACTCAGGATGCATCCCAAAACCTTTCCCCTGGAGGCATATGTGAACAGCATAATATTGGCATTGGAAACCTTCACCTCAGGCAAGGCCATCTTAACATCAAAGTTCACCAAACATGTCTCCCAGGTAACCACATCCTTCTTCATCTTGGTGGTGACCCAAACTCTGTGGTGGAGTTTTTGCTCCCTTGCCATGGCCTTTACTAAACAGCTTGTGAATGTCAGCCCAATGGGGATAGTACAGCAAGGGAAGTTGAAGTGTCTCAGTAGTTGCTGTACCTGTCTCAGTTTAGCTGCCTGCAGTACCTGAAGTGCCATGTGTCACCATGCCTCAATTTTGTCAGCTGGAAGCCTACACACAATGGCCTTGGAATTAATGTGTATTCCCACGAATGAAATAACTGTAGCAGGACCTTCTGTTTTCTCATAGGCTAAGGGACCCCACATTTTTGGTACAGCTGCTGACAGAGCAACAGCAACTATTGGCAGTTCTCCATTCCTGGTGCTCTCACCAAAAGAAAATCATCCCAATAATGTGTGACTCCTCCTTCCACTGCCCAAAGCACTACAATCCAGTGTGAATAGGTACTAAACTGCTCAAAATAGATGCTTGCTATGGAGCACCCCATTGGCATGGATTTATCCATATAATAGCCCCCATCAAACTTGGTATCCAACAAGATGAAGTCAGTGGAGTGTACAGGAGGGAGCTAGAATGGTGACTCATTGTCCCTCTTGTCATTAGAGCCTTAGGGATGCACCATCCCACTTCCACTACTGCTTGGTTAAAGGAGGCATAGCGGATTGAGGTCAGTGCAGGATCAAAAAAGTCAGTCACCAACCTCCCCCTGAGAGGTGTGATAAATGGTGTATCAAGCATACCTTCTCTGGAGACTTTTTTAGCACAACTTCTACTGGGGAACCCAAAGGTTCAACAAGGGAAATACCTGAAACGACCCTGCAGTCAGCACCAAGGAAATTTCTTTGTCCTTCTTGAACCAAACCATCTTCAGATGGTCCCAAATTGGCTGCCTCTACTCTCAGCTGGTGCCGTGTGCATGAAATTCTACCCCCTTCATAAATCTGGCAAGTAGCAACTCGGTGACTTCCTGGTCTGGGTAAACTTCAAGCCACAGTCTTATTCTGTCCCATCTTATCAGCATGTCTGTCATTTCCCTGGCCCCTTTTCCCTATAGCATTTATTCTGTCCATTCCTGGAGTCTTGTCTTCCCCCTGAGAACTGGAAGAATGGGTGCTGCTTACCACTTCCCCAATGTTTGTGGGTCATCTTGCACCAGATCTGAGTCTAGGACCACTTGTTGAACTGGAAGCACAAGCCTGAGGTCTTGCCTGCTCTCCCTGTGTCCACACCTCCACCCCTAATGGCAATTTAACTGGAATGCCCACAGTCAATGCACTAGATTGCTGCCTTAACTGTCATAATGTTAACCCAGAGAGGCATGTATGCCAGGGGCCAGTACCTGTCTGGACTGTACTGCATGCACTGCCAAAAAGACCTCATCATACTGCAGTTATGTAGAGCTCCCTTGAGAGGCATACACTTTCATTACCCTGGCCTAATGATTCAGTAACCTACAACACGATTCTGGTTTCACCAGTTTTTTAGTATGCATATGAATCAAAACCCTACCAGTCAATTCTCAAATACTTGTTGGACCTTTGGTTTCTGCATCTTTTTTCTTTTATCCACCTGTTTCTTGTCAGTCTCTTCGCTTCTGTGCATATGGAAAAAGACATCAGTAAATAACCATAAATAAATAGCCAGCCATAGCCATATCTTAGGTAGGCAGCATAGCGCAGTAGTTTAAGGTTCTGAGCTGCAAATCTGGTGACATCCAACAAACCAGACCTCAGTTTGAATCCCACAGCTTCCACTTGCAGACTGTGTGACCCTGAGCAAGTCACTTAACTTCCCTGTGCTCCCAGGTCGCACTTGTAAAAAAGCTTTCAGCTTAGTGTGCTAGTCCTTGTTAAACAACTAACTAAAGAAAATATATATATATCTTTTCCAACTTCCCCCACTGGTTTCTCAGCTCCAGAGTAAGGTAGCTTTTGGTTGGTGGAGGTACTACTTGTAGGTGCTGGGGACTGGTGCTCCATGTCTATGCCTGCCTCTAGGATCACCCGGTTCCTTGTGCCAGTGTGCTTGTAATGTTCTTCAGGGCCCCCAGCAGCTTGTCCTTCTTCCAGTCCATGGGTGCTGATGCTCTGGGGATGACCTCCTCACCCTGTAAATCAGATGAGACCACTGGCCTCATCAGCTAGGTGTGCTGTTCAGGGTCACCCCTTCCACCTACAGCATTTCTGTCTGTGTCTAACTCATCATCTGAGTCTGATATGGGCCACCCCCCTCAAGGTCTATGAAGGTAAGGACTCAGGTGCATTTCAGGCAGGGTGCATCTTGATTTGTGCACCATGTGCAAAGCAAGTTCAGAATCACCTCTTGCTCTTGCCCAAGGGGCCTTATCTGAAGCAATATAGGACTCATCTTGACCTGCTGGGCCCTGCATAAAGTAAGTTAGGACTGTGCTCCTATTTCATACAGAGTTACTACTCTACTTTCTCAAAACTACATGAATGCATTGTCAGGGTTCCATAGCCACAAAAAGAGGGAAATGTGGTGTTAGGGCTTTTTCAATACTAATACCCATCCCCCTCTCTAGCCCCTAGCCTCAAGACCCAAGGCCAAGTGTTTGGTCTTTGGCCTTGCCCCAATGGGTCTGCTGCTTCATGTTATAGTTCTGGGGCCCTGTGCAAAGTAAGTTATGACTGATATCCTGCTAGGTACAGGATTTATGGATTATGGCAGCAGGTTGTGTGGTGAGGTAGATTGTGCCTAATAAATGGTGTATTACATCAAATTCAAGTTACTATCCGGAGTAGTTTGTTGTCTGCTATACATGGAACTTAGCACCCCTTTACCTCTCTTTGTGAATCCATGAATTCTTCAATATTGTTGTGGATTGTAGACTTTCATTGCAAGGACTGGGTGGCTCCTTTTCTTGTAACACCCCCATTCTTTGTCTAATTTGGTCACTTAACGTGTGTGGATTTCCTGTCCAATACTTTGGGAGGCAGGGAAGTCCTTCATTAGGGGGACCATCATTTCTTTTATGGCCCATAGAGCAAAAAAGAGATACAGACTGACAGAACTACAGTTAAGCATGAAGGACCTGGCAAAACAGTCATATACAGAACAGTCAGCTGAGTGACAAGACAGACTCAGGGTGCAAGAGATGACAGAAATTTACTCTTGATAATACACATACATCGTTGTTCTTTGCCCGGCAAAGATTTTATGAATGAGCAATAAACCTTGTCCCCTGTTTCTGCAAGTCCCTAAGGTAAATAAAGAGATCCAACATTATCAAATCAGTTAGAAAGGCAGTTGACTTACTGGTCAATAAGTCAGAACATAATACGGAAGCATTTTACAAATGTTATAAGCATCTGTATGAAGCAGAACATGCTCAACAAGCACACAAAGCCACTCCCTGTTTAGATTATGTCCTTGTTCTCTAAGTAGCCTCAGAGCAGAATGCAGCATTGTGTGAAGTGATTACCTTACAAAGAGTACAGCAAGGATTACTAAACTAATAAACTCTGGTCAGAGCCGGTACGGCTGATCAGAGTGTCAAGAGCTTAGTGAAACAGTAATCAGAGCTCTCGCCGCACTGGAGTCAACCATATAGAAGATGGCCTGGGGGACAGAATTGCACATGTTTGAGTTTTTTACCATGCCCAAGATGACTGCTGTAATAGACCAGTGCATGCAAGATACTCACGCATGTGCAGTTTGATATGGCCACCATCTTGAGCATGGCGGACTTCAGTTCCACAGTTGTATGACAAAAAGTAGTGCCCCATGAAGGTGGTGTTTCTATGGCCAGCGGAGGGGAAGAGCTATAGAAAAACACAGGATTGGGACTGTGCTGCAGCACTGTGGAAGCATGCCAGAGTGCTGTCTGGTCACGTGCTTCCACAGTGCTAGAACAGAATGATAGCAATACAGCTGCAGAGCTCCGCCCATGCAGCCATAAAAAGGGATAAGGCAGGGAGACAAGATGGACTTTCTGCAGAATACTGCAAAGTACTGTGATCCGTGATGGGTGAGGCTATGCAAAAAATGTTTACAGAAGCTTGAGAGAGAGGATACTACCAAGATCATTCTATCAGGCCTTGATTACTGTGTTTTCTAAGACAAGGAAAAATATTAATCATTTTTCCTTGCATTGGCCAATTTCCCTGTTAAACTGTGACTGGAAAATAAGAGGTGATTACAGTTACCAGGCTGGAGGGCATCCTTCCAGCACTTGTACACCCAGATTGGCTTTTTGCAAGGTTGATATACATATCATAAATGTTGACATCTGACTGAGACTTCATGGGGTTCTTGGTGGCCTGGGACAGCATTAATTCTTTCCATAGCCACAAAGAAAGTATTAAACTGTGTACAATAAGATTATCTCTTTAAAGTTAGACTGCCTTACCTCTGTGTGTGGAACCTTGCCTGGTGGACCCATAAATCCATTGGCTTCTCTGCAGACCTCATTAAGAACGGGACCCTTTGCAATGCCTGTACCAGAGCTGCCAGGCCTGCTAAGTATGGATTCTTTACACCCCTTCAAGTTCTAAAAGACTATCAGTGCCCTTTTCTCCCCCTCCTAACCAGCCCCCTCCCATGGTCCCTAAGGTGAGGTACACTCCTACACTCCTATTTCTGACTCCTGTGCTGTAGCCCCAGCTTTCAACTCTTTCTTCACCTCCTGTGCCCTGCTCCCTCCTCTCCTTCTCCCGTCTCCCTCCACCCTCCTACCACCTCACCTTACCCATTCTTCTTCTCTTCCAACACTTCCCTGCTTCCCTTAAGGCTCTCTTGAATCTAAACCTAAAGTCCCAGATGCATCAGTCACCCTGGATGTCTACTGCCTTTTCAGGCAAGATAGAGCTGGCAAACAGGGCAGAGGCTGTGCGATTTACCTCAGGGACACTCTACAGGGCCATGCCCTACCCCTAGTGGAAACTGGGAAAAATGTTAAGACTGTAGCTATCAAGATACTACTTGGACTTGTGGTAAATCGCTCACTACTGTCTCAGTTTATACCCCCTCATGGGAACAAGCACTGGGTTTCCATAGGATTATTGGATACATAACCAGCATGCGCCAAACCATGAAGTACTACTAGGCAACTTCATTGCCAACTGGTTGGGCTCAGAGGCTGCTCCCTTTAAGGATGCAATCTCCACCATCAATATGTCAAAACTGATCAACTCACCCACTAGGGTCAATTACAGGATTAGCTCAAGCTCCCTGCTGGACTGGATTCTAACCAATGGCCTGGAAAGAATCTCCAACACCTCTGTCCTGCCTGACTCGATGAGTGACCACTCCCCCATCCTCTTCCTATGATCACATAGGACTCCAAAGCTACCTGCTAAAACAGTTACACATAGGGCTCTGAAAACAGGACATCTCAAACCCAAAAAGATGCAACTTAGACAAACTGATTGCTCCCCTATTGACGCAGTCCACACTGTGGACTAAGCCCTTGAGTACTTCATATCTCTGTTCAACACCACTTGTGATATCCACCCTTCCCCTCCTTAGGACACGAAAGATAAAGAGACCAAACACCACCTGAGGCATGACTCAGACAGCTAGTTTCAGAACCCACTCGTGAGGGAGCAATCTAAGACCTCATACTCTCAAATGGGGACAGTGAGAGGATCTCAGATCTAGAAGTGGGTTGCCATCTGGGAACAAGTGACCATCAAACAGTGTGGTTCACAATAAACTCAGCTACAGAGTCAAGCCATACAAAAGTGAGGGTGCTGGACTTCAGGAGGGCTGACTTTGGCAAGATGGGAGAGTGGCTTAGAAAAGCACTTGCAAGCAGGCTAGAAGTAGGGGTGGAGCAACAATGGGGAAACATCAAAACTGCCATCACAGAGGCAACAAGCCTTTGTGTGAAGCAAATAAACAAATCAAAATGAAAGAAAAAGCCACTATGGTTCTCCAATGAGGTGGCGGGGAAAGTCAGGGAGAAAAAGATAGCATTCAGGAAGTATAAGGAAACACAGAAGAAGCAGGACAGAGAGCTCTATCAGTTAAGGCAAAAAAGAAACAGGGAGGGAAGTCAGAATAGCAAAGGCCCAAACTGAGGAAAAGATAGCCAACTCAGTTAAGAAGGGGGATAAAACCTTTTATAGGTACATCAGGGAGCGAAGAAAGACAAAGGGCAGGATAATGAGGTAGAATAGAATGGGCGGTGGTTGGGCAGAGAGGGACAGTGAAAAAGCAGGGATACTGAACGAATATTTCTGCTCAGTATTCAAACAAGAGGGAAGGGAAGTGCCTAATCCAATTAACAGAAGCACTCTTGATAGGGGGTCGATCCCAGTCCTTTCACAGAAGAAAAGGTTCTGCAAGAACTCCTAAAACTGAAGGTGGACAAAGCAATGGGTCCTGATGGAATTCACCCCAGAATTCTAAAAGAATTAAGGGGAGAACTAGTGAAACCACTGACTATGCTTTTTAACAAATCATGGGAGGATGGTGTGGTACCCGAGGACTGGAGGAAAGCAGATGTGATTCCCCTTCACAAAAGTGGGACCAAGACAGAGGCAGGAAACTACAGACCTGTCAGTCTGACCTCTGTGGTAGGGAAAGTGATGGAGTCACTTCTGAAGGAAAGAATTGTTGAGTACCTGGAGGCCAGTGGGGCACAGGAACCAAGGCAGCATGGGTTCACAGTGGGAAGGTCATGTCAGATTAATCTAATTGATTTCTTTGACTGGGTGACCAAAGTAGTAGACCAGGGAGGGGCTGTGGACATGGCCTACCTAAACTTTAGCAAGGCATTTGACACAGTCCCACACAAAAGATTAATAGTCAAATTAACCAGCCTGGAAGTGGGTCCCAGGGTGGTAGCCTGGGTAAAACTTTGGCTGGACAACAGGACACAGAAGGTAATTGTAAATGGAGACTACTCAGAAGAAAGAGAGGTTACTAGTGGGGTGCGGCAGGGTTCAGTATTGGGTCCAGTCCTTTGTAATGTCTTCATCAGTGACATTGCAGAGGGACTGGAAGGAAAAGTATGCCTCTTTGCAGATGACTCAAAGATCTGCAACAGGGTTGGTACACAAGGAGGAGTGGCAAGGATAAGAAGGGACTTGGAAAGGTTGAAGGAATGGTCAGAAGTACGGCTGCATGGATTCAATGCAAAGAAGTGCAAAATAATGCACCTGGGAAACAAAAATCAAGGGGAATATTACACAATGGGGGGGAGGTAGTAACAACAACAAAAATGGAAAGGAACCTGGGGTAATAACATCAGATGATCTTAAAGTTAGCAAGCAATGTGAGAAGGCAGAAGGAAGGGCTGGGGGTATACTGGGATGTATAGGGAGAGGCATCACCAGCAGAAAATAGGAAGTTGTTATCCCTTTGTACAGACAGTTGGTAAGACCCCATCTGGAGTACTGTGTCCAGTTCTGGAGACCCCATCTCCACAAGGACATAGACAGGATAGAGGCAGTCCAGAGGAGGGCAACTAAAGTGGTGCAGGGTGTGCAAGAGAAGCCATACGGGAAGAGACTAAAGGAGCTCAATATGTATACCCGTGAGGAAAGGAGGGAGAGGAGGGACATGATAGAAACTTTTAAGTACCTCAGTGGAATCAACAAAGTCCAAGAGGGTAGCATCTTTCAGAAAAAGAGATGTGCAAGAACAAGGGGACACAATTTAAAGATGGGGGGGTTGTTCAGGGGCAATGTGAGGAAGTATTTTCTCACAGAGAGGATGGTAGACAAATAGAACAGCCTTCCTGAGGAGGTTGTGGGTCTAAAACTATGGGAGAATTCAAGAATACATGGGACAGATATAAGGCAATTCTTGTGGGGGATAAGAAGAAATAGGCTGTTGGTTAACTAGGATCTGCGGCCTATCCTGGTAGGTAGGGAAATGGGCAGACCAGATGGGCTAAGCGGTCCTTAACTACCGCCAAAGTCTATGTTTCTATGTAAAGAAAACGGTCCCATGCAGTCTCCCTGCTCCCCCACAACCTGCACCCACCCACTGCGCACCCTGCCTCCCCCACCCCACCCCATACTTACTCTCCTGAGCTTGGTACCTACGATCATCGTGTGGACTGGAACACGCTCTGCACTCTTGGAAGAGGGGGTGACACACCTCTGAAAACTCGGATGATGGCACTATGTTTCTTGCACCTGCGTGCAAGCAAACATAAAAAAGTAATACACCTGACAGTTAGTTACTTATTTCTTTTTATACAAAAACAATACAAAAATAATAAAAAACTGTAACAGATGACATTTATATGAAAGCAATAGGTTAGTTACTAGTTACTTTCAAATAAATGTAATCAGTTACAGTTATGTATTACTTTTGTATAAAAATGGTAATTGTAACAGTAAGGTGTAATACTTTTTCCAGTACTTCTCCATCCTTGCTAGTGACTGCAAAGAGCTTTCTAGAACAAGTTTCCAAAAGTAATAGAAAGTAATTGAAAAAGTAACTTACCCAACACCGCCCCTCTATTTCTCTATATCCCCTACCCTTCCCTTCATGCTACTGCAGCTCCACCACCTATTTGTCTACCGCTTGTTAACATAGACCTGTATCATGTCCACCATCCCACTCCCTTGTAAACATAAGGGAAAGGGAACATTGTTTAACCAGGAGTAGCACACTAAGCCAAAGCTTGTTTCCAGATGCAACCTGCGAGTACAAGAAAGTTAAGTGACTTGCTCAGGATCACACACTATGCACATAGGCGACTGTGGGATTCAAACCTAGGTCTCCAGATCTGCAGCTCAAAGCCTTAACCCACTGCACTATACTGCCTCCTTAACAATCCAGGATACATAAACCTGTATCCCATCCACCATCTCCATCCCCCCGCTCTCATTTCTCTGCCCCTTCACTGTCCATACCTCCTTAGACTAGTCCTCTCCCATGACTCCACCTCCCATCTCCTGTCCTTTTTCCTGATCCACCCTGACATTCCCCCTCCCCATTCCTTTTTCTCCCCCTTGCTCTCAAACAACAAGGCCATTGTTGCCTGCTGTATGTTCACTTATTTTATACTTATTCCAAAATGTATTTTTATTGTCTACCCTTTAGTGCTGTCAGAACATTGTACTTAGGTTATTGTAACACTCTGGTGCTAATTTGTTGTATTATATTGTATAATGTTATATTTTATTGTATTTCTCTTTCAACGTGGAACCTCTGTAAAAGAGCCTCAGGCTCAAAACTATTATAATCCGAAAACAAATAAATGAATAAATAAATAAAAACCTCATAAGGGTGTGAGTCCTGATCTCTCTACACCTGCTATTATTCTCCCTGTCTCTTACCTCCTCAGCCTCTCCTTTTCTTTAGCTTCTGTTTATGATACCTAGAAACAGACTACAGTCATTCCACTCCCCAAACCGTGTAACTCATCTGCTAAGGCAACTATTACTCTGTCTCCTTCTTCCTCACCTGGTGAAGCTCCAGGAACATTTTGTTCTCTCCCAGCTCTCGCAGCTGCCTTTTTCACTCCTTTCCTGTCCCGCTCTCACCTCTGACTCACTAACTCTATTCTGTCTGGTATGGACCAGGGGATGGTCACATTTTCCATCTTGTTGACTTGGCCAAAGTTTTTGACACTATCGCCCTCTCTTTCTGTCTCTCTCTCTCTCTCTTCCTGAACAAGTTTAAAGCAGCAGAGCTTTCTGATTCCTCAGTTAGGTGGTACAGCTGCTACCTTTTGGACAGGTCTCAAGCTGTCCAGATTGCTGATTCCCTTCCTCCCACTTCCTATCTGCTCAGGCATGCCCCAAGGATCTGTCCTTGTCCTCACACTCTTCTCAATTTTTTTGAATGTTCTTACCACTGCCCGCTCCTCTGTGTCCATATATATGTATGCAGATGATATGGTACTCTTTACCTCCAACGCCTCTGCCTCTGACCTAATGGCTCAGGTCCACCTAGACTTTACTAACATCCAGCATTGGTTCTTGGCTGATCAGCTATCCCTCAATGCCAATAAAAGCTTTTTTGACACCAGGCAGAGACTTTTGGCCTCACTCCTTTCCCCTCCTTCCACAGACTTGAAGGTATGTGATTGATGATGCCCCCCCCCCATGTAAGTAGTTTGGGGTCAGGCTGGACCATCTCCCCAATTTCTCAGTATATGTCAATGCCATCCACCAGAAGTGCCACCCCAAACTTGGTGTACTTTACTGGAGAAAGGGAATATCCCACTTCCTACCCAGCTAATGATCGTCTTTAAGATGATACTCCCCATCTTCAACTATGGTGACTTTGTTTACAGTGCTGGTCCCAAGTCTACCCTGGCCAGACTGTAGGCTATCTTTCATTCCTTTGCCACTTTATCCTCATTAGTACCCCCCCGCCCACAACCACCACTGCTCACTGTACTCCATCCTTTCTTTTGCCTCCCTGGAAAAGAGATGCTCATCCCACTGCATGTCTTTTATCTCTCATATTCTGGTTTGGCTCCTCCCTCCTACCATGCTTTTCTCTTCACTTCTCCACTACCATTTCATACTCACTTCACATCTCTGACTCCCACTTTCTTGCACTGCCCACTATGACATCTTCTGTTGGTCAAGCTGCCTTCTCCTTCCAGTTCTGCAAACTGTGGGGTTCTCTCTTCTCATCCTTACTATCCAATCTACCTCCTCCTCCTCTCACACTCTTAAATCACTCATCCATGATTCTCCACTCATTCCTCCTGCTGTTTCTGATTCTGAGCCCCAGGCTATGTCTGCCATCCTGTTTCTCTGCTCACCCTTCACCCTTCCCCCAGTACAGCTGTCTCACTCATTTGAATTCTTTGCACCATAAAACTTTTATTGTTTTTTTTGTACTGTTGTTTGCCAGCAGCACTTTTGCATTGTTGTGTTCCTACATACACAGGATATTTTGTCTTTGCCCATTGTTATTTGCTATCGTTGATGCCTATTACCTTGTATTTGTATTTTTTTTATATTTTGGTGCTTATATACCATATTCTGTACATATTTTGTTTTTTCCTCTTCCCCCAACCCCAACAGCACATCTGGAAATGAACTGGTACCAGTTCAGTATGTCTTTCCTGGTAAAACATTTGAAATAAATAAATAAAGTGCTGCACTGGTTTGGTCTGGGTGACACTTGTATAAAATGGGTGTGTCTACTATATTACTCCCCCAAGGCCCAGGTACTAGTAAATGGGTTTCTTTTTTTTCAGATGCCCCCTTTTCCTGGTTTTATTCATTTTGCCTATAACGCCATATCAGTCTTTCTGAGAAAGTGTCCTAAAATTTTTGGAGTGGAGGGTGCAGAAATTACCACTCACAAAATAACCTGTATGTAGATGATGTGTTGATGTTTGTTACTAATCCCAAGGTTTGGATACCAAACATTTCTGAAACAGTCTCCAGATTTCTAGATCCTCTGGGCTTAAAATCAATATAGCAAAGTCTGAAGTTGTAGTGAGCGGTACAGGTGGTAAGGAAGAGATAAAAGACACCCCATACAGGGCAGAGCAGAGACACATCACCTATCTGGGGATAAGGGTAAAGTTGCATTTTATGCAATGTATTATAATAACTATTAACTCACTTTACGTAGATCTGTGCAGACTTAAACAGGTGGAAGGTCTCACCAATTCCGAGCCTTGGAAGGATCAAGTTAATTAACAGGATTGTTCTGTCACATGTGATTTATCCAATGCAAATGATTCTCAGCAGAGACTTGCGTACCCTGGATATAAAATATTACTTATTTATTTGAGCAGGTAGGTGCCCAAGGGCTAGTCTAGCTAACTTAAAGGCATAGCTGGGCAGAGAGATCTTAAGTACTACAAACTTTGAAAATACTTTTTGTCAGCCCAGCTAAGATATATTAAAGAGTGGGTACTGGGGGACACTAGAACAAGTTGGGTGTAGTTAAACAGAGGACAAAGAGTACTCCCATTACAATCACTCTTGGGGTGGAAGGACTTAGGGCTTTTAAGGCAAACCAGAAGGGAAATGTGCTGGCACATGATGCGTCAGAAGTATGTGTGGCCATCAAGAAAGCACTGGTAGGACAACAGGAGAACATGCTATTGATACCCATACATGAAAACCCCAAATTCCTTCCTGATCTGGAGGACTGGGTAGTACTGGAATGGCAGAACAGGGGCATAGAGATGCCTTGGTGGTCTCTACACTTAGAAGGGGATGAAATATTTTACAGTTTTGTCTAAAGTGCACATATTGCATCTACAGCAACATATTAAATATTTACATGTCAGTGACTACATATTCAAATCAATATGGCTGGTCCCTGCAGGGTCTTCCTGGTTTTAATGGAGTCCCATGTCCTAAAGGTAGTACAGTAACAGTAAAAATGTTTAGTTTTAGACAGAAAAGGTTGGTAATGCACCACTTGGTCAACAGTGCCCTATTTACAAGGCAGTCCTGTTTACATAAAATCTTAAGTTACAATAAAAATAAATTGAATAAACTTAACATAATATACAGACATAAGATGCATGATAAACACATAATAAATTCATAACATATGTCAACGCAATAAAAAATGACTGAATATAGCATTGTTGGGGTCGTGGGCAATGTGTAAGAGCAGTGCAAACCCTTGCACTCCACTTTGCCCCTTTTCCAAAATCGGGCCCCTGTCATCTTCATTTTCTGTGCTATTTCTGAGTACCAGCAGATCTTGCCTATCAATATTTTTGACCTTATTTCGGGCATTTTCCAGATTTCTTTTGTCATAACCTCTAGCTAACAGTATATTTTCAAATTCCTCTGCCTGATTATTAAATGTTGATGTTTTAGAGCAGTTTCTGCAAAATCTAATAAACTGTCCATATGGTATAGAATGTATCAGAGATTTGGGATGTGCACTCTCCACTCTCAAAGTACTGTTTGCACCTGTTTCTTTCCTTAAAACTTTACTTTCTATGTCACCATTTGTAGCTGTCAAAACCACATCTAGCAATCTGATTTCAATTGGGTCTACACTGCAGATACATCTCATTCCCAAGTCATTCTGATTCATCCATTCAACAAATTCTGCAGCAGACTCCTAAGTGCCCTATCGCACACAGACAGTATCATCAAAAAAACAGAACCATTTGACACCACTGTGTGTGGGTTAGCATGATCAAAGACAACCTTTATTTCCCATTCACCAAGAAAAAGGTTGATGTAAGATGGTGCCATGGAAGTAACGATGGCCATTCTGCAAATCTGTAGGTAACAATTACCCTCAAATACAAAATAGTTGTGTCCTAGAACAAATTCTAATGCTTCAAGTATGAAGCCTGTAGGGACACTATCACCATAGTTCTGTTTTCTCAGCACAGCATCAACAGCCCTAATACCATCATAATAATTGATTTTAGAATACAAACTTTCAACATCTTTTGCAATCCAATAGTAGTTGTGGCTTATTCAAAATGTCCATAGTGTAGTGCTGTGTGGAATTTTCAAATTCCAGCAGAACAAAATTTTGCAGAATTTTCAGAATTCCACTGAAATTCTGCTGAATTTCACTGGAAAGGAAATGGCAGAATTTTGCAGCAGAAAAATGCAGAATGAGTTTTTCTGCAACATTTCCATGGAATTTTATTTAGTTGATCTCAATATTTTCAGCAGAAATAGCTGTGGACAAAATGCTGTTCTATGGAATATCATTCCACGGATCTCAGTATTTTCCATGGAAATGGTTGCAGAATGATTTTCCATAGAAAAAATGCTGTTCTGCAGAATATTATTCCATAAATTGCAGCAGGTAGAATTCCACAGAAGAACCAGTATAATTCCAGTGGAAATTCTACCATTGGAATGGTCATTCCACATTAATTTCACCTGCTGACTTCCACATTCCACACAGCACAATCATAGTGTCTCGAATATATGAGCCAAGTTTTTGTACTTCATCCTTCAGGTAGAAGTCTATAAATGTTCCTACATTTTTGGTGATAGAACTCACTACTGAAACTATGGGATAGCCTGGAAGTTTTCCTAGGCTTTTATGTATTTTGGACAGGGCATAAATTGTGGGTACTGTTGGGTGCTTATTGAATTGGAATTTATCCTAGGTGATATTACCCCTTACTGTAGCTGCTTCCAATATTACAAATAGCTCATTTTTAAACACATCTGTGGGGTCACCAGTTACCTTTCTATACTTACTTTCATCACAGACTAGATCTTGTAACATAGTGATATAGGTACCCCTGTCCATAATAACAGTGTTTCCACCTTAGCCAGCTGGCTTTATTATCAGTTCTTTGTTTTGTTCAAGTTTTCTAAAGGCATTCATTTCCTCAAGTGAGATGTTATATTTGTGTATGCACTCACTGCCTTCAATCAATTTTTAATCTCTTGATTAACAACCTTTTCAAATACACTGATTATTGTGCATTTGTTAGATAAGCAATATGTCGACTTTGGCCTAAACATTTTTCTATGCCTTGCCTCAAATTTCAAATCAGTACCTGTGGAAGAAAATATGTTAGACTGAGTTGCAGAAGGATCTAATTCATTTATGTAGCCACCACCCACATTCATACCTAGTTCTCTCTCACTCACATAAATTCCATCACTATTAAAAATATTTGCATT
Organism: Neoceratodus forsteri; assembly: GCA_016271365.2. Taxonomy (NCBI): domain Eukaryota; kingdom Metazoa; phylum Chordata; order Ceratodontiformes; family Ceratodontidae; genus Neoceratodus; species Neoceratodus forsteri. The sequence continues at coordinate 417,824,800 of JADMNL010000022.1, read as the reverse complement.
ATTTTCATTAACCCACTCCTCTATCACATTCAGATTTTGAATATCCTGAGTAGTCCATTCTGCTGCCTCCAAATCTGTGTTCACAACCACTTCATTTGCTGCCATAGTCTCTATTTCCAGTTCTAGATTTGTAAAAAAAAATGTGTTACCTCCCATATGGTTCTCTTTACTTGCAAAGTAATATTTAAAGTTGTGTTTTCCTATTATTTTTGAATATCAACCCTCAATTGAAATTTGTCTGGCTTTGCATTGGGTATAAATGACTCACCCAGCATGGAATGAAGTTCCTACAATTATGAAAAATGCAAGCAGTAATATCTGACAGGGTGGGCAATATTGGGCAATACCAGACCACCCAGGGGCATAATGAGGCCCGACACCACAGGCGGAGAGCCATATAGCCCCTGGAAGGTACAGCATTGCCCATACCACCCACCCTGGAGGGTGTTATTGCATTTAGAAAATGGCCTACTTGGTGCATTTGTTATGGGATTAGAAAAACTTATAAAAAAATTAAATAAAAAAGCAGAGTAAGAATGCAGTGTAAGTGTTTACTTGTAAAGTAGTCCCTCTCTTTCTCTGCTGCTCTATTTGCTGTTGCCCTCCACTTCTAATTATCCATTTCTCTGCTACTCCACCTGCTGTTGCTACCCCCACACTTCTAGTTATCCCCCCCAATTCCATAATGAGATATGGAGTTTCTTTTCTTGTACAGCCCCTCCCCCAAAGCGGGTCACTTTGCACCCTTGTTGTAGCACTATGCAGTTTTATGCTGCTCCTGCAAGAGTCTGTTTTATCTTTTTCCCTGCTCTGTAGTTGCAGTTGTTAGGCGTGTGACCTTGGATGACCCTGTCAGGAAAAGTATGAAGTACAGACCAGGGAAAAGGGGTGCTGTAATTTTTTTTTGTTTTACACAACAGTGTTGTCACACTGTTCAGTTTGTGGTGATAACATGTGAGGTACAATGAAACGTGGTTACAGTGACTTGTTTGGCACTTCGGGTTTGGAAGGGCTTCAAGGATGTGAGTTATTATGGTCCGGAGGTGAAGTTCTGCTTCAGAGTCAGACATGGACAGTGAAATGTAAGGGGAATGCCCTGTTACTGAACAACAGGCATTTTGTTTCTTATTTTTTCTCCCTTTTATTTACTAAAGGAAAGTAAGACCAATGGGGAGGAGGGGAGCTTGGCCAACTGCCAACTGAAATGCTTAATAAGAAAAAAATGGCAGCTGGTCAGTTTAAAAATTGGGCATGCCCAATAATACCCCAAGTTATGGGCACCCCAAATGGGCACTTGTTTTTCACAGGGTTCTGTCCGTTAGTTAATGCATCACCCTGGCATGACTGGCAGCCAATCAGAAGTCTTATATTTTAAATCCCTTTATCAAAGAGCATTTAAAGCTGTAAGAAATAGAAACCTAAAAACTATGGGATTAAAATCACCAAAATGTTACACTCAGCTGGCTGGCAAAGAAGGAACTTAAAAACAATGAACAGAAAACTCAGAATCACTGCCATAGAAAGACAGAGGTGATGATTTTCCAAGCTATCTCCTGAAAAAGCTGGGTTCAAAACAGTGAAATTTTGGGGATAAAGTCACTCAAATATCATCACAGGCAACTATTAAAATTAAAGTGTTGACAGATTTTTTTCTGAGTGAGACCCCCTCCAAAAGATTTTTTGTTCAGAAAGCAAGAAACATCTTATACAGTATAGGGAAGGGCGATACAGAAAATACCATTATAATATGTAGGTGGGAAAGAACCGGACACAGCAAGGCAGTACAGGGACAAAGTACAGTTGACAGCAATAGGTAGTAATACATAAAGTCAATTATGAGAGTTGTGCTGTGCAATGGATGTGGAGCTGCAGTTTTATGTGAGACATTCTGGAGCCCAAGGTGCTGCCCAATCTATACGCACCTCTCTGGGTTGAGGGAGGAGGTCACTGGTCTCCATACTGGGCTGGATATTATCAAGCAAACCTCTTCCCCCACCAGGAGCCATTGAATCTACTGCTATTGCACCAGAGGTTGAGTGGAAAGAGGGCCGAGTGGACTATGGTGAGCTCCTGGATGGTGGGGGGTGGCAGGATGGGGCAGATACCTTAGCCTGTGCCACTACAGAATTTCATCACCATTCTGGTGTGATGGACTGCCAAGAGGAGGCACCCAAAATAGTGACAAAGGAGAATGTCAGGGTCTTCCACAGGGGAAGCCCAAAGGTGGGAGGTAGAGGACCCCAGCAGATAAGTAAGGAGTGTCTGGTGGGGGACTCAGTTGTTTGGTGGGTAGATCTGGGAAAAGGGGTGAGTGGAAGATAAGGTGCCTACCAGGTGTCATGGTTGGAGATGGGCAGTAGATCCTAAGGATCACTAGTTCAGCTTGGCAAGGGGGGCTTGATGTCAATGTCTACCTGTGAATTAATGATGTAGCAAGGGATGGGGCTGGGACTGTGCAGGTAGAGTTCAGGAAACTGGGAAGAAGCATTAGGTAAGTAGCATGCACAGTGGCTTTCACTGAGGTTCTGCCTGTCTATGGCCAGGGGGTACTCCATATCAGGAGCATCACCTCATGGTTGAAAGAATGGTGCAAAGAAGGGTTCAGCAACATTGGAGACTGGGAACCAACCTGGAGGAATGAGAACCTATACAGAGGTGATGGCCTGCATCCTTCTAGGAGGGGATAGAACCACAGTACTCAGTGGAAAGTTTAAGTGTTACACGATGAACATTTAAACTAGTTTGGTGGTGAACATTCCAGAAAGCCAAAGTGAGGCATAAGCAGCCCCCCAGACTGAAGCAGTAGGATGGGAGGACCCGAGGGGAGGGAAAATACTCAGGGAGCAGGTTACTGGGAACAACAGAGAAGTAAAGGACGAGGGGGATAGGAACAAAAGTTGCAAAAGGAGAGGAGAAAATGAGATAGGGCACAAGAGGAGGAAGGGGGTTCCAGGCAGTGTGGGAAGAAGGTGTGGAGGGTCTTGTGTGCAAACACAAGCAGTCTTGGAAATAAAATCCCAGACCTAGAGGCCATCATTCAGTAGCAGAGGTGGTCCTGGATACTTTGGTCAGTATTGAGTCATGGTGCACAGGTAACCACAACTGGGGCATGGCCATACCAGGCTACAATCAGTTTAGGAAGGATAGGGAGGGAAGGGGAGGCAGGGATGAGGAGTTGAGCTATATGTAAGGAGGGGTATCATGATATGCAAACATAAGGGAATTGGGAGAAAGGAGGGGCTGGAGGTACAGTGGGTCACTCTGGGGACAGGAGCCACCATTCACATTGAGGTGATACTATATACAGCCCTTCAACACAGGGTGTGGAACTGATGGGGGAAGCTATTAGAACAATGGCTGAAAAAGGGAAGGTTCTATGTAAGCTCCTGTCAGATACAATGGACAGATACAGCAGGGTGTTAGTTCTTCATAGCAGGAAAATCTGTATTTAGTTACTGATTACTGTGTGAAATAGGTTGATCATGTCAAAATTATTCATCTTACTAGTGATTTCTCTTCTTTACAAGATATACATACTGTGATGGCTTTAACCATCATGCTTGAGAACTTGACTGACAGGACCATCTCCCATCTAAATAGTCAAATGGTGGCAAATGGTGGAGACAGATGATCCTTGCTGTTGCCCAGTAAGAACTTAATAACTTTTCTTTACTAGAATGTTTCATTTATTTTCAGCTTCAAAGTATTGTTACAATGAAATGAAGAAAGAATTATTCCTTCTTTTAGTAATAAATTCAAACATCCTTTAATCTGACCTCTGTGAACTTACAATTCCACTAGTGCTGCAGAATTCTTTAAAACACATTAAACTAATTATTTTCTCAAAAACAACATATGGCCACTACCAGTCATGTTTATCTTTCTTTGCCCTGTTGCCCTCCCGGCTAACTGACATCAATTGCTACACAGCTCACACGTCCCTGCAGTGCTAGTGAGATATCCTAGCAGCTGTGCAATGCCCCAAGTAGTTTGAAATTGCTATAGCTGGCAAGCAAAAGGAGCAGGTTCAAGAAAATAAAGAATTTAGTGCACAGGATACAAAACACAGAGAAAAGAAAACAACTGGCCTGTTTATATTTTTTTATTAGTTTTGGCTGGCAACTGGTTTAAAGAAAATCACTGCTCTGCTGTTTAGAGCCATGTTGCCTGTTTCTGTGGAATAATTAAAGTTGTGTGTTCAAGCCATGAGCAACGTTACACTGTTATACATTCTCTGTCATCTGGAGAACAAACATGTTCTGGTTATTCATCAAGTATCTAACCTAATCCAGTTTTGTTGTTACACATGTTGCACTAATGAGACTAAACAGGGACATTGAAAAGCTTAGATTCAGAACAATGTTAATTATCTAAGAATTTTACATTATAATAAGAACATGTCAAAGTCATTTCAGGAGTCTTTATAATGAGAAAATTTGAATTTTAAGGGTGTCTGTGCTATGTCATAGGAGAGTGTGACACTAATATACATTTGGTGTACAAATGCAGTGTGCAGTCAGCATGTATAGAAAGAAGCAGACATCTTTAGAATTACCCCCATCATTCACTGACTTAGGTTTTGCCACAGATCACATAGTCTAAAAAATTGTCTATTTGTTACTGTACTGCTTAGGAGCTGACATGAATTTTCTAAGTGTCTATTGTTAGATTGATTTTAGTCAATTATATAACAGGTACTTACTGTAAGCCAATCAGAATTCAGGAGAATTGTCATTTTATACCTCACAAACTACTACAACCACTCTCTTAGTCAGTTATCCACATTTTAGACATTTCCACGATAGTTTAGTCACATTTAAGACATGCCTATGATAGTTTAACTCAGAATAGCTCAAGACTTAAAGGAGAACTGCAGTGAACCTGTAAGTAATTTTTCCCCTGTAGTAGCTCATTTTCAAATATCGGTTCCAGTTCTGTTATTGTTTGGTTTATATAGGCTTTTTAGTTACCCCAGTGGATGTTTCTGATTGGCACTCTGGTGGTAAGTATTATTTTAGACCTGTGTGAAGTACAATAGTTTTTGTCCTTATAAAGCTCTGGCACAGTGCATCAGTATCGTACCATAGAACAGACAGGGACATAATCTACACCATGCTGTTCTAAAATTAAGCAATAAGACATGACTGGGGTGTGTTATGGTAGGATAATGGCCCACCTCAGGTGGGGTGAAGCACGGGGTGAACCGAGTGCTTCCACCACCAGAGAAGAGTTGTTAGCTCACCATAACACACCCACTGAAGTGCCTTTCTGCAAATATAAAATGGATGTTTTTTCAGTAAATTGGATGTATTTCTAAACATATTTTTGTTGAGCTACTTTCAGCTGGACTGTTATGCTGGGATAACAGTCCAGACGAAAGTACTTCTTTATTTATTTAGTTATTGAAAATTTTGGAAAATACCTTTGAACACAATTGCTCTTTTACAAAAAGGTTCCACATCAATAACAGAGATTACAAAGCAACATAAATACAAAAAGCGAGTTCCAGTGGAATGAAGACAAACAAGTACAAATGTAGTTGAACAAGTACAAATAAAAAGATTGAAATCAGTTACTTACAATTTTACAATAAGGCAGGTAGACAGAATCAGTGTAGAACAAGCATAGAAACAGTACATGGCTTCACAGCCAGAGTTTGACACAGTTCAAAGAGTTTTCCAGGAGGGACTTTAGCTGGGATAATTAGCCGTTACAGTTGCATTGAACTGCTAGGGTTGCCCGTAGTGCTCAAACTGGTCAAACTTAGGTTGATCAAGCAAGGAACTGGGCAGCTCATTTAACCAGCTAGTGGCCCTAAGTGTGAATGAACACTTGTCCAGCAGAGTATGGCAGAAAGACAGTTAAAGGGCATTCCAAGCCATATTCCTGGTGCTGTAGAAACTGGTGACAGGGCAAAAGCAGTGAGTTAGGGTCAGGGGCTTTACCCAGTAGCATCTTCTTGGCTAGCAGACATGTCTGGAACTTAATTCTGCTAGGAAGGGGTAACCACTTTAATTGTATAGAGTGCAGCTGGTGGTGTGCTTGCTAACCTCAAGCACAAAGTGACAAGCCTTATTACAAATCAGGTTTATTCTACTGAGAATTGAGTCACAGGCAGTTGTGTACACAGGGAGGCATAGACAGCTAGTGACAGTACTGAGCTTGCCACAATGAGATGTTTACAATCAACAGTGAGACTGGCACAGTTTTGGTACAATGCTCCTAATCTTCTGTTTACCATGGATGCAAGGTAGTCAGCTTGGGGAGCAAAAGATAAGCTACCATCCAGGATAAACGCAATAAGAAAACCAGGCACACAAACAGTACACCAGAAAAAAAGGTCTTCTGCTGACTCTAATGTTGATTTAAAAAATATTTTATTATGGTGCTCCAAAAAGTGCAAACTTCAACAGATACTTGGGAGCAAAATGACCCAATGTTTCATGCATGTGTACATTTTGTCAAGGTTCAAAGTATGCAAACATTGGATTGTTTTGTCCCCAGTGTCTGTTGAATTTTGCCCTTCTAGGAGCACCATAATAAAATATTTTTTTAAGACTTTTGAGTCAGCAGATCTTTTTTTCTGGTGTAGTGTTTGTGTGCCTTGTTTTCTTTTCACATTAGACTGTTTACCACTGAGCACCAACTTCCTCTGGAGTGACTTCTTTCTGAGAATGACTGTCCAGGATCACCCCAAGATATTTAAAGGTTCCCACCTGTTCAAGTATACATCCCAGGTCATTGCAAATGACAAGGGTACCTTTTCTTTATTTGTGGGCTTCTGAAGATCATTGTATTAGTTTTTATGCAATTTAGAACCAGTTTATTTTGGGAGAACCATTTTTCAAGAGCCTCAAACATTACCCTGGAGGACAGAGGTAAGACTGCCAAGGGTAGGGTCTTTGGAATAGATAACAGCATCATCTGGAGAGAGAAGTACATTTGCAGACTGGCAGGCGTAAGGCAAGTGGTTTATAAATAAGCCAAATAGTAGGGGCCCACAACAGAGCTCTGTGGAACACATATGGCTATATTCCCAATGTCTGACAAGAAGCCATCTATCTTAATGCACTGAGTGCACTTCGTGAGACAAATCTGGAACCAGGTGACCATGTCTTGTGACAGGCCCCGGTCATGGAGTTTGAAGAGAAGGTGGATATGACTGACCAAGTCAGAAGCTTTGGTCAAGTCGATATAAATGGCACCAGCCTTGTCTCCACTGTCAAGGACCTCAAGGATGAAATTGGATTACTCAGTTAGTGCTGTATTGGTACTATGTTTTTTCTGAAATCCATACTGTTCAAGACATTGTATTTCATATTGTTCAAATTGTGAAACAAGTTGATCAGACACTATTCTCTCAAGTGGTTTGGATGGGGGGGGGGAGAGTATTGAAACTGGCCTGTTATTAGAAAGGCTAGAACAGTCTCCTCTTAAAAACTTGTCTAGCCAGTGCAGATTTCCACTTTTTGGGCATTTGGGAGTAGTGCAGAGAGAAGTTGCAAATTTTGGAAATGGGGCAACAGAGTTCCTCAACTACCAGGGCAAATAGCCTCATATGAATTGAATCACCCCAGTTCTGATTTTACCATGCACTTTTCTTTTATAATTACAGGTGTCCTTTACTGAGGCAGGTTTAATATAGAATTTAGGATAACCCGGCTCCAGGTCCAGTCACTGTGAGTCAGCAAGACTAGAACCTCTGTGAGAGGGGAGGGTTGGCTTAGTGAGGATCAGAGGGCTAAGGTCAGTGGATGCAACATTGAATTTGTTGCCAATTTCTAGGGTTATGCAAATACCTTTTCCCAAATATTTGGATGAATATTCGGTATTTGTGTGCCTGATATTCGGTATTCATTATTCGATATTCAGTATTCAGCCATGAAAGTTGCCTTATTAGATAATTGCTATAGAAGTCCTTAAAAAAGGCTTCAGGAGGAGGAGGAGGAAGAGGAGGAGAGGTCATGGCACTTTCGTTCGTACACTGGTGCCAGAGACTGGCTTGTGCTGCCAGTGCTTCAGGAGGAGGATTCAGAGGTCACTGTACTTTGTCTTGTACACCGGTGCCGGAGGCTGACTTCTGCTGTCAGTGCTTCAGGAGAAGGATATGGTCACAAAGGTATCAAGGGGTACTTCAAGAATAACATGTGCCACACCCTTAAATAACTGTAGTCATTAAAAAAAGCCAGTAGTAAAACATAATGAGTCACATAGGATAACACTGGAACTTTAACAGGCCATAATTGAAAGACATATGCCTGTAGTTCTGTGGGGGAAGAGCTTCTCTCCCACATCCTACATAAGGCATCAGGCTCCGCCGCTCTCTCTTCCCAGATTGAGTCACACTCACTTCGCTTGCTCAGTGCTGCGCACTGGGGCTGGTTCTTCTCCCTCTGTCTCCTATTTTCCCGTACCTCCTCTGTTTAGCTTGACCCTTTCTCTGCTTTGTGCCTCCCTCCTGTTTTCCCCATTCTTCCCCTGTTCTCCTTATTCCTGTTCATTGTCCCCCCCAGCCCCTCTTATTTACCTTCTGTGTTTTTTCTGGAGTTTTCATCCGGCCCCGTGCTGCAGCATCGCTCAGTTCGTCTGGTTGTTGTTCATTTCGCTGAGCTCTCTTCACCACGGCATTTAGCAGCGCTCCTTTGCCATGCCCGTTGCTACCAATCCTGGCTCTCGACATTTTTTACAGTTTTCTGGACCAGAGCATTCACCTACGCTTCCACTGGTGGCTGCATGCCACCACCCTGCTTTCCAACCTCACCCCTCGCTTCAGTTTGCTGGGGCTGGCCATCCAGCATTCTGTCTCAGTTGCTTCTCTTCTTCACTGATGGAGGCACCTGCAGCTTCCAGACATGGCACAGTGCTAACCAAGCGGCAGTTTGGGCATTCAGCTGGATCTCCTATAGGATGCTCCCACCCATCTCCAACAGCTGGGACTTGCTGGGTTCGCTCGCAGCTTCCTATCACTCACTCAGTTCTTCCACTGCTCAAGACAGTCCTACTTTCAGCGCCCAGTGAATAACTTATGGTGGTAGTTTATGCTTGCATCAATTTGGTACAGGATCCATTAACACTCTCAGTTGCTGCTGATGGTCAGCCATGGCTATGGGTGCCATTTATGTCTCTGTTTCCTTTATCTCACATTCTGTGTAGGGACCTGAGCCCCACATGTATGCCAGTTGGGACTTACCTTCTTTGTGACTTTTACCACTCACTCTGTACGGTTCTTCCTCCTTGGTATGATGGCTGTCTGACCAGGGCCGGACATTCATGGCACATTCCCCTATGTTACATCTCTAATGCTTCTTGCTGCTGTGTTTTGTTGACCTAAGTGCCTGCCCGACTATTGTTGTCCTGCTATGGGCCTCCGTGTCAGTCCCCCAAGCTCCGCATTTTGCTGCTTGCCTCCTTCCATCCTCTCAGCTTCAGCCTTAGGAGTCCTGCACCAGGCTGCCTCCGTGGTGGCGCTCCCATCCTACTAGCCTCTCTAGAGGCTAGCTTGCCTCTCGCTCCCCTTCCGCTGGTCCTACGTGGGGTCCTGCCATTCCCGCCAGCCACGCAGGTGCCTAGCCTGGCAAGCTTCCCTGCTCCTTTGCTGCCCCACGTAAGGGTTTGTGGCCTTGCTAGCCTTTATGGAGCCTATCTGCCACCCTCTACTCCTTCCACTGGCTGATCTATGTGTGGTCCAGCTGCACATCATAGCCCTCGTATGGGCATAGCTTGCAATCAATTCCCTTGGACGCTTCCTGCCATACTGCTTCAGTTCATTTGGATCTACTACCACTCCCATTTCTTGCCAGGATTCTCAGCCAAGTTATTCCATAGTGCCAGTCCTATCTCATGGATTAGCCTTGAACTTAACCTACTTCAGTGCCATTTGGCTTATTAACTGTGGTTCAAGTTGCCAGCTCAGCCGACTTCGTCTCTCACTGCATTCTGCATCCACGATCATCAGGAATACATTTCCACAGGACCACCGCTGCTTTCATTCGGAGCCTCAGGGTTTGCCTATTATTGCTGCCCTGTCCTGTGCATCTATGTGCCTCCCCTTTTTGACACTCATTCCCGACCTACGTGCAGGTCCACGCTTATCTACGAACACGTTGTTCCTTGCTTAGGCAACTCATTGCTTCATGCCTCCTGCTCTTCTGGCTTCAGTCTCTGGGATTCTGCTAACTCTGGAATGCATTCAACCTTGCAAGGTCTGGCTCACATTGCCTATTTCAATTTCAGTGCATCAATGTTCATTCAGCTGCTCACCTGCATTTGCTCTCCTACCCTACACCTGATTCACCCCATATTGGGGCCTGAAGGTTCAACTATTTCCACTCCACACCTGCCTCACCCAACATCGGGGCCTGGAGGTTCACATATTTTTACTCTACACCTGCCTTGCCCTTCACCAGGTCATGGAGGTTCGGCTACAACCACTCTCCACCTACCTCACCCAGCATCGGGGTCTGGAGGGACCACTAATTCTACCCTACACTGGAGGTTTGTTCCTTACCACTACCTGCTCACCTGATGGGTTGGAGGTTTTCCAGGCTTTCTGGCCTACTGTCTACTTACTACTTCACCCATGCCTGACCAGGGGTTCATTGCTTCCTCCTTTTTTGGCTTCACAGCTTGCATTCAGCTTACTCACCTTTGAGACTTTATCCTTCCATGAATTTGCATATCTGAACTCAGACCAGCCCTTCAGGATCAATTCTGCACTCACCTGGATTCCCATTACCTTCTATCAATAATTTGCTCTGGACGTCGCCATATCCAACGACGAATTGCTCAGGATCTGCTACCATCTGGTTCACTAGCCATTCCACGTCAACTGGATTCCATTGCTTTTACCGACCTTCTGGTCTTCCTCTATTGGGGTTTCAGACTAGCAATAAAATATATATGTTGCTCATTTAGGATTACTCTCCTTTAGTATGCCCAGAAGGTCGGGAAGGTCAGCAGCCATGGGTCCTCAGAAGTTTCCCCCCAAGGGAGTTTTTCCTCTCCTGTGTGCTGCTGGTCACACTCTCCAGAGCTGGAGGAGATAATCATACCTGCAATCATTGTTTCTTTTTGGGGGGTCTCATCCAACTCGTCTAAGCATCCTTCCAATGGTGGGATACAGAAAAAGGCCAAAACATCAGTCCTAACAAGTTACTCATCAGTTCAAGCATCTAAGCACCATGCATATACTATCTAGTTCATATGTACCACAATCACTAACTTGCTCATGTCTATGCTGAAGTATCTAAGCACTAATCATTTCATACAACTAATACCTTGTAGGCATTGTCCTACTGGTCTGTCCTGTATACAAGCACAATCTACATCATTCAGCTACAGTATGTAGCACAAGCACCGAGCTATGTACCACACAGAACTCTGTCAATATTTGTAGCTAAGTGACAGTCTCTGTATGGTCACAAAGGTCTCTGGGGTACTACAAGAATAACCTATGCCTCACCCTTAAATAATTGTGATCATTAAAAAAAGCCAGTAATAAAACCTAATGATTCACATGGGATAACTCTGGAATTTCAACGGGCCATAACTCTGTCAATATTTGGAGTTAAGTGATAATCTCTGTATGGTCACAAAGATCTCAAGGGGTACTACAAGAATAACATGTGCCTCACCCGTAAAGAGTAGGTTTCTATTAGATGATGCTGCCCATCTCCCCCAACACATACGGCAGCCTACCTTCTCCCAGAGCTAGTGTGCCACATATTTCCATAAGGATTTTCTTATAAATCACTCATAATTGCTGTTCTGGAGCCCAGTAGCCAAAACTCCCGACTTCCTGAGTCAGAGACATGCCCCTATGCTATCACGTTTTGTGACGTGAGTAGAGGATGAGCTCATGGACACACTCCATGGACTATAATGGAGCATGGTTAAAAGTTTGTTTTTTTAACATTCCAGTACTGACTGTCACAGATGTCAGTCACCACTCGACTAACATCCTTGTTAGTCAAGCAGTAGCCAGAATTTGTGACAGTTGGTACTGGAATGTTAAAAAAACAAACTTTAAACCATGCTTCATTACAGTCTAGGAGTGCACCCCGGGCTTGTCCTTCACTCACATCACAAAACATGCTATCGTGGAGGCACGTCTCTGACTCATGAAGTTGGGGCATTTTGGCTGCTGGGCTCCAGGACAAAAATCATGAGTGATTTATAAGAAAATTCCTGTGGAAATAAATGGAAATATGTGGCACACTAGCTGTGGGAGAAGGTAGGCTGCTGTATGTGTTGGGGGGGATGGTCAGCATCATCTATTAGAAATCTGCTCTTTAAATAACTGTGGCCATTAAAAAAAAGCCAGTAATAAAACATAATGATTCACATAGGATAACACTGGAACTTCAATGGGCCTTCACTCTGTCAATATTTGGAGTTATGTGACAATTTCTATATGTTCACAAAGGTCTCAAGGGGTACTGCAAGAATAATGTGTACTGCACCCTTAAATAATTGTGGCCATTGAAAAAAGCTGCTGGTGTTTCAGGAGGAGGAGGAGGAGAGCTTATCGCACTTTGGCTTGTACACTGGTGCCAGAGGCTGATGTGCTGCTGGTGCTTCAGGAGGAGTATGCAGGGACTGGTGATGCCACAGTGGTAAATGGTACATTTCAGGCACAGAAATACTTGAGACTGGTGATGCCACAGTGGTAACTGGTATATTTCAGGCATGGAAATACTTGAGACTAGTGATGCCAGAGATGCAACTGGTATATTTCAGGCATGGAAATACTTGAGATTGGTGATGCCACAGTGGTAACTGGTATATTTCAGGTGTGGAAATACTTGGATAATGTTATATTGATTGCATGTTTGTGTTGTTCATTGTATGGTTTTAGTTTATGTTTCAAGGGTAGTAATCCAGACAATGAAGTAGGAGTTGGACACCACCAATCCAAAGGAAAGCAGAAACACCCGTCTCAATTGGGTGTTACTGTACTAGTAGCAGCATTTGGAAAGCTATTAAAATGATGGATCGAATAGGGGCACCAGCAACACAGGGGATGAGAGAAGAAGCAACACCAGTGAAGGATTTTTTATTAGCAGTAGCGATCAATAAGTGGGTGGCAGAGGTGGACAGTGGGCACTGGGCATTGCATCACCAGCATGAAGGAAATCAAAGATATGCCATGCACTTTCAAAAGAATACACCATGTCAGCACAAGTAATAAAGAAAAAGGGCGCTGCCCACAGATTTGTTTTAGTATGACTATGAACATGTTTGAGTAAATGTTAACATGTTGTGCTTATTTGATTAACAGAACAATGATGGGTAACACAATGGATTGGGTATAGGCCCATTATACAATACACAAATGTTGTATCCAGTACAACAGTATTAGTTAATGCATTTTTAGTGATGATACTTGTACTCAAGCTGAGGTAGGTTTACTTTTATAAACACTAGTTGTTCCACATGTGCGGGATCAAGTGACAATTGGTGAGGTCCCAGCACATCCCCAGCAGTGCTGAACATTCACTCAGGTGGCACACTGGTAGGCGGGCAACAGATATATTTAAGGGCAAACTGTGCCAACTGAGGAGATGCCTTCATCCTTTTGATCCAGTACTCCACTGGATTTATGGAAAATGACTGCAGCGGCTCACTGAAATAACAGTTTAGTAGATTGGGGCTGACAGTAGCTGCCGTTCTGTTCTCTTCCATTGCTCAGCCTGTAGCAATGAGCTGAGCTCAGTCCAACAGTCACCTTCCTTCTCCAAGTTTTCAGGACTGCTTTCGGTTTGTGATTCTGACACACTGGCTCGGCAGTTGGGTTACCTGCTGGTCTCACCAACCCAAGCCATCAGAAGCCAAGTTCTTCAGAGCACATCTGCTTCTGAAACTCCATGACCCTGTATGAGGGCATTATAAGGTGTAGTACCTTACATTTGAATTGTGGGTCCAATATAGTAGCAAATATGTGCTTCAAGTTCTGTGGTGAGGTATTCCACACGAGCTGTCACTGGTCATGGGGTCTGGTTTGGAGCCTTCTCAGCATTTTCACTAAATCGCCATATGGCTTTTTTCAGGGTCTATACAGCTAGAATGACCTGACTTAACAGTGCTGAGTCAGAGCTAAGGTCACGAGTGCTCCTTTCAAATGGGGCTAAAACCTTTACCAAGCCCTCAATCACAGCCAAGTCCTGATGTCCAAGGACTCACCCTATGTCAGTTTCCATGCTCATCTCATGAAGGGCCTGCTTCTGCTCTAGAAGCCTTTGCAGCATGTAGTACATAGAATTCTAATGGGTCTGTACATCCTGGATGAGATGATGCTACAGCATTTGAAGATGCTCGTACAGCTGATACAGACGGTTTGTAGCTTTTACAGAGTGATGGAAGTGGCTACATACGCTTCTGGCAACTCTACTGTGTGATCTGCCTCTGCTGTGTTTGCCAATGCCTTTGTCACCACCAAATTGAGTGTACGAGTAAAGCAGCGTATCCCTTCAAAATTTCTATCTCTCAGTGCTTTTATCATATTTGTGGCATTGTCTGTGACCACAAATCCTACCTGCAAATTGTTACCATCAGTCCATGAGCTCAATACCATCAGTCCATGAGCTCAACATCTTTTGCATGAATGGCAGTATGTTTACAGCCCAGCGATCCTTTTCCATAACACTGACATTTTGCAAAGCAGACCTGCAGGGAGAGGGGAAAGAGACAGAACCAGCTCCAGTACCACCATCACCACCAGTGACTACCACATCTGCTACATACCAGTGTGCTGTCAGTGACATATATGCATGATTTGAATGCATGCTGGTCCATATGTGAGTTGTGCAGTGGAAAACCCCACCCACAGCCTGTGCTAGTAGTCTGCTAACTTTCTTTCTCAAATCATGATAAACGGGTACTATACTGCATGAAAATGTGGTCTGTGATGGTATATTATACCTGGGGTGCAAATGCTGCAGCAGTCTATGGAAACCTGTGTTTTCTGCTGCGGAAAATGGCTGCATATCCAAAGCCATATTCTCACCAATTAAATTGGTGATGTGCTGTGCTGTTCGGTGTGACGCTTGGTATTTTGTGCGGGCATGGAAGGCTTGCATGATGGGTGTAGTCAAAGTTGTAGCACATTGCAATGATTTTGACTTTGAACCCATTGTAGTGGGTGTTACAGTAATACATGATTGAGCAGAAGAAGGCACACTGGGTGATGCTCCTGTAAGTGGATGCACTATAAGTGGTGTAGGGGGAGTAGAGAACACACTTTCTGTCTCAGTAACAGAATCACTTGCAATACTTTGTGCATCTGCTGGACCATAGAAGCATAGAAACATAGAATTTGATGGCAGATAAGGACCGCTTGGCCCACCAAGTCTGCCCATTTCCCAACCTAATGGATAAGCTGCAGATCCTACTTAACCAACAGCATACTTCCTCCTACCCCCCACTAGAATTGCTTTATGTCTGTCCCATGCATTCTTGAATTCCCCCACTGTTTTTGACTCCATGATCTCCTCAGGAAGGCTGTTCCATGCATCTACAACCCTCTCCATGAAAAAGTGCTTCCTCACATTACCTCTGAGCCATCCCCCTCTATCTTCAAATTGTGCCCCATTGTTCTTGCACATCTCTTTTTCTGAAAGATGCGACCCTCTTGGACTTTATTGATTCCCTTGAGGTACTTGTAAGTTTCTATCATGCCCCACCCCATCCTTTCTTCGAGGATATACATATTAAGCTCCATTGGTCTTGCACAATAGAACATTATTAAAACTATAAGAGTGTCATTGGGAACTTATGTAAATGGAGACTATCAGTGCCTGGAACCACAAGTCCTCGTATCCCTATGTACAGCTGTCATCTTGCGTGGCAGTGTTAAAGTGGAGCATTCTACTTCAGAGGCAGGAAAGAAACATTACATTCCCCTTATTAAATTTAAAAAAAATCTAACTTAAAAGTCATCTAGTATCATGTCAGACCATCTTCTATCTCTGATAAGAAGCAATGCTTAAAAATGTGGTTGTAGCATTTGAAAATCTGAGTCTTTTTGTGGATCCAGCCTTTATTCACTATAAACTTATCCATCTGCAGTGGAACTTGTTTTGAAAATAAGAGGAGTTACAGTAGGAAAAAAAAACTAAATAGTAGAAGCTGGAAAATGGGGTGAGGCCAACTTATCTAGATCCAATCTGTCAACACAAATGCACGCTGTAGTTTGATTGTAGTCATTTGTGGCTGCAATTTGATTATTCTGTGCGCTGACTAAATCCATGTGTGATCACATGCTAGCCAAACTGATAACAGAAACTACCCAGGACACCACAATTGTGATTTTAAGGTGGAGTTTACTTTGATGGTGATTTTAAAATGATATGGGGGTGACTCTACTAGCTACTGAACGATGGAAAGAGACATATAAAAACTAATTTAAAGCTTGAGAAATGCAAGGCATAGCTACAGTACATCTTCTTGTTGGGGGTGCCAAATTTCCATCTCACAGCCAAAAAAAAAGGTACAGACCCATTAGGAATTGATACAAAGGCAAGGCAGGGAAATATTAAACTGCACTTGGCCCCAAAACTAGGGCTTTTGGGCCAGCAAATCTTCTGAGAAGTCAATCTGAATTAAAAATACATGGTTAAAAATTTAGAGGAAGAGCCCCCGGTTCCAAGAACTGCCCTTGAAAAGTGCAGTCACCAAGAACAGTTTCTTATGTTCTGCAAAGCCTGAAACTGGACTCTGGATACTTGCACCAATATGCAGTTTTCTTCTGTTTATGTGTACATTCTGCCTCACTCAGGGGACTGGACTGCAGGACAGGGTGAGACAAAGTCACTCCTGGGTACTATTAACTTCTGATGGATGTCAGAACCATAGATACTGTATATAACAACAACTAGAAGGGTCATCATCACGTGACTATATAGGCCACTTGCATATGGCTGCCTATGGCAGTTCGAAACCTCCCATTTTCCAACCTGATGTCCCCTCTCTTTTTTGTTATACCTGATCTCTATTATGATTCATGGGGAAGACCCCAAGTCTCTTGAACATAAACAGCAAAGAAGTGGTGTGCAAAAATAAACAGGTGTGCAGCAAACAGGTCAGCGGATAAATTAGTAACCCCAGATCTTCAAATCCTCCCCAGATTCTTTGACGGGGCCCACTTCTTGGTTTGCTGTGTTTTGTTCAGAGTGAAGTGTTTTGTGGTTGCAGCATTTCATGCCCCTTAAATCTGTGTGCTCAGTTTCTTGGAGCTGTTTTTGCCTTAGTCATGCTCCTGTCCTGCAGTGCACTCTCCTAAGAGCTGTTGAGCATATACAAACATAAAAAACTACACCCTGGTATGGAAATCCAGAGCCCAGCTTTGAGCCCAGTGTTTACAGAAAACAGGAAACTACCCTGGCTTCTCCTTTCAATGACTAGTCAGTTGAAGGGCAGTACTTAATGACATTATAATATTTCCTTGTATACACACTGTATCAGTATCCATGGTCTTATTTAGAGTGACAGTCACCCTGGTCTACTTGCAATGAGCAGTGTACACCGCCGCCTTCCTCACTCGCTCAGTCCTGCCACCCAGGCATCACCTGGTGGCCCAGCCTTGAGACAGAATGCTACAGCTGGGATGGCGGCAGCGCGCGACTGGCACCCCCTGGCAGGGTGAATGGAGAACTGAGACTCACATGTATCTGGCTCTGCAGAGTTAGCATTCCAGGCTTCAATGATCAAAGAAAAAGTCCCCTATGAAGTAGACAGCAGCAAGAGTTACAGGACATCATCATTACCGTCGTCGCAACACTGCCGAGAAAAATAGTTTGTTCCTAAAGCATTACTATAAATAAACTCAGTGAGAACCACTACATTCTCATGCAAACGTGAACAAGTAATTTTAGGAGCCTTTTGTATCATTTGATTAAATTTAAATTCATGGACATCTTGTAAACTATGCTTTGTACAGCAGTAAATAGCATATCCTTCTAATTAAATTTCGCAATGCGGAGTTGACCAGTACCAGAAGAGGGGCTGGCAGGCACATATTATGGGGGTTGAGATATTGCTGTGGATCTCTGAAGCACACAGGGATGTTTCATTCTGAGATGGTTCATCATTGCTGTTGTTGTGAGATTTAAAAGGTTTTTACCACGACTTATGGTACAGTCGAGCACAGAACATACTGCCTTTGTTGCATCATGTTTCGCTACACTAAAGTACAGTCACACCGCACTTTTCCCCCCACTGACAGTGGAAGTGTTGGCCCCAATAGGGTGACCATGGCCATGTTTTGCCCCTTTCCCCTTAGACCTGTGAGCAGTGGATGCTGTTGCTGTGCTACTTTCTTACTCCACAACAGATGTAGTTGTAGAATTACAGGTACTTTGTTTTTCTGATGGAGTTAACAGAACTGTTTGAAGGGACTGTGTAGGTTGTTTGTTTTTTTAGGAGGAGGAGGAGGAGGAGGGTGACCATGACCAGATTGTTTGCAATGACTGCCGGCAGTGCATTTTTTGGCAGCTTCACGTTCCCACTTCTCACTAAGATATGCTGCATATTCTGCCTCATCGCAAAATTCGATTAGGTGGGTATCACTGTCAGATGATGTACTGAGTAACTCTTGTGGCTTTGGTAAATATTCAGACCCAGAAGAATGCTCTTGCTCTGAATCCTCAACATCAGTAAAAGGAAATGTTGTGAGAGGAAACCTACAAGACTGAGCAACAGTACATTTTGGTAGCACAATTGGAGCGGTCATTGTAACAGTATTGGGGTCAGTAGGCACAGTACCTATGGTCATGGAAACGGTTGGCAAGGGGGTAGCAGTGTTGACAGTAGTCCTGGTGAAAGCATTACTATCAGGACTCACAGTCGAAGAAATGGGCATCAGAGAACAGCTAGTTGTAATACTGGCGGCTGTAGTCCTGGTGACAGCAGTACAATCAAGACTCACAATGGAGACAAAGCTTGTGGTGACAGCGGCTGTGCAAGGAGCACAAATCACACTGCACACTGTTATAGCAGTGGAGGTGTGAACAGTGCAGGAAGGATTTGCTGTGATTGCTGAAATCATAGGACTGGTGGTGGTGGGAAGAAGCACACTGGCAGGCGATGTAGCCTGTATGGTAACAGTTGTGTGAATAATGCTACAGCTGGTAGTAGGGGTGGGTTCTTCTTGGATGACCAGTGATGTCATCTGTAAAGCTCTCCTACTTTTATAAAATGATGGTGCTGCAAATGCAGTAGTAGTAGTAGTGGTAGCAGTTGATGTCATTGCAGTACTAGTACTACCCCCAATCCTACTGACACCAGAATCCGAAGGCTTATCAGGGGAGAAAGCTATTTTTGAGCGGCAAATATGAACAGACCTTTCTGTCACCCTGTCCCTCACCACTTACGACTAGTGGTGCAGATGGCTTGCTGGGGCTGGATAATGCACGTGTATGGAACTGATAAGACATGGTCTGTAACTTAGTCATAGTTGCATATGGGTGGAGGCCATGTCAGAAATGACAGCAGAAAGGGTGGGACAAGCTGTTCTTAAATATGCTAGAAGGGGTAGGGACAAGCCTCATTTGATTATGCATCTGGGGATGAATGAACTGGCTGACAAGATGGTAGATATAGTCCAGAGGAGGTTTGAAGAACTTGGACAATTATGTGAGGGGGAAGGAAGATCAGTAACATTTTCAGATATACTCCCAGTGCCCAAGGCAAGCACAATAAGAAAGCTGAGCATAGAAGAATTTGACAGATGGCTAAGAACCTGGTGTCATGCTAAAGGGTATGGGCTGGTAGGGAGGGACCTGGGAGGACAGTAGTCTCTATGCCAAAGACAGACTACACTTGAGCGAGGAGGGAAAGAAAGTATTGAAACAGAGGATAGTAGAATACATAGAGGAAGTTGGGAATTTAAACTAGGAGTGGGGGGTGGCAAGTGGACAAGAGACATGCAGAGACCACAGGGAAGCCACAGGAGCTTATCCCCATAACAGTGACAAAAGACAAAGGGCAAGTACTACTGGTGATGCTAGTAAAGGAGGTCAGGATGGGAGGGGGTCGGAAGGTGGTCACCCTTAATGCTAGGAGCCTTGGAAGGAAAACTGCAGACCTGCAGGTGCTCATGACAGAGAAAGAGGTGGACATTACAGCCATCACAGAAAAATGGGCCACCCAATACAATGACTGGGACCTGTCTGTACCAGGGTACAGGTTATTTCATAGGGACAGGGTGATTGGGAAAGGGGGTGGCACTATATGTGAGGGAAGGACTGAAGTGTGTAAGGGAGGAAGGGGAGGAGGGTAGCACAGAGTCACTTTGGATGCAATTCCAGGGTTCCAAGAATAGCACTCTCAGAATGGAAGTGGTTTACAGGCCAACCTCTCAGACAGAGGAGTTTGACAGGGAACTAGCAGTACAGATCAGAAGGACCTGCGTGAGGGATAGTGTGGTGATCGTGGGGGACTTTAACATGCCAGGAGTGGACTGGAATACCCCAACAACCAGCACTAGTAAGGAACAGGTACTGTTGGATGCCTTCCAGGACAGCTTCCTTATGAAAATTGTCAGTGAACCAACTAGGTTAGAGAATACCCTTGACCTTGTGCTGGCAAATGGGGAGTTTGTGAGGGAACTTAGGGTGGAAGAATCACTGTCAGGGATTGACCACCACTCAGTATGCCTCACATTGGATATGGGCAAGGAAGGAGTGGAATCTGGCACAAGGGTGCTGGACTTCAGGAGGGCCCAATTTGGGAGGATAAGGGAAGTGGTAAAAGGGTACCTGGACAAAATTCAACCTAGCATGGACACTAACCAGAGGAGTGAGCTCATGAAGCTGTAGATAGCAGAGGCAACCAGAACCTGCAGCAAGGCCCAGAGCAAGAAGGCTAGGGCTAAGAAACCGAACTGGGTGAGCAAGGAGGTCATGGAAAACTTAAGGAGGAAAAGAGCTGCCTTTTGGAGGTACAAGAAATCATGGAGGGGGGGAGGACAGGGTGGAGTACCTGAAGGAATCTAAGGAGGTGACACAGGCAGTAAGAGGAGCCAAGGCATCTACGGAGCTCAGGTTGGCACAAGGTATTAAGAAGGGTGAGAAGGGCTTCTTTAG
The DNA here is from genome assembly GCA_016271365.2 of Neoceratodus forsteri. Lineage (NCBI taxonomy): Eukaryota > Metazoa > Chordata > Ceratodontiformes > Ceratodontidae > Neoceratodus > Neoceratodus forsteri. Next base: position 417,803,720 of record JADMNL010000022.1, on the reverse strand, counting down.
GTACGTCAGGGAGAAAATGAACTGTAAGGACCACATAGTAAGGATTAGGAAGGAGGGGGCTGGATGGAAGCAGGCGGCAATAAGGCATAAGCACTAAATGATTACTTCTGCTCAGTAAAAGGAGAAGAGGGGGTGATACCCAAGGGGGAAGGAATGGCAGAAATGGGGGAAGGGGGTGACAGATGGGGAAATCAATGGTGGGCAGAGTTCTGGAGGGTTTGAGGGCAGTGAGGGTGGACAAGGTGGCAGGTCCAGATGGCATCCACCCCAGAGTACTGAAGGAGCTGACAGAGGTCCTTGCAGGACCTTTGGCAGACCCTTTAATGCCTCACTACACTCAGGGTGTGTGCCTCAGGATTGGAGGATGGCTCATGTGGTGCCCCTCCACAAGAGTGGCCCCAAGGATGAACTGGGTAACTACAGACCAGAAAGCCTCACATCCATCATGGGTAAGCTGATGGAGACTATCCTGAAGGAGAGGCTGGCGGCCCTCCTGGAAGCCAAATGACTACAGGACAGCAGACAGCATGGCTTCATATGTGGCAGATCCTGCCAAACCAACCTGGTGGAGTTCTATGACTGGGTAACTAGGCAATTGGACAGGGGCCATGCAGTGGATGTCCTGTATCTGGACTTCAGTGAGGCATTTGACTGGGTGCCATATGGGAGGGTGGGAAGTAAGTTAGAAAGCACATGGGCAGGTGCAAAGCTGGCGAGATGGGTAGGGAACTGGCTTCAGGGAAGGCAACAGAGGGTGGTGGTGGGTGGGGAGTTCTCACATCCAAGGTTAGTGGCGAGCAGTGTTCCACAGGGCTTGGTGTTGGGACTAGTGTTGTTTGGGATATTCATTGCAGACATATCTTTGGACATCAAGAGCAAGATCAGTCTGTTTGCTGATAACACCAAGATGGGAGCAGTGGTGGATGACCTAGGGGGGATGGCAGCGGTTGCAGGATGATCTGAAAAGGCTGGAAACCTTGTCAGTCACTTGGCAACTGGGGTTTAGTGCCAAAAAGTGCAAGGTGCTGCATTTTGGGGTGAAGAACCCAAGGAGAAGTTACCAGCTGAGGGGAATGCAGCTAGCCAAGACAGAGGAGAAGAATCTGGGGGTGCTCATTACAGGATCAATGAACAACTCTGCACAATGTAGGAAGGCAGCTGCAAAGGCCAACAAAATGCTGGGTTGCATTGCAAGGGGTATCTCCTCAAGGAGGGGGGAGGTGATTCTGCCACTATATAGGTCATTAGTTAGACCGCATCTGAAGTACTGCTTGTAGCACTGGTGCCTGTATCTAAAGAAGGACATTAAGTTACTGAAGGGGGTGCAGCACAGGGCGACAAGGATGATCAAGGGGCTGGGGAACTTGCCATATAAGAGGAGGCACAGGGGGCTGAACATGTACTCGCTAGAGGAGAGGAGGGACAGGGGGGACATGATTAAAACCTTTAAGTACATGAAAGGAATAAAGACAGGTTCAGAGGGGCTGTTCAAAGTAAGGGAGGGGAGGGACACCCAGGGCCATGATATGAGACTGGAGGGAGGAAGGTTAAGGAGGGAGATGAGGAGACACTTTTTTACAGAGAGGGTGGTAGCTGGGTGGAATGCAATAACAGCAGAAGTGGTATCCTGTAGAACAGTGGACTGCTTCGAAAGAGGCTCGGACAGGACAATGGGGAGTGTCAATGGAGGGGAAGGGTGGGAGAGATGGGTAGCTGAAAAATAAGGGGTGCTAGCTGCACATGCTAGCAGACTTGATAGACCTCTAGGCCTTTATCTGCTGGCAAATTTTGTATGTTTGTATGTTCGTAGTGTGTATTTGTGATTAGTGTTTTTCTTTATGTTGGTGCTTCTTGCAAAAAACAATAATACCCACACCACTCAAGTAGCAGCTAATAAAGACAGGCTAATACTAGAGAGACATGGAGTCAGCCAGCATCTTGTTAGTTGTACGGACTCAGTCGTGCAGTCATACAGTACAGTAAATCAAGCTTTGAACAGTATGCCACATAAGTTACAACACACAGAGCCCAGTGAGTCAAGCCTGACACACACAGAAATAGTGCAGCAGTTTACAGAAAATTTACATGTACACAGTTGTGCACACACAGGAAGTGAAGACACATAAAAGAAAAAACATGCACGTACAGGCCACTCAGGTGCAGTGAGCTGTGGAGGGAGGAGTCACTCGCAACACCCTCCTCACTCAGTCATACGGGGAACTTAGCAAGGAACCAGACCACAGTCAGCAACAATTCAATGAGCCAAGCCTGACCCAATGAGAAAAAAATACATTTTTTAAATCACGAAACAAATGCATGCAGACAACCATGAACTTGCAGGATACATCTTCCAAGAAGAATAAAACGTATGCACAGACGATGTATGCATCGCGGTTAACTTCGACAAGAGGGAGTCAAATGACACTCACCTCAGTCGCGCAGTGAACCGAGCCCGGAACCTGATGACAGCAAAATACAAATTTGCTTCACAAAAGAAAATCACACCGGGGCTGTGAAGATTTGAAAGAAAAAGCTAAGCTAAGCACAGTAGTGGGGATGGGTCAGTCAGCAAAATCTTTAGCCAGTAACCAACCACTCACTGTTACTGAGCCCAGTAACTGTTGCTCACTATATGAAAAGCCAAGCTTCTTTTTGCTGACAAAAAAATATCCTGATAAGAAGAATAGAGAAGAAAGGTTCTTCTACAAAAAAGCAAATTACACTGTTTCAGCTGTGCTGTGAAACTGAAAGCAGTGGGGGAGGTGTGTCTGCAGCACAGACACACACATGCACACAAACAGAGTCTCACTCACACACAGTCAAAGAGTCTCCTTTTCCTTGTCACGGAGCCCAGTTTCAAGGATACAAAACAAAACTACAGTCAGATCAGATGTCAGATCTGACCAAAATAAAGCCACTGAATCACACAAAGAAACATTTTTTTGTAAGTTATATAAGTAACAAGCTGTAGACTAAACAGAGCTAGCTAGCTCTCTCACAAACAACTGTCTCCTATCATCTGTACACTCAGAGTAAGGAGATCACATGATGTTCCTGGCTGTGAGCTCCAAAAAGAGCCTCTGCTTGGCCAACAAAGCTCTGTGAGATTTTGAAATCTCATCCACTGAATAGTACGTCCCGAACAGCGGCCTAATAGGGGACTATTTGGAATGGGCTCCCAAATATTCAGCAGGCCTACTATTCATGATATTCAGGAAACGCTATTTGGTCCATGCACAGCCCTAGCAATTTCGTTGGGATAAAGTACCTCATGCCCATCAACCATGAGCATTTTCTGTGGGGTTTTGTCACACTTACCAAAGACTTCTGAGACATTCTCCCAGAATCTTTTGCCTTTGCTCCAATTCTGAGTTTGCTGAGCCTTGCTATAGTTGGATTTGACCAACTGAATCCTAGTAGTGCATTTATTCATGGCTTCCATGTATTTTTGCAGATGGACTGGGGACCCATTCTCCCTGGTCTGCACCCACAGATTATCCCTCTCTCTCATGAGGGCAAGGAATTCTGGGGGATCCATCCAGCGGGTATACCTCTTACTTTGTGCTTTTTGAAGGGTGCAAATTTATTGGAGGCAGCTGTGAATTCCATGACAAAGAATTCTAGGGTGAAATCATCATCAGGGGTGGCATCAAGGAGGCAGCCGTTTAGTTCTGCCGCATAGGATTTTTTGGCATGTTCATTTTGCTTATGACCTGGCTGTTTATGAACTGGGAACTTCTTGAACAACAAGGAACCAATATTCTTTCTACCCATTTCATCATGGTACTCAACACCAGTTTATGCATCAAAAACTCCCAACTGGCTTGCTAAAAGACCCATGCGGATGAAACAATAATAGAATTTGGAACAGAAATAAAAAAAAAACAGCTTCTGCTGGGAACATGACTTAACAGGTTCCGCTCAGTTCTCCTATATGGACAGAAGAAGGCCAAGATCATCTATCTGGACTACCCCCTACTTCTCAGTGGTATAATCTAGTAACAAACCATTATAGACTAGCTTATCAATCCTATCTTTGAAGAGTTTAATGTTTGGGCCATCATCGCCTTATTTATTTATTTATTTATTTATTTGTACATCAGTTAACCTTTGAGCTAAGTGCTCATATGCAAAGGTTCCATGTCAGTTATTATAACAAACAGCGTTAAGTTTAGTTTTAGGGAAGACTGTTCCATAAATCTATCACCCTTTGAGTACAGAAATATTTCCTTTTGGTAGTTCTAAATGTTCCCATTTTGAGTTGTCTCAGTTTTCAGCTGTTATGACTGATATTGCTTTTAACTTCAAATCCCATTTGCTGCTGTAATTGCTTGGCGTTCATAATACTATGCATTATTATTAAATGTGTTTCAAAAAGCCTGAAACCAAATTGATTGAGGGCCATCTTTACAATTGCTGTAATCTCAGCACAACAGCACTGGATAAAGATCCAGCATCATCTTTGCAATAAAAATCAGTACTAACCACACACCCTGACTGCCATCACAAACATGACTGCCACCTTTACTCATGAAAAACTTTAGAAACATAGAAACATAGAAGTTGATGGCAGATAAGGACAGCAAGGCCCATCCAGTCTGCCCATTTCTTTTTCTACCTTATAAACATGGCATCGGCCTTTGCTCTGTCAATGGCCTATCTATTCATACTATTCTGTATTGCTCCCTTATGCCTATCCCATGCCTGTTTGAAGCCCTGCTCTGTATTCATATCCACCACTTTCTGAGGTAGGCGGTTCCATGCATCCACCACCCTTTCTGTGAAAAAGAACTTCCTCACATTACCCCTTAATCGGCCTCCCTCTAATCTCATGCTGTGTCCTCTTGTCCTACTATTTTTATGTTTGCTTGCACACATGTGCAAGAAACCTAGTACCATCATCGGAGTTTTTGGAGGTGCGTCAGCCCTCTTCCAATTCAGTCAGTGTGTTTGCAGGTGTGGCCACAGTTCTCCAATGCCTGCTGGAGCTGTCTATGACAGCTCCAAAATGCAGTGGCGTACAGTTGAAAGGGGGAGCTACGCTTCAGTGAGCAGTGATCAGATATCGCCTGCTCATGCGCGCTCCCCCTACATACACACACACACACACACACACACACACACACACACATGCCATGCCGCCCCACCAGCGCACACACTGTATAGCCGACGTGTTGTGCCCTACCCCGGCCAGTTTCATGCCACCTGGGTGCCCACCCATGCGGGCTACCGTCAGATAGCCGACGGGGTGCCCAATCCCGTCGCTCCACTGTGTCCCCTCTCACAGGGTGCCACGCTGGGACCCCACCCCAGTGTGGCAACAGATGCTATGGCGGCCGGGGTGCCCAACCCCGCCGGCTCCACGCCCCCCAGCCGTCCTTCTGCCACTCTGGGAGCCCACCCCAGCGTGGCAAACATCCGTGTTGTCGTCATAAAAAAAAAAAAACCTGAAAATCAAAAGCGGTCCATCGCTGTGTCTGCCCCCACCGCGCCCACCCACTGTGCACCCTGCCTCCCACACCTCCCCACCCATACTTCCTCTGGAGCTCGGCGCAATGATCTTTGGTGGACCGGGAACACGTCTGCACTCTGCAAAGCCGACCGCGACCTAAGGAAATGCCGGTAAGCTGTATAATGGGATAGATAGGGTTTTTTCAACTTTATTGCATATCTCAGGCATTTTTTGGAATTTTTGCACCAAATTTTCAACATGGGGTTTTTGGGACCCCTTCTCATGAATGCTGTCACTGTCATGGCGTTACTCGGGCCCAAATAGTGATTTTGCAGCCACTGTGCAAAATCACCTTTCCAGAATGATTAACGAAACGACACTGCCAGTGTTCATAAGGTGGGCTGTCAAAAAGCCTATTTTGAAAATTTGGTGGAAAAATTCCTGAAAATGACTGTTTTACGAGCGTGCTTTGTGCAGTTCCTACGCACACTCGTAAGTTTGTGAATTTTCAATATTTTCACTCCAGATTTTCAACATTGCCATTTTACCACACCTTCTTATGAGCAGTATAGCTGTCATTTTTCACATCTCACCCAAAATGTGTTTCCGCCCATGTAGCGCACAATGGCGCAGTCGGTGTGTGAAACCAATGTACGGGACACATTAAGAAAATCACAGTGACACGGTTCATGAGCAGACATCTTAAAATGGCTATGTTGAAAATTTGGTGAAAAAATTCCCAAAAATGACTGTTTTAGGAGTGCACGTTGCACAGTTCCTACGCACGCTGGCAAGTTTGCGAATTTGTAATATTTGCACACCAGATTTTTAACAGTGCCATTTTACCGCACTTTCTTATGAGCAGTATAGCTACCATTTGTCACATCTCGCCCAAAATGTGTTTCCGCACATGTAGCGCACAATGGTACAGTCGGTGTGCGAAAACAATGTTTGGGGCAAATTAAGAAAATCACAGTGACACTGGTCATGAGCAGAGGTCTTAAAATGGCTATGTTGAAAATTTGGTGACAAAACTCCATAAAATGACTGTTTTACGAGTGAGCATTGCGCAATTTCCACGCACCCTTGTAAGTTCATGAATTTGTAATATTTTCAGTCCAGATTTTCACCAGTGGCATTTTTCCACATCTCCTTATGAACAGTACAGCTGTCATTTTCCACAACATGGCCGAAATGTGTTTTCACACTTTCAGCACAGAAATGCGTGGTCGCTGTGGGAAATCATTGTTCGGGACAGATAAAGAAAATCGCACTGACACTGTTCATGATCGGAGGTCCCAAAATGCCTGTGTTAACAATCTGCTGTAAAAAAATCCCCAAACTAGTTACATTACAGGTGTGCGTTGCACAGTTTCTCATGCTCTCGTGACTTCACCAGTTTTTTAAGATTACAGCAGATTTTCAACATTGCCATTTTTACACCTCCATGAACAGTACCGCTGTCATTTTCACATCCTGTTCGAATGTGTTTTGCACCTGTGGTGCCAAATGCCATAGTTGCTGTGCAAAAGCAGTTTTCAGCTAACAAACTGATATTGCCACTGTTCATGAGGTGGGGGTCACAAAAAAACATGTTGAAAATTTGGAGTGAAAATACCAACGAATGCCTGAGGCGTTAGGGTTTCCGACCATAATGCCCCACCCTGTAGAGAATGACAGGCATCAGGGGTGTGACTTGGGATTCTTGCCTGTCATGCTCATATCATTCCACCCCCACCCACACCCTGCAGCCAGTGAGAGGCATCAAGGTGTGCCTCAGACTCTTCGGGCCCAAACTTCACCCCATTCTCCTATACCACACCCATCTCACCATATTTCCTGATGGAATGGGGTGCGCATAAGGGCCAAAGACCCCAAGGCACACTGTGACACTTGTCAGTGTCTGCAGGGTAGGGTGTGGTGAAATGGTGTGGTCATTATGCCTGACGACCCAAAGGCACACCCCAATGCCTGTCACTCTGCAGAGTGGTGGTGGGGATGGCTTCAGTTCAATACTTCACTGCCATTCCTATTATGCAGCTCTGTAACTTCTACACTACCAATGCCAATGCCAGCAAGCAAACATTTGGCATTGACAAATGCTTGTTCTTGTATTGAAACATGTTAGACTCTTTCACCTTGTTAATGTCATTAAGGTGTTTGAATGTTTCGATCATATCACCTGTCTCCCTCTTTTACTCTAGGGTATACATATTGAGCTCCATTAATCTGTCCTCATATGTTTTCTAATGCAGTCACTGCACCATTTTGGTTGCCCTTCTCTGGACTGCCTCAATTTGGTTAATGTCCTTGTGAAGGTGTGGCCTCCAGTACTGCATGCAGTACTTCAGATGGGGCCTAACCAGTGTCTTGTAAAGAGGGATTATTACCTCCCTCTTCCAACTTGTGATACCCCTACTAATACACCCCAACATCCCTCTAGCCTTAGCTACTGCATTAGAGGTCTGCTTGGATGATTTCAGGTCATCAGTGATGATGACGCCCAGGTCTCTTTCTTCCCTTGTGACTTCCAGCAACTCCCCTCCCAGCCTACAGGTGGCTTCAGGGTTTCTCTTCCCTATGTGCATGATCTTGCACTTCTTTGCATTAAACCCCAGTTGCCACTCTTCTGACCATTTTGCTAGTTTATCCAAATCTCTTCTCATTCTGCTCACCCCATCTGGATCATCTACTCTGTTGCAAATCTTGGTGTCATCTGCAACACAGTAGATGATCCAGATGGGGTGAGCAGAATGAAAAGAGATCTGCTAAGCCTTTTAACCAGTGTGGTCAGACATCAAGGAGCACAATCACAAAAGATTAACAGAGGATGCTCTAAAGTCTCTGTGGTCTTCATTTGAAAACAAGTCTCACAATGAGAAACATCTGGGGCCAGATAATCCAAACTTTGCCCCAGGGCTAAATTAGCACTGCCTGGTGTGCTAAATTAGCCTCGAACCAATATCCCACCATATTCAAAAGATATAGCCCTGGTACTAAACCTGCTGAATATAGCATGCTAAGGAAGCTGGGCAAACTGGGCTGGGAGTGCAGTGCTAAAATAGCCTAAGAAATAAGACAGCTCTGAATATAGTGACAGGGAAGTGAAAAAGCAACAGCAGTTCAGTGGACACAGAGGTGGAGTTAGGCAGAGTTGAAGCTGGTGGACAATGTGTGTGATAACAGTGAAATGATGCACAATTGCAAATAACAAAGCAGGCCACACTCTGCAGAACTGTGCTATTTTTTTGAGAGGTTTGCCTGGGGCGAACTGGATTGCACAGTGCTAACACATTAGCCTGGTGCAAACAGGTTGCCCGGGACACAAGTTTGCTATATTCAAAGATCCTATGCAAATGAGCCTACTCAGGCAATCCGAGGGCAAACAGCCATATTAGCATCTCATTATGGCCTGCTTTGCATGCAGTCCCATGTACTTTGCCTGGCACTATTGCATGAAGCACACAGCTCCACCTGTAAGTCTGACAGGAACTACAGCGTTGGTAGCTGCAGACTGGGAGGTACACACAGCTCCACCTGTATGTCAGACTGAGCAATTTTGCAGTGCTTCATGGGATTGCAGGTCACATGGTTTCTAGATTGAACTGCGCAGTCTCAGTTCTGTGTAGTGTGTGTGTAGTGGAAGATGGAGACAGTTTCCTCTCAGAACTCTGCAATTCAAATCCTCTAAAAGCTGTTAAAAAGGCCTTTTTGAATTTTTTTTTTTGCTAACAATTTAGTACATCGATTGTAGAAAATGCTCCTGTGTTCATATCATCGAGTGTTTATTGTTTGTATGTGGATTTTGAATGTTAATTTAGAACAGTCAGTCTGTGTACTGTGAAGTGTGATTTGGGGGAGGAGCGTATCTGTGGTGTAGTGGATTAACTGGGGAGAAAAAGGCAGTCTTTCTGTTTTGGTTATATTTTTCTTGTATAACTGTGTTAATGTACACACAGTAATATTTTTAGTAACTCTTGACTTTTTGTTGCTTATTGTTGTGGTGCAGCAGTGTATAATTTCAGTTTGTTTAAAACATTTGATTACATTACTAAAGGTTTTCAATTTGCTATACATTACTTGAAGTGTGTGTGAGTGTGTGTGTGATGCGTGCCATTAAATAAGATACCTTTTATTGTGCCACAGAGTAATTGCAGCAGTGTGAACCTGCAATCAACTGCACCTGCATGAATTTTTTATACTGCTTTGTGGTATCTTTACTGGTAGTGGACTGTTACTGCCCTGCACTACCCCTCCAACTGGCAAAAGGTATTCTTTTCCAGATTTAGATTTGTGACTTGTGAGTATTGATTAGGTGGTGTTGTGCCTTTGCATCTGCATCTCTTGAGTGCACAGCACAATCTTAATTTGTCTGTGCATTTGCAGTACACCATTAATTCTGGGAGACTGCATTTTTTGTTACACCCTCATTTCACTTTGTCAGCACTGGGGAATTTTCTGGATACAAGACAGTAGCATTTTGGGGATGCAAATTAATTCTGGTGACTGTGTGTGACCACTAAACATGACTGAGTAAATCATTAATTCTGGGGAGACTTCCATTTCTTTTCGCTCTCCATTTCACTTCGTCAGCACTGGAGAATTTTCTGGGCACAAGACAGTAACATTTTGGGGATGCACATTAATTCTGGTGACTGTGTGAGTGACCACTGTGCGCATGACAGAGTATATCATTAATTCTGGGAAGCTTTGCATTTTTTGTTACCCTCTCATTTCACTTCATCAGCACTTGGGAATTTTCTGGACACAAGACAGTAGTATTTTGGGGATGCAAATTAATTCTGGTGACTGTGTGTGACCACTGCGCGCATGACTCAGTGCGCCATTAATTCTGGGAGACTTTGCATTTCTTGTTATGCTCTCATTTCACTTCATAAGCACTGAGGAATTTTCTGGACACAAGACAGTAGCATTTTGGGGATGCACATTAATTCTGGTAACTGTGTGTGACTACTGCATGCATGACGTCTGAGTGCACCATTAATTCTGGGAAACTTTGCATTTCTTGTGCTCTCATTTCACTTCATCACTGTCAGCATTGGGGAGTTTTCTGGACACAAGACATGAGCATTTTGGGGATTCACATTAATTCTGGTGACTGTATGTGTGAAGGGCCACCAATATTGTTGTCACTTCACCTTACTTCACGTTAAGGCGGAATGACAATGCAAAGTAATAATCACAAGGTGAAGTGAGCCTTTTGCATTGACCACTCCATGTAGTGACAATGCGAAATTCCCACTTTGTGGGGATTTCACCGTCGAAATTTCAATTCGCTGCATCTCCAATGACATGCCTTCTATTGAAGAACTGAAGCAGATCTAGAATATGCGGCACTCAGTAAAAAAAATTGGTAAATAAACAGCTAGTACCTATTTGGAAGCACTAATGATATGTTTGCACGGTGCTGGTTAAGGTTTTCAAAAAGCATATTTAAACAATGTGCAAGCAGTGCAAATCACCCACTCCATCTCCCTCTCTCGGTAGCCATGTAAATTTCCCTTGTTCCTGGTGGTGGCTCCTCATCCACACTTAGCAGTGCCCTTGTGTCTGGTTACACCTTCTACATTCTGTCTATCCCCTGTACAACAGGGTGCTCAACCTCCCACCCACATACTGTGACAGTGGCTGGCACAGACCCTATGGTCACCTCCTCAGCCACCCACTTTCTGACTCAAGCATCCACTTTTTTGCTACTGTATATCAGCAGGCATATTAATACAGTAGTTACATAATAGCTCCAAAAATAGTGGAACTATGGTGCACTCTCCTTTTAACATTAATAGGATGAATAAATACAATTAAAATGAATGTTCTCCCCAAATTTGTATTTCAATCAATCCACTTAAACATCCCAAATTATTTTTTTAAGTCCTATTAAAAATCCATTTCCCAGTTCCTGTGGAATAAAAATAATACTCAATTAAAGTATGACAACATATGGCTACTGTACCTAGAGCTACTGTATAATAGAGCTGACTTTGCCAAAATGTTACTAGTACTATTTAGCTGCACATACCAGCATAGTACAAGACTGGTTCAATCCCAACAATAATATCAAAATTTCTGGTGGAACTAATCTGTGATCCTCCCATACACTTCCATTAAACAAATCCCCTTATCCAACTGTTACCACCAAAAAACTCACAATTGATAAATATAGCAACTCAAATAAGCTATGATATTTGGCAAAAAACGTATTCACTTATGGGGTTAAAAAAAAAAAAACAGTATAAACTGTATTAATATTTCAGTCCTTCTGAATTTTAATTTCCCTCCCCTGGTAAGTAATCCAGCTTTTAAAGTCTGGCATTACTATGGACTAATTGAAATTGGGCAGTGTTTTATAAATAATGCCTTTGCTAAATTTAAAAATCCCTGATACCACTTTTTTTAACCCAATCCCATTTTCCTTTACCTGCAGTTAAGAAACTTCATCATAAAAGAGAGCAGTTCACTTGCATCACCAATAGTCATACACATTGAAGACATTTTTACAACACACAGAGAAAAACAAAAACTCATTTAAAATATACAATAAAATCTCAAATTTTATATTGATGGACCTAACAATGCTAAAGGAAAATGGGAACTGGATTTTGGATATCAGCTTTCATAGAAGAAATGATATGCCATTCAAATTCATCTCTAGTTTCCAGTCAAGGCATCAAACCTAAAAAAAAACAGTTCAGCACATTAAATCCTATATAGTATATGGTTAGGACTTATTCGCCATACAAATGGTGGCTTTCCAAATCTTGTTGTAGGGCAGTTCAAAGGTCAAAAAAGTTGTACTATGATTCTGATGTCACATCCATAGTACAACTTTTCAGCCTTGATCTGCCTTCTGATTGGCTCACTCCACAAGGCTCTAACAAAAAAAAAAATTGTGCAAACATGGCAGAGCAATTTAGCAAGTGCCAAGTAGTGAACATTGCTAATTTTGACATGAGAAGCCCCACACCACTCCGTGTCTATGGGGAGAATCTAAAGTGAGCTGCAGCAGCACCAGGAGCAGGAGCAGAGAGAAGCTGTAGCAAATGATATCAGATAACTCAGAAGGTAACAAGCAACTGGAAAAATTATATAAAAATGAAATAAGCTCTAACCATATACTTTATAAAACAGTGGATAGGTGACCATCCATCACTAAGGCTGTGTTTCCATCTCAGGTGTTGATGACATCATGGAGACCTCTCAAACTTTGCTTTTGAGGTCTCTATGATATCATCAACAACCTCAATGGAAACATAGCCTTGTTGCGGATGGTCACTCATCCAGGGTTCTATATATACTGCAGTCCTGCCAAATTAATAAAAGGAACCTATTTCTACTCAATATTTGTCCAAGATGCTATAATGTCTCAGGCATCTTAAAGTTTTTATTGCAGTTCTGCCCAGATTTTTCTGCCTATTGGTCCCAAAGATTGTGAGTTTGTTCTGCTGCCATTGATCCCCAGACCACAGTTTCCACAGCACTGACCCTACTGGGACACATCAAGCCAGAAACAGAGGTACTGTAAATGAGCACAAGCATTAATGAATCCTTTTTATCATTATATTAGCAAGAAAATGTATTTTGATAAAATGAATAGATAATGCTCTCCCAACCTTTCTGAATTGGTTAAACTTCATGACAGTCATATTCAGGTTGAAAATAAATTAATTATTGTCATAACAAAAGAAAACTGGGATATCTATAATGACTTACGGGACCCCCTTTCATAGCTATATATAATGGGAAATCATAAATCAACATTAAACAAGGCTAACCTTGACCCTGTTCTTTGTCTCTTGATGACCCATCACAAAGCAGGCCCAATCCAGACTGAATATAAATAATTCAAGAATCTGTGACTGTATCCTTGGTACTCATTAAAAATATGGTACCGTCAGGAGGTCTAAACCTCACTCTCAGGTTCTTGGCAATAATGGGCATGCAAGGAATCACAGACATGTTGCATAAGAGAAATAACTTGTTTATTACTATCAAAAGGATAATCACAGTTGCCCTAATCAGTTCTTACCAATACGAACCGGGAGCCAATGCTAAGCGTTCCCTATACCTCAAGGATTCTCCGTGTCTCTTGGGGTCTCTGAGGTAGAAGACGTATTGTCTCACATTATATACCTATGATAATTACCATGGTTACTGTAAGATAGAATCATTTCTGGCTACAGAGATGAGCCCTATTGGCTAAATTAGAGGTGGCTCCTCAGTCCAAGATATCATTATACAATTCTGTAGTAGTCATCAATTTGTAAAGACAAAGAAAGTACAGTTTGTACATAGCCATGTAATAATACAACTCATCAGAAAATGGCAATGCCGACTCATACATCATAATCATTACAAGGACATAGATGCCCTAACATCTTGTAAGCAAGGAATATATGTATATATATATATATTAGAAAGTAAAGTGTGTGACAATAATATGCATACATATCCTGACATCTACTCTTCTACGGTAGATGCCCTTAGCCCTATAAGTTTCTATAACATATACCTAAATGCTAGCTGTCTATGGTGTACCTCTAGAGGTACCAATAAGGGTGCATGGATCTCGTGTAACATTCCCCCCTTGTTGCCTCAAAAGGGGTAACACAGCAAGAGTAAGGAAGTGGAGAGGAAGCAGGGGTCATTTACAGACCCGATGCATGAGCCTTGTAAAGGAACTCCAGCTGCTCATGGTTTTGGCGTAATGTGTGCCATAGGCAGCAAAGCATAATAATCAGAAAAAATATCCAAAATGCTTGTATAACAAAACCTTTAAATGTGTTCTCTAACCAAGTGTTAGTAAGTGCACTATTCATATCACCATCATTAATAAGTGCAAGTACAGCTTCATTAGATTTAGAAATATTATTGCTGAAGTGGATCAGGTGAGTGTCTTTTCTCTCTAAAAGTGATTTCAATGTCAAGGCGAGGGGATCAATGTGTACATTAAAATAAGAAAAATACTCAGAAAGTGTAAGCAGATAATCAGGGGTACCATCAATAATATCAGCGTCCATGATAGGGACGGATGTAATACCAGTGTGCCCAATAACTGCCTTCTGATGGGGCACAAAACAAAAGTTTGAACTATCAATAGAACATGTTTTAAGACCATAAGTGTAACTTTTAAAATTTGTAACTGCACAATACTCTCCATCTGAATTATATTGCATTTTAACAGTAGGCAGTCTCCATTTTTGCAACTGTACTGGACTAGTATAAATCTGTTTGGAAATCCATGTTGACAAATGGTGAACCTCCTCCCAGTAAGACTGGTAGAGCTTGGAATTGTCTGGAGCTGATGTTGAGTCCTGGTATTCTGTGCCATTAGTGGTGATGTCATCGTCCATGGAAAAGAACCAATCGATACTTTCTGGGGAATAGCCACATACAGGTTTAATAACATCAAATACGTCACAGTGACACAAATAAATATACCCTTTCTTCGCACAGCAATCCATGTACGGGGTGACCCAGGCATCCAGAAGAGGATGGAAAGCCAATAGAGGAGGTAAGTCGAGACATTCTCTGTAGATATCTTCGTCAAGGTGCAAAATGGAGTGTGCAGATGAGAGCTTATCAAATAAAGCTGTAGTAGGATCCAAACGTGGTAAAGAGACAGTAAAAGAAACAAATATAGTATCCTTAATGGAACATTTCTTAGAAGTAAAACAGGGACCAGTGTTAGGATGCCTGGTCACAAAACCCAAATTCCTAGCTGTAGAGAGTGGAATAGTTAAAGTCTGCAACATACACATAGAAACACAGCTAGAAGATTTACACTGAGGACAATACCATTTAGAAATATGTCTATCGTATGATATCATGGATTCTTATGGATTCAAGATCATGGAAAAGATTATTGATGGTAGTGATAGTGTAAGAGCCATAGGCTGAGCATAATATCTCACGGGCGATGCATTGCTTATCTGCTTCTTTATTGTTCTCTGCAACAAGTGCATTAATCTTATCTTTAGAATCTGTAAATGCCTTTGCAATATCATGCATGTTATATACAGTGTATCTTTCTTCCTGACTAAGGCCATCCACACCACGCAATAATGGGGATATTATATAATTTACCAAACCAGTTTGGAATTTCTGTGAAAGTGATTTGATAGCAGCTATGTCGGCTTTATTCCAAATAGACATGGCTGTACCAAAAAGACTTGAAACAGTGCCTGTGGCACCAGTGACATCAGAACTGTCAATTTCATGTGTATTACGTGTATGACTTTGATCATCAGGATTGGGTTTTCTCCTGAAATTGCCTCTATGCTCAGTGGAATATATCCCGGCAATAGGGTCTTGGGTACAGATCTGAAAAGCTGCTAAGCTATCAAGTAACAAAGTACTATAAAACAGTGACATGTTAGTAGTATGACACATACCAAATTCTTTCATATTCTAGTAAGTCAAGTTAAACAAAACAGGTATATGCATACATTGTAAGTTATTGATAAGTGTATCAGATAAAGCAGTGGCTGTGAGACCACTACGAGGACCAGCAGTGTGTTTTGGACATTCCAAAAGCTGTTCGTCAGTAGGGGGTTACACAGACAAATACATGGCAGCTGAGGCCAAGTTGTGTACAGCACAACATTTCCTGGCAGAGTCTTTAGACAAGGAATTACAATATGATGGCTCTATTAAGGCAGTAATATTGTATAAACCAGAATGTCTAAGAGAAGTTTGTAGCAAGGACAGAGAACCATCTGGGGATAATTTTGCATTGTGCCAACCATGGAAAGTTCCCTTGGAAAGTTTGGCCACAGGGAGAATTTGTCCTAGTGACATGGTTTGCAACTCAGTTTGTAGGGTAGATTTATCAGGAGCAACAACCGAGGCAGTGAGGTAGGCATCTGAACCTTCCTGGACAGTAATCAAATTGTCGGGTATATTGATGGAGACTCCTTCTGGGGTAGTTGCAGGTGGACCAAGGTGAGGAAGGAAGTGCTTTAGCAAGCCTTGGATGCAGGGGAAACTCCTGAGATGAGGAGAAAATGGAACAAGATAGCCATCTTGTCAGTATCTGAAAAGGAAAATCAAACATTAGTAAATTAGTACTATTCTGCCCAATGGGGTGAGGAAAAGTAATTATACTCCTTTATCCAGTTTCAGTTGGTTGGCATGTAACCATTTTTCAGTCAGTTTGTTGTTTTGCATAAGTCTAACCTGGTAGACTGCCAGACTGAGATTGTTGACAATGGGATACGGGCCTTCCCACTTATTGGAGAAGGAATGTGTGGGATGTGCAAATCTGAGAACCATTACCTGATCCCCAACTTGCCAATCCATTTCTTGTGTGTGTTTGTCAAACTGAATTTTGGACTGTTGCTGGGCCTTGCCCATGTGGTTAGCGGCATACAAATGAGTATGTATGAGGCCTTGTCTTAATTTTTCCACATATTGGTCAACAGACTCATGGTCTGCAGTGGGGGGTGTGCAGGTCAAACAACAGGTGTTCGGGTAATCTCATAGTTCTCCCAGTCATCACCTCAAAGGGTGTCAACTGGGTAGTGGCTGAGGGTGTACCCCTAATTGCCATAAGGAGTAATGGCAGTTGGGAATCCTAATCCTTGGGATTGTCCTCAATGAATTTGGAAATCATTTGCTTAATCTGTCGGTTGGCTCTCTCTGCTTGACCTGAAGATTGTGGGTGGTAAGGTATGTGGAACTTCTGATGAACTCCAAGGAGTTAAAGTGACTCTTTCATTAACTCACCTGTAAAACTGGTTCCTTTATCTGAGTCTACCTTGAGAGGTAGGCCCCACCTGGAGAAAATCTGTTCCACTAGGATGTTGGCAGTGATTTTATCAGTGTGTGTCTTATTGGGGAAAGCCTCAACCACTTGAAAAAGAGGTCAGTCATCACAAGGGCATATTTGTTGTTTCTGATGGTATTGGTCAAGGGGCCAATGAAATCAATCTGTATGGCATGCCAAGGGCCAGAGTGCCTTTGTGGTAGTAGTTTGGCATTTCATTTGGTAGGGATAGGGTGATTTTGTGCACAAACAAGGCAATTGTCTATGTACTGTTTAACATCTTTGGTGACACCAGGCCACCAAGCGGTGGTCTTAAGTCTCTGGAGTGTATTCTCCACTCCCTGGTGTCCACCAGTAGGGGTATCATGCACTTTGTGCAGACATTCAGGCCTAAGATGATGGGGAACCACTCACAACTTGGTGGGGTGTCATCTGGTTGATAAAAGATGAGCTTGTCATCAGGGGACCGGTGTAATCTACCTTCATGCCTTTGGTAGGGGTTATGGGTAGGTAGGTTTTTCTCAGTAGGGTCTGTTCACAAAAAGGGGTTACCAAGGCACCCATCACTTTGATTGAATTGTGTTACAAAAATAAAAAAAAGATTTCCCTAATACAAGTGGTGTTTTTTAAGGGTAGTTGGTAGTAGAGATAGGCAACATAATTTTTTTTGCAATTACATCCCTAACATATATATTTTTTTCAATTTAAGTTAATTTACTGCTGATTTTCTTGCCTCAAAATGTGACATCAAAACCAACGTGTTTGTTGTTTGCTACTGTGAACTCATTTTACTTCACAGTATTCAAACTAAAGTACTGTGTTGCTCAAAACATCTTGTTTTAAGATATCCACACTGTCCTGGCTCTTTACTTTATTCCCTTTGGCTGCAGAGATACTCAATAGTTTCCATGATGGGTGTAACGTGTAGTGTCCTACTTTGTTACACCCATCACAGTGAACCCCACACTGACTTCCAGTCAGTTATTTACAATTGTTGCACTGTTCCTTGCTCCCTGGATCTCTAAGCTTCTTAGAAAAAACATTGATTTGTCCATGGCCCCTAGCACAACAACTCTATGTGGCCGTTTGATCCCCCACATGACATGGTGTCCTAGATTTGCTTATGTTTGCACATCACAGGTGGGGAGTCAGTCTGGTAGCCCAGTGTGATACTTGTCTTGTGTCTGTGCCAGAAAAGCAGTTTGAGTTGGTGGCAGTATAAAAGTTACATTTGTGACTGGATCTTCCTCTTTTCCTTCACATCCAGTGAGAGTTAAAGAGCGGTGTCTTTGCCACTCCTCAGTGTTACACCCATCAAGAGGTGAGTGACTAGTTACAACCATCATAGGAGACAAGTAACAATTAGCGAACTAGGCAACCAAGATCAATCCTATAAGATCAATTGTTCACTGGTGGCATTAGTATGTAAGTTCTCTGATTTTGGAGATGGGGGGCTTTTCATTTCACTGACTGAACTTGCTTGAGTTAGTGAAACACACCAAAACCTGTGGTGTGTCTGATCACCCATCACACTCTCTCATGAGTGTCTTTAGTGAGGTTAGAAATGGAGCTAGTTAGTTTACATTTTAAAAGGACTATGTCCCCATATTGTCAAGTATGTAAGCTCTGTGGTTTGATCCCAGCCCATTTACTTGCATTTTTGTTTGTACATGTTCCCCTTTTGAGAAAGTTTAGTAATGTAGATCTCCTCTGGACAGTTTTAACTCAGAGGCATAGGTTGCATTGCAGCAACAATATTAAATGCTTGTTCAAGCATCCTGGTGTTTTGTTCTGGATGTCAGAGTTCTAGTGCAATAAATTTAATTGTGATGCTAACTGTGTGAGCTCCAATGCAGCAACAATGTATAGCCTAGAAGGTAGAAGCTGTGAATGAACTTGGTACATCTAACAGAGAGAAGTGGGTTTGATTTCTTCAACCTCCACTTGCATACTGTATGAGACTGAGCAAATCCCTAAATCCCTAAACTTCCCCTGTGCTCCCTGGTCATTTCTGAACACAGGCGCCTGTGCCTAGTGAGCCTTACCTGGTTACCATAGAATAAAATCATTTTTAAATGTGCTATTAATTTAGTTGATGTTCTATTTTACCAGGGGATGTTTTTGTTACTGTTTTTTTGCTGCCAAATATTTTGATGTACCTTCTGTGTCCTGTTGTATTATTTTTATTTTGGTATTGTTTACAATCTCCTTCCCAGAACCTCCTTGTAACTGAGCTATGTAGGTAGTGGAGTCATTTCACTCATGGTCTTGTGCAAGGGTTCATCAGACGAAGGGCTAGGTCTCATTGTTTTGTCATTGCAAGTAAGTGTGAGAGGGTCAGTAACTGAAATAAAATTTGGGGCATTCTTTGTAATTGCTGTCCATGCATTTTGTATGGGGGTGGAGTTGGGGGCTTAATGTACTGTGAACTGTGAATGCTTTGCTTTTTATTTTTATTGTTGGAATACATGTTATATAGTAATAATGTATACAGAAAAAGTGAAAACATGTTTTGACTCTGCCTGTGTGTCCGAATCATTGTGTCTGGGTAAAATAAAAAAAGTGGTGTAATTATGATGTGGTTATTATGCTGGCCTGGGAGTGTGTCCCAGCCAGTCTTTTGACTCGGCCTGTGTGTGCATTCATATTCAGCCTTCATGAGCACCATGCGGCTTCCCTACTGGTGGGTTGTGGTTGGGGGAGGTATGCTTGCTGCCTTTGACACTAGTCTCATTATGGCCAAATATGAATGCTTACACAACTGTGATGCTTCCGATTGTCCGAATCATTGTGTCTGGGTAAAATAAAAAAGTGGTGTAGTTATGCTGTGGTTATTATGCTGGCCTGAGAGCGTGTCCCACCGAGTCTTTTGACTTGGCCTGTGTGAGCATTCATATTTAGCCTTCATGAGCACCATGCGGCTTCCCTGCTAGTGTGTTGTGGTTGGGGGGGTACTCTTGGTGCCTTTGACACCGGTGGGGTACTTAACAGACTGTTAATCTAACTCTTGGGAGCGCCTTATTTCAATTATAAAAATGTATGCCATGGTGATCAGGCTGTACATGACAGTGTAACAGGGTTATTGTAAGGCTTTTGGACTCCTAATAGCCAATCAGATTGCAGCATTTCTGAAAGCCTTTTTATAATATCCCATCTTTTGTTCCATCAAATTGTCCTGAGTGTTCCATGCCTCTCCCTTGATTGAAGGATCATGTGGAGTATGCATGCTGACTCTTTGGTACCATCAAATGGCCATGAGTGCTCTGTTCCTCTCCTGTCAAATGGTCTTGAGTGTTCCGTGCCATGTAGAATAGTTTAAAGTAGTATAATTATAATAAACATGTTGTTTTTTAATGTAATGTCATGTTTAAAAAGCCTTCAGTCTACATAAATAAACCTTTTTACTCATTAACAGTTGTGTGGTGCCCTTTATTACACTCGCAGTGATGTGTGGTGTGTCTCATTACACTCACCACTGTGTGTGGTGTGTCTTGTTACACTCATCATGGTGTGTTGTTACAATCATCACACTAGACTCCAATTTTCTTGGGAACCTTAACATTTTTTAAATTAAAACATTGTGATTTTTTCACTTGGGGGTCACGGTATCTTAACCTGCAGTACACAATTCAACTATGGTCACCCTTTATTACACTTGTAGTGATGTGTGGTGTGTCTTGTGACACTCACCACGGTGTGTGATGCATACTGTTACACTCATCATGGTGTGTGTTGTTACAATCATCACACTAGACCCCATTTTTCTTAGGACCCTTAAAATTTTTTTATCTTAAAACATTGCAATTTTTTCATATATGGGTCATAGTATCTTAACCTGTATTGCACAATTCTTCTATGGTCGATTTGAAAATTTCACTCCCATGTCACACTTTGGTAATCCTTTTTCATGAACAGACCCAGTACCTTTGTCAAGGAATCTGAACACATCTTTGAGTTCAGAGTCAGCATGCTGGGCTTCTGACAGGTCCAAGGGGGAAAACGGTTCAGGTTTCTTCCTGACTGCAGCAATGTGTGCATGGCCACTCTGGCCTCAGGATGATCCATCATCCAGTTGTTCCCCCCATCGGGCTCCTTCCTTTGCAATGGTGTCACAGTGTCATTGAAGGCATTATAGGGATCGTGTATGGAGTGGGCCTTAACTTTGTGTACATAGAGTTTGTGTGCAAACTTTCATGCCAGTGAAAGAATGTATATTACCAGTTCCTTGTGTTTCACTGGGCTGCCATCAGAGGAGGTAAAGGAGTTATTTTGCCAGAAAGGAAGAAATTCTGTAAGGGAGCAACAAACCCAGTTAGAGTCTCTAAAAATGATGATATCCTCAGTTCCATGCTGGATGAACTCGAAGGCATAGGCCACCACTGCCATCTCATCATACTGTGATGACATCACACTGCAACACTTAGAAATTTTCACAGTGTTACCATAGGGGTAAATGACTAATATGCCCATCACTGCAATCTGTTCTCCCTGGTAGTAGGAAGCTGAGCCATCTGTAAAGACATGACACAATGAGATGTTCTCAAGTAGTTGTGGTGTAGCAGGGAGGAAAAGATCTGGATCTTGGAGATCAGGTGGATGAAGTGTACAGACAGTCATGGGGTTCTCCTTGGAAAAGGAGGCCATGCACCAGCATAGATGGCATTTTGGTTGGGTGGACCATGATATCTCTATCCTGGAGAAGATGGGACCAATGTGTCAGTCTGATATTGGAGACTGACCCATCCTTCACTCTATCTGATAGCAAAAAGGTAGTTGGGGTGTGATTCGTGTTGATGATCAGGGGAGAGTAACCAATAATTTACAGAAAATGCTTGACAGCCCAGTAGGTGGCCAGAAGGTTCCTTTCACAAAGGCTGTACTTTTGTTCCACTGGGGCAAGAGCTGTGATGCATATGCAATGGGTCTCAGGGTGCCATGTACCTTCTGGGCCAACATGGCAGATGTAGCAATGTCAGAGGTAACACATTCCAGATGGAATGACAGGGCTGGATTGGGGTTGACCAGGGCTGGGGCTGAGGCTAAGGCCTGTTTCAGTGATGTCACAGCTTGGGTGTGAGTGGGCCCAAACTCTAGGAAATATCCTTTTTCAGTAGCTCATACAGAGAAGCAGCCTTCTGAGCAAAATCACAAATAAAATCCCTGAAATAATTCACCATACCTAGAAACCTTCTAAGAGTGGCCACGCTGGTGGGCAGTGGCAGATCTTGCAATCATTGTATCTTCTTCCAGGTAGGACTTCAGCCTTGGTCTGTTATCCTCAGACCCAGAAAGAGTACCTCTTTCTGACATAGTTATGCTTTTGCAGGGTTACATTTGAGGCCTGCCCTCTGGATGAGGGTCAGTAGTTCATCCATGAGATCATGTTCCTGTGTGGCTGTGGCCAGCAACAGGTCATCCACATACTGCAAGAGACATTGTAAAGCAGAGAAATCCTCAAGGGTGTCCATCATGTGTAAATGAAACAGGAAGGGGCTGTTGTGGAATCCCTGTGGTAAGCAGGTCTACGTGTACTGCCTGCCATCTTAAGGTGAAGGCAAACTTATATTGACTCTTAGGGGCCAATGGCAATGACCAGAAAGCATTGGAGATGTCCAGGGCACTAAACCATTGCTGGTCAGGAGTCAGTAGTCATAGCACATCTGGTGTTGACACCACAGTTGGGCACAACTGGGGGTGACCTGATTTAGTTTCCTGTAGTCAATAGTAAGTCTCCAGGCACCTGTAGGTTTGTCATAGGCCACACTGGGGAATTTGCAGTGGAAACACATGTCCTGATTACACCTTGTTTGAGGAGTGGTTTTATTGTTTCCCTAAGAGAAGGCAAGGCCTCAGATGGAAAGGGGTATTGCTGTTGCCTCTCATGTGCTGGGTCTATCACTTCAATGACAGTATGCATCCTGCCACAATCATGCTTGTTGGTGGCAAATGCCTCCAGATGCCTTTGTAGAATGGGAAGAAGCTTTGGGAAAAACTCATGGTTCTTAAACAAATCCATGATATCATACTGTTTGTTGTTCGCAGAGATTGTTGCAACCACATGCGAGTCAGGGATCGTAATGGTGTGATATTGTCCCTGAATTTATATCAGTAGCATGTTGGCTAGGTCTACCACACAGTCATGTGGCACCAGGAAGTCAATTCCGATTATACTATGGTGGTCATGCAGTACCATCAGCTGGAAGGTATGATAGGCCTTCAGGTGTCCCAGTGTCGCAGGTAGTGGTAGGGAATGGTATGCAGGGAACCTAGTTCCATCTACCCCAGACATATTGGTCCTCCATCTGCTGGACCAAGGGGATGTGTCTGGGTGGTCATCATGCAATACAGACACAGCCACACCTGTATCCAGTAGTACTGTCAGTAGGTGGCCCCCAACCTCGGCCTTGGTGCAGGGCCTTCCATGTGTATCCAAGATCAGCTTGTTTGATGTATGGACTGGGGCCTGTAATTGTCAATCTGTACCAGTGGACACAAGGAAAAGCTCTTGACAGAGTGTGTGGGCCTGGTTCCTGTGAACCACTTCACCATGCTGCACTGATGCTATATAGGGAGCCACTTCTGGGTCCAGGCCTGTAAGTGCCTGAGTGTACTTTTGGTGTCCCTGCAGCCTGAAGAGGCCTGCTCTCCCAGCTGTATGGCTGCAATGGTCGAAACAGTAACAGCATCCGTTACGGAGCACACTTGCCCGTGAAGTTCTTGGAACTTCTCTTTCTCATCAGCTATTTCCCTATATGACAGCCTGATCTTTGTTGTTTACCCTTATTGGTCTTTTGGTGCCTCTTGTTTTTGTGGTAATTCTGGTTCCAACCCCAGGATTGTCATTGTTGTTGGGCCTGCTGAGGGTGTTGGTTGTCCGCAGGGTGAGGCTGTTTCTCTTGGGCCTGTCCCTCCACTGTGCAGTGCATTGTGGCATCCGGAGTGGCTTCAACTGCAGCTACTTTCTTGGAACCAGATATAGAGTTGATAAACTCTTTCTGTTTTCCGAAGAATATCGGCAAACCTCTCCATGGTGGGATAGGTGGTTGGCTTTACCTTCTCTCTTACTGCAGGGATCATGTTCCTGAGGAACAGGGTCTTATTCTCAATGAGGTACACATCAGCAGCTTCTCCTGCAAGGTGCTTCCCTGCCCGGTAGGCCATCCACAGCCTCTGGTGGAAAGTCACTGGACTTTCCTTTGCATTCTGTTTTACAGGGCATGCAAGCATCACTCCTACTACACCTGGGCTGTGTGCAGGGATGAGTTCAGCTGCTACTTCCTCAAAGGTGAGTGGCCATCCTGGCAGATGGCATCAGGAAGTTTTTCCCACAGTCCAGGATCAATGGTCTGGTGTGTGATCTGGACCTTGTAGTCTGCACTAAGACTAAGCATTTTGTATTTAGCATGCACCTTTTCCAAGTGGCAACTGAGGTTGTCAGAAGGGTTCATCCGACCAATGCTGTCAGCTATTTGTTGAACGGAATAGGCCATTTGTAGGGTATTATTGGGATGATCAGGCAGAGGTAGATTACCTTGGGCATCATCCAGGGCTGCCTGAGCTGCGGCTTCAGCCACAGTATGAACCATGCCTTCCTGAGCACAAGCCCATCATAGAAGCTGCCTAATCTGGGTTCTAAGAGACCATTTATTTCTCTTGGAGATGGGCACATTGCCTATGGCATTCTCAATCATCATCTCTATCTCCTGCCTATCTTTCACATTAATAACAGCTACCGGTGGTGCTGTCAGGACTAGGCCTAGGCCTGCTCCTCCCCATCATGGGGGTTGCCATGTTGGCATCACCCATAATGTGCATCATGCCATCGATGATATAGGGTATGGGCATCATGGGACAGGGGACTGCCATGTTGTGGATGGTGGGAAGGGGTATCTGGGCCATAGTAGGGGTGTGACTGGGTGTTGTACAGTGAGATGTCATCATCTGACTCCTTCCCACTGGATGACATTGACAAAGCGGGGGCTATGCCTCCCATCTCCTTGATGTGACCAGCCAACACCTCTTGCCGATGGCGCAGTTTCACCATTTTATTTTCACATTTCTCATGACTCACTTTTGCAACATTCATATCCAACTCATCCTGCATCTGCTTCTGTAACACTATATGCGGTGCTTAATTTGTGATTGTCCCTAGTAGCTGCTTCTAAGTCATTATGTACCTCGTTTATCTCGTCCTGTATCTCTCCCAACTCCTCACTCTGTAGTTTATTTGCTCTACTTAATAAGTCATTCATTTGCAAAGCCTGGCCCTTATCCTGTCTCAAACTTTCACACCCCTGCTTCAACATACAAAGTGCCTGCTCACCTGCCTGTGCAGAATGATACAAAAGGGAATCCTTTTAATTTCTCAGAGTTTGGAGTTCTGACTTCAAATCCTGTTCTCGTCTCACACAATCAGTTTCCTGCAACCCCATCTCCTGCTTAAGAGATGAGATCTGCAGTTGAAGGATTTGAAACCTTGTTTTGGAGGCTTCCAGAGCAGCTTAGAGAGCCACGACCAACAGCCCTTTAGCTTCTCACTTTCTGGCTGTTTGTCTCATCTCTGTGTACTGAGTTGAAATCCCCAGTACAGGGTTTTCGAATTGACTTGTGTCCCATGCGAAGTCAACCCATCCTCCATGGGAGGCAAGGAAGTTTGAGACATTGAGTCTCAGTTCTGCACCAATATTTGATACAGTGGCCATTGTGTGGCAGGGAACAAAAAATGAAACTGTGAAAAAGGCGCCTTGCTGTGTATCGATCCACAACAGGTGCACTTATCCACAGATCAGGTGGGGGGAAGAGACCACTGGACACCAGGGAAACTTTATTCTATTCTCGGGTAGATGATCGGGTGGGGGGAGGTACCACTGGACACCAGGGAAACTTAATTGCAATGTCATTGGTCTGGCAATTGCAGTGGTGGAGGGTGCCACCATAGTACCAGCCACTAGGGTTGAATGGGCTAAGGCAAGGTCTCAGTTGGCAGTATTTGCTTCATGCAAGGGGACTTCTCTAGAGGCCCTTGCATGGAGAACATTCTTTGTGAATCAGACAGTGCTGATATTCACGTCCCCTCCCCTTTATTTGCATTTTGGCCCCCTCCACACTTTCCCCCGGCGCAAATTTGGTTTGTGCACATAAACCGGGTTTGCAATGGGACAACATTTTGGGAATCCTGGCCCTGGTTTTTGACATACCCCCAATGAATAATTCCCAAAGTATTTGCTTCTAAGCAACCAATTAGTTCTGTTATTCAGACACACCTTTTCAGTACCCAGAATTAAAAAAATACAAGTATGAGGTTTTCTGTCATTTCAGCCAGCCATGTGGGTTGCTGTGGCATGATTCAAATCTGAATGATCAATTCCTCTAGCATGCTTCCCAACCTTTATCTTATAATTGTCCCTTAGCCTTCCCCACATAAAACGCATCACAGGAGCAACTATTTAGATAGATCACTCTTATGGTGTTGCAGGTAATGTGGCTATACATTTTCATCATACTTCTAGTAGTGGTATTAAGATAGTGTTTTTATGGATCTGACATTCCTCCAGCAGATAGTGCTGGCATCTATCAGGGAAGCAGTATAGCACAGTGGTTTATGGCTCTGAGCTGCAAATCTGGTGACATCCAGCAGACCAGACCTAGGTTTGAATCCCACAGCTTCCACTTGCATACTGTGTGACCCTGAGCAAGTCACTTAACTTCCCTGTGCTCCCAGGTCGCACCTGTAAAAAAGCTTTCAGCTTAGTGTGCTACTCCTGGTTAAACAACTAAAAAAAAAAAATCTGTCTATAAATCTGAGATTTATCTAATCACATTTGCATTTTGAGCCAATATCTGATTTTTCAGATCCATAGTTGTATCTATGGATTGGAGGCTTGATTTGTGTATACAATGTTGGATATGTGGCTCAGAATTCTGGTAAAACTATCCTAGCCCTGCTAAACCACCTAACAACTCAAAACATTGCTAAAACAGCACATGATGTCATGCTATCATCAATGACAACCTGATGTTGCATCTGTAACTGCTGATGGCAGCATGTAGTGTTTAATATATACAGTACTCAATCCGATTTTAAACTTTCAGGTTGTTATGTGAATTAGAATTATTACTTACTATATGGTCACTGCCACTTTCCTTAATGTCATTAATTGTACTTTCATGGATCATGCTGCCACCAAGGTTATTATTGAGTGATGGAGAGTAAGTATGCATAGTTCTTTATCTGTTCATGAAAAACTTTGCTGGCAGCATGAGCCAAGGACTTTGCCATGTATTGTTCCACTCATCGATATACAAATGGTGGTGGAGTCCATTGTTAAGATGATTACTGAAGCACTGACAGCTCTGAATCTGTTGGAGACTGGTAATGGTATTTATGCTTCAGCTGGAGACTGGATTGCCTTGTTGTTGATGTAAGGGATGTAAGGATGATTAGGAGCTCTTTTTGCTGTGAGAGACTGTCCATATGACTGGAGTAGACATTTGCTTTTACATTTGATCAGTGACTTAATTTTTTCTGTGAAGACTTGGACAGAGAGGAACTACAACGAAGGCTTGGACATAGGTGCTGGTGCTGTCATATTTGGTGGTGGAGAAAATTGGTACTGCTGTCTTCTACACTTATGCAGGGCATTGGATTTTGCTGATAGCTGCTGCATGAAGAGAGATGTCAGAGTACAGGAGGAAGAGCTATGGTAAAGACTTAAACACAAGTGCTGCTGAAGACCCATGTTGTTGATCAGGAGGATGAAGCTAGTGCTGCTTGCCTCTACACTGATGCCAGAGATAGGATTATGCTGATTTTTGTTGCCTGTAAGGAAAAACAGAGACAAAGGCAAGGAATGCTTTACTAACTGATCAAACAATATATACCATGGGTTTTTGCAGAAATAGGTAATGGGCACACTTTTGTGCCTATCTCTGGATGTGAATCCAAAGTGCAATGTTGTTTACTGCCTTTTTTCGATTATCAGATACTGCAGCAACCTAACTTGTCATGTGAACTGTTACACCTATGTGTTGCACATTTGCCAATGTAATAATACAGGCTTACCTTGCCAGCTGAGGAGGGACAACCCTGAAGAGACACATGAGATGTAAGTGAAGGATTTATGTTGTTGATAGGCCATCTGGTGAAGGAGAAGACTTTATTTATTAGCTTTTACAGTGGTGCTGGAGATTATGGTAATGGTTGTGGAGATGGAGGAGTCTTGTGCTGCTGGGTTCTATACTGGTGCTGGGGACAGGATTATGTTGACAGTTGCTGCCTGTAAGGGAAAATGGACAAAAGGAAAGAGTGCTTTTTAGACAGTAATGAAGCCATGTGCCAAGGGTTTTGGCAGGAATTGGAGATGGGCACCCATTTTGTTCTTACCTTTTGATGCAATTCCAAAGTGTGATGTGCTTCTCCTCCTGTAGGTAAGCTAAAGACAGTATTTTTTCACTCTCAGATGCTGTAACAACTAACCTATTCATGTGGGCTGGTTTACCTAAGTGCTGTGTTTTGCCAGTGCAATGACACAGACATACATTGGCAGCTGAGGAAGGATGGCTCTGAAGAAAGATGTGAGAAGGAGTCCACAGTGAAGAAAGGAGGGTAACTAGTGGGGCACCACAGGGTTCAGTACTGGGACCGGTCCTCTTTAATGTCTTTATAAGTGGCATTGGAGAGCACCTGGAAGGAAAAGTATGTCTCTTTGCAGACCACACAAAGATCTGCAACAGGGTTGATACACTAGGTGGGGTAGAAAGGATGAAAAGGGACTTGACAAGGTTGGAGGAATGGTCAAATGTATGGCAGATCAGATTCAGTGCAAAGAAGTGCAAAGTAATGTACCTGGGAAACAAAAATCCAGGGGAAGAGTACACAATGGGGGGTGACATACTAACAACAACAAAAATTGAAAGGGACCTGGGAATAATTATATCAGATGACCTAAAGTTGGGAAAGCAATGTGAGAAGGCAGTAATGAGGGGTGGGGGGATACTGGGATGCATATGGAGAGGCATCAACTGTAGAAAACAGGAAGTTGTCATCCCTCTGTACAGACAGTTGGTGAGACCTCATCTTGAGTACTGCGTGCAGTTCTGGAAACCCTATGCCCACAAAGACATAGATAGAGTCGAGGCTGTTCAGAGGAGGGCAACCAAAATGGTGCAGAGTCTGCACCAGAAGCCATTCAAAGAGAGACTAAAGGAGCTTAATATGTATACCCTCGAGGAAAGAAAGGAGAGGAGGACATGATAGAAACTTTCAAGTACCTCAAGGGAATTAACAAAGTCCAAGAGGATAGCATCTTTCAGAAAAAGAGATGTGCAAGAACAAGAGAGCACAATTTGAAGATAGAGGGGGGATGGCTCAGAGGTAATGTTAGAAAGTATTTTTTCACAGAGAGGGTTGTGGATGCATGGAACAGCCTACCTGAAGAGGTTGTGGAGTCAAGAACAGTGGGAGAACTCAAGAATGCATGGGATAGACATAAGGTAATTCTAGTGGAGGTAGGAGGAAGTAAGCTGTTAGTTAACTAGAATCTGCAGCTTATCCATCAGGTAGGGAAATGGGAAGACTAGGTGGGCCAAGAGGTCCTTATCTGCCATCAAATTCTATGTTTCTAAGGAGGAGGTGAAAGCTATATTGATGAAAGATCATGTAGTATAGGAGGTGGAAGAAGCTGGTGCTGCTGGCTTCTAAGCTGATGAAAGAAACTGGGCTTTCTGAGAGGTGTGGAGGAGGAGAAAGAGGCTGGTGCAACTGGCTTCTATGCTGGTGGTAGAGACTTGGTTTTGCTGATACCAGTTATGGAGGAAGAGGACAAGGAGGCTGATGTTTCTGGCTTCTGTGCAGGAACCTGAGACTGGATTTCACTGAGACAAGTTGTGAAGGACAAAGAGAAGGAGGCTGATGCAACTGACTTCTGTGCTGGTGCCTGTAACTGAAGTTGTGAAGGAGGAGAAGGAGAAAGAGGCTGATGCAAGTGGCTTCTATGATCCTACCTGAGGCTGGATTTTGCTGAGACAAGTTGTGAAGGAGGAAGATGAGCTGGCCCGCTGGTGCAATGGTAGCATTACCATTTGCAAGGCTGGTCACACGGGTTCAGGAAAGAGCCCGGAAAACTGGAGGGTTGGCCAGGGAAGGAGTATCGAACATCCAAGTGTCACTCTCCTCCTTCAGGGAGGGAATAATGTCACTCCCGCTGCAATGCCGCCACCTGGGTGCACATGGGTGAAGGTGCAGTGAGGGGTGCCACATGGGAGGGCTGTATGTTGGCTCGGATCCAGAGTGGCATCACATTTCAGCATGCGCCTGTCTCCACTGATCCCCTCGGTGGCCAACGTCCTTGGATGTGGGAGAAAAGGGAAAAAAATGGACCTGAGGTCCACCAGAGTACAGGGCTAGTAGGCGGTGGTGCAGACCTGGGTTCACACAGGAGACCCGATGGTATCGTAAGGGTAGTCTCCTCATTTCCCCACCTGGGACTGAGGACAGGATGGCAGCCGAGGTCCAGACCTGAAGTCTGCATCTCGCCCACCAGTACAGTCCCGGAAGGTGAGCTAAGGAGATAAGGAGGCATAAGCATAAACAATAAAATTAAAAAAAAAGATGAGGTTAATGCATCATGGCTTTACAGTAGTGTCAGAGATCTTTTTTTATTCAATACACTTTGTTACTTTTAACAAGAAATACCAAAATATACCCATCTCTACAACAAACAAGATGACAGAAACAGCTGAAAAAAGAGAAAAACAATAAAATCATCTATACTATAATACATTCCCAGAGGCCCCTCCTCCATCAATCCGGAGCATAGTGTCACCAGTACGGAGCATATCAAAGAGAGGGATTAAAGATATCAACAATTAGAAAAGTACAATAGGGTGTTCAGTTAATGCTATGGACCTTGGTCCCTCACCAAGACCGAAGATAGTAGCCCATAGAGTGATTCCTATCTGTCACGAAATAAGTAAGGACATCAACGCAGGGAGGCAATTTGTTTTTGAAGCATCAAAGCTTGCAATATTTTCTGGTGCCATTCCTCAAATGAAGGAATCTTATTATCCATCCAATGATGCAAGATAATTAATTTAGCTACAATCGATATAAATGTCATATGGGCTTTACGGGGACCAAAAAGTTGGAGAGGGAAAGAATTTACTAAACAAATCTGTCGGGTAAAAAAATCCTCCAAGCTCAAAAATGGATCTAGTGAACTTTTAATGGCATTCCAGAAGGGAACCACCTTAACAGAATTTCAAAGTATATGTTTAAGATGACCTTCAGCAAGGCCACATCTAAAGCATTCAGGAGAAATAATCTTACCCATTTTATAAAATTTTTGGGGGGTATATAAAAGATTGTGAAGGACTCTGAATTGAGTCAGTCGGTATCTGTCTTGTTTCAGATACTAGTACAGGTTCTGCTAGACAGTCTGCCAGGTATTAGAATCACAATTCAAACCTAGAGTTTGCTGCCAGGGGGATTTGCCAGATCTATGGATTGAAAAAGGTCTGCTTCAAGATAAATCAA
The DNA here is from genome assembly GCA_016271365.2 of Neoceratodus forsteri. NCBI lineage: Eukaryota > Metazoa > Chordata > Ceratodontiformes > Ceratodontidae > Neoceratodus > Neoceratodus forsteri. The sequence goes on along the minus strand of JADMNL010000022.1, from coordinate 417,771,950 downwards.
ATAAATCAAGATAAAGGTCTTCCCGGGTCAGGCCTGAAAATAGTCAATGCTTTTTGTCTAGTGCAGTTACCTGGTAAACAAAAACAAAATAAATAAATAATAAATAAAAACACCATAAAAAATGAACATAGGGTGAGGCTTCCATGCCAATGATATCAAGAGGTTAAGCTATCTCTCCCAGGATAAAGACACGGTGAGGAACCAAAGTGGTGCATTATGGCTCAGGTCAAGTGAATATATTTAAAGAAGGAAGATTGGGGCATGTTGAATCATTCTTGAAGGGTGATAAATAATATAAAAACCTTGCCATCATGTAGCAGAGTCTAAAATGGCATTCTGCAATGGGGGACAAAAGGTGAATGGGATACGTCGACTGGCAATTTGAATGTTGGGGTTACCAATAATAGGCTATATAAGAGTTTTAGTCCAATCTAGTCCTAAGAAGGACCTCAGCTGTTGATGAGCATGAAGGGACCAGGGAATCAGTGTCTGTTTAAGTGAGGATGGTAATTGGGAGGGCTTTATATGGAGCAGATCCCTTTCCATGCTGAGCCAAATGGGGATATATGCATTTTCCAGACCCTGTTCTCCATCTTGTGCCACTGAAAGTATTTGTTGCCATGCAGGGCACAATAATACAAAAAGAGATTAGGGATGTGTAAACTCCCAAGTCGCTTCAAAATTGTTAATTTAAAATATGATTAGTGAATTGCCCTACCCTGCCAAAGAAAAGCATTAATTAAATGTTGGAACTGGGTAAAACAGGCCTTTGGGAGAAAATGCCAGAACATACTGAGTGGATATAATAAATTGGGTAGGAGGTTCATTTTAACAACACTAATTTGTCCCCAGAGGGAAAGGAGTAAAGTCGAACAGTGCTGTAGACCAAGTTTAATAGAATCTAAAAGGAACCTTAAATTATTCTTAACTAAGGCTTTAGGATATTTAGAGATTTGGATGCCTAGATAAGTAAGCTTGGTGGGTTCCCATGACAGCCCAAGTCTATAATCGCTTGTTTACCAACTAGATGATTTAGGGGCATGACCTTGGTTTTACCTAGATTAAGTTTATAGGCAGAAACATTTGAGAAATCTATATATCAGCCAGCAGAGTGGGGATTGAAGCCAGGGGCCCTCAATATGTAATAATAAGTCACCCACATAAGTGGATTAATTTATAGCATATTCCCCCAACTAATATTCCTTTAATAGCTGGATTATTATTGAGATGATGTATTAAGGTCTCCAAATAGATGTTAAAAACGAAGGGGGAGAGAGGGGGGACATCCCTGTCATGTCCTGTGCTGTAGGGCAAATTTCTCTGATAATACTCATTAGGATTGCTGTATAAAACTTTTTACCCATGTGATTAATTCAGTGGGAAAGTGGGAAAGCCATATTTATGTAAGACAGCAAAAAGAAAAGGCCATGAAATGCAGTCAAAAGCTTGTTCTGCATCCAGGGAGACCAAGACCGCAGGGGCCCTGGTCTCTCAGACAGCAGAAATTAAATAGTGAAGTTTCTGAAGATGATCACTGGACAACCGCCCTTTCATAAACTCAACTTGTGATGGTCCAACCAATCCATACCAGACTTGAATAAGAGGGTGGGCAAGAATTTGAGCTAATATTTTAATATCAGAATTGATTAAGGAAATTGGGTGATAACTACCCGGTGAAAACTCATCCTTATCAGGTTTTCATATCAAAGTGATCCAGGCCTCAGTTAAAGAATGTAAAAGAAAACCTGCTGAAAACAAGTAATTAAATAGACTGGTCAAGAAGAGGGCTAATTAAGTCGAACATGCTGTATAAAAATTGCTAGTAAAACTGTCTGGCCCAGGTACTTTATCAGAGGGGAGCTGTTGAATGGCTTGGACCACTTCTAATATAGTTACAGGCTGCTGAAGCACCTCTTGTTGTTGTGGGGTAAGGGTGGGGAGAGGAAGATGATCAAGATACGTAGAGATTTTTTCAGTTGTTGGATGGTGAGGGGTGCCGTCTATATAAAGGACATGATAATAAGATTTAAAGGCATCTGCAGTGGCACAAGATTAAGCAGAGATTGGGTTTTGCTGAGGTTGTGTTGTGAGGAAAGGAGTTAGAGGCGGATGCAGTTTGCTACCACACTGCTGCCAAAGATTGGATTTTGCTGTGATTAGCTGTAGAAGAGAAGGAATATGCTGATGGAACTGGCTTGTACGAAATTGCTGGAGACCGGGTTTTTGCAGAAATTAGTTGTATGGAGGAGGAGAATGAGGCTGACACAAAGTTTTAAATGCTGGGGCTACAGACTGAGTTTTGCTAAGAAAAGTTGTGGTGAAGGAAGAGGTTCATGCAGCAGGACACTGTGCTGGTGCCAAAGACAGGGATTTTTTGACATGAGCTGTAGAGGAGGAGGAGAAAAAGGCTGATGCAACTGACTTATACAATGGTGCGGAAGACCAGATTTCTTTCACATGAATTGTGATGCAGGAGGAAGAATGTACTGCAACTGACTTCTATACTGGTTGCTGGAGACAGAATTTTTCTGTGACAAGCTGTGGAGGAATATGGGTTCTACACTGGTGCTGGAGACCAGGTTTTGCTGAGATGAGTTGCGAGGAGGAGGAGAATGAGTGATATGCAACTGCCTTACACAGTGGTACCAGGAACAAGGTTTTGCTGAAACGTGTTGTGGAGAAGGAGGAAGAGGCTGATGAAATTTGCTTCTACACTGGTCCTAGAGACTGAGTTTTACTGAGATGAGTTGTGGAGCAGGAGAAAGAGGTTTATTAACTGTCTTCTACACTGGTGTTAGGGACTGGGCTTTGCTAAGATGAGTTGCAGAGAAGGAGGAGGAAGAGGTTGATGCTACTGCTTTCTCTGCTCATGCTAGAGCCAGGATTTTTCTAGTTGCAGAGAAGAAGATAAGAGGCTGATGCAACTGGCTTCTACACTGGTGCTGGGGGTTGAGTAGAGCTTTGATGAGTTGCAGAGGATGAAGTAGCAGAAGCAATGGGCTTCTAGGGTGGTGCCCAGAGGCTGGATTTTGCTGAAATGAGTTGTATGGAGCAGAAGATGGAGGCTGATGCAGTTGCCTTATACACTGGTGCTGGAGACCAGATTTTGCTGAGATAAGCTAAGGAGGAGAAAGTGACTCATACAACTGGCTTATACACTTGTGCCAGAGACCAGGTTTTGCTGTCATGATTTGTGGAGGAGGAACAGGAAGAACATGATACAGCTGGCTTCTATGCTGGTGCCAGAGAGCAGGTTTTGCTGAGACAACTTTCGAAGGCAGAGAAATAGCACACTTCACCTGGCTTCTATGCTGTTGCCAGAGTCTGGAATTTGCTGAGATGAGTTATGAAGCAGGAGGAAGAGGAGGAAAAGGCTTATGTTAAATGGAGAGAGGTCTCCCTAGGAGTTTGATTCGCAACCACAAATTCTGATTCTGACCCTGATTCTTCATTCCATTTAATGTCATTTTAGTTTAATATCAGGTACTGTAGGCACACTCAAATGCACTACACATACCTTTTTCAAGTATAGCCTGAGATTAAGGCATAAATACAGTATCAAAGGTAGACATAGCAAAGATACATAGAAATCTCACTGTCAATAATTGATACAACACTTATAGCAGTCAGTCAATAACAAGAACAAGTATTAAAAATCTTGAAATGTTGGAATACAGCTGAAGAGAATGAATTGTAAACTTAAAGATGCTTAATTTGAGCTGGTAAAAGTATTCTGCAGTACTGCTTCACAATATGCCGAAGTTTGTTAGCCTGCAACTGTACAGATAAATGGTTGAGACAACAGAAATTCTCATAAAGAACAGATAAGTGGGAATATGCTTAACTAGAACATTATTCAGGGAGCTAGGGACACCTGATTTCATTACTTTAAACACAAGGGACGAGATATTCAAAGCATTACACCAGGTGCAAATCCATTGCTCTGGAATATTTTATTTTTATTTGTTGAAAAGTTTCACCAGGAAAGGCACACTGTACAATATAAAACTGTTCATCTCACGGAGCATCCTGGGGGATGGGGAACACAGGAGAATGGGAATAGCACTGAAATTGCACCTGGCTGCAATATTGAAAAGGCCGATTAGTGCCAGCATTGTGTGATAGTGCCAACGCTAAAAGTTAATGTCTACAGGGGAGGGAGTGAAGGGAGGGGCCATAAATGCCAGCGCACTGTCATATTCAGAAGAACAGCACCATGCTACAGTGTTTTGTGTGACCTGTAGTGCGGCACTGAATATCGCCACCGAAAAGCATGCGGTAATGCCGTGTAATCAGAGGAGTCGGTGCTCCGGTTCCCTGATGCATGCCCAAAGCAGAACACACAAGCCCACAGTCTAGTGACCCCCCACACCAGATACCGACACCCGTACAAATTACAGCATAATCATCCATGGTAGTCTAGTGCCCCCCCCCCCACATGTTCCCCGAACACTGATCGCTGAAAGATGTTGCACATTATGCCCTGCAGTAGACATATTCAGCTTCTACCACCCATCCTGATATCACAAACTATCTGTTTCCCTAGTAGTCCAGTGGACTGCTGCAACCCCAATCACTGGTAAAGTGCACCCCCCCAATACCTGTTGGTCTAGTGGACCTCCCACCCCACAGTACCTCCCACCCCGCTCCCCCAGCCATGCCAGAACCGAACCAGTGACTGGCTCAGCCCACTGCTCACCTTCACAGCCAGCCACCGACTGAGTTATGAATGAGCGCATACTGTATGCACTCATTCATATCTCAGTCAGCGGCTGGCCGCAGAGGTAAGCAGTGGGCTGTGCCAGTTCCTGGCTTGGTTCTGGGATGGGGGTTGGGGTGATAGGCACTGTGCTGTGGGGGGTCGAGCTAAACCACCAGGTATGGGGGGTGCACTTTACCAGGGATCATGGCTTCATGTGTTTAAATGGGTAACAGGGATGTGGCACTCCACTGGGATACCAGGGATAAGTATTTGGTTCAGTACTGTGATTGGGGATGCATCACTCCAGGGGGATGTCAGGTATAATTATGTATTCCTTTCTTGCAATCATGAATGTGAAAGTCCAGGGGGACACCGGGGATAATTATGCTGTTGTTCTTGTGCTCGGGGATGCGGCTGTCCAGGGGAACAACCAGGAATGTGTATATATCACATTGTGCTGATTGGGGATGCAGTAGTCCATAGGAACACCAGTGATGAGCACATGTTATATTATGGAGATTGGGGCTGGGGGGAGGCACTAGACTACCAGGGGCAATAAGGGACTATGATACAGTCTGAATGTATGTGTATGGGGGATGGAGGATCATAGTTTGGGGGGCCACTATACTACCAGGTATACCTTTTATCCCCCTGCCTCATGGCTCAAGGACAATGCTGCCAACTGTCAGGAACTAACATCCCATAGCAGGGACACATCTATGAAATTGCTACTATTCCCTTGGAGAGCTAATTGACTACAGGGATTTGTGCTATACTGCATTTTCTGTGGATGTACATGTCTCTCATTTTCCTGTTGGGTCAGTTTGTGCCTGTCATCCCCACTGTTCTGTTCATATCCACAGCTTTGCAGAGGGACAGTGGTACATTGTGAGGCAACATCAGGGACGTCCATGGTCATCAGGGGCACTGGAGAGGTATGCTACCGGGGAATATGCTTGTGTCTACTGGGCATCCATAGTGCTGTGTACATTGGTAGCCTGAAGCCCCAGACCCGGTTCCCAGGTAGGACATACAGGTGAAGCTGTGTGCACCTCCCAACCTGCGGCCACTAACCTGTAGTTCCTGTCTGCCGTACAGGTGGAGCTGTGTGCAGCTTGAAATAGAACTGGACAATCTTCATGCTAATGTAGCTAAGCAGGTCTTAATGAGATGCTAATGTGGCTGTTAGCACACAGATTGCCTAAGTAGGTTCGTTTGCATAGGAGCTTTGAATATAGCAAACTTTAGCACTGGACTAAAGTGTTAGCAAGGGGCAAAGTGTTAGCACTGGGCTAATGTGATTGCTCCGGGCTAACCTGTCACTTGCACAGCACCGTTTTGCTGTGCATGGCCTGCATTTGGATGTTGTTTTTGTTGTTGAGCAACACTCCTTTTCAATCACCCGCATTGGCCTCCTACTGCAGCTCTGCCTTAGTCCACCTCTGTATCCACTGAGCTGCTGTTGCAGTTTGGTCTTTCTGGTTGCTATATTCAGAGCTGTCTTATTTGCCAGGCTATTACTGCACTGCATTGCCAGCCCTGTTTGCATGGCTTCATTTGCACACTACTCTATATTCAGCTGCTTTAGTCCTGGGGCTATTCCTTTGAATATAGCATGCTAATGCCTCAGGGTCAATTTAGTATGCCGTACAATGCTAAATTTGCCCCAGGGCTACATTTGGAATATCTGACACCAAATGAGATAAAGACAATTTATAGTTATTCTGAGCCATCATCCGGTTTAGATTATCCAGAATGTGACATTGATGAATGCTCTTTGGTGCTACCAAAGCAAATTTTCCAGTCTTTTGAAACATTATTTATTTCTTAGCCAAAGTATAAACTGGCACAGAATCAATAACAATGAAGGCATAATTCAGTATTGGTAGAAGATTTTTATATGCTATAGCCAGAGTTTATTTAGATAGAAAGTTGCAAATTTGATAAAGTGTACCAATTTATGAGTACATTTTAGTTGACATTTTGTCCTCATGGAGACTTGAGTTCAGAACTGGATCCAACATGCCCCCCTTCAGCACGTTTGAGTGGATTACCTTCCAGAGCCAAGATCTTGAAATCACTAGAGTATTTATTTATTTTTGAAGCAGTGCCGAATAACAACCTTGGTTTTTATTTTATTTAAAACCAGGTTGTTATGACAGAGCCAGTCATGTATTTTGATGCGCTGTTCAGAGTTATGCTGTTTGTATTAACTGAAGGACTATTAAAAAAACAATACATCGTCATCTTCATATAAAAGTAGTTCACAGTCTTGTGTGTCACTAGCTATAAGATCAATAAATAAGAAGAAAAATACAGAGCCCAGCATGGAGCCCTCTGGGACCCTGTACTGAACTCTCCTACAAGATGACACAGGCTCACCAAATTTGACACTAAGATCTGTCATGAAAGTAGCCACTAAACCAAGATAGTGAAGGTTTACCAATACCCATGTTTTTTAAATGATTTGACAAGAACAGATGATCGAGTTGGCTGTATGCCTAGGTTAGGTTCACGAATACAGCCACAGTGAGGAAGCCAGCCTCAAATGCCCTGTGGACTGCATCCATGAATCTAGCCAAGGCATTCTCAGTACTGTGACTCCCTGTAAACCAATGCTGATTACTGGAAATCAAATGATACATTTTAATGTAATCATTACATTTGTTGTATACTATTTTTTTCTTGCTTCTTGGACAGGGCTGAAAGAATGGATATCAGTTGGTAGTTATAAAAATCAGTTAAGGAACCAGAGTTATGAATCGGGATTACATATGATTGTTTCCATAATTGTGGAGCCTGTCCAAGTTGAAAATACAAATTAAATAGAACAGTGACAGGATATACTATTTCAGATTCAGCAAGGGCCAAACATTTAGGGGATAATTCATCACAGCCACATGAGTTATCAGGTTCCTATTTCCTAAGCAGGTTTCATACCTCAAACCTGCTTACAATCATTGGGTAAAAGCTAGGTCTATCAAGTTTAACACCTTGATCAGTATACAGCTTACCACTGAGAACTACATGATAACCTTCTAAATTTGTAAAGTTTATCAGCTATGACATTTGGACAAGATACTGTTTCACTACTCTTAATCATACTGCTGTGATAGTGTTATTCTCATAGACTTCTTGGTTCTTCACCCAGAGCTTGGGTTTTTATTTTCATCTCACTACCAGCAGCATCAGCGTCAGCAGGTGTTGGTGAGGGGACGCTGAAAGTCTGAATAGGTGTGGGTGGATGGAATCACCCGACAAGGAGAGGCAGGAGTCATCTGATAAGTTTAATGCCCGACAGGCTTTATTCAAACAACAGAGGTAGGTTGACACAGTCACAAGGGGGGATAGTAAAAATGTTCAGCAGGAAAACATAAAACAAACACTATGTTCCAAATACTACACTCCTAAGAACGAAACCAAATTACTAAACCAGGATCCTAGAAGATCTATGAGGTGCACGTCGGTCTAGTGCCACTATATATTAGTTCTACCACTAATACTTCTGTTATGGTACTATGGTATAGTTACTAGCCCTGAAAGGGCTCTTACAGCATCAAATTGCACAGTACAAGTTCAATAACATGAATTCATAAACACACCAGAGTCTATTTTCAGCAGAGATCTTCATGCACACAGTTGAGATTGTGGTGAGGCAGAAGGAAGGAGGAGAAGAGGGGAAAATTCCTGCTAAGCACAGAACAGTTACCACAATGCAGACCTATAAGAGGCCACTGGGGTCATGAGAGGTTTGTAAACAGACCATATGTTCAACAGCATAAAACCCACTCCCTCCTAGGCTGTTGGTATGAGAGAGCAAACTGAATATGCTCCTGACAACAGCCCACTGGAGGCTTGCCAGAACAAATGAGCTGCAGGAAGAATATAGGCACCAAACCCTTGGAAGGCCTGCCAAAACAAGATAGGCTGCTGAAGGTTCCCCAGCACAAAACCCATTCAGGGGCTGCCAAGGACAGAACAAAGCCACTGAAGATTCTCTGGTGCAGAGCCCACTGGAGGGCTACCAAGGACAGGACATAGTGGCTGAAGAGTCTTTAGTGAAGAGCCCACTAGAGGCCTGTCAAGGACTAGATGAAGCAGATGAAGATTCTTCGGTGAAGAGCAGGAAGAAGAAGAAATCTGGATGAAGATAGAAGATCTTGAAGTGTCCTGAACTGAGAGCAAGAAAATATGAAAACAGCAGCTGTGAGTCAAACTGGGCTTCCACGACTATGACTAGCGGCGAACAACCAGGGAACATAAACAGGATTCTTCCAGGATAAGCACTCTCCAAGGACTGCCAGCTTTGAAGCATCTGGACCAAGAACCAAAGAAAACAAGAAAACAGTGGCCGCGACTCCACACTGGGCTTCGACAGACTGCGACTAGCGGGTGAACAACCAGGGATTGCAGCTGCAGTTCTTCCAGGATAGGCACACTCTAGTGAAGAAGATTCTAACTGAGACCACTGGCATGAAACTGGTGAAAGGTGGCAAAGAATGATGCTGGACGTTTTCTTTCTCTGGATGGAGACTGATTCTGTTAAGGTACTGTTACAGGCAAGGCAACACTGTTTGGTAGTGTCGTGGTGGAAGGTTGAGTCCGTACACACAAGTCTGTAACAATGGAGGCTGGTTAATGTGCTGGAAATTGGCACTAGGACAATTTTGCAATGCCTGGGACAATTGTTTGATGCTGGAGCAATTGTACAGTTCCAGGGATAAATGTGCCAGGAGCAGGGACAAATAAGCCAATCCAGAGTAATTATTCATTACTGGAGCAATTGTTCAATTCCAGGGTTAAATTTGCCAGGAGCAGGGGCAAATAACCCAATCTAGGGCAATTGTTCATTGCTGGAGCAATTGGCCTTAAGGTAGTCCAGAAAATCAGGCAACAATGAAAGTCTCAGTAGTTTGCAATTGGCAACAAAATTCAGAGGCTTGCATGCAGTAAACAGTTTAATAAATTGACAGTCAATGAATAGCACAAGCAGCTACAGAGTTGTTGCCCTCTGGATAATCTATTGCCCTATTGCCCCACAAAAGATACTAGCTATTTTTAAGAAACCATTAGTCAACTCCTACCTCGGCCATCCCTATGGAGTGGCCCAAAGGTGGGAAATATTTTAAAACCCCTTCCCCACTTGTGCAACCATAGTCACAATCCCAATACACACATAAAAGACTGGGGTCCCCAGGAACACTTGCTATAATCCTGGGCTGACTGAAACCCCCTAGGTGTCTGGGACTAGGGTGTAGTAAGGGAAACTATAGGGACCTGAGCTAACAGTACCCTCTCACCTTGCTTTGTTGGGCCCCTTTACTATACTGGGCCTGGAGTTGTCCCTTTAAGCTGTTGGGCCTGGGATGGCCCCTTTAAACCTTGGGCCTGGCTAGGGCCTTTCTAAGCAATGGGTCTACTCTGCTGGGCCTGTGGTGTCCCTTGAAACCAGTTCCTAGTGTTGCCCTTTTATTTTTTATTTATTTATTTATTTTTTGTACACTTTATTTAGTCTTCTTCGGTCTGGAACATCTCTCGGAGGTTCTCTCTTGGTCTGCCCTCTACTCCCCACTGAGACCCTCCTCTTAAGTCTCTCCCACAGACCTTCCCAGCCCCCCGGATCAACATCCCCAGGAAGGGTCTGCCCCACCTTCCTGGCATCACTTTCTGTATATTAGAGGGTCTGTCCTGTGGGTGGCGCCTGGGACTAACCGAGTGAGGGTCTGATGTTGGAGATGTGGGACCTAGACCCTTGAGGTCCTTGTCACCTCCCCAGTCCACTGGGGTTTTTTCCGTTGTTTCTCCCCTCAGAGTGCAGTTGTTCAATGGCATCAATGGCACTACGCACTGATGCCCACCGTCACTCCACCCCCCTACATCTGCGCTATGCTGCTTAATCCGGCACTGCCCCTGGCCACCAGCAGGAGTGGCATGAGAGTGGCGCTAGTCCTTAATCCTTCATCCTTCCCTGGAAAGGGAGAGCAGTCCTCTGGATGCTCAATCCCTTTTCTTCCAATCCCCAACAGCCCAAGTCCATTCCTGAACCCAGGTCACTGGTGTGGTGCGAGGTATGGCATCCAGCACCTCAACCCTCAGCACCACAGGGCTGGCAATGTTACCCTTTTAAATGACTGGGACAGATGACACTCTAAATGCTGCTGGACCTGCTCTACTGGGCCTCTTTTATCTGCCTGGGGCTTGTCTCACTGGGCCCCTGTGAAGCACTGAGCCTGGTTTTGCCCGTTTAAACTAGGGTCTAGGTTTGCCCTCTTTAAATAACTGGGCCTGCGATGCCCCTTTAAACTAGGGCCTAGGTTTGCTCCTTAAAATGCCTTAGGCCTGGTGTTGCCCCATTTAATGCTAGTAGGCCCAAACAGGGTCTCCTTGCCAATTTTCCTAGGCCGCCCTGCCCTTATCCCACCCCGATATGTTTATTTGATTATTTTTCCAATGTGTCTTAATGCCTGGCCCCTTCCCCTTGGGTGTTGCTGTGCCTCTGTAATTTAAATATTTAAATTCTGAACTGGTTCTTTAGCCTGCCCCTCCCATAACACTCAGAGTGCTACATCAACAATTTAAAACTTTTTTTAAAATCTTCAGGCAGACAGCACTCTTACACGTGCTGCTGCAGACTCACTGCCCCAACCCAGAGTGAAGCTGCTGGAGGTGATGGGAGGTAAACTGGCAGTGGAAGGGGCCACAGCAAAGGAGTCGGACAGAGCTGAGAATGGCATGGGGCTTTGGGAAGGCCGACACTCTCTCTCTCTTTTCTTGACACAGCCCTTCAGATGCCACCAACATGGGACTGGAGCAAAACTGGAGCGGGCACAATAAAAAATAAATAAACAGGGTGAAACAGAGTCCACACCAGATGGAGGGGAACAGAGTTGTCTATTATTGTGCCAGATCACCAGACAACTCACCACCACACAGGACCGGACGAACAGCAGCAGTAGATGTCTTCACCTGCTGGAGAATGGCACTGTTCAGGAGTCGATGGGACTGGCTTCAACTCTTCCAGGTAAGCCCAGGGTCCCCATTGCACTCTAGAGATCCACTCCACTCCAGTCAGGCAGGAACTCCCAGAAAACCATTGTGGCTTCCCTATACAAAGTGCTGCTCCCGGGGTTCTAATTCTTGAACCCTAAGCTCACACTAAACGGCCATCCACACTCTGCCTTTTTTTGAATTAACTCCCGCCACCCGGAACTGCCAAGTTGGGATAATGCCAGCAGTCCCAGCATGTGGGCACAGATTCTACAGCCTGCTCAGACTTGGGGGTTGGAATGGAGCAGAGCAGGCAGCAGGGGAGCGAAAAAAAAAAACTTTTTTAAACTGCCCTGCCTGGCATTTTCTGGGGTTGGGGGGCACGGACATGGGGCCTCAGTTCACTGCCCCCTTACTGCCCCCACATAACCACTGATGCCCACACAACACTGGGGACATGGTGGCACTCTAAATAAAAATAATCCCTTTTTCTGTGGTGTCGCCATACTTTGGGGCAATGGGGCACTACACTTGTACTACTAGCAGAAGAGGGAGAAAGTAAAATATTTTAGGGTTGGCCAGATTTTCCAGTTGTTGTTGCTTGAAAAAATGTATTTTTGCAAAACAAACATTTTTTTTGGCAAAGATTTATTTTTTCCTGCACAAATTCCAGCTCGGGGAGAATTACTTTTTCATATGTTGCCCAAGCAAAGTCTCTTTCATCATCCTGAAAGAGTTAATGTTTAACCATTGGGAACTCCTCCTGCTGATTCTTTATTAATTAAAGGAGCACACTTGTTAAGAGTATCTGTAAATACACTAATAAAATAATCTAGAGCACAGTCAACATCAGGTATTATTTTTAGGTACAGTATAACCAGTCCACCTTAGACAGCCTCCTCTAGAAGTCAGGGATATCCATTTTGAATAATCCTCTAATTCCCCGGGTCCTGGGAAGAGGCTTGGCCCCACATCACCTTTCCAGATTCCAAAAATTAGGTGATGATCACTGATGCTGTCTGCAATGATACCAAATGTAATAAGTCCTATTAGAAAGAAACCAATCCAACAATGTATGTTTCTTTGATTTCAAATTAAGATGAGTGCACAATGTAGTTATTTGTAATCCAGAATCAAATAAAGCATTCTTGTACAGTGGAACCTCTTATAATTGACACTTTATAGAGGACACCAACTTATAACAGACAGATCTCCCTTGCCAAAAAGCATGTCTGTAATGTTAAAATCTCATTTATATCATACTCTTCAACACCTGTATTGTGGACACTGAGCTCCTCTAAACTCATATTCCATGCTGTAAACTGCCTGCTAATTCACTTGATTTTTCAGCTGTTTTGTCTGACACTACAAAGACATCACTCACCTCACCTAATGCCTGAGACCTGACACCTTACTCCAGGGGATTACCCCTGATCACTCCTAAGCCCCAAATCAGCACAGGTACTGTACAACAACATCTTTCCAGTCTTGTTTACTGCTCCATTCCCAGTCAGCTGCAAATTGTAATTCCCCATACCATTGGTTGGCTGAGGAGGGGGCATGCTCTGTTTGATTCTTGTGTTTGAGCTGTGGTAGTGGAGATTCATATTTTAAGAGTTTAGTGTGTAGAGGACACCCCTTATAATGGACAAAACCTGCCTGCACAAACATGTCTGTTATAATAGAGTTCCACTGTATTTGAAAATATTACTCCCTTTACAATTAAAATTCAAATCCCCTATTACAATAAGTTCCTGTTTACCATGATGTAACACCAAATTATGAAATCCCTGGTTGTTAGACTTTGGGGGATTATAAACACAGAACAGCATTAGTTTTGTCTAGTTGATTTGAATTCTCAGGTGTCCACAATGACAATACTTCAAGTTATTAATATTAAAAGAACCCACAGCTAAAGTGTTTTTAATATAAAACATAATCCCCATCCCCCTTCCTTTAAAATAAATAATTTGGGTTAGTTATTTCACTGTCTAGTATTGTAGAATGAAGCCAGGACTCAGTAATAGCCAATAGCCACCCCAGCTGTTGAGGTCCCTCTCCAGCATGACTCCCATAATACTGTACGCTGTGCTGGTTCCATGCAAACCAGCTCAGGGTTAACATCAGGAAGACTGTGTCCATGATGTTCCGTTCCTCCCAGAAGCTAACAAGGCTCTGGTCTTCTCCTGTCTTCTCATTTTGGATGGTACTCTTCTTGAGGATATCCCCCACCTTCAAGTACCTGGGGTTTTGGCTTGATAGTAAGCTTAACATTTCTGCCCAAACAGACATCATTGATGCCAAACCTCACCCCAAACTTGGCACATTATGCCATAAAAAGTATTGCTTCTCCCTCCAGGTTTGCAGGGAACTGGTACCCAACATGATCCTCCCAGTTTTTGACTATGCAGATGTGGTTTATGGCACCACTCCCTCCTCTGCCATTGCCAGATTGAACATTCTCTGAAATGTCTTTAGTTGCTTTGCCACCAACTCTCCACTCTGCAAACATCACTGTTCTCTCTATTCCTCCCTTTCTATCCTTCCCCTCAATCTACATCACCAGTCCCACTGTAATGCCTTCCTTGCTGAATACTGGTTTGACTCCTTCCCCTCTTACCTCTCCTCACTACTCTCCCTGCTCTCTTCTCCTCATACTCACTGCACTCCAGGGATTTTTGTACCTTTACCATTCCCCATCCTCATTCATGTGCTGGGCACGCTGCCTTCTCCTACTATCTGCCATCCCTCTGGAATCTGCTCCCCTCTTCTTTTCATCTCACCCCCTCTCTCCATGACTTAAGATGCATGTTAAGGCTTACTCCTGTTCCCCCCTGTACTTTTCATGCCCCCTCTTGAACCTCCTGCCTACCCTCTCTGGTCCTCCTGTGCTTTTGACCCCCAGCCAGATCTGTAATCTACAAGGTGCATATTTTCTCACGTACTCTTGCTCATTTATGTTTTTGCAGCCATGTAAAGAACCTATGTATACTGTTCTTTTCTCAAAGTGAGATTTCATATTTGTTGCTAGGTCAAGTGGGGAATCCCCACCTTCCTTGACTGCCACTGTCTTTTGTGTAATTGCAGTTTTGATGTTTGTTATTGTTCTTCTTGTCTGTACTCCCTTTCCCCAACCGCCGGGTCGCACCTAGAAAGGAACTTCGGCACATGTGTGCCTTTCCCGGTTATCAAAATTTTAAATAAATAAATAGATATGTCTGGCTTATAATAAGCAACCCAAGCCTCAGTCTTGTGCATTTTAGCAACTATACTCTGAGCATTCAGGTGAACAATCTTCAGACCACCTTTCCCAAATTTAAAATAATCAGATTTTCCATCATTAGAAGCCAGTAAAGTACCAGGGTTCAGCTCTACATCACCAGACAACAAATGCATCATTTAAAAATAAAATCAAGTAGAACATCATTTGAGACGAACAGGAATAGGTGCGCTCCTTCTAGGAGAGTAATACAAATCATTTGCCAGTGATTTATTGTTAAGTCCCAACAGCTGCATCTGGGTCAGACAAAAATCCCCACTTTAAGAAGAAATGCATAGCATCATTTCCTTCACATCCATCGTGTCTAGGGTCATTATTAATTAGTATAAATAAAATTATACGGATGTAAAACAAACCAAGCCCAAAACCATGTGATGCCATTATTCAGGCAATGTTGTACAGATGGTACTTGGCATCTAACTAAGTACAACACTTGATAGTAAATAAATGATAAATTGATGTTAAACAATGTTAAAAACTCAAATTATAGTGTAGTTAAATAAAAACAATTAAACTGAGTTAAACTCCCAGATAGCCACAATATTAGAAAATATAATTAAATGCAAAGGAAAAATGATACTGTTACTATGTAAGTCACTAAGTTCAATCGCTCCCGTAGTTGTGTGACATATTTAAAGCCCACATTCAATTAATTAGGAAGTAGCCATAAAGGGTGTAGCAGGTCAAAGCTCCCAGTATTATGGCCAGTTTACAGCAGTATTGTTGCAAATAACAAGAATGTCAAGTATAAAATAGATTTAGGCAGCTCAAGCAAAACACTAATATAAGATAAAAGGAACACTATATAGAAATGTGATTTACAAATACTGAGCACAAAAATTATTTCAGATTTCAGCAACATTTTTAAAATGCTGATGCAAAGGCCAATAAATAGAAATACTTTCATAAATTATAAATTGGCATATAAACGCAGTATTTAATATATTCATAACAGCCTGATTATAGGGTTATCAGCACAACAGGTTTAAAGAACATTGCCAAAACATGGTGTTGGGATTTGTAGCCTATTACCTTACTGCAGCATAAGTCCTCTGAGGCATAAAAGATATATTTTCATTAGTCCAGTTAGGAAGGGTTCATAAAATGGGTCTAGCCCATTGGCCAGCTGATCACTGCCACTTCCCCGTCTGCCAGCCATGCCCTCTTGCTCAGACACTTTGTGAGGGAGAGTGGAGAGACATGCCCCATTGAAGTCTATGGGGCTCCATTAACTAATAGAGGGTTTATTAGTTGAGCGGTGGCTTTCATTTATACCAAAAATTACTTTATTGCTTTAAAAAAAAAGTTTTGAAAGTTGCCTCAGAGGAAGAGAGTTTTAAAAATTGCAAGTGACAACCATGTTTAATTTATCCATTAATTTGAATTTTGTTAACCAGGTAGGCCCACTGAGACTAGAAATCCTTTTTCAGGAGCAAACCAGTTTTTTTTGTTTATTATTATTTGGTAACTGGATAGGCTCACTAGGCACAATGCCTCTTCTCATAGGTGATCCGGGAGCACCAGGAAAGTCAAGTGACTTGCTCAGGGTCATACAGTATGCAAATGGAGGTTGTGGGAATCAAATCTAGGTCTTCTGGGTGTACCAAGTTCATTCACACAATTTGTTACTCTAACTTCTAGGTTATACTGCCATCCCACAAATGACGTGAGTCATTAACTCAAAAATAAGCTGGAAAAGTTGTTTTAACAATATCTGAGAAAATTAAAAATACACTGAGCATGAAGGATGCCATAAATGCATTTTTGCTAAAAAAGTATATGATGAAATGTTTTGCTGACTAACAAGTGCTGCTGCTTTAAATGGATTGCACATTAGATAACAAAAATCCAGTATCCAGGACCTGGATGTATCATATTGATGAAAAGAAAGATATTCTAGAAGAAATTGCCCTGGGAATTTAATAGCTTAGAATTATCTTTCCCCTAGAAAATTAAGGACTCATTACAGTGGCTTGCCTGTGGGCACAGTATTAGTCAGCATCCCATCTGATGGTCATTTGGATGACTCATTTGTTCCCACTGTTTTACTTTTATTATGGAACATTTCCATAGGCAACAGCTCGATGCAGGAAGGATCACAGTCCCTGGTTGGTATGGTTATGAAGGGAATACTGCTAGCAAAACCCTTAGATGAGGTACTGCTAAATAAACCATGCTGAGTTTTCAGTTGTGAATCTCAAGGGGAAATTAGTCTTATATTCAGAGAGAGAGTCCTCATCGTTAATCTGAAATGGAAAAACCCTGTTTGCTTTTACTACCCTGGCATAAGTTTTTACAGCTGACTAATTGCTAGCTTGTACTCTGTGTATATAAATGTACCCTTATTTGCAGGATGAATTTTCATAATCTCAGTACGAGGGTGCTAGCTAGAAAGTGTTGGATAACGCTGCTTGCTCAGCTTTTATTCTTTCAACATTAAATTATGTGTAGCATTAATATGTTTCTGTTCTTGGAAAAGCAACACTTATGCAATAAGATCACACTGTTGTAGGATAACCATATGCCTTATGTGTATTATGAGGTATGAGGTTTCACCAGGTGCCTTCAACCACTTAAGAAGTACTGTTATACAACACCACACACCCTGCATTATCTTATTGCAATTAGGAATTGAATCAGTTTTGGACAGTAAATAAAAAATACATATATTGTACAGCAAATATTTTTGTTTTAGTTTGAGGATTTTGTGCACTCACGCTTTAGTAACCCAGGGACTCGGAATCAAGATAGTATGTAAGTTCCCAATGCATAGTCCAGCCTGTACATTTCCTGGACCTGATGTTTCACCCTTATTGCACCCACTTCTGTACCTACTGCATTACATCCCATGCCTATGCTTCATTTGTATGCTTGTATTGAATCCCTTATTGGACTCACTTCTGTACCTACTGTATTGCATCTCTTGCCTATGCTTCATTTGTATGATGTATGGATGTTGTCACTCCCAGGTCGCATCTGGAAATGAGTGGTTCCAGCTCAGTATGCTAATCTGATAAATCTCTTAAATAAATAAATACATAAATAAATAAATAAATAAAGTGTTGTGCAGCTGTCATGTTTGGCCACTAGGTGGCTAGCACATTTAAAGTAAATGTAGGTTTTATTTGCACTGACAAGGAAGGGCAGTGCTACATGTCTGCACTATATATGTCTTCCTGTGGTGAGGTTAGTGAGCAGAGAAGCTTCAGGAGAGGAAATTTACTTGCTAATAGGTTTTTAATTATTTCTGCATTCTGAAGTCCTGGCAGTACTGATGTGAGCGACATATTGTTGGGCAAGAGTGGAGGATGAAAAACCTAAAGTGGTAAGTTTTGTTAACACAGAAAAGGTTAGTGTTTGTTGTGATGGCCCTGTCAGTCCCCCCCCCCATACAGTACAGTGGCTCCTATACCAAGTTTGCCCCTCAGGACTTGGTTTGGCTTGTCTTTCAGGGTGACTTTTGCTGCAGTGTATCCTGGGTTCCCTGACAGAGATTGTATAACTGTTGAAGGGAAAAGTCAGGGAAATTCACTTTGCAAAGCACCTCACAAATTTCACGTGACTTTGCTTCATTAGTGACTGCAATTCATGTAGCTGTCACCCATCGAAGTGAAGAAACTTTACATGGCAAAATTACGTGAAATGGCAGTTCGCCAGCAAAGTACATCCTGAGCATACACACCAGCATCTGTGCATATGCTTGGGATCTCCCTCCAATATTTAAAACCACTCAATTACACACTTCTAATGCTCATTTTAAAGTATATAACAGATCCCCATGCTCAGTATCACCCACTGTTGGTTACTATTTATTGCGATATGTGACAATGCAAAAATTGAGTATGCACACATTTACCAGAAATGAAAGCCACTTGTATGGTGGATGCAAGTCCACATCTCTGCTTGAGCATCCAGCACTGGTGGCTAAATCGAGCATGAAGGTATGTGCTCTGATTGAGCTAATTTATATATTTGAAATCTCTAAAAAAGGCCTATTACTAGGGTATGTATATTTTCATTATACATAGATGTTGTTACAGGCACCCTGGTCATATAGGCCCAGAAATAGACATGAAAACTGGCAGTATCCCTTTAATTAAAGTAAAGCCAGCATAAGTTATACTGCTCCCATGTGGGTGGTTTGCTCCGCCAGTCATTGACAGGAGACTTGGGGTGGGATTTTCATAAGTCAAAAAAATGGGCAAAAGTCCTAGTTACGTCAAATGTGATTTTCAAAAGTCATAAAATAGATGCAGCTCCTAGTTACTGTATGTTGAGATGGATTTTCTGACGTCACAACATGGGTCCATTTTCAAAAGTTTAACTCAACTGTAGAATTTCTAGCCCTTTTATTGTACATTTATCCAGTTTGGGATTAAAAAAATGCTAGACATAGATATAAATGATAATACAGGTTGCATTCGGTCTGAAAATTGCTTCCATGCACAAATAGAACTTTGTAAATTGGACACAACTAAGTTAGGGTTTTGAAAACTGGACATAGCTACGTCCTAGCTTTGAAAATGAACCATAGGAGCAATTTTGCTTATATTCAAAGTTGTAGATTAGAAAACTGCATCTAGACATGGGCTTTGAAAATCCCCCCTTAGTCTGTTGTAGCCTAAACATTTTTTTATATGCATAGAAACACAGAGAAGTTGTCAGCAGATAAGGACCTCATGGCTCACCCAGTCTGTCCTATCAATCCTTACCTATTATGAGGTCCGATGCCCAAACTGAACTCTGGGGTACCCCAATCTTGCCTACAGGATATCTTCATGTCTGTCCTACTCATTCTTAAATTCTGTGACTGTTTTGGCCCAAATCACCTTCTCTGGGAGGCCATTCCATGAGTCCACTACCCTCTCTGTGAAAAAATATTTTCTCACATTACCCCTGAGTCGCCCCCCCCTTCCAACTTCATATTGTGCCCCCTTGTCTTGGAGCATCTCTTACTTTAGAAGATGGTCCCCTCTTGTACTCTGTTTATACCACTGAGGTATTTGAATGTCTGTGTCATGTCCCCCCTCTCCCTCTTTACCTCCAGGGAATACATATTTAACTCCTTTTGTATTTCCTCATAGGTCTCCCCTTGCAGGCCTTGCACCATTTTAGTTGCCCTCCTCTGCACTTCCTCCACTCTATGTCCTTTCTCAGGTGGGGCCTTCAGAACTGAACATGGTACTTGAGGTGAGGTCTCACTAGTGTCCCATACAGGGGCAAAATGACCTCCTACTTCTACTGGTGATACCCATCCCTATGCATCCAAGTATTAAGCTAGCTTTTCTCACCTCCTTGTCACACTGCCTAGTCTTCTTTAGGTCATCCATGATGATAACTCCCGGGTCTCTTTCATGATCCGTGACTGTCCTTTTCTCCCCTCTTAGTTTGCATGATGCCTTGGGTTCTTGTGTCCTATGTGCATGATCCTGCACTTTTTTGTATTGAATCCCAGTTGCCATGCTCCAGACCATTCCTCCAGTTTTTTAAGGTCCTCCCTCATCTTTTCAACCCTCCCAGCATGGCCACCCTATTGCATACCTTCGTGTAATCTATGAATAGGCATTTCTTCCCATCCAGCCCCTCCACAATGTCATTAGTAAAGACACTGAAGAGGATCAGCCCCAACACCGACCCCTGTGGCACCATGCCTGTCACCCTTCCCTCGCCACAGTGCTACCCTTTAACCACCACCCTTTGGCTTGTGCCAGTAACCCTGTTCTCCATCCATTTTACTATTTTAGGATCACCCCTTGGCGTGTTTGTTTGTTTATCAGTCTTCTATGAGGAACTGTGTCGAAGGCCTTTCTGAAGTCCAGATAGGCCACGTCCACTACTCACCCTGGTCCACCACCTTTGTCACTCAGTGGAAAAACTCTATTAGGTTTGTCTGGCAGGAACTCTCTGGTGAATCCAAAATGAATTTGACATCCTGCAAAAAAATGTTACTGCAGCTGAAGCTCCTCCTTAATGCAAACAAAACAAAAGCTATGGTTATCTCCCCTAAATCCCACTCACCAGCAACTGCCGTACATCATCAAAAGATACTCACCTTACTTGACAAACTAATTGAAATTGTTGACAACATTAAGTACTTGGGTTTTGGGTTAGACAGCAAGCTTAACTTTATGGTACATTTGCAGGAACTAGCCAAAACACTGAGACAGCGCATGGGCGTCTTCTATCGTATTAGACACGCCCTCACCTGTGAGGCAAAAAAGACACTGGTCCAAACAATCTTCCTACCTCTACTAGACTACACGGACATCCTCTATAGCCACTGCCCTGTATCAGTTCTAAGTAAATAAGACACCCTATACCACTGTGCCCTGAGATTCATATCTAGCTCTCCTTTAAACACCCACCATGGCTGGTCCTCTCTTACTATCAGGAGGAAGAGGAATGCAGCTCTTTGGTTTCACAGGGCAATTACAAATAAGCTTCCTTCTTCAATCTCTGATCTATTTAATCAAAACTCAGGGACCTATTGTTTAAGATGCTACACATTTGTTGTGTTCGATGTCGCCAAGATCCAAACACAATCTAGCGCTGCCGCTATTAGCGCTGCTCTTCCCTCCCTTTAGAACTCCCTGCAGAAAGCACTTAAGATTGTTACGGTACTGTGGATATCCATCTTCAAGTCTCTTCTCACAGCTGCCTTGAAAGAAACTTGCTCATGTCATAGATAATTGCTCAAGACTTTGCTTTCCCAATTCCACTTTTGTTTGTCAGGTCAATCTAGCATTTTCTTCTCCTTTTCCCTTATCACTACCCCTTATCCTCAACCGCCCCACTCCTCCCCCTTCTCATCTCTCCACTCCCATTTTTCCTCTTTAGCACATACTTAATATCAGTTGTCTTGTTGTATTATTACAGGTTACTATTGTTTTGTCATATTATTCCCATGTTCACCTTTGTATGTGTAATCTGTATACACTGTAACATGCTTAAAATGTATCATTGACTGTATTTAAATTATGTATATGTTGTGCACCTGTATACCTGTGCCATTGTACTGTTGTCTTTTGTACTTGTTGTCCAGGACCACCTTGCATATGAGCTCACTCAAAGGTGTAAAGCCAGGTTAAATAAAGTTTGATTGATTGATTGAATCCATGCTATCCCAGGTCCATGAGGCCACTCATATTAAGGTATTCCACTATCGTCTCCTTCAGCAGTGCTTCCATTATCTTGCCCACTACTGAACTGATGGTAACCGGCATGTCATTTCCAACTTTTCCCTATCACCGCCTTTGTGGAGTGGGACCACATCCACTCTCTTCCAGTCCCCTGGTACCTTCCCTGTCTTTAGAGATAGGTTGAACAGTGCCAAGAGAGTGCAGCCAACTACTCCTGGGGTTCCTTCAGCACCTTGGGGTGCACTGCGACTGGACCCATTGCCTTGTCCACCGCTAGCTTCTTTAGCTTGCCCAGGACTTTTTCCTCCTAAAAGGGGATGGTGTCCACTTCCCCAGCCTTTCTGCCCCTGTTCTGCATCTCCAGCCCTGTACCTGCCCCCCATGAATACTGAGCAGAAGCACTTGTTTAGTATGTCTGCTTTTTGACAGTCCTCTTCTACATGAACCTCCCCTTCACTTTCAGCCTAATTATTCCTCCCTTTGTTTTCCTTCACCTGCCAATGTATCTATAGAATATTTTGTCCCCCTTCTTGTCTTTGCTATAGTCTCCTCTGTTAATGCCTTTGCCCTCCTCACTGTTCTCCCCACCTCCCTTTGCCTCTTCTGGTAACAGTCCTTATCCTCCTTCTTCTGAGTTCTTTTGTATTTTATGTAGTCTAGTTTTTTGCATTTACCACCTCTGCTACCTCCCTAGTGAACCAGATCGTCTTCTTCCTCCACCTGCTCTTGCTAACCTGTCTGACACATAGCTTGGTAACTCTATCGATGCCCTGTCTTATTGCAGCCCACTGTTCCTCCACCCCCCTTTGTTCCCCCATCTCTGTCAGGGTGCCCCTAAGGCATATCCTAATTTTCTCGAAGTCAGTCCTCCTGAAATCCTGAACCCATGTTTTGGGGTGACTTTGCTCCAGCCCATTTCTTAAATTAAACCTCACTGACTGGTGGTTGCTGGTCCCCAGGTGGTCTGACACCTCCACATTATTGACACTTTTCCCATTTGTTAGTATCAGGTCCAGCACCACACCCTCCTAAGTGGGTTCCATTACAAGTTGCCTGAGACATGCATCCTGCAGAGAATTCAGGATGTCCCTGCTCTTTGAGGTTGCTGCTGCTGGGAGGCCCCACTCCACATCTGGAAGATTAAAGTCCCCCACCAGCAACAACTCTCCCTTGCTAGCTATTTTTTGTATTGCTTGCAATAGATGACTATCCTCTTCTTCTCCCTGTGCTGGAGGTCTGTATATCACCCCCATACACATAACTGACCATTTCCTCTTCTCCAATGCAACCCACAGTATCTCCACTCCCCCGACCCCCTTGTAACACTGTATCCTTTATGTAGTCCCTTACATAAAGAGCTACCTTTCCCCACTTCTCCCTTCCCTGTACCTTCTAAACAGAGTAAAACTGGGAATGACCAAGTCCCAGTCCTGGTGCTCCTTGCACCACGTTTCTGTGATGGCCACTAGATCTGTGTCCCCACCCCCAGCTATGGTGGCTTCTAAGTTCACGATTTTGTTGCCCAAGCTATGGCATTTCCACACATGGTCCTCTATGTGGTTTTCCCTCCTTTTGTATCATCCCCTGTTCTAGTCTCATTCTCTACTTTCGGGGGAGTGCCAGCTAGGTTCCCTCCTCCCTTGCCTACCCTCTCACTCTTTCTAGCCTCATGTTCCCCCTTTAACAGTTTAAATACAAGACCCCATCCATGTATCTTTTTAGCTTTCCCCGAGCACTTTCGAAGCCAAAGAAAGTAAGAAACATGAAAATAGAGTATCCTAGTCCAAGCCATAGGCTTCGTGCCAGTGACAGGAGAACGACAGGGAGGCCTGTATTATTTAAAATGTAGTTAAAGCCAGTAAACGAAACAGAATTGAGAAAGTCGAAGAGTAACTTTTTAAATTTGAAATTAAAATTTAAAGAACAAAAGCTACCATGGATCAGGGTAAGGGGTATAAAAGAGACAGGGGAGGTGATAAGGAACACATGAACAAATGTGACAAAACCTTCAACAAGTAGCTGATCTTCCCCAGTGAATATTTCTTTTGTGAACAAAATGGTGCACCAAGCACAAAGTACACCATCTCCATCTCCATCTATACAGTGGGCGTCCTTACATGCATAACCACCCAACACTTCTAAAAAGGAGGGGAACAAAAACATTCAACACAAAGTGAAAAAAGCCTGTACAAGTCAAGTGGAATCTGTGGCACCTACCCCTAAGAAAAGTGAGGTTAGTACTAGCAAGTACTGTGCTTATTGTATTGGAAAAAAAAACTAAAAAAAAAGTTGCAGATGCTACTCACAGTGGGATTGAAAGAATGGCCACTTTTGTTAAGAAAAAGTTTTAATGGGCCAGCTTGGTGGCACAGTGGTATCACTAGTTCTTGCAATACTGGCAATCCAGGTTCAGGAACAGACACACGTCCATACCTCTCAACTCCCTGCCTCATAAATCAGGGACAAGGCTTAAAAAAATCAGGGTCAGAGGACCAAAAGCAGGGACATATCTTCAAAATTGATGATATCAACTCAGGAACTTGGTAGAATAAGGGGCTTAGTGTAAAATGCATTTTCTAAGAACAATCAATATGAAACTTTAATGTTTGACATTATTTTGTTCTTACAACCCCTACTGTTTGGTCACAGAAGCACAATTTGTAGGAGGGACAAAGTAAAATTTTGAGATAAAATCAGGGACATCCCTGAAAATCAGGGACAGTTGAGAGGTATGCTCATGTCACTCAGGGGGTGGCCCCAGGGAGATCTTCCTTTTTCTATCCTGCCACCTAGTGGAAGCCTGGTGGCAGCACAGTGGGCTAACCTTAGCAATGTGAGTGCCCACCCTTGGATGCAGATACTGCATGCATATGTGTGCCTCTGCACACACGTGCAGTGTGTCATGCATGATTGGTGGCCCCTGGATTAAAAACTAGTGATGAAAAGCCACAAGTGAGACAGATAATCACCTGACTCTTAGCAGGCCCCGCACCACTAATTCAGGTACTAACTCCAGAATCTGCATTATGCTCTGGGTGGGGGGCGGGGTAGAGCAATGCCCCAAGTCCTGCTACTGTATGTAGTTCATGGGGGAGCTAGGTCTTAGGGAAGGAGGGTGATAGGGCAGGGAGGGCTGGAACAGTGGGTGGCTGGCCAGCAGGCTAAAGAAAACAAATAAAGGGAGAAAAAAGTTTTAAAGTTCACGATGATTCCAGACGCACTATTAGCAGTGGTACTGAGAATAATGATAAACACAGAAATGATAAACAGGATACACTGGAGACTGTTTTAATACTGAAAATACAGTTAGTGATAATGAACAAAGCAGTCTGAATCATTTATATTCCCAGTTTGAGGCCAATTTAATTCCAGAGGAGATCAAACTGGAACAAGATATCCTCACGCCCAGCACAAAAATTAAGAGGGCTACTTCTGAAATGTGGAAGTATTTTATCTTGGCCAAAATAATGTGAGTTATGCTATACAGTATGTGTACTCAAAAAATGTTATCAACAGAGATAGCAAAGTAAGCAATGTAGGCACAACAGCTATGATAAGGCACTTCCTCTGATCCCATCCAAACCTGAGTATACAGTTAAAGGCAGTTAGAAGTGGTGGAAAGGGTGAGACAGATGAGCATGTGATCCGTTTGAGTGACTCAGTCAGAGACCTGATATCCCACAGAATTGGCTTGTACAGATAACTATCAGAAAGAACCAGAAACTGCTGCATCATTGTTTAGCTCATAAAGTACAACCTTCTCCTTCTTTGGTCTTGACTGTCCTCCAGGCTCACTGGATTGGACTGGGTTAGCCAATAGGCAGCTTCTTTCCCCTTTAGTTTCAAGTACCGCAGTAGGCCAAAATAATTAAGAATGAGAAAATAATTTGAAATGTCTTCCAAATATGACCAAACCATCCCATGGCACAAAATTTTTTTTATTTAGTTGTTTAACCAGAAGTAACACACTAAGCTGAAAGCTGTTTTAGAGGAGCGACCTGGGAGCACAGGGAAATTAAGTGACTTGCTCAGGGTCACACAGTATGCAAGCGGAAGCTGTGGGACTCAAACCCCGGTCTAGTCTGCTGACTGTCACCAGATTTGCAGCTCATAACCTGCAGCCACTGCGCTATACTGCCTCAAAACAAGACAACTGCAACAATGCTAGTGGATTTGTGTCCCTTCTCATGTGTAGCGGCTCTTGGTTTTCAGCATCTGATGTGCACTGCAGCTAGAGATGCAGTGAAGTTAAATTCCGCCTGTGAAGTGGATGCGAAGTGACCCACCTCTCGTTACCATTCCACTACACAAAGTGCCCATTTAAAACCCTCACTTTGCCACTTTGCATTGTAATTATGACTTTGCATTGCTCACTCTGCCTTACTTCACTTTAAGATGGAGAGAGAGAATACACAGACAGCCCACACACATCACATGGCTTACACAGTGTAGGTCACATGCTTCTGGCAGGCAAGCAGGCAGGCAGGCAGTGAGTCATGCTTGAAAGAGAGTTTCACTTTCACCTTGTAGTAGGAGAAAGAGGTTGCGTGTAGAGATGCAGCGAAGTCAAATTCCGCCAGCGAAGTAGACGTAAAGTAGACCACTTTGCTTTACTTTATGGCTATGCGAAGTGCCTACTGAAAGCACTACTTCAGCACTTCATCTTGTGATGATGGTGATAATGACTTTGCATTGCTCACTCCACCTTTAAGGGCAGAGTGAGAATTTACAGGCAGCCCACACACATCACATGGCTTATACAGTCTAGGTCACATGCTTCAGGCAGGCAGGAAGTGAATCACGCTTGAGTTTCACTGCAGCAGCAGTACCTGGGTCCAACGAAAACTGTCCCTCCACCTGTGACTAGTCCCCCCCTCACCTCATTAGTGTGGGACTTCTTTACTACACTGCCTGGGGACAGCAGTGTAGTAAAATGTAATCTGTGTGGTGTGGCGATGTGATGTGGCCCCAAAGGAACTCACCTTGGCACAGGTGGTCAGCACACCCACCTGTACAACCACCACTGTGTACAGTGGCAGGCTAAGGTTGCAGAACAGGACAGTAATGCACCTGCTGGGGAAGAGGGGACAGCACGGCGTTCACCTGCACGTGGTGGTGTGAAGTGGGGGAGGGCCATTGATCAAGTAGCTGCTCCACCACTACAACCTGCAGCAGGTGACGGTGGCAACCCTGTCCAACTACCTGCCACACAGGCCAATCTAGGCCTGATGTAGAGTGAGTTGGAGGCTGTTAACCACCATCTTGACAATGTTGAACAGTAGTTGGAGTGAATTGAGGGGCACCAGCTACAAATTATATGGATGTTTCAACTGCTGCTGTCCCATCAGAATGCTGGTCATTAGTTTTATTTTGTCCTTGCATCTACCACCTTCTGTGTGAAAAAATAGTTCCTGATGTTGCCCCTGATCCTGCTGTGATTCGTGAAAAACGTGATTTGTCTCGTGAAGAGTGACTGGTATGACAGGTTATAAGAAAACTCAGTGTGCCTGCAATGGGATGGTGGGGGGGGGTTCCACTAAAAACCAGGGAATATAATGATGAAAACAGAGTAGCGATCTGTGGGTGGGGGGAGGTGCCACTAGACACCAGTGAAAACTGGAATGACGATCAGGAGATGGGGGTACCACTAGACACCAGGGACAGCTGGAACAGTGATCAGTAGGTGGGGAGTGCCACTAAACACCAGGGAAAACATATAAATGGGGAGTGGGGACAGTGATCGGGTGGGGGGGTGCCACTAGACACCAGGCCTGATGACCCAATAGCACCTAACACCTGGTGGTGTGTGGAGGTGAGGATGGGGGTTGGGTGGGATAGTGAGGGTGGGAACCCTGGTTGTTAGAACGTGGGATTGGAAACCCCATGCTTGTTCCTACCTTTGTTGCTGTGGTAGTCACCCTAGCTTGATGCATTAACAAAATCTTTGCAAAGAATGTCCCTTCTTTTTCAGGTAGTATAATTGTATCCTCATTTTACTGTGGGAGTGCAGGGTCCTTTGGACCCTGTGGTTCCATCTCTCCATCTCCATCCAGATAGTACAAAGGTGTTGAAATCTTAATATGGGAGTGCAGGGTCCTTCGGACTCTGCCCTCCCATTCCATCATCCAGATAATACAACAGTGTCCATATGTCATGGTGGAAGTGCATGGTCCTTTGGATCTTGCACTCCCATCCTCCATGCAGATAGTACAACACCATGCAAATAATCCAACAGTGTCCATAATGGCAATGTTTAAATTCAGGAGTGAAAATATGAAAAAGTGACAAATTTACGAGCGTGCATAGAAACTGTGCAACTTACACTTGTAACCTGGTCATTTTTTTTGTTTTTTTCAACAAATTTTCAACATTGTCATTTTGGGACCTCCCCTCATGAACAGTCCAACTCTGATTTTGTTAATCCATCCCAAAAGTTAATTTCGCTCAACAACCATGCCATTCAGTACCACAGGTGCAAAAACACATTTCAGGCAGGATGTGTAAAATGACAGCTGTACTGTTCATAAGGTGGTGTGAAAAAATGGCAATGTTGAAAATCTTAAGTGAAAATATTAAAAATTGGTGAATGTATGAGCGTGCATATAAACTGCGCAATGGAAGCTAGTGACGCAGTAATTTTTTTGAATTTTTTTCATCAAATTTGCAACATGGGCTTTTTGGGACCCCACCTCATAAACAGTGGCACTGTCATTTCATTTCTCGGTCCCAAAAGGTGATTGTATGCAGCAACCTCAAAATCACCTTTCCAGACTGAGAAATGAAATTACAGTTCCAGTGTTCAGGAGATGGGGTCCCAGGAACCCCATGTTGAAAATTTGGTGTAAAAATTCCTAAAACTGTCCAAGATATTAACCTAAGTTGAAACCCCCCATTGAGTCCCATTATACAGCACTTACCCAATTCCTCAGTTCATAGTTCGGCTTTGAAGAGTGCAGATGAGCCCTGGTCCAGAGAAGATCATGGCTCCTGACCGCCAGAGGGTAAGTATGGGTGAGGAGGGGTGCGAGGAAATGGGTGCACAGAGGAGGTGGGGATGGGGTAGGGAAGGGGAGACAATGATGGACTGTTTTTTCATTACAGGTCAAAAAAACAAAAGACTTGGGGACAGTTTTCCTCATTTACAGGAAGAAAAAACAAAAAAACACTTTGAGCACACTGGGGTGGGCTCCCAGTGTACCATTTGAGTTGGGGGGCATACATGATGATGACAAGGGGATTGGGCACCCCTGTCTGGGGGGGGGGGAAGAGGAGAAGGGGAAATTGTTTAACCAGGAAAGGCACACTAAGCCGGAGCTTGTTTCCAGGTGCGACCTGGGAGCATAAGGAAGTTAAGTGACTTGCTCAGGGTCACACACTATGCAAGTGAAAGCTGTGAGATTCAAACCCAGGTCTGGTCTGCTGGATGTCACCAGATTTGCAGCTCAGAGCCTTAGACCACTGTGCTATACTGCCTGCAATAAAAGATGGTGGGGGGAAGACATCTGACACCGGGAATGAGCATCCCAGTGTCAGAAAGCAAAAATTAAGTTATCTGGGCACACTAGGGTGGGTTTCCAGTGTATCAGAATAGTGGTGGTGGGGATACAGCACAGTAGTAATGTGTGCACAGTGCTGACACGGGGATTGGGCACCCAGTGTCGGAAAGCATTGTGTGGCACATTACATTAGTTCCATGCAGAATCCTGCATCAAAATTTTCCATAATTTCGATGCAGGATCCTGCACTGAAGTACTATAATGTGCCGCACAATTCTTTAGTGTTGAAAGCACTATGCGGTGCATTTGCAGTACTTATTGCAGGATCCTGAAGAATGTGAAAATTTCGATGCAGGATTCTGCCACAAAGAAACACCTGGGGATGGCTTTCTCTTTCACAGTGGTTTTTATAAATAAATAAATAATACATTTAGGCACACTGGGGTGGGCTCCCAGTATACCCAGTACACACTAAGTATTGTGCACACAAAGGGCACAAAGTGGGTCTTCCTTGACTCTGCAGCTGGCAGCACGAGTTCCAGCTGCAGCTGCAGGAGTCAAGAAAATACCGCTCTTCTCATACAGAGGACAGACTCCAAGCCATTCTATGTACAAGCTGGCACTTGAGAAAAAAACATCTTTGGGTCCAGCTTAAAACACAAAAAAAAACCATCAGAATACACCTAAATGGGTTCTCTATTAGCTGTTTTCTGATTTTTTTTGTGTTTAAAATGTTCAGTACTTCAACATCCTCTCTAAGCAGCAAAACAAGTCGGTGGCCGCAACACAGCTCAATCGATCTCAGGACTGTGAAGTGTGCAAAAAATACTAGCATTCTTTGTGAAAAGAAGCTGGCATTTTATGCACAGTAGTCCTATTGTTCAAAAATAGGCTGCTATTTTTCGCACGATGCTCCTATTGTGCGAAAAATATATCTTTCGTGCCTGACATATAAATGTTCCCATAGGAAACAATTGGAAAATTTAAAATGTCATAATGTTTGAACAAATGAATATGTTTTCACTAAAACTTCAAAAGGCACATCTGTGACCCAAATGCTTTCTATGCTAAAAATTTCAGACCACAATATAAAGGCATTTCTGAGATACAGGTGAGCAAAAAATGTTAAAAAAATTGATTTTTCTGTTTTTTCAACACTTTATATCTCAGAAACCACTTCACGGATTCCCATGAAATTTGGCAAGAGAGCTACCCCTAGAGATTATGCATGCCATAGTTCATGCAAATCCATTGAAGGGCTCTAAAGTTATTACAGCCCAAAGTTTGGACATTAACATAGAAGTGTTAGTTCACCCTAACTGTACTGGCGATATATATATATATATATATATATATATATATTTATATATATATACCTGTTCCTGAAGCAATCATTCATTTTACAGCAAATTACCTTGATAAAGAAAAAGTTCTAGAAGAACTTTTTATTTATTTATACTTTATGCTCCTATTCATCCCTGGCGGCTTTGCTCTAACCGACCCCCCCAGCCCTATCACTCTGGTTTCCCTGGGACTCACCTTCACTAATGCCCCCCTCTCATAGGGTTGTGGGTGTCTCCAGCCACCAGGTGTATGGCCTGCGAGGGTTAAAGGGGGGCCACCGATTTTCTCCCAAGATCCACAGACATGCAATGGGTGGAGCAGTCAAGCTCTGCTTTTGCAGGGATGGCCTGATGCCTCTTAATATGGGATTCCTTCCCTGAAATGGTGGCATGCATGTGCTGACACCCAGTGCATCAAGCGATTCCGCCTCCCCAAGAAAGCAGAGCTGTCTGTGGATGCTCGATCCTTTCTCCCCCACTGGGCCCCAAGCAACCCAAGTCCATTTCCAACCCTGGGCTGACAGCGTGGCTGCAGGGAGGCATAGATGCCTCAGCTCACTGTGCCACTGGGCTGGCCCTCTGGAAGAACTTTCTATGATGCGTGCCACACATATGGGTTGAGATTTGAACCCCAGATATCATTTTCTAGAACAGAATTATGTTGTCTTCTGAAATGTTATAAGATGAACTGTTTATTCAGTTGGAGTAGCTGGAAGATGCATTCCTTTTAAACAAAGTGATGATTCATTTTAAATGTTTTGTATTGACTTGTGAAGGCCCTGGGTTATAACATTCAAGATGGCCATTTGTTTGCAATCATCTTTCAACTTGATACAGATGGCAGTATGTACACCAAGGTGAAAAAGTGCCATACGGGTTCATTTCTGATCCTTGTCTCCGTCATTTGAATGCCTTTCTAATATGAAATGGATGGAGCACATACAGTACTCTAGCTGAACTTTTGTTGGCTTACGAAAAGGGATGAACATCTTGCAGACACTTGCTGGACTCACTATGAGGCTGAGTTGTACAGATTTTGTGAAAGCCATCTGGCACAACTTGGAAGTGTGTCAGAGTTATGTATTTGAATTTCAACTTGTATTTAACCATTCATATGCTATCACCCCCCCCAAAAAAAACTCATGATTAGCAACACCCCAGACACGCACACACACACACATTTTGTAATGTAAGAAAATTATTTGAACTACAACTAAAACAAGACCTTTTCTATGTTTTAGGCCTCAATTTATGTCAGCCATACTTTTAAAATGTTCCATATTAAACAGAATAATATAGCCTCAATAGTTTCACATCAGTTCTATAGTACATGCACACATATTTAATGCCATCAGCAGTCTTAAAATCCTATTGATACTGCATATCTGGCTGAGTATTAAAGTAGAAGTAAAGTTACAGTGCAAAACTGTATATCTATCCTGTAGCTTTTAATTCCATCTTCAGTTACCCATTTTCTTTTGCCTTTTAAGCTGTAATGTTTTCTGCATGTCAAGTCTGCATTTTAATAAAACTTATATAGTTAATGGAAAACACTAATAAATATGGCTACACACACATTTTCAGTGACATTCTCATTTGCATTTCTTATTTGCAATAAAGTGGCTCAGTAGGTTGCATACTTACCACTGGGACTTGAAGATCAGAAGGTCATGGGTTCTAGTCCTACATTGGGGACTTGGTGTAGCATTACTTTAGTGATGCACAAGGCTACATTGATGAAATGCCATCCTTCTGATGAGATGGTAAGCTGTGTTTTTTTTCTGGTCCCTTCTGCCCATCTCTGATGGCTGGCCAGGTGGAAGTTAAAGATCGCATGGCATTTATTATGAGAGATGGGGATTTGGTGGGCCAGTCCAACAGCACACAGTCAGTGTTACCACTTTTGATGCCAGTGACTCTGGTTCAGGAATAAGCCCAGGGCATCAGAGGGTTCGCCTATGTGAAGAGGACTGACCATCTCAGAGGAAACATTCCTTCTCTGGGAAGTGATGCTGCCAAGCTCTGCAACAGTACTGCTACCTGGGTGACCACAGCTGAAATGCAAACAGAGTGGTGAGGAAGGTTAGGGCACCTGCCAGTTCCATGTTGTGCCATGCAATTGCATGCATGGGCACTGGAGTCTTTGCAAGTGGAGATCTTCAGGTTTGGAGAAAGCCGGAGGGGGAATATTCCCTGGTCCACAGAGTGACACCCATACAGACCTTGACAAAGCATCCGGAATGGACTTGTAACCTTAGTTTGGAGTGACCTCCATGGGCTACACTTCACTTTTACTGTACCTGTAATTTATTTATTTTCGAGTTTTACCAGGAAAGCATACTGAGCAACATGCTCGATTCCAGATGCGACCTGGGGGCTGAGACCCACATACATAAATTGGAATTGCTTAGACAGTACAAAGTGAGCAAATGCATATACACACATTTTGGGAGAAAAATACAGACAAGGGTATTTTACATACAATTGGCATAAACAGCATAATGACACGGGGGTAGAGTACTGTACAATACGTATTAGTTTAAAAGCAGAGTGACATTTGGTAACATTCTTAGTTGAAGCAGGAGCAGCTGGAGGTGAAGTGTGTCCTGAGTAATTGGTTGCGTAGGTGGGTGTTTGGTGCGTGCCTGATGGGGGCAGGTAGGGCGTTCCAGGACTGAGGTATGTGGTAGTTAAAAGCGGCCTGGCCTTTGGATGTGCATATGAACGGGGCATGGAACAGTTTAGGGTCTGACCTTTCAAGGGAGTGAATAGGTAACGATTGTTGGGAGAGGACAGAGGTCAGGTAAGAGGGAAGGGAGTAGGACCAATATTTGGCAGCGAATCTGGAGCAGTTGGATTGTCTGCGGACATGAAGGGATGGTAGGGTTAACAAGCTGTAGAGGTCGCAGTGGTGTGTTGATTGGGAGCAGCCAAGGATGAAGCGGCAGAAGGAGTGGGATAGGGTGTCTAGGCTGGCCAGGGTGGACCCGGGGTGATGGAGTAAACTATATCACCGTAGTCAATTACAGGAAGGATCATTTTTTGCACTATGGCATGTCTTGTCTGTATGGGGAGGCAGCTTTTGTTATGGTGCAATGCGCCAAGTTTAGGGAGCAGCCGCTTATGTAGGATGGTGATGTGGGCTGAGAAATCTAGGTGTTGATCTAGCCATACTCCCAGGTATCTGAAGCTTGTACAATTTTCCAGGGGAGTTCCGTTCAGGGTTTTGAAAGGGGTGCTGGGGGCTTGACGGGATAGTCTTTGTGGAGTACCGAAAGTTAGGGATATAGTTTTTTTGGGGTTTAAAAACAACTGGTTGGACCTAAACCAGTTCTGGACGGCATTAAAGTCTTCTTGGAGTCGGGTAGCGACACTGATTGTTGTGGGACCAGATGTGTATAGGACAGTGTCATCTGCGTACATCTGAATGGAGGAGTAGGAGCATGCTGCTGGGAGATCGTTTAAAAAGACGGAGAAGAGTAGTGGACCCAGGACTGAGCCCTGGGTACCCCGGCAGGGACAGACAATGGGGGTGAGGTGTGAGAGGATATTTTGACTACTTGTTTCCTGCCTACTAGGTAGTCATGGAACCAGTTTGTGGCCTGAGTGGAGAGCCCTGCGCAGGTGAGTTTGGAAAGGAGTAGGGAGTGGGAGACGGTTTCAAAGGCTTTGGCTAGGTCAATGAAAATCGCAGATGTGATATGTCCTTTGTCCATACTCGTGAGGATGTCATCTGTGACGTGAAGTAGGGAGGTGGTAGTTGAGTGGGATTTACGGAAGCCCGATTGGAAGGGGTGAAAAGGAGAGGCGTCTAGGTACGGAGAGGTTGGGACAGGACCAGTCTTTCCTGTATTTTAGCCAGGACAGGAAGAAGAGGAGATGGGTCAGTAATTTCCAGTACAGAGCGGTCACCTTCTTTTGGTAGGGAAATAACGGTGGCCAGCTTCCAGGCTGTTGGTATCTTGCCCAGGGTAAAGGACAGATTGAAAAGGTCAGCTAGGGGGGCGGCTATGGCTGGAGCAGAGCGGTAAAGCATCTCTGTGTCCATGGACGTGGGGCATTTCCCTTTGTTTTGGTTTAACGCCCGTAGGGAACGAAAAACATCTGCTTGGGATACAGTGTGGAAGGAGAACAGTGTGGTTGTAGAGGCAGTTTGAGGGGTGCAGGTGCAGTGGGGGAACTGTGGGGTGAGTGTGGGGAGGGAGGAAAGGAGCTTTTCAGCACAGTTGGCGAAGTGAGTATTAAAGCTTCAGCTACTAGGATTGGGTCAGGGCAGGAATCCTGTATTTGTAGTGTCAGGGGTGCAGGTTGGGTGGGGAGGCAGGGATTTGAGAGATTTCCAGAAATCAGTTGGATGATTTATGTTTTATTGAAAGCTGATAGGAGTAGTTTTTAAACTTGGCGAGATATTTGAGGGGATCTGCTAAAGTATCGAGGGATGCCTGAGTGCCCAGCTTTTTGTAGGCTTTCCAGGCACAGTCTCTGGCATGGCATTTACTGATTATATCAGCCGAGATCCAGGGGAGATGCTCTCCTCAGACTCTTTTCTTGCGTAATGGTGCGTGTTTGTCCCAAATTTTGAGGAAATTTGTTTTGAAGGCCTCGAGAGCTATGTTAATGGAGGGTGCCACTGAGATGAAAGACCAATTTATCAGTCTTAGGTCCGACAGGAGGAAGACTAGGTTAAGAGAGCTGTATGACCTGGTGATTAGTGTCTTTGGGGGTGGGGCAGGGGAGCTGTGTATCTTCCTGACCATAAAAATCATATGATGATCGCTTATGGAGTCAGGTAGGAGACCCGCGCTTATTATCCTATGAGGGTGAGAGGTGAGAGCCCAGTCCAGCAAGGTGTGGTTTGGGGTTTTTTGATTTAGCCTGGTGGGAGCAAAAATGAGCTGAGAGAGATTTTGGGCCTTTATTTTGGTTTTTAGGTGGGCTTTATCTTGGCTGAGCCAGTTTATATTGAAATCGCCGGTGACGTGGAGCTCACCCCCAGCCGCTAGAGACTGTAGGTTGCTCAGATGGGAAAGGATGTCCTCGGGGGGAGTGCAGGGGGGGCAGTATGAGCCGGCCACATAGATGGGGTTAGAGCTGGGGAGAGAGATGTTGATGAGTAGTGAGTCAATGTTTCCTGTGGACATGGGGATGTCTACTACAGAGAACTGGCGACTGTTTGCGATGTACATTGCTGTGCCTCCGCCTCTCTTTTTACCTTGGCGGTCACGCCTAATTATTGTATACCCTGGTAGGGATACTTCCAATTCAGTGTGGTGCTGTTTGTCAGGTTTGGATATGACTAAGATGTCTGGGCGCATGGTTAAGGTAGCCGGTTGTAGTAGGGAGAGTTTAGAGAAGGCTGCAGGTGTTTAAGTGGATGATGCAGAGCCTTTTGGGAAAGAGAAAGGGAGTGGGTGTTAGAAACTGGGGATTTGGGCCAGGGTTTGACTCTTGTCCCCTGACAGGAGTAGGAGAGGGTGAGGAGGTGTTTAAACTTGACCCAGGGCAGATTAAGGCAAGATGTGAGTGGTTCGAGAGGCAGAGGTAGTGGGGGGTCGATGGGTGGTAGAGTGTAGGACCAAATGACCTAGAAACGAAGGGAAATGTCGAGGACTAATGGTACTGTAGTGGTCATTTGTCATGGATTCCTTAAATGTGTGTGCATAGGAAGTGTAATAGGGTTGTGGGGTTAGATATGGGGGCATAGGTGATGGCTGCATCGTGCATGAGGGAGTAGCTTGTGGCAAGGGGGAATCACTTGCTAGTTGGAGAAAAATGAATAAGGTAGGTAGCAGCAGCATCCCTGCTTGGGAAAATAATTGGGGGGGCGTAGATTTTGGTGGAGAGCCCTCTGGTGGTCGTAGCTGATAAGCTGCAAGTGGAGAAGTGGGCTGATAGGTTTTCGAGAGTCATGTGACAGTGACTATATAAGGAGAAGCTCACCAAGGGCGGTGGTGGGGGTGGTGGGGAGCCGCAGTGGGGTAGAAACAAGCAGGCACTGCAGGGAGCAGAGCAATCAGGCACCAGAGCTTCCTTCTCAGGCAGAAATTATTTTTGAAAATGGCGCCTTTGGCGTCGGAAGTCCGGTTCCTCATACCTGGGCTTCGGGGGGGGGGGGCCATCCTGGGGAAGTTGTTGGGGAGGGCTGTGCTGTGCTCCTGGCCCTCGAGACGCTAACCCTCATCTGTGGAGAGAGAAAGAATTGCTTTTATAACTGCAGAGCTCTGGGAGGAACACAAGTATGAACACAGCTATGTGGGGCTTCTTGTTGGGCAGGATTAGCTTCTTTTGTCTCCAGTTCAGCGTTTCTTTACTTGGCAATTTAGTAAATTTATTTTATCTCCAGATTCAGGATTTGTACTAA
This sequence comes from Neoceratodus forsteri, assembly GCA_016271365.2. Classification (NCBI taxonomy): domain Eukaryota; kingdom Metazoa; phylum Chordata; order Ceratodontiformes; family Ceratodontidae; genus Neoceratodus; species Neoceratodus forsteri. Next base: position 417,734,642 of record JADMNL010000022.1, on the reverse strand, counting down.
AATGGCACACTGCTGTGAGCGTATGTGCAGGCTTTGTACATCAATTTACAGTGTAGCTTTGCCGAGACTAAGCTTCGCACTTGAAAGGCTGCCGACTAGCAGCTTCACCCCGCCTGGGTTGTTTGCCCTTTCCCCTGAAATTTCCCTTATTAATTGGAGACTGGGGAGGCTAACAGCATGCTCTGAGAAGGTGATTTAGCAATTGAAAACTAGCATACTGTGGGAATTCACTGGAAATTACAGTTCATTCCTAAAGCACAGTACAAGCTTCCGCAGGTGAAAATTGCTAGGGTTACAAAAATTGCTTTTGTGGTTAGCAGTACTAGCTTCTTAAGGTGTCTATCGTAGTATGCATCAAAGCGCCATTTAAAAGCCACGAGGTTAAGGTTAAACAGAGCTAGCTTCTTAAGGTACCATTCAAAAACGCTGTAAGAGTAAGCATGGCAGGACTTTCATTGAGTTAAAAAACTATCAGCACACCTGGGGCAACTCTTTAAGCAAACAAGATTACAACATTAAACAGAAACAAGCAGGCACTGCAGGGAGCAGAGCAGAGCAATCAGGCACCAGAGCTTCCTTCTCAGGCAGAAATTATTTTTGAAAATGGCGCCTTTGGCATCCGAAATCCAGTTCCTCGTACCTGGGCTTCGGGGGGGTGTCCGTCCTCGGGGAGTTATTGGGGAGGGCTGTGCTGTGCTCCTGGCCCTCGAGACCCTAACCCTCATCTGGGCTTCGGGGGGGGTGTCCATCCTCGGGGAGTTGTTGGAGAGGGCTGTGCTGCGCTCCTGGCCCTCGAGACCCTAACCCTCGTCTGGGCTTCGGGGGGGGTGTCCATCCTTGGGGAGTTGTTGGGGAGGGCTGTGCTGCACTCCTGACCCTTGAGACAATATACAGATGAAAAAAAATGCTTAAGGAGTAATGAGTCTGCAGCTTTATTGGACACTGAGTGCGGAGTCCTCTTTTGTTTACACATTATGCTAATACAGTCAGGACTCATGCAGTCTACTGTACCCCTCCTCCACCATGAAGATCTTCAGAGGCAGGACTTGCTCCCCATTTGGACTCACCCTGCAGTACAAGCCAAAGGGTTAGAAGTGGAGGGCTGCAAATGGGATGGCAAGGAGAGATGGTCATACAGGGCAGATGGAGCAGATGGAGAATAGACCTTTAAGAAAAAAGGAAAATAAAAAAGGTATTGTTTATGTTCCTGCACTCTTTCGGGCCCCTTTCATGGGTTATGGTCCAGCTCACTCACCATGTTTTTGCTGCTTACCTCCTCTCCATTTTCAATCACATTGGTTTTGCCTTCCCCCATGCAAGGGTTCAGTCATGCCAGATCAAATCCCCCACCACCTTCTGGGGGCGCAGACCGAAATTCCTAGGGTATGGAGAGGAGCAGACAGTTGGGGTGGGGGTGGGGGTCGGGCTTGAGCACACTTCAGGATCATCCTCCATGAGACAGTGTGGTTTCTGTGTTTTGATTTCCCGCCTCTGGTTTACTGGCATGCAAGGGGCTCCATGCTCTCGCAAGCAGTGTGTGCAGAGTGGAGTCTGGATTATGTCCCCATCCCACTATACTAGTCTGCACTGCCACCTGTGGCCCCTCTTGGCAGCATTTTTGTAGCTGAAGCAGCTACTCCCCTTCCTTTGAAGAAGACAGTATCCTTTGGGATGCACAGTCTTCCTCATCCCAGCTGACCCGCAATGACTTGAGCCCGTTCCCAAATTTGAGTCGCTAGCACTACAAGCAGTAGCCTTACTGCTGCTCTGATTGTCAAAAAAACTACAGATTTCAAAGAAAAAAGTTAGGGGTTTGCTCTGGTGAAAGTTCAAATCAGGATCACGCTGTATAATAGATACCAGTGTGTCCGCAAATTGGCAGGCACCAAATGCGACAACTACAAAATGCAGGAGCACCAAAACCAGAAGAGGTTTCAGTGAATAAGTATGTTTCCAGTTGTTCAAGTCGGGGGTCAAAAGATTTTATTTGGACTCATGGCTTCAAAAGTAGATAAAGATAGATCTAAAGTATTTTAGTTTGTGCTGTGCAGAAATACAGCCAATTCAATGAACCACAACATTTCAACATGGAGCACAGAGAACCAAGTGCCACGGTGCTTCACTCTTCAGGAGCGTTGTCAGGGGGTGCCCCTGACAAAACTGTTCTTGGAGCCCAAATAAAATCTTTTTAACTTGACTTAAAGGACTGGAACCTCCAGTTATTCACTGAAACTAAATCTGGTTTCAAGTGCACACACAGTTTGCAGTTCAGATTCAAACCCAATTTTCCTCATTTGCAGCTCAGTGGTCTTTATCACTACACCATACCACCTCTATCTAGTGACTAAGGTGAACTAGTATACAACATAAACTGCAGTCTTACTGTAAGCACCCTCTGGGAGCTTACTAGTTAAATTTCTGTAGCTAGGCAGAGAGAGAGAGAGACAGAGACAGAGACAGAGAGAGAGACAGAGACAGAGACAGAGAGAGAGAGAGAGAGAGAGAGAGAGAGGTCCACTTGCCACCCCGGCACTCCACCCTCGAAGACCTGTGTATGGAGAAGAACAGCGGTTCAGGAAGTAGATGAAGGGGAACAGTGGAGCATCAGTCAAGTCCTATCAGTGCATTTGGGAGCAGGAACCCATGAAAAGCTGAAGGTTTGATGCCCACCATCTGATCTCTGGCACCATGGTAGGGTAAGCACCGATGGGGGGCGCCATATTTTGAATAATCTCGCCCATGGGCAAGTACACCCTGGGATCCCGTGAGTGTTCTGTGGGCAGGCCAGCTATGGCAGATTGGGCCTGGGCCGCAGTTCAGAGGTGGCAGTCTGGACTGTTGTGGGTGTAGAGGTGGCAGCTTTACCCCTTTTCCCCCTGGCCAGGGGGCTGCTACAGTGGTTGGGGCTCTCAGGGGGTGTAGCCTGTGGAGGCAGGAAAAGGTCCATGTGGGGAGTGGTTGGTTGGGACCCCGTCAGGGTGGAAGACCATCCAGGTGCTCCATGTGGCACAGTCAGCAGTCCCCCTAGGTGAAGGTAGTCCAGAAATTGGAATTGCTGCATAAGCTGGTAGTGTCTCTGGGTCTCTGTAGGTCCAGGAGTGTGCCAGATTCTTTGGGGAGACCTCAGTCTCTCTAGGTCCATAAATTGTTTAGAACTCCTGGGGGAGAACAGATTGGTGCATGGCATTAGTGATTTGGTATCCAGAAGGTCTTCAGTGGTTCAGTTCTTGCTAAAAGAACACCGTTTCGAGTCACTGCATAGTAATGACAAGCCTCCCTGTATTGAAAGACATCCCCCCCCCAGTGTAGACGGGTAAAGCAAGACAGCGTAAGGAATGGATTGGGACATCTTGTGCTGTCATAATTGCTGCATCAGTTTAAGTGGCTGAGATTTAGAGAAACAGAAAAGTAAGCAAATGCCTGGTTGAAGACAGAATAAAGTGAAGGAATAGGAAATGGAGTGCTGCTGAGTTTGAATGCTGCTGAGTTTGAACTATCTCTATGTGTGGCCTGTTTTGGCCCGTGTTTATTGCTGCTGTCAGGAATGTAGCTTTTTCGGCTTTGGGGAATGTCTGCAAGTTGAATCAGCCTGTTGGCAAAAGAGACTGTTGTAGAACAAATGTCATGTGCCTATCTGTAAAGTAACCCTTCTGTGAACTGTTACCCCATGGAGTGGTTTGTTAAGTTTGTGTTGCATATTAAATCAGTTTTGCACTTTAAATTCTGGAGTGGACATTGAGTTTAATCAATTTAAATAGTGCATTTGGTACTTAACAAACATTGCCCCCTGCAGTTGTCCCATCTATGAAGAAATCTGCACCAGCTCCTTGTCTTGCAAAGCCATCTTGCAACCATCAGGAGAACCAGGTAGTGAGCATGTTTCTATTTTCCATGGAATGTGTTTTCTGGCTTGTACATCACCCCTTCCAACCTTTACTGTCTGGATACCCCCAGACAGCGGTAGTGGCTGGCTTACAAATGTGGGGGGTCCTCTGGGATCTGAAAAATAATTGAGGAGCATGTTTTGAGCCTGGACTGTATTTTGTGAAGTGCAGGGGGAATCACAGGGTTTGGAGACGCCATTTTGGACTCATGTAACTTCATGTCTCTGTGCAGTGCCATTTTGCAACATGGACTGATTAGCACACCCTTAATGTATGCTGAACTTTGAGAATCCATTTCTATTGGCTAGAGGTGGCCGAGCTGGGACCAGAGGTAATGTTGCAGGGAGCAGGGAGCACCATTTTTGCTGAGCCCCAAGTGAACTGCACCACAAGTGTGTCAGTGGTGAGGTGGTGGTGAGAAGCTTGTTTATTTTGGACTCTTGCAAAGTTAAGCTAACACTTGAAAAGTGTTACGAACACCACTATGGCTGAAGCTTCAGAGGATGGAAGCTGTATGGTTCTTGTGCCTGCATCATTGCTTTCGTGGCTATGGGACTTAGCTCAAAAAGGGAACTCGAGAAAGGTGTGTAATTTGCCATCATACCAGAGGCATGGTGGAAGCCTTGCCCATGTGCCTGGACTGTGCTAGTGGTGGCGCCCCTATCCCAGCTTGACCTGCTATCGAATACCAGCCTGCTTGGAGCTGGACTACCACCTCTGCTCTTGTGAGTGCTGCCTTTTCTAGTCTAGAAAACTGCAGGGAAGTAGAAGGTTAATGCAGTAGCCCCTGGAGAGAGGGGCACTAGCTGTCTGCCCAGCCCTTCTTCCCCTGCGGTGCCTGACCCTCCCCTTGGCAGAGGGAGAGGCCATGGGGTGGCAGATAGGACTGATCTAGCTGAGTCCCCTGCATTGGGCCCACACACCTCGGCAGCAGGCTCCATGAAGAAGAGATCCAGAGGACCCCTCTCCACTGCTGCAGAGGCTCCAGTTGTCCATCACCCTGATGTGGAAGTAGAAGAAATTGGATCTGAAGGAGACTCCAGTACAGTAGAAGATCAGGCAGACACTGTACCCCCTCCATCTGGCATGCAGTACAAGTCTTATACCTTTGACAACTCCTTGTGGGAATGGGACATTCCTAAGTCATGCCGTTTCTCCAGTCAGAGGTTCCCTGATAACATGCCCTGGCTGTGTCAGGCCTGTATTCAGCACAGGAAGAACATGGATGCTGTCTGTCCCTCTGACCCCTGCTATTTGAAGTACACCTCGGGGAGTTGGTTGTTGCCTGGTGCTGCCCTTAGAAGCAGCATGCATAGCATCCCAGATTGGTCCCAGGTTGAGTGCTGGGTTCGCCATTGGATCAAGAAAGAATACTCTGGAGAAAACTACCTCTATGTGAATGAACACATTTGGGATATGATCACGGAGAAAAGGGAGGATTGTGTGTTCCAAGGCACCCAGGACAAAGTCAAGTTGAAGAGCCGAGGGAGTGCTTTAGATGCAGGAGGATATGAGGAAACATCCATCTAGAAAGGCAGGCAGATGTATCTATCAACTAAGTGGACTGGAGTGACTCTGTTTAAAACCTTTATAGTGTATGGTGGAACGCTGTTCCACATGGAAATCCATGCCTTGAACAGTGTTGTTGTGCTGCACTCGGTGTGTCACGATCTTGTTGAGCTGTACTGAGTACGTCACCAGTGCAGCACAACAAGATTGAACGCATTCGTACATGCGCAATTGAGCGGCCCACGATGACGCGGAAGTGAGCTTGCGGCGGCAGATACAGAAGTAAGCCTTTTTTTTGGCCATAGTCTTGTTCTGGGGATCACAGAGTACTGCTTATGGTTGCCCATACACTATAAAAGATTGTGCATGAGCAACCATATACAAGCAAGGCAGTTGTGAGATCTCGAGGTTTCCGTGGTAACGGACCTCTCAAGCTGCGCTTTTCGAGATCTCTGGTTACCACAGAAACCGCTCAATCACAACTGCCTTGTTGTATATGCTTGCTCATACACAATCCTCTATGTGATGATCCAGGATGTTGAAGGCCAGAGAACAAAATATCATATTATTTGTAAGGATGCCTTTGGGGATGAGTGTACCAAGCTGGACCCTAAGTTGTATTTTGCCTAGAATGTTCCAAAAGAGTACTGTCCTGTCCTGTGGGCAGACAAACAGATACTTAAACTAAGCTGCCCCCCCACCCCGGCTCTGACTTGTGCATCAAAAAGAGCAGGACTGACCAACTGTGGTTCCCCAATGTTGGAGGCTGGGTAAGATCAACCCCTTTTAGTTACTGGCCCAGATATTCAAACGGGCTGCACATGGCGCAACAGTGTTGTGCCATGCACAACCCACTGATGCGCCCCGGCACGATATTCAAAAGGGGAAAGTGCGCAGCACAAATCCCGATATGCTGGAGTGCATCAGTAATGTATGCAGGAGCAAGTAGGGGGGACATGCCCATGCATACTCTGCACAGCCCGATATTCAGCCCAGGATGTGTGGAGCCATGCATGCGCAACCCCTACTTGCGCCAGCACAAAGTTGATCCAAAAAAATAAGGAACAACAGATGGCCACCCACAGGTGAGCTGCTGCATTGCAGGGTGCAACACGGCAGCTGCCACCTGTGGGTGGCCACCTGAGTTCCGGCTGCACCTCCGTTGTGGCAGCCCCCCCATGCCCGATTGCGGGCATCATTAAAAAAAGAGTAATCCAAAATCCCTGTTGGTCTAGTGGACCGCTGCCTGCCCGATTGTGGGCTAAGTAAATAAACTATAACTCCACTATCCCTGGTGGTCCAGTGGACCGCTGCCCACCCGATTGTGGGATAAGTAAATAAAATATAACTCCAATATCCCTGGTGGTCCGGTGGACCGCTGCCCGCCCGATCGTGGGATAAGTAAATAAATGATAAATCCTATTATCCCTGGTGGTCTAGTGGACCTGTCTGCCCACCCGATCGCGGGCTAAGTAAATAAATTATAAATCCTATTATCCCTGGTGGTCCAGTGGACCTGTCTGCCTGATCATGGGCTGAAGTAGAATTTAATGAAACCTATCATCCCTGGTGGTCCAGTGGACCCCCTTCCCCACCTGCCCACTGATCCCCACCACCCTGCTTCCCCCCCCGGTCAGCGGCGGGCAGCAGCACCACCCTCGCCTGCCGTCCCCCGCCGCCGACTGACACCGTGTGATGAGGACTATCGCCTATTGGTCCACAAGCGTGAGCCAATTGGTGCAGCCTTCGTATCACACATTCCAGATATGTGAATGGTACATATCTGGAATGTGTAGTACGGTATGGGCTCAAGGGAATGTCTGCAAGTTAAATTGGTCTGTTGGCAAAAGAGACTGTTCAGAACAAATGTCAGGTGCCTACCTGTAAAGTAACCCTTCTGTGACTTGTTACCCCCACGCTCCATGGAGTGGTTTATCAAGTTCATGCTACATATTAAATCAGTTTTGCACTTTAGGTTCTGGCGTGGACATTGGGTTTAATCAATTTAAATAGTGCATTTGATGCTTGTTTAACAAACATTGCCCCTGTAGTTGTCCCATCTATGAAGAAATCCGTGTCTGCTCCTCATCTTGCGAAGCCATCTTGCAACCATCATAAGAACCAGGTAGTGAGCATATTTCTATTTTCATTGGACTATGCTTTCTAGGTTGTACAGCACACCTCCAAACTTTTACTGTCTAGATACTCTTAGACAGCGGGAGTGGGGAGCTTACATTACATTATGAGAAACTTGGAAAAATAAGGCTATATCTACCTGTACCTGCTATGCTGTATGGTTGTCCTGTCCAATAAAATAATGATTTAATCTTCATACTGGTGTTCTATTCCGCAGAGGTGGTGAGTGCCCGATTCTTGTTGTGCTAATAATGAATTAATCATCATGAGCACCACCGACCCAGTGCAAGACCTCCTTTTGGTTTTTTTGGAATAAAAAGATCATAATCTGGTCCAGTAATATGGGAGTGGTTCACACTCTAAATGAATAGTTAGAAGCAAGAGTCCCCATGGGTGACTCAATGAGAATATTCATTTTAAAATGCATGCTACTGAATCTACATTTTAAGGTAATCTACAGTATGTTTCTGGCATTGAGATTTTTATTTTTTTATTTAAACATTTGGTAACCGAGAAAGGCACACTGAGCCAAGGCCCATTTCCAGGTACAACCCCGGGACAAGGGTACAGGATTTTATATACATGAGGTAGGTATATGGCTATATACATTTATAAAATGGTTAGGGAAAATACTCTCTGCTGGTTTGCTGAAACACACCACATGACTGTGTGTATATAAGAGCATGACTGCATGCCTGAGCTTTCACCCCCCTCCAAAACCATTTTAGCCACTTCATAAGATAGATAACGCACTGTAGGGTGTGCAGTCATGGTCTGACATATGCACGCTTCGGGTGGTTGAAGGCACTCGGTCTGTGGCCTCATGCATCACAATGCACACCAAGGCGTGCGTATATCAGTGTGTGACTGCACACCCTACTGTGGGTTACCTATTACATAGATTACATATCTACAACTGGATACAGAAAAGCCATATAAGTTTGTCTGGAATAGGTAATGTTTCATAGAAGAACATATTTACAATTGGATACATATACTTGCTATAGTAAGATTAGCCAGGAAGGGATGACATTTATACAGGTTGGTACAGTGTAATTATTTACATATAGTACACTGGTAGAAAATACATAGAATCTAAGAGATTACTGCTTCTGGGAAGAGAAGCCATTCATTCTGCATTGATTAACCTTATAAGAGGAGGATTGGGAGGTCAGGAGGTCAGGCTGGGGAGGTAAGAATCAGGAGCAGGTGGGGAGTGGAAGCAAGCAAAGTTGTTGTCTGATAGTTATGCGAGGGTGAGTTTCTTAGGAGAGGAGATATTTGGTTCTATAGGAATGGGAGTCTGTACACGAAGGTGGACTTGCAAGCAGTCAAGGATGGTTTCTGTAGCATGAAAGGGTGTATCTTGATCATGGCATGTAAGGTGATGGGTTCACTGGAGATAGCCTCTCTGTGAGGTAGGGAGGTATCAGGTTAAACCAGAATTTGGATATTAGGGAGATAGAGTGGATGTAGCGGCGGTGGGACAGGGGTGCTATACCGAGATGGAGAAGAGAGAACAATGGTAGGTTCTGAGGGGGGAGTTTGTGGCAAAATGGCAGAAGGCATTTAGGAGTGAGCCTAGCCTGGCTAAGGAAGAGGCAGGGGCTGTGCTATATAATACATCTGTGTAGTCAAAAACAAGTGTGATCATTTTTGTCAGCAATGCGTGTCTCACAGGCAGTGGGAGGGAGTCTTTGTTATGGTATAGTATACCAAGCTTAGGGCAGAGTTTCAAGGTGATGGCTTCTATGTGGGCCAGGAAGTTTAAGTGGAGGTCAAGCCATACTCCCAGATATTTGTGAGATGAGACAGCGCTTAGTGGAGTCCCATTCAGGGAGGTGATGTCAGGGGGAAGGGGTACTCTGAATAGTTTTTGCGCAATCCGGAAGGTCATAAAAACTGTTTTGGAGGTATTGATTTTGAACTGATTTGACTGGAAACCAGGACTGCATGTTATGGAAGTCCAGCTGTAGTAGGGATTAGACATCATTTAGAACTGGCATGGATGCAAAGAGGATGGTATCATCCCTGTACATGTGTATACAGGATCTTGAGCAAACAGTGGGGAGATAATTTATAAATAAGTAGAACAGGATGGGATCAAGTATCAATCCTTGGGGCACGTCTGCGAGACTGGGGAGAGAAGGGGAGGTGAAGTTAACTGTCCTAACTGATCACAGCCTGTTTCCCAGGTAGGATTTGAATCACTGGATTGTGGGGGGGTGAGTTAGTCCAGCTGCTTCAAGTTTATTAAGAAGCATGGGGGTGGGAGACTGAATCAAAGGCCTTGGCAAGATCTACAAAGACTGCAGCAGTTAGGTGGCCTTGGTCTGAGGCAGAGTAGATGTGTCTGGTGGGGAGTGCTGCTTTCTGAAGCCTGACTGGTAAGGAGAAAGGAACTCAGAAGCCATGAAGAACTCAGACAGCCTGGATTGGACTAATGCTTCTTGTGTTTTGGCAAGGGCTGGGACAAGGGAGATCAGCCAGTAGTTTCTCAGTACTGAGGGGTCACCACCCTTATGCAGGGGGATTACACAAGCCATTTTTCAGGCTTGAGGGAGAATTCCCGATGAGAAAGACAGGTTTAGTATGAATGCTAGTGGTGAGGCAATTACTGATGCTGATATGCATAGAAGTTTAGGGTGAATCCCGTCCAGGCTGGATTTAGAGATGTTTAGGGAGTAAAGACTGTTCATGACTTCCTGCATGGAGTTTGCAGTGAGCAGGAAGGTGTTATGACGTGAGTTTTGGGAGCACAGGTGGAGAAGAATTTGTTTAGAGTTTCAGTTTTGCTTACAGGGTCAGTGATTGCTAGGCCATTTTGCCTAAGGGCAGGTGTGTTGGTTTGAGAAGGGGGATCAATGAGGGAGTGGGTCACCTTCAAGAAGGAGGAAGGCTGTATGTTCTGAAGGTGTGACCTAAAGTAGTCAGCTTTAGTTCACCTTATGGCCTTGGTGCATGCATTTCTGAGAGTGTTCAAGGCTTGTCTGGTTTGGGGGGGTCTGTAAAAATGTAAAATGAGACCAGGCCTTGTCTCTGATCTTGCATAGGGCAATAAGTGGGGCAGAGACCCATGGGTGGTGATGTTTCTTGACTCTAGCTTAGACTAGAGGGACATAAGAGTTCCAGACCTGTGTAAAAATATGCAGGAACCAGGCCAAAACTTTATCTACATCTGCTGCTGAACAGATTAAGTTCCAGTCTGCATGCTCCAGGTCATAAAGGAGAGTGTTGGTGTCCAGTGAGTTCAGAGGTAGGATTTTTATGTATTTAGGGGCTGATTTGAGTAGATGGGTTTTTATAGTACAGTAAGTGATACAGTGGCCATTACCCCCACTGTGACTATCCTATGAGGATGGGAGGATAGGATCCAATCAATTAGGGAATGGTTTGTGGAATGGGGATTGTAGTGGGTGGGCTCTGTGATTAACTGGGTGAGTTTTAGAGCCTCGATTTTGGAGATGGCATTTTTGGAGTAGGGGAGAGCCAGTCCAGATTGTAGTCACCTAGTAATAGTAACTCATCATTTGCTGCAAGGGGTGGTAAGGTTGATATGCATGAGATGAGTGAGTCTTGGGCTAGCTGAGAGGAGGCAAAAATCACTGCAATGAAGATTGGGAGAGTAGAGGGGAGGGTGATGTGGGTGAGGATCAGTTTATGGGAGCCGGGGCAGGATTTTTTCTTGATGATTGAGCAGGATAGTGCTTGCCTTGCATAAACTGCTAAGCCTCCACCCCTCTTGTAGCGGGCCTGCTGACAGAGTGCATAGTCTGGAATCATCATGGAATAGTCAGGGGGTTTTGCAGATAGCCAGGTTTCTGTGAGACAGAGAATGTTTGGGGAGTGTTCAGGTAGCCAGCAGTTAAGGAGGTCCATTTTTGGTAAGAGGCTCCTGATGTTCATATGCACAATTTATTTACTTATTTTGTTTCTGTTAGCGGGGAGGGGCTATAGCCACAAGAGCGACTATATTCAGGCACGACCCAGGAGGTCACAAACAATGAAACAGTTTATGTCATACAGATCAGGGAATACATGTGACAAGCAGCATCAGGGAAGCACACATTACAGGTAACAAGAGAAAACATGTACACAAAAATCAAGTGACAATAATAAAATGAGAAACAAGATATACATAGAGTCAATAACGAGCACAATCATTTCAAATACATATAGGCATAATAAGCACACTCATATGGCGGTAGAGGAGTTTCCACATTACAGTCTAACAATAAGTGCCATAGTAGATAATAGCTTCAGATTTAGAGAGAGCACAGCAAGAGGGGTAGTGAGTGACCTAAGTGGGGTTAAAGCAAGTACACTGGATACGTTTGATGAGACAGATACAATGCAATCTTTTGAAAGCAGCATGAGTGGATGCAGCGTGTACAACTGGTAAGGAGTTCCAGTATTTTGGGGCCAAGCTTGAGAAGGCTAGGGTTTCTTTCTGTATTCTACACCTAGGAGTACAAAGAAGTGAAAGCTCATTAGAACGAAGGCCATAGGAGGAGGACTGTGGCACCATCATAGAGGCCAGACAGGAGGGTAAGTTGGATCTAATAATATTGTTGAGCAGAGACCTAAAGGCAATGTGTCTATGAGCTGATGGGGAGGGCCAGTTTAGGCCAGCGTATAGTAAACAGTGATGCTTTAGTCGAGGAAAGGCCAAGGTATAATGGCAGATGTTATTGTATATGATGTCCCATTTTCCCAGGGTGCTTTTCGAAGCATTTATATACCTGTAAGTAACTGCACCTTATGCAAGAGATGGAAGGGGGATGCCCCTAGCTATAGCCAGCCTGGCTGAGGGAGTAAGCATTTGACTGGTCCTGTATGCGACGCCAAGTTTCATGTTTACTGTCTTGCACGTGACCACAATGTGCTCATCAAAGCTGAGAGCTTTGTCAAGCAGGACACCAAGATACCTAAAAGAGGTTACTATCATGAGGGGTGAGCCATCAGCACAGGAAACATCATATAGGCTATGGTTTAAGTTGAGTTTGGCTATGGATCCAAAGAGCATGCCCTGTGTTTTGTTGATGTTAAGGACAAGCCTTTGTTTATGGATGGAGATAAATGCAATGTTTAGGCTTTTGTGGGAGTTCATTTACTGGAATCCCACTGGGGAACCTGGGTTGGGTTCAACGTCCCCTGCAAGGAGGAGGATGAGTAGGAACAAGAAGAATGTGGCTGGGAGTTTGCACCCCCTTGTGCTAATGGCAGATATGGGTGTGGCACAGGAGCACCATAAGAATACAATGCTTGTCTCCAACTGTGGGGGTAAGGCACTGGAGGAAATCAAGTGGAAGGTGGGTAAGTGGGAGGGGTGGGGTGAGCGGAGGTCAGGGCTAAGTTGGAGAGTTGGGGAGAGAGGGGCTTTAGAAATGGGGGCACAGGGTACATGCAGTTTGTGCGCAGGAGTAGAGGTGAGGTTGGAAGGAGGTAGGAGGCGTACATGAACAGTACAAGGGAGATAATCATGTTCATGTTGGGATTGTGAGTCAGGAACAAAGCAGGAGTCCTCAGGCTGGGAGAGATTAGACTGTCCATGGGAGGGCTCCACAGTATACCAGTTGATTTAAATTATTAGTATAGAAAGTAGGTTCAAAGAAGGTATATGGTGAAGAGTGTAGCTAGGTTCTGCAAAATTGAATGTGCTGTGTAGCGTTGTATTGATGATGCTCTGTCTTGTTCACAGTGGTAGAAATTCAGGGAGTTGGCAACAATGGTGAACCAGTATCCATAACCAGTCCCACCCTTTCTGTAGAAGGGGTGACAGTGACACAGTGGCAGTGACACATGGGGAGTGCATTGGTAACACCATAGCTCCCTAGACAGGAGTAGCCAACCACTGTAGCATGGAACATTACCTTGCTGTTAGAGCAGACATGGGGTGGCCAAACAGCGGGCCCATCCCTCCAGGCCAAATATGCAACTATCTCACAGATGCTAAGCAGCTTAACTTCAGGGGTTACAGGCAGCTCCTAGCAGGTCTGTTGTGGTTTTCTCAGGTATTGGGTTTCACAGACAACACTCACTCTTTCAAGGTCTGGAAGTTCCTGGAACAGTGGAGTAAGGGACAACCCAAATGGCCAGATCCCAGGCATGTAATCAGGCCAGCCATTCTGGAGCAATTATAGAAAGCCCTCCCAGTGGACTGTTGATCTGCTTATGAGGCCTCAGTCTTCAGAGTACTCTTTACCTTGACTTTCTGTGGGGCATTTTGGATGCCAGAACTGGTGCAAATGACACAGACTGGCAACACAGTGATCCTGGTGGAGGCAGACATTGTGGTGACCTAAGAAGGGGTCTTCATGAGACTGCGGAGGAGCAAGACAGATCAAGCAGGTGTTGGCTGCTTGTGTACAGTGAAATTCCCATCAGGGACATCATGGGATTCAGCATCTGTGGTGTTTGATTATGTAAAACTCTGCCCAGACCTGGATGGAGCCTTCCTGTGGTATGCAGATGGCAAGCCAGTAATGGCATATAACTTCAGACATGTGCTGAGCTTTATAAAGCTATCAAAATTTATTAAGCTGTTTAAACCAGGCATAATTTATATTGCTTTTTTGTAATAATGTAACTGCAGTATTTGTATCACTGGTATCTGTCCCTTTTTTCTTTAAAGAAGAAATATTTAAAAAGACATGTGTTGAGCTTGGCAGTGTGCCAGGTAGGTTTGATAGCTAAAGAGTACAACTACCCATTGTTTCAGAATTGGGGTGGCAACCATTGCCGGGATCCAGGGGCTCCAAGATAGAGATCCGAACCATGGGATGGTGAAGGTCCCAAGCATTTACACAATACTTCCGTCCGCACTTGCTTTAACTTTGTTTTGCTGTTTTCCAGGTTCCCTTAATGGTTGTAAAGAAGTGTGGCTCAGTGGGCACTCCTTCATCCATTGGGTAGCAGAGCCTGTGGGACGTCAGCTTGGGGGGGAAGAATCTATCAACCCCAAGGTGCAAGGTGCAGATTCACTGGATGTGCAAGAGAGGCATGCTCTGCGAGTGGCAGAAGCCCATCAAGGACACTCACAAGACATTCTGTTGATCCAGCTAGGTGGGAATGACCTGGGACTCCAGAAATCCATGGACCTGCTCTTGAGGAGAAAGGAGGATTTGTGATCTGTTCAAGTCTGGTGGCCCAACACCAGGCTCATTTCATCCCACATCATCCAGCAGCTACACTCGCAGCACATGAATGACTCTAAAGTCGTGGACAAAGCATGCACATGCATTAATTGGGAGGTGTGGCCATTTATAGAATCCATTGGGAAACTGATCAGGCACCACAGCAATGACACCTCCTGCTAGGGAGTTTATGCCAGAGACAGTTTGCATCTGATGGACATTGGCTGGGACTTGTTAGACTCTTTTTATCAGATCTTGGAGCACAATCTAAAATGAGTCAAATGGCATCTGCCTTGTGGTAACCTGGTAGTCACTCAGATCGATGGTATGGGGGAAAAGGGAAGTGAATCGAATTCTTCCAAAGGTCTCATCCCTCCTGGTTGGCATGGGGTCTGTGGGATTGCAAAACCTGGACCTTGTTTGGGGGAGGTCACAGTCCAACTTCATTAGAATTGCTGGGAAGGGGGGAGCAGCAACACCAGACAGGGGGTGGTCATTTGCTTCCCTGACCACATTGCCTCTCTACTCCTGGGGCTTGTGTACCAACTCAGGAGGTACCTCATTTCCTCTGCCCATGCAACAGGGAGCACATTCTTGGAATGGGGGCAGGTTAGAGTTAGTGTTTGAAATCTCCCAGCTATACATGCCACTCCCACTGCATAATAATTCACTAATAAACATATGGCTGTGGCCATTTCTCCAAGACGTGTGTGTGTGTGTGTGTGTGTGTGTGTGTGTGCGGCGCGCGCGCATGTGTGCGTTCTTCAAGGTGACAGTATGAGGACTACTAAGACAATACTAAGTCTGCCAAAGCACTGCGGCAGAATCACCTTGTCAGTATCCCCTCACCTGCAGCCTGAAGGTAGGCAAATAGGGATCCTCACTCAAGGGGTGGGGGCTTAGCTCTGGTACCACCCGCAAGGGAGGAACCACTGGGGCCACCCACAAGGCGTAGGCCACCTGGAGCAGGCAGATAGCAAGTGGTTAAAAACAGCTGGTAGCCAACAGTTCCCCGTCATTTCGGCTTACCTGCTCCAGATAGCCCACCTACCCACTCTCATAAAAGCAGGGTAAGGGCTGGCTAAGGTAGAGCAGGGAACCCTTTGACCCAGTATGGGTGACTACAGTAGGGACCAGGAAGTGTGTTTTTCTGGTTTACCCTCTGAGAGTTTTTTTCTAGGGTTTTCTCCTACTCCAAAGGGGTTCTCAAGCTAGGCCAGCATAGGCACTGTCGCAGTCATGTAAAATGGTGGCTTGTGAGTCTCTGATATCAATGGTACAAGGGGAAAAAGGAGATTGAGTCAAATTCTTCCAAGAGGCACATCTCCTCTGGTTGGCATGGGATCTGTGGGACTATATGACCGGGGGGAGGAGTTGCGGCCCAACCTTATTAGGCTTGCCGGGGGGGGCAGTCAGACTAGATGTGGGTAGCCATTCGCTTCCTAGGCCACATGGTCTCCCTACTCCTGGGGCTTCGGTACCAACTCAGGAGGTACACCATTTCTTCCGGCTCAAACAAGGGGGAACCCCTTCACAAGATGGGGAAGTGTCAAAGTTAGGATCTGAGATCTCCCAGCTGTGCATGCCACTCCAACTGTGTAATAATCCACTAATAAACATACGGTTGTGGCCATTTCTCCAAGACATCTGTGTGTGTGTGTGTGTTCTTTATGGTGAAGGTACAGGAAATACTAAGGCGAAGACTGTGCTTGACTAATAAAATAAATCACTACATATTCTTTGGACCATCTGCAATTTGATCTCTAAAGAGTGCAATCCAAGGTGAGCTCAACCACACATTAATTTTAAATCTCTGGAATAAAATACTCTTGAACTGATTCTTGGATTGCTTTCTGAGTTTGCATGATACTCTGCACTTTTCCTGTTCCCCCAAACAAACAGCATAATTATATGATAGGAAATGCTGCATTACCAGATAAGCCAACATTTCCTATGGTAACTCTCGGAACAGCACTCCCATCAGTAATAAATTGTCCCCATCAGAAATCCTAAGAACATATGTAAGACACCCCCACCAGCTGGGAGCTTACATCCACTTCCAGATTGGTAGATGCTGACTTCACTGCACACTTCCACTCAGCCCCACAGACAGCAGCAGAGGGGGAGCCAGGAAGCAAAAGAGACATGATACCTTCACAATTACTCAGACTGTAGCTCAGCAACTATGACACAGTTACATTAGGAAGGGACCAGAGGTAGGTGCCAGCTTTTTTTTTCAGAGCCACAAAGAGCACTTGTGTCTGTAGCCACTTCCCCCTGGGACAGATGAGTAGTCTAATGGATGCCATCATCTTACTGCCAGCTGACATTCTTTACAGGAGGTGGGGTCAGAGAAGCAAGAAGAATTCCTGCAAATACAGTGAACTTATCATGGAGGCAGAATAATCTTAACACCCACCCCAGCCAGCTGAACATTCATTCAGAATGGTTATAGGAGTCCACAAGCAGATGTAATGTGCAACATGGCATCAGATCAGCTAGGAAGAGTGTGGAGCTCTATATCTCAGCTCCAGGGTCTGCAAGTCCTGCAGCCCAGAAGACAGACCTGTGTTTAGGAGAAGAGTATAGTAGGGGCCCAACATATGAAACTATAATAGTTGCAGAGCCAGTGCTCTGTAGAGGGCATGTTAACAAGCCCTGTGTGTTTTGATCAGGCAGCCTGGACTTCTTAAAAGGGCCTGCCTGGCTGCTGTGGAAAAAGTGGGCTACAGTTCCCTTAGCCAGAGTGAAAAAGAGAAACGTCTGCTTTAATGGGGTGAAGAGAAGAGAGTCCCATCCCCACCAGTGTGTAAAGAGGATCATCAGTAGATAGAAACCATAGTGGTCACAAGAACCCTGCAGGTACATCCAGACAGCACTTATAAGGATCTACGAACAGTGTTCGACAAATATTTTGTCTGACGACCAGACAGTGAAACCGTCATGTTGACCGCATTTGTGGTTGGCAGACAGTTTCCAAGTTGGAACCTTGTTTTCTTCAGGGGGCTTTGCCCCCAAACCCCCCATGTGGGGGACTGTGCCCTCCACACATCCCACTTTAGATTATCAACTCCGAGTCAGGGCTGATTTGGGGAGGTGGTGCAAATCCCCCAAATACAGTGCCTGGGTCCAGCGACCGTCTGTACAGTAACCTGGTGCTGTAGTCACTGTACTGATGGTTACTGTAAATGTGTCGCTGTTGGTGGTGCATACACACTTATGCTACCCAGATTTACAGAGCTACAGGATCAGAATGGGGGGGGCAGCAGCCTTGTGTTCCTATGGAAGTGCCTTGTAACGGTAACCCTTAGGTGGCGCTACTCCAAGGGCTACTACCCCTGCCTGTCTTCCTATCAATAGGTTGAGGGGTCTGGGTTCAAAACTGACAAGTACCCGGGGTTCCCCTACCCTCGGTAAACACAATAGTTTGGTGCCTCCACCCAGAGTACAGTTTGCATGGGTATCTATCTAGACTGGTATATCCCTCTGGGAAGCTATAACCCCCCACAATCCCAAATAGTGTCCAATTACCTGGGAGTTGACAATGATCATAAATAGTATTCAAAAGATAGTTTGTAAAAAACATTAATAATATGCTCACAATTGTCCTACTTACCAGCAGGGTCTGTAGTCCTGGTG
The DNA here is from genome assembly GCA_016271365.2 of Neoceratodus forsteri. Classification (NCBI taxonomy): domain Eukaryota; kingdom Metazoa; phylum Chordata; order Ceratodontiformes; family Ceratodontidae; genus Neoceratodus; species Neoceratodus forsteri. The sequence continues at coordinate 417,716,338 of JADMNL010000022.1, read as the reverse complement.
TGTGCCCTGCAACCCCCTGTAAAAACAGTTTGGCAATATAGTATGCATGTTCAACACATGCAATACAGAGCCTATCACATTAAGCCAAATAACAATATGCTCACAAGCTGGGTTCAAAGTAACACAGTGAATCAGATTTATTAAAGGGTCATGAACAGGGAGGGGGAGCAAATCTGAGCAAATGATTACTGTTCTAGTAAATCCAGTGAATAAACACAATTACTTCAGTCCCTTTGAAAGATAGTCCCTTAGCTAATGGGTACCCAAGTTCTATGCTGGCTGGCCAGAATTGTTGTCCGGGGTTGTAGCTGTTGTTGGGGCCCTTGAGGAAAAGAAGCATTTAAGATTAATAGTGCAAAACATATTAAATTATTTGTGTCCGTGGCCGGCTGGCTAGTCTATTAAAACCCTTAAAACTAAACTGAAAGCAATTACATGGTACCTAAAGATGACTGAAATATTTGTTGCAGGGAGCTACTCTGAATTTATTCACTGTACCAGATGATTGCAGATGACCTAGTGAAATGAAGACCTGTTGCTGGAATTCGATGCACATGGGGAAGCTGGGCCGTCAAGACTCACCTCCACTTCATGGCCTTTCCCTGAAGGTGTCTACAACCTGCGATGACTCATTGCACAGGGGCTGGATCCCTGAAGTTGGTCTCTTGCTGGTAAAAGTGTAGCTGGCACGAAAACAGATGGCATGGGCCAGGGTGGACTTGGGCCCAAGTTCAACAAAGTGTCTCTTGCAAAGTTCAGTTTATTTGCTGGTGACCCCTCCAGCTGGTAGACAGTTCAGTCACTGGTAAAGGTGGGCTCCTCTCTGGCAATCAGGATTCCCTGGACAGTAAGCCTTGACCCACAATAAGCATTCAGAACATTTAATTTTAGAAACATAAAACTCTCCGATTCTTCTTTCAGCTCCTGGCCGGTCACAATGTCAGTTGCTTTGCTGAGTAAACCTCTTAATCTGCTGCATTCGATCCCCTCTTTAGGACCACAGGATGCACACCAGAGGAAACTAGGCCTCTCAGTTTAAAAGCTTGAGCTACACTTTTCACTGTTTTAACATATACCTCAGGCTTGTCTGTTTTTCTGCTGTCAGGTAGTCCAATGCTGAAAATAGTAACAGGGAGGCAAGTCAGGCCTTGCCCATTCTCTTCAACTCTTTTCCCCAGAGCTGCTTCTCAATGGCTCAAGCTGCTTAGATCTCTCCATTCTACAAGCAACTGTGCTCTTTTTTCTAATAGTTCTTGAACTAGTCCAGTTTCTCTGGGTTCCGGTTGGCTAGGGAAACTGTCAAATATAGTTATGATGCTCCCATTTGTCAGTTTAGGTGCCAACCTGAAAAACTACAAGAACTACAGCTTGTTCCCATGAGGCATCTGAGCTAAGGACCCCTCAAGGTCCCCTGTGTCCTAATTGGTCCAAACAGGAAGTCCCAGCCCAAAACAGGTGGCTTCCATTGGAAAATGCATGCTGCAATAAAGGCAGGTTAAACAACAATCTATATCTTAAAGACAACTATGAGTTACAAGTAAATAACTGCAGTACAATGTAGAGCTCCCTTTGCTCTATTAGCGACAGCAGAGTAGGGCAAATTGGGGTGATGCCTGGCTGGTCATGAGCTTTGAAACACTTGGACCCAGCCCAGGCCATTTATAGTATTTACATTGACTGAGACACATCATGGCACTCTCACACAGATCAACAGGAGGACACCAACCATTATGGATTTACCATCTCTGCAGGATGTCTGCCTGGCAGTGGGCATTACGGGAGCCCAGGGGTTACTTAAGGTAAGCCCCTGATTTGGCAGGGAGGTACATAATAAGTAAAGATCTGGGCAACTTCTGCAACAGTTGAAGAGTAGTTAGCCTAGTCAGAGCTAGCTATGTGGAAAATCCTGGGTCAGGAATGCACAACTCACATACCACCCAGGTGAATACCTAAAGTTTCTAACAGAGGGACACCTTGTACTGGGTTTGCCTTAAACTGAATTACAACTTTTTAATTTAGTAGATAGCAAATTAAACCTGCTGCATTAAGCAGCACTAATTATTTATGTGGCTCGTTAGCAGAGTTTAAGCGAGAAGTATGGTGGGCAGGAAGTCGTATGGTGGACGGGAATACCGTGGGGGGTGGTAATCCCATCAGTGCCTGGTTTATGGGATAGTCCATCCACATCATCCTGGGAATTATAGGATGACGGCTGAGAGCATGTGTCAGCCGAGCTGCCCTGATGGCCTATGAGTGAGAGCAAGTAGTTGACAGTGTACATCAGCCAAGCCGGGTTTGAATCCTGTTGCCTCCAATTACATTTTTTTTAATTTTGCTAGTACTGGAGTTAGTTATATAAATTTGGGGGGGGGAGGTTGTCGAAGCTCTCCTCCCACATAGGGACTGTGGGGGACAAAGCCCTTCACAAAAAACAGTCATCCAGTGTTAGGATTTTGATTTTGTGCTTGGCACTGACAGTATTACCGTCCGACATGGTATTCCCATTTGCCATACTACTTCCTGTCTGCTCAAGAACTGCAATCCATCTGTAGAGTTGTGAAAAAATTACCATTAGTAAATTATCTATTACAAATACTTAGAAAGGAGACAAACGGAGATGAGGCTGAAGGCGGAAGAATTTAATGATTTTAACAATAATCACAGTGAGAGATTACAAGTGATACATCCTTCATTTTTCATTCTTCAAACTAACAGTGTATAGTGGCTTGCTTATATAGTGGAAGACAGTACTATGGTTGTCTATGATTGGTCCAAGAAAAATATAAACTTTAACTTTAAAAGGCAATTCTCTTTTTAGTTCTTGCATGAGCTAATGTATGAGCTAGCTCTTGTCAGCACAAATGTATTGATAGTGTAAATTATACTACTATATAAGGATAGTAATAATGGTCATTACCAGTTACTAAGGTTTAGGAGGAAGAAATAGGTTTGCACTTAGGAATGTGCACACAGGCACTCTGCCGTCCTAATAATAAACACTAAAAATAGTCTGAAGGGATAATTTGAACTCTCTCCCTGTATTTCTGTTTGTGCAGACACTTAAGACACCTGTTTTCTATTACTCACATGATTAGTACAAATATCAAAATACACTTTAATATTACAAGTTGTTGCTCAGTTTTAACTTGTAACTTTGCAAGTTTTAATATGATTTAGCTTCATAGTTCATTATTTGTTACACAAACACCTTATGTTTTAGACCAAAATGAGGTTTAGGCTGGAATATTGGGACACATTTCTTTATCCCCTGTTACAAGCCCCCTTTTGGCCCAATAATTGCCTAATTATTATTTATGCAACAATGCAACTCCTTGGAGCATGTACATCTCACTATGTACTTTACATTATTCACAATCACTTGATCAATAAGTGTTGATTAAATCCACTCTCTGGCCCTTTTGTCACATTTAGGCATTCAGTTGGTGTTACAGTTAAGTATATGGCATTTGAGACTACAAAACATAATGAGTTGCTTAAACTAGCATAGTTACAAACACTATTATCACCCCAAAAACAGTAGGACAGAGTTAACACATAAACATTATTGTCCTTTGGTGTGGCTCTGTTTCTAACAAGAAACACATTTATCTATTTTTAGTCCATGTAGCTTTGCTGTGATCCAGTCTTGAGCTTTGAGGTATAGCTGCTAGACCAGCTGTTAAGTATGTCCACACACCAATTTAGAAAAGTTAGTGTTCATATTGCTGGCTGTTGGATAGCAGACACACTGCACTGGCCAGGGGTGCATTAGAGTGTGCATTGAGTAGCCACACACACACACTGGCATGGCATTTGTGTTGTGGTAGTTGATTACACCCTGGCACACAGATTAACAGTCCATAAACAATCCATAGTAAAGCAATAGGTTCGCATAAAGTATCAGCCATGTTTGGAATAAACAGCAGTGAAGAAAATGGATGTCTTGCTTGAAGGTCAATTGAAGAAGAATCTTTTTGCTGAAGTTAGGGGATTGCCCCTACCCCAGACTTTACTTCATAGTAAGTAGAAACAATAAGCTTGATTGTAGAGTTTAAACTGACTAGACCTTTTTAGTTGATTTAAAGTTGTACAAATAGATGTAATTTTGCTAAAACGTTACACTTGCAGAGGTAATAATGACTTGATTTATGCAATAGAACTTATGTGGAACCAATTAGGAAACATAAGCATTTTTGCAATAGAACAATTTTAGTATTGAGCATAATGTATAAAAAGAATGAATATGTGGAAGTACATACATAACTCCCACTCCAGCTTAACTAATTCTTGAAGCATATGTTTTTGAAGAAGAATCAAATACACATTTTTTGGTATTTACCCCTATGGGGAGATAGCAATGTACCTTGCAACCTTTGTGGACATTACACTGGAAGGAAGGAAGGGTAGCTTACTCCTTCCCCCCGAGTTTCTACTGGCAGAAGAAAAAGCTCAATTACTGTAAAACAAGATTATTTCCATAGGATAAAAGAAGCCAAGCGTCCCTGGGTTTTCTTATCCTAAGCATGACAAAATGTCAGCTGAGTTTATAAAAGAAGTTTTGCTTACAGTTAAATGTTGATTGACTGTGTTTGCTGCAACACAAGAAGGTCAAAAGGTCACATAGTGTGCATGCAAGGGTCGCTCAAACCCAGTTATTTTTGTAGGATCCTTGAACACTACTGATATTAAAAAATATCTTAATATTACATTGCACAGGAAATAAAAACAACGTTTAAACATTTTTTATCCAAGGACACTTGAATACCATATTTAAAAATATGCCAACATTATTCTTAATAAGAATCTTTTGTCCTTCAGAAATGCTAGTGTTACTGATAACACTATTAATCATGCCAAACTGTGGTTTGTTTGGTCATGGTAGCAATTACAGAAGAACAAGTGGCTAGCATTTGCTCTAGTCCACCCCACAGCATACTGAGAGTATTTAGAATCAAACTCTTTAACATTAGAAGAGGCAAGGTCTTTGGGCATTAAGTTAGTATGACTTGCTAATACCTGACTTTTTTTTTTTACTTTTACATTTTAACTGCTCCTATATAGGAGTTAGCACGCTGTAAAGTGCCTGTTTTTAGATTTTAAGACATTTACATCTTACAAAAGCGCTACAGAAGCTGTGCTATAGTTTATATTGCAATCAATAAAAGAGAATTATCCCTATCTAAAAAAACAAAGGTCTCCCTGTACCTTTACAAACTATAACTTTAGTTATGTCTTTTTTCTCTTGCAGGGATTTTGGCTCTTGACTTATTTTGCATTTCCAAACTATCTATCTCTGACTGTAGCTGGATTATTACGTCTTACTGCTCATGCAGCTTTTCTTTTTTTTAAAGTCTCATGTGTTAACGAATTACCACCTAGCTATATTATCACAGACTTTGTACAGTATTTGCTAGTTTCTCTTTCTTTATTTTTTATAAAAATACTGCTGTGCTTGTTGATCATGGTTTGTATGCCCCCCCTTTAGGCGTTTCCCCTAGAAACAACCTATCATTGTTTCCATACTCATTTTCCTTATCTTTTTCTTGCCTGCCTAGCCTTTACAGCCGGGTGCACCCGTGCACTGGTGCCCTGGTCTGTCTAGCTATGTCTTACAGCTCCCCTGTGAGGTCCGGCTTGCAAGTCCCAGCACCTTCACTTACCTTCTCTGCCCCATGAGTTCCTACAGAGTTAAGCACTACTTTTATTTTAAAAAATTTGAAAAGCATACAAAGCATACATCACCTGATTAGCTAATGGCTAAACTGTCTGTGTGCACCATTTTCTCTCGCTTTAAGCCATTAGCACCATGTCTCCGAGCATCGTCACCTTCTTATTAAGGCTTGCAGACTAACCAACCAGTAGTTAGGCAGCCTCCTCAGCATGCAGCACCAGCGATCCGAGTCATGGCACCAATTGTAGCGTTGTGAAAAAATTACCATTAGTAAATTATCTATTACAAATACTTAGAAAGGAGATGAACGGAGATGAGGCTGAAGGCGGAAGAATTTAATGATTATAACAATAATCACAGCGAGAGGTTACAAGTGGTACATCCTTCATTCTTCATTCTTCAAACTAACAGTGTATAGTGGCTTGCTTATATAATGGAAGGCAGTACTATGGTTGTCTATGATTGGTCCAAGACAAATATAAACTTTAACTTTAAAAGGCAATTCTCTTTTTAGTTCTTGCATGAGCTAATGTATGAGCTAGCTCTTGTCAGCACAAATGTATTGATAGTGTAAATTATACTACTATATAAGGATAGTAATAATGGTCATTACCAGTTACTAAGGTTTAGGAGGAAGAAATAGGTTTGCACTTAGGAATGTGCACACAGGCACTCTGGCCTGTCCTAATAATAAGCACTAAAAATAGTCTGAAGGGATAATTTGAACTCTCTCCCTGTATTTCTGTTTGTGCAGACACTTAAGACACCTGTTTTCTATTACTCACATGATTAGTACAAATATCAAAATACACTTTAATATTACAAGTTGTTGCTCAGTTTTAACTTGTAACTTTGCAAGTTTTAATATGATTTTGCTTCATAGTTCATTATTTGTTACACAAACACCTTGGCCCAGATATTCAAAAGGGTTGCGCCATGCGCAACAGGGTTGCGCGTGCTCAACTCCAAAAATGCGCCATTCTGCGATATTGAGAAGGCGCCAGTTGTGCCATCAAACGCCGAGCCACAATGCGCATGGAAATGAAGGCATGCGCAACCAAGGGGGTGGGTCCATGCATAAAGTGCATAATGCGATATTTGAACACTTGCGCCAATGCGCAAGAGTGGCTCAGCCGGAAGTTGCGCAGTACGATTTGAGCCAAAATAAACGGCTCAAGGGAGCGGCGCAAGAACTCGAGCAGGCCGCAAACCGGGGGAGAGAGACAGAGAGAGAGCGAGAGAGAGAGAGAGACAGAGACAGAGACAGGAGCAGGAAGGACAGAGAGGGACAGTGGGTCCTAGAGGACAGAGAGGCCAGTGGGGGTGCCCGGTGCAGTGGAAGCAGCAGTGGGGGCAGTGGGGGTAACACAGGAACAGCAGCTGGGGGGGCAGAAGCCAGGGAAATGGACAGTGTCAGCTTCCACATGGAAGCTGTAATGAGGGTGAGACAGCATGCTGCAGGGGCGTGGCAGTGGAGGGCCCATCGGTGTGCCCCGACAGGCGGTATCGTGCCGCATCAGCTACGAGCTGTACAGTGATGTTGAGATCGTGGCCGGTACTGCCTGAACAGGGCAATACTGAGGCGGCTCAGTGAGCTGTGCAGTGATGTGATGCAGGCACCCTCACGGCCAGTCACGCTCTGTCCGTGGAGACCAGGTGACAGCCTGCATGTGCCTGCTTGCCACGGGCACCTTCCAGAGGCTGACAGGGGACACCACAGGCATCACGCATGATCAGCCACGTCCGCATCCTCACCCAATTCCTCAGCGCACTGCTGCCTCATGCTGCGGAGTACATCCATTTCCCCAGCACCATGGCAGAGCGTACAGCAAACATGCAGGAGTTCGCGGGGTAGCACAAATGCCTGGCGTGCTAGGTGCCATAGACTGCACCCATGTGGCCATTCGCCGCCACCTGGCCCCGACGGGCAAGCATATCGAGACCGAAAGGGCTACTCGAGTGTCAACTGCCAGGTGGTGTGTGATGCCACTGGGCACATCATCAATGTCTGTGCCACACACCCTGGCGGAGCACATGATGCCTTCATATGGCACCAATCTGCACTGTGCCATCGATTTGAGAGTAGGAACATCCCCACGGGTCATCTAGTGGGTAGTACATGTGGAATGCAAACTCTGTTCACGAGGTGGGAATGACACAGGTGCCATGGTAGTAGCACACAAGGATATGAGCAATATGGACCTGACCGCACACTGATCCACTATCTCCACACAGGTAACTGTGGATACCCCTCCGTCCTGGCTGCTCACCATACCGGCACCCACGACCCCAGCGCAGCACGGTTTCAATGAGGCACACGCCGCCAACACGGAACATCATAGAGCGGGTGTTCGGGATACTCAAGGCACGCTTCCGATGCCTGGACACCTCGCGCGAGCCCTACAGTACACCCCCAAAAGGCCTGTGGGATATTCCTGGCCTGTTGCATCCTGCACAACATGGCCAAAGACCATGGGATAACCCGCACAGGTCCAAGAGGGGACAGCGATGGGGACACCAGTGGCGCCCGGTGATATGGTGATGAGCCGCCCCTAGGACGGAGGGACCCCGACTGACCTGCAGGCCCAGCTGCACGGGACACCATTGCAGAAGAGCACTATGCACAACACAGGTAAGTCAAGGGGACATGTGCAGGCAACACTGTTCATGCGCAAACCACAGGCACACAGGGGAACACACCTGCATGAAGGTCAGGAGTTGAAGGGTCTCGCATACCAACACATTAGCAGAGGGATGAGCACTCAAACAAACACACACACACACACCAGGCAGCATACAGGGCAGCAGCACAGCAATGCGGAAATTACACGCTATCACACAGCACCACCAACCACCCTCACCACCTGGACTGTCCCACGTCGTGTGTCAGGACCTGGGCAACCTTGCACCTTGGTGTACAGTGCAATTCAGGCATCATCATCCACACGCACCTGTGGACAGCAGTTGGGAGAGTGTGCAGGTGGTCCGTGGGTCAGTTTGGTGAGCAGAGCACCAGCAGTGCACTGCCCACCATGACACACATTGCACACAGGGCAGCACCAGACAGGGCCTGCATTGGGAGACAGCTCAGTCAGGGAGCACTGTCCCACGGCCACCACGGATGCATGGGCGGCCCCACCATGGCCTAGCAGCACTGGCAGGCTGCGCAGGGGCCACATCGGGTGGCACTACTGCACCACCAGGGGTCCCAGTGCGTGACCGTGACCTTGCCCGCACAGGGGTCTGCATCCTGCGAAAGAAACTTGCACCAGGGGTGCTCGGGATGCCCACAGCAGAACCCGGCATCGACAGGCCTGGTGTCGCACGACGCCGGGAGCAGGGGAGTGGAGTCGCACGTGTGGGTGCGTGGTACAGGGTCACCAGACAGTGTGGTCAATGCGGTCACCACAGAGACCACTGCCTGGGTCAGCCTGCGATGGCAGCGGTCCATCCGTCCGCATATGGACCATCTTGGCCCGGTCCGAGCACACTCCCTGCTATGCCGCTCCCGGACACAGTCAGTGCCTCCACGGACCTTGCAACCCGCCCTGCAGCTGTACCGACTCCTGCAGCGGCGGGTGTACGCTCCAAAGGGTACTGTGCCCCAATGGCATCGTGACCCCCAGGGTGTGGATGGTCCTGGTGCACAGCACCCCTTGAGGTGGCCACTGTTCACCAGGACCAGGTATGGGCTGATCAAGAGGCGGTGGACAAGTGCCACTGCCTGACTGTCCCCAGGCCTGGTGTGCAACTGCTGCTGCTGCCCCTCCAACTGCTGAGCCCCCAGGTCCACCTGTTCCACCCCTGTGCTGTCAACAGTGCCAGACACCTGCTCAGCCACCGGTGCTGCCCCACCGGTGCTGACAGGCCCAGCCTGTGACTGTGCCAGCATGCTGGTACACAGGTGTGGAGCTGGATGGCCCGGGGGCACGTGCTGGCCTGCCGTGTGTCCCTCGTGGGACACACACCTCTCACTGGCCATTGCAGGCCTGCCATCCTCAATAGTGCGGTGCGTGCACTGCCATAGCACAGCATGCTGGCACACCTGCATGCCAGACTGCTGTGACACAGGCTGTGCACCCCCTGCACCCATATCACTGCCGGCGGAGTTGTCAGCCCAGCCGGCCTGCTGCTGCAGTGCGTGCAGGCTGCTGGCGGAGGTGGAAGGTCCCTCCTCCTGGTCCAGCAGGTCTGCCTCACTGTCAGCACCCACCACCACCGTCTCCTGCAGACGAACAGGATCTGAAACAGAAAGAGAGTACATGTGAGTGCATGTGAACAACAGCCGCCCCCCCCACAACATCACCATGACATACCGTGCAGTGATGGGCTTCCACCTGTCTGGAATCCTCCGCCAGGAACACCCGCAATGGCACTCGGCTGCATGGCCGCGACCAGTGTCTCCTCGGTCGGATCAGTTGCAACACCACTGGTGGTCCCCCACCAGTGGCACGCATGCGCACCCTGAAGGCTGCCACCTTCTCCTTCAGCCTCCTGCGGGTCAGTCCCCATCTTCTTGCGGCACTCCTGCACGGAGCGCTGGTGGCTTCCGTGCAGGTTGACGGCCAGAGCTACCCCTCCCATGCAGCTGCACGCTGCTGAGGGTGCCCTCCGCCCACTCAAAAGCGGCTCATCCTCCAGGTAGGCCTGGAAGAGGGCCTCGGTCTCTGCTGTGGTGAGTTCGCCTCCTCCACGCCCGCTGTCCACACCTCGGCCTGGTTCTCGTCCAGTCATGCTGATCTGTATGGGTGGAAGTGGACACCTGTCACTCTGCAGTCCACAGCATTCCCCATAAGCATAGCTGCAGGCCGGGGGCAGAAGCCCCCTTCCTCGCTGCCTGGCAGATACTGATGGAAAGGGTGCCTCTTCCCCTTCTAAGTGCCCTCATCATGCTCAGCCCCTCATCCCGTGACACCTCCAGCACCCTGCCCATGTGCATTGTCCTGAGCATCACACAGCATGTAACTCACCTCTCAGCTGCAACAACCAAATCTGCCGCCACAACCCAGTGTCGTGTTTTTATAGCGCACATGCAAATGAGGTGTGGCAACTTTAATGACATGCTAATCGTACACTGCGCCTTTTGAATGGCTGGATCGCCTGCTTTGCATATGTCGGGTTGAATATCGCGTAAATGCTCTTAGCGCAATAGGGAAGGTCCGGCTGAGCCGATGGCGCATGTTTGTGGTTGTGTGCTACACTGCATTGCGCATGCCCAGATGGGTTACGCATGCGTCGATCGTGCTGCAGAACTGCTGAGCGCAATAGGCTATTCTGGACATGGCCACCATTGTGCCAGTGGCGCTGCAGCACTGGGCACTATATGGCGCTGTGGCACCTCTGCGTGATAGTCCCCTGTGGCACTGGTGCTGTGCTTCGCAGTCGCGCAGGATACCTATGCATCCTATGGCGCTGTGCGTAGCCTTGCGTCATTGCCGTGACCTTGGGTATGCCCTCTGACCCCTGGCGCTGAGTGCATGCCATGTGTAAGTCCCTATTGCGCTGTCTGGCTACAGCGCCATGTAGTGACGGCGCTGAGCGAACAGCGCGATAGGTGCCTGTGCTGGTCTATTGTGCAACAACTCCATCGCGGGTCACAGCCAGCCGGGCGCCATATTGCCTGCTGTAAAGTTGGTGCCATGGCTAGAGGAGGGGCGGTGCCGTGGAGCCAAGTTGAGGTGGCCAACCTGGTGGCCCTAGTGGAGCCACTATGACCAACTGTTGGTGAGGCCCCTCACCGGACCGAGGACCCAATGTGGCAGCAAGTGGCCACTGACCTGGTGGGGGTCACTGGCCGGGCGGTCTGTGGAGCAGTGCCGCACCGGGTCAGTGATCTCCTCGAGGAGCCCGGAGCTGTTAGCGCGCTGCGTTCCCATGCCAGGTGGGGCCTGGTGCCTGCGGCCACGGAGTGTACCATCTATTCACCTATATTCTCTGTAGGTGTGTGTGTGCCTGGGTGGCTGTGCACGGTGTGTCAGTGTGTGCAGCTGTGCGATGGATGGTTATGGCTGTGTGGGCAGGCAGTCTTACTGGGGCAGGGGGGCACTCTGCTTTTGAGTCACACTGATGTTTGTCTCACCACATGTCTCCCACAGGCCAGATGGTGATGGTGCCGGACATGGCTGATGTGGGCCATGCCAGGGCCCCAGTCCCACAGGCCGTCGGCCCACAGCGGCAGAAGCAGCATCAACAGCAGCAGCAGTGGCAGACTGAGCTACTGGAGGAGTGTGAGTATCATTACGTCATGGATGCTATTGCATGCTGGGGGGCAGGACCACCAACCATGATGGACACAACCAGATGGGTGGTAGTAGTTCCACTATCTGTAACACTAGTGAGTCCCCACACTGGAGTACAGTGTACAGTTCGGAACACATAGCTGCGTATGGACAGGGACTGGGTGGAGGCGTTCACAGGAGGGCGACATGGATGGTGCATGGATTGCATCACATGTCCTATGCAGACAGGTTGACGGAACTGAACTATGTACTCCCTGGAGGAGGAGGTGTGGGGATATGATGGGGTCATACGAGTATTGTGCCAGGGGAACAGTGTGCAGGAACCAATATTTGTCAGCGTGAGGATGTTCCAGGTGTAGAGGGCATGGGATGCAGTTGGAGGGGCTCGTTTAAAGGAAACATGGTGTGTGTTTCCTCACATTATGAGGTGGTGGACAGTGGAACACCCTGCCAGAGGATGTGGTGGGGCTGACTTGGTCACGGAGATCTGTATGTGGGCTCGCCATGAGGGACTTCTGGAGGTCAGGGGTGAGGGGAATGGACTTATAGGACATGAGAGTGATCGTACAAGGCCAAATGGCCAGACTAGGTGTCCCATAGGCCCCTATCTGCCGACACTGTCTATGTATCCATGTATGTAGGCATGACACAGGTGACCTGCATCACAGTGCAGCATCACGACACGTCTGTGTATGCATCACAGGTGGGTCCAGGCATGCACTGGGCACATAGCTGTGTGACTGGCATCGCACCACGCTGCAACATCACATGACAGCCTAGTTTGTACTGTGATTGACGTGGGCAGTGTGTGGGTGGTGGTGCGCATGGCTGGTGCCGCCTGTTTGTGATAGCCATGTGCATGTTCACTGTGGTGGTGCATGCCATCACATGTGCAGCATTAGGGTTAGCTGGGTTGCAGGTTGGGTGGTGTTCAGGGTTGTGGTCAGTCTCAGCCATTGACTGTGTTCCCATTTTCCTGAGCCCTCGGTGTGCTTCAGCGCATGGCGCTACGATGTCCGGCGCCTGACACAGCTGGCCGGTGACAACAGAGAGCTCCTGCAAACCCTACAGCAACAGGGGCAGCGGCACAGACACAGGAGGGGGAAGACGGCAGGGAGAGCAGGAGCCTGCTGGGCCGTAGCCCACCTTTTAGTTGCCCTTCCCCATCCCTTTCACCCTGACTTCCCTCTCAAAGTTGTTTCCCTCCCCTTGCACCTGCCTTTTACCGTCCCCCCAACTTGTACATAGTTTTAGCTGTTTTGTTACCTCTTTTCGTTTGAATATAAAATTCTATTTTGGTACAACTGCTGTGTTGGTGTCTGCTTTGCAACTGGCTCTGGGTGCTCCGTTGCAGGGTGTACATGCCATCTGGGCTACTATGGTCCTGGATATATGTGTGTGTGTGTGTGTGTGTGTGTGTGGTCCATGGGGAGGTATCACCAGCATAGCATTGCCTTTCTGTTGCTCTCGCCATCTGCTGCCACCCACTGCTGGGTGCACAGGGTGGAGTCTGGGTGGTCTGCTTCTCTGCAGCATGGGGTTGGCGTGTGTACGGGGGTGCATGGTGTTTCCTGCAGTGCCTGTCACTGCGCATAATGATGCTCTTGGGGGCACGGTGCACGCTGTGCTGTGCATACAGGGGACTGATGTGCACTGTGTTGTCAACCCCTGGGTGTGGCACTCTCTGCCTGCCAGTGGTTGTGCTGGGGCGTCATGGCTCTGCTATGCTTTAGTTGGCTTGTCCCATGGGCACGTGGATCAGCCGTCCACCCCCAGTGATGCTGTGCTTGGGGTGTGCCAGTGTGGTGTGGGTTCTGCAGTGAGTTCCTGTGCCCATGTGTGCATGGCTGGCGGTGGGCCCAGCCTGCCTCCTGGATGTGCAGTTCCATTGCTCTGGGGGGGCTGTGCTTAGCTATGGCAGCTCTGCACTGCTCAGCTGAGCTTCCATGGTTGCGCCATAGCGCAGCATTTGGGCTCAGCTTCTCCTTCCTGGTTGCGCGATGACGCAGTATGTGCGATATTCAGACGTTGGTTGCTTGCGCAATTTGCTCTGCTCCATGTTTGAATATCGCACCTGTTGCGCATTTGCGCAACTGGTTTGTGCTTGCTCCTGCTGTTGCGCCAGTTTTGAGCGCAGTTTGAATATCTGGGCCCTTATGTTTTAGACCAAAATGTGGTTTAGGCTGGAATATTGGGACTCATTTCTTTATCCCCTATTACACCATCCACTTATGCAGCTGCATGCATCCAAAAGCCACTAAGTCAGCTTCAAGGGACTGGAGATTGGTTAGCTGGTGTACAACCAAACGGATATTACTTGTGATGGATTGTTTAAAAGCCTTGTGGTGGTTAAAGATGCTTATAAAATGGGCAAAAAAAATCCAATGATCTGATTGGCCAATAGCTGTCCAGACCTGTGCGGTAATTGACCAATAACCACATGGGTCTGGAAAGTGCCATGCAAGCATTGGAACTACACTGGTTTGGAATTCTCAGTAACTATCATAGTTGTGAGAAAGAAAAAAAAAGGTTCAGCTAACAACTTGAGTGACTTACCTGCCAGGCAATTTGACCTAACCTCTTTGAGGGTAAACCTAGCTGTTTGGTGTGAGAATCAATTTACCAATGATGATGTTTAATTTCTTCTTAATGTAAAGATTTATTTAGTCTTGTGTTTTTATTATTTTGGTGCCATTTTATAAATACAATAACACACTTCAGGGCTTGTGGTTATTGGTTAATTACAGCACCCCCCCACCCCATGGTTGAAGGGTACTAAATAACAACATGTCCTGTAGTGTATTATTGTGCCTTAATTCTGCCTGGTGACCTGCCTTCACTGGTGCTTACCTTTGTTACATCAAGGGTAGACTACTGTAATGCTCTACACTTCGGGGTCAGTGGGGGATTTTCTGTCTCCTGCTGCTGGTGCAAAACACAGTGGCTAGGTTGCTACAGGCCTCCAGCAGTCCTGCCATGTGACCCCAGCCTTGCATGATCTGCACTAGCTGCCTATAAGGTGGAACATTGCCTTCAAGCTAGGCCTGCTTACATATAAGGCCCTATACAGGTCAGACCCTGGTTACCTGAGTGACCTCCTATCCCCTGTCTGCCCTGTGCATTTCCCCTGCTCCTCCACCAAGGGCCTCCTGGTAGTTTCCAGGGCTCAGCTGAAAACCTTGACAGACTGTACATTTGAGGTAGCCGGCACAGCCCTATATGGAACTCGCTGCCAAGATCCTTGGGGGAGGTTCCATCGGTGGAGGCTTTCAAGCAGGGTCTGAAAGCCCAGCTATTTAGAGAAGTGTTCAGTAGCCAGCCATAGGTTACTATTTGTTAACATACTGTTTTTACTGATATTTATTTATTAATTTTATTGACTGCTGTGCCCTGTTTATTGCCATTGCTGATACTGTGTATGTTTTCTTCTTCTCTTCTTTTGTAAAGTGCCCAGAGCCTCCAGGAACGGGCACTCAAGAAATAAACATTTTACTTACTTACTTATTGCTTACTTAAGCTAGTATTGCTCTTTATTTTACTCATTTCTTTTGTCCCTGCAGAACCTTTTTCCATTTCTCTCCAACAAGACTGCTTCTTTTGATCCATTGTATTCATGTGTACTGCCTTGTCACTTATTGCACTGCATACTGTGGGATGGGATTGCTATGCTGGAGGTACATCACCTGCATACTTCCTATTGCAGCAAATGTGTCAACCTGAGTGAAGACACTGCATGCAAAATATCAAACCTCAAATGACAAGCAGGCAAACATCGAACCATTCTCTCTAAGGAAAAAGGTAAATGCCAGGCCAGCATAAGCACTGTCGCAGTCATGTAAATCATTAACACCATTGACGTAACCACATCTTGTGCACAAGGGTTATAGTTACAGTGATTAAATGCTGCCCTTCTAAGAGCATAATCATTGTACATTTTCAAGAATGCTGAATATTCTTTTTATAAAACTGAAGCATTTTATGTTTTTCAAGTACAGTATTGCTACCAGTTCTTTCTCCTGGGAAACGTCACAGAACTTATCATATACAGTAGCTTCAGAATATAACCCCTCAAAGGAATGGCTGTTTTGTATTTTTTAAATATTTCTATTTTGTTCCAATAATAGTGGCGAGTGTGTGGCTAGATTATTGTTTTGTTTTGTTTGTTTTGGGGTGGGAATCTCGTGGCTAAATATTTTGAAGCAGAAAAATTAAAGCAAGTGGAACTGGACAAGGCTTTTGTGTGAATCTTTAGTTTCTAGGGATCCTGTTTTGTTTGTAAAAATTAAAAAAATAATATCAAATCTGTTTTATAAATTCTAGGGTATGTTTAGGTATGGGTGAGTCCATCCATATCATTTTGCATAGCTTTCCTTGCAAAGTGAAAAAATGTTTCAAAAGTTGCCCTTCATAAAGAGTTGAATCCAAGTTCTGAACTGAAACCACCTGCCTGCTGCAGAAGTGCTGTGAAAACACTTTTTTTAAATAAAAACTAAAAAAATTCTCAAGGCAGCTAGTGTTTTTCACAGCGCTGCCATGCACACAGCAATCAGTTCAAGTTCTGACTAAAACCACCTTCCTGCTGATGGAGTGCTGTGAAAACACTTTAAAAAAAAAATATAAACTAAAAAACAAACAAAAAAAAACTATACACAATAAAAATACTGGCTTGGGCTTCTTATTACATGGGACTCTCTAGCTTTGGTGTCGCAGTCTAATGTAATGAGAACCCCTCTGTGGCAGCACAGGCAGGCTGTGCATGGTTGCCCAACCAGTATTCGTTATATATTTGCTTGATGTTGTGTGCTCCACATTTGTGACTGTATCCTAGCCATTAAGATCCTAGCCATCTTCATCTAATATTGCTATATCAAGAGAATATTAAAAGTACACGATCATTATCTTTTTGTATCTTCTTGTCAGAATATTAGTTATAGGTTTAAAATTGAAATTTGGTAAATACATTTCTCAGCTTATGGACAGTTAGCATTCAAAATTAATGCTGAACACATTGGTTTTCTTTGAGTTTAGGAAGCCATGTACTGAAACAAGACTCATGAATTTATGAGATACATTTTTTGTTTTGCTTGATCATATAAATTATTATTTCATCCTGAAAGTTTTGATTTAAATTGTTAAACATTTTACATGAGAAACTGCAAAGGATGCATGCACAAGATACACATTTGCTATCTTCTCAACTCAGTACTTAATACAACAATAAACTACTTTTATTTGATCTTTGTAAGCCACATTTATAATAAAGTTGTTTGTTGACAAAGACCATAAATAAATCAGGCCATTAATTTTCAGAGTATGTTAAAGTCATGAAATCGAAGGATCTTCAAATCCTATATTAGGATGGGTTAACTTTTCGACAAGGTCTATATAGGGTAGTCTACAAGCAGTAATGTTTAAGATTCCGATCCAATATGACACTGTTCTTAATATTGCTATTACCTGTAATTTGAACCTTACCAACTCAGCAATCAGTGCTTCTGCAGGAATGTCTCTCCAGAGTGTGAGTAGGGACTTATAATGTCAGTGTCAGTGGCTCAGTAGGTAGCACACTCACCTCTGAGGCTGGGAGATCAGAGGGCTGTGGGTTCAGTTCCCACATCTGGCACTTAGGTTAATATCCCAATACGGACACTGTAGTGCAGCATGAGGGGGGGTGCTGCACTTCTGAGGTGCCGTGTTTCGGATGAGACATTAAACCGAGGTCCCATCTGCCTGGATTGGTGGTAGTTCAGGTGGATGTTAAAGATCCCATGGCACTTATTGAAAAAGAGTAGGGGAATTTCCCCGGTGTCCTGGCCAAATTCCTCCCATTCACTAAAAAAATACCACCAACAGCTTAATTTGGTTCAATTTCACTTGCTTACCACCTGTATCCCCCTCCCCCTGGTCGCACCTGAAAAACAGACTTCTTAGGCCCAGTGGGCTTACCGGGTCAACAAAATTCAATAAATAAAATAAATAAATAATACCTTGATGGAGCTCTTCCAATTGTAATTATATTTGTACTTCCCCAAACCTCTAATGTGTTGAGAAGCTGGGTATTTCATTTTACCTGTGCTGCTCTAAACAAGGCTAAAATTGAATTTCCTGCAAATGTTCTACTAAATCTTTGAACTCTTATGTAACCCCCTGCAAATGGGGGGTTCCCAAAAAAGTCTGCCAGGAGCTTGCTTGAATGCTGCAAGCCTGAATGGTGTTTGGCATTTAAGCCATTTATCTGTGAGTGCTTTTAGACCCTCTGGTACTGTCTCTTTAAGAGCTGTCTGCTTGCAGACATAATTAGTTTCTATGGGGGGACTGTGTGTTTTCCTGCTTGAGTCCTGCTCGAGCTGCTGCCAAATTGCTCCGTTTCTGCCATCGCTAAGTGGGCAGGGAAGCACTCTTCAAAGATGTAATTGTTTGTTTGTAACCCATTGAGAATAATAATGAAAATGCAGTTTGATTTAACCTGCTTTCTTGTAGCAAGGACAGTGCAGAGCAAGCTCCCTCATGTTGGTTCTGAACTGTTGAATTGGACCAATCATGGTGGGGATCCTTTAAAATGGAGCCTGCTCTGGGCGAAACAGAACTTGGACTCTCCTCTGGAGCCTGCTGTAAGGGGGATTGTAAAGTCAGTGACTCTGGGAAATGTAGTTTTGACTTTGGCGCCTTTTTTCCACCAACAGGGGGAGTTTACTGTGAGTGACAGCCAAACCAGCCAACTGAACTGGGAGGAACTCAAAGGAAATGCCTGGCTCTGTCTACTGGAAAGATCAGATCAGTTTGGGCTGTGAAGAGACAGGGAGCTGTGTGCTTCTTCGATGTGTAGTTTTAGCGCGGGGATCTCGTGTAAGGCCCTAAGTTTCGGTCTGCAGTTTGTGCAAGCGCCTGTTCGGACTGAAACTGACCTGTGAAGAGAATCAAGGAGATCTGAAGAGTAGAAACCAGGCTCACCCTGTAGAAGACTGGAGAAATTGCTGAATCGTGCTGGGTCTGTCAGGAACTGAATCTGCTGTGTGTTCTCCCGGGTATTGTGCAGTAATTGCGATCGGGACAGAGAAGCAGCCTGCCTGGTATAGTACTTTCCTTTTTACATATAAATGTGTATAGTGCTTGTGGGGAATTGTGTTTCAAATCCCCTGTACAGTGAATAGAGTGCATGAAGATGGAAGTAAACACCAGCTTAATCCAGACTACATCCATTTGCTCTAAACTGCAGTGGGGTCCAGTCACAAGGACCTTGTCCTCATGGTCTGCTCCTCCTGGCAATCCAGGACAATCTGTCTTCCATCCAGTTCCCAGCATTGAGTATGTGAGTACAAAGCAGGGTAGCTCTCTGCCATCTGTTCATCGAATTGCGAGTGTGTCATACAATTGTTGTTTTTTTTCCATTTCTTCACGAACTGAGCCAACCGGCTCCGGATATTACAATTTGGATATTGTGTCAGTGTTTTTTCCATCACAGGGCCTCAACCAGCTGCAACTGATCCTGGCTATCCCTTCCCCCCATCCTGGGTACCCAGTGAAAGTGACAATTTGGGACTCTAAATATGCGCACAGTACTGTGATTATTAATGTGTTTAACCTAATTAACCTGATTTCCCCCTTCCTTGTTACAGCTCCTTAAATAAATCAGATCTGTTGGTTCCAGCAAAGTTACACTGGCTGAGGTATTCATTTATGTTAAAGTATTGTACTGTGGTTTTTGCACTGTATCATCTTGTTTTGCAGGGGGTCTCCAGGGTCCAGTCGACAGAGCCAGTCCTGGGGGTAAGTGTACATTGTGAAGATTTTCCTAATGCATTGTGTGGGCCACTACTGGGAAGAAAGGGGGGTTACAGTGTCCCAGAGGGCTGTGATCAAGTTAGTTTAACTACTGCAAACCCTGACCTCTGGGTGGAGGCACCCGCCACTGGACCTAGGCCCCTCAACCTGTTAGTAGTTAAGCAGACAGGGGTAGTAGCCCTTGGGATAGCGCCACCTAGGGGTTAAATTTTGGAGGCTCACCACTGGGATTAGCGTTCTCTAGTGGCTACATTTATGAATTACTGTAAAAAAATAAATGGGTACCCCCAACAGAAGTGGCTGTACACCAGTTGGTGAAGTGGTGTACTGGGGAGGAGATTGACTCCCAAAATGCTATACTGATCTTGGATATCCCGCTGGGTACCAGTACAGACACTGTAAAGGGAGTACTTTCCAAAGCTGAATGTTTACGAGATCCTGTGGTAGAGAGGCGACAGGCTGATCTGCTCACCCAAACTTTCATGACCCTAAAAGAGTGTAAGGACCCTGTAGACAGTTCTAAAGTGCCACAGACTGTTACCCCTGGGGAAACCCTCACTGTCTGGAGAGTGATAACCAAATACAGTAAAGACCCTAAGGGGAATGAGCCTCCCCCATTACCTGAAACTTTTGAGGAGAAATTTGCTAAATTGTTGTTCGGGGAAGGGAAAACTATGGAGGATTTAAGGAAACTATTATTGCCACCTGAGAACGTTCCTCCACCAACACCCTCTTCCCCTCCAGCACCCGTTATTGCCCCTCCTTCTGTGCCAGTGAAAGCCCCCATGTCTGTACCTGCCAATAGTCACAACTCTTACTGCAGGTTGAGAATTTTCTCCCGCACTCTCCCCACCCCACAAGGGGAGGATGATTGGGAGACCTGGATAGACTGTGTTGCCCCTTTGGTATCTGAGTGGCAGTGTGCAGAGGCTGAGAAATGGAAAAGAATCCTAGAGCACTTGAGAGGTCCCGCTCTGGAAGCCATTAAGTCTTTGAGGTCCACAAACCCTGAGGCATCTGCCCAAAAGTACCTAACTGCACTTGAATGCAATTTTGGGAGTACTGAGTCAGGGGACAGCTTGATGTGGAAGTTACAAGGTACAAAACAATGGCCAGGGGAAAGTTTATCTGCATATGTTACTTGTCTGGAAGGAGCGCTACAGAGGGCCTACCGGAAAGGGGGGGGTGGCCGTCAGTGACTTAAACCATGTGAGGTTGGGGGCACATATTGCAAGATGCAAAGCACTCAAAATTGCAGCTCCTTCAGTTGAGGCTTCATGACAGGAGAGGTAACCCACTGGATTATTGTGATTTGATGAAAGAAATCCAGGATGTTGAGGAGGAGGAGGATTTTGCAGAGCCCCACGTAGTTGTAGCTGCTACAACCTCTGCTCCAAGGTTGGGGTCAGCTGCTGACAGACAGGGGTCACCGAAAACCCATAATGAAAGTCAAGGATTAAGTTCCTGCCAAATGGGGATGGCTGTAAACACCCCACACTGGGAGGAGTTGCTGAGGGAGATGAGGAAGGTAACAGGCAGTCTCATCATGAAGGATACTCCTATGAGCACGGGCACTGATACTTGCCCGACAGCTTCTGCTAAGGGTTAGGTGCCCACCCAGGCACCTCATGTTGACAACAGTTTGAAAACTTGATGCATTGACTATGGAAGTGAGGGAACTGAAGAGATGTCTCCAAATGTCCAACCCACTGCTGGCTGAGGTGTGGCACAGGTTTTCTATCGCTAGTACCCATGCATGACCCCCTCAGTGATGCCTCAGTCACCCCAAACTTCAGCAGACATATTTTTGCCATAATTGTGGAAAGGATGGGCACATGAAGAGGGAATGCTGGTCTCAGAAAGACTTAGAGAGAGTGGTGAGCCAGGCAAGGAGAGCTTTGGAGAACAAGTCAGTGGTTAAGGGTGCATGAAATGGTCCCAGTGAGGGTCCCAAAATGCTAACTCACGTCCCTCTGTGGCAGATCAGTTGCCCAGGCCCCGCTACCAGCCTCTCAGACTGGTCCAGAATAGTGGGTCCCTCCATGGAGACCACTGTGAAGTGAATGGACTGTCTACAAGAGCTGTATTAGACAGTGGCTCCCATGTGACAATTATGTTCCAGGATCGGTATCAGAAGCATTTGTCAGATGTACCCTTATAACCATTAGAAGGACTGCATGTATGGGGGTTAAGTGAGAAGGCCTACCCCTACTCCAGGTATATCTGAATTTGGCTGCCTTTCCCCACCTCTGTGGTTGGAATGGCAGAGCAAGTAGAGACCCTGGCCTTAGTGGGTCCCCCTACTGGACTGTATGATGGGGTTCCTTTACTAATTGGGACTAATGCAAATATGTTTGGATGGCTGACACAGTTGTGTTATGAAAAACAGGGGTCAAGGACTAGTAGAGCTTTAAGAATTCCAGCCTTGATCAAGAAGGCCTATGAGGCACAGAGAGATGCTGACAAAGTGGAACCAGAGGAACCAGTTGGAGTTGTCTGGAAAAAGAATCCTGAGTCTCTGATCCTGGCGCCAAATGCCCAGTGTACCCTCTGGGGGGGAAGTCTGTATCAGAAAAGATGTCAAGAATAAAATCCTCATGTTGGATGCACAAGGCAATGAGAAGTTGCCTGAGTGACTGCTGGTCAAGCCTGGTATTTTGCCTGCTAGAGCCCATGCTTATGCCAGAAGGGTAATGGTTCAAGATCATAATGTGTCTGACAGAGAGATTCAAGTAAATAGAGATTGCACCCTGGCTAATTTGCATTGTGCAGACACTGCAGTGCTACCCAGTAGCAAGAGTTTGGGGAAGAATGACAGAGTAACCCCTGACTTGTTTGAGTTCGGTGACTCCCCGTTGCCAACTGAATGGACAGTGAGGATCAGTGAGAA
Source organism: Neoceratodus forsteri (assembly GCA_016271365.2). Classification (NCBI taxonomy): domain Eukaryota; kingdom Metazoa; phylum Chordata; order Ceratodontiformes; family Ceratodontidae; genus Neoceratodus; species Neoceratodus forsteri. The sequence goes on along the minus strand of JADMNL010000022.1, from coordinate 417,693,756 downwards.
GTTTGCCCAGAGAGACCAGGTGTTTTCCTTAAAAGAATGGAACATAGAATGTGTGCAAGGAGCTGAGCACCACATCCGGCTGCATGATGAAAGGCCATTTCGTGAGAGGTCTCGACGCCTGACCCCTGCTGACATAGATGATGTGAGACGGCATCTGCAAGAGATGATAGTTGCTGGTGTAATACAAGAATCCAGAAGCCCCTATTCTTCCCCTATTTTGTGGAAGTGAGAAAAAAGAATGGGACAGTAAGTATGTGCATTTATTATCTCACTTTAAACCAGTGGACTATCCCTGTTCAGTATACAATGCCCCGCATTCAGGATGCTTTGGACTGCCTGAATGGTAGCAAGTGGTTCTCTGGGCTGGATCTTCGCAGTGGGTACTACCAGATCCTGATGGCCCCAGAAGACCGTGAGAAGACAGCCTTTATCTGTCTGTTTGGCTTCTATGAATTCATGAGGATGCCTCAAGGGATTTCAGGCACCCCAGCCACCTTTCAGTGACTGATGGAGCATGCAGTGGGGGACATGAACTTATTAGAGTGCCGGGTATACCTAGATGATGTTATTGTGTTTGGCAGCTCACTGGAGGAACATGAGAGCAGATTATTCAAGGTGTTGGACCAACTGGAAGACTTTGGCCTTAAACTGGCCATTGATAAGTGTCAATTCTTTCAAACATCAATAAAGTATATGGAATACATAGCATCCACGGAGGGAATAGAGACTGACCCAAGTAAAGTCAAGGCCTTGACCACCTGGCCACAGCCCAAAAATCTAAAAGAACTGAAAAGATTCCTGGGATTCTGTGGTTATTATCGGCGTTTCATCAAGGACTATTCAAGAGTGATCAGCCCTTTACTTAAGCTTACTCAAGGGTATCCCCTAACCCACAAAAAATACAAAATGTCAGCATCCCTCAAGACTAAAAGAGTGTATTTTTGTTCAAGTGAAGTATTTGGGGTCCGCTGGACTCCTGATTGTGAGACTGCTTTTCATGAGATCATATATCAACAAACCCACACTCCAGTGTTGGCCTACGCTTATCCAACAAAACCTTATGTCTTGCACACTGATGCTAGCTTGCAAAGGTTGGGGGCTGTGTTGTACCAAGAGCACGAGAATGGCCTGAGACCAGTGGCCTTTGCCAGCAGAAGCCTGACCCCTTCCAAAAAGAACTATCCTGTACACAAGTTAGAGTTCCTAGCTTTGAAGTGGGCCATTGTTGAGCAATTTCATGAGTACTTGTATGAGGCTAAGATACTAGTAAAGACTGACAATAATCCTTTGACCTATGTGCAGACTTCAGCTAAGTTGGATGCCACTGGCCATAGGTGACTGTCTGCCTTATCTACCTATGACTATGCAGTTGAATACAGAGCAGGCCTGAACCACATAGATGCTGATGCTCTCTCCCAGAGGCCTGTTCCCCAGAATGACTGAGTCGGACTGTCAGAACCTGATATTAGAGCACTCTGCCAGAAGTTTAACAGGGAGGAACAAATGTCCACGGATGTAGTGGACTGTATGGTGGATTGTTTGGGATCCTCTGAGAATTGCATACCTGCTGCTTATTGCCACCTTTCTGCAATATACATTGGTGCACTGCCTCAGCTGGACAATGACAATATTCAGCAGGCTCAATCCCAAGATCCCATGATCAAATCAGCTTTAGAAGCCCTATATGCAGGGAAAGATGTGTCCAAATTACGTTCCACTGATCTGAGAACTGCATTGTTATACAAAGAAGGTCCTAAGTTGAAACTGATCAATAGACTGTTATACAGAGAAACAGTAGACAGAGGTGGGCAAGTAGACAAACAACTAGTGCTGCGCGCTTCCTTTTGAGATTCAGTACTAGGGGCACCTTGGTATAGACAGAATACTTGACTTGGTGAGATCCAGATTCTATTGGCCTAAGATGGGGGCTGATGTGGAGCATCACATTTGAACTTGTAGTCGCTGCTTACAGAGGAAAGCTTTGCCCCAGAGGGCTGCCCCCCCTTGTTAACATCAACACCAGTGCACCCATGGAGCTGATCTGTATTGATTTTCTGAGTTTGGAGTCAGATCAAAGAAATATTAATAATGTGCTAGTGGTCACTGACCATTTTACGAGATATGCCCAAGCTTTCCCCACCAAGTACCAGAAGGCATCCACTGTGGCCAAAGTACTTGTAGAAAACTTTTTTGTTCACTATGGGGCTCCACAAAGAATCCATTCTGATCAAGGGAGAGACTTTGAGAGTCATCTGATCAAAGAGATGCCTTCTCTGTGGGGAGTGCGAAAGTCCAGAACCACCCCTTACCACCCCCAGAGGGACCCACAGCCTGAACATTTCAATCGCACTTTGCTAGATATGCTAGGCACCATAAACCCAAATGCAAGCCTAGATGGAGCCAACAAATTAGCACCCTGGTACATGCCCACAACTGCAACAAAAGTGATGCCACTGGGTTCTCCCCCTACCTCCTGATGTTTGGAAGAGAAGCTCGACTGCCGGTAGATGTGTGCTTTGGGGTCTCTCCTGATGGGGTTTAAGCTGACAACTATTTACAGTATCAGTGAAAAGTTAAAGACAAGCTAAATCATGCGTACTCAACAGGCTCAAACCATGGCTGCCAAAAGAAATCTGGCCAACAGAGAAAGTATGATAAAAAGGTGACACAGGAACTCCATGAGGGAGATTGGGTATTGCTAAGCAGAATCTGGGACTGCATGGCAGACATAAGATTGCTGACGGTGCTTTCCACCTCCCTCACATTGTAGTGGGCAAACTAAATGATCTGCCTATGTATAAAGTAAGGCCGAGAATAATCCAAAGATGTTAAATAATGCATAAAATCATTTACTGCCCATTGGACAAATCTTGATTGAGTCAGACCCCCAGAAAATGCCCCCTCCTTATCAGTGACTAGAGCTGCTGCTCTGGAAAAATCAGAAAGTCTGCACCTACCCCAGAAGCTGAGTTAAGAGTTCCCCTCCACAAGTCCCAATGAGCATGACTGTCAGTCCATATCAGAGGAAAGTAAGTGTGACTTTGAATACTACCCTTCTTACGAACTGAGTCCAATTGTTCCAGGGCAATCCCCTAGTCAATTCTGGAGATGAAGCTGGGCCTTCAGGACTGTCTAAGCCCCCAGCTTTGTCCCTGGAGCCAATGCTCCCAGAAAGTGAAGTGTAAAGCATTAAGTCAGATGATTTTGAATCATTGCATATGGTTGAACTGTTTAAGCTTTCAGAGGAGGAAAATGATGGACTGGAACAGACTGGTGACATACCAGAACAAGAAGAGTGTGCTGAGTGCCCTGATAATTCACTGTCCATGTCAGAAAGCTCTCCGTGTGAGCCAAGTGTTGTGGACTCAGGGATTGTAACTCCTGGAGCTGAAAGTGCCCCAATTTCTAGCCTCTCTGCCCCATTGGAGACTCCCCTGACAAGTGAGGACAATGCTGAAAATGAGGCTCAGAGTGCAGAGACTGTAACAGTGTCCCCTAGAAAGACTGGTCGAGGCCAGGAAGCCTGTGGTGCACCTCAAAGTTAGTGATTTCCTGGGAGGCCTGTGGACTTGCCTCTCAATGTTGTCCATAAAGGAGTGTATGTGTCCCCGAGCTCATTGCCCAAACTGAACATTAGTGCTAACTCCAAGTTGCTTCTGTGTGGCCCTCTAAGTATGGTGCCCCTGCCCCAATCAGCCCCAAGGTAGCTGATAGGGAAGGGCCCCCTCTCTTCAGGTTTCATGTACAACTGGTAATAACCTGAGCTATGGTACAATGTGTGTGTAATGCTGTGTAAAGAGTGACATACTGCAAAGTTTCTGAAATGTGTTTCTGTTAAAGTGATATATTGACTGGTGATTACATGTATAAGCCTAATGTGATACTGATGTAAATGTGTACGGGTGTACTGAAACTTATGGTGGTACTTGCTTGACGTGGGCCTTAGCTTTTCCCAGGCCAGGAAGGGTGTAACCCCCCCTGCAAATAGAGGTTCCCAAAAAAAAGTCTTTGGGAGCTTGCTTGGATGCTCCAATCCTGAATGGTGTTTGGCGTTTAAGCCGTTTATCTGTGAGTGCTTTTAGAGCCTCTGGTACTGTCCCTTTAAGAGCTGTCTGCTTGCAGACATAATTAGTTTGTATGGGGGGACTGTGTGTTTTCCTGCTTGAGTCCCGCTCGAGCTGCTGCCAAATTGCTCCATTTCTGCCATTGCTAAGTGGGCAGGGGGAGCACTCTTCAAAGATGTAATTGTTTGCTTATAACCTGTTACTTGTTAAACATTTTTATTGTTGACAATAAGGCCGATCATACACACATGGCAGAGTGTACATAAAAGGGATCATACATAATATACATTCGGATTGATCAGTTGTAACAATTAACAACAACAGGATGACAGTCACGTGTGACCATACAGGATATCCTCCAAAAATGTCAATTCACTCTGCCCTAGGCATGTTAGGATTCACATGAATTGGAAATATAAACTATTTACAACTTGGCAATCATTCTCCATGATTAAGTATATCAAATGGATATAGGTCAGGGTTTAGAAAATGAAGAATGGGCAGGAAAGAAGGAAGAAAAGGAGGGACGCAGTTCAAAAAAAAAAGGGGTGAAGACCCTACCCTTTAACTAAAGTGAGGACTAAACCTCAACAAGAGGATTATTATGACAATAGCAGGACCTTAGATACGGTTGCCAACATTGATAATGTGAGACAACAGGTTACCATAGGCAAACCTACGAGATCCTCTCAAGCGTGGCTATGGACCAAGGCAGAGAGAAACTGATGGAATGTAGGACTATCAGGGTTCTCCATCTCATCAGGATAAGTCTTTTAGCCAATGCCGACCATGGTAATCATTGTGCCCTAGGCTGCTCAGGAGTTCAGGACAACCTCAACAAAAAAGTAGGTTAGGACCCGGCGTGTGTCTAGGAACAACTGCTGACACATGTGTAATGGGACAAGAAATGAAGGTCGGGCAGTCCCAAAGAATATGGAGAAGATGTGCCTTGATTGACATCTCAACAATCTCTACTGGGATAAGTCCATCTTGACTACCATGGGGTCTCTATACCATCTGTGATGGGTCTTGTTCATAATGAGCCTTGTCGCCCGTCCTGACAAAACAAGTGGATCGTATCCACCCATCCTCCCACTGTTGTTCTGAAACGGGTTTGTAGCTCTTCCCCATTGCTGCCTAGCATTCTGGGTAGGATCAGGTAGAGTCCCTAAGTATGTGGTATATTACTAGCTATACTCTTGGTAAATTTAGTCAAGAACCAATCGGTGATTTTTTATGTGAGGAGTTACTAGTAGGTAACTTTGGAGATGGTATGCATCCATAACAGAAGATATCTCAGAAATGAGAGTGGAGTAAATACCTCATCAGAATGCAAAGGGTCATAATAGTTGTCCCAATGATAAGAATCCTGTATAGTTATTAAACCCTGTCTTACAATTTCCAGTGCTGTGGATTGCCTATTTTCAGGCCTGATTGTCCTATAAAGCATATATTCCCATGGGGCTGGGTCACTTGCATAGTCATAACCTTCCAATATTTGACAGATAGTGCTATGGAGGAGATAGATTTAAAGTAATTCTTCTTGTAAAACAAACAAATAGAAACAGCCTGCACCAAGTAGCTTCTAACTGACCACTGCAGGTACCCTGTCCTTTTGAGAAAACCATCTAAAGTCTGAGCCAGCACAAAGGCCATAGTAGCTGTAACCAGAGTCCCCAACCCTCCTTCTCAATGTTATCCGGGCTTCAGTTTGCTATAGAGGCACAGCCCATATAAAGTTCCCCATAAGGTCTCCAATTTCTGAAACACTTTGAGAATAAAGGAGGAAAGTGGGCCAATAAATAAAAACATCTAAGACAGCCATTTTAATAAAATCAATTTTCCCGACAATGAAAGTTTTAATGCCTTCCATCTTCATATCAACCTAATGAGTCAATCAGGGCTGAAGTAGCTGCCAACATTTAGGCAGGTCAGGGTGGATAATGATACCTAGATATTTAATACCTGCGAGGACACTTTAGCCTAAGGCAGTGAACTCTTCTCCTGAGATTAGAGTTTAATAGTAAAATTTCTATTTGGACTGGTTCAACTTCAATCCTGATATGGTAACTCATTCAGGATTTGAAATTGTCTACATCCCCAATTGAGAATGTTCATCATAATAAACAGATCATCTGCATGAAATATCTTATAATGAACCCCCCTGGATCCCGGTATCTCCCTGAAAGACCTGAGTACAATGGCCAAATGTTCTATAGCCAAACAAATAGAAGAAGAAGAGGGCATCCTGCCTCGTACCTTTGCAATAGAAAGAGCCTAGGTATGGTGCCATTAGTCAGTCCCGAGGGCTGGGGAGCAGAATACAACAACCTTATCCAGGCAATGTAATCAGGCCCCAACCTCATAATGGACAAAGTCTAAAATATAGACCCATTCAACAAATAAAGGTATGCACAAAATCGAGAAACCATAGCAATAGGGGTTGATGAAAGTTTAGCCACATACATTAAAGACCCCAGATTCTATATGATAATCGAATCCTAAGCAGCTTTCACAAAACCCACCTGAGAGGACCACCAATCCTGCAGGAAGGTTCCAATAGGGCAATAGAACTTAGCCAATATCTTAGCCATTAATTAAGAAATAGGCGATATGCCTGAGGACAATGGATCTTTCTCTTTTTGGAAGTACTGTAATAGCTTCTCTCATCGAGGGTAGCTAGCTCAATCATTAAGGAATGCTGAAGACACAGACGAATCAGGGCCAGTAACTCGGGAGGTTGTACAATCGATAGCAAGCCATCTTTCCTAGGATTTCTGGAGGTTTAAAGGCATGGATCGCTTGAGTAATTTCCTCAATTGAAATAGGGGATTCTAATAGTTTAGCATCTTGACTAGAGATACTGAGGATGGGTAGTGAGGATAGATAAGCTTGAATTTGAGCTGGGTTAGAGGTTTGGTGAAGAATCATAACTTTTCATAAGAATGAGACATAATCAAATTTATCCCTGAATTAGCATGACCAGGGGTTCCCAGCGAGTCTGCTAAGGCATATATCAACTTAGAGGCCTGTTGGCGCTTGAGGCAATCACCAATAACTTGCTGGCCTATCACCCACTTCCCAAAAAGCATGGAGAATCGTCTAAGGTTAAGCTCAGTCTGCCGAGAACAGATATTCATTGAGAGAAATTCGGGTACTAGCTAACTGTGCCAACAGCTCTGGAGAGGAGGTTCAGTATCAAGAGCTTTGTACTGAAACTTCAAGTTATAAATTTCTTCTCCAAAGCCCTCTGGGTAACATCCGGCTCATACTCTACCTGCCGTAAGCTATTATCCTACCACGAATGGTGGCTTAAAGGCCTCCCATAAGGCTGAATCGATACCTCCCCATTATCATTCTCGGTCCAGTATTCTGCTACAGCCTGAACCAAACCAATTACAAATTTTATCCTCTAGCAGTAATGGGTCTAACCACCACCAGGACGAGAGTGTTGAGAGTCTAACACCCTCTTAAGAACTAACTCAAGTGGAGCATGATGGGATACATAAATTGGGTGTATAGAAGCAGCACTCTCCAAGTATATCCCTGAGGATACAAGCCAAAGGTCTATTCTGCTAGAGGATCCATAAGTTGGGGAAAAATAGGTGTAATCATGATCACCTGGGTGCAGCGCCCTCCAGGCATCTAGTAGCCCCAGTTCAGATGAAAGTTTCTTCACAGCTTCTCTGGCCTGTCGGTGGGGCTCAGGGGATTTATTGCTTCTGTCTAGGGCGTGGTCCAATGTTAAATTAAAATCCCCTCCTAATAGTATTGGGGCTTTTTTTTTTTATTGAAATCCAGGATGGCCTGATTAACTGTATGAAAGAAATGGGGACAATCTTGGTTGGGGGCATAGATATTGGCCAAAATCAGAGGGCCTTAGGGGTTTAGACCTCGGCAATAATCCATCTCCTTCTTTATCTCGTACAAAATCCATCACCTTCCATCCAAATTTTGGTACACTTTGGGAATAAAGGAGGGAAAGTGGGCTAATAAAGCATCCTAGGGCAGCTATCATTTTATTAGAAATCAATTTTCCGGCCAATGAAAGTTTTATGTTTTCCATCTTCCCATATCAACCCAAGTGAGTCAATCAGGCCTGAAAATTAGCTGCAACATTTTGACGGTCAGGGTGGATAATGATACCTAGATATTTAATGCCTAGGACCACTTAGCCCTAAGGCAGAACTCTTCTCCTGAGATTAAGGAGTTTAATGGTAAAATTGTTTTGACTGTTCAATTTCAATCCTGATATCTTTGGTGAATCTATCTAGATGGAAAACGTCTGCATCCCCTACGAGAATGTTCGTTATACTGGCAGATCATCTATGAGAAATGTCTTGTACTAATTTCACCTGGATCTCCGTATCTCCCTGGTAGACCTGAGTAATGGCCAAATGTTCTATAGCCAAAACAAATAGAAGAAGAAAGAGTGATCCTGCCTGCATCTTTTGGAATAGAAAGAGCCTAGGTATGGTGCCATTAGTCATACCGGGTTAGGGAGCAGAATACAGCAACTTATCCAGGTAATGTAATCAGGGCCCAACCCTAATGACAAGTTGAGTTATAGTCTATTCAACGAGTCAAGGCCTTTTCAAAATCGGGCTATAGCAATAGAGGTTGTTGTGAAAGTTGCCGCATGCACAGACCCCAATGTTTTATGATGATTGATCCTAAACGTTTTTCAGAAAACCCACCTGAGGGCTCCAGATCCTGCAGGAAGGGTTCCAATCGGCAGATAGAACTTAGCTAGCATCTTGGCACTGCATACTAGTAAATAGGGCGATAGCTGCCTGGGGACAATGGATTTTCTTTGAAGTACTGTAATAACAGCTTTCCATTGAGGGGGTGGCTGTCCAACTTGGGAATGCTGAAAGACACGGGCCAGATACTGCCACATTAACTCCGGGAGTTTGTACAATCGATAGGCAGGCCATCTTTCCCTGGGGATTTCTGGAGGTTTACGGCGGATCGCTTGAGTAATTTCTAATTGAAATAGGATCTATAGTTTAGCATCTTGACTAGAGATACTGGGATGGGTAGGAGATAAGTTTGGATTTTGAGCTGGGTTAGAGGTTTGGTGAAGAATAACTTTGGTAAAATTATATAATCAAATTTATCCCTGTCTGGCATGACAGGGGTTCCCAGCCGAGTCTGCTAAGGCATATATCAACTTAGAGGCTGTTGCGCTTTTGAGACGTTAATACCAATAACTTGTTGGCCTTTTCCCCTTCCCAAAAGCATGGCGGATGCCTGTTAGGTTCAGTCTGCTGAGATGATATTCATGAGAAATCGTGAAGCACTGTGCCAACAGCTCTGGAGAGGGAGGTTCAGATCCAGAGCTTACTGAGCCCAAGTTATATACTCTTCTCCAGCCCCTGGGGCCATCTGGCTGCTCCACCTGCCATGAAAGCTATTATCCTACCACTTAATGGTAGCTTTAGTGTTCTCTAAGGCTGAATCAGATACCTCCTCATTATCATTATCGGTCCAGTATTCGCCACCGCCTGACCAAACCACCATTACTTTTTTATCCTCTAGCAGTAATGGGTCTAACAGGTACTGAGAGTGTTGGGAGTGTTAATCTTCTTAAGAACTCAACTCAAGTGGAGCATGATCGATACATAAATTGGGTGTATAGAAGCCTCTAGCACCTCTCGTATATCCTGAGGATACAAGCCAAAGGTCTATTCTTGCTAGAGGATCCATAAGTTGGGGAAAAATAGGTGTAATCATGATCACCTGGGTGCAGCGCCCAGGCATCTAGTGCTCCCCAGTTCGGATGAAAGTTTCTTCACAGCTTCTCTGGCCTGTCGGTGGGGCTCAGGATTTATTGCTTCGTCTTAGGCTACGTGGTCCAATGTTAAATTAAAACCTCCCAGTCAGTATTGGGGGCTTTTTTTTATTGAACCAGGATGGCCTGATTAACTGTATGAAAGAAATGGGACAATCTTGGTTTAGGTGATTGGTCAAAATCAGAGGGCCTTCGGAGTTTCACACTGCACAATCCATTCCTTCTTTATCTCGTGACAAAAATCCATCACTTTCCATCCCAAATTTTGGTACAAAAGTATAGACACTCCCCTCTTACTAGTAGGGGCTACACCAGAAGTTTTCGCAACCCAAGCTCGCTGCTTGGAGGCCTCATTGGCAGAGAGTTAGTCTTTGTAGGAATACTATTATGGGAGCAAACTTTTAAATGGGTTAAGACCTTCTTCAGTTTAATAGGTGAGTTGAGCTCATCACATTCCATGACATTAACTTATACCCATTCAAACCTAGAATAGAACATGTTAGCAGGAGTTTGCACTCAAAACCATGCAATTGTGGTATCCATGGGCCCCCCTCCTGTCCAACCAGCTTTGATCTAGTATCCTATGGACCCATTTAGAGAGATTGCTATAATATAAACAGAACAACCAACTATCAACATTAAAATCTGACAAATATGGTTGACATATTTTTATACTTATTAACTGCAAACAGTTCAACGTTATAAGAATACCCCAAACCACCCCTCCCCCACCCCCTTGATTCGCACCTTGTAAACCCAAAAGACTAGCAGTCACTGTACACGCTGATGTACAAAACAAGCCCAGACATCAGTGGAAGTCGCTTGGGGCATGTAACCCGGTGGGACCCATCGATGCCAAGAGAGACGAAAAAGGCTATCCTAGTAACCCCTTTTAAGGAGAAAGACAAAAAATAAAAAATATATAAATTCACATCCACTGCCATAACAGAGACTTCAGTCTAATGGAGACGGGCAGCTAGAGAGAGGGTGCTGGACCGCCTCATATTTATATTAATGACTACAATATATGTGACAATGTATAGAGCCACATAATATCTTTAAACAACCCTTATTAGGCTCTGTTAACCTAACTACTGGTCAGCACCGGCAAGATCCCCAGATTCAGTAACTTGAATAGCCTGGGACAGCCAATGTAGAATGTAACAGCTGCACCGAATGGGCTTCTCAACCTGACCTCTGATGGGAAGTCCTCATTAATTCACTTCTAGTGGTGGTCCCTGTAATAGCAAGGCCTGGCAACCACTAAGCCCCATAACAATACAGAGCTCCAAAATAAAAGACTAGACGGTGTAGTAGTCATTTGCTGTAGTTAGAACTGTACGGGTATCCATATTGCCTGCAGTTAGTTCCCGCTGAGGCGTCACTGGGCTGGGGCCTCCGGATTCTCAAATGTTTCACCGGTCCCTCTCGCCCAGCTGCTGGAGTTGTTTGGCTGATGTTTTTTGAACCAGCCGAGCTGGAAGGCCTTGGTGGAAGAGGAAGGTAGCAGAGATATCTGTAGGTAGATCATCAGAACTTTATACTGGTTGTTACTCATATCTGGGGCTAAGAAGTCATGGAAGGACTCTGCTCTGGGCTACAGCTCCTGCTTCTACTTCTAGAACAAAGCCTTGGGTTTTGTCCACATGCCCTCCTTCAATCCCATGGGCCTTCCCATTCTTCTTCTTTGCTCTCCTGGATTTTTCATGTAGGCCGTGAGGGGGCCTCCCATTCTGTTCCTCGGAAAAGAGAGTCGGCTGCCCCTCCTCTCACAGAGAGAGGGCCAGATAGTCCATCGGGCCAACCTTAGCAGGAGAAGATCTTGGATTGTAGGATTGATGTAATTTGCCCCAGTTCAGTTTAGGTGCTATGAAGCAATAAAGTCCTCCGCTAACCCTGGATTGTCAAAACCTGAGCTGAACCATTGATCACTATTCGTAAAGATGCCGGGATCGAGGGAATATTCAGGCCGAGTTCAGCACATGCCTCCATGCTGCCGGAAAGCTTCCTCCTATTCGTGACCTCCAGTGAATAGTCAGCAAATATTTGTATTTTGTGGCCACTCCAAACCAGTTTCTTTCTTTTGTCGAGCTGGTAGTGTCACCCGGTCACGATCTTGAAACCGGAGGAAGCGGGCTAGTATAGTTCGGGGATGCCCCCTGGGAGGGGGCCTCGGGCCAGGGATCTGTGTGCCCTATCTAGCTCCCATGGAGAAACCCTCTGACAACCCAACAGTATAGGCAGTTCACATTGAGAAATGCTATTGTGTCACTCCCTTCACAGCCTTCAGGGAACCCTCACAAACCTCAAATTGTTTTGGCGATCATGTTCTCCAAGTCCTCCACCCGGGCTCCAAAGGTGCTGGAGCATCTGACCATATTCTTGCAGTTTAGCCCCGGATTTGTGCCAGCCATCCTCCACCTCAGTAATTCTATGCTCATGGACCGAGGCCCTTTGTGACAAGTCCACACAATGTCTTCAGTATTTTTTCTGTGGCCACATCCACTCCTCTATCCGATGCAGGATTTCTGCAAACATTTGCCTCGATTTCTGTTAAGCTGCCTTCGTTATATTGAAAGATGCTGTAGAGGCCTGTAGTGCAAATGCGGCGTAGTCAATCAGAGACCGCTGTTAGCGCAGTTCGTGGCCCGCCACGGTGAATGGAAAAGTCGGTCTAGTGTTTAAATACACTGCTCACTTGATTTATCACGACCGAAAGCCACCCGTAAGTAGTACGTCCGATTAGGACAGCACAGTGCAGAATTGAATAGACTAATACCAGATTTTCAGGGGTATTATCGGGAGCCTGTCGCTATGCTGGGCCCATTTGGTTCGGGCTGTTGGCTACCTTTAGCCTCGCTGTAACCTGTTAGAGTAATAATAAAATGCTGTTTCGATTTAACCTGCTTTCTTGTAGAAAGGGATAGTGCAGAGCAAGCCCCCATGTTGGTTCTGAACTGCTGAATTGGACCAATCATGGTGGGGATCCTTTAAATGGAGCCTGCTCTGGGTGAATCAGAATTGACCTCCTCTGGAGCCTGCTGTAAGGGATTTCAAAGGCTGTGACTTTGGGAAATGAAGTTTTGACTTTGGCGCCTTTTTTCCACCAACAGGGGGAGTTTACTGTGAGTGACAGCCAAACCAACCAACTGAACTGGGAGGAACCCAAAGGAAATGCCCGACTCTGTCTACTGGAAAGATCAGATCAGTTTGGGCTGTGAAGAGACAGGGAGCTGTGTGCTTCTTCGATGTGTAGTTTTAGCACGAGGATCTTGTGTAAGGTGCTAAGTTTCGGTCTGCAGTTTGCGCATGCACCTGTTTGGACTGAACACGACCTGTGAAGAGAATCAAGGTGATCTGAAGAGTAGAAACCAGGCTCACCTGTAGAAGACTGGAGAAATTGCTGAATCGCGATCGGTCTGTCAGGAACTGAATCTGCTGTGTGTTCTCCCGGGTATTGTGCTGTAATTGTGATCGGGATAGAGAAGCAGCCTGCCTGGTATAGTACTTTCCTTTAACATATAAATGTGTGTAGTGCTTGTGGGGAATCGCGCTTCAAATCTCTGTACAGTGAATAGAGGCATGAAGCTGAAGTAAACCCCAGCTTAATCCAGACTACATCCATTTGCTCTAAACTGCAGTGGGTCCAGTCACAAAGACCTTGTCCACATGGTCTGCTCCTCCTGGCAATCCAGGACAATCTGCCTTCCATCCAGTTCCCAGTATTGAGTTTGTGAGTACAAAGCAGGGTAGCTCCCTGCCATCTGTTCATCAAATTGCTAGTGTGTCACCTAATTGTTGTTTTTTTTTTCATTTCTTCACAAACTGAGCCAACCGGCTCCGGATTACAATTTGGGTATTGTGTCAGTGTTTCTTCCATCACAGGGCCCCAACCAGCTGCAACTGATCCTGGCTAGCCCCCCATCCTGGGTACCCAGTGAAAGTCACAATTTGGGACTCTAAATATGCGCACAGTACTGTGATTATTAATGTGTTTAACCTAATTAACCTGATTTCCCCCTTCCTTGTTATAGCTCCTTAAATAAATCAGATCTGTTGGTTTCAGCAAAGTTACACTGGCTGAGGTATTCATTTATGTTAAAGTATTGTACTGTGATTTTTGCACTGTATCATCTTGTTTTGCAGGGGGTCTCTGGGGTCCAGTCACAGAGCCAGTCCTGGGGGTAAGTGTACATTGTGAAGATAATCCTAATGCATTGTGTGGGCCAATAGTGGGAAGGAAGGGGGGGTTACAGTGTCTCAGAGGGCTGTGACCAAGTTAGTTTAACTACTGCAAACCCTGGCCTCTGGGTGGAGGCACCTGTCAATGAACCTAGGCCCCTCAACCTGTTAGTAGTTAAGCAGGCAGGGGTAGTAGCCCTTGGGATAGTGCCACCTTGGGGATACATTTTGGAGGCTCACTGCTGGGATTAGCGTCCTCTAGTGGCCACATTTACGAATTATTGTAAAAAAATAAAAGGGTACCCCAACAGAAGTGGCTGTACACCAGCTGGTGAAGTGGTGTACTGGGGAAGAGATTGACCCCCAAAATGCTATACTTATCTTGGATATCCCACTGGGAACCAGTACGGACACTGTAGAGGGACTACTTTCCAAGGTTGAATGTTTACGAGACCCTGTGGTCGAGGGGCGACAGGCTCATCTGCTCACCCAAACTTTCATGGCCCTAACAGAGTGTAAGGACCCTGTAGACAGTTCTAAAGTGCCACAGACTGTTACCCCCGGGGAAACCCTCACTGTCTGGAAAGTGATAACCAAATACAGTAAAGACTCCAAGGAGAATGAGCCTCCTCCATTATCTGAAATCTTTGAGGAGAATTTGCTAAATTGTTGTTGGGAAAGGAAAACTATGGAGGATTCGAAGAAATCACATTGCCACCTGGGAATCCTCCACCAGCGCCCTCTCCCCTCCAGCACCTGCTATGCCCCTCCTTCTGTGCCAGTGAAAGCCCCCATGTCTGTACCTGCCAATAGTCACGACTCTTACTGCAGGTTGAGAATTTTCTCCTGCACCCTCCCCACCCCACAAGGGGAGGATGATTGGGAGACCTGGATAGACTGTGTTGCCCCTTTGGTATCTGAGTGGCAGTGTGCAGAGGCTGAGAAATGGAAAAGAATCCTAGAGAGCTTGAGAGGTCCCGCTCTGGAAGTTCTATTAAGTCTTTGAGGTCCTCAAACCCTGAGGCATCTGCCCAAAAGTACCTAACTGCACTTGAATGCAATTTTGGGTGTATTGAGTCAGTGGAGAGCTTGATGTGGAAGTTTCAAGATACAAAACAATGGCCAGGGGAAAGTTTATCTGCATATGTTACTCATCTGGAAGGAGCGCTACAGAGGGCCTACCAGAAAGGGGGGGGGGGTGGCTGCCAGTGTCTTAAACCGTGTGAGGTTGGGGCATATATTGCAACATGCAAAGCACTCAAAATTGCAGCTCCTTCAGTTGAGGCTTCATGACAGGAGAGGTAACCCACCGGATTATTGTGATTTGATGAAAGAAATCCAGGATGTTGAGGAGGAGGAGGAGGATTTCTCAGAGCCCCACGTAGTTGTAGCTGCTACAACCTCTGCTCCAAGGTCAGGGGCAGCTGCTGACGGACAGGGATCTCCGAAAACCCATGATGAAAGTCAAGGATTAAGTGCCTGCCAAACGGGGATGGCTGTAAACACCCCGCACTGGGAGGAGTTGCTGAGGGAGATTAGGAAAGTAACAGACAGTCTCATCATGAAGGATACTCCTATGAGCACGGGCACTGATACTTGACTGACTGCTTCTGCTATGGGGGTGGGGGTGCCCACCCAGGCATCTCATGTTGACAACAGTTCGAAACTTGATGCATTGACTATGGAAGTGAGGGAACTCAAGATATGTCTCCAAATGTCCAACCCACCGCGGGCTGAGGTGGCACCAAGGTTTTCTATCTATAGTACCCATGCCACAGCCCCCACAGTGATGCCTCAGTCACCCCAAACATCAGCAGACTATATTTTGCCATTATGGGAAGTGATGTGGCACATGAAGAGGGAATGCCGGTCTCAGAAAGACTTAGAGAGAGTGGTGAGCCGGCTACAAGGAGAGCTTCGGAGAACAAGTCAGTGGTTAAGAGGTGCACGAAATGGTCCCAGTGAGGGTCCCAAAAATGCTAACTCACATCACTCTGTGGCAAGGTCACTTGCCCTGGCCCCTGCTACTGCCTCTCCAGACTGGTACAGAATAGTGGGTCCCTCCATGGAGATCACTATAAAGGTGAATGGACTGTCTACAAGAGCTGTATTAGACAGTGGCTCCCATGTGACAATTATGTTCCAGGATTGGTATCAGAAGCAATTGTCAGATGTTCCCTTACAACCATTAGAAGGACTGCATGTATGGGGGTTAAGTGAGAAGGCCTACCCCTACTCCAGGTATATCCAAATTTGGCTGCCTTTCCCCATCTCTGTGGTTGGAATGGCAGAGCAAGTAGAGACCCTGGCCTTAGTGGGTCCCCCTACTGGACTGTATGATGGGGTTCCTTTACTAATGGTTGGATGACTGGCACAGTTGTGTTATGAAAAACAGGGGTCAAGGACTAGTAGAGCTTTAAGAATTCTGGCCTTGATCAAGAAGGCCTATGAGGCGCAGAGGGATGCTGACAAAGTGGAACCAGAGGAACTGGTTGGAGTTGTCTGGATAAAGGATCCTGAGTCTCTGATCCTGGCCCCAAATGCCCAGTGTACCCACCAGGGGGAAGTCCATATCAGAAAGGATATCAAGAATGAAATCCTCATGTTGGATGCACAAGGCGATGAGAATTTTCCTGAGGGACTGCTGGTCAAGCCTAGTATTTTGCCTGCTAGAGCCCATGCTTATGCCAGAAGGGTAATGGTTCAAGTTCATAATGTGTCTGACAGAGAGATTCAAGTAAATAGAGGTTGCACCTGGCTAATGTGCATTGTGCAGACACTGCTGCTACCCAGTAGCAAGAGTTCGGGAAGAATGACAGAGTAACGCCTGACTTGTTTGATTTCGGTGACTCCCCGTTGCTAACTGAATGGAAAGTGAGGATCAGTGAGAAGCTTGCCCAGAGAGACCAGGTGTTTTCCTTAAAAGAATGGGATGCAGGATGTGTGCAAGGAGCTGAGCACCACATCCGCCTGCATGATAAAAGGCCATTTCGTGAGAGGTCTCGATGCCTGGCCTCTGCTGAAATAGATGATATGAGACAGCATCTGCAAGAGATGCTAGCTGCTGGTGTAATACAAGAATCCAGAAGCCCCTATTCTTCCCCCATTGTGGTAGTGAGAAAAAAGAATGGGACAGTAAGTATGTGCATGGATTATCGCTCTTTAAACCAGCGGACTATCACTGATTAG
The DNA here is from genome assembly GCA_016271365.2 of Neoceratodus forsteri. Taxonomy (NCBI): domain Eukaryota; kingdom Metazoa; phylum Chordata; order Ceratodontiformes; family Ceratodontidae; genus Neoceratodus; species Neoceratodus forsteri. The sequence goes on along the minus strand of JADMNL010000022.1, from coordinate 417,676,527 downwards.
TATACAATCTGCATTCAGGATGCTTTGGCCTGCCTGAATGGTAGCAGAAATGGTTCTCTGTGCTGGATAGCTGGGTACCAGATCCCAATGGCCCCAGAAGACTGTGAGAAGACAGGCTTTATCTGTCCGCTTGGCTTCTATGAATTCATGAGGATGTCTCAAGGGATTTCAGGCACCCCAGCCACCTTTCAGTGACTGATGGAGTGTGCAGTGGGGGACATGAACTTATTAGAGTGCCTGGTATACCTAGATGATGTTATCGTGTTTGGCAGCTCACTGGAGGAACATGAGAGCAGATTATTCAAGGTGTTGGACCAACTGGAAGACTTTGGCCTTAAACTGTCCATTGATAAGTGTCAATTCTTTCAAACATCAGTAAAGTATGTGGGACACATAGTATCCACCGAGGCAATAGAGACCGACCCAAGTAAAGTCGAGGCCTTGACCACCTGGCCACAGCCCAAAAATCTAAAAGAACTGCAAGATTCCCGGGATTCTGTGGTTATATCGGCGTTTCATCAAGGACTATTCAAGAGTGATCCGCCCTTTACTTAACCTTACCAAGGTATCCCTAACCCACAAAAATACAAAAGTCAGCATCCCTCGAGAATGAAAAGAGTGTATTTTGTCCAGAGTGGCATTTGGGGCCTGCTGAACTACTGATTGTGGGACTGTTTTCATGAGATCATATATCAACTTACCCACACTCAGTGTTGGCCTGTGATCCAACAAAACCTTATGTCCTGCACACTGATGCTAGCAGCTTGCCATGGGTTGGGGCTGTGGTACCAAGAGCACAAGAATGGCCTGAGACCAGTGGCCTTTTGCCAGTGGAAGCCTGACCCTTCCAAAAAGAACTATTCCTGTACACAGTTGAGTTCCTAACTTTATGGGCCATTGTTGATCAATCTCCATGAGTACTTGTAAGGAGGCTAAGATACTAGTAAAGACTGACAATAATCCTTTGACCTATGTGCAGACTTCAGCTAAGTTGGATGCCACTGGCCATAGGTGGCTGTCTGCCTTATCTACCTACAACTATGCAGTTGAATACAGAGCAGGTCTGAACCCCATAGATGCTGATGCTCTCTCCCGGAGGCCTGTTTCCCAGAATGACTGTGTCAGACTGTCAGAACCTGATATTAGAGCACTCTGCCAGAAGTTTGTCAGGGAGGAAAAAATGTCCAGGGATGCAGTGGACTGTATGGTGGATTGTTTGGGACCCTCTGAGAATTGCATACCTGCTGCTTATTGCCACTTTTCTGCAATAGACATTGGTGCACTGCCTCAGCTGGACAATGACAGTATTCAGCGGGCTCAATCCTGAGATCCTATGATCAAATCAGCTTTGGAAGCCCTATATGCAGGGAAAGATGTGTCCAAATTATGTTCCACTGATTTGAGAACTGCATTGTTATACAAAGAAGGTCCTAAGTTGAAACTGATCAATAGACTGTTATACAGAGAAACAGTAGACAGAGGTGGGCAAGTAGACAAATAACAACTAGTGCTGTGCACTGCCTTTTGAGATTCAGTACTGAGGTCCTTACACAACCACATGGGGCACCTTGGTATAGACAGAACACTTGACTTGGTGAGATCCAGATTCTATTGGCCTAAGATGGGGCTGATGTGGAGCAACACATTCAAACTTGTAGTCGCATGCTTACAGAGGAAAGCTTTTGCTCCAGAGGCTGCCCCTTGTTAACATCAACACCAGTGCACCCATGGAGCTGGTCTGTATTGATTTTCTGAGTTTGGTGTCAGATCAAAGAAATATTAGTAATGTGCTGGTGGTCACTGACCATTTTACGATAGATATGCCCAAGCTTTCCCACCAAGGACCAGAAGGCATCCACTGTGGCCAAAGTACTTGTAGAAAACTTTTTTGTTCACTATGGGGCTCCACAAAGAATCCATTCTGATCAAGGGAGAGACTTTGAAAGTCATCTGATCAAAGAGATGCTTATTCTGTGGGGAGTGCGAAAGTCCAGAACCACCCCTTACCACCCCCAAGGGGACCCACAGCCTGAACGTTTCAACTGCACTTTGCTAGATATGCTAGGCACCCTCTACCGAAAGGACAAGCCTAGATGGAGCCAACAAATTAGCACCGTGGTACATGCCTACAACTGCAACAAAAGTGATGCCACTCGGTTCTCCCCCTACTGCCTGATGTTTGGAAGAGAAGCTCGACTGCTGGTAGATGTGTGCTTTGGGGTCTCTCCTGATGGGGTTCGAGCTGACAACTATTTACAGTATGTGCAAAAGTTAAAGGTCCAGTTAAATCCTGCGTACCAACTGGCTCAAACCATGGCTGCCAAAAGAAATCTGGCCAACAAAGAAAGGTATGATAAAAAGGTGAAAGCACAGGAACTCTAGGAGGGAGATGGGGTATTGCTAAAAAATCTAGGACTGCATGGCAGACATAAGATTGCTGACCGGTGGCACCACCTCCCTCACATTGTCGTGGGCAAACTAGATGATCTGCCTGTGTACAAAGTAAGGCCCTAGAATAAATCAAAAGATGTTAAAACAATGCATTGAGATCATTTACTGCCCATTGGACAAATCTTGATTGAGTCTGAGCCCCCAGAAAATGCCCCCTCTGTATCAGTGACTAGAGCTGCTGCTAAGGAAAAATCAAGAAAGTCTGCACCTACAGAAGCTGAGTTAAAGCGTTCCCCTCCACAAGTCCCAGTTGAGCATGACTGTCATCCATATCAGAGGAAAGTCAGTGTGACTTTGAATACTACCCTTCTTACGAACTGAGTCAATTGTTTCGGGGCAATCCCCTAGTCAATTCTGGAGATGAAGCTGGACCTTCAGGACTGTCTAAGCCCCCAGCTTTGTCCCTGGAGCCAATGCTCCCAGAAAGTGAAGTGCAAAGCATTAAGTCAGATGATAAGGAATCATTGCATATGGTTGAACTGTTTGAACTTTCAGAGGAGGAAAATGATGGACTGGAACAGACTGGTGACTTACCAGAACAAGAAGATTGTGTTGAGCGCCCTGATAATTCACTGTCCGTGTCAGAAAGCTCTCCATGTGAGCCAAGTGTTGTGGACTCAGAGATTGTAACTCCTGGAGCTGAAAGTGCCCCAAGTTCTAGCCTCTCTACCCCATTGGAGACTCCCCTGACAAGTGAGGACAATGCTGAAAATGAGGCTCAGAGTGCAGAGACTGTAACAGTTCTCCCATAGAAAGACTGGTCGAGCTGTAAAGCCTGTGGTGCACCTCAGTTATGATTCCCCTGGGAGACCTGTGGACTTGCCTCTCAGTGTTGTCCATAAAGGAGTGTATGTGTCCCCAAGCTCATTGCCCAAACTGAACATCAGTCCTAACTCCAAGTTACTTGTGTTGCCCTCTAGGTATGGTGCCCCTGCCCCATCCAGCCCCAAGGTAGCTGATAGGGAAGGGTCCCCTCTCTTCAGGTTTCACGTACAAGAGGTAATAACCTGAGTTATGGTACAATGTGTGTGTAATACTGTGTAAAGTGTGACGTACTGCAAAGTTTCTGAAATGTGTTTCTGGTAAAGTGATATATTGACTGATGATTACATGTATAAGCCTAATGTGATACTGATGTAAATGTATATGGGTGTATTGAAACTTATGGGGGTATTGCTTGACGCGGACGCCAAGTCTTCCCAGGCCAGGAAGGGTGTAACCCCCCCTTCAAATGGGGGTTCCCAAAAAAGTCTTCCAGGAGCTTGCTTGAATGCTCCATGCCTGAATGGTGTTTGGCATTTAATCCATTTATCTGTGCGTACTTTTAGAGCCTCTGGTACTGTTTCTTTAAGAGCTGTCTGCTTGCAGACATAATTAGTTTGTATGAGGAGACTGTGGGCTAGATATTCAAAAGAGTTGAGCCATGCACAATAGGGTTGCGCCTGCGCAAGTCTGAAAATGCGCTATTCTGCGATATTCAGCAGGAGGCAGTTGCGCCCCCCAAATCACGCTGAGCAACAGCGCAATGATACTGAATGTATGCGCAACTGAAGGAGGAGGAACCATGAATAAATGGCGCAGTGCGATATTCAACAACATGCGCCATGCACAATAGGGGAGCCAGCGGAAGTTGCGCCATAGCGGAAATGAGCCAAAATAAAAGGGAGCAAGGGAAAGACGCAAGAACGCTACAGGGAAGGCACATGAGGCTGAACCCTAGCAAGACAAACAGGGCAGCAGTGACACACAGAGCAGGCCTGGAAAGGGCACCTGGAACCCACAGGCTCAGGGGAAGGTGTGGGGAGCCACAGTGCAGAAGGGGGAAGTACTTGCCACACAGCAGTGAGGCCAGCACAGTCAGGTGTTCCCGGTGCAGAGGAAGTAGCAGCCAGGACAGCGGGGGAAATACAGAAACAGCTGCCGGGGGGGTGAACACAAGCCAGGGACATGGTCAGTGCCACCATCCAGATGGAGGCAGTAATGAGGGGGGTGAGAAGGCGGGCAGCAAGGGCGTGGGCAGTGGAAGGCCCGTCAGTATGCCCCAACAAGCAGTACCGAGCCCGCACCAGCTTTGAGCTGTATAGTGATACGGAGATCATGGGCTGGTACCACCTGAATTGGGCAATTCTGAGGTGACTCTGTGAGCTGTGCAGTGATGTGATGCAGGCACCCACACGACGGAGCCATGCTCTGTCAGTGGAGACGAAAGTGACAGCTTGCATGTGCTTTCTCGCCACAAGTACCTTCCAGAGACCAGCTGGGGACACCACAGGCATAACCCAGTCGGCCACGTCATGCCACCTCACCCAGTTCCTCAGCGCACTGCTGCCACATGCTGCGGAGTACATCCATTTCCCCAGCACACCAGCGGAGTGCACAGCAAACATACAGGAGTTCCACAGGGTAGCACGTATGCCTGGTGTGCAAGGGGCAATAGACTGCACCCATGTGGCCATCCGCACACCACCTGGCCCTGAGGGAGCCACATATATAAATCGCAAGGGTTATGCCAGCATCAACTGCCAAGTGGTGTGCGATGCCAGGGGGTGCATAATCAATGTCTGTGCCACGTACCCTTGGGGAGCACATGATGCCTTCATCTGGCACCAGTCGGCACTGTGTCACAGATTCGAGAGTGGGGATATCCCCACTGGCCACCTAGTGGGTGAGTATGCAAACCACATGGACAATCATAGGGCCTGGAGGGGCATGGTCAGAGGTGACATGGGTAGTGGCCTACATGGTCCAGGGCAGGGCGATGCTGATCACCAAACTAACCTCCACCCTCTACACACAGGTGACAGTGGATACCCACTCCATCCCTGGCTGCTCACACCCTACCGGTAGCCCGCAACCCCATCGCAGCAACACTACAATGAGGCATACGCCACCACACGTAATGTCATCGAGCGGGTGTTCGGGATGCTGAAGGCATGTTTCCATTGCCTGGACACCTCCGGTGCCCTACAGTACAGCCTCTAAGCCTCGGGCTATTCTGGCCTGTTGCATCCTGCACAACATGGCCAACGAATGTGGGATAGCTGTACAGGTCAAAGAGGGGGACAGCGATGGGGACGATGAGGACACCGGTGACAATGGTGATGGGCAGCCCCCCCGAGCGACAGGACCTCCGGCTGGCACAGCTGAACTGGGACACCATCACGGAGGAGCACTTCAGCCAACCCAGGTAAGTCATGGGGCCATGTGCAACTAACAGTGGCAAAGGCACAACCCACAAACATGCATGGACACACACCAGGGGTGCATGCTGTCAAGGGAACTGGCCGAGCATAGAACCACACACACGACCAGGGATGGGTGAGGTCTAACATGCCATGTGGACACACACACACACGCATACACACACATACACACACACAAAATGCACCAGACATGCACAAAGGGTAGCAGGCACACCGATCCAGAATGCCACCCCTAGCCACACACATGTCCACAGACCACCACGGCCACTGTCTGTCATTGTGCTTGTGTCAGATGCTGAGCACCATTGCACATTGGTGTACAGCGCAATGCAGGCATCATCATGCACATGCAACTGTGGACAGCAGCTGGGAGGGTGTGCAGTTGGACTGTGTGACTGCGTGCAGGGCCGGGTACCCACCCGTGTATTGCCTGCTGAATGACACAATGCACACAGGGCAGCACCAGACAGCAGCTGCACTGGGAGACAGGTCAGTCACATGCCACAGTGCCCCGGCCACCACAGATGCATGGGCGGCCCCGCCGAGACCCGCCAGCACTGACAGGCTGACCACTGGCCTCACAGGGTGGCACCGATGGTCCCCCAAGGGTTCCACTGCGTGAACACGACCGTGCTCGTGCAGGGGTCTGCAGCACACCAAACATGCCTGCACCAGGCATGCTCGGGATCCCCACAGCTGAACCCGGTGTCGACAAGGATGGTGTCGCATGATGCCGGGAACAGGGGGTGGACAGTGCACTGCGTGGTGTCTGCGACGCATGGGCAAATAACTGTGTGCCCATTGTGGCCATGACAGCAGTGAATGCCTGTGTCTGCCTGTCAATGGCAGTGGTCACATCCTCCCGCAACTGGTCCATCCCTGCCAGGATCAGAGCAGTGTCTCTGCTGTGACGCTCCTCTGCCCGCTCCAGAACCGCACGCAGTGCATCCACCGACGTCACAAGCCACATCTGCTGGTTGGTTGATGCTTGCAGTATGTGGGTGTACTCATCCAAGAGGTCATCTGCCTCCTCGGCATCCTGTCCCTCAGGGTGTACATGGCCCTGATGCTCAGCACCCCTTGAGGGTGGGCGCTGCACAACAGGACCAGGTCTGGGCATGTCCACAGGCGGTGTACTGATGCCGCCCCCTGACACTGTACCCCCAAGCCCATTGGCCGACTGCTGATGCTGCCCCTCCGGCTGCCGCTCCCCAGGGCTCACTGGTGCCGCCGCAGTGGCCGCAACAGTCCCACTGTCCTGTACACACACCAGTGCTGCCCCACTGGTGCTGACAGGCACAGGCTGGGACTGTGATGGCACGCAGGCCTCCAAGGTGGCACCACCCACAGCCATGGCCGCGATGTTACCTGCTGTGTGGCCATCCCGTGGCACACACATGTCACTGCCCATGGCATTAGTGACATCATCATCGGTGACAGACCCGGCACCAGCCCGAGTCACAGCATGCTGGCATCCATGGATGCTGGCACGCTGGAACATGGGCAGGGCCTCCTCCGCACCTGTTCCAACAACATCAGTGTGGACAGCCAGGCAGGCCCACTGTCACACTGAGCCATGTATACCTGTGGAGGTGGATGGGCCCTCCTCCATCTCCATCTGACTGGCCTCAATGCACAGGCCCAGCACCACTGACCCATGCAGATGCTGAGGATCTGTAAGGGAAAACAAAGTCGTGTTACTGCATGTGACCTGCCCTGCCCCCCCCCAATAGACAGACCATGACCTACCATGCAGTGATGGGCTACCACCCGTCTAGAAGCCACCACCTGGAACACCCTCAATGGCACAACGCTGCATGCTGCCAGCAACCCTCACCTCCTGTGGGGTCAGGCGTAGCACCTCCGGCTGTCCCCCACCTGTCACAGCTCGTGCTGCCCTGATGGCAGCCACCTTCTCCTTTATCCTTCTCCTGTCTGTGCCCATCTTCTTCTTGCACTCCTGCACGGAGTGCTGGTGGCTGCCATGCAGGTTCACTGCATGTGCCATGTCCTCCCATGCAGCAGCATGGACCTGTGGTGTTCCCTGACATCCACTGAGAAGTGTCTCCTGATCCAGGTAGGCCTCAAACAGGACATCCGTCTTGGCCTTGGTGAAATTAGGCCTCCTCCTCCTCTCACCACTCTGTTCCTCCTCACCCACAACTCGCTTGGTCATGATTTAGCCTGTGAGAATGAAAGTTGTTACCTGTGACTGTGCAGTCCCATGCTTGTCCCAAAATCCACAGTCCACACTCCCAAACAGCATGCAACTCATCAATAGACTGCAGTAACCTACTATGGCCAGTGCAGCCCAATGTCGCACTTTTATAGCATAACCCATGCAAATGAGGCGAGGTGCAACTTTAAGTGGATGCAAATTGCAGTGCTGCACCATTGAATGGCTGATTAGCTGATTTGCATATGATGGCTGAATATCGCGCTGTTGCGCTTTGCGCAATTGTGGTGAATGTGCTGAGCCAAGGGCGCAGTTCTGTGACATGAGCAGTACACACCTAACTGCGCATGCCTGGGTTTCTGACGCAGGCGCCTACCACGCTGCTGATGTGCTGTGCACGGGAGGCAATGCAGGGCATGACCACCATTGTACCAGTGGCGCTACAGCGATGTTCACCTATATGGCACTGTGGCACTGGGGCACCGTAGGCGCACTGGGGCAACAGCATGGTAGGCCACTACTGGAGGTAGCACACAGGCACCCAATCGTGCTACACGCATTGGGTTCACATCGCGCTGTACCTGTCCATGCGCCAGAGACTCTTGGCCCTGTGCCCAACCTTTGCCCCCTAGGCGCCATGCATCAGGCATGAGTGCACCACTATTGCACTGTTCGGTGACAGCGCAATAGGGAATGGCAGCGTTGTACTGCACAGCATCTGCATGTGGTGGAACTGCACTGCAGAGCGCCATTTTGAACCTACTGAGCAACAGAGATGGCACGGAGGAGAGCTGCCCAGTGGATCCAGATCGAAATGGCAAACCTGGTTGCCATTGTTGAGCCACTTTATGGCCCACTGTTTGGGGAGGCACCCCTGGACAGGTCCAGGAGCCAGGTGTGGCAGGAGGTGGCTGACACCCTGGAGGAGGCCACAGGAATGGGGTGGACGGCAGAGCAGTGCTGCCACAGGTATGGGGACCTGAGGCGGAGGGACCCAGACCTGCTTGCCCGCCTGCGGGCACTTACCAGGAGGGGCATGGTGCCACGGCCAGGTAGGTGTAACATCCACACACTTTTATCTTCTATAAGGGTATCACGGTTGCATGTGTCCGGAACATGGGGGAGGGACCGTCCAGTGTTGGCTGTGGTGGTGTTATCAGGGTGTGGGGTGGGTGGGTCTGGCTGGGTGGGATTGCACACACATGGGGGCAGGGGGACTTTGCTTCAGGATTGTACTGATGTTTCTCTCTCCATGTTTGCACCACAGGGCCGGAAGAGAGATGGCTGGACAGGGAGCAGAGGCACCAGCAGGAAGACAGGGCCATTAGGAGGGGTGAAGGTCCACAGCACCAGAGGGACTGGCCTGATGATGGTGAGTGCCATACCTCCATGATTACTATTGCATGCTGTGTAACAGGGCGGGCAGTGGGGCATGGCCACCATCCATTGACACCACTGCCATGCACACAACTTGTTACAGTCAGCACTGTCCAGTGGCACTGCATGTCTGGGAGTGCATCAATGGTGGTCCATGCATGCACAGGGTACATGGCTGTGCACTGCCTTCGCACCACATAGCCATGTCACTAAACAGGAATGGTGGTGCTGTGCAGGACTTGGCTGGTGGGTGTGTGCAGTGGTCTGCATGGCTGTATGCGCCTGGGTGGGCAGGTCTTGTGGACGTGATCACTGTGGGTGGTCACACACCATCACAGAGGCATGTCCCACGGCGGTATGTCATGCACAGTGGGTGGGCTGTATGGGGCTGTGCATTCACACCTATTGACTGTGCTCCCTTCTCCTAGGTGTCCACCAGCTGCAGGCAATATGGGAGGCACTGCAGGAGATACTAACCATGGTGAGGGCATCATTGGACATCGTGCGAAGGATTGAGTGGCTGGGGGTCCGGAGGAGACATGGGAGGTGGAGCAGCCAGAGCGGGGAGCGGGGCTCCCACTGAACATCTATATGCCCCTGATTTCCCCTACCCCCCTGGACCCACCCTCACACCCCTCCTTTCCTGTCCCATTTGTTCACCCCTGCCCCTTACCCACCCCCACCTTGTTTGTGGCCCTCCCCCCCACACATTTGTACATAGTTGTAAATAGCTTTGTTTGATATTTTTGATTACAAATCTTTTGACATGAATACTGTGGTGGTTTCTGATTTGCAGCGGGCTATAGGTGCTCAGCTGCAGTGGTGTGCATGGAGTCTGGGGTGGTGCAGTCATGGGTATGTGTGTGTGTCCATGGGGAAGTGACTATGGTGTGGGAGTAGCTATCAGTCAGTGTCTGTGGTGTGTGTCTTGTTCCCTGTGCACCGGATGACTGTGTGCAGTGGTCCATGGTGCATGCTCTGTGGCCATGGCACACCTTTCAGCCCGTCCATGGCCTGTGCAGCTGACACCCTTGCATGTCTGTGACCTGCATGGTCTGCAGGCATGTCAGTGGTGGCTGTCCATGCAGGGCAGCCACTGTACCTGTCACAATGCTGGGTTGCCTCCTGTCACTGGTGTGGTGCATGTCTGCCTCGGGTGATACTGTGTCCTCCGCGGTTGTTGTCCCACCTCCATGCTGTGGCTTGTGTGTGTTGCAGGGGATGTGCACCACTGTCTGTGACTTGTGCTCCGGGCAAATGATGGTGGCGTACAGGTACACAGTGCCTGTGCAGGGTGACTGGCACTCCTGTGCCATGAAGGACTGCTGGCCGTATGTACACGGTTTCCATGGCCCACGCTGGGGGCTTGGTTGCCCCGCTACTGCGTCCCTGTTTTGTTGTGCCCTTGGGTATGGGTGGGTGTTTGTCCATGCACTGTGTTGCATCCAGTGTGGTGCATGCTTCCACACACCACCGTGGGTGTCTGCACTGGCTGTTGTGGCCAGTGCTGGGTCGGGGTGTGTCCTTGGGAGGGTGTGCAAGGTGCTGTACCTCTGGTGGTGGGGTCCGGGGCATGCCCTGTCATGTGTGGGGTACCTCATGTGCCGACACATGGTTGATCTCTCAGCTGTACCTCGGGGGGAGGCTGTGCATGGTGGCACTGTTATGCCATTGTTGCATCGCTGTGTGCTGCTACCCGCTGATGGGTGCTCGTGGTGGGGCTGCCTTGCATGGTTCTGTGGTGCACAGGGTTGCATTGTCACAGTGGGGGTGGTAGCATGCATGGGGTATCCTGCAGTGGTGGACGCTGCTCCTGGGCAGGGTGTCTGGGGGTCACAGTGCAGGGTGTGCTCTGCATTGGGGGGATGGTGTGGCATGGGGTGGTCGGCCCTCCTTGTGTGCCAGTCAAAGCTTGCCAGGGGGTGTGATGGGGCACCATGGCCCAGCTGTGGGTTGGTTGCTTGTCTCCATGGGCTAGTGGTTATTCCAGCCATGCCCCAGTTGTGCAGTGCATGGGGTGTGGGGGGATGATGTCTGTTCTGTTGTGTGTTCCTCTGCCCATCTGTGGCATGGGTGGTGGGCCCCTGCATCCCTGGTTGTGCAGTTGTGTTGCTGCCCTGCTGCTGGGAGGCATCCCTGGTTGCACTATGGTGCCTCTGGACTGCTCAACTGAACATCCCTTGTTGCACTATGGCGCATCAGATATGCTCAGCTTCCCCTTCCTAGTTGTGCTATGGCACAGGTGGTGCGATATTCGGTTGTAAAACATGGCGCATCTTGAGTAAACTCAGTTTTTGAATATCATGCCTCTTGTGCATGGGCACAATGGACTTGCGCTTGCTCCTGCTATTGCGCACTTTTTGGGCGCAGTTTGAATATCTGGGCCTGTGTGTTTTCCTGCTTGAGTCCCGCTTGAGCTGCTGCCAAATTGCTCCATTTCTGCCATTGCTAAGTGGGCAGGGGAGAACTCTTCAAAAATGTAATTGTTTGCTTGTAACCTGTTAGAGTAATGATGAAAATGCAGTTTGATTTAACCTGCTTTCTTGTAGCAAGGGCAGTGCAGAGCAAGCTCCCTCATGTTGGTTCTGAACTGCTGAATTGGACCAATCATGGTGGGGATCCTTTAAAATGGAGCCTGCTCTGGGCGAATCAGAACTTGGACTCTCCTCTGGAGCCTGCTGTAAGGGGATTGTAAAGGCAGTGACTCTGGGAAATGTAGTTTTGACTTTGGTGCCTTTTTTCCACCAACAGGGGGAGTTTACTGTGAGTGACAGCCAAACCAACCAACTGAACTGGGAGGAACACAAAGGAAATGCCCGACTCTGTCTACTGGAAAGATCAGATCAGTTTGGGCTGTGAAGAGACAGGGAACTGTGTGCTTCTTCGATGTGTAGTTTTAGCACAGGGATCTCGTGTAAGGCCCTAAGTTTCGGTCTGCAGTTTGTGCAAGCGCCTGTTCGACTGAAAACGACCTGTGAAGAGAATCAAGGTGATGTGAAGAGTAGAAACCAGGCTCACCCTGTAGAAGACTGGAGAAATTGCTGAATCGTGCTGGGTCTGTCAGGAACTGAATCTGCTGTGTGTTCTCCTGGGTATTGTGCAGTAATTGAGATCGGGACAGAGAAGCAGCCTGCCTGGTATAGTACTTTCCTTTTACATATAAATGTGTGTAGTGCTTGTGGGGAATCGTGTTTCAAATCCCCTGTACAGTGAATAGAGTGCATGAAGCTGGAAGTAAACCCCAGCTTAATCCAGACTACATCCATTTGCTCTAAACTGCAGTGGGGTCCAGTCACAAGGACCTTGTCCACATGGTCTGCTCCTCCTGGCAATCCAGGACAATCTGCCTTCCATCCAGTTCCCAGTATTGAGTTTGTGAGTACAAAGCAGGGTAGCTCCCTGCCATCTGTTCATCGAATTGCGAGTGTGTCATCTAATTGTTGGTTTCTTTTAATTTCTTCACGAACTGAGCCAACCGGCTCCGGATTACAATTTGGGTATTGTGTCAGTGTTTTTTCCATCACAGGGCCCCAACCAGCTGCAACTGATCCTGGCTAGCCCCCGAGTACCCAGTGAAAGTCACAATTTGGGACATTGAATATGCGCACAGTACTATGATTATTAATGTGTTTAACCTAATTAACCTGATTTCCCCCTTCCTTGTTACAGCTCCTTAAATAAATCAGATCTGTTGGTTTCAGCAAAGTTACATTGGCTGAGGTATTCATTTATGTTAAAATATTGTACTGTGGTTTTTGCACTGTATCATCTTGTTTTGCAGGGGGGTTCCCGGGGTCCAGTCGACGGAGCCAGTACTGGGGCTAAGTGTACATTATGAAGATATTCCTAATGCATTGTGTGGGCCACTAGTGGGAAGAAAGGGGGGTTACAGTGTCCCAGAGGGCTGTGACCAAGTTAGTTTAACTACTGCAAACCCTGACCTCTGGGTGGAGGCACCCGCCACTGGACCCTGGCCCCTTAACCTGCTAGTAGTTAAGCTGGCAGGAGTAGTAGCCCTTGGGATAGCACCACCTAGGGGTTACACTTACAATAAATAGAGTTTCTATAATTGTTTTTTTAATATGTGTAGGAATTACAGGTAATAGCTAGATTTAGAACAGTGCCATATTGGATTCCACCAACCCTGTGCCAGTTCCAAGTCCCCAATCCCTTCTGGCGTCATCTCCGCTCCTACCAACTCCAGTGTTCCCAATGCACCTGGCCTAACCTCTGACTGCAGCTCTATCCCTCTCATTGTTACCTGATTACTGATGCTGACATGTACTGTATAATTACCCTGTGCTCTCACCCTATTGAATGTATTGAATGTATTTACCTATTGTTTGTACCTTTGTACCTATTGTTATATCATATGACATTTACAGATTGTACTATGTATTATTTGAAGAGTCTCTCTGTGACCTGCATTACTCTGCTTTCTGTGTACTGTATTACCCCTGCCTTGTAACCTCCTGGGTCATGCCTGAAAATAGGCAAATGTATGCCTAGTGTACCCCACCTGGTAAACAAAGAATAAATAAATACATAAATGAAAGGATCTATTAACAATAAGACTTAGGTATTTATAACTTTTCACTGATTCTATTTTTTGACCATCAATAGACAAGCAATCAACATACAATATTTCTTGTTAGGCCCAAATGGGAACACTTAACTATTATCATAGTAAAGGATCTCATGCTCTTTCCACTAATTTTTTGTTTAATTTTTCACTAACGACTAGTACAATTCCAAGCCTGTGGAAACAGGCTACAATTATACCAATTTTCAAATCAGGTGATAGATTGCTAGTTAAACACAGAAACATGGAAATTTGTTGGCAGAAAAGACCCCATGGTCCATCTAGTCTGCCTGAGTCCCCCCCTCCAGGAAGTTAAGGATTACCTAATTCCATACTACTCCCCCATCCAAGGTTATGGAAAAAATAGTAATGGATCCGTTGAAGGATTATTTAGCCCAACAAAACATACTTTGCCCCATTCAACATGGATTTAGATCTGGGTACAGCATGTTTTCTGCGTTGATTGAACTTACTGATTATATTCATTCCACTTTGGATTAGGGGAACGTGCCTGCAGCTTTGTTTCTAGACCTATCCAAGGCCTTCAATACTATAGATCATGGCCTTTTAATTTCCAGACTTCAAAGTACTAGGGCTTTCTGATATTGTGATAATCTGGTTTTCAAACTATTTGGTTAATCGAAAGCAAAGGGTGGACACAGTGGACTATTTCCTCCTTTCAAAGCGTGAATATTGGACTTCCATAGAGCTCAGTTTTAGGTTTGATTCTTTTCAGCTTATTTTTTAATGATTTACTGCTGTACGCAGATGACATTGTCTTGTATGCAAAACATTTATGTGTTGTCTCCTTAACAAATCAGGTCAAACATGACTTTTCTCTGGTACAGAAGTGGTTGATGAATAATAAATTAATTCTCAATGTGAGCAAGACCAATTTCAAGTTTGGCTCTGTATGAAATCAAGTTGTAGATGATCCACATTTGGTAATCAAGGACCTAAATGGTATCATAATTGAAAAAAATTTAATGTTTTAAATATTTTAGATAGTACATTGTCTTATACTAGTCATACTGATTCCCTGATTTAAAAAAATCATTCAAGATTGGGTCTATTATATAAAGTAAGAAACTGTTTGACTATAAACTCTAGAAAAATCCTACCACAAACTATGCTACTGTACCTTTTAAAATCATAGACTCATAGAATTTGATGGAAGAAAAGGACCCCTTGTCCCATCAATTCTGCCCCTTTTTATGTTTGCTGCACGCATATGCAAGAAACATAGTGCCATCATCTGAGTTTTCGGAGGTGTGTCACCCCCTCTTCCAATTCAGTCAGTGTGTTGGCAGGCGGCCCCAGTCCGCCATTCGTATGCTGGAGCTGTCTATGACAGCTCCAAAATGCAGTGGCGCATGTTGAAAGGGGTGCTTACGCTTCAGTGAGCAGCGCTAAGATATCGCCTGCCATGCGCAGCTCCCCCTACACACACACACACACACACACACACACACACACGCACGCATTCTGCATGCTGCCCTTCCCACGCACACACTGTATAACTGACGGGGGTGCCCAATCCCCCGTTGGCTGTGCTGCACTCCCCAAAGCCTTCCACATGCCATGCTGGGAGCCCACCCCAGTGTGGCAAGTCATGGTATAGCCGATGGGGGTGCCCAATCCCCCGTCGGCTCTACTCTCCTCCCTCCCGAGTACTGGGTGCCACGCTGGGAGCCCACCCCAGCGTGGCAACTGATGCTATGGCTGATGGGGGTGCCCAATCCCCTGTCGGTCCACGCCCCCCCAACCAGCCATCCTTGTGCCATGCTGGGAGCCCACCCCAGCGTGGCAAATGTCCCGCGTCATCAATTTAAAAGAAAAAAAAAAACCTATAAATTAAAAACGGTCCCACGCAGTCTCCTGCCCCCCCCACAACCCACACCCACCCACTGCGCACCCTGCCTCCCCACACACCCCCTCACCCCATACTTACCTCCGGAGCTCAGCGCGACGATCATCGGTGGACCGGGAACACGTCTGCACTCTTCAAAGCCAACCGCGAACGGAGGAAATGCCAGTAAGCTGTATAATGGGATAGATAGGGTTTTCAACTTTGTTGCATATCTCAGGCATTTTTTGGAATTTTGTACCAAATTTTCAACATGGGGTTTTTGGGACCCCTTCTCATGAATGATGTCACTGTCATGGTGTTATTTGGGCCCGAAGGGTGATTTCGCAGTCACTGTGTGAAATCACCTTTCGGCCCAATTAACAAAATGACACTGCCAGCATTCATAAGGTGGGCTCTCAAGAAGCCTATTTTGAAAATTTGGTGAACAATTCCAAAAAGACTGTTTTAATGTAGCATGTGTTGTGCAGTTCCTACGCAGGAACGAAGTTCAAGGAATTTTCAATATTTTCACTCCAGATTTTCAACATTGCCATTTTACCACACCTTCTTATGAGTAGTATAGCTGTCATTTTCACATCTCACCCAAAACGTGTTTCCGCCCATGTAGCGCACAATGGCACAGTCGGTGTGCAAAATCAATGTATGGGACATATTAAGAAAATCACAGTGACACTGTTCATGAGCAGAGGTCTTAAAATGGCTATGTTGAAAATTTGGTGAAAAAATTTCTAAAATGATCAGCGACGAGTTTAGCATCATGCTATTCCTACGCGACGCCAGAAGTTTGCTTAATTTCAATATTTTCACTCCAGATTTTCAACATTGCCATTTTAAAACACTTCCTTATGAACAGTAAAGCTGCCATTTTTCACATGTTGCCCAAAATGTGTTTCCGCCCATGTAGCGCACAATGGCACAGTCTGTGTGCAAAATCAATGTATGGGACACATTAAGAAAATCACAGTGACACTGTTCATGAGCAGAGGTCTTAAAATGGCTATGTTGAAAATCTGGTGAAAAAATTCTTAAAAATGACTGTTTTATGAGTGAGCATTGCGCAGTTTCCATGCACCCTAGTAAGTTCATGACTTTTAATATTTTCTGTCCAGATTTTCACCAGTGGCATTTTTCCACACTTCCTTATGAACAGTACAGCTGTCATTTTTTCACAACATGGCGAAGTAACTTGTTTCTTTCAGCGCAGAGATCGTGGTCACTGGGAAATCATTGTTCGGGACAGATAAAGAAAATCACAGTGACACTGTTCATGATTGGAGGTCCCAAAATGCCTCTGTTGACAATCTGCTGTAAAAAATCCCCAAACTAATTACATTATGGGTGTGCGTTGCACAGTTTCTATGCACACTCGTGACTTCACCAGTTTTTTTAATATTTTTACTACAGATTTGCAACATTGCCATTTTTTACACCTCCCCATGAACAGTACAGCTGTCATTTTTTACATCCTGTTCGGAATGTGTTTGCACCTGTGGTGCTAAATGCCGTAGTCGCTGTGCATAAGCAGCTTTTGGCTAACAAACTGATACTGCCACTGTTCATGAGGTGGGGTCACAAAAAAAACATGTTGAAAATTTGGAGTGAAAATACCAACGAATGCCTGAGATATTACGGTTTCCAACCATAACGCCCAACCCCGTAGAGAATGACAGGCATCAGGGATGTGACTTGGGATTCTTGCCTGCAATGCTCATACCATTCCACACCCTGCAGCCAGTGAGAGGCATCGAGATATGCCTTGCACTCTTTGGCCCCAAAGTTCACCCCATTCTCCTATACAGCACCCATTTCACCGTATTTCCTGATGGAATGGGGTGCACATAAGGGCCAAAGACCCCAAGGCACACCGTGACACTTGTCAGTGTCTGCAGGGTGGGGTGTGGTGAAATGGCATGGCCGTTATGCCTGATGACCCAAAGGCACACCCCAATGCCTGTCACTCTCTGCAGGGTGGTGGTGGGGTTGGCTTCAGTTCAATACTTCACTGCCATTCCTATTACGCAGCTCTATAACTTCTACACTACCACTGCCAATGCCAGCAAGCAAACATTCGGCATTGACAAATGCTTGTTATATTATGGATTGCCTATTTATTCTGCCACTAATAAAACAACACTAAAAGGGGTTGAAATACTCTATATTCAGTTTTGTAGGGTTGTAACTCATGACTCACGGTATACACATCTTTGTTTACTTTAACAAAAATTAAATTGGTTTTATTTTTGTGATCAGTTGTTCTAATGTTAGGCTTCCTGCCTTCTGGAAATTTTACACGGGTCCCATTCCTTTTCTTTTTAAGTCTATGTTGGGCACCCAGCCCTTTACCTATGTTGCCAGGCCATCTGTTAGTGGTAAAATAAGAGCTCCTTTATATCAAACTGCTGCTGGGCAACGTTGTTTTGTGTATACCTCTATTCTTAATTGGAATTCCCTGCCCTCTGAATTTCATCAACTTGTGTCTTTTCATAGTATCAAGTTTTACCTAAAAAGACACCTTTTATGATTAGTAAGTTGTCATTGCTTGGACTAATGTGTTTATGTGTACTTGTATTCACAATCTAATCTCTATAGTTTGTATGTATTTATTTGTATTTATTCTGTATTGTTTGTTTTTGAGGCTCCTTTGTTCTTCTCTGGGTCCCCCTTGAAAATGGGCATATGGTGCTCTAGGCTTCATACCCGGTTAACAAATCAAATAGATAAATAAATCATTGTTAATAATTAACTTAGAATTTAAACACAGAGCTGCAAATGTATTAAGAAGTCTTTGCAGGTTAATTGTGGATAGTGAAATTAAAACAACATCCTCTTTGCAGGCGAAACGTAGAATGTTTTTATTTGTTAACGATGGAGAATGAAATTTATTATCAAACTCAATTTGGGTGTCATTTATAAAAGTATTAAATAATAATGGGGCCAGTATGCAGCCTCGGTTGACCCCTTTGCCTAGCAGCAATTTGTCAGTTAACGCCATTTTTGGGCCATGGCTTACTTCCACCCAAGTATTTGAATACAAGTAAATTAATAATGTGTCCTGAGAGATCACTTTCAAAATGATTGTCAAAGAGTTTGACTTCCTAGTCAGGCTGGACACCTCCATTCTTTCCAGTCATTTGGCACTAAACTGCCCTCGTCGTGTGTACCACTGATACATTTACACTGACCTGTATTTTCCCTTTCTTGCAGGAAGACATCTATCACACTGTGCCTCTGATAAATTTCTGGTCTTCCTCTCTCCCCTACTTCCTCTCCTCTCCTCTCCTCTCCTTTCTCCTTCCTTCTTCCCTTTTCTCTTCCTATTTTTCCCAATCCTCTGACTCCCATTCTTTCCTCCTACCCTGCTATAAGTCCTCATCTGGGTAGAAATACTGTACTTCTCCTACCACTTTCCCCACCTCTGGAATAACTGTCCCTACCCTATCTGCCCCTTCTCCTCCCCTTTCTGCCCACTTTTGATCATGTTCCTAACCCCCTCTTCTTTTGTGCAGGCACTCAACTTCCCCCTTGCAGTTTTTCCCCTCCACCTTGTTCCCAATTCAGCCACCGTGTCATTGCTACAGTATATATGGTATATTGCTTATACATACACTTTTATATACATCATAATTTTTACTTTTTCACAGTGCAAGCTTATTTTATCTCATACTTGTTAATTT
The DNA here is from genome assembly GCA_016271365.2 of Neoceratodus forsteri. NCBI lineage: Eukaryota > Metazoa > Chordata > Ceratodontiformes > Ceratodontidae > Neoceratodus > Neoceratodus forsteri. The sequence goes on along the minus strand of JADMNL010000022.1, from coordinate 417,657,194 downwards.
CCATTGCATCTGTTGATGTATTGTTGATATTGTTTGTTGAGCCCTCCCTTTGTACCCACACCAGGATACACTTGGAAATTTGCCCATTAGCCATCTGTAGTGGTGGCTTCAGTGGTGTCAAAGTGGGGGGCTAAGTGGAGCAAGTCTATTTGGAGGAAGGCAGACTCCTACATGACTCAGTGTTCCTACTGTTCGTTGCCATCAGCAGTGTGTCATTTTGAACATCATTCTCCCAGTATCCCATCCTGTTGAGCTCTTATCCTGTGACCTGTCTTCACAGTAAAGCTGTGAATTGTGACCTATGTTAGCTGTGTAAGCTTGTCAGTATCTGTGAGCTGCTTTGTTCAACTGCATCCTGCATCCTGAATTGTACAGTGTTTTCCTGTTTGTTGTGACTGTCAGCTGTTTTCCTTACTTACAGCATTACATTTCTGCCCCACAGTTTGACATTCCCGCTAGTGCCACATCCCCCCCATGATTGGTGATGGTAGTTCCTAGGAGGCTAGGCTTGGTGTGTAAAGCTGAGAGGTATCAGATATAGTGGGGTCTGTAGCAGTGGCTTCAGTGATGGCAAAGTGGGGACAAAGCAGAGCAAGTCTGTTCTGAGGGAGACAGACTCCCACAGGACTCAGCGCTCCTACTGTTTGTTATCATCAGCAGTCTTCACATCATATTGAACATCATTCATCCTGTAACTCATCCTGTTTAGCTCCAGTCCTGTTTACTGTCTGCACAGCAGAACTGTGAACTGTGACTTATGTAAACTTGTCAGTGTCTATGAGCTGTTTTGTTTCACTGCATCCTGCATCCTGAATTGTATTGTGTTTGCCTGCTCGTTGGGACTGTCAGCTATTCTTCCCACTCACAGCATTACAGTTTTGTCCGACAGTTTGAAACTCTTGCTAGTGCCACATCCCCCCTCTGCTTGGCAGTGGCAGTTTATAGGAAGCAGGGCTTGGTGTGTAAGCCAGGAGGTATCAAATGAGGCAGTTTCTGTAGTAGTAGCAGCTTCAGTGGCAGCAAAGTGGAGTGAGTCTGTAGAGTCTGTAGAGCAGTGGAGCTGTAGTGTTTATTTCAGCCTCAGTTTGCTGTTATACAGTATTTCCTTTTATTATAGCATTAGTTATTTTTTTTTTATTGCTTTCACCCTGCATTTTATCATGAGGCTCTTTTCAATGATGTTAATTGTTTTTCAGTTCTTAATGTTTACTTAGCAGCTTAATCTTAATTGCTGTTTGCCTGAATCCAGAAAACAATTGCCATGGAGGGGCACTTTTTTTTCCCTCACCTTACTTGCCCCTTGGCCTGCCTCTCCTTCTGGCTGCTCATGACTCCCCTGACCTCCTTGCCCTGACCCCCTTCCACTCACCTCAGATCGTAGCCGACCCAGGGGTGGCCCGGTTTAACCCTTCGCCGATGGGTCCCTCTCCTCTGAGGGGGAAGGTGCCAGGAGGGGGATACCAATGCACTATTCAAGTCAGTCCCTGGGCACTGCTGAGGTGGATTCCGGGGCGTTGGGGCATCTGAGATGGTGGGAGCTGGCATCCATCATCTGGCCAACCAGGTGGCAGTTTTCCATTTTTCTCCTCAGGGGCATGGTGTGCCATGGACATCTAGGCCAAGCCAACATTCACCACACCCCTTGTACAGCGGGGCTCACTTGAGTTGTTGCTCTCCCGGCCTCTGCCAGGGGGCATCAGCCAGCGAGCCATGTCCCCTCCCTTCCCCCCCCGGAGAAGGTGAGTAGTTGTGGGATGCTCAAGCCTTCTCCCCCCAGCAGGCTCTCCAGCAACCCGAGTCCATTCCCGATCCTGGGTCACCGGTGTCACAAGCGGAAATCCAACCGCTGCACCAATGAGCTGGGAGGGGCATAATGGCAAGGATTTCTCAATCTCTAAGGAACTGTTGGGACATTCACAGTTAACTTATGGACTTTCATATTTGGTCCCTTTGTAAAAAAAATTGAATCAAGATGTTGTAGTTTAACCCTGTTTGATGTCTATTGGGAGGGGGTCAAAAGGGTTAGACTCCAGTGCAAATGCATGCTAAATCTGCATTTGCATCTATTTACTTGTGTGCAGGCAGCCCTGCTGCTATTTTTAGATGCTGCATCTCTTTACGACAAAAAGTCACAATTTGCAACAAAAAAAAAGCAATTTCATCCAACATTGATGCAGGGGCGACTGCATCTGTTTTTGGATGCAAACTTTGGATGCTCTTGGGCCATCTAATAGATTGTCTAATAGGTCTTAATGCATTTCTGCTTTGAAAATAGCAGCAGACACTTGTTGGGTGGATCTTTTTGAAAATACCCCCCGGCCCCATGTCTCCAACCTTCAACTGTTCTTTTTTGGTAATATGAATGCATTTGCTTGTCTTATTATGTTGATTGCGCGCATGCGCAAGAAACATGTTGCGACAGCTTTCTCCACAAGCAGGTTGTGGAGGCATGGCACTGTTGTGGCTAATTGGCCCACAGTCTGCAAAGGCTTGTTCCGCTTCCCCCAATGTTGTGGCACACTGCTACTGACACTACTTCAGCCAGCATGCCACAACCTTCTAAAAAAGTAGCCGCTGCAATCAGGGGCCACCTCGTCATTGCAGCGTCAGCCATCCACTGCAATGAGGGAGTGACCCGTCATTGCAAGGTGGGATGTAAAACCCCTGATATTGTTTGTGAACATGGTGGTGGCTTGCCTCCATGTTCACAAACAATATAACCCCTCCCGTGTTTGCCCAGTGGGAATTCCTAATCCCCATTGGCTTTTGTGCCCCCATGTTCTGTTGTTGCCTATGGGAGCCCACTCCCCATCAGCATTCTGTAACCCCTCCACTTTTTTTCTGCCGACGGGTGCCCAATCCCTTGGCATAATGGTACCCCCCCGTTTGCTGACTGGGGTGCCCAATCCCCCATCGGCTGCTGCTGGCCCCCCAAATGAAAGCCTCTGCTGGCATGCTGGGAGACCACCCCAGTGTGCCAGATGTCCTTGTGAAGGAAAAAAACCGTCTCCAAGAAAGTCTTTTTTTTTCTCCTGAAAAAAGGAACTGTCCTTGGCGCTTGCCCTGCCCCCCACCCGCAACCTGCACCCACCCACTGTGCACCCTGTCTCCCCACACCCCCTCACCCCATACTTACTTCTGGAGCTTGGTGTGACAATCTTCAGTGGACCAGAAACACGTCTGTACTCTTCAAAGCCGACCGCGAACTGAGGAAGTGCTGGTAAGCCGTATAATGCAATAAATAGGGTTTTTCAACTTTAGTGCATATCTCGGGCATTTTGGGGAATTTTTTCACCAAATTTTCAACATGGGGTTTTTCAGATCCCTCCTCATGAATTCTTGAACTGTCATGGCGTTAATCAGCCCAGAAAGGTGATTTTGCGGTCACTGCACAGAATCACCTTTTGGGGCTGAGTAACAAAATGACAGTGCCAGTGTTCATGAGATGGGCTCTCAAAAAGCCTATGTTGCAAATTTGGTGGAAAAAATCCAAAAAATGACTGTTTTACGAGCATGTGCTGTGCAGTTGCTACGCACGCTCGTAACTTCGTAAACTTGTAATATATTCATGCCAGATTTTCAACATTGGCATTTTGTCACACCTTCTTCTAAACAGTACAGCTGTCATTGTTCACATCCTGGCAGAAATGTGTTTTCGCACTTCCGGCGCAGAATAGCGCGGTTGCTGTGGGAAATCAGTGTTTGGGACAGATTCAAAAAATGACAGTGACACTGTTCATGAGTAGAGGTCCTGAAATGGCTATGTTGAAAATTTGGTAATGATACTCCATAAGATGACTGTGTTACAAGCGTGCACTGCGCAGTTTGCACGCACGCTCTTAACTTCAGAAATTTGTAATATTTTCACTCTAAATTTCCAACATTGCCATTTTCCCACACCTACTTATGAAAAGTACAGCTGTCATTTTTCCCATCCTGGCCAAAATGTGTTTTCGCACTTCTGGCACAGAATAGAGCAGTCGCTGTGGGAAATCACTGTCCGGGACAGATTAAGAAAAGGAGAGTGATAATCTTCATGAGCAGAGGTCCAAAAATGCCTATGTTGAAAATTTGGTGATGATAGCCCATCAAATGACTGTGTTACAAGTATGCGTTGCACACTTTCCACGCACCCTTGTAACTTTGCAGATTTGTAATATTGTCATGCCACATTTTCACCAGTGGAATTTTTTCACACCTCCTTATGAGCAGTACAGCTGTCATTTTTAACATCCTGACCGAAATGTGTTTTCACAGTTCCAGCGCAGAATAACGCAGTCGCTGTGGGAAATCACTGTTCAGGACAGATTAAGAAAATGACAGTGGTACTGTTCATGAGCAGAGGTCCTAAAATGCCTATGTTGAAAATGTGGTGACGAAACTCCATAACATGACTATGTTACAAGACTGCATGGAACTGTTTCCACGCAGCCTTGTAACTTCACAATTTTGTAATATTTTCATGCCACATTTTCAACAGTGGCATTTTTCCCCACCTCCTTATGAACAGTACAGCTGCCATTTTTCATATCCTGGCTAAAATATGTTTTTGCACTCCTGCCACAGAATAGCACGGTCACTGTGGGAAATCACTGTTTGGGACACATTAAGATCAAATGAGTGAGAGGGGGGAGTGACCAAGCTCAACTGAGCTCTGTTGGAACTGCTGCAGATTTGTTTGTGGGCAGAGAAAGGGCCCAACTCAAGAGCCCAGTACAAAACAGCAGCCTGCAGCACTGGGAGAAACAGAACGAGAGAGAGACTGACGGAGGAGGAGTGAGCGAACTCACCGGAGCGCTGTCAGGACTGCTGCAGATTTCTTTGTGGGCAGAAAAAGGTGCCAATGCAGGAAGGAGTCCCATACAAAAGGGCCGCTTGCAGCACCAGGACAAACAGAATAAGCGTGTGAGAGAGGGAGACTGAACAACCTCAACGGAGCTCTGTCAGGACAGCTGCAGATTTGTTTGTGGACAGACAAAGGTGCCAATGCAGCCAGGAGCCCCGTACACAAGCGCAGCCTGCAGCGCCAAGAGAAACAGAATGATCGAGTGACAGAGCAGTAGTGAGTGAGCTCAATGGAACTCTATTGTGACTACTGCGGATTTCTTTGTGGGCAGAAAATGTGGCAACACAGGCAGGAGCCCAGTATAAAAGGCCAGCTTGCAGCGCCAGCCGAAATGGAATGAGTGAGTGAGAGAGCTCAATGGAGCTGTGTCGGGACTGCTTCAGATTTCTTTCTGGCCAGACCAAGCTGCCAATGCAGGCAGAAGCCCAGTACAAAAGGGCACCCTATAGCAGCAGGAGACACAGAACGAGCGAGTGAGGGAGGGGGAGTGAGTGAGCTCAACGGAGCTCTGTTGGTACTACTGCAGATTTGTTCTAATGGGCAGAAAAAAGACAGCAATGCACTAGAGGCCCAGTACAAATGGGCAGCCTGCACTGGTGAGGAAACCAGAATAAGCGAGTGGGGGGGGGGGAGTGAGCGAGCTCAACGGAGCTCTATTGTAACTGCTGCAAATTTCTTTGTGGGCAGAAGAAGGCGGCAATACAGGCAGGAGGCCAATAGCAAAGGGCAGCCTGCAGCACTGGCAGAAACGGAATGAGCAAGTGCTAGAAGGGGAGTTAGCGAGCTCAATGGAGATTTGTCAGGACTGCTGCAGATTTCTTTGTGGGCAGACAAAGGCGCCAACAGAGGCAGGAGCCCAGTACAAAAGGGCAGTCTGCAGCGTCAGGAAAAACAGAATGAGTGAGTGACACAGGGGGAGTGAGCGACCTCAATGGAGCTCTGTCGGCACAGCTGCGGATTTCGTTTTGGGCAGAAAAAGGTGCCAACGCAGGCAGGAGCCCAGTACAAAAGGGCAGCCTGCAGTGCCGGGAGAAATACAACAAGCGAGTGAAAGAGGGGGAGTGAGTGAGCTCAATGGAGCTCTATCGTGACTGCTGTGGATTTCTTTGTTAGCAGAAAAAGGCAGCAATGCAGGCAGGAGCCCAGTACAAAAGGCCAGCCTGCAGTGCTGGCAGAAATGGAATGAGTGAGTGAAAGAGGGGGAGTCAGCAGGCTCAACAGACCTGTGTCAGGACTGCTGCAGATTTCTCTGTGGGCAGAAAAAGCCACCAACAGAGGCAGGAGCCCAGTACAAAAGGGCAGCCTGCAGTGCCAGGAGAAACAGAATGAGTGAGTGAGAGAGGGGGAGTGAGCCACCTCAACAGAGTTCTGTCAGGACAGCTGCAAATTTCTTAGAGTGCAGAACAAGGTGCCAATGCAGACAGGAGCCCAGTACAAAAGAGCAGCCTGCAGCACCAGAAGAAACAGACTGAGCAACTGACAGAAGGCCAGTGAGTGTGCTCATCAGACCACCGCAATCAACATTCGGCATTGACAAATGCTTGTTTTTTTTCTGTTGCTCCTGGCTGGAAACATACCGATTAATCCTGGTCCCCCATCCTTTTCCGCCGTGTCTACTCCCAAATGGTATATGTCCAATGAACTAAAACTTTTACATCTGAATACTGGAAGTCACCAACCTAAAATCTCTGAAACTGAAACTTTAATTGCTGATTCCCATACAGATATTACTGGAGTCTCTTGGACCTGGTAAAACCAATTACCTCTGATGAAATGTGTGTCCTAACTAGTACAATATACCTTGTTTAGATAGAATAGAAAATACAAAGGATGGAGAGGTTGCTATTTATTTTAATGACCATCTTGATGTTAATGTTATTGTAAATAGCAGTTGTAACGACAGTGTTACTGAATGGATTCTAATTTGTTTAGCCCTGGGAGGATAAAAACACATTTTTATTAGCTGTCTTTATAACTCTCCTTCAGGAGCTATATAAGGGCTTTCCAATTTTCTTGCCACATGGAACCCTTTGCCAACAATCATGATGTGGTTATGAGGGGGGATGTAAACTTAAATTGTTTACAGGGAAACAATGCAAATTATGAAACTTTGTTACAAACTTTTAATTTGACCCAGTTATTTAAGACCCCACACATCTCAATTCACCTCGTGCTAACTACTCTCTTGTAGACTGATTTATTACTAATAAGGCTGATAGGGTTTCATTTTTTGTGATGTCAGAGGAAATTCTAAGTGATCATTTCTCAGTTTTTTGTGTCATTATATTTAAAGGGACACTGTCAACTCTTGGGTCTCATAGTGTCCCTAGTTTAAAAAACACGTTATGACTGTTCACATTCTGTAAAGAATGCTGATGTAGCTGGTAGTTAGATTCTGATTCCTTTTTTCTTTAAAAAGTGAAAAACAGACTGCCCACCATACTGGTGTTGCCTCACAAAAACATGTTTGCTTAAATTCCTTGATCAGCTTCCACTGCATCATTCCTAGCATTAGGAATTCCTCTAACACAGTCTAGCCACATGTTATGTAGTGGGAGGAGAAAAGACTATTGGACCATGAATGGCTGCACTGTTTGGGGTTGTTCCTAATGTTTAGGAAGTATGCAGTAAGAGCAGATCAAGGATTTGAAACAAAATAGTTCGGTATACAGTAATTTTGCTATTAGCATGCATTTTAGTTCTACTAAGAAAAGAGGCTGATAAAATAATGAGCAACATCAATTAATTCTAGAGAAGGTAAGCAATCATAAAATGTGGATTTTTACCTAAAAATAACATGATGCAAAACAGGTAGACGGCATCCCTTTAAAACACCTAAAGCCCCTCCTCGTATAATCTTCTCTCAGAATTTTGGGGAAATGGAACCTGTTTCTGTCCAAACACAGGTTGGAGTCACATGATGGATAGCTGAAGAGCTGCTTTCAACCTTGTTACTTGCACCATTGACTTCAAACCTCATTTGTTCTAGCACCTATTTTCAAGTTTTGAGGCCTGTGTTTAATAAAAGACGTTCCCTCCTACCAAGTGATATAAATTTAACTTACCGATGCCTTCAGACACACCAGCAATGAATACTTCAACAATGCTGGAGATCCTTGCCACCTGCTCCCCACCATCTAAGTGGCTGATGGAGGACACCTCTTCACCTCTTCACCTTCCTCCCCAGATTCGAAGGCTGAGGTCACTGTAATGGAGTCCTTCTCCTGAGATCTGAATACTATAAAGAAGTTCTGTTTGAACTAATGGTAGACTTCAAAACAGTTAAGTCTACCTTGGAGTTCCTCATCTGCAGAATCTCAGACTCTGAAGACCATATTTCATCATTGGAAGACAGGATGTGTAAAACCAAGCCCAACTTGGCTGATCTGCATAGAAAGCTGCAGTGGTTGAAATAATAAATAGATGACCAAGTGGGCCAAAGCAGACAAAACAATCTGTTAATAGTTGGCCTTCCTGGGCGATCTATCTCAAGGCAAGGACCCAATACTTTTTGTGCAAAAACTCTAAGAAAAAAAATCACTGGCCCATCTCTGCATGGAGATACATACATTATTGAGCAGGCTCATAGGTTGCTTAGAACAATGCCATATCCCAGGGAGAAATCCTGTCCTCTCATTTTCCAGCTTTTAAATTTTTGAGATAAAACTCATGTACAAAGTTAAAGTCCAGGAATAAGGGAACTCTGGGATGGTTCAGACATATTTCTTTACAATGTCCTCAGCCCGGGTGTTAGGGGAAAGCAACAAGAATACAGAGATCTCAAGAGGAAGTTGATCTATTGCTGAAAGAACAAGACAGCTGCAGATGTCCTGAACTACACATTGAGCTGCAACAACTAGCTAGTGTCACAGTACTACCTGGAAGTTTGCATTTAATCTCAGTCTGTGGGTGATTCTGCTGCCTCATTCATCCTTGGACACATTTGAGCCAGCTGTTTGGTGGACAAACGACTATGCATGCTAGCATTTGTGGAGTAGATGCTAGCTGCAGGACTGCACAGCTCATTTTAAATTTATTAAATGTATGCTACCTGTTGCCTGAAAAGTGCAGCCTTTTCCAGACCATCTTACTGTCTTCTATTTCTGCTAGTTTAGTCTTTTTCTCTTGTTCCTCTCCCCTTTCTGCAACAGGAGTTGATGCCGACAGATTCAGGCCTGAGCTGCGCAGAAAGGGAGACAAGCCAGTCAGATGGCTGGGCCAGGAGTTAGGGTTTACGGCACTCTGTTTGGAGTTGAAAAAATTAGCTAAACCTTAGCAAGAGCAAGCCACTACAGCTAAAAGGACTAAAAGGACTAAAGATATTGGGACTGAAAAGCTGAGTAGCACTAAGAAGAGGAGGACTATTTTTTATTAAATAAATGTGCTTTTAGGAGTTCTATTACTGTTCTATTACTATTACTGCTCCATGAGTATGATGTGTGACCGTGCGTGACCTTACAAAATGGTTATATTAATTATATGGTCACACGGCTACATGATTTAAATGGGAAGTTGTGTTTATTATCTTTCCATTTTAGCATTTTAAAGCTTTATATGTTATACATTGAACTTTTTATATTTGGGTTAAATTTTGCGCTTTTTACTTTTAGTTTTGTATCACGTGATCCAGGTAATCCAGGTGAATTTAATGCGTAGACTCTAGTTTGGTTTTAATCACTTGGGACACTACTGGGGAACTGCAAATTTGCTTCTTGCTCTATGCTCCATGGAATAGAGGAATGTTACAGCATTTTTTGAGTTAGAACCAAAAACACTGACAGCAAACTAGCTAGCAAGTAAGTAGTGTTTGTGTTGCTTGTTATTTGCTAGTTATTTGGCTTCTCAGTAAATTTCTAGAAATTATTTGCTGTGGTTCGCCGTGGCCATAGTGTGGGTCGCTGTCCTCCAGGAGTCTGTGGCTTCAGCATGATAGCGTGCATCATTAGCCCAGCTCATTTTACTTAAAAAAAAAAAAAAAAGTAAGTAAAAAATAGAGGTATTTTAAGGTTTTACCTGACCTGGATCTGGATCTGGATCACAATATTTTTGGTAGAATAGTTTTGTGTATCTTTGTGTATTTTGCATTTTGTGCATTTTTGTGCATTTGTTTTTAAAACATTGTTATAATTTCTCTTTTTCTTTTTTTTTGGTAGTGATTCTGGTAGTGATTTTGGAAAAGAAAGTTAAGTGTTTACTTTTCCCTTTTAATATAGTGGAACGAAGGCACCCTGTGTTTTATTAACTCTTCAGGAAGCTGTGAACTGCCCTGCTTGTACCCTGCTCTTCATTCTCTGGTCTGTGAAAAGCGGATTTCAAGTGGATTAAAAGTGGATTTCAAGATGGCCTTTCCATGAATTTTTAGAGCTATGGCAAGTGACTCTTGAACTTATTTCCAAAGAGTTAAAGTGGACCAATTGCTTACAGTCTCTATGAGTGATCCCCGATGCAATTTTGCGAAGAGTGCCTGTACTTGCATCGAGTAGATTTCCTCCTTCTTTTGCCAGAGAGCCTGTGCGTTTCTGCTATTGTCAAATCAAACCTTTTTCTAACTTCTCTGAATTTAGAAGAAACACAAAGTTAAAGGAATACTCCCTGGGTCTCTGGAGACTTTGGAATTTCTGACTTGGACATTGAATACTGAATATCGAACACTGACTCAGGTTTTTTAAAATTTTGTTTTTGCATCATCATGTTATTACACCAAAGAGAAACTATAGCGAGACTGCAGTGCATACATATATATAAGTTGCATATCTGACAATCAAAATCCTTACTAAACCTATTATGTTGTAATATCAACTGTCTGTATCACTGTCTTGTGCTATAGTAGCTGAATTACACAGTACTTGTAACATAAGGAGCTGTGCTGTTGTACTGCTGCATTTATTGCATTAATACACTTTGCACAATTGCACTATTGCACTTTATAGTTTTATATACCAGTCTCTTTTTCTGTGGTAGAGGAAAATATTCATTGGCTTGCTGAATAGGTTATATCTGTAGGATTTATATGTCTAGAATTTCTGATATAAAATGAAAACAAGAAGTAAGGGGGATTTGGAGAAAATGAAGAAACAGAGATGTGATTGATAATTGTTATAAGACACCAAAAGGAAAAAGAAAGAGTAGAAAGTTAGGTAACAAGAACATTGTTGGAAAGGAAAAAAAATAGATAAGAGACAGGAAATGACCCCAGAGAACACTACAACTCCAATTATAGATTTGACTAGGAAAACAATTACAAATAGCTCCTATGAAAAGTCACCAAATCTAATGATTGAGTCAAGTGTTGATTGCACAGTGGGGGAAAAACAAATGTGTGTAATTTAACATCAGTGATACTTCTTTCACCTGGAACACAAAATATACAAAATATAAGCTGTCTCTTACAGACTGAATCAGATAAAAGTTATCAGCAGCTGCCTGACAATTACTCTCAGCAAGATAAGACTGAAGTAAGGGAAAAATAACTAAAATAGATAAGGGATGAATTGCAAGACACAATAGTTGGTCTTAAAGACTTAGCAGAGACTGTTGAACGAGAACAGCCTCAATTTGACAGCAATATTAAACCCATTGTTTACAATCACTTTCTGGAAAATGATTTGGCTGAAGTTTTGAGACATCCCCATATTGCCAATATTGCCTTAATGGAGCAATTAATATTCATTAAGAGTGAACTGACAGCATTAAAGACAGAAGTAGCTATCACCACTCAGCGAATTGACAAATTATTGCAGGATGATAAAATGAAAGTGAGTAAAGGTGAAATGCAAACTACCCTACTGACTGAACAGAACAAATCTCAGAAAGATGAAGTATTGAATATAAAACAAGGATTACAAGTTAAACATAAAGATGAGAGAAACCGTAAAAGTAATGGAAATAAAATAAAACAAAGGTCTACCAAAACAAATAATAGGAAAGGGAAAAAAGGGCAATGAAAAAGATAACAATAGGTGGCAAACTGTGGATAAGGAAAAATAGATGAAATTACAAGAAAAGGAGACCCTAGATAACACTTTAAGAACATCGTATAGCATAGAACTAAATGGAGAAATGAATGCAACAAGTGGAAAACAACAAAAAAGTACACAACAGGATGTGGATATTCTCTATTAAGACAGAACTTCTGAGGCCAAATTTAATATAAATGCACAAGCTATAATTGCACTGACAGGGGTACAGATGAAACAATAGAAAATAGTTAGATAAGGATGGAATTAGAGAAATTGATATGTAGAGAGCTCTTAGATTTGGAGATAACAGATGATAATGTTGATGCAATAAGAGCAGAGGATTTAACAGCATATATTTACTTTAGGGGACACACCTTGGAAGCGAGTGCGCCGAGTGAGAAATACGGCCACATTCGTATTGCAGTCACTGATATGTCATGCCCCCACAGAACAAACATAAGGCTATCGCAAAGTACTAATGCCATCTAAAATCAAATGTTTAATTATTAAAATATTTTACTAATGACAGCATCATTTGCCATGCTCAAAACAATATATTCCTGGACCTGGGGGGTGTGGGAGGTGGAGCACCCCCACAGAACATACATAAGGCTATCGCAAAATACTAAAATAATCTAAAACGAAATGTGTAATTATTAATTTATTTTACTAGTGACAGCATCATTTGAAGTGCTCAAAATAATATTCCTGGACCCGGGGGGGTAGGGGCGGAGCGCCCCCACAGAACAAACATAAGGCTATTGCAAACTACTAAAGCCATCTAAAACAAAATGTGGGGGGTACCAGTGCACTTCAATAATGCTTTCAAACCATATCTACTAATATAGTCCTTTCCTTTGCATCAGAGCCTTGGCAGTGACACTGTCCCACTACTTTCCTAGAGGTTGTAGTTGGTTTGCATGTAGAGAACTGTGTTTTAATGACTGCTTCTGCAATTAAGTCAGTTAAATAATGCATTCAAACTATAAAAAAAAAAATAAATACATTTAATGGGCATGGAGATATCCAATTTGACTGATTGCAAGAGGTGTGTTTGGGGGCAGGGAGAACTGATGTTTGAATGGGGGCATGGCTAACTGCCTCCATTTGGAGGACCAAGTACCATAATCCGCTGAATTCCAAAACCGGGGCACTATGTATCCCCTAATATAAATAATCACCGATTTAACTTCCAGGGATATCATATTATTTTTTTAAACATAGTAGGGTTGCACAATATGTATGGAGAAACTCTGAAGCCTTAAGGAGGGTTGGTCTATCAATGGACTACCTTATAGCAATGGGAATTTTAAACAATAATAAAATAGTGAATAAACCACAATTAATAGTGCAATTAAGGGTTTCTCTATCTTTACATGATCTATGGGTAATGGAGGGGAGTAATCAGACTGATGTGACACTTTCAGTTTTTGGAATTGACTACATTGGGATGGAAACACAGTCAATATTAAAAACAATGATGGTTTGTTTAATAGCCAATCTCCTAGGCATTGAATTTTATGAAGATGACATAGTCAAGGTGGAAAGGGTATTAAGAGGCTGGATGGGAGGAAAGCAAATTGATTTAACTCTACAAAATAAGGAGCTAGTTAATAAAATGTTGCAAGCCAGTACCAAGTTGGATAACATGAACATACTGGTCACAAATTTAAATGAGGTGACTAAAGAACAATGGGTGGAGCAACGTGTGGGAAAAACCACACAAATATTAACCTATAACATAGAAACATCAAACAGGTTTGAGTTATTGGAGGACGAATGTAATAGCTGACCTTCAAAAAATATCAATAAAACATGTGCACAAGAAACTGAGCAACTGCAAGAAAATGATATACTGGATGACAGAGGTTCTCTATATCTAAGTAAAAATGCTGGTAGAATAGGATTTATCTCTTGGAACGTTGCAGGCTTGATATCTAAACTTGTAGATGGGGAATTTTGTGAACTTTTGAAGAAAGTGGATGTGATAGGACTACAGGAGACATGGCAAGGAGAGGATCAAGAAGAATATATAAGTTTGAATGCATATACTCTGGTATATATACACCAGCAAGGAGATTTAAGAAATTGGGAAGGAGAATGGGAGTGTTAGCTCTGTATGAAAAAATAACCAATTATTTAAAAGTGATAAAACATATAGTCAAATCAAGCTATATAATTATTATGTTAACAGCATGGGAAAATAAGTTAATAGTTGCTAACATATATATTCCACCAACTAATTCAAGTATATATGATAAATCCCTAATGGAAAAAATGGTGGAAGATATTAAGAAATTGGATGATGGAAAATACACAGAGCTTCTCCTCATAGGGGACTTTAATATAAGAGTAGGAGAAAGTACAGAGATGGAACATGAAGAGATATTGCATGCTTTAAATATACCAAAAAGACATACATTAGATAAGAAAAACATGGCTGTGCATAAACAAATGAAATACCTTCTTGAGGCACTACAGTTAATAGTCTTAAACTGACGTTTTGAATCAGATAAGAGAGGAGAACTAACTTGTGTTACCAATAGGGGTTCTACTATAGTGGATTACTTGATTGCTCCAATGCATGATTATAATAAATACAAAGATTTTAAAGTAATAAATAGGTCAGAGAGTGAACACTTCCCTTTGGTGCTGTTTAGAAAGACAGATAAACTCGTATTAAGGGAAGAACAACAAGCAGTTTGTATAAATAATAAACAAAATAAAATACGTTGGGATAAACTCCCTGGGATAAGGTTACTAACTTAAGTAATAAGTATATACAGGAAGTGACATTAAAGGTTGAACATGAAATAGATCCTAGAAATATATATGACACAATAATAATGCAGTATAATCATTTTGTTGGGCAAATTATGCAAAAAGAAAGGAAGAACATTTAAAATCAAAGATATGAAAATTGGTTTTATAAAAATTGCAGGAAGGAAAAGAAGGAGATGGTAAAATTAACAAGGAAAGCAAAAAATATTTGACATAAGCCAATAGGACTGAATTGAACAAAATCGGAAGACAGTATAGAGAACATGTTAAAATACAAAGATATAAACACCAAAAGGAACTTTGGGACTCAATGCAAAGAGCAATAATAGACAAGGATGACAAAACATTCTCGAATCTGGTTGCCAGAGGCACCAATACTTTTAAAAAACAATACAATGCTTATACTGAGCCAGATACATGAGTAGACTATTTTAAAAATATATCCAAATCAGAACAGATAACAGATCAGAACAGACAAGACAGAAATAAATGAAATAGATGGTCACTTTTGCTGGTTCACAGAAATGGAAGTCAAAATAGCCGTAGAAAGTTTGAAGATCCACAAATCCCTGGGACCGGATAATATACCAATAGATTTCATAAAGCTAAATACAGATTGGTGGGCTAAAGTCCTTTCTGATTTTTATAATAAATCAGTTATGTATGCCTATACTCCAGACAGCTGGTTGGGAAGTTACATCGTTTCCATTCATTAAAAAGGTTCACTAAAAGACATAGCAAATTATAGGCCTATTAGCCTACTGGACGCCATAGCCAAAATATACGCTAACGTTCTATTAAATAGATTATCTGTATGGCTAGAACAACATAATGTTATTTCTGAATATCAAGCTGGATTCCGGAAAAATACTGGTACTATAAATCATGTAGTTCTCTTAGATCATATATTGGAGAAATACTGCAAAATCAAAAAACAATCAATATTTGCTGCATTGGTGGACTATTTGTCAACTTTTGATACAATAATAAAGGCACTCCTCTTGGAAAAAAATGTTTAAACTGGGCATAGATTTAAATCTAATAATACTTATAAAAATAATTTATCAGACTACCTGGACAAGGATAAAATTCTATCCAGCTGGTGCACTAATGGGAAAAGTAACAACCCAGATTGGAGTAAGACAGGACTGTGTACTCGCCCCAACACTTTTTAATATTTACATAAATGATATTATTATGGCACTCGATGATCCAATGCTTCACATACCCAAAATAGGTTCTAGGAGACTGCCTGTACTGTCCTATGCCGTTGATTTGGCAATAATATCGATAAGTAGATTGGGACTACAGAGAGCTTTAAAGAAAATGGAAACAATGTGCATAATGCATAACCTTAAGCCAAACATAAGAAAAATGAAGGGTATGGTGTTTGGTACTAATAAGAAATTCAGAAAGTTGACCTTATTAGGAAAAATTTAGAATATGTGAAGGATTTCCCCTATTTGGGAGTGACATTCTCAAAAAACTTAAGATGGAACAAACATATACAGGTATGTACTAAGAAAATGCAGAACTCAATAAAATTATTGAAAAGATTTAACTATCTGTATGGGGGAAACATAATTGTACCAATGATCAAAGCAATAAATGCAAAAATCATACAGTAGGCAAGTTATGCTGCTGAAATATGGGGTGTGGACAGGACTACCAAGATAGAAAGTTCATTAAATAAGGGGCCGGATATTCAAACTGTGCCAGGCTGAGGTGCAAGCTTGGGCGCAGCTCAACTTAGCTGTGCAGGGATGTGGCCTGGGCGATATTCAACGAAGCTGCACCCTGGCCACCCCCAGTTTGCATGGCGCAGTGGCACTGTGCCAACGCAAGTGGCCAGAGTGGAGCATGGAGATGCGCTAGCGCAAGTGCCATTGCGCCATTCCCAGCACCAGCGATATTCAAAAGTTGACATGCAAATGGGGCCATAATTTATGCAAAGTGCACATGGGGCCATTTGCATGTCATTATGGCCCCATTTGCATGCAGGGTGCACCGATCCCCGATGACTGGCCCTTGGCGCCATGCCAGGCAGCAGCCATCAGGGACTGACGCCCCCTGCAGCCCAATCATGGGCATCTGTCAAAAAATAGAATAAGTTCCTATATCCCTGGTGATCCAGTGGACTACTATGTGCCCGATCGCGGGCATTTGTAGGAAAAAAACTAGTATGTCCAATATCCCTCGTGGTCCAGTGGACTGCTGCTCATCTGACTGTGGGCATCTGTATAATAAAATAAGAATTATTCCACTACCTCTAGTGGTCCAGTGGACTGCTGTTCACCCAATCGCAGGCATCTGTATGATAACATAAGAATTATTCCACTATCTCTGATGGTCTGGTGGCACCCCTCCCCATCCGCCCACTGGGCCTCCCCTCAGTCAGCTGGCGGGCAGAAGCACCACCACCTGCCGCCCCCACGCCCCGCCAACCACTGCCGGTAGGGCTTCCATTGGTTTGCCAGCGGAGCTATCGGGTGTAGCCATACTTATTACACAGTCCAGAAATGTGAATGAATCATTCACATATCTGGAATGTGTAATGACATATGGAGCTGCACATACATGCTCATGCTGTGAACCAATGGGTGTACAGCCCTACTGATGGTGTCAGTGGGTGGGTGGCAGGGTGGCAGGCAGGTGAGGTGCTGCCACCCGCCGGCTGACTGGGGGAATTGGGTCGGTGGGGCTTAGTGAGCGGGTGGGGAGGGGGTACTGCTAGACCACCAGGGATAGTGGAATAATTCTTATTTTATCATACAGATGCCCACGATCGGGTGAGCAGCGGTCCACTGGACCACCAGGGATAGTGCAATAATTCTTATTTTAATATACAGATGCCCATAATTGGGAGAACAGCGGTCCACTGGACCACCAGGGATAGTGGACAAATTCTTCTTTTTTTAGACAGATGCCCGCTATCGGGCAGACAGAGGTCCACTGGACCACCAGGGATATTGAACAAATTCTTATTTTTTTTTAAAAATGCCCATGATCGGGCATGGGGGGCGCCGCCAGATGAAGCTGGAACTCGGGTGGCCACCCACAGGTGGCAGCTGCCGTGTTGCACCCTGCAATGCAGCAGCTCAGCTGTGGGTGGCCATCAGTTGTTCCTTTTTTTTTTGGTGTAACATTGTGCTGGTGCAGGTAGGGGTTGCGCATGCATGGCTCTGCACATCCTGGGCTGAATATCGGGCTGTGCAGGTTATGCAAGGGCAGGCCCCCCCCACCTGTGCCTGCATACATTACTGATGCACTCCAGCACATCAGGATTTGTGCTGCGCACTTTTCCCTTTTGAATATTGCACCTGGGCACATCAGTGGGTTGCGCATGGTGCAACAGTGTTGCACCATGCGCAACCCTTTTGATTATCTGGGCTAAGTTCTATAAACAAATATTAAGAATACCAAATGGGTCACCCAGCTCACTCATGAGAGCACAACTGGGACAAATAAGTTTTCAATGCCAAGTATATGGCAGATTGATTAATTATTGGATTAATTAACATCAGAAAACAAGAATTCATTAATGGGGATGTGTTTAAAAGAAAAAAATGCAGCTATCAGTACAGAAGAATATAGACTGGTTAAATATTATACAAAGGGTAATGAAAGAAAATGATATACAATATTGTGGAGTTGGGTCAAACAAAAGAGTCATATAAATTCAACAGCCCAGATATTCAAACTCCGCCCAAAAAGTGCGCAACAGCAGGAGCAGGTGCAAGTCCATTGCGCCCATGCGCAAGTAGTGCAATATTCAAAAACTGCGCAAGACAAGATGTGCCTACAGCCGACGACTGAATATCGCACCACCTGCGCCATAGCACAACTAGGGAGGTGAAGCTGAGCATATCTGATGCACCATAGCGCAACAAGGGATGTTCAGCTGAGCAGTCCAGATGTGCCATAGCACAACCAGGGACACCCCCCAGCAGCAGGGCAGCAATGCAACAGCACAACCAGGGATGTAGGGACCCACCACCCATGCCACAGATGGGCAGAGGAACACACAGCAGAATAGACATTGTCCCCTCACATCCCATGCACTGCACAACTGGGGGAAGGCTGGAATAACCACTGGCCCATGGAGACCAGCAACCAACCCACAGCTGGGCCATGGTGTCCCATCACACCCCCTAGCAAGCTGTGACTGGCACACAAGGAGGGCCAACCACCCCATGCCACACCATCAAACCAATGCAGAGCACACCCTGCACTGTGACCCCCAGACACCCTGCCCAGGAGCAGCGTCCACCAGTGCAGGATACCCCATGCATGCCACCACCCCCACTGTGACAATGCAACCCTGTGCACCACAGAACCATGCAAGGCAGTCCCACCATGAGCACCCATCAGTAGGTGGCAGCACACAGCGATGCAATGCTTGCATACACAGTGCCACCATGCACATCCCCCCGAGGTACAGCTGAGAGACCGACCATGCGTCGGCACATGAGGTTCCCCACACATGACAGGGCATGCCCCGGACCCCACCACCAGTGGTACAGCACCCTGCACACCCTCCCAAGGACACACCCTGACCCAGCACTGGCCAGAACAGCCAGTGTAGACACCCACAGTGGTGCATGGAAGCATGCACCACACAGGATGCAACACAGTGCATGGACAAACACCCACCCATACCCAAGGGCACACCAACACAGGGACACTGTAGCAGGGCAACCAAGCCCCCAGCGTGTGGCCATGGAAACCGTATACACACGGCCACCACTCCTCCATGGCACAGGAGTGTCAGCCACCCTGCACAGGCACTGTGGAGCTGTATGCCGCCAGCATTTACCCGGAGCACAAGTGACAGACAGTGGTACACATCCCCTGCAACACACACAAGCTACAGCATGAAGGTGGGACAACAACAGTGGAGGCCACAGTGTCACCCGAGGCAGACATGCACCACACCAGTGACAGGAGGCACCCCATAATTCTGCTGGGTACAGTGGCTGTCCTGCATGGACAGCCACCACTGACATGCCAGTGGACCATGCAGGTCACAGACATGCAAGGGTGTCAGATGCACAGGTCATGGATGGGCTGACAGGTGCACCATGGACACAGAGCATGCACCATGGACCACTGCACACAGTCATCCAGTGCACAGGGAACAACACAAACACCACAGACAGTGACTGATAGCTACTCCCACACCATAGTCACTTCCCCATGGACACACACACACGCACATGACTGCGCCATCCCTGACGCCATGCACACCACTGCAGCTGAGCACCTATAGCCCACTGCAAAACAGAGACCACCACATCAGGTATATCAAAGCAAATGTATTGTAAAACATCACACAAAACTATATATATATATATATATATATATATATTTACAAAAGTTTGGGAGGCCCACAAACAAGGTGGGGGGTGGGTAAGGGCAGGGGTGAACAAATGGTAGAGGAAGGAGGGTGTGAGGGTGGTTCCAGAGGGGTAGGGGAAGTCAGGGGCATTGGTAAGCTTAGCGGGAGCCCCACTCCACGCTCTGGCTGCTCCTCCCACCATGACACCTTTTGACACCCAGCTGTTGATCCTTTCCAGGAATTCCAGTGATGCCCTGGCAACATGTAGGCTCTCCCACAGTGCCTCCCTGATTGCCTGCAGCTGCCGTCCACCTAGGACAAGGGAGCAGAGTCAATAGGTGTGAATGCACAGCCCCATGCAGCCCACCCATTGTGCATGGCATACGGCCATGGGACATGCCTCTGTGATGGTGTGTGACCACCCACAGTGATCACGTCCACAAGACCTGCCCACCCAGGTGCACACAGCCTTGCGAACTGCTGCACACACTCACCAGCCAAGTCCTGCACAGCACCACTGTGGCTGTTCAGTGACATGGCTATGTGGTGCAAAGGCAGTGGCACAGCCATGTACCCGGTGTATGCAGGGACCACCATTGACGCACTCCCAGACATGCAGTGCCACTGGACAGTGCTGACTGTAACAAGCTGTGTGCATGGCAGTGGTGTCAATGGATGTTGGCCATGCCCCGCTGCCTGCCCTGTTACACAGCATGCAATAGTAATCATGGATGTAAGACACTCACCATCATCAGGCTGGTCCCTGCGCCTCTGCAGACCTTCGCCCCTCCCAGACTGATGGTCCTCCTGCTGGCGCCTCCTCTCCCTCACCAGCCGGCGATCGTCTGGGCCTAAGGTGCAAACATGGAGAGAGGAAAATCAGTACAATCCTGTAGCAAAGTCCCCCCAACCCCATATGTCTGCAATCCCACACAGCCAGACCCACCCACCCACACCCTGATAACACCACCACGGCCAACACTGGATGGCCCCCCATGTGCCGGACACATGCAACCGTGATACCCGTATGGAGGATAAAAGTGTATGGATGTTGCACCTACCTGGCTGTGGCACCGTGCCCCTCCTGACACATGCCTGCAGGTGGGCAAGCAGGTCTGGGTCCCTCCGCCTCAGGTCCCCATATCTGTGGCGGCACTGCTCCGCCGTCTGCCCCATACCAGTGGCCTCCTCCAGGGCGTCGGCCACCTTCTACCACACCTGACTCCTGGCCCTGTCCAGGGGTGCCTCACCAAATAGTAGGCCAACAAGTGGCTCCGCAATGGCAACCAAGTTTGCCATCTCCACCTGGCTCCACTATACTGCTCTCCTCCACACCATCTCTACTGTTCGGTTAAGTCAAAATGGTGCTCTGCAGTGCGGTTCCACCACGTGCCGATGCTGCACGGTACAGCGCTACCATTCCCTATCACGCTGTCACTGAACAGCGCGATAGTGATGCACCCATACCTGACACATGGCGCCTAGGGGGCAAAGGTCGGGCACAGGGTCAAGGGTCTCTGGCACACGGACAGTCACAATGCGATTGGAACCCAATGCATCTAGTGCAGTTGGGTGCCTGTGTGCCACCTCCTGTAGTGGCCTACCGTGCTGTTGCCCCCGTGCACCTACGATGCCCCAGTGCCACAGCACCATATAGGTGAACAATGCTGTAGCACCACTGGCACAATGGTGGCAGTGCCCTGCATTGCCTTCCATGCACAGCATGTCAGCAGCACAGCAGGTGCCTGCGTCATCAACGCAGGCATGCGCAGTTAGGTGTGTACTGCGCATGTCACAGAACTGCACCCTTGGCTCAGCATGTTCAACACAATTGCACAAAGTGCAAAAGCGTGATATTCAGCCATCATATGCAAATCAGCTAATCAGCCATTCAATGGCGCAGTCACTGCATTTTCATCCACTTAAAGATGCGCCTCACCTCATTTGCATGGGTTGCACTATAAAAGTGTGACATTGGGCTGCACTGGCCATAGTCGGTTACTGCAGTCTATTGGTGAGTTGCATGCTGTTTGGGAGTGTGAACTGTGGATTTTGGGACATGCATGGGACTGCACAGTCACAGGTAACACCTGTCATTCTCACAGGCTGAATCATGACCGAGCGAGTTGTGGAGGAAGAAGATCAGAGTTGTGGGAGGAGGAGGAGGAGGCCAAATTTCATGAAGGCAAAGACGGATGCCCTGTTCAAGGCCTATCTGGACCAGGAGCCACTTCTCAGCGGATGCCAGGGAACACCACAGGCCCGTGCTGCTGCATGGGAGGAGGTGGCATGTGCTATAAACCTGCATGGCAGCCACCAGTGCTCCATGCAGGAGTGCAAGAAGAAGATGGGCACAGACAGGAGGAGGATTAAGGAGAAGGTGGCTTCCATCAGGGCAGCACGGTCTGCAACAGGTGGGAGACAGCCGGAGGTGCTACACCTGACCCCACAGGAGGAGAGGGTTGCTGGAAGCATGCAGTGTTGGGCAATTGAGGGTGTTCTGGGTGGTGGATTCCAGATGGGTGGTAGCCCATCACTGCATGGTAAGTCATGGTCTGTCTATTGGGGAGGACAGGGTAGGCCACATGCAGTAACATGACTTTGTTTTCCCTTACAGCTCCTGAGCATCTGCATGGGTCAGCGGTGGTGGGCTTCTCCACTGAGGCTGGTCAGATGGAGATGGAGGAGGGCCCATCCACCTCCACAGGAATACGCGGCTCAGTGTGACAGTGGGCCTGCCTGGACATCTAGACAATGTTGTTGGAGCAGGTGCGGAGGAGGCCCTGCCCATGTCCCAGCATGCCGGCATCCCCGGATGCCGGCATGCTGGGACTCAGCTGGTGTCGGGTCCGTCACTGATGATGATGTTGCTAACGTCATGGGCAGTGACACGTGTGTGCCACAGGATGGCCACACAGCAGGTAACATCGCTGCCATGGCTGTGGGTGGTGCCGCCGTGGAGGCCTGCATGTCATCACAGTCCCAGCCTGTGCCTGTCAGCACCGGTGGGGCAGCACTGGTGTGTGTACAGGACAGTGGGACTGTTGCAGCCACTGTGGTGGCACCATTGAGCCCTGGGGAGCGGCAACCAGAGGGGCAGTATCAGCAGTCAGCCAATGGGCTTGGGGGTACAGTGTTGGTGGTGGCATCAGTGCACTGCCTGTGGACATGCCCAGGCCTGGCCCTGGTGTGCAGCACCCATCCTCAAGGGGTGATGAGCATCAGGGCTGCGCACACCCTGAGGGACAGCATGCCAATCAGGCAGATGACCTCTTGGATGAGCACACCCGCATACTGCAAGCATCAGTCAATCAGCAGATGTGGCTTGTGACAGTGGTGGATGCACTGAGTGCAGCTCTGCAGCGGGCAGAGGAGCATCGCAGCAGAGAAACTGCTCTGCTCCTGGCATAGATGGATCATATGCAGGAGGATGTGACTGCTGCCATTGACAGGCTGACACATACAATCACAGCTGCCATGGTCACAGGGGGCACACAGTTATTTGCCCACGCATCGCAGACACTGTGCAGTGCAATGTCCAACCCCCATTCCGTGCAACACTGTCCTTGTCGACACCGGGTTCAGCTGTTGGCATCCTGAGTATGCCTGGTGCAGACATGTTCAGTGTGCTGCAGACCCCTGCGCAAGCACGGTTGCGTTCACGCAGTGGAACCCCTGGGGGACCATTGGTGCCACCCCATGAGGCCAGTGGTCAGCCTGTCACTGCTGGCGGGTCTCAGTAGGGCTACCCATGCATCTGTGGTGGCCGGGGCACTGTGGTGCATGCCTGACCTGTCTCCCAGCGTGGCTACTGTCTGATGCTGCCCTGTGTGCATTGTGTTATTCAGCGGGCAATGCAGGGGAGGGTATCCGGCCCTGCACGCACACACACACAGTCCATCTGCACACCCTTCAGGCTACTGTCCGCAGTTGCGTGTGCATGATGATGCCTGCATTGCGCTGTACACCAGTGTGCAATGGTGCCCAGCGTCTGACACATGCACAATGACAGGCAGTGGGCATGGTGGTCTGTGGACATGTGTGTGGCTAGGGGTGGCATTCTGGGTTGTTGTGCTTCCTAACCTTTGTGCATGTCTGGTGAGTTGTGTGTGTGTGTGTCTGTGTCTGTCCGTGTGCCACGTTAGACCTCACCCATTCCTGGTGGTGTGTGTGGTTCCATGCTTGGCCACTTCTCTTGATGGCATGCACCCCTGGTGTGTGTCCATGCATGTTTGTAGGTTGTGCCTTTGCCACTGGTGGTTGCACATGGCCCCATGACTTACCTGGGTTGGCTGAAGTGCCCCTCCTTGATGGTGTCCCGGTGCAGCTGTGCCAGCTGGAGCAGTTGGGGGTCCCGTCACCCAAGGGGGGACTGCCCATCACCATTGTCACTGGCATCCTCATTGTCCCCATCGCTGTCCCCCTCTTCGACCTGTATGGCTATCCCACATTCGTTGGCCATGTTGTGCAGGATGCAACAGGCCAGGAATAGTCCACAGGCCTTTGAGGGGCTGTACTGTAGAGCACCACCGGAGGTGTCCAGGCAATGGAAACGTGCCTTCAGCATCCTGAACACCCGCTCGATGACATTACGTGTGGTGGCATGTGTCTCATTATAGTGTTGCTGTGATGGGGTCGCTGGATGCCGGTATGGTGTGAGCAGCCAGGGACGGAGTGGGTATCCACTGTCACCTGTGTGTAGAGGGTGGAGGTTAGTTTGGTGATCAGCATCGCCCTGCCCTGGGCCATGTAGGCCACTACCCATGTCACCTCTGACTATGCCCCTCCCAAGCCCTATGTTTGTCCATGTGGTTTGCATACTCACCCACTAAGTGACCAGTGGGGATGTCCCTACTCTCGAATCTGTGGCACAATGCTGATTGGTGCCAGATGATGGCATCGTGTGCTCCCCAGGATGCGTGGCACAGACATTGATTATGCGCCTCCTGGCATCACACACCACCTGGCAGTTGATGATAGCATAGCCCTTGCGATTAATGTATGCAGCCCCCTCGGGGTCAGGTGGTGTGTGGATGGCCACATGGGTGCAGTCTATTGCCCCTAGTATGCCAGGCATATGTGCTACCCTGTGGAATTCCTGTATGTTTGCTGTGCACTCCGCTGGTGTGCTGGGGAAATGGATGTACTCAGCAGCATGTGGCAGCAGTGTGTTGAGGAATTGGGTGAGGTGGCATGACGTGGCTGACTGGGTTATGCCTGTGGTGTCCCCTGTTGGTCTCTGTAAGGTACTGGTGGCAAGCAAGCACATGCAAGCTGTCACTTTAGTCTCCACCGACAGAGCATGGCTCCGTCGTGTGGGTGCCTGCATCACATCACTGCGCAGCTCACAGAGCCACCTCAGAATTGCCCAATTCAGGCGGTACAAGCCCACGATCTCAGTATCACTGTACAGCTCGAAGCTGGTGTGGGCTCGGTACTGCCTGTTGGAGGCATGCCACCGATGGGCCCTTCCACGGCTGCGCTTCCCCTGCTGCCCACCTTCTCACCCCCTCATTACTGCCTCCATCTGGATGGTGGCACTGGCCATGTCCCTGGCTTGTGTTCTCCCACCCCGGCAGCTGTTTCTGTGATCCCCCGCTGTCCTGGCTGCTACTTTCCCTGCACCTGGGAACACCTAACTGTGCTGGCCTCAGTGCTGTGTGGCACTTCCCCCTTCTGCACTGTGGCTGTGGCTCCCCACACCTTCCCTGAGCCTGTGGGTTCCAGGTGCCCTTTCTCTATCCTGCCCTGTGTGTGTGTGTGTGTGTGTGTGTGTGTGTTGCCTGTGTGGCTAGCTATAGTTCAGCAACATGTGCCTTCCCTGTAGCGTTCTTGCGCCTCTCCCTTGTTCTTTTTTATTTTGGCTCATTTCCGCTAAGGCACAACTTCGCTTGCTCCTCTATTGTGCATGGTGCATGTTGTTGAATATCGCACTATGCCATTTATGCATGGTTCCTCCCACTTCAGTTGTGTATACATTCATTATCATTGCGCTATTGCTCAGCGTGATTTGGGGGGTGCAACTGCCTCCCGCTGAATATCGCAGAATGGCGCATTTTTGGACTTGCGCTGGCACAACCCTATTGCACATGGTGCAACCCTTTTGAATATCTGGGCCAACGTATACAAAATACATCTCTAAATTGATGGAGGAAAAATCAAACGAATCAGACCTTAAAAATATAATAAGATTGAAAGTTGCTCCTTGGCTATCAATACCAAAGAGCACGGTCTAAGACCATATTTAAATATAGTACAGGAACCAGAAAATAGAACTGTGATAATTTGGTTTGATACATTTCCAAGCAATGTACTAGAAGTAAGGTACGACTAAAATCAGGATACAATGAAAAATTGCTATTGTAACTTACATGAACTAGAGGATTTAAAACATGTAGTATTAAGATGCACATGGTACAAACACATACGGGCTAAAAGATTGGGAGAGTATTTTGGAACCTTATACATGCCAACAAGATTTGTGCTTGATTTATTATTCAATGCAGAAAACCCTGAAGTTCTATGATATTAAATTGTTGCACTTCGTAAGGATTGATTGATGAAATATATGTGGCTAGTAGGAAAATGAATGTATAATGATTATTATATGTTGTATGGTGTATTGTGAATACTGTATGTGTATTTTAATGCTCGTTTCTGTGTTTATATTTTTGTAATGACTTTATGCTGAACAAATAAATTATAAACATCAAGAGGAAGTTATACACTGCTGGAATAAAATTTCACATGAGGTATCCAGCCATACTGCAAGTTGCTACACCCAATGGAGACAACCAGTTCCACTCAGCTCATGAAGCTCAGTAGGGTCTGTCAACATTCTTCCTGAACCTCTTTCCTGCCACAAGAGCTCTAACCCACTGGCACAGCTACATTTTTCCTTGAAATATTTTTTTTAAATCACATTTTATTAATTTTCTTCAATAGGCAAACAATGACACGACAACACGGCCGTAAAGGGCTAACAACATAATCCTTTGTACCAAAAGAAGGGTGGTTGGTTAGAAATGATAACAAAGTGCAAACACACATGGCTAGACATTATACTAAACATTTGCCAAAATACCCTCTTCAGCCAGGTAATTTCCCACCCTTCACTCATGCAAAGCCCTGCCCTTGAGGCAGGGGTTAACATAGAAGCAGTAACAATGACATATAGCAAAATAAATAATTAACAAAAAACAAACAACATATATAACATCCCAGAGCGTAAACAGAGTGCATTTTATACAAGAAATGTTGGTGTAACCCCCTTACAAATGGCAGTTCCTAAAAAGCCTCTATGAAGCTTGCCTAAGTGTTCC
This sequence comes from Neoceratodus forsteri, assembly GCA_016271365.2. Classification (NCBI taxonomy): domain Eukaryota; kingdom Metazoa; phylum Chordata; order Ceratodontiformes; family Ceratodontidae; genus Neoceratodus; species Neoceratodus forsteri. Next base: position 417,629,948 of record JADMNL010000022.1, on the reverse strand, counting down.
CTTGCCTGCTGGCATTCAACGTTTAAGCCATTAGATTGGCACTGTGAGTGCTGGTAGAGCCGCCACATACTGTCTGTTTAAGAGCCGTCTGCTTGCAGGCACAGTTACTGCTTTTCTTGGGGGGCTGGTGTTTCCCTGCTCGAAGCCCGCCTGAACTGCGAGGTAATCGCTTCATTTTGCAGTCGCTAGAGGTGTTAAGGGAGCCCATCTGAATGATATGCTTGTTTTCCTATAAACAGTTAGAGCATTCGTAACATTGTAGTTTGTCTAACTTGCTTTTGTTACAGCTGGGACTCTGTGTACGTTGCCCCTCCATTTTGGACCCAAACTGCAGTTCTGAGGGCCAATGGGATTAAGGGAGCTGTAAAATGGAGATTGTTTGGACCAACCAGAATTCAGACTCTCCTGGGAACTGGTTTACAATGGGACGTATAGCTAGTAATTCTGGGAAGTGAAGTTCTGGACCTTGGCACCGATTTGCACCAATGGAGAGAGAGTTTCTGAGTGATTGACAACTGAGTCCACCAACTGGACTGGGTGGCGCCCGAAGAGAATGCTCTTCCCTGCGACTGAGAGATCAGATCAGTTGTGACCATGAGGAGAGAAGAAGCTCTGTGCTTCTGCATTGCATAGTTTCGTGCGGGAAGCGCATGAGAGGCCTAAAGTTGGGCCGTTGCCATTGCCAGCTCGACTCGGACTGAATCTGAGAATATGGAGAGGAAGAAGGCTGAAAGAGTGGAAACCAGGCTCGCCCTCTAGAAGACTGGAGAAATTGCTAAATCACACTCGGTCTGTCAGGAATTGAAGCTGCAGTGTGAACTCCCGGGTGTTTGCAGTAAGTGCGATCGGGACCTGAAAGCAGCTGCCTGGTATAATAATTTCCTTTACATATAAATGTGTGGAATGCTTGTGAGGAATAGCTAATCTGGTTCTCTTGTCACTGTGTGGTGTAAACTGACAGTCGAGCTGAATGTATTCGGACTGAATCAAATCTGCTGATCAAAGCAATTGGCCTGGCCTGTAGAATATCATCTCCCTGCTTTGTGGGTCTGGCAATCGAGAACCACCATCTGCGCCAGGTTTTCAGCATGGGGTAGCGTGAGTACCAATCAGGGCATCCCCCTGTGACCTGTTAACCATTACCGGTGTTTCGTCTGATTTTCTTTCTTTCATTTCCTCAAGGACCGAGCCATCCAGCTCTGGATTACAACTGGGTATTGTGCATATCTCTCTTCAATCAATCAATCAATCAATCAATCAATATCTTTATTTAACCATGGAGCAAGCTCATTTACAAGGTGGACCTGCGGTCCTACAGTAATAATACAATAAACAATAATCTCTTACAGGGATAAATAAGTAATACAGTAAACAATAATCTCTTACAGGGCCCTTTCCATCTGCACCTGCCGGCCAACCCCGAGCAACGGTCCTGGCTAGCCCCTCAACCTGGGTACCCAGAGTGCGACTTGTATGACTTTGTATGAGTGCACAATACTGTGATTTATTTCTGCTAATCAGCTTGATCTCCCCCTTCCTGTGTTTCACTCCCCTAAATAAACCAGATTGGATGTTATTGACGTTAACCTGTTTAGAGTGTCAGTACCTATATAGCAGGCATTGCATTATTTTGTGTAAATTGACCAAGCTTATTTCACAGGGGGTCCTCCAAGACGAACTGCAGAATCGGTCTCGAGGGTAAGTGGTACCTTATGATTGGATCCAGTGTACATGTGGGGTATTGGCATTGCAATTCTTGTGTGTCATGTGGACCATTAGAGGGAACAAAAGAGGGTCTCAGTGTCCCAGAGGGCTGTGCCCAAACTCGACCAACCATTACCAACCCTGACCTCTGGGTGGAGGCACCCGCCATAGAACCTAGGCCCCTCATCCTGTTGGTGGTCCAGCAGCCAGGGGTAATAACCCTTGGGATAGTGCCACCTGGGGGTTACATTAGTTTTACCACAATTCATAGAATTCTTGGGAGGGAGCAAAATCCTCTGTAGGGGAGAGTGCAAAGGAGAACAGCCTCTGACAAAGCCCGTAGAACTGTATGACCATGGGGGGGTGAGATACTGACAACAGTCAAAATGCAAAGGGACCTGGGGTAATTATATCAGAGGACCTAAAGGTGGGCAAGCAATGTGAGAAGGCAGTAAGGAAGGCTAGGGGGACACTGGGATACACAGGGAGAGGCATCAATAGTAGAAAACAGGAAGTTGTTATCCCTCTGTACAGACAGTTGGTGAGACCCCATCTGGTGTACTGCGTGCAGTTCTGGAGACCCCATCACCGCAAAGACAGAGACAGAGTGGAGGCTGTCCAGAGGAGGGCAACTCAAAATGGTGCAGGGTCTGCACCAGAAGACATATGAAGAAAGACTAAAGGAGCTAATATGTATACCCTTGAGCAAAGAAGGGAGAGAGGGGACATGATAGAAACTTTCAAGTACCTCAAGGGAATCAACAAAGTCCAAGAGGGTAGCATCTTTCAGAAAAAGAGATGTGCAAGAACAAGGGGGCACAATTTGAAGATGGAGGGGGGACGGCTCAGAGGTAATGTGAGGAAGTATTTTTTCACAGAGAGGGTTGTGGATGCATGGAACAGCCTCCCTGAGGAGGTCGTGGACTCAAGAACAGTGGAGGAATTCAAGAATGCATGGGACAGACATAAGGCAGTCCTAGTGGGGGGTAGGAGGAAGTAAGCTGTTAGTTAACTAGGATCTGCAGCTTGTCTGTTAGGTAGGAAAATGGGCAGACTAGGTGGGCCAAGCGGTCCTTATCTGACATCAAATTCTATGTTTCTTTGACCAGTTCTGTATCAGGTGAACCTGGTAAGTTGGGAATTCTACAAAGTAAATCCAAATAGGTGGACCCATTACCTAAATTTAGATGTGTTCCACCAACATTTCCAAAATGTCTCTACTTTCTTTCTCAGCTTGAAAATGAAAGAAAGGTAACCATCGTGCTATGAATTTATCTTTAAGAAGTCTCAGTTTGGTGGTGAGCTTTTCAACCTCTAAAACACAGAGGCACAAAGTGTATCAAGACTCCAAAGTAGGTGGCTCGGTGAGAACCATCTCTCAGTGATAGCTTTGAGGGCTATTGCTACAAAAATATTATATAAATATTGTTGGGCCTTTGCCTTAATACCCATAGATGGTAAACCCAGAAGACAATGTTGTATCTCAAGTGGGGGTGGAATTTCAAAAATAGTTGCAACTGTTGAGCCAATCACATCCCAGTATCCTTTTAATTTGGGACAAACCCAAAAAATATGTGTGTGTGTGCCCTTATCTGTGCACCCCCTCTAGCACAATTCTGAGGACTGCTGCCCAAAAGGCTTGGTAATCACAGGAATGTGAAAATAATGAAGAACAACTTACCATCAAAATTCCCTCTAGAGAGCAATCCCAGTGGCATGGAGGGTTGAGGCAGTGATGCCTTACCTTTTGCAATGCCAGCGACCTGTGTTCATGGTGCGAGCAAGTCATCAGGGGCCAGCCGAGGTGGGAGAGGATCGAGCATCTAGAAGAGTGCTCTCCTCTCCCAGGGAGGGTGGGGAACAGGGGCTGGTGTTTGCCCGACACCTAGCAGAGGCTAGGTGTTGGCATGCCTGGCCAGTACAGTGGGACATGCAAGTGGAGCAGCCAGTGGGGATGCTACATGTGAATGCGTGCATGGCATGCCCATTGTCAGCACTGCATGCTCCGATGCTGAAAGGAAAAGAGGGAAAATGGCAACCAGGTTGAGCGGCTTGTTGGCTGTCTGCCTAACGCACCATCTCCAAGGGCACCACCTGTACTGGATTCGGTCCTGGTGGGGAGTTGGGGGCTTCCTGACACCCCTCCATGGGGGGGGGTAAGCCATTGGGGTAGCAAGGTGATGGCCTGATTGGGAGATGGGTGTGGGATGGAAGGCGGCTGGAGAAGAATGGGATGCCTGGAAGCAGGAGCCATCCAGTGCAATGGGGGAGAAACAGTAAGTAAAACAATGAATAAATAAATAAATTCCCTCCAGAAGTTAGACACCTGTCTCCATTTCCCATCACTTAACTGAAGCCCCACTTCAGTGTGCCAGATCTGTCTGAGGTATTCCAGAGGATCAGGATCCAGATCTGAAAGAAAAGCCATGATTTTTAAGACCGTTCCTCTAGGACAGCGTTGACTTACTAGGGGAAGAATGAACTCTAGGAGTGGGTTTGCTCCCTCCGTCAAGTGAAACTCCTTATCCTTTTCAAATAAAAAATGCCTAACCTGTAAGAAAACAAAATAAATCCGAGGGGGGATGGTAACCTGGATCCCTGTGCCAGCTGCTGAAAGGATTTAAATGTGTCCCCATTAAAACACTGACCTACCAAATACAGGCCCTGCATAGCCCACCTTTTGAACCCAATATCCATCTTGAAGGGAATCAAATCTAAACATGCCCATAGGGGTGAAGAAAATCTTAATTTTAATTCCAGTCTGCATTTCTGACATAACTCTTGCCAGGTATCTTTCAAGGCAACTGACCAAGGACTACCAAGTGCTAACTGTTGGAGTCCTGCTTTATCCATGTAAACTAAATCCCCTATTGTGGCAGTAGTTGAGGAGGATTTCTCAATTTCTACTCATAAAGGAGCCTCTTCCTCTGCCATTAAGGGCAGCAAGGCCTGTAATTGTGATGCCCAGAAGTATTTACATAAGCCTGGCAGCCCAAGCTCTCCAATGAGTTTAGCCCTCAATAAAGTCTGCCAGTGGACCCTGAGAGGCCTACCAGCCCATATGTATTTAGATATGGTAGTTTTAAGGGATTTCCAAAAGAAGCGGGGTGGGGGGTCGCAAGGGCAAAGAAAGAAACAAAAAGAAAACGTGGCGACATGTTCATTATAATGCATTCTATCTGTCCAGATAACGACAGAGGAAGCTCATTCCAATGGAGACAATCTGCCTGAATGGCTTACAACAATTTAAAATGTTTAATGTGATATAGTTTACTAAGGTCTCGGGGAATACAAATACCTAAATACTTGAACCTCTCCCTGGCCCACTTAAACTGACCAACCATTGGAAGGGCCCCCATCAGGACTGGTCCCACCGGGAGCATTTCCGTTCTTGTTTCCTTGATTTTGAATCTTGAAACTAACCTGAAACCATGCAGTAGGGATTCAAGATGCAGAGCCATACACAGAGGGTCTGCAACATATAACAGGGTGTCATCAGCATCTAACAACACTCGAAACTCTGTCCCTCCAACTATGATACCCTGATTGGTGTCTGACTGCCGAATTAGGGCTGCTAGTGGCTCCATACTAACAGCAAATAAGAGGGGGGGAGAGAGCAGGCAGCCCTGCCTAGTACCCATCTCTATTTTAAATCTAGGGGAGAGGACCCCGTCTACCTTCACCTGTGCCCATGGTTCTCTATATATGTTCCCAATCCATTTTCTAAATTTATCCCCAAAGCTGAATTTTTTAAGAATTTTATCCAAAAACACCCAGTCCAGGTGGTCAAACACCTTTTCAGCGTCAAGGGAAAAGACTGCATGTGGGGGGGAATTTGGAGGCAGACAGAGTATTCAAAAGGAGATGAATGTTGTCTTGGATATTATGCCCTGGGATGAACCAGCATTTGATCAGAGTGCACTAGGGAGAGGATTATCTCTTGGAGATGCAACCCAATAATTTTGGCAAAGATTTTAGCATCTTGATTTAAAAGGGAAATACGGTGGTAACCAGAACATTCCATAGGGTCTTTACCCAGTTTAGGGAGTATCGTGATCATAGCAGCGCCCCAAGTATCTGGGGTTGCACCTTCCTTATGGGCCTAGTTGCATACTTCGGTCAGCAAAGGGAACCAAGTCTGCTGCAAAATGTTTGAAAAATTCAGCCATGAACCCATCAGGGCCCAGTGCTTTACCCATATTAAGAGATTTAATGACAGCTTGCACTTCCCCCTCTGAAATGGGTGCCTCCAATATCTCCCCTTGTTCAGTTAATAGTGAGGGCAGGTCCATTCTCTCTAAGAAGTCAGTGACCTGTTGGGGATGATCTGGGCCTCTTTCTTTACTGTATAGTTGGGTGTAATATTTAATGAACTCATCTGCAATTTGAATGGGGTGTGCAGCTATCCTCCCAAGGTCAGCCATTCCACAAATTCTAGGGACATATCTGTCTGCCTTCTGCTTCCGGAGGTGCAGAGCAAGTAATCTGCCCCCCATTTCCCCTACTTGTAGTATTTTTGTTTAGTGAACCTCAAAGCATTCTTCGCCCAGCACAACCTCAGGGTATTATACACTGCCCTAGCTTTCTGAAGTTGAGGGAGCAGAGCTCTGTCCCTCGTACATTTATGTTCCACCTCTAAATCCTCGCTTTTGTCCAATATTCTGTGAATCTTGAGCTAGTGTTGTTTGTTTTTGTTTGAGGTGTGGGCATTAATGTGACCACGCAGAACTGCTTTCAATCCATCCCATATAAATTTAAGGGGGGAGTCCAGTTCTTTGTTCTCATTTAAATAATGCTTAATAACTTCTTTAACAGAATCAACAAAAGCTTTATCATGCAGGAGACCAGAGTCAAATTGCCAACTTCCCCTGCCACCCAAGGATTTCCATCTGACCGTATCTGAAATCATAATGTGGTCAGAGAATGTAACTGGGTGTGTAACTACCTCATGAAACAACAAATGGGCCCACACCCTCTAGGTGTAGAATCTATCAATTCTAGAAAATGAATTAGTCACAGGAGAATAATAAGTAAAGTCCCTCCCTCTGTATTTTGTAGGCGCCATGAGTCTACTAGGCCAGATTCTGAAATAAGAGTCCTTAACAATTTGGAGCATGCCATCTCCCCCTTTCAGCGAGCTGGGTTCTTGTCCAAAACATGGCTTTCAATACAGTTCCAGTATCCAGCAACAATAATTTGACCCCCAGGAAGGGATGAAGTCATGCGAAACAAGTATCTAAAAAATTCACTGATCAGGGGAGTGGGTACATTCACCGAGACTGTATGCAGGGGATGCCCCCCAAATTCCCCAGAGAGAAGGACAAGACATCCAGAGCCCTCCACCTGTACCCTCTGAACCCTTAAAGGAATCCCCTTTCTTATCAGTATTGCTACCCTTGATTTTTATAGATTGTGGGTGCAAATCTGAAAAGACAGACCCAACCCAAGACCAACGTAATGTGTTATGCTCAGGAGTTGAAAGTCTAATTTCTTGAATACATGCTATATCACAATTTACCCTTCTGAGTTCTTGCAAAATTCTGGCTCTTTTGACCATGTTATTAATGCCCTTGACATTAGCAGAACAAATTTTACATGCAGCCACATTTAAAAACGGTAAACATTATCTTCCAAGAAACTCCCTCCCCCTCCCCCTCCCCCCCTCCAAAAGCACCTCTAATACAACCCCGGATGTAAACACAAAGTCAAAAACATAATAATTACCAAGGTTCAAACAGCGAACCATAACCAGTAACAAGGGAGGGTAAACAGAAATTTCCGCTAATCCCACAATCAGAACAGAGGCTGGGGTAAAACCCTTTGCTGCCAGGGGAGCCCAAACTATACTAAGTGGGCTCCAAGAAAATGGTGTCTCACTATTAGTGTAGTGTGTGTAGGTTTGAGGGTTAAATCACTGCAAAGATGAATATGGTTGAGGTTCCCAGCCTATGCCAGAAATATCAGACCTTTACCCTTGAGGGAACACTCCGGGAATCCTGGGTGCCTAGACAGAGAGCCTCAGGTGCAACATATGCCTGTCAGGCAGTCCATGGGAATACAGTAGTGGAAATTACATCTTAAAATTCCAGCTTGAATTAATACGGAGCCTTAGTGTAATGAAGGCTTGCCATGGCCCACCATTAAAAATTTTTATCACAGTCGCCATTAGTTTGATTTAAAATAAAAGGAAAAATCCAAAGGTGTGGCTAGAATATCAGCCACCTAACAAAATGAAGGTTCAGTGCCACTTCAGAATTGTTGGCTGAATATAAGTGATCTAAGCAGTTTAAATGCTTTCACATTCCCCAACCCCCATCCCACCCCTGCATAATATTTAATAACAGAGGAGCATGTTAACCTTACACTCATTAAACCAGTTACCCATTTAACATCTTGAATAAGCAGGGCATTCTAAAGTGCCCCATCATAAATAATTCTGACGGTGAATATGAGGAAATATTAGAACAAAAAAAAAACACAGTTCACCTTTTTTAAAATAAAAGTGACCAAAATACAGAGAGCACCTTCCCAGTCAGGGGGCAACATAACAATCTAGGTAGTAGTTCAGTTCACTATACCATATGAACTCTTGAAAGTCCCCAGTTAACTAAACGTCTTAAGCTCTACTCAGATTGTAACTTAGTACCTGCAGTATCACTCGAAGTTAGTTTAAAGGGCATAACTAAGGAGGGTTATTAGTCACGTACTCTCAGCCTACGATGCAAATAATTTCCCCTTCTCCACTCCAGTTGAAATTAAACAGGCCTAAAAGGGGACAGGAAAAACTGTGTGCACCAAGGGAGAGTCCGCTGCTAAGGAAGTCAGACTAGGAAACCTCATCAGCTGAAGATTCAGTTACACCTTTATCGCTCCAAGTCGGTAGTTCCAGGGGGAAGAAAATCAATTTATTCAGCCATACAAATCCTCCAGACAGTCTCTCCAAATAGAAAGGAGGCAGTTCGGACTACTCTCCAAACTTCAGGAGCCCCCGCCGTTGGGGGTCTGTGGAGGGGTTGTGGGATGCAGATGGACCAGAAACCAAACTTCAGATTCAACACACAATCTCTGTGTGATGTTTATTCAAAATACAGGGAATAAGCTTCTACAATGCCATATTCCTCTTTCAGTTCACCAGTTCACAGCAACAGACTATGTATGTCCTTTCTCTGCACTTAGCCAGCACCTACTGACACTGATCTCTGATCTAACTTAACAGTTGAGATGCAACCTCCACCCCATGCAGGCCCTGTTTGCTTGGGTAGTGAGGGCCCAAAAAGAAAAAAACAAAACAAGCTATAGACAAAGAACCTCAATGTAGAATCACTAAAAGAAGGGTTACCCCAAAGGGCATTGGCAACAAATCAAGTTTCAAAGAAATACAACATCATACATACTTCCATAATGCAAAGTATCAAGGGATATATGCAAATCACCATGACATTTCAGACTTGTTCAGTTTACAGCAATTTACATGCATTTTAAATAGCACAACTAACTTAATTTCTATAATAGTCATCTAGTACTTTTTACCATTATCAAAAACACCTAGTGACATGGTATTTTCCACATTTACAAGTTTCATAAATGTAAGGTATATACATTAAAGTATTTTATGACATTGTGCTATTTGATACTAAATCCAACAGTGATAAACACAACCTGTTTTACATACATTTGGAGGTCACCACTGTAACCTTCCTGTACGAGGACCTGAGAGGGAAAAGAAAAATTAAAGAGGACACTATAGCATAGTCAAGAAAGGGGAGGGGGCGCCCATAGATGGCCAACCTTATGGACTAGAAATAGTAAAGGATAGATTAGGCTAAGAAATATAAGAACTGTTGCAACAGATTTAAGAAAAGGTCGGTCCTCAAGAGTGGCAGGAGCTCCCTGTCTCATATCCCCCACCTTAAGAGGGAAGCAGTTATTGCAGACTGCTTACCACCTTCCAGTCCCAGGAAGGGATGGAGCTTCCACCCATCCATCTTCAGAAGCTACATCTCAGGGTCCCTATTAACAATAAACATTCCATCATAAACATAGTGGATATCATCATTCTTTACCCTGAGGCATTAACACATTTCTCAACAGAGACTAATGGTACCTTCCCATCTTCTTTTAGGTAAAGTCCATCATATTTTACTGACCGAACATCTGTACAACTGTAAAGTCCAGTACCATAGAAACAATTTCTCTAGGGTGAGTAATTACTTGCTCCAACCCCACCAGACATGTCAGTTTTAAACAGGGGCCCAATCCTAGGTGCAATCCCTCTAGATAAACCCACTATGACTCTTGATTCATTTCTCTTGTTACAGATATAGACACCTGAGGGTAGACGCTCAAGGTGTTACCCCAGCACAGGTTCCAATCCATTTTTCACCCACTTCTCATTTGTAGGTTTTCACTCAGAAAAGAATAAAACACACATACCACCTCAGATTCCTTGTCTGCCCTTGGGTACCTCTTTCTTTGACATCAGGTGAATGCCCTGACCAAACATGCTATACTTTTGCCTACAGAAAGGGACCATTGCAGAGCCACATCTGGCCTTGCCTGCAACTACCTTGACCCCTCTGTCTTACACAAAGTGCCCGAGGGAATATGGAAGGAGCAATAGGAGTTTCTACTCTCCTATTCCAACCTTTTATAACCTATGACCCCAAATCCTTGGTCATCTTATCCCCAGGCAGGTCTGTACAGAAATCTGCAGGAAGCCAAGGAACCTCTCATGCTGACTACTCTACAATGTTAAACAGCAGGTTCCTAAACATTTTAACTCTTGGGTGTCTTAGTAAATATCCTTCTAATCACTATGCTATTTTCATCCATCTGTTACCATCTAATACCTTATAACCTATGTGAGAGTTTCCCTTTTTCCAAGGGTGAATTTTTTTAAATGATCTTTACCCTCCTTAACTTTAACATACCGTAACAGTTTGGCAACATTAGTATTTTTAGCATGCAGTATACCCCAGTCAATACTGTTAACCCTTAGCTGCATCAATACAAGAAAAAGTCCCTTCAGCCTCATAGGCTTCTTCTTGCTTGCTTGGAGTCTTCAACCCCAGCACAATATCACTAGGCACAGTCTTACTTGGGGTCTCACATTCAAGTTCCATACTTGCATCTCCGACCTTCAACAGGTAACATCCTGGGATCAAAGACAACAAAGGAATATCCTGCTCAGTCAGGGGCCCCTCCTCAAACTGAGCCCACAAAAAATCCTCCTCCAAACCTTTATCCAAACTCTCTGGCAAGAACCTCTTGAGCACCTGGCACCAGTTTTCCACCTGTCTGCGTAGTCTGTCTGCCTAGAGCCATTGCCCACTCATCCAGTGGATCATCCTCATCAGGGTCTCCACCTCCTGGGTGTTGTCTCTCGCACCTCCAGTCTCTCTCATCCTGCATCTCTTCATTGTTTTCAAGCTTGGCCTTCCTCTGAGCTCCCAGGTCCAGTCCAGGCAGCAGCTTCTCTCTATCTCACAGCCATGGTTCTGGCCAGAACTCCATGGGCTTTCTTCTCTGGGTTCTCCTCTGGCAACTCCTGGTGCATCGGTCCACTTGGGATATTGGGTGATATCCACTAAAAAAAATTCCTCTTCAGCCAGTCCAGATGCTTCCAGCAATTTATTTCACTTAAATCACCAAGTCTGTGGAAGGACTGAGGGATAACAGATGGACCAGACACGGAACTTCAGATTCAACACACAATCTCTGTGTGACAATTATTCAAAATACAGGGAATGAGCTTCTGCAATGCCATATTCCTTCTTCAGTGCATCAGTTTGCAGCAACAGACTAAGTATCTCGTTTCTCTGCACTTAGCTAGCACCTACTGACACTGATATCTGATCTAACTTAACAGTTGAGATGCAACCTCCACCCCATGTGGGCCCTGTTTGCTTGGATAGTGGGGGCCCAAAAAGAAAAAAAGCTATAGACAAAGAACCTCAATACAGAATAACTGAAAGAAGGGGTACCCCAAAAGGCATTGGCAAACAAATTAAGTTTCAAAGAAATACAACATCATACATACTTCCATAATGCAAAGCATCATGGGATATATGCAAATCACCATGAACTTTCAGACTTGTTCAGTTTACAGCAATTTACATGCATTTTAAATAGCACAACTAACTTAATTTCTATAATAGTCACCTAATACTTTTTACTATTATCAAAAACACCTATTGCCATAGTATTTTCAACATTTATAGGTTTCATAAACATAAGGGGTGTGATATTCAAAGGAGTTGCACATGACACAACAGGATTGCACCATGTGCAACCTACCAATGGACCCTGGCATGATATTCAAAGGGGCAGGTTGTGCTGCACAACCCCTGATGAGCTGGGTCGCACCAGTAATGTATGCAGTGCAAGTGCGGGGGGTGCCCATGCATACGCAGCACATCCCGATATTCAGCCCAGGATGTGTGGTGCATATGCTGGCACATACCTGCCTTGCACCACTCAGTGGGGCACAAAGATGTGCCTGGCGAAACCAGGAGCAAGTCCCAGCCACCCACAGGTGAGCTGCCGTATTGCAAGGCACAACATGGCAGCCACCTGCTGTGAGTGGCCACTCGACCAGCCAGGACACAGCCCACATGCCCCCTGCCCAGGGGGTGTCATGCCCCCCCACCTGATTGCGGGCATTGGTCGAACAAATCCCTGGTGGTACAGTGGACCGATCCTCAATGTCCGATTGTGGGCATAAGTCAAAACTCCCTGGTGGTCCAGTGGACCAGTCCCCATCACCCAATCACTGGTATAAGTTAACACTCCCTGGTGGTCCAGTGGAAACACCCCATAGCACCCAATCATGGGTGGAATGAACAATGGACACCCTGGTGGTCCAGTGGTACCCCCTCCCCACCCACCCAATGGTCCCCTGCCACCCTGCAACCTCCGTCCATGGTGGGCAGCAGCTCCCCTCCTGCAAGCTGCCCGGCCAACTGCTGACTGACAGTGTACAGTAGGGCTGTACGCCTATTGGTCCATTGCATGAGCCAATGAGCATGCAGACCATACTGTAGTACACAGGCCCAGAATGTGAATGAACACTCATTCACAATTTGGGACTGTGGAGTACAGTATGGTCTGCATCCACATTGGCCCATGCAGTGGACCAATAGGCATGCAGCCCTACTGTATGCTGTCAGTTGGCAGGCGGCCGGGTGGCCTGCGGGTGGGGAGCTACCACCTGCCACTGAGGGGGGGATGCAGGGTGGAGGGGGACTCAGTGGATGGGTGGGGAGGGGGGTACCACTGGACCACCAGGATGTCCATTGTTCATGCCACCCACAATTGGGCGCTGGAGGGATTTTCACTGGACCACCAGGGAGTGTTAACTTAAGCCCACAATTGGGTGATGGGGATTGGTCCACTGGACCCCAAGGGAGTATTTGAACATATGCCTGCAATCAGACAATGGATAGCGGTCCACTGGACCGCCAGGGATTAATTCTACACATGCCTGCAATCGGGCGAATGGGAATGGAGCCCTCCGAGGGTGTCAGTCCCTGACGGGTGCAGTCTGGCAGGGTGCCAGGTGCAAGTCACCAGGGATCAGTGCACCGCATGTAAATGGGGCCATAATGACATGCAAATGGACCTATTTGTGCCTTGCATACATAATGGCCTCATTTGCATGCCCACTGTTGAATATCGCAGTTTCACCACCTAGCGCAACCGCACTTGCGCTGGTGCAGCCCCCTGCTCCCCTTCTGCCACTTTGCATGTGCCCTCAGTGCCATATTCAACTGTGCTGAGCCATGGTGCAGTACCGTTGAATATCGTCTGGTCCATGCCTTGGCTCATCCCAGTTTTGCTGCGCCCAGGCTTGCGCCCCTGCCTGGCACAGTCTGACTATCCCACCCAAGGTATATACATTAAGGTATTTTATGACATCATGCTAATACATCCTAAATCCAACAATGATAAACACAACCTCTTTTACATACATTTGGAGGTCACCACTATAACCTCCTTGTACGAGGACCTGAGAGGGAAAAGGAAAATTAAAGAGGACTCTATAGCATAGTCAAGAAAGGGTAGGGGGAGTTCCATAGGTGGCCAACCTTATGGACTACAAATAGTAAAGGATAGATTAGGCTAAGAAAAAGAAGAACTGTTGCAACAGATTTAAGAAAAGGTTGGTCCTCAAGAGTGGCAAGAGCTCCCTGTCACAGGGTCCACAGAGAGAATCAAAGCAGCAGAAATGTTCATCCACTCTATAGGTAAAATAAATCCAGCTGATTACCTTCAAGTTATTGTTTTTGGTTGGATCCATCTAGCCAAATCTGCATGGAGCGGTAAAAGGGAATCATAGTGTTTTTTTGCTGTGCTTCTACCTCCATGGGCAGTCAACCATAACATGTAATCTATCTCCTGTTTGGCTTTGTCCTCTTTAGTATCGGGGACAGGAATGCCCAAGGATTCTATCAATGGAGTAGCAGCCAAGAGTGATTCAAAGATTTTAGCTCCCTCCTTGTCTTGAACCCAAAGCCTTGCAGGATATCTGAGGTAAGCCTTGAGTCCCTTTTCCCAAAGCAGCTTAACCACTAGGAGAATATTCTTCCTCTTGGCTAGCATGAGGGGGGAGTTAATCTTGATCCACATATACCTGCTGTCCATCCAAGTTGAGGTATTTCATTCCACATGCTAGTCACAAGATTTTTTATTTTGTTAGGCAGAGCAGGAACTTGATGAGAATTGATCTGGGAGGGGGGGCCTTGCTTCAGTCTAGGGGCAACTGCCCGATGTGCCCTTTCGATTTCTAGGGCAAAATCCTCCAAGAACAGTTCCTTACAGAGTCAGAAATCCATATGGCCCTCCATGCTGTCCTGCTCCACTCCTTCTGGTATGCCAAAAACTTGAATATTGTTTCTGCAGATATGGGCTTCAGTATCCTCCTCTCAGAGGGTAAGGTCCCTTTCCCGCTTGTGTGGGTAGGCCAGGGACCTACCGAACACCATATGCTCATTTTGTACCACTTCAAGCTGACATTCTACCATGGTACTGCAGGCCTCCGATTTTTTAAAATCCTTCTGTAGCCCAGTAATTTTAGAATCAGTTCTATGCAATATTTTCTGCATGCGGTGACTGTCCTCTTTAGTGAAAGTTGTTGTGGTATCCGATCCAGAATCATCCTCTTCCTTGGCAGATACGGTTAGTGCCGTCAAAGTCTATGTTTCTATTGATATGATCTTACTTCCTCTGTATTCATTTAATTATTTTTGTTCAATACATATGTTGCATTGTATTACCCTTTCATTGATTTGGCCTGAAGTATCAACCACATTTCATCCTTCATGTCATGTACCTGCCATAATTATTCAGTTATTGCACTCTCTTCCTGTATATGATTAGAGATTTTGAAATGTTGGTACTTTTCTTTGTTGTTTTAGTTTTACATGTATTGGAATAATTATAAAATAAACTTCATTTAAAAAAAATCACAGCTTAATGAAATTCATTGGTCTTATCTACACCTATTCCATAATGTTAATTGTGCGCTGGATTATTTTTATTCACAACCACTCCCAATTCAGGTGAAATTTTTTCCACTCTGAAAGAAGTGATTAAGAGGTGCCAATAATGGATGGTTCTTCACAGAAATAACAAAATTGATTAGGACATGGAAATAAGCTTGGAATGAATATTAAAGGACCCCTACCGTTGTACTATAGTCCCAGTATCACACAGTAAGAAATGTCTGTAAGTACTTGATCAGAGCAACAAAAAATACATTTTATAAAAAACAAATTGACAAATGTTGGACCAATCCTAAGCACTTTGGGGACAGTATAAAGGCATTGACCAATTCCAAATCTCATGGTTCAATAAAAAAACTGATTATTGAATTTTCTGTAGTAAAAGATCCCATCTTTCCATTTTTAATTCTTATGAGGTGCAGTCTTTCCACCTGCTTCTGATTCTGCTGATGCAGTTGGCTCTGAATTTTTTTTTAATTCTCAATTGTATTGTAAGAGCCTGTTGGCTAGTGGGTATTGGTAGGCATACTCAGTGTTCTTTGCTGCGTACAGTAAAATCTGGAAAATCCAGGGGCAACATGAGCCTCCAGCCATGGCAAGAAACACAAAAAGACCATCATGTACATGAATAACTGTTTTTCTCCTCCTTGGATGCTTTAGTGTGAGATTTTGAATGATGTGTGAGTGTTAAACATAGAGGCTATGATAGTATGAGTGACCCAGTCAAGTATGTATGCATGAGTGCTGGTGTGAATGAATTTCTGTAAGGCTGGCTACCCTGATGTGATACAGAGGCTTATCACAATGTATCCTAAATATCGTAACTAATAGCTGGCCAACTTCTGTCTGATTGGTAGTGTGTGTTAGATAAAACAAAATATGAATCTATTAGAATCGTTGGCTTATTACATTTTGTTGAATGAAATGGGGTGGAACAATGTGTGTGTGTGGCAGGGTAGTACATCTTTTGGTCTGTGTTCAGGCAGCAACAGTTCCATCAACTCTTGAGTACAAGTTTGAAAGTCCTGGCTACACCCCTGGGCTAGTGAAAAAGTAAAATTAAACTGTTTTATTCCCTCTAAAATTGGTGCCTGTAGTGATGGTCCTGATGTAACATTTCTGAAAATGAATGCCCCTCAAATATTTAAATCACTTAGTGTCATCTTTAGTTTGTCCCTTGTTACCTAAGAATTCCCAGCTGTTTGGAAGTGTGCAGGGGTAGTACCCATTCCTAAAATTCCTCATTCATTAATATTGAATGATTTTCATCCAATAGCATTCCTAAATCCAATTAGTAAAATATTAGAAAAATGTATTTAAAAACAATTACATTCTTATACTGAAGACCACAGGCTTTTTTGTACTCAACAGCAAGGTTTCTGGAAGGACTGTGGGACTAAGAATGCCTTGGTCACGTATACAGACTCAGTCCTCTGTAGCATGGAAACAGGTCTTCTCACAAGGGCCATGTATTTGGACTTCATCAAGCCATTCACCTTGACTGAGCATAATTTGTTTTGTGAAAACTTAAGACTTTTGGTTTCTCATACAATGTTGTTTTTCTGGTTGCAAAACTACCTATCAGGGCACTCACAGTTTGTTGGAATTGGGTCTTATTTTTGTTCATCTCAAAATATTAATAGAGGGGTCCCTCAGGGGCCCACTATGTTCACCTCCTTTGACAATTCTGTGCCCAGTATCTGTAAAAAGTTTGACACATTCTTACATAACAATGGCTTAATAATTTAATGTAGGTCCAAGGATACTTCTGGGAGTGTCATTTGGCAAAAAATTTGCTTGCAGTTTGTAGCTAGTTTGTTCAAAATCCCCTAGTACTTAATGTGAAAAAACTAGAAGTGTGCTTTTTTTGGTCAAGAACATTTTTAAATGGTAGCCATCCCTTGTTGTTGTATGATGCCATAGGAAAGGTTATTGAGCAAGTATAACAGTTTTGTTCAGTCCCTTGTAGTCCTTTTCTAGTCACATCCAGATGGTTTACAAAAATGTTAACCTAAAACTTGGTGTTGTTTAAATATTGATATTTCTCAATTGAAACTCACATGTCTATTGCCACTGGATCATTGTTACCATTATTTGACTGTGTTTCACATTTATTTTTGAATTTTACATCAAGGAATTGCATCATCTTACAGCTGCTTATAACAACATCTGTTGTTTCATTCTTTTTGCATCTTTTAGTAATTTTTTATTGATTAAAAAGTTTCACCAGGAAAGGCACACTGAACAATATAAAATTGCTCATCTCACAGAGTGTCCTGGGGGAAGGGGAACATGGGAGTGCAGTAATCAAAAGCACATTTCCATGCAGTATTATAGAAAGTATATATACACAATAACCAACAACACATTTCCAAAAGTAATATAAAACAGAGAAGAAACAGAGTAAAAAAAAAACAATACATCAGTTAGTAGCATTGGATAAACATTGGGATTTGATGCAAAAGGAGCAAATCAACAGCACTGCAGACTTAATATATACAATGCGGACAAGGAAATGCAATAAAGTACACTGGTTTTTCTCACGTTAAGTGCTAGGCTGGGAAAGGGGATGGGAAAGTCAGAGAGGAAATTAGGAGGAGGAGTGAGGAGCCAGAGGGAAAATTAAGAGCAGCTGCAGGATAGAGAGAAGAAGTTGAGGAGAGAGGTCAAAAAGGACCAAAGAGAGAAGGAGAGCCTGATTTGATGAGGTATTGAGTTCCAGAGCTTAGGGAACCTATATGAGAATGATGATTGGCCTATAGAGGTGGAGAGCCGTGATATAGCTAGGGTGTTGGAGTCACTGGCACTAAAGGGGAGAGAGGAGCAGTGGGGTAGGAGGACAGTGAGAAGGCAAGGTAATGGGGACATGTATCAAACCTGTATTTAGAGGCAGAGATATTATGCAATGGGCTAGACGGCAGTTTTCCAGGGAAGGAAAAGCTTGAGAGCGATATAGATCACAGTAGTGGGTAAAGGAAGGGACATCCAGAGTGAAGAGACAGAAAGCACTGAAAAGGGTGTCCAATCTGTTTAAGGATGACTTCGGGGTGGCACTGTAGACTACGTCGCAGTAGTCAAAGATGGGTAGTACCATTTTCTGGACAATCTCCCACTTGCCCTGTAGCTTTGGTTCCTGGCAAGCTTTGGTTCCTGTAAAGTGCACTTAATTTAGGGTGCAGCTTTTTTAGGATGGAGTCTATGTATCCAGTGAAGTTCAGGTGCTAGTCTAGCCAGACTCTGAAATACCTAAAGGAGGAGGTGTCCTCCAGAGTAGAGTCATTAAGGGCGTGGAAGGAGGGCAATTTAGTTAGCCTTGAGAGTATCTGCCTAGTGCCGAAGGCAATGGAGACTGTTTTCTTGATGTTAAGGAAAAGCTGATGGGAGCTTAGCTATTGCTGAACATTCTCAAAGTCATGCTGAAGTGTGGAAGCCACATCAGTTGGTGATTGGCCAGAGTAGAAAAGGCCAGTATCGTTAGCATACATATGGATGGAGGAGGAGGTGCACACTGACAGGAGGTCATTAAGGAATATGGAGAATAGTAGGGGACCAAGGACGGAGCCTTGGGGTACACCAGCATTAATCTGGAGTGGGGGGAAGGTGGAATTAAAAATTTTGACTTACTGTTTCTGGCTTTTTAAGCAGGAGCTAAAACAGTTTGTGGCTGAATCAGACAGGCCAGCAGACTGCAGATTATCTAGTAGGAGGAGGGAGTGGGAGACAGTGTCAAAAGTCTTTCCAAGGTCAAAAAAGATCCACAGATGTGATTAGACCACTGTCCATACCTGAGAGTATGGAATCAGTGAGCCTAAGTAAGGAAGTGATAGTGGAGTGATCTTCCCTAAAACCAGATTGGTAGGGAGTGAAAAAGGCCAAGTCGGAGAGGTAAAAGGAGAACTGGAAGAGAACCAGATGCTCATGAAGCTTAGCAAGAATAGGTAAGACAGAGATTGGCTGATAGTTCCCAGGCATAGAAGGATCACCTCCCTTGGGTACTGGGAGAACTACAACATGCTTCCATAGGTCAGGGATGGAGACCAGTGAGAAGGAAAGGTTTAGTAAGGCAGAAAGTGGTGAACAAATGGCATGAGCGGAGAGGAGAGGAGAGAAGTTTGGGGTCAAGACCATCAGGTGAGGAACCCTTAGATGGGTTGAAGCGAGGAGAGCATTTAGAGTATCATGAGGTGAGACTGGAGAGAAGGAAAAGAGGTCACTAGGGAGGGTGCTCGAATGTGAGTTATTGCGGACAGACACAACTGGTTGGGTAGGAGGAAAAGAAGCTAGTAGAGCAGCAGCACAAGAGATAAAGTAAGAGTTGAATTCAGTGGCAACTGAGAGGTGGGCAGACGTAAAGATATTATTGACACAGATGAGTGAAATTTGGGATTTAGAGGGGGGAGAGAAGATGTATTTTGACAGGGTATGTATATTAGCATCAAAGGTGGATCTAAAGTATTTGGACATAGCGAGCCTTGTAGCCTTGGAGCAGGCGTTTCTGAGGGCTCGATGTCTGTCATGCTTAGCATCTGCTCAAACCCATCATTGTTCTCTTAATGCTGATTTAGGGTGGTTATCTTCAGTGGCCAGGATGAAATATTTTTTGCTTGTAATATTTAGAGGGTTATCTTTATATCGTAAACCTTTGTTTTTGCTGATCTGGTTACTGTGAACAATATTAATTTCAGTTTACATTCAGCTAACATCTAATCTTTGCAAAGTGCAAACCAGACTTCACAAATCTAAGATGGTTTCTCTTCCTTTTTTTATGGCAGCATAGAAGATTTGTGCTGATGTAGTGTGATTACCTCAGTAGAGAATGGGGACTCTGAAATGCTTGAAATGTTTCATAATACAGCACAGCCTGTCTGCTTCCACAGATTGGAGTTGAACAGCATCTTACCACTGTCCTGTCCATTCAGTACAGTACAGGTTCCCCCCACTGTACTTTTTTTCTTCATGAGGAAGAGAAAGTTTAACCCTTAGGCTGTCATCATAGACAGAATGAGAAGGTATAGGAATTCTGGACTGTTATATCAGTCCGTGGCACAGCAAGGATTAATACAGCTTGAAGTTTCACAGTGTAGGAGGAATGTGGTGGGCCATTGGATAAAGGCTTCAATTTTAACTCCTTGAAACATGAGGAATGTGGTTGGGGATCAGATAAAGGCTTTAGCTTCAACTCCTTGAGACATTTTTAAACTAATTTGTCTTGCAATGCTAAATTACTGTGCTAATGTAACCAAAAACATAAACAGAAGTTTGATTTTTGCAATAATTGATTGATTTTTGCACTGTGACTGTACAGTACTTGTGGTCACTGTGTCGGTGCTAAACCAGAACTGTTCCTGACTGTGCTTCAAAGTTTTGTATCAGGGGCTATTGTACTTCATGCTGTACATAGATGCAGGATTCCACTGAAAATGAGATGTTGCATCTCATTTGAGCTGTCCTGGGTAAATAAACTGTAAACAATATTCAGATGTTCTCTATGATGTCAGCACCTCACCAGCTCTGTTTCCATGCTGACATCATAAATAGAAAGAGAAAAAACGAGGTGACACTAGGAGACCAAGAGTCCATCTAGTCTGCCCATGTGTTCCTTGGACCTACTCAGATCTCAGGACCTAACCAGCCTTCTGCCTAATGCCTCCAACTTCTCCTGTTGTTTTGATAGAGATGTCTGAGGTTGACAAACTCTGCTCCATAGATTAATTCATGGATTTCCCTTATTTTGCAAAGTTAATATGCAGTGCAAAGTCTCAATTCGCACAAAACTGGTAACTCTGCCAAATGCATAGTTTGGCAACTCTGCTGGTAGAGTTTGGTGCAGATAAAGTTGTTCAAAGAAGTAAAACTGCCCCCTGCCAATCACTGGCTCAATTTTTCACTGGTCTCTAGTGGTCTCTAGTGGTCCCCCCCACCACCAACAACAATCACTGGCCTGATGTAAAAAAAAAAACACTTTCCCCAGAGTCCCTCACTGATCTCGAGCCCAATGTTTGACACTTTCCCTGGTGTCTAGTGGTCACTCCCCCCACCCACACCCATGCCCAATCTTAATGATTCCCACCCTGCCAGTTAACTGACCAATCCTGGGTAACTACATTGTAAAAATGTATAAAAGCAGGACCCCAGTAAAAAAAAGACTTCTCATTTTAGCTGTGCTAACTCTACTAAATACACTGTAACTGCTCACAGTACACTCACTCCCCTAAACAGTGGAATTACTTTTGCCCACACAGATCATTCCCAAAGCATGCAACACAGTACAGTAATTACAACCCTCAAACAAATATATGAAGTTTAAACAAATAATTTATTAACAGGAGAGTGTAAGGAAAGAACAAGGGGACAAAAGATGGAATTGGAGCAATGGGGTACCAGTACAATTAATATACTACTCTGTACTTTAAACAATTGCTCCAACACAATCTGCCCACACACCCCAGCAGTCCCACAAAGCCCAAAGCAGGTGTACTTGACTTATTTCCCCCAAAGGTCATGGTCAAGAGCTCTCTTTAGTTGCAGGGTGTACCTCACAGGGAATACAGTTGCTGCTATCAGGCTAGGTAGCTCAGCGTCATACTTAACAGTTACAGGCAGACTGTTGCAAAACCCAAAGATGTGTCTCTTCCCAGATGACACTAAGCTCTGTTGTAGGGTAGACAACAAAGAGGGGATATGGGAGTTGTAGAGGGACCTACAAAGGCTAGAAAGGGGTATATGGTTTGGCAGTTGAAATTCAATAACAATAAGAAACATATTAGACAAACTTGCTCACTCACCGAACTTGTTAAAAAACTTTATTCTGGTGTAAATAAATACACTGCACCAGATTCACTAATTGCCATAAATGTTTTCAGGGCACCAAATGTCTCAGAATAAATTTAAATTTTTTTCTTTTTATCCAATCTGTTTGTTAATGTTACTTGAATTGGATTTGGCTTCTCCCTTAAAAATCTTATCTTTCTTACGCCAAGGTTGGCTGTACTGGATTTTCATTTTCTAGTCAAAACTCAATGCCAAAATGTGTAAGGTTATGCACATAGGGAACAAGAACCCCAGGACAGAGTGGATGGAGGGGTTAAGCTGTGCATTACTTCCGAGGAAAGAGACCTAGAAGTCATCACAAGTGACTCCCTTAAGCAACCTAGCCAATGAAATGAGGCCTACAGCAAGGCAAACAAGATGCTAGGGTGCATTGAGAAGGGGTCTGACAGCATTTAAATTACTGCCATATCATGCAGCCGTCTTTGAGCAGCTGCGGCCACCGCCTATCTTTGTCCCATTACCCCGCTGCCTGTCCTGGAGATAGGGCAACATTTTGCTGTGTCTGATGATACTCATTCTGCCAGGATCCTGGGATCACCCATGCAGCTCGAGCTGTGAGGGTTGCCAAACCCAGGCTCAACTCCTGCATAGGGTGCCTCAATCAGCTGTTTCCATCCCAGTGCCTCACTACAGCAGTTCAGATTTTTGGGGGATCAGAGAATGAAGAATGTCAAGTGGTCTAGCCAGGGAAGGTAACATAGTGGTCTGTGAATCTAGAAGGCAAATCCCAATTATGGGGGAGGGCTTATATGACCCTTTGGGAAACAGATCTGAATCCAGTTCAAAACTGGGCCACATCTGAGCTAGGTAAACAAGGATCCAATATTTCTTTCATTTAAACCATTTAACGTTATTGAGATATGCTAACTGGGGTGGCAAACTATTCCCTTGCATCAACAAACAGTATAGGAAATGCACAGAAATGGAGGTGGGGGCCACAACACCAAATGGCTAACAGGGCCATTCTTAGTGCACTGAGGCCCTCACAGTGTGGTTCACATACCACATCATCCACCTGATAAAAGTAGATGGCAGCTAGATAACTACAGTACAGTGGGCCAACGCCAGCGAGGCTGGTAGGAAGTGGGTTCACTAGATGACAATTATACTTTTAGATTGGGCTTATGGATCTGTAAGGGGACCACTGAACTCCATGGATCCTTTTAGATAGGGGTTGAGGAGCAGATATTTTATTTTTTTATTTTGGTAACCGGGAGAGGCACACTGAACCAAAGCTCGTTTCCAGGTGTGACTCAGGGAAATGCAGATATAAAGACAAATTACAATTTAAATAAAGCATTACAAAAAAAAAAAGGCTTGAAGGTACAATTATTAGAGTATAGGCAAAAACTATAAAAAGTAGCAAACATTAACAGGAAAGATGGGTAAAAATCATACGAAAAGGGAACATAGCAACTGTAGTGCACAAAATAATCCAGACATGTGGGGAAAAGTATAGTGCATAGAGAGACAAGTTAATAGGGGTACATAGAGACTTACCCTAGCTGTCAAGAGGAGGAAGGACAGGAACAAGGGGGCTGGGAAAGCATATGTTTTAAGAAGTGAAGAGATAGAGGTAGATGAAGGGAGACTGGAAGTGAGTTCCAGAGGGAGGGGAGATGATAGGAGATGTCTGCCTGCCCGGAACTGGATAGAGGGCAGCGGAAAGAGAAGGTACTGGAGTCTCTGGAGTGTAGCAGATAGGAAGAGAAGGGATAAGGGAGAGACGAGAGAGGAGATATAGGAGGGGAGGGATCCAAACCAGAATTTGGAGATAAGGGTGATACTGTGATGCTGCCAGTGTAACTGAAGAGAGGGAAGGGTGGAGGAAGAGTAGAGGAAACAGTGGTGTGTTCTGGGTGCCAGGGGAAGGGACCATTAGAGGCAAAATGGCAAAATGAGTTAAAGAGGGAGTCCAGCCTAGAGAGGGATGAGGCAGGTGTGAAACCAAAGATCACATCACTATAGTCAAAGTGAGGGAGGATCATTTTAATAAGCAGTTCATGGCAGAAAATAGGAGAGAGTCTTTGTTCTGATACATGGATCCTAGTTTGGGATGGAGTTTGGAGTGGATATAGTCAATATGAGAGGAGAAATCAAGTCACCTATCCAACCAGATAGCAAGATATTTAAAGGTGGGGACAACATCAAGAGTGGTGTCATCAAGGGTGGAAAAGGAGGGGAAGGGGAAAGTTTGGCAAGTTTCTGTGTGGTATTAAATGTCATGGACACAGTTTTCTTGGTGTTTACATTAAGCTGGTTTTCCTGGAACCAGCGTAGAACCTTCAGAAAGTCAGTCTGTAACTGAGATTCCATTTCCTGAGTTTAAGATCCAGAGGCATAGAGACCAATGTTGTTAGCATACATATGGATATGGGAAAAGACACAGATAGAGGGAACATTATTTAGAAAGATTGAGAAGGACTGGCTCAGTGGTGCTGGAGGCTGAGGTGCTGGATGTTACACCTTGTGCCACGCTGGCAACCTGGGTTCGGGAATGAGCCTGGGCTGCTTGGGGTTGGCAGGGGAGAGAGAGAGAAGATTGAGAATCCAGAAGACTGCTCTCCTCTCTCAGGGAGGGGAGGGATAGCTATTCCACTCATTGATCACCCTCTAGTGATGGCTGGATGGAGATATGGGTCAGGAGGCTAGAGCCAATGTATAATGTTGGTGGGGAGGGGGAGGGAGAAAACCAGGAAAGTGGAGCTGGTAGGTTCCGTGATGGCCCCGCCAGTGCCCATCCTGACACCCAGAATCTGGATGTGGTCTCCAGGGTGAGGGGAAGCCGGCACTCCTCATCCCAACCATGTAAAGGGGTAACCCATGGGGGATCACTGGGATAGTTGGATGGGGGAAGGTGTGGCAGGAAACCGAGTCCCTCCAAGGGTGGGACTGGAGCCATCTGCCAGGCTTCCCAGAGGAGAATAAACAAAATAATTTAAAAAAAGAAAGATTGAGAAGAGGAAAGGGCCCATAATGGAGCCTTGAGGGACACCTGCTTGAATGGGAAAGGGGGGACAGGGTGTCTCCGGCCTAAACAAATTGCATACAGCCCATAAGATAAGACCTAAACCAGTCCACAACATGAGTTGAGAGATTAGCAGAGAGAAGTTTGGTTAAAAGTAGTGGGCCAGACACAGAATCAAAAGCTTTAGCTAGGTCAATAGACATGGCTGCTGTGATGTGTCCCTGGTCCTTGCCTGTGAGTATAAAGTCAGTGACATAGAGGAGGGAAGTGATGGTAGAGTGATTTTTTCTGAAGCCGGATTGAAACTGAGAGAGGAAATCTGTGGAGTTAAGGAATCAATAAGTCTAGTGAATATTGGGGGACTCTCACAAATTAACCATGGAGGGAAGGAGTGATATTGATCTATATTTGCCAGGAGTAGAGAGATTACCCCTTTGTGTAGGAGGAGCACCCTGGCAACTCCAGGTCTGAGGAACAGTACCTAATATGAATGAGGTTTAGCTAGTAGGAAAATGGTAGAGCAATGGCAGGGTCAGAGATCTGGAAGAGATGGGGGTTGAGGCCATCCAGGCTGGATTTGTGGGGATTTAATGAACAGAGGGCATGGAAAACTTCTTGCACAGAAACAGGAGAGAAGCAAAAGCCCTTAGATGGAGAGGGGACAGGAGAGGCAGGAGGCACAGGAGCCGGGCTTGAGGGGAGAGTACAAGTAGTGAAAAAGGAATCGAGTACTGAGGCAATGGAGGAGGGGTCTGAGACTGGCAAACCATCAACCAGCAGAGTAGAGTGGGAAAGCTTTGGAGGGGAATCAAAAAAGGGGTGAAGAGCCCTCCAAAATTTGGAGGGGGAGTTGAGGTTTTGTTGCAGGGTAAATTTGAAGTATTGGGCTTTTCCTGCATAATAGTCTTCCTACAGGCTTTTTTTAAGGATTTGTAGAGGTGGAGATCGGAAATGGAGAAGGAGAATTTATAGCATGCCCAGGCATGATCACAGGACTTATAAAGCTGGATGATATCAGTAGATATCCACAGCGTCATGTGATGGCAGGGTCTTGAAAGAGCTCCATTTAGCCTCGACTTATTTTTTATATTTTTACTATCTCTTCCAAACTCAGTGCCATCTTAAACAGTTACATTTTTTAACTGAAGTGGTGGTGCTCAGAATGGATGAAGAAAATCAGGGACAAACGCCTACCTTTGCTTTTCTATAGCTAGATGATTCCAACGGAGATCAGGATCAGATGGTAGGCCTGGAAGCAAAGAGGCCGTACAGAAGCTACTCCATGCAGTCCTCTCTGTCTGGAGTCTCAGGATCCATGACCATTGACCTAATGTATGAAGAGTTAAAAGTAATTAAAACTGCTCTGTTCACATTGATCAATAATTTTAAAGAATGGAAGCCAGTAGGTTAAGGATCTTGCTCAAAGGATTTCAGATGTTAAAGTCAGGATCTCATCGATGGAAGACAAAATAAACAAACTGTAGCCTGACATGGTAGCGGTAAAGCATACAATTAAAAAACTGGAGGACAAAGTAAACAGTTTGGAAGGGTGCTGCAGGAGAAACAATCTTGTTCTCCTGGGGCTGCCTGAAGGAGAAGAAGGATTGACTCCGATTGAATTTTTGTAGAAATTATGTACCAGATTAGCGGGCCCCTCTCTGAATGCCCCAAAGTACATGATAGAGAGGGTGCACAGGTCAATTAGACCAAAACCAGTCAGTGGCAAGCTTCTTTGTCCCATTATTTTCAAAATGTTAAATTATTTGGACCGTGATCACCTTTTGCAGTCCATGAGAAAGATCTAAAAGCTGCATTGGGAGGGAAGACTATTAGTTTGGTCCCTGATCTCACATACAAAGTGCTGCAAGACATGGCAGCTTTTTGTCCGATTCAAGGCAAGTTATAGGCTGCAAAAATCAGGTACAAGATGCTTTATCCTGCTCATTTTGAAGTGCACACTGTACAAGGTACTGTAAGATATGGCTCAGCAGAGCAAGCATCATCGGAATTAAAAAAACTGATGTGCAAACTGTTCAGCAAAGGTTGGTGATGTCTGTACCTTTAAGTTGTATCAGTAGCTATCCAGAGGTGGTGGGAGTGCCTGACCCTGCATCTTCTAGGAGGGGCATGAGTATTTCATATCTTGTTTAGGATATAGTAGGAGAGGAAGAGAGTGGAATAAATAATGGAGGCAGAGTATACAAGAGACCAGTCAGAGTAGAAAAGATCGTGGAGGAGAGCATCACTATTTATTTATTTATTTGCTTTTGATGACAGGGTAAGTGCACTAGGCAAAAGACCTGCTTATTTTCAGGCATGACCCAGGAGAGTGCAGTTTATAATAATACAGCAAAGACAACAATGAGAGTACAGTTTACAATAATATAGCAAAGACAACAATGAGGTACATAAGGCAAAGGGAACTGTCAGGACAAAAATCATAAAACAGCATTAACATCAACAGAAATAACAGCATTGGGATAACAGCAAGCATAATACAAGCTAGAACAGACATACAATTTTCATAGTATCCAGGTAACAAGTTATATGTCCTAAGTAGTGGTGACAAGAGACAGGTAGACACACATTCACAATAGCATACAGAAATGGGTAAGAGAAAAGCTGGAGAGCCAGCAGCAAGACACACATGCGTTAAGCGCAGTCACAGTAACCTGGAACATTAAAGTGGGAAAAAAGTGCATGCTTAAAAGTTAGGTGAGATGAGGAGGTCTTCACATGAAGGGGCAGTGAATTCCAGAACTTAGAGGCAAAATATGAAAATGCCTGCTGTCCCATTTTAGTGGAGCATGGCTGAAGAGAGAGCAAGGGGGAGGAGGAGGAGGATGTGAGGACACGAGAGTGGGAGACAAGGGTAAGCATATCACCCAGAGCAGCGGGGTGAGGCGTTCTGGTTAAAGAGTCTACAAAACAGCCTAGTGCATAAGAATGGAGGGCATTAGGAGACAGCCAATTTAAAGCAGAGTAAAGTCAGTAATGATGTGTAAGATAAGGAGCCGATAAGGCAAATCTGCAGATATTGTTATAAGTAATATCCCACTTACAAAGTACCCCCATGCTGGCATGACAGAGTGCTGGGAGAGCATATAGCAGTTACGTAGCAACACACGTTTCGCAACAGAGATCCTGGAGACAGGAGTAAGTGAGTGATGCACTCTATAGGCCGCACCGATCTTGGAGTTAACTGAGCGACATACCTCTTTTACATAAGCAGCAAAATCCAGACCTGGGTCTAGCATTACCCCAAGGTATTTGAAAGTTAAAGTGTTAGAGACAGGAGACCCATCACAGCCATGGACTAGAAGCTTAGGAGACTCGGTCGGTACCTTTCTAGAGGACCCAAGGAGCATAGCGTGGGTCTTGGATAGGTTTAGGATTTGATAGTTGGAGGAAAACCAGCAATGGAGGATCTGAAAGGCTGGTGATAATTGTTGGTTAAGATCAGCAATTGACTTGGAGGCAAAGTAAAGTACCTGGTCATCAGCGTTCATAATAGTATTACAGAGTGGGGAAGGGTTGGGAATGTCATTGATGAAGAGAGAAAAGAGTAGGGACCCAATAATAGATCCCTGAGGAACACCAGAGGTGATAGGGGCAGAGGAAGAGAAAACCCTGCAGAAGGAGACAGTCTGTGAACAATTTTCAAGGTAGCTGCCAAACCATGACAGGGTAGAATCAGAGGCTCCTACTGATTGCAGCTTGTTCAGTAGTAGGGGGTGATGAACCATGTCAAATGATTTAGAGAGGTCAATGAACACAACTCCACTAAGTAAGCCCTTGTCCATGTTGCATTTTAAGTACTGGTGAAGAGGGTAAGAGCAGTAGTAGTGCTGTGCCCAGTCCTAAAGCTATGTTGTGTAGGGGATTGAAGGTTAAAGTTGAGTAGGTGTGCAGAGACCTGCCAATGAACAATTATTCCAGCAGCATACTGAGCGTAGGCGGGAGAGAAATGGGACGATAGTTCGATAGAATTTTGTTGTCACCTTTCTTAAACACTGGTATAGTTCTGGTGGTTTTCCAAACCGAAGGGACAGATGCTGAGCAGATAGAGAGGTTGAAAAGCCTAGTTAACCAGGTCAGCAAGGCGAGAGGTGAACTGTCTAAGAATCCTTGGATCAATCTCATCAGGACCTATACTGCCATGTGCAGGAATAGTCTTAAATAACTTAAGGACTTCTTGGCATGTGACTGGGGCCAGCACTAGAGTGGTGGGAGCAGTAGCAGGTGCAGGGGGCATGACAGGGGAATAAGGGGCGGAGAGGGGGTGGGGTGGTAAGAATGGAAAAGAGGTCATTGAAGGCATTAGCTATAGTGAGAGGATTATTACAGTGTTAAAGGACCTAAGCCAGAGGTACTTAGGTGGAGAGTGAAACATACGTACCTTCCGGACACAGTAAGCCATATAGTAGTCACTGAAGCCACCAGGAAGAGTACCAGCAGTAGCAATGCAGTGGGGGTGGGAGGAGAGCACCCAGTCAAAAATAGAGTGGTTGTGGGTGTGAGGATTTGATCAGGTGGGTTCCTTGATTAGCTAAAAAGGTTCGGAGAATCTATCTTTTCAATGGTAGGCTTAAGGACAGGAGAAGATCAGCTTAGGTTAAAGTTCCCAAGAATAATAAGCTCACCAGAAGAGGCTAGAGAGACAAGGGAGAAGATGATTTCCACAAGAGAGAGGAGAAATTTTTGGAAGAAGCACACGTTACTCCTACAAAGATGGTGATGGAGGAGTGGAACTTGAGATTGATCAGAAGGAGCTCATGTGAGGAGGGGAGAAACTCACAAAGAGAGACAGAACTCGATAGGTTTTGCAAACATAGATGGCTATACCACCACCACCACCTCATTTGCTGCAGTCTTGTTGAAAGAGGTGGAAGTCCAGAAGGGATAGGTGGGAGTCAGGAACTGTAGAGGAGAGTCAGGTTGTTATGCAGAGTAAATCAGGAGGATATTGAGAGACCCAGACTTCAAGGGTGTCAAGCTTGGGAAGCAGACTCCTTGCATTGAGGAGGTAAAGTCTAAGGCCTGTAGGTAAAGGGGAAGTAACAGGGGGTGTGGAACAGCCATGGTTGGTTTGAACATCACCTGCAAAGTGGAGGAAGAGAAAGAGGATTAGACCTTCGCATTCTAAAATAGAGAGTGGATTTTTGTCTGGACAGGGGAAGAAAGGAGAGATGAAGCTGTGGAGGAGCTCAAAGTTAATGGAATAGGAGGGAAGAAAATCAGGGTGACATGAAGGGGTAGTGTGGTGAGGGAAGAAAAGGAAATGGGGGAAGGGGAGGTGTGAGACAGGTGGAGGGAGAGATAGGGGGCGTAATGGGGGGACCAGCACAGGGGGATGGAGATCATAGGCATCTGGGAGGGCAGAGGGGAGGGGCAGATGACAGGACTGGGAGGCAGAAAACTAGAAGGAGGAAAGGGAGGTAAGGGACCATGAGTGGAGGGGAGAAGGAAAAGGGCTATGGGTGGAGATTTAGACAGAGGTGGGGGGGGGATGGAGAGGGCTATTGGTGAAAGATTAGGCAGCAGTAGGGGGAGGAGTAGAGGATTGTAGGTAATGAGAGTGTAAGATAGTGTGTCCGTACTGGAACTAGTCAGAGAAAAGCAGATCAGGTGAAACTGGATGGGAAAGTGGGGAAGGAGCAGATCGGGGATCCAGTAAAGGGTGTTTGCGGAGAATAGGAGAAATAGAAGAAGAAGGTGAAAGAGAAGGAGAGTGGTGAAGGCAGAGGGAAAATGGGCAGAATGTGTAGGCAGAGGGGATACCAATAGCTTTAGAGTAGTTGAGAGGTATTGGCGAGGTAGAAGAGGGCAGTATAGGGAGGAAGATGAGCGTAGAACATGGGGTAGAGAGCAAGGAGAAATGGGTAGGCAGGAGGTAGGGGTAAGATCAGGGAGTAAGGGAGCTAAGTGGAAGGAGCTCAGTAAGTGAAAAGTAAGGGAACTCAAGATAGGGAGTCCAGGCAATTTATAAGCGATAAGAAGAAGAGGAAGAGTGAGAGCATCACTGAGGGGAAAGAGAAGGCAGAGTATGCAGACAAGAGGTAGGGGAAAAGCACACGCAGGAAAGGAGTTGAGAGGAATCAGTGCATTGGGAGGCAAACAGGGGGACCTAGTGAAGGGAGACAGGAGAAGTAGGTATGAAACTAAAGAAGAAGCATAAATACATTTTACAGGTGCTTAGGTACAATAATACAATTACAAACTTTTGCAGATCAGGAAGTACTTTGTCAGCAACAGCATAAACAGTGACAGACAGCCTTCTGTAAAATACAGTTATGTCCCTACATTAATGGAGGTGGCAGCTTGCATCCAGTTAGGGAAGTAGCAGAGTGGCTGGCAGACCTGCTGACTATCGACTGACTCTGGCAGACATTGTTGCTGTCCTTAGCACTTAGGACCTTTGCACAGATGGGCCACTAGTAGCTGCCAGTGTTAAGAAGAGAGCTCTTGGTCCTGATTGAGGGTTAAATGGGCACAGAGTCAAAAAAACAAGGAAACAATCTGAGGATTTGGACTCATCCTGCATGGAGAGCTGGCTTCTCTGGTTGGCTGAGATGGTCCGGGAAAGGCAGGCTATCCTTCAGTCCCAATCCTCTGGGGACAGTGCCCTCTCTTCGGTGATCAGCAGGAAGAGGGAGAGTTTGGTGACTGAGACTCACTCTCATAACCCCTCAGCAGGCAGAAAAGGAGCAATTTATTTATTGTGAATCTAGCCAAACCATTGAGAACAAGCTCATTTCATAGGTTCCATGTCAGAGTTAATACAGAACAGAACAGAACAGACAGTATAAATAATAGCAAAACAGTGATAATTGTAAATACAGTAGATAAACCTACATGGGGCAATCAGAATAGCAACAGGCCTACAAACAATAACGATTCTAAGATTGTAAACAATAAGGCATCTTGAGGGCGCATCAGTAGAGAAGATAGCAGAGAGAGATGCTATAGGGAAGAGAGAGTAAGTACTTAATGGGCCTCAGGGAATGGCAAGTAGGGCACAGGGAGATATTCAGCAGAGGTAGGCCATGCCTGGTTTAAATGGGGTCGCTACATAGCAAAGTCAAGGTGGCTTTTTAAGGCACTGAATGCAGAAAGGGGGTTGGGGGAAGTTTCGGTGAAACTGATCGGAGGAGAGGGTTAGTAGAACAGGCAGTTTTAGCATGTGCGAAAAGGAACAATTTGATCTGGAGATGGTGAGGCTGTAGCTCATCTAAGCAGTCAATGATTAGATAAAACAGTCACAGCTGGATAAGGAGACAAGGTGGTTCCTAAGACGTCCAGAAGACCAGAATGGCCTTGTATGACCAAGGGATGCCAGGTGTACCATTATATCAGGATTTGGGAATTTTGGGGTTGGGACCAATGGATGCCAGGGAATTTTTGGAATAATGTAAGTAGGAGTGAGGTGGAGGGGGAGATGGATAATGGAGTACATTGAAGAGAGAACCTCTAGACTACCAGGGAATGCTTGGAATAATAGCATGTGTTGGAGGTCTGTCATAAGACTGCCTTGATGCCCACTAACTTTGTTTTTTTCTCTTTTAGATACTTCCTGAAGAAGACCTAAGGTCAAAACATAGATTTCTAACTCTATTTTCAGCATGCATGTAATATAACCATTTTGTTTTGCTTTCAGACCACATGCTGTCACAGCACCTTGTTTTTGTTTTTACATTTTGATGTCCATATGCCCATTGCTGCAGGTATGGTGCTCTATGATATTATTTAGACATGTGCCAGGCTGCATCTTCAGGTACTCACCTACATGTTAGTGAATAACATTCTCAGTAGTCCCCACTTATATTGAGATTGGGGATTTTAATTACACTGCACTTGCAGAGACAACTCAGTATGCATGGTATATTTAATTTTGTGACTGAGGATGGTGGTACAAATGTGTGTGTGCAAAGTCACCACCTCACTTCTGACTTAAAGTCAGGTCTGAATTTGGCATGACTGATTTGCATGTAAACTGAAGGATTAGGCTAACAGGAAAACAAAAAAATACTTCACACACAGGGGAAGTACGATTTTCATTAGCCTACCTGGTGAGGCTGTGGTCAACTGCACTGTTAAAACAGTCAAAGTAGGACTAGATTCCTAAGGCAGAATAATGTGGAGAGTTACACACAGCAAGAGTAAGGGAAGCATTATAACTGTTAACCTTGGATATGTGTCTAGACTGGTGGAGAAATTGCCACTTTTTGCTTTGCAGAGAAATTCATAAAGTTACTAGACTGCACAGAGATTTTGCATAGTTGGCACTTTTTTTTTGGGGGGGGGATAGGTGATCCATGAAGTTGTACTTCATTAGAGAAGTGGCACCTCTGCAACACTTCCTTCCCCGCAAAGTCATTACTTTATGAAGAAACAAACTCCCCAAAGTGACACTTTGCCAACAAAATGCCACTTTGCTGAACTATTGTAAAAAAATGAGAAATACTCTTTCACCCACTCTCGTAATGCCCTATCTAACCCTCCCACCTAGACACCAAAGAATACTGATTACCTCCTTCCCAAGCCCACTTAGAGTCATCCCATTCTCCTAATCCTCCCCAGCCACAACAGAAAAAAACAAATGTTTCCAATATGTTAACCTTCTTAACTCAGCCTTTGTACTCTAGTATACCATGCCACCCTCCTCCCCCACTCAGCCAATAATACTTAAGTACCCTCTACCCCCAGCCCACAATGCACTACATCCCACCTTCCCCACATGGTACCCATTTTAATAAAAAAACAAAACAATAAACAGCAACTAGCTTCATCTCGCTGCATGCGACCTCAGCCAACTGCTGTCTAAATAAACGAGAGAGAAATTACAAATAAAGCTGTTTCAGCATGCTGTATTATTCAGACAGTGGTTAACTGAAGTGGTGTGAGGAAGACTGGAGTCAGGCAGCGTCTACTTTTTTAATGAAAGTGGCACCATGGGGGACATGGCATGACTAGCAAGAACACCAGATGTGTGGCGGATGAGCTCCATCAGCGGAGAATTACACATCTATTTTATATGTTATAACTTTTTGCTTCAAATTGTTGCTCATTTGAGAGTTACTGTGCCAACTGATTGGCTGGTGCTTATGCTTACTGGGACAGCAGAGAAATGGGATGCTGTGTTACTTGCAGTTAAGAGGCTTAGTGGGATTAAACATGGGTACAATGTTCAAACTTTTCCCCTGCATCACTTTTAGTATGAGACAAAGAAGGAAGAAGTTTGATGGGTGCGGGGTCTATTCAGGGAACTTGGTGTCAACCACTATGTGTTGCTGCTGGCTAGACTGATGATGCACTATGAAGGAGAAACTTTCATCTTCTCCAAGACTGCTGACACAGGAAAGCTTGCCAAAGAAAATCAGAAGGGAGTGTTCAACTGGAACAGAGGTTGCACTTTCAGATGTAAACTCAGAACTGGATTACTGCCCAGATAAGAATATAGTTTTCTGTACCGCTCCATATTGTCAGTGAAGGTAGTTATTACATATGGGTAATGAGCTCCCCTCCTGAGGATAGTGACATAGCCCAAAACTGTGACCTCAGCATAGAACCCTAGGGAAGTGTACATTCCAAATACAGCAGTGCCTCAGTTTCTGCTGTACCACTGAGAGGATAGTGGCATAGATGGAGCTTTCCAGAAGAATTGTACATTTCATTATTTTTACTCAGGACTTGTGTAATTCTAAGGCAGGGTGGGACTTCCTGGTGACAGGGGCACCCCTAAGTTTAGAAATATATGCCTGTTAAACTGAGGCTTCAAATTGGCTAACCTGCCAGGTACTCTCATCAATGCCTACAGTGCCTGAATGGGGGCCACTGACTATTATTTTCGCTGTTTTTATTGTGGTCTACCTATAGTTCAGCTTGGTGCCTCAGGTAAGTAGAAGTATTTATTTTCTGTGTGTGGGGTTTATTTAGGTAGGACGGTGTAGTGCCCCCCTTCCCCCGTCTCTCAGTGCAGTTGCTTACTCCTTATATGCTTAGTGTACACTTGGTGCTGGTTAGTCTTAATGGTGCTGTCTCCCTACAGTAATTAGTTTTTCTTCTATTCTGGTTGGGAGACAGCAGTGTCTGGCAGCTTAGCGCTCTGTGTACAGTGGGTCTGTAGACTTGTTTTGTGCTCTGTGTCTGACTGAATGTTTCCACAGATTTATTTCTTGTTTAGGGGGTCTTATGATAGGATTGCTATTCTTCTTGCCAACCTGGGACTGTTGGAGATTCAAGGAAAGCGTACTACACAGAATTCTCCCATCATCAGATCCAGGCATGTTCAGATGCATGGGTGATGGAAATTCTGGTTTGTTCTATGCTATTGAATTCCATTATGTTCTTGCAGGAAATTATCTCAGCAGCCTTGACTCTCCTGGGTGATAAGGCAGGCAGTTACTCAGTCCTGCTTCCACCTCCCCCAGCATGGGGAGTTGGGGGCTCTTCCCCATTTAGTGTAAAGGCCCAACAGGTGGGGAGTCTCCAGTTCATCTTGATCATGAAACACTTAAACAGAATTGTCCACCCTCGTGATTCATGCTGAAGTTCTGCACCTCATCTTTTGAGCGGCCCAGTTGGGAGTCCTCCTGGCAACTCCTCATTCAGATTGTGACTTGCACTAGAAGTCATAAGATTGGCTCTCTAGGGTGACGTTTTCCTGTCAAACACTGTTTTAGTTTCAGAATCTGCACCAGGAATATTCAAAAAAGTCACAATGTGCTGGTGTCACAGCTGGGACAGAAGGTTCATCTTGTTTTCTTATTTTCTGACCTATGTTTTTGGCTCCCAGTGATGAGCATATATGTTAGTGTCAAGGTCTCTGTAAGTCCTAGAGAAGCATGGGTGAATAGTTGGTAGGTAAATATCCTCCTGATGCGTGGAGGAAAATAATTTCCTGATGCTGATGCAGAACTTGCAGCATCTGGGAATGGTGGCCCAGTCAGTTAGGAAGGGAAGCCTATTTAAGAAGCTTGTGTTAGTTAAAGCCTCAGATATCTGTCCTGCCATGGGCCACCACAGATGATAGGGTTGAGGATTACCCTATACCTCACGAGATTTTCCCAGGAGAGACTGATCAGGTCTTGGGGCTTCCATGAGTTGATCTTTTTGGTTCCCCTCATGCAGTTTAGGAGACGACTCCTTCCTGGGTTCCAATTCAGGAACCCTGGAGCCCTTGGGAACAGTTGTTCTTTTTCTCAGTACTCTTGGAAATAAGAGCAGTACCCCAAGCCTTATATGCTTATGGGACCAAGTTTGGTCACAGACTGTGTGGGTAAGATTGGACAATGCCATCATGGTGGTACATGTAATCAGGTCAGGAGGTCCAGACAGCACAAGCTTGCTTACAGAAGAAACTGGAGAGTCCCAGTGGGAGACAGACAAGTGGCTGATGGCCTCTAGCAGCAGGCACCCTAGTAAGGGACCAAATGATCTGGCTGGCTGGGAGACAGGGGATGTTTGATCTCCTGTGCAGGGGGCAGGCACCCACCCTAGACCGATCATCTTATTCACTGAGAAGAACCCACAAGTGTAGAGATTATTTGCCATTTTTTATTTTGCTTCTTGTAGACAAAGGTGGTGTAGGAAGTGTCCCTTCAGTGAGCCTCCAATACCACAAAATTAGTTCTGTCAATTTGACTTTAATTCAGAGTACTACAGCTTCCACTGTTTAAGTGGATGTTATCTGCAGTAGTCCTGCAATTCAAAGTCTTGCTTTGCACGTCTTTGCCAATTGACTGTGCAAGTGCTGTGTGTTATTTCTCCTTGATGGGGTCATCTCCTGCATTATAGTT
This sequence comes from Neoceratodus forsteri, assembly GCA_016271365.2. NCBI lineage: Eukaryota > Metazoa > Chordata > Ceratodontiformes > Ceratodontidae > Neoceratodus > Neoceratodus forsteri. Next base: position 417,593,145 of record JADMNL010000022.1, on the reverse strand, counting down.
AGATGGATACAAAATGGCTGCTTGGAGGTGAACACTCTGGATGTAGGGACTCTCCATGCTGGTAGGTGCCCTTGGTGGTTCTAGTAGTTATCATTGCCAGAAGACAATGACAGAATGTGTAGTGTCCTCTTGGCCCCGGTCCACAGCCCAGTGTATTAGATACATCTACACTATGTTCTTGCAGTGCTTAGTCTCTGTTGGTGGGGGGACAGGATGCTTTTTGTGGGTTATACTCCCTACAAGGTCATATGCTCACTCCCAGTGTGACCTTGGAGGCACCTGTGGGAACCTTCTTAAGATACATCCTGGTTGTCATTGGTTACTACTAGTAAACCTCTTACAAGACTTGTCCATCTGGGGGGATACACTGTTCCTATATCTTATGTAAGTTGGTGCTGCAAGGCTTCAGCTCCATTTCAGCTGGCTTGTTGGTTCCATCAGTCATCTAGTTTGCTTTCCTCCTGCAGGTATGTTTGCTGGCTGAGATTCTCTTGACCAGGTGCACTGACAATTTCGAGGATCCTGGGTATAGGGAACCTTGCCTTATGATGCATAGTGACAAGGTGGTATTGACTTCTTGAGATTACAGAAAGATAGAAATTTAGTGGACAGGAATCTTCTGAAGCCACTTTGGACAGGTGAATTAGGCGCTGTGCCACAATCATATGTGACAACTAGAAAGGCTCTGCTCTTACAGCATTCTCCTAAGGACCACTCATAGTGCCGTGGCTTTGGGAACTAAGGTCTTGGAGTGGAGTCTCACAAGCAAAACCTAGCCCTTCAGTTATGCCTTTTGTTTCAAGGCTCTATGCAGTTTATGTTCACAAGTCTCCAAGGGTACTTATATTGCCCAGAGTTCAACAACGTGATTAACACATGAATCTTTTATTTACCCATAAGAGCTATATATGAGACAATATTCTCTCCCATCCTGCTTCGGATGGGTATTGTTTTCTAAAATCCATATGTAATAACTACTTTCCCCATTGACAATGTGGAGCAATACAGAAAGGAGAAATTTCTTCATACTCACCATAATTTCCTTTTCTGTCAGCTCCAATGTTATCAATGGAGCCTCCCCTTAGAGTTGCAAGCTTTTTTAGAGAATATTGTCTGATATGTGTCTCGCTAAATTCAGTTGAAGGCTTAATCTTATAGTTTTTCAAGATTCATCAACTACTTGTGGACACTGTGGTATATAAACTTAAAGTTCACATGGTGAAACGCTGATTATCAGATTGAGGTCTATAAACTCCAGTTTGTCAAGTGAATGGCCTTGGTTTCTACCACAGGTGTTTTTTAATTCTTTTACTCATCATGTGCTGTGCTTTTTCAGTTAAGACAAGCATCAGAGGCTTGGAGGTCTACAGTACTCAATGAAGAGCCTGATGTTCTTTGCTGGCGATATCCAGCTTAGATATGAAGTCAAGAGTGGATGTCTTGAAGTGGCTCTCATTATCAGGGATACAGTAGGTCTGTGTTTTATTCAGTCTTACTCAATTTAGTGTATATTTTAGCTGGCCTTGTTTTTTCTAGTATTACTCAAGTTTGTGGTGTATATGTTATGAGAGCTGAATTAGGACTGTAAACACTGATAGATGTGTATTCTTGAATAGTAGTTATCTAGCTGTATATTTGAAATACTGCTGTATTTGGAATGTACACATCCCTAGGGTTCTATGCTGAGGTCACAGCTTTGGGCTGTACCACTATCCCCACTAGGGGAGCTCATTACCCACATGTAATAACTACATTCCCCATTGACGATGTTAGAGTAAACAGAAAAGGAAGTTACGGTAAGTAGGAAAGAATTTCTCCATTTATGGGCTATATATCATCCTGTTTTTCATATGATGCACTTTGAGGGAGATCGTGAGAATTGAAAATCTACTTCACTGTTGCTGTATGTTGTCAGACCATCAGGAAAGGTTGGGTGGGGTGTAGTAATTGGCCTTTTGGGGTGAATACTACACTTTAGGAATAAATCATTATTTTTAGTTGATGGCTGCATGGTCAACATGGCACTGTGTCCACCTTGAGGTCATCCTTTCCCCTCACCTCTCACTGGGGGTTTGCAGAACCATGTGTAGTAAACCTTGAGAGGTTTTCTTGTTTTCTCTAGCAGTAATGTTACTGTTAGTTTCTATTAATTCTCATGGTAACTTTTATATTTGAAGCTCGGAGATGTGCAGCTGCAGCAAATGGATCTCTGAGTCATTTTCTTGTACGGCATAACTATGCTTGTCTATCTGTGCTGTTTTTGATAGTTTTTCTTGCACAATGTCCACTCCTTTGCTTTATCCTTAATCATTTCTAGAATGTGAGGGCACCAAGCAAATTACTTTGGCAGGAACTTCTTCAGCTTGGAATTGTTTGGGCTGATTTTGTGCCCTAGTCATGTTTATACAATATACAATAGCATTTCCTATACTAAATAAAAACGCTACCTGTACCAGACAACATCAACCAGCTATATATTTGTTTTTATCTCCACAGTAGGGTACATCACAAAATTTATCTAGCTAATTGGATACTTCAGAAGCATTACATTCTGCCACCTGTGTCTATGAAGCAGCTTGCTCCAGTCAGAGTGAGCTACCAGTAACTATGGAAATGGGAAACATTTACATTTGAATAAAATTATACTAGCTTATAACACTAACATATAGGGCTGGATATTCAAACTGCGCCATTCTGAGGTGCAAGCCCTTGCGCTGCCAAAATAGTTGTGCAGGGGTGTGGCCGAGGCGATATTCAAAGGAGTTGCGTTATTGAGCAACTCCTTTGAATATCACCCCCCAGCCACAGCCACTGTGCATGGCGCAGTGGGACTTGCGCCACCGCAGGTTGTCAGAGTGGAGCATTCAACTTGCGGTGGCGCAAGTACCATTGCGCCATGCGCAAAATCACGATATTCAAAAGGTGACATGCAAATGGGGCCATAATTCATGCAAGGCGCAGGGGGAGCCATTTGCATCTGATTATAGCCCCATTTGCATGCCATTAGGCATGAGGTGCGCCCGATCCCGAGGACTTGCGCCTGGCGCCTGCCAGGCAGCAGCCGTGAGGACCGAAGCACCCTGCAGCCCGATCACGGGCAGCAATGTGGCTCCCCCACCTCCTCCCGTACATATCCCTGGTGGTCCAGTGGACCGAAATGCCCGATCGCGGGTGGTATGTTTAATAACTCCCCTCCCGTTCACATCCCTGGTGATCCAGTGGACCGAAATGCCCGATCGCGGGCGGTATGTTTAATAACTCCCCCCCTCCCGTTCACATCCCTGGTGATCCAGTGGACCAAAATGCCTGATCGTGGGTGGTATGTTTAATAACTCCCCCCATCCCGTTCACATCCCTGGTGGTCCAGTGGACCAAAATGCCCGATCGCGGGCAGAAAATGTGGAACCCCGAACATCTCCTTGTGCCCGATCGCGGGCAGAAATGCGGAACCCCAGACATCTCCCTTAGCCCCAATCGTGGGCAGAAAGTAAATGGAACCCCAGACATCTCCCGTGCCTGATTGTGGGCAGTAAGTAAATTGAACCCCCAAAACATCTCCCTGGTGGCTAGTGTCCCCCCACCCACCACTGCCCCACCCGCTCCCCAGCAGCGGCGGGCGGCAGCATCACCCGCCTGCCACCCGCCGCCCACCGACTGACTGCCCAGTAGGACTGCACCCCATTGGTGCAGAGCAAGAGCTAATGGTGCAGCCATACCGTACGACAGTCCATATTTGAATGATTCATTCCACAAATCTGAACTGACATGCTCTGGTATGAAACTTCTGCCTCGTGTCTGCTCTACATAATGAGCGATAACCCTACCCGGTGATCGTCGATGAACAACAGTGGCAGGTGGGTAAGGATGCTACGCCCCATGACTGCGGGGAGCGGGGTGAGTAGGGCTTCATGGGTGGGTAGAATGGGACACTAACCTGAGGAGATGTTTTGGGGGTTTCAAACCACTTACTGCCCGCGATCGGGCACAAGGGAGATGTTCAGAGGGGTTCAATTTACTTTCTGCCCACGATCGGGCACAAGGGAGATGTTCAGGGGGTTCCGTTTACTTTCTGCCATGATCGGGCACAAGGGAGATGTCTGGGGTTCCATTTACTTTCTGCCCGATTGGGTATTTCGGTCCACTGACCACCAGGATGTGAACGGAGGGGGCTCTAATTTACTTACCGCTCAGTGATCGGGCATGGCGAGGATGTTCGGGGGTTCCGTTACTTTCTGCCCATGATCGGGCACAAGGGAGATGTTCGGGGGTTCCATTTACTTTCTGCCTGATCGGGCATTTCGTCCACTGGACCACCAGGGATGTGAGCAGGAGGGGGGAGCCACATTGATGCCTGCGATTGGGCTGGTGGGGGTACACTATGCCCACGATCGGGCTGCGGGGGGGCACAGGAACTGAGTTGAGGGCCAGCCACAGGTGGCAGCTGCTGTGTTGCGCCCTTCAATACAGCAGCTCACCTGTGGGTGGCCCTTGACTTAAGCCTTTTTTTTTTGGCTCAAAGTCCTGCAGGCGCAGGTTGGGGGTTGCGCCTGCACAACTCTGCACAGCCCAGCTGAATATCGGGCTGTGCAGTTTATGCATGGTTCCTCCCACTCCAGTTGAGCATGCATTCATTTGCATTGCACTGTTGCTCAGCCTGTTTTCAGTGGCGCAACTGCCTCCTGCTGAATATCACAGAATGGCGCAATTTAGGACTTGAGCATGCGCAACCCTGTTGCGCATGGCACAACCCTTTTGAATATCTGGCCCATAGTGTATATACTGCACATGTGATGTGTGCTCATAAGATATGATATTTGTCTTAATTCTTCATTAGTGACCTCTTTTGACCTCATTCGTGGCTTCGCCCCTGATAAAGGTCAAGGGGTTACTGACCACTCGAGAAGATAAATATCATATCTCATGAGTGCCCATCACATACCCTCTGTGCAGTCAATAGGATGTCTGAGATATTTTGGAATGTAGTATTATTAACTTTACTTACCTCAAGTGCTGTAACACAGTAGGAAGGTGTTTAGGGACACTTTAATTATAGCACTGTTTCTGAATACTGATATGTTTCTCCCCTTTCTAATGGACAATCATTTGTTGTACTTTTCTAAATGCAATAAAGAGATGGAAAAAGGGGCTACATGGGGCAAGAAGGGAGGGATGGGGTGCTACATAGACTGGGGAAATGGGAGTACTTACCTGTTGTGGGCTGGAAGATGGGAAGAGGGTGAAATGGGTGCTACGAGGGCTGGGGAAGGGGATTAACTTATAATGAAAACACATTTTTATGTTTGCTTGCATGCATGTGCAAGAAACATAGTGCGATGATCCAAAATGCAGTGCCGTACAGTTGAAAGGGAGAGCACCGCTTGAGTGAGCAGCACTCCCCCTTCCCACACACACACACACACACATGCACGCATGCACATTGCGTGCTCATGCACTCCTACCTCCCCCACGCACACACTGTATGGCTGATGGGGTGCCCAATCCCCGTCAGCTCTACTGTCCCCCATAGTCTGTATGGCCGATGAGGTGCCCAATCCCCATCGGCTCTACTGTTCCCCAGACTATCGGGTGCCACGCTGGAGCCCACCCCAGCATGGCAACAGGTCCTATGGCTGAGGGGTGCTCAATCCCCATCGGCTCCACTGCCCCCCAACAGCCTTCCAGCTGCCACGCTGGGAGCCCACCCCAGAGTGGTAAACATCCCGTGTAGTCCAAATAAAAAAAAAACCTGAAAGAAAAAGCCTTCCCTCGCTGCTGTCTTAACCCACCTCTCCCACCCGCGCCCACCCACTGCGCACCCTGCCTCCCACACCCCACCTCACCCCCATGCTCACCTCTGGAGCTCGGCACGATGATCTTCGGTGGACCAGGAACACGTCTGCACTCTTCAAAGCCGACCGCGAACTGAGGAAATGCCGGTAAGCTGTATAACATAATGAATAGCGTATTTTCAACTTTGCTGCATATCTCAGGCATTTTTTGGAATTTTGGCACTAAATTTTCAACATGGGGTTTTTTGGGACCCCTCCTCATGAATTCTGTCACTGTCATGGCATTAATCGGGCCTGAAGGGTGATTTTGCAGTCACTGCATGAAATCACCTTTTGGGACTGATTAATGAAATGGCAGTGCCAGTATTCATAAGGTGGGCTCTCAAAAAGCCTATGTTGAAAATTTGGTGAAAAAATTCCTTAAAATGACTGTTTTAAGAGCGTGCATTGCGCTGTTCTTACGCACGGTCGTAGATTCGCAAATTTTTGATATTTTCACTCTGGATTTTCAACATTGCCATTTGACCACACTTCCTTATGAGTAGTACAGCTGTCATTTTTCACATCTCATCCAAAATGTGTTTCCACGCATGTAGCGTACAATGGCGCAGTCGGTGTGTGAAATCAATGTTCAGGACACATTAAGAAAATCACAGTGACACTGTTCATGAGCAGAGGTGTTTAAAATGGCTATGTTAAAAATTTGGTGAAAAAATTCCCAAAAATGACTATTTTACGAGCATGCGTTACGCTGTTCCTACGCACGCTCGTAAGTTCGCGAATTTTCAATATTTTCACTCCAGATTTTCCACAATGCCATTTTACCACACCTCCTCATGAGCAGTACAGCTTTCATTTCTCACTTCTCACCCAAAATGTGTTTCCGTACATGTAGCGCACAATGGCGCAGTCGGTGTGCAAACTCAATGTCTGGGACACATTAAGAAAATCACAGTCACACTGTTCATGAGCAGAAGTGTTAAAATGGCTATGTTAAAAATTTGGTGAAAAATTCCCAAAAATGACTGTTTTATAGGCGTTTGTTGTGTTGATCCCTCACATGCGCTCATAAAGTTTAAAAAATTTTCAATATTTTCCTCCAGATATTCCATTTTTACCACACCTCCTTATGAGCAGTACAGCTGTCATTTTTCACATCTTGCCCAAAACATGCTTCCCATGTAGCGCACAATGGCGCAGTCGGTGTGCGAAATCAATGTATGGGACACATTAAGAAAATCACAGTGACACTGTTCATGAGCAGAGGTCTTAAAATGGCTATTTTGAAAATTTGGTGAAAAAATTCCTAAAAATGACTGTGTTACGAGTGAGCATTGCGCAGTTTCCATGCACCCTAGTAAGTTCATGACTTTGTAATATTTTCAGTCCAGATTTTCACCAGTGGCATTTTTCCACACTTCCTTATAAACAGTACAGCTGTCATTTTTCACAACTTGGCCAAAATGTGTTTTCACACTTTCAGCACAGAAATGCGTGGTCGCTGTGGGAAATCATTGTCCGGGACTGATAAAGAAAATCACAGTGACACTGTTTGTGACCGGAGGTCCCAAAATGCCTGTGTTGACAATCAGCTGTAAACAATTCCCAAACTAATTACATTATGGGTGCACGTTGCACAGTTTCTACACACACTCGTGACTTCACCAGTTTTTTAAATATTTTCACTGCAGATTTTCAACATTGCCATTTTTTACACCTCCCCATGAACAGTACAGCTGTCATTTTTCACATCCTGTTCAGAATGTGTTTTTGCACCTGTGGTGACAAATGCCGTAGTCGCTGTGCAAAAGCAGCCTTCGGCTAACAAACTGATATTGCCACTGTTCATGAGGTGGGGGGTCACAAAAAACCCATGTTGAAAATTTGGAGTGAAAATACTAATGAATGCCTGAGGCATTAGGGTTTCCGACCATAACACCCCACCCTGTAGAGAATGATAGGCATCAGGGCTGTGACTTGGGATTGTCACCTGCAATGCTCATACCATTCCACCCCTACCCACACCCTGCAGCCACTGAGAGGCATCGAGGTGTGCCTTGGACTCTTCTGCCCCAAAGTTCACCCCATTCTCCTATACCGCACCCATCTCACAATATTTCCTGATGGAATGGGGTGCGCATAAGAGCCAAAGACCCCAAGGCACACCATGACACTTGTCGTGTCTGCACGGTAGAGTGCGGTGAAATGGCGTGGACGTTATGCCTGATGACCCAAAGGCACACCCCAATGCCTGTCACTATCTGCAGGGTGGTGATGGGGTTGGCTTCAGTTCAATACTTCACTGCCATTCCTATTATGCAGCTCTGTAACTCCTACACTACCAATGCCAATGCCAGCAAGCAAACATTCGGCATTGACAAATGCTTGTTCCTACTGTAACAGGAACAGAGTGTAATGGGATGCTATGTGAGCTGGGGAAGGGCATTATCGACAGTCTTTGGTGGTTGGCTGAGGGGATAGAAGGTGAAATAGAGATGTGTGCTACAAGGGTTCAGTGAAGTTTATTTCATGTATGATTCTTTTAAAAGGAAAAAGCACTAGCAAGATGGCAAAGTGGTGATGTGCCAGATTTCATGAAGTTAAGTGTAGCGCAAAGTCTGGCACTTTACCAATGAAGTAAAATTTTGCAACGTCTCTCTCTCTCTATGTACATCCACTTTCAAACTATGTATACTGTTGTGCGGCAGCAGAGATGAACAACACACATACAGTAGTAATAGAGTAATGTAAGGTCATAATGTATTCAAGGTCAATTACCCACCCCATGAGCAGAGGTGAATAATAATGCTTTATGAACATGTACTAATTCATCAGTACTCCCTTCACTCTACTACACAAGGTACCCTGAGATTCCCAAGGTAAGCAGACAGTTGTCCAGTATAAACTGGAAGGATTGCACTGTCCTCATATCCATTGCTTTAGCTGATTGCCTGTTCCATAAATTCACCACACTCTGGAAGAAGACATCTATCCTAATATTACTGCAGTTTACCACCCCTGAGCTTCAGGGCATGCCCCAGTCATCCTGATGGAAGATACCAGATCAATCATCTGTTTCATCTTTTTTGATACCCTCAAGTACAGTACGTGAAAGACTGAGATCATATTCACTCTCAGCTGACTTTTCTCTAGGGTGAATATGTTATGGTTTGCCACCTTCTCACAGTTTTTTTCCTCCATGCCCGCTCATTTTGGTAACCCTGTGTTACACCCTCTCGATTGCCTCATTGTCCTTTTCTTATCGAGAAGCATGTAATACTCCAGATGGGACCTGACCAATACCTTATAAATTGGCAGATTTACTTCCACTGCATTGCTGGTCACCCCCTTTCAATGCCCCCTAGCATTCTTACACACTTTTTTGACAGTGACCATGCACTACTTTTGATCCTTAGACCCTTACAGAGTATGTCTTTCAGCTCATTTTCCTCCTCCACTGCAGAAAGAGGTGCCCCACATTGTTTAGTTCTTGCTTCTGTTTTTCCTCCTCATTAGTATCAACATGCTTTTGGCTACACTGAAAATGAGTCCCAGAAATTTGAACAATCACTCAGCCTGTTCTGATTCTCCTGATGTTTGTCCCTATTCTCATGGGAGCCTACCATTCCATCCAGCTAGGTGTCATCAGTAAACTTAAACAGCCTGCTGGAGTACACAGCTTTCAAATCATAGATGAAAATGTTGAATTGCCAAGGCCCCAGTACCAATCCCTGAGGGATGCTTGCATGTACCCCTCTGCACTTGGAGAAGTGCCTCCCACCATAAACATCTGTTTCCTGCCCCCAAGCCAGTTAGTACTCCACTTAAGTATGCCTCTGGTATACTACACTGGTGCACTTTACCCAGAAGCCTGTCCTGCACCATGTTGCCAAAGACCTTTCTGAAATCCAAATAGACTACAGCTGTGGCTCTGATTCTGTCCAGTTCCCTGGTCTGGTCTGGTCCCTCAGAGAATGTGATCAGGTGGGATTGGCACAATCTGCCCCTCATAAAGCCTAATTAGAGAAGGTAGGAACCTTGTCCTCAACCAAGTGCTCCATTATTGCGTCCTTGATAATGGCTTCCAGGATGTTGCTCTGCAATGATGTCAGGCTGACCAGCCTGTAGATACCCAGGACCAGCCTTGTCCCGTTCATGAACATGAGGAACCAAATTGTCCACCTTCCAGTTTACCAGAACCACACCATGGTTGTTTAAATAACTTCAGGGGAAGTTCAAGGAGAAAAAGAGGGTGTATGATAAATGGAAGAGAAATAGTGTACTGTATAAGTTATTACAAAAGAAATTCTGGGTAATGTTTGCCCAGACATGGCTGGTCTGTCTACATTGCACAAGGAAATGAATATTTCTTCAATACATTTGAATCAAAAGGAGTGTACAGGATAAGGTGGGGTCACTGATTGCTGGGTGGGGGACCACAAAATTAAACAAAGGGAATGACAGAGGCACTGAATAAGTACTTGTGTCATTATTCATCCAAGAAGTCATCAGGCATGCCCATCTGGTGGTGAAAGTTAAGGAAAAAGTGTAGGCCACACAGGAGACAGTCCTGATTACAGCAGAATAAGTAGGCAAGTATCAGGAAGATGTGAATCTGGGAAAAAATTCAGAGTATGGATGATATCCACCCAAGGGTAACAGTAGAGTTAAAAAGAGTGCTGTCAGGTCCCCTCACTTATATTTTATGTTTCCTTAAAGACAGGTAAAGTGTCTTCTTAAGTGTTTAAATCCATCATAACCAATACAATGGTTCAGAAAACAGCTGAAAATGAGCTGTTCTCTAGCACAACATCCCTCACAGAAATGTAAGTGTGCTGCTTGCATGCAGAATGCATGCCACATGCTTAATTGTGCAATGTTTACATGTGGTTCGCATACACAAAGTGAACCTATGTAAACCAGGTCTAAAAAGCACATCAGGTTCATTTGCTGCAAGCTTGACATGAGTGTAGCAGGTAATTTGGCACAAACATCTTTTAAAAATTGCATCGCGTTCACATGCTGCATGCTTGCCATGTGTGCAGCAGCTAAACTGGTGCAAATCTCATCTAAAAAAACACATCAGTTTCTATTTTTCATGCTGCTGCTAGCAGTTGAAGCAATTAAAATACCATTTTCATTGATTTCCCACTAAAATTAAGTAAACTCATTAACTTTGATCCTTTTGAAAGTTGTTTAATGGCTTTTGATTTTTGTCATTAAATTATCATTAATTGGTTAAATATTGTTTGCTTACTGCATTAAATGCCTAGGATATAGTCAGCCAACATCTCCAGTTCCAGATGTGCAAAGAAGGGCCTCCTTATTGTGAAGCCTGACCTTTTGCTTTAATTGTTCGGTCTGTCTATATTTTTAATGGTTTTAACTGTTATTATGTACGGCACCTTGACATTTGAAAGGCACCTTATAAATAAAAATTATTATTATTATTATTATTTTAATTTGGGCCATGCAATTCCCCTTATGCATATTTAGTGCTAAATGTGTTTCTCCATGACTGTTACAGCTCACTTACTTTCCCTTTGTCATTCTGTATGGAGCATATACACTATGGCCATGCTCAGCACTGTTTGTGCTGAGCAGGGTCTTGGATGCATGCACCATACTTCACATTTTGCCACTAAAATGAGGGACATGGACACTCAGAATGAGGGAAAATGAAAGACACTAGCCCTCATGATGATCAGTACACATCCTGAAACATGGAGATACAGTACCTCAGAACACAGTGGAAACCATTGTATTTACTTGCACTGATGTTAGCCCCTGAGAAGTAATTGCTACCATAAAGCAGGGGTGGCATTTAGGTATGGCAGAGGGGGGCAGTTTTCCCCACCCCCACATTTGTGCCTAGGTTGTTCTTATGGTGTGACAATAATGGCCTTAAATTTGGATTGAATCTTTTGCACAATAAATGCCCCCATCCTGTGTTGCACTCACACTGCAGGTGCACTTCTGACGTGACTGTGTCTGTATTGTGTTGTCCACTCTCTCCACTTATCACATGTGACATAGAGGTGCTCCAGCCAAGCAACAGCACATGAGTCATGCAGGTAGGACACTGGCTTTCCTGACACATAGTTGACAGGCTTCACACTACAGTTTGGAGGAGTCAGTGAGCTCTGAACTCTCAGTAGTAGTACTATGGTGGCATATTTTTGTTGGTCAGCTCTTAGTGAGTCTTCATCTCCCTTGGTGGCTGGAGGTGCTGGGGGTGAGTTAGAAGTTAACTCTAGACTAGGCTACCTACTTACTCTACTAGGCTCACCTCACAAAAAAAAAGCACACCACAGGCCCCCCCCCCCCGGGGCAGCAAGCTAGGCCTCACAGCAGTAATGACAGTGGTGTAGGTGGCCTTCATATGCCTTGATCAGTGTAGTATATCAGCAGCCATGGCAGCAGCCAAGCAAGCAACAGGGTTTGAGTGGGTTCGGTTGGTGAGGTGACTTGGTCACAGACCACACTGGGGACCTGGGATGGTCAGTTCTAGCACCCAGCTTCTGGCAGAAGGATGGAGGAGAAGCAGACTGAAAACTGGGTTTGTGATGTACTGGGCTAGGCCACAGGTTCTGGCCAGATAGCTGGGTAAGTAAAAGAAAATACTTTTTTTTACGGGAAGTTTTTTGGAAGGATGAAGGACTGAAATATTGATGTGTTTTTCATGTTTATGCATCTTTAGGTGGTTCCACATCTCATATGGGATGAGTATTGAATGGAATGGAGTTGGGGAGAGAAATTGGGACAGAGTTTTTTTTTCGGTGGGGATTAGAACTTCAGCCAGGAAAAAAATTGGATAGTATCTGGGAGAGTTTAAGCCCAAATCTGATGCACTGCTCTGAGGTATAGACAAATGAATCTTTTACGTTTGAATTTTTCCTGATTTACATATCACTTTTCAATCACAACAAATAAGTTTTACCTTTTAGAGATGTTCGAGACATTCCAGAGCTTGCTACCTGGGGCTAACTAGCACCTGGCCTCCACTGTTTGTTGGCTACCCTCTGCTGAAATCTGAAATGGCACCCCATCATAAAGTCTAAATTTACATGGCATCTTCTGTGTAAGCCACATGTTTTCCATGAGGGATGGATCAGGGGAAGAGCAGTTTTCAGGGGTAAAATGAGGGCTGTCCCTTGCATTCAGGGACAGTTGAGTGGCATGGCATGCACAGATTATTGGAGCCCCACTATAGTCAGGCTTATGCCCCCCTTCCCCAGTGAAGCTGACCTCCACATCCCCATGCTCAGGCACATTATGACACAGAGCAAGGGAGAGTGCAGGGGTGTACACCATTGAAATGAATGAGGGTATTTTTTATTACTATTTTATACATTAATGATTGAGAGTTGAAGTTTAATGAAGGCCACTGCTCAACTAACAAGGGGTGTGCTTCATTATTTTCCAACCCACCATCATAATGTATAAAATAGTAATAAAAAAATAACTCCATTAATTTCAAGGGGGTACGCCCCCGCATTCTGACCCATGGACATCATCTATTAAAGGCTCCTACCTCTAGCTCCCTAGTACTCTTCCTCTCTGCTCTTCTTCTCTGCTCATGCCATTTGTTCACCACTTTCTGCCTTACTAAAATGTTCTTTCTCACTGGCCTCCATCTCTGACTCATGGAAGCACACTGTAATTCTCCCACTACCCAAGGGAGGTGACCCTTCTATGCCTGGGAACTACTGAACAGTCTCTCTCTCCTACCTATTCTTGCTAAGCTCCAGGAGCACCTGGTCCTCTCCCAACTCTCCTCTTACCTCTCTGACTCTGCCTATTTCACTCTATACCAATCTGGTTTTAGGAAAGATCACTCCACTACCACTTTCTTACTTAGGCTCACTGATTCCATATTCTCAGGTATGGACAGTGGTCTAATTACATCTGTGATCTTTGTCAACCTTGCAAAGGCTTTTGACATTGTCTCCCACACGCTCCTCCTAGATAATCTGCGATCTGCTGGCCTAGCTGATTCAGCCACAAACTGGTTTAGCTCCTACCTAACAGACTGGACACAGTCAGTTAAAACTGTTGATTCCACCTCCCTTCCACTTCAGATTAATGCTGGCATACCCCAAGGCTCTCTTCTTGCCCCCCCCCCCCACTATTATACATATTCCTTAATGACCTCCTGTTAGTGTGCACCTCCTCCTCCGTCCATATGTAAGCTGACAATACTGTCCTTTTCTACTCTGGCCAATAGCCAACTGAAGTCACTTCCACACTTCAGCATGACTTTGGGAAAATTCAGCAATGGCTAAGCTCCCATCAGCTTTTCCTCAATGCCAAGAAAACAGGCTCCATGGTCTTCGGCACTAGGCAGAGACACTCTCTAGCCTAACTAAGTTGCCCTCCTTACACACCCTTTATGGCTCTACTCTAGAGGACACCTCCTCCTTTAGGTATCTTGGGGTCTGGCTAGACTAGCATCTAAACTTCACTGGACACATAGACTCCATCCTGAAAAAGCTGCACCCCAAATGAGGTGCCCTTTACAGGAACCAAAGCTGCCTACCTCTACAGGTCAGGCGGGAGATTGTCCAGAAAATGATACTACTCATCTTTGACTACAGTGACGTAGTCTACAGTGCCACACCAAAGTCATCCTTAACCAGATTGGACACCCTTTTCAATGCTTTCTGTTGTTTCACTCTGGATGCCCCTTCCTTTACCCACCACTGTGATCTATATCACTCTCTAGTTTTTCCTTCCCTGGCAAACCGCCATCTAGCCCACTGCATAAAATATGTCTCTAAATTCTGGTTTGATACACTTCCCACTTACCTTACCTCCTCATTGTCCTCCCACCCCACTGCTCCTCTCGCCCTCAGATCCAGTGACTCCCTCGCCCTAGCTATACCACGACACACCACCTCTATAGGCCATTCGTCATTTTCCTATAGCTTCCCTAAGCTCTGGAACTCAATGCCTCATCAAATTAGACACTCTTCCTCCTCATGATCCATCTTGACCTCCCTCCTCAACCTCCTCTCTCCATCCTGCAGCTGCTCCTAATTTCCCCTCTGGCTCTTCACTCCTCCTAATTTCCCCTCTGGCTTCACCCTCTCCTTTCCCAGCCTAGCACTTAATGTGAGGAGAAATCAATGTACTTTATTGCACTTCCTTGTCTGCATTGTATGTAATAGTCTGCAGTGCTGTTAATTTTACTCCTGTCAAATCAAATCCTAATGTTTATCTAATGCTACTGATGTATTATTTTTTCACTCTGTTTCTTCTCTGTTTTATATTACCTTTGGAAATGTGTTGTTGAGTATTGTATATATACTTTTCTACAATACTTCATGGAAATGTGCTTTTGATTACTGTACTCCCATGTTCTCCTTCTCCCAAGACGCTCCATTAGATGAGCAATTTTATATTGTTCAGTGTGCCTTTCCTGGTGAAACTTTTCAATAAATAAATTAATACCCAGGTAAGGGACTCTCGACTTATATCTATACTTGGTAGGTTGTCTGTAGTGGCGTGACTGCACCCACTAAAGTGTGTGTGCATGGGGGGGGCACTGGCTGTGTGGGTGGGTGTGGAGTTATTGCTACTTTTGTGTTTGCCCTTTAAAGTATGTTTGTAAGGAAGCATTCAAAACTATGGAGAGAAAATAGTAGTACAGGCCAGACAGAAGTAATTAAGTAGTTTTGTGGCTACTGTAAGTGTACATATTGGAGGTGGGAAAAACCACACTTGTTTCCATTAGTATGTGTGCTAGTTTAGCTGTGCAGCTGAGACAAGGAGAGACAAGAAAACTAAAACGTATATCAGTGGATATAAGCATGCTGCACACATGCAGTTTTATGCAGATTTGTATTCAAGTACAAGTGAGCCATATGTATGCAGGCAGTATAGCTTAGTGGTCAAAGGCACTGAACTGCAAACCAGGAGACCTGGAGATCTGGGTCTGAATTTCATCAACCCCCACTTGCATACTGTGGGATCCTGAGCAAGTCACTTAACTTTTGTGGGCCGGATATTCAAAAGGGTTGCACCATGCGCAATAGGGTTGCGCCTGCACAAGTCTGAACTTGCTCCATTCTGCCATATTCAGCAGGAGGCAGTTGCGCCACAGAAAACATGCTGAGCAACAGCGCAATGCAAATGAATGCATGCTGAACTGGAGGGGGAGGAACCATGCATAAACTGCACAGCCCGATATTCAGCAGGGCTGTGCAGAGTTGTGCAGGAGCAACCCCCAACCTGTGACTGCACAACTTTGAGCCAAAAAAAAAGGCTTAAGTTGAGGGCCACCCACAGGTGAGCTGCTGCATTGCAGGGCGCAACACAGCAGCTGCCACCTGTGACTGGCCCCCAACCCAGTCCCTGTGCTCCCCCTGCAGCCCGATCGTGGGCAGCCAACTGTAAATCCCCACCACCACCCCCACTGGCCTGATCGCGGGCATAGTTTAATCCCCCCCACCACCACCAGCCCAATCGCGGGCAGCAATGTGGCTCCTCCCCTGAATGTATCCCTGGTGGTCCAGTGGACTGAAAAGCCCAATCACGGGCAGTAGTTGTGTAAACCTCCCCTCCCGAAATCAACCCTGGTGATCCAGTGGACCGAAAAGCCCGATCGCGAGCAGTAGTGTAGAATCCCCCCTTCCGAATTCAGCCCTTGTGGTCTAGTGGCACATCCCAATTGCGGGATGTAAATGCTGCAACACCCCCCTCCAACATTGCCCTGGTGGCTAGTGTCCCCCCCTCCCCACCCACCGACCCCACCACCCGCTCCCCACAGCGGCAGGCAGCAGCATCCCTCCCTGCCTGCCGCAGCCCGCCGACTGACAGCCGGTAGGGCCTGCATACCCATTGGTGCAGAGAAGAGCCAGTAGGGTGCAGCGTATACCGTACATGACAGTCAGATCTGAATGTTTCATTCACAAAACTGAACTGTCATGTCTGATTATGGGCTCTGCGCCAATAACTCTTTCTCTCATAACAGCCCTACCAGGCTGTCGGTCGGCAGTAACAGCAGGCTTGAGAGGGATGCTGCAGCCACGGCTGTGGGGGGGTGAGTGGGGACTTCATGGGTGGTGAGGAGGGGGACACTAGCCACCAGGGCAATGTTAATGGGGAGTTTGCAGCATTTACATGCCACGATTGGATGTGCCACTAGACCACCAGGGCTGATTTCGGGAGGGGGTTTACACAACTACTGCCCGCGATCAGGCTTTTTGGTCCACTGGACCACCAGGGCTGATTTCAGGAGTGGGGCTTTACACGTACTGCCCGCGATCGGCTTTTCGGTCCACTGGACCACCAGGGATATGTTCAGGGGTGGGGAGCTACATTGCTGCCCGCGATCGGGTGTTGGTGGGGAATTAAACCATGCCCATGATCGGCCAGTGAGGGGGTGGGGGATTCTACACTGTTTTGCCCGTGATCAGGCTGCAGGGGGTGTCGGTCCCCGACGGCTGCTGCCTGGCAGGGTGCCAGGCGCAAGTCCTCAGGATCGGAGCACCTGCATGCTAATGGCATGCAAATGGGGCCATAATCAGATGCAAATGGCCCCACCTGCACCTTGTATGAATTATAGCCCCATTTGCATGTCACCTTTTGAATA
Organism: Neoceratodus forsteri; assembly: GCA_016271365.2. Taxonomy (NCBI): domain Eukaryota; kingdom Metazoa; phylum Chordata; order Ceratodontiformes; family Ceratodontidae; genus Neoceratodus; species Neoceratodus forsteri. The sequence goes on along the minus strand of JADMNL010000022.1, from coordinate 417,575,760 downwards.
TCAGGATTTTGCGCATGGCGCAATGGTACTTGCGCCACCGCAAGTTGAATGCTCCACTCCATCAACTTGCGGTGGCGCAAGTTCCACTGCGCCATGCACAGTGGCTGTGGCTGGAGGGTGATATTCAAAGGAGTTGCTCAATAGCGCAACTCCTTTGAATATCACACCGGACACACCCCTGCGCAACTATTTTGCGCAGCGCAAGGGCCTGCGCCTATGAATGGCGCAGTTTGAATATCCAGCCCTATGTGTGCAGTTATCAGTGACCACTTGCTTTTTGCATGCCTGCCACATGCATGCAGTCTGTTCCAATCTAACATAAAAAGCATGCTTCCCATACTTGCCTGCTGCACACATGCCACATACATGGAATTGGTTCCAGTTTAACATTTAAATCACGCTTGCAGCATGCATATCACATAGGTAGTTATGTGTGCAGCAAGAACACATTTCATATAATTATTTCTGTAAGAGATGGTTTCACAAAAAGTAGATCCTACCAAGCAAACTTGATTGCCTCCTTTTAGGAAGAAACTATGAAGGTAGATAGGGGTTGTGTGGTGGATGTAGTCTTTCTGTCAGTCCCAGTCATGTATACAGCAGAGCCCTCAGCTGTTTAATTTGTAGTTAAGTATGCCTCCTGTAATCAGGCTATTGTGGCTATTGGTTACTACCCCTGCAGTGTGGGCACAAACAAAACTGAGGGGGCTGAGTTGATATACTCCTAATAGGGGGTGGGTTGTATCCCAGATTTAAGTTAATCCCGGTGGTGACTTCAAAGATTTGACTGGGTCACTGTGGATCTTGCAGTAACTACCCTTACCTTTTAGGCTCAAACAAGGTTGAGGGGCCTATGTCAATAAACCCCTTGATCAGGGGAATATCTATTCCAGATTTAATTTAATTGCACAGTGCCATCTGCCATATCATCTAGACAATTTGTTCCTGGCTAACATAAGTAAACTGTTTTTTTTTTTTCCACTGGGCAACCAATAATTATTTGCCAAGGTAAATTTACAAATGTGATTTGGGGCAGTGACCAGTGGGTGACATATGCAGTGGAGCCTACCAGGATGCAATGCAGTGTCAAAGAACACTGCATGACAAAAGGGATTAACTACAATTGAAATTGCCTTGTTTCTTGCAGTAATTCTGCTACTGTATTCTGCAGTATTGTATATGCATCACAGCTGGCTACATTGAACACATATGAGGACTACATGTATAAGTAGGTTGGTGGAGGCACCTTGCGAGTCGTATGTTAATTTGATCATGGGTTTGATGGCTCTCTCATAGCAATGGAATGTAGCAGCATCTTCTTCCTTGGACTCCAGGTAGATACTTCCCATCTCTTGGATCATCAATGAAGCTTCTTCAGTTGAAATGGGCTCCACAACTTTCTAGTTCCAGGAGTGCTCCATCTTCCTTTTCAATAGCAATATATTTGGCTATAGTCCCTGTATTCAGAGGCATGAACAGTGTTGTTTTGGGGTCCAGCCAAGAAATTATTACATCAGACTCCTCCAAAGGTATGTCTTCTTGGGATGCATTGAGATCCCTTAGGAGACTAAGGAGATCCATTATAAAATACTATCTCATCATCTCCCACTCCTCTTCCAAATCATCCTGGCCTCCTTCTTGAACATGAGGGAAAACTGTCTGGTCATTACAGTTACATATGAGGGTAGCAGATTGGGTTACTGGTGTGTTGGTGGCTCCGTGCTGTCATCATTCATCATCACTTGATTACCAGTGTCTCGGGTCCACTCCTGAACTGGGTTCATTGACATGGCAATGCACTTCCATAGAGCCATCCATTGTCCCTCAAATAACCCACTTTGACAAAAAGAAAGGCTTTGTGTGGCTGATGTGGTTTATAAAGAATTTGTAAAATGGCAAGGAAAAATCCTGAAACCTCACTGGCTGACAGACATCACCATTAATGAGCTAGCAATGGATGGTCAGATGCCAGATCTCTCTACCAAGACAATTTTAAAAACCAAAAACAAATATTTGCTTTCTGCATCGGTGACATCTCCACAAAACAGGTAGCCCTGGAAGTCCTATTGTGTCTGCCTCCTCCTGCTAAACATCTCACATCTCAACATTTCTGGATAGCCTCATGAGACCACTCATCGAATCCATGCCCTCCTACCTTAAATACACTAACCATGTTCTCCAATTATTTGACAGACTGAGATTCAGTGGCTCCCATCTGCTCATCTTTACTATGGATATCAAAACTCTTTACACAGTGATCTCCCACAATGATGGCCTGACGGCTTTGCAGTATTTTTTGAAAAAGCAGGAAGTCCAGCATCCACCCTCACACACACTAACTCGCCTGGCAGAACCTCATTCTTGCATTTAATGCTTTTTCTTTTAATAACAGTTTTTTTTTCAGCAGGTCAGTGGAGTTGCCATGGGTACCAAGATGGGTCCTAGCTTTGCCAATCTGTTTGTTGTTTAGGTTGAGGAACAGTTCTTGCTTTCCTTCACAGGGACTGGGTTGAAGTCTACAAAGACTACATAGATGACTGTGTGGGGGCCACCTCTTGCTCCAGGGAAACCCTTCAAATATTCTTGGACAAGTTTACCATGACCAATCCATTCCTTTAGTACACTGTTGAAGTATTCTCCTCAACACTGCCTCTTTTAGATATCAAGTTGTCAGTGCAGAACACTGATCTGAAGACATTGAATTATTACAAACCCATTGACTCACACAGCTTTCTCTTCCACAGCTCCTTTCATCCTAAACATGTTAAGAATGGCTTGCCATATCCACAGTTTCTTAGACTTTGCAGGTTATGCAGTAAAGATGATGATTTTGCTGATCAGGCTCTAATCATGGGTAGTTTCTAGGGGATACCCTAAAAGCACAGGTATACAGAGCACACTACCGGGTCAGTAATATGCCCCATAACCTTGACCCTTGTAGGACAGATATTTTCATGCAACAACGTGTTCCACTAGTGCTTCCCTTCCATCACAGCACACTTTCTCTTTCTAGGACCATCACTAGGAACTTCTGTACTCTGCAAACTGACCCTAATATCGAAACATCCTTTACAGAACCACCTATTGCTTCTTACCACTGACCACCTAACCTGCAGAATCTCCTGGCACAAAGCAGCCTACATACTACTAACAATTCCTCCCTACCAGGTACTGAAGCTGGCAACAGAATTTGATGTTATACTTGAGGATTTATTTTCTAGTGTCATTGAAATTCAGGCTCCCACACGTGTTTTTCATATTACCAAGGAGTTCACATATACTTCCACTAATGTGATATATTGTATTCTTTGCAGGAAGTGTGCAGCTATCTACATTGGAGAAACTGGCAGACACCTGGCTGACCAATTCAGGGAACATTACAGGGCAGTCGGGAATGGGGACACTGATAAATCCATTGTATCCCACTTTACCTCCAGGGATCACAATGTCAATGATCTTTCTGTTTGTGTCCATCAACAGGGTTTCTAGGATGCTGACCAAAGAAAACACATGGACACCAAGCTGATCATCCACCTAGGTTCCCAGCAACCCTCTGGTTTAAATGACAGACTGATTTTCTTCTGACATCTTTCAGCCACCTTATGATTTGCCACTGCATTCTGTCTATTTTACCCCCACCTCTGTCATATCTTTGGTTGCATGTGTGCATGGTGCATTTGCAAGTGTGGGTGTGCCTGCACACATTTCTTTCCTTTGTAGGGGAGAGGGGGGACCCTCCCTTGGGCATTTCAGCTATGTGTGCACATATATTTTCATTTTTCAGAGATGTCTCTATTTCTGCCTCCTTCCCCCACAGTTGTCCTCTTTCAGCCTTTATACTAGGCCACGTTGATTAGTCCCCACTTGAGGACCCCTCAGTTCATTCACTTGCACTATACCTTGTCATACCCATCATCACCATTTTGTTTTCCAGATTCTTTCCTTACTTTGCCTGTTATCACTTTTTCTCTTAGAGTCTCCCCCTTTTTTCTTCCCTCTCAAATATATCCCTTATTTCCCCTTATCTCTCCAATAACTTTGCTTTTTTTTCTCTTTTAGATCATTCCTGAAGAAGACCTATGTTTGAAACATTGATTCAAACTCTATTTTCTATTTTCGGAGTGTGTTTAATATTACCATTTTGCTTTGTTTTTTTCTATCTCCCCTCCTCTCCCTATCTGCTCTGGCATCTCCCAGGGATCTGTCCTTGGCCCTATCCTTTTGTCCATTTTCCTAAATGACCTTTCCTTTACCTGCTCCTCTGTGTCCATTCAAATGTTTGCAGATGATACAGTTCTCAATGCCTTTGGCTCCTCTGCCTCTGACCTCACGAGGCACTGCATTTCTGTATACCAGTGAGGTTGCAGATAAGAACTTGCAATAGCGGTCTACTAAAAGTAGAAAGTTTATCTCTGTATGGAAGTTTGCACTATGCAAAAAGTTTAACTCTTATGGAAGTTTGCTGTCTTCCATACAGATAAACGTTTGTGTTTACCTTAAAGGACATCAAATGGAATCATACTGCACAAATGAATTATCAATGATAACAAAGACAGAATATAGATTCGTATATACACCTCTATTGCAAGTTCTTATCTGCAACCTCGTTGGTATACAGAAATGCAGTGCTGATGTTACCCCCTACATGTTACCAAAGCTCTGTATGCAGCAGTTTGCTTAAATTGATAGTTTCATACCACTCTGCATAGCTTTGTAAGTTTGCTTCAACACCGGGTGTCTTTTTATTGTTACCATATCGCTACCGCTCAGCCCCCCTCCATTTACTGACAACAGACTTCCTTACACAATTAAAATTTGCAGGCACCATAAGTAGTCACAGTCCATAAATTAATTCCTGTGTGCACACAGAAAACCAACATATTATGTACTCCAAAACATCACAGCATACTGTGCATATGTGCTTTACAGGGTATAACCAGCACTGCACTTCTGTATGACATGAAACTGCAAAATTTCATTACATGAAATAGTTCTCAACATTCTCACATTTCGCAAAATATTTTATGGGTAGGAAATGTGAAATTTTGCCTGCGGAGTGCGAAATTTTGCCCACAGCGCACAAACCTTTGCCCATGAAATTGAGAAATTTTCCACTCGTGGCAACATTTAGCTGTTTTTGGGTGAAATTTCTCAACTTCACACACGTGAAATATTTCGTGGAATTGCAGAATTTCGTGAAATATTTCGCATGGTGAAATTGCTAATTTCTCGGGAATTTCGGCCAAATTTAATTTCACCACATCTCTACCTTTGATACAGTACTGATCAGCAGAAAACACTGAACTATACAGTAGTTATTATTCATATTATTATTATGCACATTACATCCTAACAGATACGGTACAGTATGTGTGTGTGTGTGTGGGGGGGGGGGTTACCATATAGTATGACTGTAACACAAAGCAAAAAAGACTGCCAATGCCAATTTGAAAATCTGGTCAAAATGACATGTAACTAATAATTCAAACTGATCTCTGCATACTGAGCATATGGATGTATCGCATCTGTGTGTGTGTGTGTGAGGGGGGTGGGTAAATTATGCAATTATGTATGCCAGTGGGGTCACTATGTATTTTAGTGCATCTGTAACTGGAAGTAATGATTTTGTTACTGACCCAAGAGAAAACGGTCAGTTACTGCTGTTAGCAGCCACAAAAAAAATAAAAATAAATAAATAAATCACAGGCACACAACTGCAGCACAAGCCTGCTGAGCACTTCAACTGAGAGGTACAGGCTTGCACTACAGACACAGCAAATTACATCATTGTTACAATTGTGGGGACCGAAGTTCAATAGAGAAGATGAGGCACAATGCTTTAGGTAAGCATACAATGACAGAAGATGAAATAATGTTATCAAACCCGATTATAATAGTACAGGACAATTGTTGTGTAGAAATAGGGGATTAATACTGCAGAATCAAAACCCTTCATTTTACAGACATTTGCCATTGATCCTTATATGTTTTGTATCTGAAGAGGGCTTGTTCTATTTCTTGACATGGGATGGGCTTCATAAGTTGCTGTGGGTTCTCTTTGATGACTCTGGGTAGCTTTCATTTCTGAAAAAATTGTGAAATATCATCCATGTTAGGGTGGTGATCAGCAGCAGAATATAGGTTTTCACAATAGTTTTACGGACTGCAGAATCTCCTTAGAGTAGTGTACAATTTGGTACTTTTGTCAGTCATATATCCTGATTGGGTGTGTTGTTTATGAAGTCTGTAAGCCAGGAGCCTCGTGGCTCTTGCCCCTCCCCCCCATAGTCTGTTTAAGGAAATGAAGAACTATGGGGGAGATAATCCATGTCATGGTGAAGCTGTGCAAATGCTGTGTAAGTGACAAGCACAGGGATGTGCCACAGAGGATGCTGCAGTGATGCAGCATTCACCAAAGTAGCTGTGCATCTGAGCATGCACAGGGGTGGTGCAGAAAGATGTGTGGAGTGGTGTGTATGGGCAGGACCAGCAGCCGCACCACACGCCAACACGCCCCTTGACCCCAACAAATAAGGGCATGCACATGGGATGCCCACATGCACCAAAGTGGGAGAGGTGGAGCAATGGCCACACAGGGGTCCCAGGTGGACCTCAGCGAGAGGGTCGTGGCAGGGGAAGGGATCAGCTGGTGGGGGGGATGTCTGTACAAGCAGTGGCAGTGGTGAGCAGCTGGGCATGACCCGGAAGGCCAGGTCAAGCAATTTTAGCATCATCCAGGTGACCACCCTAGTGATGGACATCCAGTCCAACTATGGTGTTGTGTATGGTGACCAGTCACTGTCAGCACCCGTGAAGTCCAAGCAGAGGACATGGTTGGACATCCAGGCTGCCATCAATCCTACAGGACCAGAGGCATGGACCGTCACCCCCATTAAACATAAATGGAGGGACCTCCACTCCACCATAAAACAGAAGCTCGCTGCAACACACAGAGCACAGACAGGCACTAGGAGAGGAACACCATCACCAGGGAATACATTGGGGTCCCTGGAGAAAATTGAGGCCCAGACCATTTCACCAGTCGCATGGCAAAGGGTGAACAACAGGTGTGATACAGTGGAAGGTAGGCATGGGGCGTGCAGTGCCATATGGGGGAGTGAGACATGACATAACACTCAGCAGACTGACAGACACCTCTCACACCTACAGGCCCATTGGGGAGCAGCAGTGTAGTGGGATGCAGTGGCACGGGGGAATGGAGTGCCTGACATGCCAGGAGGGTAGGTATGCCACCTCCAGGTGCAGAGATGCCCCACAAGTGGGAGCCACAGCTGCCACCTACATGCTAACATGGCAGCATATCTGCCTCCACAGATACCTGTATGGAGGCTGCACCTGAAGAGGAGGCATGGTAGGAAGGGGAGACAGACTGCAGCCATGGCACTGAAGTGATGGAGTGCATGCCTGCGGGCATCGGCATGGACAATGAGGACTGCGGGCAGTCATTCCTGCACAGCGATGCATCCCTTGCATCTGCCATGAAACTGGCCACCCAACAATACTTCAGCCCGTGGAGGGCACCCCGGCTGCTAATGCATCCCCCACCAAACTAGTCCATCACGTGCCCCACCAGTGAGGGATGGACAGACACTGCTGTGCCACCACACAGGACATAGAGCAGACAGGGAAGGGATGGACAGCACCAAGACAGGTGGACAACAGGTATGGGCATGCTGCACACTCACTACCCTGAGCTTCACCAGCTGGAGAAGGACAGGCTGTCAGTGCTGAGGGATACCACAGATGCACTCCATGGATTCATGCATGTGGTCATAGGCATGGTATGGGCCATCAACAGCATTGGGGATGTGCTGGAAAGGGTGGCAGAGCAAATCCTGGCAGGGTAAGGTGCACACACACCACCCTGACAGGCAGTCAGTCCTGTGCCACACAAACATCCACAGCCACCAACGTCGACACAGATACACACCTGCCACAGCCATGCCCCATGGGCACCATAATTCCAGAAAGCAGTGCAACAGTGGCCACTGACCAGCCTGCCATGGAGTCAGCGCTACTCCTTGCAAACATCCAATCCACTGGTACACCAACACATGACCAGCAGGACCATCAGCGGGACAGCCATGACAACCCCAGCAACATCCCCCCAGTCCCCCATATGTGGTCAGTCATGCAGGGGTCCATGCCACACTGGGCCCCATGACATGGTGACAAGACACCAGGGCTGCGGTGTTGCCAGTGGTGGACCATATGCCACAGCGCGGTCCACCTTGCACACACAAATGGCATGGCAGCTCCCAGCAGTGAGTGGCACAGTGGCACCACAAATGCAGTGGAGTGGCTGACAGGCAGCACAAACCAGGCACACACACTGTTCACACACACGCTACATGGTAGGGATCCACAGCACACCCATACCACCAGCACTATGCTCTATGGCTCTCTCTAATAAATTAGGATCATATCCCCTTTCCATGAAACGAGATTTCAGTTCTTCCATTTGTGAATAGAATATATCCTGTTCACTGCAATTCCATTTCAACCTTAGGAACTGCGAATAGGGGATAGAGTCTTTTAGTGTTTTAGGGTGGGAGCTTGTGGCCAAAAGGAAACTATTTGTAGCAGTAGGTTTCCTATAACCCCTAATGGCTACTACTAAAGTACCATTTTTTTGCACCTGGTTCCCTTTGAAAAAGATATATAGTTCCCTTTTTCTGAATATTTGGTGTTGGTTTATTTGCCACTAGTAACATGTCATTAAATGTATGTGTTAAAGAAATTGGGACAATCTGCAATTTAAAAGTACAGCCTTTCATTATGTAGTTAAAACTGTGCCATTTGCTAAAGCTAGGGCTGTGTAAATAATATATATAAACTATGCTATAATTAGTATCAAAACACTATATGTGGGCCGGCCCAGTGGTGCTAAGGGTGGAGGCACTGGACGCCACACCTCACGCCATGCCAGCAACCTGGGTTCTGGAAGCCAGGGGTCAGTGGGGGAGGGAGAGGACTGAGCATCAGGAGGACTGCTCTCCTCTCCCTGGGGAGGGTTCCTGGGGCACCTAGGTGTCCTTTTGACCCCCAATGAAGATCGGGGGTACTACATTATCACCAGCTGAATCTTGTGGGCGGGGAGTGCGACAGAGGTCAGCAGGGCAGCTGTGCGTGGATGTCATTGCACGCCGCATCCCCAGGGGAAACAAATAAGTAGAAAATCCCCAGCTTTGGAGATAGGTGATGGCACCACCTCCCTCAGCCACACTCCAACAGCTGGACTCCCTCCACTCCTGGGCCAAGCCCAGCCTGGCTTTCCAAATTGTAGATAGAGCACCCAGGGTGGAAAGGGCAGCCCTACCATGGAGGGCTCAGAGCTGGGGGGGATCGTCGGGCTGGTGCCAGGAATTGGAGGAGTTTCAGGCTCAGAGGTAGTGCTAGAGGGTTGGCGGATGCCTGAGACAGTTCTCCGAGCAGTGGTGCAATAAACAAAATATACAAAAAAAAAAAACATTATATATGAATTGCATGAATCACAGGCCTAACATGATTTAGAATATTACTTATGTTTGTTGTGATTTGTATGTATGCATTCTTTAAGAATTTATTAGGTTATTTTGTATGAACACAATTTTCAGCATGGAATTAATTAATTAATGAAGTGATGTCATAATTGATATACATATATAAATCAGTCATTGGGTCCAGGATGCTGCCCCCTGATGAAGCCTTACTTGGCAAAGCGCTGGGGCTATTGGATGAATGGAGTCCCCCTCTGCTACACTCCAGTGCATATTAATTTATTCAATCTGCATTTGTGCAATAAATTTTGAATTCTTCAAGAAACATTTGTTGTCCTTCACTGGAGCTCTGGCCCCCTGGCTCTGGAGTGCAAGTAAAATGTGTTGTCTGCCTTTAAAAAGGTCTCTCTGGGAGTGGTTTGGGGAGGCCGGTGGGTTTGAGCTACAGCAAATGGGACAGGGTTTCAAAACCCCTGGCCCAGGAGATGTGGTCATCTTGGTTTCGGAGTTGGTTTTGTGGATGAGTCCTTAGGGGGAAGTTGTGGGAGCATGTGACCATGGGAGCAATGTCCTCGGATTAGGAGTGGCAGTTGAGGACTGGAGAAATGGAGGTAGGTCCACCTCATGCACTGAGGTGGGTTGGGATCCTGGTTCCATTTTAGTGAAAGTTGGCAGTAGGGCTGTTACCACGGTGGCAGGGCTGTGACAGGGTCTTTTCAATAGTGGCAGTGCTGAGGAAGCCATTATCCAGTGTGGCACACTGTCAGGGTATAGTCTGGTGGACTACAGGGATCTCGTGTTATTGGGGCCTGCCGTGCTCATGTCTGGAGTAGGTCCCTGATTTAGGCCCAAAAGTGCAGGATGGTGAAACTATGAGGAGGGAACCGAGTCATATTGCTGCATTTTTTTTGTATCTCTGCAACTTTTTCTGATAAGGTGGGCTAGGTATGGTTTGAGCTCCGTCAAGGTGGTAGTGCGGCCGCGGTTTAACAGGACGTGTCCCGTTTTGGATTATGCCGGGGGAGTAAGTCACTCTCCCAGTGTGAGTAGGCCTCTGTACCATTTAACAATTTATTTATTTATTTTTTTTATATATTCTATTTATCTCCTTGCTGTGGCACATTCCGGCTTGGGGCATCCAGCCGCCGGCTCTGCCCGCCCAGAGAGCTGGGTAGCTCGAACTGCACCCAGAAGGATCCAGGACGGCCATCATGCCATCCTGCTGGAGGGCTTCCCTCTGCCTCTACCAGTCAGGACAGCCCCGGACCCTTCCCAACAGGACTCCGCCAAAGTCCTCTGGGTGGTTCAGAGCGCGGCCATCAAGCTGCACGGTCGTGCCCAGCCATTTTCCTCTTTCTGTTTCTGGAGCACGGACATGCAATGACATCCAGGTACAATGTGCTGATGTCCACCGTGCTCCCCACTCCATTGTCACCAATGCTGGTAGTACCCCCTGGCATCCCCAGGGGCCACCACAGCGTGGTAAAGTTACTCAGCCCACCCCAGGACCAGAACAGCAGTCTATGTACGCACAATACCAGTCCTCCCCTGCCGACCCCAGGTGGCCCAGGCTTGTTCCTGAACCTGGGTCTCCGGCGTAGCGCGAGGTGTGGCATCCAGCACCTCAACCCTCAGCGCCACTGGGCCAGCTACTATTTAACAATTTGAGCTTATTCTGGCTCTAGATAGCTGTGTGGAGCCTGTTCCTGACCTAATTCGACCTTTTGGTACTACAGCCTTTTGGTGAAATCATTTTCTGCTTGTGTAGCTTCTGACCTGTTCTGACCCTCCGCTCCATGGAGCTGTGCACTTAATTTATTAATTTTAATAATTAATTAAATTTGTTCTTATTATTTTCACCCTGTGTGTTTGCTGGGATTATTTTTGCTGCCTAACTATGTTGCTCCTTTCAAAGAAAAGTAGCACCTGTTTCTCCAGTCCTGCCTGAAGCGCCGCAGCCTGTTTCTGGTTATCCAGCTGTTCAATGAGAACCATTTTTCCCCCGCTTCATGAGTTCCTGCGGGTGAGGTGAGACCGTTTTATTCAATTTAAAGGCTGTGTTTCCTGGGAAGTTACTGATGTGGGCCAATCCTTCCCCTATTTTTCCACCAGGACCCCTAGTCAATGGGGGAGAGGGCTTACATAAGAAATGACCACATTCCATTGTGGCCAAATTAGTTTCCTTTCAAAGGAGTCTCTTCTCACATCAGCTTGGAAGATAGGCCTCCTGACTTTTAAGGGATTTAGAGTCTATTTTAACCATGATTATGTGCCTGCTGTTCTTACCCACTGGAAAGAATATCAACACTTATTCTGGCTCCTCTGAAAAAAAGGACTACAATTTCAAACTCCTTTGCCATCCAAGCTGAAGGTTTTCTTGCTGGAGGGTCCACAGCTCTATCACACCCCCGAAGGTGCTCACAAAGCCTTGATGGCTGAAGATATCCAACTGATTCTATCATAGCAATTACTGCCACAAAGACCTGCCAAAGCCAGATGCCAAGATGCACCCAGTAATGACGGCTCCAAGCATAGACACTCAATCACCATGCTTCAGGAGATTAAGGAGCTTTTGTACACCTTCCAGACACACTGAGAGGAAAAGCAACACCAACCAAAAGCTGACACAGTAAGTGGGATCAGAGTTAGGGAGGTGATGGGCAAGGAATCCACTGGAAAACTAGACTCTACTTAATTATAACTTCAGCACTGCATGCATCACTGTTCATGTTTTCCCCTACCCTACTTATAACCAAGATATCATTCTCTCTCCCATTTCTACCCCCTTCCTTTTCTTGTGCTCCCTGTAGAAATCCCCCAATGAAGGCTACTAAGCTGCTCAGTCTAAAAGTGGCTCAACCCTCCTGTGAACGCAGTCTTCTGCCAGCCCTGCAGTCATCCTGTAGTGAGATCTTGTAAATCCCATTGCAGAGGACTACCGAGTGGTGGCAACGTGACTCTTGCCTGAGATACCTCCATTGCACAGACTGAAAAGTCAATTCCTTGTGGCTGCATGATTGTGCACATGATCACACAGTCATGCAGATGATCCACCATGCTACAGTGGTAGGAATGGCTGCTTCACAGAAAAAGTGGCTGGCAATGTGTGCTACTCCTGGTTCTATGTGACAAGGGCGACTGAATGTCAGTGACTGGTCATAAGGGCACACAACCACAAGGGCGACTGAAAAAAATTATGTTATTTAATGCAGGGGCATTGCTCCCTGCACACACCCTCATGGGGGGCTTTGCCCCTCCACACCCCCCTTAATTAGGATTCCTACTGCGGGCAACTGTGGGAAAGGAGAAATCCAAGGTCGCCCACATTGTCGGTGCCATTGTGCAGTCGCCCTTATGACCAGTCGCCGACATTCAGTCGCCCACATCACAGGCAACCAATAAACTAATGAAGTTTGGTGTGCTGGCTGTACATTATGTCATTATACCCACCAATTCAACTAGCTCTCTGGACCCAACCCTTGTTGGTGACGCCCTTCCCTCCTCAGTTAAGGAAGTAGAAAGACTTCACACAAATCATGACCCACAAAGCCATGCTGTGTGGACAATACACCAGAGGCAACTACTGGATGGCAGCCCAAACCTCTTTCTGTAGAGGTACAGACCATCACATACCTCTCCGAAAAAGGGGCACAGAGATGTTGCCCCTACCACAGAAGTCAAAGACCTTGTTGGGCCTGTTGCCCACCCTCATTACCTATTCTCTGTTTTATATGTTGTTATGGATTTAGAGTACTGCTTGATTCCACTAGAATGTTAATTGTTGTTTTGCCCTCTTCACTGGTACTGCCCTCCACTGCTCTGCAACCTGCTAGTAGAAAACAGTATCTTTCTCATAGCCACAACTCGCAGATAATGTCGTATTGGTTTGATATGCAGTGATCTCTAGAAGTTGAATAGCTATGTCCCGATAAGGATCTTTTCACAAAATGTAAATGGCCTTAATAGCCCAATAAAAATATCTAAAATATTTTAAGCCATTAAAAAACCTAAGTGAGAGGTGATATTCCTCCAGAAAACACACCTTAACCTTAACAGAATGGACACAACCTTCTTAAAAAAATTTCAGAAGCTCCCAAATTCTTGCCACCTGGTACTAACAGGGCAAAAGAAGAAATGTTGCAGTCTTAACCCTCGAACCACCTCATTTACAGTGCACCACCAGATCACAGTCTCAGATGCTCAACTAATAACAGACAAGATACTCACACATGCACAAGGCATTCTACTCATTGGAGGTGATTTGAACTGAGTCATCAATCAGTCATTGGACACCACTAATCCCACCCTCCAAAAAGTAACACCTATCACTAAATTTCGGAAATGTCAAACTGCGTAATTAGTATGGGAGGACATTTTTAGTTCCAAACATCCATTACAAAGAGACTAGACCCAGTAATCCACTCCACATGGCACATATGCCAACCTAGATTATTTTACACACAGTGAGAACAGTTAGACAAGGTTTATGCATGCTTCCACATCTAAATCTTACTCTTGGACTATGCCCCTAACTCTTGAACTATAACTAGGTAACAAAGAACAAAAACAAACATATTAGCACCTCAACGCCATACATCTTAAAGACCCAAAATTCCAGCAGCTGATACAAGACAGTATTCCCACAAATTCTGTGAGAAAATTCCAACTCGGACACCTCTGCATCACTCTTATGGGACACCCTTAAAGTGGTCTTCAGAGGTGTCATAACAGCATATGAGGGGAAAAAGAAGAATGACAAAGAATAAAAGCACAATCACCTCATACAGCTAGTTACAGAACTGCAGACTAAGCATAAAGTAGTAGGAGATAAGAGCCCATTCTCTGTTCTACAATGGGCTACTCTGTTCTACAATGGGCTACCGGAGCACTACAAGACTTACACAAACAATTAACAGATATGAGGGGGGATTCTCCATTGTGGCAGGAGGCATAAGAAGGGCATACTCCAGGAAATGCATGGAGACCAGTGCTCAACCTCACAATCAATATGCACTACTGGTGCACAACGGTGCGCGATGAAGGTGTGGAAGGGCTACCGCACCATGGCTGGCATGCACATGCAAAGGGGTGAGGCCGAATAGCAGGGGCCATGCCAGCACCCCACACATACTCCAACACCACTACATCAAAAGCACACATGCAGAAGCGACTGTGGCTGGATGCCCCGATGAGACAGACTTAACCATGAGTGTGTGTGGGCCATGGTGGACAGGGGCACTTCAGAGACATGCCCACAATGATGACATGCTGCAGCCCACACCAGCAGGGTAGAGACGTTGTGTGACACTGCCCCCTATGCCACCACGTGCAACAGGCCACACGGCCATGTGCCACAGACACCAGTGACACTGGACAGAACCGGGGCCTGTGCTGGAAGCATGGCATGGAGCAACACATGACCCACCCAGGGCATACAGCATGGGTAAGGGCCCCGAAAACCCACATGAAGGGGCATGGATGGAGTCCCGGATGCAGAAGTGTGCCGAGATTGGTGCAGGAGCACTGCCTGCCAAGATGCACAGCCATGGGCACATGGCCTCAGACACAAGGACTGGCACATGTGGCAGGGGGCATGTAGGATCCAATACACACAATGGGGAAGGTGGCACACCAATGGCCTGCATAGGTGATGGCCAATGCACAGCAGCCCAGCAAGCCCGGCACCATGCATGCTGACCCCCCCACACCAGCCAGCACACAATGGACACAAAGGACAACAAGGACACAGGTGTGCTAATCAGAAATGCTTTACTGCACCATGTAGTGTACAAGAGACAATGCGCACAGTACCCCTCCCCCACAACAATGACATAGCACCTGGCCTGGCCCGTTGACCCTGACACTGCATCCCTAGAAGGACTCCATCTCCTCCTCTGATTCGTCCGTGACCGCATGGGTGTTGAGTTGGTGTATTCCTGCACCTCCTGGAGCATCCTCCTCAATGTGCCATGGTAACTCTCTTAAGAAAACATGCATACACACACACACACACACACACACACACACACAGGCCCATCAGCCCCCTGTAGGCAACCCCGCAACACCCACCCACAGACCCCAACCAATGCAGGAATGGCAACCTACTTTCGGGGGCTCCACGACCTGCCAGTACCAGCCCCAGTTGTTCTTGCAGTAGACATCGGTTCCCTCGACATGGAGGGTGATGTGCTCCGGGAACTCCTGTGACCTTGTCCCACCACTTTGTCACCGCCTGGCCACTAATGCTATCCCCCAGGTTGCAGAGCTTAACAGCAAATGCCTCTGGGTGCCCCTTCACATCCTGCATGCAAACAGAACAGATGTACACAGCCACCACATGCTAAGGAGAGGGCCGACAAACCTGCACACCACACACAGTGGTATACCCACCTCCAGTGGCTCCGTGACCCACCATATGGCACCGCCCTCGAGGCAGTCTTGGTAATAGTACATGGCCACCAGCCATAGTTTCTGTGGGTAGATGGCAAGCCTCCCCACATGTACTCCATGCCCATCCAAAGCTGCTGCTGCAGCCATCATTGTGTTGTGGTATGTAACGCCTCACCATGCCCAATGCTGAGACCCACCCCCACGGGGTGTGGCATGGGGAACGGCCCACACAGTGGGGACCCTGTTGGGCAGGTACATAGGGCAGGCCACACCGAGAGAATGAACAGCATGTATGCAGAAACATCTGTGAATGTGCAAGGCTCACACATGGCCTGCAGCTATGTGCCCCAGGATGCTCATGAATGTTGCCCTGCTTGACGCCACTGTGGCAGCCCAGCATGCCCACCATGCATGGAACAGGCTGAGGACATATGTTCCATGTCTCCTGGTGGCAGACCTGAGGCCACTAAAATGCATGGACCGCTTCTGTGTGGACCATAGGATGGTGGCACACATATGTAACATGGTCCGGGAGAGTGTCCAGCCACAGACAAGGTGCTCCCATGCCATGTCTGTGGAGACCAAGGTCCTTTATGCCCTGACCTATTATGCCATTGGATCATTCCAACGGGTGTCCAGTGATGTGACAGGACCCCTGTCCTCCATGTCCTGTGCCATACATCAGGTGACCAACACACTGCTGTAGGTGGTGGGGAACCACATACAGTTCCTGGCAACACCACAGGAACAGTAGGCCACAAAGGAGATGTTCTATGCCATGCATGGGATGCCAAATACAATAGGCAGCATACCTCATTCATGAGGGATTCCACAGCATTAAAGCCAGGTGGTGTGTGATGCCTATGGCTGCATCACAAGCGTGTGCACTACAGAGATGTGCCCACAATGGTGACACACTGCAGCCCACACTGGCAGGGTAGTGGAGCTGTGTGATTCTGCCCCCCCCCGTGCCACCACACGCAATAAGTCACACAGTCAACCTTGAATATAATGCTGCTTCCCTCCTTCCTAGTACCCTTTGTGGCTGCCATAGTTCTGCCCAAGGACATAATACCTATGGGGTTGGGGTGCATGCCAGGAAGGGCCCCTGTCACCTGGGGGAATTCAGCACAAAATGGAGCAGGGGGATCACCAGAGAGCCAGGAGGCAGTCTTTGGTGGAGGGGTCAGCATATTACTCTCTTTTCTTAACTGATTAAAATATCTCACTTTTTTGCATTGCATGGTGGTAGCCCATGACACCTCCGCTTTGCTAGAAACTTACGGTGTAGGGTACAAGCAAGTGTGAAGACCATAGAGGTCCTCCTGGCCTCACACTACCCCTTACTAGTAGGAGGCACTCCATTTGATGGAGGCATACCTTGAAGCCCCATCCTTATAGCATACTACGGTTTACTAAAAACAGTGTTGATCCTGTTTTTTTCTTTGTTTTTCTCTTTCCTCTAGGGCTACTTAATGTAGTATCGAATATGGGTAGTTAACTTTCTAAAGTGTCACATGTTGTGGCTTCAGTTTTGTTTATTTTTCCGTTTAATTGTTCAAATATGCTGAGGGAATGCATCTGTTGGATCTGCTCAGTGGGAAGGGGGGTGGATAGAGTGGCGGGGGGGCACAGATTGTGCCCATGACCAGAAAAGGGGTAAAGGGAATGCAGGGTAACTCGCATAATTTTTAGAGCACATATAAATAAGGCTCTTAAAGGTATATTCTTATAATGTTAAAGGGTTAAACAGTCCAATGAAAAGAGCTAGAATTATCCAAGAAATAGCTAGAAACAAGGCAATAGTGACCCTTATCCAGGAATTCCTCCTGACACAGGTGGAACATCCTAAGGAGATCCTGGGTAGGAGAAGTATATTATGTCACATGGGATGAACATCCACACAGGAGGGGGATGATAACCCTAATAAGGAAAGATGCCCCACTACAAATTATGCATGCAGAATCTGACAAGTTAGGCCACTTTGCCTTTTAAAATGCCTATAAAGAGATAAAGAGTGCATCTTGTAACATTTACGCCCCAAATGAGGAGGCAGAGAGCTGGCCTTTTTGGAAAAAATGTTATTAGATTCAATGTAGATGCACACTCACTTCCATGTACTCAATAGGAGTTTTCTGGACAGGCTGGACAGAAGTGGGACTCACCTGGATACCTCTCAGGTAGATAGGAAGCTCTCTAGATTGGCAGGGGAATTAGGACTCAGGGACATCTGGAGGTACATCCATCCTGAGGACCATGACTATGCTTTCTACTCTGCCCGCCACGGATCCTGTTCTAAAATACATCACTTTTTGCTGTCTGAAGATATACAATACTGCACGAGGTTCACATATGCCTTACAAAAAAAAAACATCACAACCCCTGACCATTCCCCCCATATATTGGAACTGCTGACTACTCCCCTACTCTCTCTCTCTCTCTAGTTGGAGGCTTAATATTGGCTTACTGAATGATGAGGACATTAAATGAACTCTCTGGAGATATATAGCAGAATTTCTCTCTCACAAAAAGTCTGCAGACACCGCCAAGGCTTAGAATTGGGATGACTACATAGAAACATAGACTTTGTCAGCAGATAAGGGCCACTTGACCCATGTGGTCTGCCCATTTTTTTTCCTGCCTACGGTATCTCCTTAGGTCCTACCTAATCTCAGGTTCTTTCTCACTTCCCCAGTTTCTTTCCACTAAGATTCCCTTATGCCTATCCTGCGCATTCATGAACCCCACCACTGCTTTTGCCCCCACCGCATTGGTTGGTAGACTGTTGCAGGAATCTGCCACTCTTTCTGTGAAATAGTATGCCCTCACATCTCTCCTAAATCTACCCCCCTCCAACTTCATAGCATGACCCCTTGTTTTCTACATTTTTTTTTCTGAAAAATACTTCCCTCCTGTACCTTATTTATCCCTGTGAGGTATTTATTTGTTTTTGTTTACCAGGTAAGGGACACTACACAAACATTTGCCTATTTTAAGGCACAACCCAGGAGAATACAGCCAGTTTAAACAAAACAGTGCAAGACAGTGAATACTTTGCTGGAGCACATGATAACCTTAGGAATGCAAACTGTCTCTATCATATCCCCCTCACCCTTCTCTCTTTCAGGGTGTACATACTGAGTTCCTTCGTAGGTCTTTTGATGCAGACCCCTCATTATTTTAGTTGCCAGTTGCCCTCTTCTGGACCACCTCTGCTCTATGTCCTTCCGGAGATGTGGCCTCTAGAACTGTATGCAGTATTCTAGGTGGGGTCTTACCAGTGAGATATACAGAGGCACACCACCTCCCTTTTTCTGCTGGTGATACCTCTTCCTAGCCACCCTAGCCTCCCACTAGCCCTAGCAACTACTTTGTTGCACTGTCTTAGCCACTTTAAGGTCATCAGAGATTATTACCCCCAGGTCACTCTTTTGCTTGGTAGTCATCAGTAACAGTCCCCACATTTTGTACTCTGTCCCTGGGTTTTTATGCCACAAGTGCATTATGTTCCACTTTTTAGCATTGAAACCTTGCTGTCATACCCGTGATCACTCCTCAAGTTGAATCAGGTCTCTGTTAATCTTTTCCACTTCCCCAGAGTATGCACCCTATTGCAGACTTTTGTGTAATTCACAAAGATGCAGACCTTTCCATCCAGCTCATCTGCAATGTCACCTATAAAGACATTAAAGAGGACTGGTCCCAGCACTGATCCCTGAGGCAACCTGCTTGTCACCTTACCCTCCTCAGAATGAACTCCTTTTACCACCTCCCTCCATCGCCTATCCTCTAAGCACTTTCTTATCCATTTTACCGCCTTTGGACCCACTACTAAGCTACCCAGCTTACTTAATAGTCTCCTATGTGGAACAGTGTTGAATGCCTTAAGGAAATCTAGGTAGGCTGTATCCACTGCGCCACCTTGATTTAATTCCTTGGTCACCCAACCAAAGAAATCTGTCAGATTAATTTGACATGACATCCTTCCTATGAATCCATGCTGTCTTGGGTCTTGTAACCAACTGGATTCAAGATATTCAACTATCCTGTCTTTCAGCAGTGATTCCATTAACTTACCTACCCCTAATGTCAGACTGACTGGTCTATAACTGCCAGCCTTCTCCCTGCTACCACTTTTGCGAAGTGAGACTACATCAGCTCTCCTCCAGTCATGTGGAACCACTCCTGTTTCCAGTGAACTGTTAAACTGGACTGTCAGAGGTGCATCCAGTACCTCCCTTAGCTCCTTCAATATCCTAGGATGTAACCCATCTGGTCCTATTGCTTCATCCACTTTCAGATTAGTGAGTCCCTTTAGGACTATCTCCTTTGAAAAAGGTCTAGTATCCATCTCCCTACTTTCAGGGCTCCTGTTACCTGTTTGTGGTGCCTCCCTTCTCCTTCCACTGTGAACACCGAACAAAAACATTTGTTCAGGATGTCTGCCTTTTCCTGCTCTCCCTCTGCACTGTCCCTCCAGCCCATTTTAATCATACAATCCCTCCCCTGGTCTTCCTCTTTTCACTTACATACCTAAAAATGTCTTGTCCCCTTTCATAACTTTATGAACATACGAACATACAAAATTTGCCAGCAGATAAAGGCCTAGAGGTCTATCAAGTCTGCTCGAATGTGCAGCTAGCACCCCTTATTCTGCAGCTGCCCTTCCCTTCCACCCTTCCCCTTCATTAACCCTTCCCCTTGTCCTGTCCCATCCCCTTTTGAAGCAGTCCACTGTTCTACTGCATACCTCTTCTGCAGGTAACGCATTCCACCCAGCCACCACCCTCTCTGTAAAAAAGTGTCTCCTCATCTCCTCCTGAACCTTCCTCCCTCCAGTCTCATATCATGGCCCCTGGTGGCCCTCCCTCCTTACTTTGAACAGCCCCTCTGTACCCATCTTGTTTATTCCTTTCATGTATTTAAAGGTTTCAATCATGTCACCCCTGTCCCTCCTCTCCTCCAGTGAGTACATGTTCAACTGCTTCAACCTCCTCTCGTATGATAAGTCCCCCAGCCCCTTGATCATCTTTGTCACCCTGTGCTGTACCCCCTCCAGTAACTTAATGTCCCTCTTCAGATACGGGCGCCAGTACTGCACGCAGTACTCCAGGTGTGGTCTAACTAATGACCTATACAGTGGCAGAATCACCTCCTCCCTCCTCGAGGATATACTCCTTGCAATACAACCCAGCATTTTGTTGGCCTTGCAGCTGCCTTCCCACATTGTGCCGAGTTGTTCATTGACCCTGTAATGAGCACACCCAGATCCTTCTCCTCCTCTGTCTGGGCTAGCTGCACTCCCCAGCTGGTAACTCCTCCTTGGTTCTTCATCCCAAAATGCAGCACCTTGCACTTTTTGGCATTAAACCCCAGTTGCCAGGTGTCTGACCAGGTTTCAAGCTTTGCCAGATCATCCTGCAACCCCTGCCATCCCCCGAGGTCATCCACCACCGCGCCTACCTTGGTATCATCAGCAAACAGACTGATCTTGCTCTTGATGTCCCATGATATGTCTGCAATGAATATCCCAAACAACACTGGTCCCAACACCGAGCCCTGTGGAACACCGCCGTCACTGCCCTGGTGTGAGAGCTCCCCACCCACCACCACCCCCCTCCTCTGTTGCCTTCCCTGAAGCCAGTTCCATACCCAGCTCACCAGCTTTGCACCCGCCTCTGTGCCTACTAACTTCCTTCCCAGCCTTCCATGTGGCACCGAGTCGAATGCCTTACTGAAGTCCAGATACAGGACATCCACTGCATGGCCCCGTCCAGTTGCCTAGTTGCCCAGTCATAGAACTCGACCAGGTTGGTTTGGCAGGATCTGCCACGTATGAAGCCATGCTGTCTGCTGTCCTGTAGTCCTTTGGCCTCTAGAAGGGCCACCGGCCTCTCCTTCAGGATAGTTTCCATTAGCTTACCTACGATGAATGTGAGGCTCACTGGTCTGTAGTTTCCCGGTTCATCCTTGGGGCCACTCTTGTGGAGGGGCACCACATGAGCCATCCTCCAGTCCTGAGGTACACACCCCAAATGTAGTGAGGCATTAAATAGGTCTGACAAAGGTCCTGCAAGGACCTCTGCCAGCTCCTTCAGTACCCTGGGGTGGATGCCATCTGGGCCTGGCGCCTTGTCCACCCTCAGTGCCTTCAAACCCTCTCGAACTCTGCCCTCCATGATTTCCCATCTGTCACCACTTCCCCCCCTGCTTCTGCCATTTCTCCCACCTTGGGTATCACCCCCTCTTCTCTTTAGTAAATACTGAGCAGAAGTACTCATTTAGTGCTTCTGCCTTATCGCACCCTGCTTCCACCCAACCCCCCTCCTTCCTTATCCTTACTATGTGGTCCTTACAGCTCCTTTTCTCCCTGATGTACTTAAAGAAGTCCTTCTCCCCCTTCTTAATGCCTTGTGCCAGCCTGAGTTCCGTAGATGCTTTGGCTCCCCTTACTGCCCTTGTCACCTCCTTGATTCTCGTCAAGTACTCCTCCCTGTCTTCCCCTCTCCCTGTTTTCTTGTACTTCCTAAAGGCAGCTCTTTTCCTCCTTACCTTTTCCATGACCTCCTTGCTCAACCAGCTCGGTTTCTTAGCCCTAGCCTTCTTGCTCTGGGCTTTGCAACAGGTTTTGGTTGCCTCCACTATCCCCAGCTTTATGAGCTCCCACCTCTGGTTAGTGTCCATACTAGATTGAATTCTGGCCAGGTACTCTTTTACCACTTCCCCCATCCTCCCAAAGTCGGCCCTCCTGAAGTCCAGCACTCTTGTGCCAGATTCCACTCCTTCCTTGCCCATATCCAATGTGAGCCATACTGAGTGGTGGTCACTCCCTGACAGCGGTTCCTCCACTGTAAGTTCTCTCACAAAGTCCCCATTTGCCAGCACAAGGTCAAGGGTATTCCCTAACCTGGTTGGTTCACTGACCATTTGCAGCAGGAAGCTGTCCTGGAAGGCATCCAGCAGTACCTGCTCCCCTTCTGTTCCTGGTTGTTGTTGTGCTCCAGTCCACTCCTGGCATGTTGAAGTCCCCCACAATCACCACATTACCCTTCTTGCAGGTCCTCCTGATCTGTCCCGCTAGTTCCCTGTCTAACTCCTCCATCTGAGATGGTGGCCTGTACACCACTCCCATTCTAAGAATCCTATTCTTGGAATCCTGGATTTGCACCCAAAGTGACTCTGTACTACCCTCCTCCCCTTCCTCCCTTACACACTTCAGTCCTTCCTTCACATATAGTGCCACCCCCCTTTCCCAATCACCCTGTCCCTACGAAATAACCTGTACCCTGGTACAGACAGGTTCCAGTCATTGTATTGGGTGGCCCATGTTTCTGTGATGGCTGCAACGTCCACCTCTCCCTCTGCCATGAGAACCTGTAACTCTGCAGTTTTCCTCCCAAGGCTCCTAGGATTAAGGGTAACCACCTTCCACCCTTTTCCCCTCCTCCCATCCTGCCCTCCTTTCCTAGCATCACCAATAGTACTTGCCATTTGTCCTTTGTCACTGTTATGGGGGGTAAGCTCATATGGTTTCCCAACCTGTGCTCTCTGCATATCTCTTCCCAACTGCTACCCCCACTCCTAGTTTAAATTCCCAACTTCCTCTATGTACTCCTCCATCCTCTGTTTCAACTTTCTTTCCCTCCCTCACTCAAGTGTAGTCTGTCCTTGGCATAGAGACTACTGTCCTCCCAGGTCCCTCCCACCCCCCAACAGCCCATACCCTTTAGCACAACACCAGGTTCTTAGCCATCCGTTAAATTCCTCTATTCTCAGCTTTTGTTGTGCTTGCTTTTGGCACCGGAAGAATCTCTGAAAAAGTTACTGATCTTTCTGCCCCCTCACATAATTGTGCTAGTTCCTCAAACCTCCTCTGGACTATATCTACTGTCTTGTCAGCCAGGTCGTTTGTCCCAAGATGTATAATTAAATGAGGCTTGTCCCTACCCCTTCTAGCATATTTCAGAACAGATTGTCCCACCCTTTCCGCTGTCATTCCTGGCATGGCCTCCACCCAAATGCGACTATGCCTCTCCCCCTTGCTACCCCACCTGACTCCTCTTAGTATTGAGTCCCCCAGAACTAAGATTCCACCCTCTTACTCCCTGCTTGCTTCCATTCATCTCCCTCTCTCATTTCCAGCTCCTCTTCTTCCTCCTGCACATTATTTCCTCATTTTATCCCTGTTGCAATTCTCCCAGCAGAACTTCCCCCCACTCCAGTTTGGTCCAGGCATTTATCAATTACTCCTCTAATTTCATCATTTCCCTCCTCCACCTTCTTCCTCTCTAGTAGTGCAAAACTATTTTCTGAAGACCCTACAGAAATGCCCGCTCTTTCTCTCTTCATAGTAACCTGTTCTCTCCTTTCCACTCCATGACTTTTGCCACTTCTTCGCCTCCCCTCACAAGTCCCTATCTCCTCCTTCCATTTGTCTTTTGTCTCCTGACCTGGTTTCCCCGGCAATCGTTCTTCCTAGCCTGGGCCCCTTTGTCTCTGCTTCCCTTCTTCTGACCCTCTCCTCACCACTGTTGGCTTAAATCGCCCTCCCTCATCTCCCCTTCTTCCTTCCTCCAGTATTGGGCTAAACCCACCCCAATCTGCCTTGCCTGTCTTAGTTCCTCCTGCAGACCCTCAATCTCCTTTCTAAGTTTTTCTATGTGGTTGCACACTAAACATCCTCCCACACTCCAGGCAATTTTTAGAAAGATTGGTGCACCGCAGTTGTTGCAGCCTACCACCCTACCCATTGCTGTCGTTACCCACCAGCAACCCCCCACCCTTCCAGATGCAGGATGCCAAACACTCCCCCAAGTCTCCCCTCTATCAGTGCAAAACATTTTCTTTATTTCCCTTACCTCCTTTGTTGCACACGTTTAGATATATTGAGCAACTGCTTTTATATTCCTATCCTTCCTATCCACACTCAAAAAGAGACTTTAAGTAGCCATTGCACAACCTTCTTCAAACTCCTACTCCTCCTTTCTCCACTGCAATATCAATGCGAATAAGTAATAATGAAAGCTCCTAGATTTGCATTTACTTCCCTTCCACTGAGATAGCAGTCACCTCTTCCCTTGCTGCCGTTCCTTTCCTGGATGTCTGCTTCTGCTATGACAGGTGCATATCCTTTGCCTGTTTGAGGAAGTGATGTCCGAACCCCTGGTATAAAGGAAATAATGTACCAAGGGTGGGACCAGCCCAAGTCTTCCAGAAACAATCAGGTAGCTGAGACCTCTGGTCAGACCATTAGCACCCTTCCCCCACTCTGCACTAAAACTTTGCAGCTAGTGAAGCCAGCAACAATGAATCACCATGCTACTCAAAGCCCCCAAAATAGGTTTGCTACCCAAAGAAACAGGACTCCAATTCAAACAGCTTCACCAACAACACATCAAAATAGGCTTGGAATTAGAAGATATAGGTCTCCAATTCAAAGAAACAGACACAGTTAAATCACAATTATGTTTTAAAACAGAAGAAATAGGCCTCTACAAATGCAGCCTGCCACACAGTGAATCAAACAAATGAGCCCACTTATAGCTACCAAAACAGGTTTCAAAATTCCAGCAGCCCCAAACAATACCCTGCTAGCCCCTTATTAGTAAGAAATAAAAGAAATAACCTTCTACCAAGTAGAATCCACAAAAAACATTGTAAAAAACAACAAGAAGCTACTGTACTGTAGGTCTGATCCTGTCCCCCTTCTAGTTCCTTCTGAGAAGCCAAAGCACTGACTCCACACCTGATTCAGCTCTGCCTCCCTAACTGAGTTAGACTTGGCCAGACTATTAACACCCTTCCCCCACTCTGCACTAAAACTTTGCAGCTAGTGAAGCCAGCAACAATGAATCACCATGCTACTCAAAGCCCCCAAAATAGGTTTGCTACCCAAAGAAACAGGACTCCAATTCAAACAGCTTCACCAACAACACATCAAAATAGGCTTGGAATTAGAAGATATAGGTCTCCAATTCAAAGAAACAGACACAGTTAAATCACAATTATGTTTTAAACAGAAGAAATAGGCCTCTACAAATGCAGCTGCCACACAGTGAATCAAACAAATGAGCCCACTTATAGCTACCAAAACAGGTTTCAAAATTCCAGCAGCCCCAAACAATACCCTGCTAGCCCCTTATTATAAGAAATAAAGAAATAACCTTCTACCAAGTAGAATCCACAAAAACATTGTAAAAACAACAAGAAGCTACTGTACTGTAGGTCTGATCCTGTCCCCTTCTAGTTCCTTCTGAGAAGCCAAAGCACTGACTCCACACCTGATTCAGCTCTCCTCCTAACTGAGTTAGACCTGGCCAGACTATTAACACCCTTCCCCACTCTGCACTAAAACTTTGCAGCTAGTGAAGCCAGCAACAATGAATCACCATGCTACTCAAAGCCCCAAAATAGGTTTGCTACCCAAGAAACAGGACTCCAATTCAAACAGCTTCACCAACAACACATCAAAATAGGCTTGGAATTAGAAGATATAGGTCTCCAATTCAAAGAAACAGACACAGTTAAATCACAATTATGTTTTAAAACAGAAGAAATAGGCCTCTACAAATGCAGCCTGCCACACAGTGAATCAAACAAATGAGCCCACTTATAGCTACCAAAACAGGTTTCAAAATTCCAGCAGCCCCAAACAATACCCTGCTAGCCCCTTATTAGTAAGAAATAAAAGAAATAACCTTCTACCAAGTAGAATCCACAAAAAACAATGTAAAAAACAACAAGAAGCTACTGTACTGTAGGTCTGATCCTGTCCCCCTTCTAGTTCCTTCTGAGAAGCCAAAGCACTGACTCCACACCTGATTCAGCTCTGCCTCCCTAACTGAGTTAGACCTGGCCAGACTATTAACACCCTTCCCCCACTCTGAACTAAAACTTTGCAGCTAGTGAAGCCAGCAACAATGAATCACCATGCTACTCAAAGCCCCCAAAATAGGTTTGCTACCCAAAGAAACAGGACTCCAATTCAAGCAGCTTCACCAACAGCACATCAAAATAGGCTTGGAATTAGAAGATATAGGTCTCCAATTCAAAGAAACATACACAGTTAAATCACAATTATGTTTTAGAACAGAAGAAATAGGCCTCTACAAATGCAGCCTGCCACACAGTGAATCAAACAAATGAGCCCACTTATAGCTACCAAAACAGGTTTCAAAATTCCAACAGCCCCAAACAATACCCTGCTAGCCCCTTAGTAGTAAGAAATAAAAGAAATAACCTTCTACCAAGTAGAATCCAAAAAAAACAATGTAAAAAACAACAAGAAGCTACTGTACTGTAGGTCTGATACTTTCTGGGTTATTCTCTCTCTTCAGTTTGTGCCTTTGTCATCCTTACTCTTTCCCAGCTTATCTCTGTTTCTCCTGGTATATCTCCTATCCTCTTTCATCTGTGCCACTTTCTATCTTCTCAATGCCACCCTTTTGGCCTTTACCTTTTCAGTCACCTCTTTTGAGAACCATAGCAGCCTCATTTTCCTCTTACTTTTACTCCCTTGTTTGACAAAAAGGTGTGTTGTCTTCACTATGCCCCCTCTTAACTTTGCCCATTGTTCCGCTACACCATCCACGTCATCACATTCTATCAGGTCATCCTTGAGACATTCACCCATCTTTATAAAGTCTGCCCTCTTGAAGTCCAGGATCCTCACTCTTGTGTGGTTTGTTTCTGCAGCCGTTCTTATATTGAATCACACTGTATGGCAATCACTGGTCCCTAGGTGGCCTCCCACCATGACATCTGCCACACTGTCCCTGTTAGTGAGTACAAGGTCCAGTATCACACCAGCATGAGTGAAATCTCTGACTAGTTGCCTGAGGAATGCCCCCTGCAGGGGGTCCAGGATGTTCCTGCTTCTAGTTGAAGCCGCAATTGGGAGACTCCAATCTACATCCAGCAGATTGAAATCCCCCATTAGCATCACCTCTCTCTTTTCTGCCATATTGCCAGTGGCTTCTACCACTGTCTCACCTAACTACTCCCCCTCTGCTGGAGGTCTGGAGGTCACACAAGTGCAAACAGAGGCTCTGTTCCCTTTCTCCAGGATAACCCACAGTAGCTATGCCCCTCCTGTGTTTTCTGTTTCTCTGTTCTTTGAGTTGGTATTCGGGGTAAATAATTCCCCACAGTTTACCTTGATAATTCCCTTAAGGAACTTGAAGATCTCTATCATATCTCCCATCTCCTTTCTGGTTTCCAGTAAATACATATTTAGTGCCTTGAGGTGCTCCTCATAGGATCTGCCCGGCTGGCCCTGAACAGTTTTTTTTACTCTGCACTGCACTTTTTCCAACCTATCCCTGTCCTTTCTGAAGTGAGGGTTCCAGAACTGGATGTGAACTTGAGACTTAAGCTTGAGACTCAGCTCATTACTGGACATTTGGAACCCCTGGGCACATGCTGGACACATGAAATGAAGGCAATGTGGTAGCTGTTCCAGCTAAATAGTTACTTTGTTTTAACATTCTCCCTGCTGATACCACGACGGTCAGGTGCTGAGGCCTGGCTGGGATTCATGGCCTCTTGGGCCTAATTGTTCAGGTAGGAACCTTTCCCCTTGTGTGGGCATGGAGAGCATGATAATTCCAATGAACCCTGCTCAGCCAGCAACCTCCTTACTACCTACAGAAACAGAGACAGCAGAAAACATTATAGACTCCTTTACTCACAGCTTTGTTATGTCAATTGGGAGCATGGCTTAGCTCCTGTGTAGCTGTTTACTTTATTCTTTCTACTGGAAGGTTATTGTCTGTATTTTATAATGGTATACTACAGTATATCATCTTATTGTAATGGCAAACTTTTCCCTCTTGATTAAAGCTGAGTTTTAAAAAAAGGAAGTACCAAGCCAGAGAAATAGGAGTGCCACTGCTAATTTTGACCGTTAAAACAGGAAAGACTCCAACAGCATGCAGAGCCAGTAGCATCCATTTACATGCCCCGGCACTGCTCAATTAAATATGGAACACTCTATTTTAAAACTACATGTAATTGTTTCCTATTATACAATGGAAAGAAAGAATCTTGTACTGTGATTGGTCAATCTGGGGCTGGACCCATGGTGTTATCCCAGCATAACATTACAGCTCTAGTGTCAGTCTCGTTATTTCTTTTCTTTTTTCCATCTCCTGTTAAGAAACAAAAATATTTTTCCACACTAATAAAAACATTCTTTACAATTTTTTTTATTCTACATATAACAACAAGCCATTGTATAATAGGAATAATGCACTCCAGGGAGTGTGCCGTGCTGGGATAACACCATGCCTGGGGCATTGGACGCACTCGGCCGGCGGCCTCATGCCCAACCCCCCAGGCGTGGTGCTATCCCAGCATGACACGTACCCTGTCATGCATTATTCCTTTAGAGTCATGCCACCTCTACTTCTGACCACTAACACAGGAAAGAGTCCTGTAATCTGCAGAGTCAGCTGGCTTACACACTACAGTGATACTCAAATAAAGACAGACCATGCTATTTTAAAACTATGTAATTTCAGTCACTAAAGAATGCACTGGGGGAGGGTGAGCAAAAGTCAAACATAAAAACTTTGGTTGTATGCACATTCTCCACTACTTTCAAGTGGAATTAACTGGTACTGCATGACTGCATACTGAAATGGTACTGCAAACAACAGGAACTACTTGTCAAAAAAAAAAACACTTCATTTTTTAATTTCTTTTTTACATTATATTTTTAACTTCCAATTTATATGTATAGTAAACCATTTCAGGGTGTAAGTTGTGTGTCTGATAAATGCACTCCTAAGGTGCTGAAGGCACTCAACACAAGCACCTCATGCCTCACTGCGCACCTTAGGTTGTGCATTTATCAGACAACAACCCACACACCATTGTGGCTTATTGATTACATAATAACATGCCAATGTTCCCATATCACCTTGCATGCTACATGTGGTCCATTAACATGCCGGCAGCTGAATAAGGCTCCCAGGAGGAAATGTGCTTTCACTTTTGAGATGTGTTCTCTCCCTTTACTCCTGGGAGTCTGTTGCCAGGGGCCATGTTACTGCTGTACATACTCAATTGGCATGGTGATAACACAGCCCCATATTCATACAGGCAGTGCATCCCAGACAGAACATACTAGCTGTATGACTATGGCAACCTGATGGCTACATGCTTCCTCACACGTGCCCCTATTGTTTGCATGGTGGAAATGACTGCTATTGAATTCTAGGCCCCCAGGATAACACAATTAGAAATTACATGTACTAAAAAGGAACACAGTTCCTCCCAAAAATATGTTCCGCATTCCAAACATTCACGTTACCTTTCATCTCCTAACATAGAAACATAGAACATAGAAACGTAGACTTTGACAGCAGATAAGGACCACTTGGCCCACTCAGTCTGACAATTTCCCTATCTATCAGATAATCTGCAGATCCTAGTTTTACTAACAGTCTACTTCCTCCCACTTCCCACTAGAATTGCCTTATGTCTGTACCATGCATTCTTAAATTCTCCCACTGTTTATGACCCCATGACCTCCTCAGGGAGGCTGTTCCATGCGTCCACCGCCCTCTTCATGAAAAAATACTTCCTCGTGTTGCCCCAGAGTCATCCCTCTCTATCTTCAAATTGTGACCCCCTTGTTCTTGCACATCTCTTTTTCTGAAAGATTCTACCCTCTTGGACTTTGTTGATTCCCTTGAGATACTTGAAAGTTTCTATCATGTCCCCCCTCTCCCTCCTTTCCTTGAGTGTATACATATTAAGCTCTTTTAGTCTCTCTTCGTATGGCTTCTGGTGCAGACCCTGTACCATTTTAGTTGCCCTCCTCTGGACTACCTCCATCCTGTCTATATCCTGGCGGAGATGGGGTCTCCAGAACTGCATGCAGTACTCCAGATGGGGTCTCACCAGCTGTCTGTACAGAGGGATAACAACTTTCTGTTTTCTACTGGTGATGCCTCTCCCTGTGCATCTCAGTATCTCCCCAGACCTCCTCACTGCCTTCTTACATTGCTTGCCTACCTTTAGGTCATCTGATATGACTACCCCCAGGTCCCTTTCCATTTTTGTTGTCGTTAATAACCCCTCCCCCCCACTGTATCTTCTTACCTTGGATTGTTGTTTCCCAGGTGCATTACTTTGCACTTCTTTGCATTGAATCTAAGCTGCCATGCTTTGACTATTCCTCCAGCCTTGCTAAATCCTGATTATTCATGGTTTTTTTACATCCCATTTACACTGTTGCAGATAGGCATGTGTCTGTGCTTTCCAACAAGTGTCCTATCAATGCAGGCAATGTGTGCTTCTTGATATGACAGTATGGAATTTCTTCCTGTTCTTTATCTTTTTTTCTGCTTGTACAAAAAGGGCAATTTCTTCCTCCATAAGATTACCATAATCTTTAGTACATTAAGCTAGGACTTAAATTATCCCACACCTTACTAGTGTTGGCAAATGCAACAGTGCCATGGGGCTATTTTATTTATTTATGTTTTATTTATTTATTAAACTGTAGGATTACAAATACTTTTGAGCAAGAACTGCTCATTTACAAAGGTTTCACATCAAAGGATGGAAGGTTAACATACAAACAAAGGTAAACATTTATACAGAGTCTCAAAAACAGAATACCGTATTTCAACAGCAAAAGGATTGTAAGGCCAGATGAGCAACCAGTAGGGGTGGGGAGGGTGGGTGGGGTCAGGAAGGAGTGGTAGGCTGAAGGGCCATTGTCGGGGCCGGTGGTTGGCATAAGAAGTGCAAGGTAGAGGGGACAGAAGCCTGAAGTGCTAAAAGATGGGAGGGTGTGGGTGAGGTAGGGGAGGAATGGGGGAAGGGTAAGGTGACAGTGAGAAAAGTGGAGGACAAGGATAATTGGCCAGACAGAGTTTAGGGCCATAGGATGCCAGGCATGAATGTAGAGGTTGACCATTTAGGAGAAGCAGTCACATTGGCTGATAGTAGAGAGGTGAAGTCGTAGTTGCCTTTTAAATGGGCCGAGCATAGTAGCTATAAAATATCTGATCCTGGGTTGAAGGGGCTAAAGATACTAGGAGACAATATCTGTATATATAGGGAACTTTTTGTTCTAGTGAAATGTACTGGCTGTGTTCTTGGCAGCTCTAACACTCATAGAAGGTTGTATTACATGTTTACATGTGCTTCACTATTACAGGACAGTGAAAACCATACCCTTGAATTCTTTCAAAAAAGGAATGAACATATGTGGCAACCAAAGCTGATGGATAGTTTTGTTTCTACATTAAAGTGTTGCAGCTGGCTTTACTTTTGTTATTTTCTCAAAGGTCTAAGAAAACTACCAAACAAACTTGCTGACATTCTAACAGTAATGCATGTTAGACAGAAAGAGATAAACAATTTCCTATACAGGGTTGTGGCTCTAGCACACATTACAAGAAACATATGCTTTCTGACACAATATTTAGTTCTAACATGGTCCTTTCGGAGGGTCGTGGGTGTATGGTGCACTGTACTAAAGTTATTTATGGTAGAAAGACTGTCATGTTAACCCTACACAATCCAGAAACTCCCTAGCTTCACAATATCTGAATTAGTGGCAGAAACTTCACTTCATGTACTACTCTGAGGTTAATAAGATGAGAAATAATTAATTAGTCACATCAAAAGCAAACCCTTTTGCCCTTTGTGATAATAAGAAAACTAAAACATGTTTCACTGTTTTGGTCTCAACCACAAAATAGTTAAACTCCTTGTCTGGCATTGCCTACTAAATCATATTCCAGACTGAACTGCAAAAGAAATTGGACTCTCATTTAGGCTTAAATATAATACAAGAACTTGCAACTTAAGTTGTCAGTTTTTTTCTGCAAGAATTTGCAGGGAACAGTTACATCATTTGCCTTGGCAGACATTATAAGCGAAAACAGATTGAGTCAGTTGTTAAAGTCCTGCGTTTCTCATGACTAGCGTATGGCATGGGATCAGAAGATATATTGCACTTTCCATTTTCTCCACACATTTACAGCACTTTTAGTCTTGCTTAAAACTATATTATGAATTTAAAGATGAGGTACGAATCAGATGTAAATCCATACTAAACACTCAATGCACTTTTCAAACATACTGACCCAGATATTCAAACTGAGCCAGGCTGTGGCGCAAGCCTGGGCGCAGCACAACTTGGCTGTGCAGGGGCGTTGACTGGGTGATATTCAACGGAGCTGTGCCATGGCACAGCATTGTTGAATATCGCACCCTGGCCACCTGCAGTGTGCATGGTGCAGTTGCACTGCACCAGCGCAAGTGTCCACAGTGGAGCAGGGGGATGCGCTAGTGCAAGTTCCGTTGCACCATGCGCAGCAACCGCGATATTCAAAAGTCACATGCAAATGGAGCCATAATGTATGCAAGGCACAAATGGGGCCATTTGCATGTCATTATGGCCCCATTTGCATGCAGGTGCACTGATCCCGGTGACTTGCCCAGGCAGCAGCTGTCGAGGACCGATGCCCCTGCAATCTTGACAATGTGCCCCACAGCCCAGTGCGAGCCGGTAAATATAAATAGCATCCTATATCCCTGGTGGTCCAGTGGACCGCTCTCAGCCCGATGGTGGGCATATGTAAAAATAAAGAGAATCCAATATCCCTGGTGGTCCAGTGGACTGCTCTCAGCCTGATCACAGGCATGTGTATCAAAAAGTATGTCCACTATCCCTGCTGGTCAGCGGACCCCTCCCCACCTTCCACTGATCCTACTCCCCACTCACCCCGGGTCAGTGGCGGCAACACCCCACCGCCTGCTGCCCACTGCCACCGACTGACACTGTGGGTAGGGCTGTACACCCATTGGTCACGGCGGCATGGAGTGTAGCTACGATACCACTAACACACTCCAGATATGTGAATGGATCCATTCACATATCTGGAAATGTAGTACGGCACGGCTGCATGTAAATTGGCTCACGCCAGACCATCGGGCGACAGCCCTAACTACAGTGTCAGTTGACGGGCAGGGGCGGCAGGCGGGGGTGCTGCCACCCGGCTGACTGGGGGGGAGTGGGCAGTGGGGATCAGTGTGGAGGTGGGGAAGGGGGTCCACTGGACCCCCAGTGATAGTGGACATACTTTTTTATACACATGCCCGCGACTGGGCTGAGAGCAGTCCACTAGACCACCAGGGATACTGGATTCTCTTTTTTTATACACATGCCCGCGATCGGGCTGAGAGCGGTCCACTGGACCACCAGAGATATTGGATGTTATTATTTTTAACAGATGCCTGCAATTGGGCTTGGCGGATGCCACCACAGAGGTGCAGCTGGAGCTCGGGTGGCCACCCACAGGTGGCAGCTGCTGTGTTTCACCCTGCAATATGGCAGCTCACCCGTGGGTGGCCAGCCGTTATTCCTTTTTTTTGGGATCAGCTTTGTGCGGCTCAAGTAGGGGTTGTGCATGCATGGACTCAGCACATCCCGGGCTGAATATCGGGATGTGCAGAGTATGCATGGGCACGTCCCCTAACCGCGCCACATACATTACTGATGCGCTCCAGCGCATCAGGATTTGTGCCAGACACAATTCCTGTTTGAATATCATGCCAAGGCGCATCAGTGGGTTGCGCATGGTGCAACACTGTTGCGCCATGCGCAACCCTTTTGAATATCTGGGCCACTGTGTATTGTGTTTATGGTGCTGATGTGCCAGAGATCCCATTTCACAAAAGAGCTAATACAGTACTTCCATCCCTCTATTGTGTGCGCTGTAAAAATGTATACTTTACTGTCTGTGTAAAAAGCGTTAACATTGCTAATAGGAAGAGCCTATGTAGTACACTGTAAACCTGATTTGAAAAATCTCAATCTTCTCACAGTTCCGGTACTGCAGAACATGGTAACATCAGCCCCACAGTGGAAGTATCAGTATCTCTTAAGCCTGAAAAAAAAAGCCTACTTATGTAAACAATAAGACACAATCAGATGTTGGCTGTGCTGGTTTAACTGCATGCCTCGGAACACAGTAGGTCACAAGAGTACAGGATGTGTTCCTTCAGCCCCAGGAAACAAAGTAAAATCAACATCCCAGAGTGTCATATTGCACTTAGAAAATGAGTTATATGGCTTTAAAAGAAAAGTTAACTAATTTTTGTAAAAAAATACATATAACTAAATGAAATCTTGAAAAAATATGCTAAAATTTCTGTTCTGCAAATGGATGAAACTGTGGCACTAATATAATTTTTACTGCTTGAATAACTTGAGCTGTCTCAACTTTTTCCTATGATGATTTAAAGACTTGGTGATGGTATGGAAACTCAGTGGTTCAGGGCATGGTGTGAACTGTAGTTTATGCAGTGCTCTGCAGCACTGAAAAGGATAAATTATGCATATGAAACAGAAAGCATGAGCACGTCTGAGGGGGGGTACAAGTCACTGGATGTCAATGAGATGCAGTACTGTAGAGGGCAAGGAACAGCGGGTGAAAGGCCAGGATCATACTTGCACTTTTGGCACAACCTACAGGATCTTTTTGTATTTGACTGATTCAATGTTTACTGGAGTGGCAGTTGAGAGTTTCTCATTGAGAACTCTACCACAGGAGTTAGTCAAGTTTCAAGTTTCAAGTTTTATTGATGAACCGTGGTGGGTTAATGCCATGGTTATTACAATATGAGAAAGTTAAAGTACATAAAAATACAAAAAAATTTACAAATGTAACTCACATTGAGCCATCAATAGTCCAGTGCAAATATCTCATAAAATACAGGGATTCGTAACTGACTTTAACCATTTATAATTTATAAAATTAGCCCTTTCTTTAAAGTAGGCCTTTTTATTTTAAGAATCATATCATAAAATACAGGCCTCTAAGATTTTTACTAGTAATAATATAATACTTCACCATATACTAGTATTCAGATTAGAGCTCAGACCTAGCACTAACAGTGCTGTCAGCTATTATAGCTAATATAGAATCATGCCATATAAATCTTCCAGAACGTAGACCAATAAGGAGGCCACAAACCACCGCACTCAGTAGAACAACCTCAAGCCCCTCACAAGGATGGGGCCAAGAGTCAGACTGCAGACTCCAAACCAGTGAATAGGGTTACTGCAAGTACTACTTTGTCCCATTCAGATTAACCAGCCTCTGCCTCTAGGATCAAACTGGTTTAATCACATGTTGCCAATCAGAAATTGCCACCAGAGGGGTCTGTAGAGAACTCTGCAGTGCATGCTGCTCTGTACTCCCAGCTGACCCCATGCATTTTCTAGATTGGTCTTACGGCATGGATATCCAGAATTAGTCCACAGGCCTGGGTCAGCTCACTCTCCTTGGGGCATTGTGTTCCAGATTCCACCCCAAAATCAGTTCTGGGTCTATGTCTCATCCTGAATTCCCCGTTTCAATACAGGGCAGAAAGGGTTCATTTTTAAATATGCAATAAGGCCACCTTCTTTACCATAATTATTATAAAGAGGTTAAATTACATAAGTTCCTAAGTGCTATCTACATAGATAAGGTGGCCATTGAGCTCCTCACTTTAGTGGATTAACTACCTGCTCCAAAGATGACAGGACCAAATCCTAAGTATCAAGCCTCATACCTATGAATAAGGATATCACAGTCATTGCTCTGTCCCAATTAGATTCAACAAGCTACTGCCACTGGAATCAAATAGATTTGTCTCTTGCTGCTAGTCAGAACATATCTTTTTAGAGGTCTGAGCGGAGCATCCTGCAGCACATGCTGCTCTGTGCTCCTCTATTTGACTACCTGGCATTTATTACCAACTGTCTGCAGCATAGACCTCTCAAATAAATTCCTGGGACTGAACCGGTTTCTCACTTTGGGTCATTTCATTTTATGCTCTCTCCTAGAATCAGAAGTAGAGCCAGACCACCAGTTAAGATTCCTGCCTCCGCGAAGGCAGAGATGAAGCCACCATTGTGGGTGCAATATGTCTATGGCACAGTAACACAATTATTACTCTGGTATATGATTGGGTATATGGATAGGGTTATATATAAGATAAAATGTGAATAAAATTATAAGACTGTCATATAATATCAAACTTGCACAAAACCGGACAACATATTTAGGCAAATCCTAAATCAGTTAACAGGGAGGTAATTTCCCAGTATATTAAACTGTGGCTCCAGTAAGTAAGGAGTCCATACAGTTGGGAGTCTATTAGCAAGGATCCGTAGTTAACATGTATAGGCTTTCTACCGATATAGACTATCGGCTCCATTTGCACACAAACCACTCTAATATTAGGATTATAAAATGAGCCCTGACAGACATTAGGAAGTTGGTAAAAATCCTCAAATTTACTGGGTAAATGCCCGAGCTTGCAATTTTGGCTTGAATCACACCGAAGGTTAAAGTACTTAAAAGAAATAATGAGAGTAATATAGTTGATAACTCCTTTAAGATCAGGAGTCTATCAGAGCTTCAAAAAGGGATATCCTGTCCTTGCAAATCATCTTATTATTGTCATTGGGCATTTTTAAATGCCAGATCATAGCCCAGTTATTTGTTCAGTATGGCCAGTCGAACAAATATAGTAGAACAGTACCTTTATTGGAGCTGCTTCTAAAATTAACTCCCGGCTACATCGGAAACATTACTGGCGGCTTCAATACACCAATTAATGGAGGTGAAAAACCATTCGAGCACCAAAATGTCAGAAATAATTCATTTCATTAGGCCGAGTAAAAAAAAAGCATTCTCTCCTTTTTCCTTCTATTACCGCATCTTTCCTTTAGGTCAGCAGTTCATTATCCATGGGTGCCAGAGGCCTTCTCTAGATTCACCTCTCCCGACAACTCCACACACCTAGTAAGGTGAAAAAAAAAAAGAGGAGAAAATGCTCCACTGAGCATAATAAAACTTCAGCAGATAAACATATCAGTTAAAAGCAAATACCCCCGTAGGCAAGGGTGGCATACCTCTTATAAATTATATCTAAGCAATTCAGTACATTTATGCTCCAAAAACTCTGCGTCCTTCCAAATTGTTTTCAACCTTTAGTCTTGCCTGTAGAGCAGTCAGTTAGCTGGGCAGTTAGTGTTCTCTCTAGCTTCGTATTTGAGCTCCAGAATCCTTATATTAAACCGCTTCATCTGACTTTGTTCTAGTCCGACAAACTCACTTTTTCACATTTTCACATTAACGACCAGAGGAAAACCTCCAAGCTTACTGCTCTAAATTCAGGGTATTCAGAGTGTCAGCCAGTAAAGCAATAAAATGTTTGAAAAGATCCACCAAACACCAAACGGCATTACTAGTCAACGAAAAGCTGTCTCTGACATCTGCGTTGCAAACCGGTTATAAAATAACACTGGTTTCATTCATAAGCCAACGGAACAAAACTAAAGTGAGTTGTAATGTGTGCAGGAGTTCTTAATTAGCATGGTGTGGAGTGGAGCAGCAGCACGGCCATCTTCAGGAGTTAGTCACTTAATGAGCAGGTGGGCAGGCAAGAAACTGGCATAAAACTTTATTAGTATTAAGAAGACATGAAAAATAAACAAAGCAAGCATGTTAAGAAAAAATAGAGGCTGAAAGAAAGACAGTGGTAAGTTTATTGTTCTTAATGTTCAGAACTCAGACTTTTGGTAACTGCTATATGAATCATTATCCGCTGACCATTAGAAACCACTTTGGAACAGCTCTCGAACAAGTACCCCACTTGAAATACCTTAGAGTAACCATCGACAGCACTTTATCTTATGAGGTGCACGTCAACAACATTGCCAAAGCAGTGAATATATGTACTGGACTACTTTATAGAGACAAGAACTGCTTGACCCTGGAAGAGTTGAGACTTGCTCCTCAGAGTTCTGTCATTTCCATCATTGACTTCGGGCTGGTCACATATGGCTAGCCACTGATACGGCCCTCCGGCACATTTCTTCCACCCTTAATAAAGCATGTTGTCTTATCGCAGGGGCTCCATGCCTAACTCATACATGTGACCTCTATGTCCAAACCAGATGGCTGCAACTAAAAGGACGTATAAAGTACCAAACTTGTTTGATGGCTATGGAAATAACCCTTGGCCTCCTCCCCCCAGGAGTACAGGGCCTGTTAAACCCTTTCTGCAATCCCCACTGGCTGCGTGGTTCAAAACATCAACTACTCCAGGTACCATGGTGCCGAACATCACAGGGGCAAAGATCTTCTGCCTACAGAGCCCCACTGTGGGTCAACGTTCTCCCTAGTAACATCACTTCTGATACCTAGCTTGGCCCTTTTAAATGCAAGCTCCAACAGCACCTTATAGCAGATAGCAGCTGCGACTGCTTCCTCTAACCCTCCCCATTTTCTGTGATGCAACTTACTAGCACTTGCCCTTTAACTGTTGCTATGCACTTACTTGTCATCCCCCTCCCTTCCACTCCCTCCATCTCCTACCCTATCCTCCCCCCCCTCCTCACAGCTCTCTCTCCCTCCCTCTCTTCTTAGTCCCACCTACCCCATCTAGCACCCCTTCTTCCATATGTTTTTTGACAAGGCCAGATTGACTGCTTCTTAATACCCGTATGTATCTTTTACTTTTATCAGCTAAGCTGCTTAACTAGGTATCACCATTGAAATACGTCTCCTGAACTGTATTATTGCGCACTTCTGCCTTGCAACTTTTAAATTGTCCTGTACATGTATTCTGCATTAGTGCTGTTTTTATTTGCACATTTTTGACTTGTACATCTGATACCTCTTTTGTTTAACTCTTACCTAGCTGTTTTAACTTTTGTCCTTTTACTCGACGTGGAACCTTTATAAAAGAGCTTATTGCGCAAAGGTATTTGTAATCCGAGACTTAATAAATAAAATAAATGAAAAAATAAAATAAATATGAAACAAAAATGGATAACTGTTAGAAATTATAAAGCCTGGCACAGAAAATTTTTTGTTGTGCTGCATCTTGGTTGGCAGGATTTGCTTTTTACCATGCATTTTGTTCTTCCAATGCATGGCTCTTGACCAATCAGGACACACCGTTTTACCTACCTGTTTTATAAATCAAAACATCCCCTAAAACCTCCTTCCCACAAAGAATGTGACATTACAGCTATGATATTTTCATACTTGAACTGCTGTAATTTAACAGCATTATCCTCACTGTTTGTGACATTTTTGCATTCTGTCTGAGGGACAAGTGCTAAGTAATGCTGATTGGTCAATTCCTGACAAAGCTGATAGTCTTGAAAACCTATTTAGATGCTCCATACATTGTTCTTAGCTTATTTAAGCATCAGTGAGTGAGTGGTGTGGTAAAGGGGTGGCACTGACAGGTGTCTGCTTCAGACCCTAAGCCACTTTGGGATTGGGTAGAGCCATCTATTCAAAGACCACCACCTCCTTAACCTGACCCCAGACCCATATTATAGACAGGGCCAAGATAGGAAGAGGGGGCTTTAAAATGTAATGTCAGATGGAGAGAGGATTGAAGAGGCCAAATATGTTAACTGTTCACACTGTGTTTTGGGCCTGTTGCTCCCTCTCCAGACACACAACATACTGGTATGGGGTAGGACGCAAAGACATGAAAAGAGGCATTTACCCAAAATAGTGATTTGTAGAGGTGTGATCCAAATGTGAATACCAGCCAAAAAGGGTGAATATACATTATTTAGAATCTGAATAATGAATATCCTATAAATGTATTCATGTAATCTTGGAAATGATATTTCTCATTTACACATCCCAACACTGGGTCAAAGTTACTGGCAGGTAATTAAGGTGCCTGCTGAGATTTGCAACAGGAGGGATATTGTCTTTGGGAACAGCCCCAAATGGCACCTGAGCTGACAGGTTACTTAGTAAGTAGACACCCACCAGGGGTGGGGGGCAGGTAAGCAGAGAGAGAAGATCCTTGGTGTATGGGGGTTTTAGGCTGGAGGGGCAGAATTTAGGGTTATAAATTGGCAAAGTATAGGTTAGGTTTTCCTCTAGCTACTTGCCCTCCAGCCAGAAGGAACTTCCACCCGGCTCCAGCATAATCTCTTCGGTCAGGCTTACAGAGGGTCATCAGCCTTTCATTTGTTCAATGGTAAGTTGAGAAAAGACAGTGACTTTGAGTTCAGGGCTGCTGGTTAGGCTTGCAGGCTGGAGGATATGTGGAAATGTTTTAATTATGCATGAATTATGTTTTTAGTTACTGTTCTGATTACATTCAAGCAGGAAGCCTTTTTGTTTGGACTGTGGGGAAAGCAGGCAATTATTCCTCGAGATTTGTCTGGGATACCAGGCTTTGGTAAAGTACTTTCCTTAGAGTTTTTTTCTGGCAGTGCTAGTTTCTTAATGTACAGAGGGACCAGGTTTGTGGTCCAGTTAGCTGACTCTCAGTTGGCAACTGATCCTGGAGACCCACTTTAAAAAGTAGAGTATTTACACTGTAAATTCTTCTAGGGATCCTGAAGAGAAGTGAGGTCCTGGAGTCAAGAGGGCAAGTTGGTGTTCAGGAGGATGCTGAGCACCATGTGGGTGATCAGATCAACCATGCCAGCAGAAGTGCTCTCCCCAGAAATAGATGCTGTACTTTAGTAGCATGATTGAGGTCCCAGCCGGAAGACGGCCACCATGTACGCAGCCAGTATGGCCACATGGT
This sequence comes from Neoceratodus forsteri, assembly GCA_016271365.2. Classification (NCBI taxonomy): domain Eukaryota; kingdom Metazoa; phylum Chordata; order Ceratodontiformes; family Ceratodontidae; genus Neoceratodus; species Neoceratodus forsteri. The sequence continues at coordinate 417,534,271 of JADMNL010000022.1, read as the reverse complement.
CAACAGCCGATGGTGAAAGCAGAAAGCATTGCTTGGGCTCCAGTCTAACAAAAAGAAGTAAAAACACTAGAATGTCAAAGGTATACAGGGTAATGGTTTTGAATAGTGGCTGGAGAATGCCATCACCCACATGGTCCAGGCCATGTAGCGCAGGAATGGCCACTCCCCCTTCCCACTTCATTTATGTGTGAGTCACATATTGGAGAACTGGAACATGAACAAAAAAGCAAATTTTAAATTAAGCAAAACTCTATTACATGCTACAACACAACATATGGAAGATGAGATGGAGTGGCTTCTCTGGAATAGGTAAACAAATATGCTAACAGTTATAAAAACATCAACTTACACAGTACACAGTTTTTCCCTAAGCAGTTTTTGTTCCATTTTTTTCTGACCACCAATTTTTGGCCTTAAGATGGTGGTGCAATGGGGAGTGACATAGTTAAGCAGCAGTTTCAAAGGGTAATATGGGTAATCAGGTTCAAACGTTCATAGGACAGGTGCTCGGTTCACCTGATGGAAGTTTTTTTATCCACTTCTCGACTGCTTTATCAGTAATTCTAACTTCATTTGGGGCCAAGGGGGTAAGTCGGCAGGTTGGAGGTATGACATCCACCATGTGACATCCTTAAGACGGTGACGCAGCCAGAAAGGCACAGATCAGCTGTCCCGGGTTGGTGCTAGTTCTGCCACTGAAGGCTGAGACAGGAAGCTTAATGTCACAGAAAAAAAAAAGACTGGCTCTGTTGAGCTTTACAGGGTGAAGAATGGAAGGTATACTACTGCCCTAATTGTTTGCTCATTCTTAGATTCTGTTTTAGGAGATAGTGTTTTTTTTATTAAAGAAGCCACAAGCTACTTTTTAAACATTGCCCACGGTGCCTAAAAGAAAGTAAAGGCATGCTGAATTCGTAGATTTAATTTTTGGTTAATTACTGTCAGGATATGGATGTTTTTAAATGGATCATGAAACATGTAGCATGTTGTTTGACTTATGAAACATACATACATATGAAGTTGCCAGCAGATTAGGCCCATCGGTCTATCTCGTATGCCTGAGATACAGTTCTTGACTAAGTTTCAGCAGCTGCCCCCTCTCCCTTCATGTACTCCTCCCTGCACCCTGTTATGTACCACCCCCCAATCCGCACCTTGCCCATGTATTTATCCCATCCCACCTTGAAGCCCTCCACTGTTTTTTTTGCTATCAGTTCCCCTGGTAGTGCATTCCAAGATGCCACCACCCTCTCCATGAAATAGTGTTTCCTAACCTCCCCCTGTACCTCCCCCCTACTAGCTTAAGATTATGTCCCCTCGTAGTTCCCTCCTCTTCAATGTAAATTGACCCTCCGTGTTTACCCTGTTTCTCCCCTTCATATATTTGAAGACCTCAGTAATATCCCCCCTGTCCTGTCTGACCTCCAGGGAATACATGTTCAGCTCCCCAGTTGTTCTTCGTAGGACAATCCTTCCAGGCTCTGGATCATCCTTCTGGCATGTCTCTGTACTCTCTCTCTCTCTCTAAGTAAGGTCTCCAAAGGTCTCCAAAATTGCACATAATACCGCAAATGAGGCCTCACTAAGGAGTTGTTCAGGGGTGGAATGACCTCCTTTCGCCTTGATGGTATTCCCCTAGAGATACACCCAAGTATTCTATTTGCCTTAGCAGCTGCTCTTCTGCACTCTTCTAAATTATTCATCCTGGTATCTATGAGCACCCTGAAGTCTTTTTCCCCCATAGATGTCAGCAGCTTTTCCCCACCACCAATTGATAGTTAAACCCAGGGTTTCTGAATCCCAGATGTAGCACTCTGCACTTCCGAGTATTAAACCCAAAATGCCAAGTGTGTGCCGGTATCCCATGAGAAGGGCGATCACTACTGAGCACTTACAAAAAGGGTGACTCAATAGTGGCACCTATTCTCAGGACTAGTGGACAGGGAGGGTGAATGTGGGTATAGTGGCATCCTGTCCTTTCCACTGTCCAGAGATCTTGTCACTCAGTCAAAAAATTTGACTAGGTTGGTCTGACATGATCTCCCCCCCCGGACGAACCCATGCTGGCTTTCATCTTGAAAGGTATTTGCCTCCAGGAACTCCACCATCCTTTCCTTCAGGATGGCCTTCACCAGTTTCCCCACAATGGATGTCAGACTGACTGGCCTGTAATTTCTCAGTTCATCCTTTGGTCCACTCTTGTAGAGTGGCACATGCGCAATCCCTCAGTCCAGGGGTACACATCCTGATTGGAAGGAGGAATTAAATAATTCCATCATTGGAGCAGGCAGGACATCTGCCAGTTCCCTAAGAACTCTGGGGTGGATCCCATCTAGTCCTGGAGCCTTATCAGTCCTCAAAGACTTGAGACCCTCCCTCACCTTCCCCATGCAGGTCTCAGAATCTGCAAGTCTCCCCTCATCCACTGTCCCTATCCTCCCTCCCACGTGTGGTAATGGACCCTCGATCTCCCTAGTAAAGACTGAGCAGAAATAATCATTGAGTACTCATGCCTGCTCTACCATTTCCTCAGCTCACCCCCTTCCTTTTTAACTTGTTTATCTGCCCCCGTTCTTCTCTCCCTAACATACCTATAAAATTCCTACTCCCCCTCCCATGTCCCCTGTGCCAGTCTAAGCTCCTTAGCTGCTTTGGCAGCTCTAACCATTCTACTGAACTTGTTTGATAATCTGTGGTACTCTTCCCTATCTGACTCCCTGCCAGAATGATTGTACCTTCTAAAGGTCAACCGCTTTTCCCTCACCCCCTGCAGGACTTCTCTGGACCACCAACAAGGTTTTCTGGCCCTAGCACTCTTGTGATGGGACTTCGTATAGATATACTAACATACTACATACTAAGAAGCCAGCAGAGTAGGCCCTATGGTCTATCAAGTCTGCTCGGGGATCAGTGCCCAGACAGGACACCATTATGACCACCCCCACCCTCCACACAAGGTTCCCCACCCCCATCCCCTGACGGGGTTCTGAGATGCACCCTCCCCCTATACCTATACCAGCCTCTCTTGAACCCCTCCACAGTAGCAGCAGCCACCAACTTCGCAGGCAGTGCATTCCAGGGTTCCACTATCCTCTCAGTGAAGTAACATCTCCTTGTCTCTCCCCTTAGTCTCCTACTGACCAGCCTCATTGTGTGCCACCTGGTGGCCCCCACCTCCCTCAGCTGAAGCACCCTATCCTGGCTTACCCTATTTATTCTCTTGAAATATTTGAAGACCTCGATCATATCCCTTCTGTCCCTCCTCTCTTCCAGGGAGTACAGGTTGAGTTCCTTGAGTCTCTCCCCATAGGGCTTTTTCCCCAGACCCTGTATCATCCTGGTCACCTCCTCTGGACCCTCTCTAGAAGAACAATATCCCTTTTTAAGTAAGGATGCCAAAACTGCAAACAGTATTCAGACTTTTGTTGCCTCCAGCAGGCCCAGCTTCATTATGCCCCACTGACACTCTGTGATTATCCCTGGTCTGATGTTTTTTAACTGCTTCCTGAGTATGTCAGCCATCTTCCCGAAGTCAACTCCCCTAAAGTCCACCACAGTAGTTTTGGTCTGACTTCACTCTTTCTGTAAATCTTAGGTGAACCAAACTACCAAGTGATCACTCCCTGACAGGGGGTCCTTCACTTAGAAGTTCTTTACCTGGTTCCCATTCGCCAATACCAAATTCAGGATGCTACCCCCCCCTTGTCAGCTCTCCCATTAGTTGAGTAAGAAACCCATCTTGAAAGGTGTCCAGTAACCTCTGTTCTTTTGTGGATGCTGACGCCATGGTACTCCAATCTGCCCCAGTCATGTTAAAGTCCCCCAGTACCATGGTCCCAACCTCACCGCTGCTACAATGTTTGCTAAAACAAGCTATCAGTTCATAGTCTGTGTCATCTGATTGCATTGGTGGCCTATATACAACCCCCAGGTTGACTCTTCTTCCTTTACCATCTTGTAAGATAGCCCATACTGCTTCTACATTCCCCTCCATGTCCTCATCCTTTCTGCTTTCATTCGCTTCCTTAATGAACAAAGCTACCCCCCCTCCTTTGCCAACTATCCTATCTTTCCTATAAGTTGTGTATGCTGGGAGTTTCGGGTCCCAATCATGGCACTGTGTGGCCCAGGTTTCTGTTACAGCCGTTATGTCTGCTATGTCCACCCTCCCCCCACCACCAATAGAGCCTGCAGCTCAGGCATTATTTCCCAGACTTCTTGCATTAATCAAGACCACCCTCCACCCTGATCCTCCATCCCTTTCCCTACTCCCAAACCCTCTAACCTGTATTGAGTTTGAGCCTGCTTTCTCCACTTACACTTGTACTGGGGTTGGGGGGGAAGCCTCTGGCCTCCTGTGATAAATTCTGCTAACTGCCTCCCGATGCAAATCCTTTCCCCCCAACCCGTTACCAGTTTAAATTCCACCTGGGCCTTATGTACTCTCCCAACTTATTTTTCAAGACATCCTTACCTGCTTTGCTCAGGCGTAAGCTATCCCTGGTGAAGAGTTCCTTATTCTCCCACGTGTCACCCCAGTTTCCCACTAATCCAAACCCTATAGTTAGACACAATTTCCTTAACCAATTATTAAAATCCCAAATGTTCTGCTTCCTTTCTAGGGTTGGTGCTTAATTTATAAGGTAAAGTGGGAGAGTTTGCCAATCCTTCAATGTATTAAACCTTTTAAAAAATGCTTCATAATTAATGGATGTAATTAAGTATTAAATGAGTGCACTTGTATATATTTATAGCCATTTTCCCTGAAGAAGAGATTTAAAATCTTGAAATCTTGGACATAGAAAAATGTATTGCTTTTTGAAATTCCAAGAATTCAGTCTGACTAATATTAAAAGAAGATAAATAAAATAATGTTATGCACCAAATGGAATTCATGATGTCAGCCTGAACGTTTCTTTGTCCTTTCCAGGGTTTCCATAGGGAACTTCTGAGAAGTTGAGGGTGATTCCTTCTGCAGTACATACTCTCGCCAAAACATGAAGCAGGTAGCACTCACAATGTGGGATTGGAGTGCTATATATGCATGTAAATATAAAAATGCATAAATGGTCCAGCTCAGTAAGGGGAAACAAGAAACTGGCTGATTCCCTGCTCACAAGACACAAACTCAATAAAGTTTTAGAGCATCATGCATAGTATTCCTGGGGAGTCTGCAAGCATGGAAGCATTCAGTGCAGGGAGCAGTGGGCCTAGTTGCCCCCTGGCACATTGCCTAGCAATGACGGGCCATCAACGCCAAAAGTGGTGTGGTGTGTTTTCACTAGGTGACCATGGTGGCAAGCTCACGGTTCGAGAATTTCTCAGAAGGGAATTCTTTCAGGGCAACTTCAGCTCCATCACTCTAATCTGTCTTGTGTGCATGAGTTGCTTTACTTACAAAGGTATGCTTTGCTAAATATACTTAGTTCTCTTCTCGGTGGCGTAGATTATTACTTGGCATTGCTTGCATCTGCAGGGTGATAAGAAGATGGAACTGCTTTTGCTAAGCTAGTTGAGGGACTTCCAGGGTGATAAGAAGATGGACCTGCTTTTGCTAAGCTAGTTGAGGGACTTCCGAAATGCAATTTACTGATGGCTGCAGTGACCCTGGCTAATCTTATATCCTTTGATCAGTTGTGCCAGAGAGCTCAAACAGAACTAGCTTTCCCTTTTTATGTTGTCTTGAGCATGCGAAAGCAACATTTTGTGGTAGTAGCACATTCAGAGGTGTGCAAGTGTTGGCGAATGCAAAGAACACTTTAGTGGTGCATCCACAGCCACCAATTAATGAGCATGCTAGCGATGACAGCAGTTTCAAAGAGAGCCACGGAGTTGAAAGAAATCTGTTGCTCCAATGAGGTACAGTTTCCTCACTGGAGTATCAGATGACAAGGCTCTGTTGTGTGCCTTTCCTGGTGAAACATTTCAATAAATATGGCAGCTCCTGCCACCTGCCACACAATCCCCACAAATTCGACATCGGGGATGCCCAATCCCCATGTCAGCATGTGCCCCCCCAGTTCAGTTTGTTTGCCAATGGGGGTGCCCCATCCCCATTGGCATCATGTCCTCCCCCTGAAATTGTGGCACACTGACAGCCCACTCCAGTGTGCCCAAAATAATTTTTTACCTGTAAATAAAGAAAACCATCCACCGAAGTCCGGTTTCTTTTTTTTTATCTGTGAAAAAAAAAATGGTCCCTGGTCGTTCCGCCACACCCCCTTCCCCAACTTACACCCACCGTCTGAGCACCCACCTGCCCGCACCCCATACTTTCCCCCAGAGGGCTGGTGCTGCGATGTTCTGTGGAGCAGGAACACTTCTGAACTCTTCAAAAGCCGACCGGGAACTGAACAAAATGCTGTAAGCTTTATAATGGCAAGCAATGGGGGGGGAGGAGTCAACTTAGGGGATATCTTAGCCATTTTGGGGAATTTTGGTACCAGATTTTCAACATGGGGTTCTTGGGACCCCACCTTATGAACACAGGCACTGTCATCTTGTTACTTGGAAAAGTGATTTTGCAGTCACTGCGTGGAATAACCTTTTGGGACCGATTAACAAAATGACAGTGCCACTGTTGATCAGGTGGGGTCCCAAAACACCCACATTGCAAATTTGGTGAAAAAATTCCAAAAAATGACTGCATTATGAGCTTGCATTACGTAGTTGCCAAGCACGCTAGTAACTTTGACAATTTTTAATATTTTCACTCCAGATTTTCAACATTGCCATTTTTATAAACCTCCTCATGAACAGTACAGCTGTCATTTTTCACATCTTGCCTGAAATGTGTTTTTGCACCTGTGGTGCCAAATGGTGCAGTCGCTGTGCAAAATCACCCTTTGGCTAATGAACTGATAGTGCAACTGTTCATGAGGTTGGGTCACACAAAAAGCCCATGTTGAAAATTTGGTGTGAAAATACCAACAAATGCCTGGGGCATTAGGGTTTCCAACTGTAATGCCCCACCCTGTAGAGACTAACACGTGTTAGGGCTGTGACTTGGGATCGTTGGCTATAATGCTCACACCATTCTACCCCAACACCCACCCTGCAGCCAGTGACAGGCATTGAGGTGTGCCTTGGAGTCTTCGACCCCAAGGTTCACCATATTCTCCTACACTGCACCTATCTCAGTGCATTTGCTTATGGAATGGGGTGAGCATAAGGCCCGAAGACCCCAAGGCACACCATGATATTTGTCAGTGTCTGCAGGGTAGGGTGAGGTGAAATGGCGTGAGTGTTATGGCCGACAACCCAAAGGCACACCTCAATGCCTGTCAGTCACTGCAGGGTGGGGGTGGGGTTGGTGACAGTTCAATACTTCACTGCAATTCCTATTATGCATCTCTCTCTAACTCCTGTATTACCAATGCCAGTGCAAGCAAGACAGCATTTGACATTGACAAATACTTGTTAGCCCTGACACGCTTAAACATTTTATTTTGCAACTTTACACATCTTTTCACAAGTTAAGTCTAATTTAGTATATACCCATGGGAGGTGTGACACCTCCCATCAGGTGTGTAAGCACAGTTTATGATAAAAAATAATTATCATGAGGACATTCCTACAATATCAATTTATTAAGTTTTTGATTTTAGTTTTAAATGTTCCCCATGAAGGCTTCATTTTTTACAGATGTACCTTTAAATGGGCAGAAAAATATTGTTATCTGAAACATAGAAACATAGACTTTGATGGCAGATAAGGACCACTTGGCCCACCCAGTCTGCTCATTTCCCTACCTATTGGATAAGCTGAAGATTCTAGTTAACCAACAGTCTACTTCTTGTAACCCCCCACTATAATTGCCTTATGTCTGTCCCATGCATGTTTGAATTCCCTCACTGTTTTAGACCCCACAACCTCTCCAGGAAGGTGGTTCCATGCATCCACCACTCCCTCCGTGAAAAATAATTTCCTCACATTACCCCTCAGCCGTCCCCCCTCTAACTTTAAATTGTGCCCCCTTGTTCTTACACGTCTCTTTTTCTGAAAGATGCTACTCTCCTGAACTTTGTTGATTCCCTTGAGGTACTTAAACGTTTCTATCATGTCCCCCCGTCCCTCATTTCATCAAGGGTATACATATTAAGCTCTCTCAGTCTCTCTTCATATGGTTTCTGATGTAGACCCTGCACCATTTTAGTTGCCCTCCTCTGGACTGCTTCCATCCTGTCTGTGTCCTTGCATAGACGAGGTCTCCAAAACTGTACGCAGTACTCCAGATGGGGTCTCACCAAGTGTCTGTACAGAGGGATAACCACTTCCTTTTTCTACTTGTGATGCCCCTCCCTATGCATCCCAGTATCTGCCTGGCTTTCCTTACTGACGTCTCACATTGCTTACCCACCTTTAGGTTATCTGATATGACTACACCCAGATCCCTTTCCATTATTGTTGTTGTTAGTGCCTCCCCTGCTATTGTGTACTCTTCTCCTGGATTTTTATTTTCCAGGTGCATTACTTTGCACTTCTTTGCATTGAATCTAAGTTGCCATATGTCTGACCATTCCTTCAACCTTGCCAATTTCCTTCTCATCCTTTCTACCCCCCTTGTGTATCAACTCTGTTACAGATCTTTGTGTCATCTGCAAAGAGGCATACCTTTCCTTCCAGACCCTCTGCAATGTCACCTATAAAGACGTTAAAGAGGACTGGACCCAGTACTGAGCCCTGAGGTACTCCACCCCCTTTCTTCAGAATGTGTTCCATTCACTATTACCTTCTATGTCCTGTTGTGCAGCCAGTTTGCTACCCAGGCTACGATCCTGGGACCCGCTCCCAGGCTGGCTAACTTGATTATTAATCTTTTGTGTGGGGCTGTGTCAAATGCCTTGCTAAAGTCTAGGTAGGCCATATTCACAGCTCCTCCCTGGTCTATTACTTTGTTCACCCAGTCAAAGAAATTGATTAGATTCACCTGACATGAACTTCCTACTGTGAATCCATGCTGCTTTGGGTCCTGTGCCCCGCTGGCCTCTAGGTACTGAACAATTCTTTCTTTCAGAAGTGATTCCATCATTTTCCCCACCCCTGAGGTCAAACTAACAGGTCTGTAGTTTCCTGCTTCTGTCTTGCTCCCACTTTTGTGAAGGGGAATCACATCTGCCCTCCTCCAGTCCTAGGTCCACCTATCTTCCATGATTTGTTAAAAGTGTGGTTAGTGGTGTCACTAGGTCCTCCCTTAGCTCTTTTAGGATTCTAGGGTGAATCCCGTCAGGCCCCAATGCTTTGTCCACCTTGAGTTTTAGGAGTTCTTTCATGACTCTTTTTTTCTGTAAATGGACTGGCGTCAATCCCACTACCCAGAGTGCTTCTATTGTTTGGTTTAGGTAACTCCTCCTCATCTTCTTTTGTGAATACTGAGCAAACGTATTCATTCAGTATCTCTGCCTTTTCACTGTCTCCCTCTGCCCACCTCCCCTCTCCTTTATTAATCTTCACTATCCCTCCCTTAACCTTTCTATGCTCCCTAATGTACCTATAAAAGGTTTTATCCCCCTTCTTAACTGAGTGGGCTATCTTTTCCTTAGTTTGGGCCTTTTCTTTTCTGACTGCCTTCCCCACTTCTTTCTGTTTAATTGATACAGTTCCCTGTCATGCTCCTTCTATGATTCCTTATACTTTTTGAACGCAGCCTTTTTCTCCTTAACCTTCTCTGACACCTCTTTAGAGAACCATAGTGTTTTTTTATTCCGCTTTGTTTTCTTTATTTGTTTCACACAAATGCTTGTTGCCTCCAGGATGGCAGTTTTGATTTTTCTCCATTGTTCTTCCACCCCTCCTTTCTGGTCATTTGCTAATGCATTCCTCAGGTATTCACCCATTATACCAAAGTCAGCCCTTCTAAAGTCCAGTATCCTTGTCTTTGTATGGCTTGTCTCTATGGTTGTGTTTATTGTGAAGCACACTGTGCAGTGGTCACTTGTTCCCAGATGTCTACTGACTTCTAAATTTGTGATCCTTTCTCCATTTGAGAGTACCAGGTCTGATATTGCTCTCTCCCGAGTGGGTTCCACCACTAGCTGTCTAAGGCATGCCCCCATAGGGCATCGAGAATGACCCTGCTCTTGGATGTGGCTGCAGTCCATGTTGTCCAGTTAACATCTGGCATATTCAGGTCCCCCATCAACAGTATCTCCACTTTTTCAGCCATTTTGAGAATGCCCTCTATCATTTTCTTGTCCATTTCCTCCCCTTGAGACGGGGGTCAGTATACAACCCCTGTGTGGATTGTGATGCCATTCCCTGTCTCCAAGGTGACCCAGAGTGCCTCTTGACCTCCCCCTTTACTTTTTAGTTCTGTAGTTTTGATCCCTTCCCTTATGTAGAGAGCTACTCCACCTCCTCTTTTACCCTCCCTGTCCCTTCTGTAGATTGTATACCCTGGTATGTTGACATTCCATTCATGGTTCTCCATGTACCATGTTTCTGTGACTGCCACAATATCCAAGTGTTCCTCTTCCATCAGGGCTACTAGCTCTGGAAGCTTGTTTCCCAGACTGCGGGCATTGGTACTCATTGCTCTCCATTTAATGTAGGCTTTATCCTTTTTTACCCCATCCCTGCTCTTATTGCCCTTGTCTGTTTTTCCATTTACCCCTGTCCTGCCCTCTGTCAAGCTCTGTACCTCAGTGTTTACACTACTACCTGCCATGTTTTGTGGGGGGAGGCTTGGACTTTCCTGTTTCCTATCAGCACCTCCCCCCCTTGTCTAGTTTAAAAGCTTGCCAAGGAGGCCTTTAAACCTGTCACCTATGAGCTTGCTTGCCTTTCTGGACAGATGCAGACCAGCATGCCAGTATAGACCTTCATCTCTCCAGGTGGACCCCCAGTCCCCAATGAAGCCAAAGCCCTGTGCTCTTCACCAGTTTTGCAACCATTCATTAAACTGCACGGTGTGCAGTACCCTAACCTCACCCCTGCCATAGACTGGCAGCACCTCTGAGAAGGTTACCATGCTTGACACCTGTCTGAGGCCCCTCCCCAACTCCACAGATTCATCCTGCACTGCACTGATATCATGCCTAGCTAGGTCATTTGTCCCGAGGTGGACAATGATATCTAGTTCCCTCTCCTGTGATGCTGCTTCTGCAATCCTGAGGATTTGCTTCCTGTTCCTCCAAGCCATGGCACCAGGCAGGCACCTTACTTCCCTCTCCTCTCCCTTCCCCAGGTCTACACCCCAAACAACTGAGTCCCCTATCAGAAGCCGGTTCTTTCTCCTGTGGTGTCCTTTGCCAATCTTTTGTGGGTCTCTCTTGTGGATGTCCCCAGGATTCTTCTTGATCTCCACTGAGGATGTCATCATAAAAGAACCTTGATTTGCCAGACTGACACATGATTTGTGTAGAGGTACAACTCGGGGGCTACGACTCTGTTCCACCACCCTCACCCTCCCAGAACCTACTATGGTCCATCTGCTCTTCACACATAGCAACCTCTGAGGCAATGGTTATGGAACTGGCACTCTTTGGGTGGGGGAGGCCTCCTTAGTCCTTGCCAGTTCAGCCTGGAGGTGGGCAACCTCCTCCCTCAGAGCTGACAGTTGCCTGTAAATAGGGTAGCAAGGCAGGTTCCAGAATATCTCCTGGAAAACTGTTGCCCCACAGCCAGTGCATTGCATCACTCCTCTCATGTCCCTCTTTCTTTTAATATACAATGAGTAATATATAAAATATATTTTTGCTTGTTTGTTTTTTTTGTTGTGTCCTTACCCTTTAAGCACTGTACTGGGTTACTAAGAATATGACAGTTCTGCCCCAAGACCTGTTGAGGAAGTGATGTCAGAACCTTGGCTATAAAGGAAATGCCATGCCTAGGGGGGGTGAGGTGAGGGGAAGGGTGGGTGAGTAGGCCCCAACCACTGGTGACTGTTAGAAACAATCAAATACACTACTGCTCCACCACCCTGGTGAGTACTGCCCTTTCTAGTAAGTCAGCCAACACCACAATTTGCTAGATCACTGTTCCTACACAAACCACTCTACTGAGTCCAGGGATAAAAAATGAACTCACTGCTCAGCCAGCAGGACACTTCTAAAATGTTGCACAAATATTGTTCCAAATCCTGGGTCTCTAGCACAGGAATCAAGCAACTTCAGTTGTATTTCACCCCCTCTGGTTATAAAACTACTACACTTTAATGGAATCCTGCAATTCTCTTCTTAATGCCAATAAGAAAAAATGAAACTTTCTGTAGAAAGCGTAGCTTACCTTCCTAACAAGTCCCCAACAATATTATGTCTTACCAGGTTCTCAGTTCCTCAAATGTGTTCTAGTTTGTTCTCTGCAGTATAGCAAGTTTCTCAACCTCCAAAACAGAAGCAGGCAAGTCTTCAGTGTCAGTGGCTCAGTAGGTAGCACACTCGCCTCTGAGGCTGGGAGACCAGAGGGCTGTGGGTTCAGTTCCCACATCTGGCACTTGGGTTAATATCCTAGTACTGACACTGTAGTGCAGCATGAGAGGGGTGCTGCACTTCTGAGGTGCCATCTTTCAGATGAGACGTTAAACCGAGGTCCCATCTGCCTGGATTGGTGGTAGTTCAGGTGGATGTTAAAGATCCCATGGCACTTATTGAAAAGAGTAGGGGAATTTCCCTCATTCACTAAAAATACCACCAACAGCTTAATCTGGTTCAAGGTCAGTTGGCATTCATCTGTATCCCCCTTCCCTGGGTCGTGCCTGAAAATAGGCAGGATTTGTCTAGTGCACTTACACAGTCAACAATAAATAAAATAAATAAATACATTTTCTGACTGGCTTCTCACTGTGTAGTTTGCCTAAGACAGCTCCATGATAAAAGCCCCACCCAGAATCGATTGACTAGTGACACCTGTGATGTAAGCAGGCCTTTCAGTGTAGACTTTGCTATGTCTGATTCTAATACACAAACCATTATCTGAAACCAGGGATAAACTCACTGCTCAGCCAGCAGGACACTTCTAAAATGTTGCACAAATATCCTTCCAAATCCTAGGTCTCTAGCACAGGAATCAAGCAACTTCAGTTGTATTTCACCCCCTCTGGTTATAAAACTACTACACTTTAATGGAATCCTGCAATTCTCTTCTTAATGCCAATAAGAAAAAATGAAACTTTCTGTAGAAAGCGTAGCTTACCTTCCTAACAAGTCCCCACAATATTATATCTTACCAGGTTCCCAGTTCCTCAAATGTGTTCTAGTTTGTTCTCTGCAGTACAGCAAGTTTCTCAGCCTCCAAAACAGATGCAGGCAAGTCTTTTCTGACTGGCTTTCTGGAGGCACATGCATGACTTGGGCACTGGCATGATGGATTAAACAGGAGCTCCATGCCCCGGGACCAAAATTAATTTAGAAATCCTCCAAATCAGCACTGAACTATGTGATGTGGACAGTAACTGAGAGATAAAAATACTCCTCAATGACAATGAGAACCTTAAAACGAAATTCCCTACCTTTGTGCAGCAATCTCACTTTGAAGGCGGCAGCTGACAGAAAATGGATGGGAATGGCAGAAGCGGCTCCTGCTCCAGGCTCTTCAAGTGATGTGGCAGATATTAAAGGCATACTACAAATGGTCCTCAAGGAAATCTCGCTCTTCAAATCCTTGGTCTCTAACCTAGAAGAAAAAATCAAGAGTTACAATCTAGAGCCAGGGACACTGAAATCTTCTTATCATACATCGGCAATAAAGATATGCGCCACAAGGCTCTTAGCAGGAACTCGAATGGTTGATGACACTACTATGAGAGAGGGCAGAAGACACCAAAAACAGAAGCTGCAGAAATAATTTGCTGTTTGTGGGTTAATTTGAAGGGGGAGAGGAAAGGGACACGAGCGACTTCCTTCAAAGAGAAACCCCTCTTCCTCTAAAAAACAGTTTGAGGCAGCCCTTAGAAACAGACTAGACACACTGTAGTTTGGACACCCACCCCCAAGTCTGGTAACAGACCCTGAACCATACTGGCAAGATTCCTGCGTTTCACAGACCGAGTCCAAAAGCTGGCTCTGGCAAGGGACTGAGGTCCGCTCTACTGGAATGGCCACAGAATCCATATCTTTGGTGATTACTCATCAGACCTATCACAATGCCAAAAATGATATATGGGGGTCAAGAAGATATTTCAGGAGCTCAATATACAGCACCGCCTGCAGTGCCCAGCCAAATTATGCATAGTGAGGGATGGGGTTTCCCATCTGTTTAACTCTCCGGACGAAGCAGAGAACTACATCCACAGTAGCTGGCCAGATAAAGCACAGCAGCATCTGAGCAAAGAAAGGGCAGCTCAGTTTACAAGACCCCCCTGCTCTGCATGGAATATACAACACTCCCTTTAGGATCCCAAGCCAGGATATCCAGATGCCATGGACTGGCAGATCTCCAAGGGTAAGCAATCAGGCCAGTGAAGCAGGAACAAACAGATCAGGCCACAGCCAGAAGGATAAGGACCTTGGAGCAGAGAGTCAGGATTCTGGGTGCCCAGCTACAAGTTCTGACTTTTTGGGTGAACTGGTGCCAAAGAGGATGGGACCATCCTCCAGCATAGCTCAGATGGTAGCACATCTGCTTCTGGACCAGAAGGTTGTAGGTTCTGGTCCCACACCAGGACTGGACTCGTACCTAAAACACTAGCACAAAAGTGCAGTATTATAGGAATGCTGTATTGTTGGGGTGTGCCATCCTTCGGGTGAGATGCTAAACCAAGGTCTGTTCTACCCATCCTGGTGCTGTCCTGGTGGTGTCTAGATGGAAGTAAAAGAACCCAAGGCATTATTTGGAAAGAGTAGGGGGACATCTCGGTGTCCTGGTCAATATTCCCCTTCCCATAAAAAAACGGTTCATTCAATTGTCCAGGCTGAGTGTGGGTGCTGGTGTGCGATATAGCTGCCACAACACATTCATTTACTTCACTACCAATCTAGCATAGCTTGAAAAGTGCTTTGGGATACATTGTGTGTGAAAAGCACTATATAAATGCTGATTATTCTTCTTCTAATAAAGGACTGACACCAGCGGAGTTTACAACAGCCAAGTATGAGGAAGCCCCCTACCCCTGAGAATGCCCCCAGACACCAGATCATGGGCAGAGAGGGCAGCAACCCCAGAGAAACTCAGGCTTGGAGAAAGGGGCAGCAGCAGCTACATGAATATGGCCACCTAGCCTCAAGATGATTCCTGGGACTTATGGAACTGTCATGTTAATACCCATATTGATTGTTTATAGTTTGTAAGTACCTTTAAATGAAGCTGATGGATTGGGGAAAGGGGGGTCTGGGACACAGACACAGATCTGAATGATGCTTGAGTTACCTTTCCAAAAGCTTGCCACAATACCACACTGCAGGACCTTTCCATTAAAGTTGGAAGAGAGGCTCTTGCATTCCTATCCACTCCCTGACTACCTGGCTCCAGATGTATTATTGCAAAAATTTAACCCACTGAGATATTTTTCCCCCTCTTATTTCATGGCTGTCAAATTCATCTGACTGCTGTTTTGGGCCTGCAGTACATACCTTCAAGGCAACAAGGCAAGGTGAGGTGTGATCAGTGGGGGTTGTAGATCTTGAGCGCACTGGCCGTGAATCCTTGGACCATTATTAATAGGAAAACACAGATGTCAGTGGGCTTTGTGAATCCCTGCTCCCCTATCATAGGCCTTGTCTCTGCTGAGCCCCTCAGTCATCTGTAACCACAACAACAAACGGGGCTGACAGGCAGCTGTCAGGGGCTGTTAAACTTAAACCTGCTCAAACATGAGCATGTTTGTGCAGACACCAAACCTTTCAGAAACTGGCTGAGTCATAGTGGAGGAATAACGAAGGACTTACCCTCCTCCCACTTGGTCAGTCTCAGGGAAATATCCAACTCTTCTGGCCATGTTGACAACAGACTCCAGCTGTCACTGTGTCTGTTCAATCAGCGTCAGTCCAACACAAGCTTAACCCCTGCTGAGCCCCTATAACATCTGCAATACGGCAATGAATGGGGCCGACAGGGGCAGCTGCCAGGGACTGCTAACACTGAAGTCTGCTCAAATGTGCGCACGTTCATGCAGGCATTCAATGCCAACATATACAGCTGAGTCTTAGTAGTGCAATAATAAATAACTTACCCTCCTCCCACCTGGCCAATTACAGCAGATTACCAATAAAGGATTTGTCCGAGGGTGGCCGAGCACTGCAATGGACTTCGGCCTCAGTGATACCAACTGGTGAAGTAAATGGGGGAACATTCTCCCCTTGCTCACTAAACATTCTTGGAAGGGCCATGGTAACAGGGGTATCAGAGGCTGTCACTTCCAGGTGACAACTCCACCTTGTACCGCTCATCGACCCTGAGGTCAGACAACCATTCATTTCCATAGACCAGTCACACCTAGGATGCAGCTGACCCTGAAAGGCTGTCTGGTAGCAACTGTCAAAGGGGAAATGGCAGAGAAGGGACTCATATACCCCCAGGGGGGCAAAGCAGATCCAAACAAGAACCATCCCTTCATACGTGATACAGTATTTGACTCCCCCATCTGTTGGATACCCCATTGGCCTATTGCCCTACCCACACACCAGTCTGCACAACCTCAGTGGGATGAGTAATAGCTAACTGCTGCATGGTCCCAGTGGGCAAGTCACACCCAGGTTGTCCCAGATAGTCTAGTATCATTGGGTCTGATCTTTTTTTTTATTTAATAAACTTTATTAAAGAACAAATACCAGAAACATGACAATACAATGAACAATACAACAAATACACAACCCATTATCCCATCACCCCTCCCCCTCCCCAACCCGCACCCCCCACCCTGGTGGAGCTACCTTAAAACAAGGGATCAAATATGATAACATAGTAAAAGGAGAAAACTTAAGTAAAATAAACAGTCACAGAGCCAGATAAAATAGTACAGCTTCACATCCCAGGTAGCAAAACTAAAGCGATAGGGAATTAAATGGTGTAGAGAGAGTAAAGCTTGCCCCATCTTTTGTCAAAAAGGAGATGTCTATGATGGAGACTTGCTATCATACGTTTAACCTGAGGGTTGAACAACAATTCCTGTAGCCACTCCTGGTAAGACATAAAAGTCTGGTCAAGCAAGTGCTGCAGGATCACCTTTTTCTAAAAGAGAGAAATCTGTCATGTAAAATTTACTCTCCTTGACTAATACGGAACTATAGTCCCCCAAAATGCATATCTCATGCCTAAATAGACCTTGAAGTCCCAAGAGAGGATCTGCCTTAGCTTCAATAAGGTTCCATAAGGGAGCTATCTTAGGGCAGTTCCAAAAAATGTGTAGAGTGGAGCCCTCATCCTGCCCACATCTAGTGCAGACAGGAGAAGGCAATCTCCTCATCTTAGCTATTTTTTTAGGATTGAAATATAGGTTACGCAGAATATTGAACTGAGTCTAGCCTGAGCAAAAAAATGATACAAGTCAGTCTATACAGTTTGCAATGGGGGGGGGATAAGGGAAACAACGTGCCCCATGAAGGGAAAGATCCAGCTAAATCTGAAAGATCATAGAGAAAAGAAGAGAATACAGATTAGACACTGCATGTGGTAAAACCAGATCTTTAATAGTAGACAAAAGCTCTGAAAAATCAGTGGTCCAACTGCTTGACCTAAACCAATGGAGCAGAACATGTCTGAAAACATGAGTAGTCCCCAACTGAGGATAATCCAATATATCTGCTGATGGTAATAAGGCACCTCCACTCATCAGATCACAGACCCTGACATTAACCAATTGGGGAAGCTAGTCAGCTGTAATAATATGACCCCCAGTCTTGAAATTACAGTTACAGAGTATAGGTTGGGTAATATCCTTAAGAATGGGATGTTTCAACAATGACCAGAACTGAGAGTATACCCAGAGTGAAGTTCCTATAACAGCATCCTGTAATTCAGGAGGGAGAGATTTCAAAGGGATAAAACACAAAGATGGCACTGAAAACCCCAAACCCTTGAGTAAATCTAATTCTAATTTCAGCCATATAGGCATATAGTTGGAATTAGGATCTGGGGAGGGGGAAAGCCACTGAAAAAGCTTGTTGAAATGGCTAGCAAAATAACTGATAAGGAAATGAGGAAGTTCAAGACCACCCAAGGATTTAGGGGCGGCAAGTATTTTATAGGCATGCCTTGGGGCTTTCTTGGGCCAGATTAATTCAACAATCAGCCTGTGAACACGCTTTGAAATCAAGCCACAGAAAGCCAAAAATATAACATGTTAAGGGGCTAAAATAATCAGGGAAGGACATTCATTTTAATGATATTGATTCTCCCCATAAGGTTAAAGGGAGGGCCTGCCACCTCTGTATATCCTGCTGAAGCTTAACTAATAGGTCATCCAAGTTAGGTTTGTGCATAAGAGAAGTATCCCTCAAGAGGTGCAAACCTAAGTATTTAATGCAACAGGGGACCAGTTCATATCAAGTGATAGGATGTCATCCTTGACCACTGTTAGGGTAAGGGGCAGAACTTCCATTTTATTAAGATTAAGTTTGTAATTAGATAACAGACTAAATTCTTCAATAATATGTAATGCCACAGGCAGTGAGGTCTTGGGATGGGCAACAGCAGTCAGAGGCAGTATAGCACAGTGGTCTAAGGCTCTGAGCTGCAAATCTGGTGACATCCAGCAGACCAGACCTGGGTTTGAATCCCACAGCTTCCACATGCATACTGTGTGACCCTGAACAAGTCACTTAGCCTCTTGTGCTCCCAGGTCGCTCCTGTAAAAAAGCTTCCAGCTTAGTGTGCTATACCTGGTTAAACAACTAAATAAAACATGCAGTAAAATGTAATCTGCATATGCCGAACTGTATAAACTATGAGGGCCTACAGAAATACTAGTCAAATCAGGGCAGGACTTTAACTTCCTAAGAAGGGGTTCTAAATAAAAATTAAAAAGGAAGGGGGAGAGGGGGCAACCCTGATGAGATCCAGAAAATAAAGCAAAAGGGGTGGAGAACACCTCATTGCAATACATCCTGGCAGTCGGGAACTAGTACAAGATCTGGATCCAACAGAGAAAAACCTGTGGGAAACCAAATTTTTCAAGGGTCAGTCTCAGAAAATCCCAATCAACCCTATCAAATACTTTCTCCACATCCAGGGTGATCAGCACCATAGGAGTAGTGGAATCCCTAGATGCAGAGAAAATATGGGCTAGCTTCCGTAGGTGATCCAGGGAGGATTGGGTAGATACAAACTCCACCTGCTCCTGGCTGATAAACCCACCCCATACCTGGTTAACCTTATGTGCAAGAATTTTAGTTAAAATCTTGATGTCATATTTAATCAAGGAAACAGGCCTGTAATTAGAGACAGAATCTGAAGATTTCCCAGGCTTAAGCAGAAGGACTATCAAAGCATCCAGGATAGTGGGATCAGAAATATCAGCGTCATAAATAAAAAGATAGAACTGATGTAGGAACAGGACTAATTCCATAACAAAAAGTTTATAAAACTTAGCCGTGATGCCATCAGGCCCAGGAGCCTTGTCTGAGGACAGACTCAGTATACTGTATCTGTTTGGATTTCATCCTTGGACACAGGTTGAGACAAAAGCTCCTGCTGAGTCACGGTCAACTGTGGGAGGGGACTGTTATCCAGACAGTCCACAATGAGGGATCTCTCTGGTGAGGAATCTCTGGGACTATATAAACCCGTATAAAAGGATGCAAATTCCTGGCAATGTCCTTGGGTTGGGTTTTCAAAGTGCCATCACTGGCCCTAATGGCAGTAATTAACCTGGAGGCCTCCTGTTTTTATACACGTAATGCAAGTAGTCGGCTTGACTTTTCCCTGTGATCTATGTATTTTGACTGTGTTTTGAGGATAGCATGCTCGGCTTTCTCCTTCAGAAGGTCCACATATCTATCCCACAAAACAGCCACCTCTTTGTGAGTAGCTTCCAAAGTCTGAGGACAGAGGGAATGTTCAATATTAGTGATATGCTTTAAAAGTTCTGGAGCCATTTGCAGACATATACTGTACGTTTATGTTTAGAGGAGAGCCAGATAAGTTCCCCTTTAAGAAAACATTTAAGAGCAGACCACTCCAAATCACCCCTAGTGATAGAACAAGAGTTATACTGAACAAATAATGCAATTTGGTCCTTGATCCTCTTAATAACATACTGTACTTGTCATTGAGGAGCTGATTATTAAGCTTCCAGGTTGTGTCCCTCGGTAAGGTGGTGGTGGTTATGGAAAGCCTCACCCACACCAAGGAATGATCCAAGAGGACCTGGCCTCTATCTCTCAATCCAGCACCCCACCCAGTGCAGATTGACTGAGCAGAATATAATCAAGTCTGGAATAAGACCCATGTACAGGGGAAAAGAATGTATATGTTTTATCATGCGGATGGAGTATCTACCAGGGGTAGTGTTGTGTGAAATTAGCACATTTTGTTATGTGGAATATTTTGCAAAATTTACCCATTTTGCAAAACATTTTGCAGTAGCAAAATGTGAAATTATGTGCTGGGTGGGCGAAATTTTGCCAGGGAAATGGCAAAATTTGCCACTCATGGGTGAAATTTCACAATTTTAATTATCCTTAAGTCATCCCTGGTAGCTAGTGTTTCCCCAAAGCCGATCACCTGCCCAAATTTAAAATAAATCTCCCTGGTGTCTACTGGTCCCACCCTAGCTGATCACTAGCCCAAATTGAAGAAATACCCCCCAACCAATATTTACTCTCATCATTTCCCCATCCGCCATTTCCACCAACCAATCTATATAAAAAAAATTCCAATACCCACTCCCTGGTGTCTAGTGGACCCCCCACACCCTGTCATCAGATAGTGCCCAACCCCACACCCTCCCATTACCCCGATCGGGCCACCAGCAGAGCCCTCCACTCGCCACCATGGCTGGCAGCCTGACTGAACACTTCAATGAATGAATGCGTGCTTACATGCACTCATTCATTGAAGTGCTCAGTCGGGCTGCCAGCCATGGAGGTGAGTGGAGGGCTGTCCTGGTGGCCCAAATGGGGTACTGCTGGGGGAATGAGGATGGCACTATCTGATGACAGGGTGGGGGGGGTGTCCACTAGACACCAGGGAGTGGGGAGGGATTAGAATTTTTTTTTTTATAGATTGGTTGGCAGAAATGGCAGATGGGGAAATAATGAGGGTAAATCTCGGTGGGGGGGCTTTCTTCAATGTGGGCTGGTGATTGACCGGGGGGACCACTAGACACCAGGGAGATTCTTCATCTTAAATTGGACCAGTGATTGGCTGATCATAATGATGGATTATGATGCCCATTTGTGGGCAAAATTGCAGTTGAAATTTCGTAATTTTGTGAAATATTTCACGCTGCGATATTGCCGATTGATGACTTTGAAAGTTAATTGACTTTGAATTCAGAATGGCTACACCCTTACTAGGTCTGGTAAAACCCACTGCAAATACCTGACCCACCCACTGCCTCTGGAACAAATTACCCTCTGAGGGCAGAAGGTGGGTTTCTTGCAAGAAAGTAATATGACATTGTAAGTGCAATAAGTGTTTAGGGATTTGGTATCACTTAGTTGGATACCTGGCTCCTTTAACATTCCAAGAAGCATATTTCAGAAGATTAGACATTTGCTTAAATCAGATACAAAACTAAAAACAGGACATATAGCCTTGGACAGAGTAAACCAATCTAAATAGGTGAGCCTCATCATCCCCAAGTCCCCCATAAACCAATCACCCTCCCCCACCCCATATCCCCCAACCATAATAATGCATAATCAAGATGGAAATCATAAAGCTAGAAAAATGTCCCCAAAAAATCCACCAGCCCCTACCCACAAACCACCCAGAAAAAGCAGTAGAGATGTACCAATACTTATTATTACATAACCCCCAAACAGCCAGTCCCTCTCCCCCAAAAAATTAGACAAAGAATACTGCTGTAATTTAGTGAGCAGAATCCAAAGATACCACATACCCAGAAAAAGAAGGACTTCCTCGAGCAAGTATACCCCCGAACCCCTTACCATAAAATTAAATGCATACCAAGATAGCCACAGAGACATATTCCCACAAGCAAAAGGTAAGGGATTTCCCACCCTTAATCAAGGTTGTGATATCCAACCCCAGTAGCAATGCATAATCTCCCTATATCCCCACCCCTGCTCCATATTGCCCCATAATAGTAATATATTAATCATATCAAAATAAACTGTGTAACTATAACATACATAAAAATGAAAATAATTCCTGAAACCAAAAAAGCACCCATATTAATCAGTAGAACCATAACCCTGGGAGAGCTACCCAGGGCTTGACTGAAATTAGAACCAGAACTGTACTAAAAGGAAAAGGGATATAAATACAGTATATAAAAATGTAAGTGATAATCAAATTAGAGCAAGAGGGACAGCCAATCTACAGCCATAAAATACATAGCAAAAGACCATCATTAAGTGAGGACCATAGACCAAGTCTAAAAAAAATATCTGTCTTTGAGAGCAAGGCATCAGGTCCACATGTCAGCAATCCTACTCCTATCAGCTGAAAAAGAAAACACAGTTCCCAAAAACATGCCCATACCAGGTGTTGAAATCAGGCAGAAAACTCAAGGAAAAGTCAGATATACATTCTGAGGAGGCCAAAAAAGTCGCAATAACATCCCCAGATCAGGTAGAAAACCAGGAGAGCTCCAGTAGGTATTCTTTTTGAATGAGAACTGTGAGCCGCACATTGAGCCAGATCAAGTAAAACTGTCCAGCCTCGGATTAAACAGTTCTGTGTCCGAATTGACTTGCACATCATACCAAAGAGTAGGGAATAGTATGAAAGTGATCAGATAGCTGTAGATATAATAATGTAAGACTTGGGGAAATAACTTTGTGAGCTCTCCTTTATTAGTCGAAGAATCAGTAGGCAGCCCAGATTTGACTTAGAATTATCATTCGAAAGAAAAATCCTGTGTTCGATGTCCGGTGGAGAAAACAGCTGAAGTTTTAGACCATCGAGCCAGATGCTCAGAGAGAGAAACACCAACTGCAGGAATCCTTGGTTTTACTAAGGAGTGCATATCAAACAGACTGGAGCACCAGAAAAAAGTTAACCAGACTCTTGGTAGGTCCAGAAGAACAAACATTAGGGCAGGCAGCAGAAGACCATCCACAGGGACAAGTTGCAGGTGAGACCATATCTAAATCATATGCCACATCAAAGTCCCAGTTTGAAATAGAACAGCCAACCACACTGACTCAGCTGAGCACTCCTGCCCGAAGGAAATAATCCGATCCAGGTAGGCATCACTTCTCCTTGTACCAGTCAGGGATTAATTTCTTCAGCTCAGGGGAGGCTTGTTCGTCAAATCAAAAGATAACCAGGAGCCTTGAAACAAGTATCAGCACAGGCAGCAGAAGACCATCCGCAGGAATGAGCCGCAAGTGAGATTGCATCTAAATCACATGCCACATCAAAGTCCCAGTTTGAAATATAAAAGCCAACCACTTCGATTCAGCTGAATGCTCCTGCAAGAGGAAAACAATCCAACTCAGGTGGGCATCACTTCTCCTTGTACAAGTCAGGAAATAATTTCTTTAACTTTGGGGAGGCTTGTTCAGCAGAATCAAAAGATAACCAGGAGCCTTGATGGGAGACTAGCAGCCTAGCTGGGTAGGCTACTCTAAAACAAACCCCAGCTGCTATTAGTTTAGTCACTAGTGGGTGGTATGCTGCTCTCGTCTGGTGGGTGACCATGGGTAAATCCAGGGAGAGATGAATTCTGGAGCCCTCCCATAAAATCTCTTGATGCTCCTTGACCTTCAACAGGACATGCTGTTTATCGAGGTAATTGAGTAAGTTCATGATAAAAGGGTGGGGAGGTGATCCCTCTGGTGGTTCAGAGCTTAAAGACCTATGAGCCCTCTTGACCACATACTGGGTTGTTAGGAGAAGGCCCAGCAACTTTGGCAAGCGATTTCTTTGCAAATAAAATGGGTATGGCACCCTCCGCCTCCTCTGGAAGGCTGAAAATAACAATATTGTTCCTCCAACTATGGCCTTCCAGATCTTTCAATTTAGCCTCCGTTTTTGAGATTCTATGTGTGAGGGCAACAAAGTAGGGTTCTACTCTATCGCGCCAGTGTTTGAGAGAAGATGTGTGAACTATCACATCAGAAATCTTCCTTGTTGTCTTCCCAAGATCTGCGCAAATAGACTTTAACTCCAAGGTAAGTTCCTGAAGTGCAGTTTTAAAAGTCTGAAATTAGGCCAGGAATTTATCTTCGGTCAGCAAAACTGGTGCCGGGCTGGTGGTGGTAGCTTTGCTGGCTGCAGAACCCTGGCCCTTAGAATGCTTAGAACGTTTGTCCGGTGTCTGAGGCAACGTATGTGAGGGAGCACCTGCCACATTTCAGAATCTATTGTGGCAACAAGAGCTTATAACCCTCAGTTGAAAATCGATTATTAAGCTCTGAAATAGCCCACCGAGTGACAGCAAAGTCCAGGAGATAAAAGTATCTCCAAAAGACTGCAAATAAAGCAAATAAAAGTAGGTAGAGCGGGAGCATGGTTCAGGAGCTGCTACTCTGAGGACTGCATCATGTGACTCCACATGTTGGGTCTGATCTTGAATGATGCGGAATGGGGTGCCCTCAGGTGAGGCACAGATGAATCTGACGGGCTTGGATAACCACCAGACATATTCTTCTGCATCACTGGCAGAACCCTGTGGCCCCTAACATCATGGAATGGTTCACAGAACTGGGGAAAATGGCAACCTATGAAAGAGTTCACTACAATGTCATTGATAACATGGAGTATTATCAGGAGCTGTGGGGCCCCTATCTCATAGCCCAGTATTGCAAAATTCCTCAAGGGTACTATATGCTACAGCATCTGCTTCAGGATCATCCCATAGGCTGGCATCCTAGGATTAATACTTAACTCGACAATTCGATCCCTAGTCATATGGAAGCAGACAGCTCCCCTCCCCCCAGATATGCCTTCCAATCATTCCACATCTGCACCACCCAATGTGAATTCATGCAAGTACACAAAGGGGCACATGGGGTGACTTGCTAGAACAGACAGCAAGGTTAGTGTCCTTCTATCCCAGAAATAGTGTTACACATGTCAATAAGCAAGACACAGGTATTATTCACAGATAGGCATCATCCTAGCATTTATTATATTGTTATTGTGGGCTTTCTATTTAGTAATGCACATCTCCATGTGGTTTAATGTTAATGGCCTAATTTACTTAGACATTAAGAATATGTTGTAGTTTAAGTTCATGAAGACCTAATGAGTTAGTATAACAAACGTACTAAAAGTATTCAACCACTCTAATATTTTTTTTAATTTGAAATTGTGTATTTTATTAAATTTTCAAACAAATGTAAATAAAAAGCCAACACACAACAACAAACACAGAACCCCCCCCCCCACATAAGTGGAGTGAATAGCAAAAAAGCAACTCATTGACCAATAAATAGAAAACATAGGAGACCCACAATTCAAATGAATTAAAATAAAACATGATAATAAATACAACACATCAGACAGCTGGTATCACTCCAGGGGAAGAAAGAGAGTATAAAGTGTGAAATCTACTCCATCTTTTTTCATACACGTCCATTTTATTATGAAGACTTGCTATCATCTTCTACATCCTTAAAGTGAACAAAAGTTCTTGCAGCCATTCATGGTATGTAAGCAATACTGTATCAGTCCAATGGCAAATGACATCCCGTTTAACAGATAGGGAGATCATGGCTACATGGTGCATCCTTTCCCACACCATTATCCCTGTGTAATCTCCAACAATACATACTGCAGGCATAAAAAGCCCTTCCAAACTTAAAAGGGGGTCTACTCTGAGTTAAATCTGAGCCCATAAGGGAGCCACTTTAATGTAGTCCCAAAAGACATGAAATAAAGAGCCCTCTGCTTGTCCACACCTTGTACAAAGAGGGGAACTCAGTTTACCCATTTTAGTCAATTGTAGAGGAGTATAATAAATGTTATGTAGAATATAAAATTGGGTAAGGTGAAGTTTGTCACTAGAAACATACTTATAAAGATCTTCCCATATCTTCTTCCAATTAAAAGTAGACTGTGGAAAAGCTGATGACCAGTATAAAGACTGTCTGGTGACATTAGGGAACAGCATAGGAAAAGGGAAGGCTGAAATACGTAACACTGAGTGCAGATGTTTCGGCCAGATCCATGAGTGACTGCACGAAATCGATATGGTTACTTAACCATGACATACAACCAAATTGTCGAAGTAAAACATGGTGAAGTTGGAACACCTTGAAGACATATTTAGTAGGAAGTTGAAACTGAGACAATATTTCCTGACAGGACAGAAAGTGACCATCCTGAACAAATCGCACACCTTACTGTCCTTTAGCTGGAGTAACCAGGTCTCCAGCAAAACTGTCTCCCCTATTTTGAAATTGGGGTTGCGGAGAAGTGGCTGAGTGATGTTTAGAAGGGGATTATAGCATACCTGCTTGCATAACTTAGCATATGCGTGCAGGGAAGTACCTACTACAGAGTATCAGAGATTCACTGACAAAGATTTGAAAGGTGAATGAAATAGGGCAAGGGGGGGAAAACAGCCTCAGTGATTAGGACTCTCTCTAATTTAAGACAGATTGGGATATAAGAACTAGTCACATCCAGTGATGCTTGAATAGGCCAGAAGGAATATTTGCTACAGTGGCTGGCAAGATATTATAACAGAAATTTAGGCAGCTGAAACCATCCCAAAGCTTTGGGTGTGGGTAAATGGTTATATGCCCATCTCGGGGGTTTAGCTTGCCAAATAAAATCTGAGATGATTCTGTGGATTTGTTGAAACCAGGATAGGGAAGTATGACATTCATAATATGGAGAGGGTTAAAAAATTCAGGGAAGCACGTTCATTTTTACAGTGTTTATCCAACCCCAGAGGGTGAGTGGAAGAGATGACCACCTTTTAAGATCACATTGTATAGCGGTGACCAGCTCATCTCAGTTAAGCTTTTTAAGAGTGCAACATTCTTAGTGAGAAATATACCCAGATGCTTAAGCTTCATAGGTGCCCAGGTCAACCCCATATTCATGATATCAGATTTCAAAACATAGGGAGTTAAGGGCATCACCGTGGTCTTGTCAATATAAACTTTATAGTTGGAGAACCTCCCAAATTCCTCTATGATTGACAAGGCCACAGGAATAGAAGACTTGGGATCAGTGACATGTAGCAAAATGTCATCTGCATAGGCAAACAATAACATGTCAATGTTCCCCACCCTAATCCTGGTCAAGAGGTGGGAGTACTTAAGTTTAAATAAAAGAAGCTCTAAATATAAATGAAATAATAATGGTGACAAGGAACAGCCCTGTCGAGTCCCAGAGCAACCACTCTGGCATTATCTTGCTTTTTAGTTTGTAGTATTCATTGCAGTTCCTTCTATGGCTGTTATATTGTACAGCATATAACATGAGCATGTTGTTACTGCTGTAGTTTGTTAATCCAAAGGAAGAATCTTAGCTAGGAATGTTGTTGACATTGTTTATACTGCATCATTGTTCCTTAAAAGAAAAAACAATACACTTTTAATTATAAAAAAATTGTTATCCTACTTAGTTCTTAGTTAACCATCTATCCAACCTTAGTTGGATAGATGGTAACAGCACAACACTTCAAAAATATGGTCAAGATGTTAATGCAACATCACTAATGCCTGATTTCTTTACAGTATACTCTGTGGAGCAGTAGAAGTGAAAGCTAAGACCACAGGCAGGGCTTCTTGTTTGTTATTCTTGTGGTTTGCAGCTTTGTGACATGGGATACCAGGGAGATGACAGTATGGTGGAGTGGATTTTGAGTGGCAGTTAGCAGACCTAGAGACCTAGTTCAAAGAAAAGGGAAAGCCTGGTGAAAAGCATTGTTCCAGGCTCCAGATGGCCCAGAGCCAGCAGGTCCTTCAAACCTGGAGCCACAACCACAGCCAGAGACTTCAGCTGGGCCAAGTCCAGATGTTCCAGCATCACCACCCCTAGCTAAAAACAGCAGCTCCACAGGAAGCTCAGACAAGGACCACTAGCTCCAATGACCCTACAAACAGGTAGGCCTGACTCAGAAAATATGAATGAGAAGCAGATAGAGAGTTACCACGGTTGGATCTGTTCATGAAAAGGGGTTACCAAAGTGTGACATGAGGATCAAATTTTCAGATTACTTCTAAATTAGTTTTGTGATTCATTTTAAGACACTATGGCCCAAGCATGAAAAAAGAAACATATTGGGAGATAAAAGCTTCACATGTCCCTGAGATAAAATAGCTCTAATGTGGTAAGTGTAACAAGTGACATCACACATCGTGGTGAATGTAACATGTGACACAAGACACCTGTTTTAAACATGAAAAACAAATATTTACAAGAATTCTATTGCATTAATGTCAAATTTGATGTTTGGCACACGTACTGTGGTGAATGTAAAAAGAGACACCACACATATGTTTTGCTCACTAAAACTGTAATAAAGATGCCTAACAACTAACATACTACGACTACTGGCTGATATAATGCTACAAAACATGCAAAAAATTGACAATTATATTACTGGCAAGTGTGATGTTTGGCACCATATGCTGTGGTGAATGTAACGAGTAACACCGCACATTTATTTTAGTTGTAAAACCTTTACTGAACATGCCTAACAGCTAAGATGCTGCTGCTAATGACTGACATAGTGCTACAAAATCTGGAGAAATGTAATAATTCAACAACATTACTGACATATGTGATGTTTGACACAACATACCATGGTGAATATAACTAGTTACTGTGGTGAAAGTAATTACCCATCAAATTTGTTTCAGTTTTTAAAATAACTTTACAGAACATTACTAATGGCTAACATACTACTGGCTTATAAAACATGGGTTGACAGGAATGGGCAACCTGATTAGTTGAGTCTCTTTGTGAGGCTGTATATTAAGTTAGCATTAATCCATGGGCCAGCGGAGTGACTGGAGTTCTGCCACCAGCTTGTGTTTTTGAAGATTGAAAAGCAAAGTGTAGGGATATCTATTTTCAATCCTGTTAGTGAGTGATGCTACTGTATTGCAGCATGGATACCAGTTAATTCCAGCACCATCTCAGAATTTCATATTTGGTATTGAATGTCTGCAGTTCCTCAGGTAGAAGATTGAGAGTGCCCTTCCCTTCAAGGTTTATGGGCACATAAAATATGCGCATTGTCTTCCATAACGACTGACAGCAAAGTCCAGGAGATAAAAGTATCTCCAAAAGACCACAAATAAAGCAAATAAAAGTAGGTAGAGTGGGAGCATGGTTCAGGAGCTGCTACTCTGAAGACTGCATCACATGACTCCACATGTCGGGTCTGATCTTGAATGATGTGGAATGGGGTGCCCTCAGGTGAGGCACAGATGAATCTGAGGGGCTTGGATAACCACCAGACATATTCTTCTACATCACTGGCAGAACCCTGTGGCCCCTAACATCATGGAATGTTTCATAGAACTGGGGAAAATGGCAACCTATGAAAGAGTTCACTACAATGTCACTGATAACATGGAGTATTATCAGGAGCTGTGGGGCCCCTATCTCACAGCCCATTACTGCAAAATTCCTCAAGGGTACTATATGCTACAGCATCTGCTTCAGGATCATCCCATAGGCTGGCACCCTAGGATTAATACTTAACTCGACAATTCGATCCCTAGTCATATGGAAGCAGACAGCCCCCCTCCCCCCAGATATGCCTCCCAATCATTCCACATCTGCACCACCCAATGTGAAATCATGCAACTACACAAAGGGGTACATGGGGTGACTTGTTAGAACAGACAGCGAGGTTAGTGTTCTTCTATCCCAGAAATAGTGTTACACATGTCAATAAGCAAGACACAGGTATTATTCACAGATAGGCATCCTCCTAGTATTTATAACATTGTTATTGTGGGCTTTCTATTTAGTAATGCACATCTCCATGTGGTTTAATGTTAATAGCCTAATTTACTTAGACATTAAGAATATGTTGTAGTTAAAGTTCATGAAGACCTAATGAGTTAGTATAACAAAGGTACTAAGTATTCAACCACTCTGGTATTGTTTTTTTTAAATTTGAAATTCAATGTACTTTATTAAATTTCAAACACATGTAAACAAAAAGCCAACACACAACAACAAACCCAGAACCCCCAAGCGGAGTAAATAGCAAAAAAGCAACTCATTGCCCAATAAATAGAAAACATAGGAGACCCACAATTCAAATGAATTAAAATAAAACAGGAACCATGTCTTTGTCAGGATGGGTTGGCAGGGTAGCATCAGGCATTGTGACAGGAGATGCTGAGGTCGCATGTGTGACTGAAATGTCATGGCTCGAATATCCAGAAGATTTCCTAAGTGTACGTAACTTCCATGATTCCACATGACAAGAGTTCTCACATGGGCCATCTTCCCTTTGACATGGTCTACAGAAACAGCTCAGTCCTCTTGTTACAACCACGCCATCTGCCACAGACTTAACACTATGGATCCTTCGTGTTCCAGGTATGGTGCGCACTTCAGGCCCTGCTCGCCATTTAATTTGCCTGTCTCCCACCTAAAAGAAGGTTCTTAGCACATGGCTGCATCCTTCATTGTCTTTTTTTTGTCAGATTACTTGCACAAAATTGGAATAGTTCTTCTGCATTACAACTCACCACCCGACGATTCTGCACCACCAGACTTGCAGCAGATTTGATGACAGCACTTTCTCCGTCTGATGGACCTTTCCCATGATGTGTACCAAAAAAAGGCTTGTTCAGTTTGAAACCAGTTCTGTATCGGTGAAGATGAGATAGAGTTAAAAGCCCACTTAGATTTATATTGGCCTCCGCAGCCATCAGTGAAGTGTATCACTCATTCAATATTCAGTTTTCAAATGTTACACAGATGTCTATTTGCAAGTCCCACAAAATGGTGAACAGCATGACAGCATGATGGGCATGCTTAAGGTCATTCGATATAAAGCCAATATACTTGGTGACCAGGCCTTCACATTTTGGACGCCTGTAGTATGTGACTATAGGGTGTACTGTGGCCTGTTCATGGTGCCAATGACAGGACTGAATTTCATCTTGGAACTTACAAGTGTAATCTCTGCAAAGTCCAGCACCATTATGACCCAATCTGTTGGTATTTGGTCTGTCAGAGTTATGAACTAATTATGTTGCCATGATGCAAAGTGCAGATGTTGGCACAAAAAATGCACATCTTCTGTTACCATTTCCATAAGTTGAGTGGTTTGATTGCATTGGAGTACATTTCTAGACTATTTAACCACAGTGTCATTCATGTGTCTGGTCACACAGACAGTCTCCCATTGGAACCATTTGACTAGACCATTTCCATGTTTCTGCACAAGTGCCTCTGTTTTTTTTTCAAATATTGCATTGATACTGCAGTTCTCACAAGTTTTGCTGATGCAATTGTTTGCAAAACATTTATCACCAGGGGAGCATGGGCACATGGTGAGCTCGACAGCCCCATAGATGTTTTCAATTTTGCACTGTGACAAATGTTTAACATTGGCATACTGATTCAAGGATCGCAGTTTTAACTCTGCATTGGCACAGTACTCACACAGGCACTGATCCAGAGTTTGTTGCCTGGTGAGTTTATTTGTTGGTCTCAGGCTGCAGAACTTAGTGGACCCTATTTTTGTTTCAGGGTGTTGCTGGTGAAACTCCTGGTGGAGTCTATTAAAGGTCTTGTCCAAGAAAGCCTTTGTTGCCCCAGTCCTTTTGGAAATTGCCTTCTTGTGAGGCAGTGGTATAGAAGAGGCCTCAAAGAAGTTCTGAACATTCTTCACTGTTTCTGCAGATAGTGCAGCCTTGTGCTGCTTGCTCCTTGGCTCTCTTTCCCCCTTGATGCCCTCATCATTCTCCTCCAACTGATTCCAAACACTGTGCTTGCACCATGGAGCATTCAATACTTTTTCAGCACCAGAAAAGAACTGATGAAGCTCTTTTTGAATTCCTGCTGCTGTTTGATATTGCATTCCTTCAGCTGCGACATTTTGTCCTTTATGACCTTAACCATCTTGTCCTGAAGGTTAGTGCAGCAGGTCAAGCTCATGTTTTGCTTTGCCAGGGCATTCTGTTTTATTGGTGAGCATGATGAAATTACCTTTGCAATTGTGCAAGCAAACCGTATGGGTGACTGTGGCAGTCCTTGTCCTGTTCTCTGAACTGCTTTCCTGATAGCACTCTGTGAGCGCTGGTCAGCCATTGGGGTGTCACAGGATGTATCCCGAGTCAGGTCAGCCATTGGGGTATCACAGGCTGTATCCTGAGTCAGGTCAGCCATTGGGGTATCACAGGCTGTATCCTGAGTCAGGTCAGCCATTGGGGTGTCACAGGATGTTTCCTGGGTCACACACGTGTTTTCTGTGAGAGATGCATTGCACATGGCACAGGTGGCAGGAGGTGGGGGTTGGGTGGTGCACACTGGTATCTCATTCTCTTTACTTTTCTTGTACAGTTCTCGCCTTTTTTCATTCAATCGTCTGTGTTTCTGACTAGACATGTTTCTCTGTTCTTTTTTTTCTCTCCCTCCAGTGTGCTCTATTTTCATTATTGTTTTGTGAATCTTTTCTGGTGGTTGCCTTTGAAGAAGTGGTTCTGCAGTCTACAGCCACTGCAGCTTGGGCCTTGCATGCTCTGTATCACTGCATTCTTAATCTGGCCTTCTCATTATAGGTTTTTCTTCTTTTCTTCATTCATTGTATCTCGATAAGATTGTGACCATGCTTTGCATTTCTTCAAATAGCTGCCATAACGTTCTGGATCCTTCTTCACATTGTCTCTGTATCCCTGACTTCTTTACCTACAGTGCACAGGGGGAAATACTCAGTGCATCTCTGATCAAATCTCCAACAGATACACAAAGTCTTCTTCTCATCTCCATTGCTTCA
The DNA here is from genome assembly GCA_016271365.2 of Neoceratodus forsteri. Classification (NCBI taxonomy): domain Eukaryota; kingdom Metazoa; phylum Chordata; order Ceratodontiformes; family Ceratodontidae; genus Neoceratodus; species Neoceratodus forsteri. The sequence continues at coordinate 417,501,333 of JADMNL010000022.1, read as the reverse complement.
AACAAACAAACAAGATAAGTCTGATATTAGCTAGGCATTCTTCTCAAATAAGAAGCAGCAAACAGAGAGGCTGCACAGGAAACAGATGGACTGACATAAGAGGTAAGTACACATCTGACAAAATGGCATGAAGTGGACGAGCTGACCAGAGGAGAGACACTCCACATTCTCAGGCAAACAGACTGACCGAGGTAGGAGTGCTCCACATTCTCAGACCGACAGACCAACCATGGGAGATGCATACCACATTCTCAGGCAAACAGACTGACTGAAGGAGATGCGCTCCACATTCTCAGGCAGAAAGACTGACCGTGGGAGACATGCTCAACATTCTGAGGCAAACAGACTGACTAAGGGAGACATGCTTCACCTTCGCAGGCAGACAGACCAACTGAGGGAGACATGCTCCACATTCTCAGGCAAACAGACCAACCAAAGGAGTTGTGCTCCACATTCTCAGGCAGACAGACTGACCATGGGAGACACACTCCACATTCTTAGGCAGACAGACTGACTGAGGGAGACATACTCCACATTCTCAGGCAAACAGACCAACCGAGAGAAACGTGCTCCACATTCTCAGGCCGACAGACTAACTATGGGAGATGCGCACCACATTCTCAGGCTGACAGACCGACTGAAGGAGATGCACTTCACATTCTCAGGCAAACAGACCAACCAAGGGAGACGTGCTCCACATTCTCAGACAGACTGACTGAAGGAGAAGTGCTTCACATTCTCAGGCAAACAGACCAACCGAGGGAGACGCGCTCCACATCCTCAGGCCAACAGACCGACTGTGGGAGAAGCGCTCCACATTCTTAGGCATACAGACCGACTGAAGGAGACATTACCAAAGGAGATGAGCTAAACATGCCACAAGAATCAGAAGCATCAAGGAGACACTCGAAACTACATGTAAACAGTTGCTAGTTACTGAGGAAACAAAACACCAAAAAAAGGTGCTTTACATAGTCACTTAACAGAAGGTGAAGCCAAACAGCAACATATATCTCAATCTCCCCCCTCACACAACACCCCAAACAAATTTGATGCATGGTGCTTAAAATGGTCAAACATAGGTGAACAACTGGAACAAAGGCAGGAGTGAAGTTTACAAAAAAATGTAACCTGCATTTCAGCCACCAAACCAGGCTGATGCCCCTTCAGCTGTTTCTGTGTTCACCTACATTTGGCCAGACAGCAGCAACACAGTAGCAGAAACAAAACAGCAGGCCGGATTACAATCCCAAACAACCTCCTCACCCCCCACTGAACAAAGGAGGCCACATGGTTCTCAAAATGGCCGAACGTAGGTGAAAAACACAGAGCTGGAACAAAGACAGGAGTGCAGGCACATTTACAAAAAAAAAAAAAATGTAATCTGCTTTGAAGCCACCAAACCTGGCCAATGCCTCTTCAACTGTGTCTGTGTTCACCTACGTTTGGCCAGACAGTAAAACAGAACCTGAAACCAAAACAGCAACATAGAACTCAAGCCCCCCACACCACCACCAAGCAAAGAAGGCCACTTGGTGTTTAAAATGACTGAACGTAGGTGGACAAACAAAAACAGCTGGAACAAAGGCAGGAGTGCAGGCACATTTACAAATAAAATATTTAACCTGCTTTTAAGCCACCAAACCAGGCCGGTGCCCCTTCAGCTGTGTCTGTGTTCACCTACATTTGGCCAGACAGTAGCAACATAGTAGCAGAAACAAAACCTCAGGCTGGATTGCAATCCCAAACAACCACCTCACCCCCCCCAGCCAACAAAGGAGGCCGCATGGTTCTCAAAATGGCTGAACATAGGTGAACAAGAACAGAACTGGAATAAAGGCAGGAGTGCAGGCACATTTACAAAACAAAAAACAACTATCTGTCACTGCTGAATGTTGTCTCGCTGGTATTGGCAACGGTAGTGCAGGAGTTAGAGATACATAATAGGAATGGCAGAAGTACTGAAGTGATGCCAACCCCACTACCACCCTGTAGAGACTGACAGGCACTGGGGTGTGCCTTTGGGTTTTCAGCTATAACACTCATGCCATTGTGCCTCACCGTACTCTGTAGACACTGACAAGTGTTGTGGTGTGCTTTGGAGTCTTTCAGCATTATACTTACCCCATTACATAAGGAAATATGCAGAGGTGGGTGCAGTATAGGAGAATGGGGTGAACTTTTTGGCCGAACACTGCAAGGCACACCACGATGCCTGTCACTGACTTCAGGTTGGGGATGGGGTGGGGGTGGAATGGTGTGAGCATTACAGCCGATGATCTCAAGTCACACCCCTGACTCCTGTCAGTCTCTAAGGGGGGGGGGTGTTACAGTTGGAAACCCCAAAACTGTAGTCGTGTGTTTATATTTTCACTCCAAATTTTCAACATAGGCTTATTTTGACCTCACCTTATGAAGAACGGTACAATCAGTTTGTAAGCTGAAAGGTGGTTTTGCACAGTGGCTATGCCATTTGGTGACACAGGGATGAAAACACATTTTGGGCAGGAATGTGGAACATGATAACTGTATTGTCCATGAGGAGGTGTACAAACATGTCAACGTTGAAAATCTGGAGTGAGAAAATGAAAAATTGGTGGAATCATTAGCATGCGTAGAAACTGAGTAACACACATCAATAACCCAATTATTTGTGGGAGTTTTTTAGCCACATTTTCAACATAGGTATTTTGGGACTTCCTCTCATGAACAGTGGTGCTGTTATTTTGTTAATGTGCCCCAAAAGGTGATTTCTCACAGCGACCATGCCATTGTGCGCCACAGCTGCGGAAATGCATTTTGGGCAGGCTGTGAAAAATTACAGCTGTACTGTTGATAAGGAGGTGTGAAAAAATGGCAGTGTTGAAAATCTGACATGAAAATATTGCAAATTTCAGAAGTTATAAGGGTGTGTGGAAACTGCACAATGCAAGCTTGCAACACAGTCATTTAATGGACTTTCACCACCAAATTTTCAACATAGGCACTCTGCTCATGAACAGTGTCACCGTCATTTCCTCAAACTGTCCCGAAAAATGATTTTGCACAGCGACCATGCAATTCTGTGCCAGACATGTGAAAACAAATTTTTTTTTATTTGTTATTTAACCAGGTGAGACACACTAAGCTTAAAGCTTTATTACAGGTGCAACTTGGGAGCACAGGGAAGTTAAGTGACTTGCTTAGGGTCACACAGTATGCAAGTGGAAGCTGTGGGATTCAAACCCAGGTCTGGTCTGCTAGATATCACCAGATTTGTAGCTCAGAACCTTAAACCACTGCGCTATACTGCCTCCCGAAATTTTGGCCAGGATATGTAAAATGACAGCTGTACTGTTCATAAGGAGGTGTGGAAAAATGGCAATTTTGAAAATCTGGAGTGAAAATACTACAAATTCACGAAGTTATGAGCGTGCATGGAAACTGCGAAACACATGCTTGTAAAACACTAATTTTATTGACTTTCATCACCAAATTTTCAACATAGGCATTTTAGGACGTCTGCTAATGAACAGTGTCACTGTCATTTTCATAATGTGTCTCGAACATGGATTTCCCACAGCGACCACACTATTCTGTGCCAAAACTGCGAAAACACATTTCAGCCAGGATGTGAAAAATGACAGCTGTACTGTTCATAAGGAGGTGCAGAACAATGGCAATGTTGCAAATCTGGAGTGAAAATATTATAAATTTGCAAACTTACGAGCATGCGTGCAAACTGCTCAACGCACGCTTGTAACACAGTCATTTTATGGAGTATCATCACCAAATTTTCAACATAGGCATTTTAGGACCTCTGCTCATGAACAGTATCACTGTCATTTTTGTAATCTGTCCCAAACACTGATTTCCCATAATGACTGCGCTATTCTGCGTCGGAAGTGCGAAAACAAATTTTGGCCAGGATGTGAAAATGGCAGCTGTACTGCTCACATGGAGGTGTGTAAAAATGCCAATGTTAAAAATCTGGCATGAAAATATTGCAAATTTGCGAAGTTACGAGTGTGCGTAGAAACTGAGCAATACACCTCATAACACAGTCATTTGGGGATTTTTGCAAATTTGTAACTTATAGGCTTTTGAGAGCCCACCTCATGATCACTGGCACTGTCGCTCGACATCGGGTCCCAAAGGTGATTCCACGCAGTGACAGTGACTTCACCTTTTGGGGCTGAATAACACCATGACAGTGACAGAATTCATGAGGAGGGGTCCCAAAAACCCCATGTTGAAAATTCGGTGCCAAAATTCCAAAAAGTGCCAGAGATATGCATCAAAGTTGAAAAAACACTATTCATTCCATTATACAGCTTACTGGCATTTCCTCAGTTCGCGGTCAGCTTTGAAGAGTGCAGATGTGTTCCCGGTCCACTGAAGATCATCGTGCCAGACTCCAGAGGTAAGTATTTGGTGAGGGGGGTGTGGGGAGGCAGGGTGCGCGGAGGGTGGGCCCGGGTTGCGGGGGGACAGGGAGGTGGCGGACTTTTTTTCCCACAGGGTAAAAAAAAAAACACCGCTAGACAGTTTATTTTTTTTGCAGGGTATTTGGTACACCGGGATGAGCTCCAAGCATGCCACTCATGTTTTTTGGGGGGATGCAGTAGCCGACGGGGGATTGGGCACCCAAGTCGACACATATGGAAAGGGATTGGGGGACATGAGCCGTGGGGGATTGGGAACCCCCTCGGCACAGACGAAAGGGTGGTACATCATGCCGATGGGGAGTGGGCTCCCCCGTCAGCAGATCTAACTGGGAAAGGGGGGGACTGAAGCTGATGGGGATTGGGGCCCCCATCAGCAAAGAACAGTGTTTCTTTGGTGGGTGCATGCTGCCAAGGGGCATGGGGCACCCCCTCAGCACACAGCAGAAATGGGGAGGGGAATTATGCCAACAGGGAGTGGGCTTCCCTGTTGGCATTGTGACAGGCGGCGGCAGCAGTCACTGCTGCTATGTTGCCTGCACGTTGGGAGTTGTGATGTGCTCATGCTGCATGAGAGCTTTGCTCTCATTGCAGTGGACCTTTTCTCAGATGTTGTGGCCGCATTAGATATGCAGAGTGTTGGCCCCTGCTGCTGGCTGATTGGGGAATGAGAGACGCACCTACTGATGCATGCCTGCATTTGCCCAACAGTGACCGTGCCTCCAAATATGCTACTACCGCAATATGTTGGCTGTGCATGTGTGAGCCAGCATAAAAATGTAACCTGCTTTTAAGCCACCAAACCAGGCCAATGCCCCTTCAGCTGTGAATGTGTTCGCCTACATTTGGTCAGACAGTAGCAACACAGTAGCAGAAACAAAACAGCAGGCCGGACTACAATCCCAAACAACTTCCTCACCCCCCACCGAACAAAGGAGGCTGCATGGTTCTCAAAATGATCGAACGCTGGTGAACAAACACAGAGCTGGAACAAAGGCAGGAGTGCAGGCACATTTACAAAACAAACAAAAAAATGTAACCTACTTTTGAGCCACCAAACCAGGCCAATGCCCCTTCAGCTGTGTCTGTTCACCTACGTTTGGCCAGACAGTAAAACAGAACCTGAAACCAAAACAGCAGCATAGAACTCAAGCACCCCCCCACCACCAAACAAAGTAGACCACATGGTGTTTAAAATGGCCAACTGTAGGAGAACAAACACACATGGACAATGTGGGATTTTACAACAATGTAAAGTGCCTGCAAACCTCACATCCAGGTATGTTTCTCACCTATGTTTGGCCACACATTCACAGCAAACTAACTCCTTACAGTTTGTTCCCCCCCACCACCACTACCAAAGGAAGTCACAAGGTCCTCAAAATGGGCCAACTTAAAATACACCTGGCATTTGGTAATTTAAGACCAGTGTAAATGCCTGCAACCCACACAGCCACGTGCATTTACCATCTAAGTGAGGCCACACATTCACTGTGCAAACTAAAGTTTGTGTCCCCTTCAATTCTCAAACACATTCTCAAAGCACCTTTACTGGTTTTCCCACAGCAAGAGCCATACTATGCAGAAATACCCCCAAAAGACATCAAAAAAACATCATTCTATGTTTCAGTGCTTTGACCCCTCTCCCCCAAACACCATCAATTTGCTCACAATGCATCCTGAAAATCCATCTGTAAAGCACTGGAGTGGCTGAAGTATCTGTGACACCTGGCACACCCTGTGTTGAGTGAACTTGTAAATGAAAGTGCCTGGTGTCACAAACATAAAAATATAAGCACTTTACCCTTAAAACATCAGCTTACAGCAAAGCTTTCTATGGTAGGGACATCTGGAGATATTGCGCAGACAACACCCCAGTACCAGCAAGCAGTAGTTATACATTTCAATATAAAACTCCCCAAAGACTCTGGTGATCGTAATTTGGGCCCTACCTGACCAGTAACGTAACACCGGAGGTTCGCTGTGACATGATGCTCTTTTTCCTTTCTGTTGCAGTTCAGAAATTGAGACCGGACGATGGTGTTTGGGTTTTTTATTGGCAAAGTAAATCCTCCTGCTCCCGCAATCATGATTGTTGTTCACTCCAAATAGGGGGTACAGTCACTTAAGATGACTCACGAACATCCCGGCAAGCGTGACACGGTGGAGCAAGGGGTGAAAGGTTGCGCCATCCTGCGATCAAAGTGCTTGCTTCTCCACTGGGAAATGCCAGCAATTACTCAGCACAGCTTGGGGGATCAGGAAAAAAGTGTTTAAAGGGGTAGCAGCACCACAGAACATTTGTGGAGGCTGTGGGTGAACGTAACCTGCTTGACACCAGCAGTTACATTCACCACAGCAATTGCAAGGGGGGTTAAATGTTGTTTTACACAGCGCAAAGGGGGGAATAAAAAAATAAAAATAAACACACTGATGCATACTGCCTAAAAAATATGTTTATTAGTGGCAGGCATTAAATAAACAGTACAGAGAGCCACAAGAACACATGTGGCTTACAATGTCACACTTTAGCATGGAAAAAAGCAGAGGAATTATGCTGAAAATAAACATATATTTGTATATATATACATATATACATATATATATATATTTACACATATCCTACAGTTCTATGCCCCTATGTTTTGTATCTCTACACACAACCAGCTATCAGATGCAATGAAAAAGGAATTACAGTAACTCTCAGATTTTTTCTATTTCCTGCAATATTTATGCTGGGCATTGGTAACCCCTTTTCATGAATAGACCCGGATGACATTTGGGGTTCCATCAGCAGGCATGCCAAAGCAGTCACAAAGGCCATGAAGGGGGGAGTCACTTCTGTTGGCATCAAGGGCAACTTGCTCCATGAACCAGTGGGTTCAACTCCCCCAGCACCAGCCCTCACAGGGACACTGGTCCTAGTACCTCATTTTCTGGTACCTCAGACACTGGTTCTGCCTAATTTCCCAGGTCCAATGCTGTCACCACTGGTCCTGGAGGTTCTTCAGCTACAACCTCAGGGGTCAATTGCATCCCCTACACTGGCACTGGCATTACACTAGCCAGGACACCCACAACCACCAGGTGGGCCATCTCCTCAGCTTCCCACCCTCCTCCTCCCAGAGGGTCTGTCTGTCCTTGAGCAGAAGCTGGATATGGTTCTGGCATTCATAGTGGCACAGGAGTAGATACAGATGACTGCTACATGGCCAGCAATGGGACCTAACGGATCAGTATGGTTGCTGTTAGTTCAGCAGAAGGTTATGATTAGGTATTCTTGGGAAAAACTGGCTGGCCAGTTTTGCAATATTTGTGGAGCAGCTGACACAGGGAAGTTCAACAATGGTTACTGATCTGTAAACACAACAGTCGGATAATGTGCATGCATGCCAGCAAGCCCGGGTGGGCATGGCTGGAGTATGATGAGGAATTCTGCAGGGGTAAACAAAATGAGCCTGGCAGGGCATGGGACATGCTGGATTTGCCTTTTCTGTGGGCAATAGATTTGGGGGGCATAACATTCAGACAATGGGTTCCCAGTTAGGAGAGCCTTATCACCAAAGAAGGGATGCAGGATAGCAGGGAAGGGGGGGTGGGAGGAGGTAAGTCAGAGTCATGTAGGTTTAAACATAAGTGTGTCATGTGTAATCACCCACATTCTTTTAACTAGTGCAAGAATTGGATGACTTCTTTTTGGCCCTTCTGAAACTGGACTCAGTAAGGCTTCCAGCTCCAATAAAGGCAGAATGAGGGGCTATCTTTAAAAAAACTTGTGTTTCGAAACCAAATATTTTACAGCTTTCAAAATATAATTTAAATCATTATTAAATACCATACAAATTATTCTGACCATTTTCAAAGGAAGGAAGCCAGTTGGCCCTGGTGATGTCATACACACACACACACACACACCAATTTGGAGGGAGACAAGAGATAACTGTCACTCAAAGGGGGTGAGACCACTCCCCACAGTGAGAAAAGGAATAAATTGAGGTGCTGAAAGCCAGCATGCTCTCTTGAATTTGAAACATCTGAACGCCAGAACTCTGCCATACAAAGACTAGCTGATTGGTAAAATAGTACAGTGAGGGACAGTGCTTTCTGTAGCTAGGGCAGGTTAAGGATTTTAGTTAAGGATAGCTCAGATTTTGCTGTACACCAAGGATGGAATATTCAGACTGCGCCAAAAAGATGCGCAATAGTGGGAGCAGGTGCAAGAGCAGTGCGCCATTGTGCAACATGCGCGATATTCAAACCAAGCACTGGCCAAGATGCACCTACACAACACAGCTGAATATCATGCCTGATGCACCATGGTGCAACCAGGGATGTGCAGTGGAGCAGGGCTGATGCACAGTAGCACATCTAGGGATGTGCAGGGACAAGGACAGGAAGCATGGGCGCACTAGCCATGGATGTGCCATGAGTGGAGGAGCATGCAGCAGGCCAGACAGACCAACCCCCCCCAAGGCCCCCCATGAGCTGCACATCCAGAGGTGAGCTGAATGGACCACCAGCCCATGAACCTCAGCACCAATCCAACAGCAGACATGGGTCAGCTGTCCACACCCGCAGGGCAAGGTGCCCCAGCACACTCCCTCGGCAAACAGTGATCGCAACACAAGGAGGGCTGGACCCTCCTGTGCCACAGCACCACACCAATGCTGACCACCCCCTGTACAGCAATCCCAAGACACCCGGCCCAGAAGCATCACCAAACAGTGCATGGCACTGAAGGAATGCTGCCACCACCACCACCGTGACAATGCAACCCTGTGCCCCATGGTGCCATGCATGACAGCCCCACTGTCATCCTCCCACAACAGGCGACACCAGCCACTGATGCCACTGCAGCATACATAGTGCCCCCCTGCATGGCCCCCACAGTGGCACAGCAAAGAGGTTGACCTTGTGTCAGTACCTAAGGGACCCTGCATGTGACAAGGCCCGCCCTGGATGCCACCACCAGCAGGATGGCACCCCACACACCCACCCATGCACACACCCTGTCCCAGCATTGGCCCCACCAGACAGCACAGCAGCCCACTGTGGTGCCTGGAGGCATGCGCCACACAGGATGCAACACAGTGCACAAAGAAATCCCCCACCCGGTCCCAAGGGTACCCTGTCCCAGAGCCACACATAGTGAGGCAACAGATGCCGCTGTCATGTGTCCAGTGATGGCGTGTACCCACAGCCTGTACACCACCATGGCACTGGTGAGCTAGCCATGTGGTACATGCAGCACGAACCTGTCCGCTGCCAGCATGACGCTCCAGGGTCATCCAGCATTGTCCACCTCGGACAAGGGAGCAGAGTCAGTACGTGTGACTGACCAGACCCCTGTAGCCCACCCAATGTGCATGGCATACAACTGTGGGCTTCACCCCTGTGATGGCATGCGACAACCCACAGTGGGTGCACCCACATGACCTGCCTACCCAGGCACCCATAGCCATGCAACCGCTGCACACCACCACAGCCCGTGCACTGCACAGCACCAATGTGGCCATACAGTGTCATGGCTATACAGTGTGATGGCAGTGGCACAGCCAGGTGCCCAGTGCATGCACAGCCCACCTGTGACACCCACCCACATGTGCAGTCCCACAGGATGGTGCAGAGTGCACCATGGGGCATGCACGGCAGTGAGGCCATGTGCAGGGGGCCATGCCCCACCACCACCCCTGCAACCTGCCATGCTCAGATGTAAGGGAAAACACGGCACTCACCTGTGTCCTGGTCAGTAGGGCACTGCTGACCCCCCGCACCACCACTCTGCCCTGGCTGCAAGGCCACACCTCCAGTTCCAGCCTGCCATCCCTGCTCACGAGCCAACTGGGCCCTACGGCGATCCTCCGGGCCTAGAGTGCAAACATGGAGAGGTTACATCAGTACAGGCCAGTAACATAGCCCCCCCTTGCTGTGTGTGTGCCTGCACAGCCCAGCCATGATGCGGTGGTGCAGGGTGTACACGAGATACCCCCAACACTGGCAACACAGGTATGACCCCCCCGCAGCATGGCCTGATGACCGCCGTGACACCAGGACAGACAGATACTACCAGTGTTGTGAAGGAGCATTAACCTGGCCATGGCACAGTGCCCCGCCGGGCACCTGCCTGCAGTCACCCTAAGCAGTCAGGGTCCCACCACTGGAGGTTCCCATAGCAGTGGTGACACTGCTCGGTGGTCCTGCTGCACCCCATGGCCTCCTCAAGGCCCTCTGCCACCTCCTGCCACACTGCTGTCCGTGGCCTCAGGAGGGGTACCTGGCCAAACAGGGCACCTGCATGGGGCTCCACTAATGCTACCAGGTTGGCCAGCTCAATAACCGTCCACACAGGTGCTCTGGTGCACAGCATAGTGCTGTAGCTGTGCGTCACAGAATGGCACCCTGTAGCACACGTACCCCATGTGCGGAGGCAGTGTGATACTGCGCTGACAGTTGCTATCGCACTGGCACCGGACTGCACAATAGGTGTGCAGCCATGCATACGCATGGCACCTAGGGGGTAAAGGTCAGCCACAGGGTCAAGGGTCTGTCGTCGCACGGAGCACCACAAAGCTATAGTGCGGTAGGGTGCATATGTGTGATGCCTTGCGGTGGCGCCCACGGCACACCATGGCATGATCACCCCTCTGAGAATATAGTGCACTTGCACCACAGGCACAGTGGTGGCTGTGCCCTGTACTGCCTCCTGTGCATAGCACATCAGCAGCCCTGCTAGCGTCTGCGTCAGCACCATGGGCATGCATGGTGTGGTGCTGATTGAGCAAGTCACAGTGGTGCGCCATAGCCTGAGCATACTCAACACCATTGCGCAAGGTGCAACAGCGTGATATTCAGCCAGGATATGCAAATCAGCTCATGAACCATGCCACGGCGCATTCACTGCATTAGCATCCCATTACAGTTGTGTCTGTCCTCATTTACATGCATTGCACTATAAATATGCAACCTGAGGCTGCATAGGCCATGGATTGGTATTGAAGTCCTTTGAGGTAGGTTGCATGCTGTAGGGACATGAGGACAGTGGTCTGGGAGGGCTGTATGGGACTGCACAGTCCAAGGTAATACCTGTCCATCTCCCAGGCATGAGCATGACCGAGCGAGAGGAAGAAGAGGAGGAGAAGCATTGAAGGGTGCGAAGGAGGAGGCCCAACTTTACCAGGGCAGAATCTGATGCCCTGTTTGAGGCATACCTTGACAAGGAGCCGCTGCTTAGTGGACAGCGGGGAACACCACAGGCACGTGCTGCGGCGTGAGGTGAGGTGGCACATGCCGTCAACCAGCAGGGCAGCCACCAGTGGTCTGTGCAGGAGTGCAAGAAGAAGGTTGGCATGGACAGAAGGCAGATTAAATATAAGATGGCCACCATCAGGGCAGCACGTGCTGCCACCGGTGGGGGCCAGCAAGACGTACCCCACCTGACGCCATGGGAGGATTGGGTGGCCAGCAGCATGCGGCGTAGTGCCGTCAAGGGTCTTCCTGGCAGTGGCTTCCAGATGGATGGCAGCCCATCACTACATGGTAGGTCCGGCACTGGCAGTGTGTGGATGGTAGGGAGGCAGGTCCCAGGGCCAGGTGGAGCCACTAATGGTACTGTGTTCCTTTACAGCTCCTGAGCATCTGCATGGGGCAGCGGTGGTGGGTTTGTCCACTGAGGGGGAGGCCCTGGACAAAGTAGAATGCCCATCCACCTCCACAGGTGCCCAAGGGACTGACCATCTGCAGCCCTGCATGTCTGTCCAGACTGATGCCGGTGGTGCGCGGGTGTGGACATGGCCCTTCCTGTGTCCCAGCGTGACACCGCCCTCAGTGACCAATGTGCTGGGACACAGATCAGGACCAGCTCCAGCACTAATGATGATGTGCTACACGTCCCAGACAGTGATGTATGTGGGACACAGGATGGTCCCACGGATGGTATCCGCCCAGGTGGTTCCGTGGATAGTGCTGGCGTGGCTGCCTGCACAACAGCCCATTCCCAGACTGCGTCTGCATGCTCCAGTGGGGCAGCACTGGTGTGCAGCCAGGGTGGTGGGGCTGTTGCTGCTGCTGGGCCGTACCAGTGTCACCTGGTGATTGGAAGCCAGAGGGGCAGTGGCAGCAGATGGCCAATGTCAACATGGGGACAGGGGCGGGGGCGGTGGCAGTGCACCGCGTGTGGACGAACCCCAGAATGGCAGTGCTGTGCAGCTCCCACTGTCAAGGGGTGGTGGGCAGCAGGGCCAGGAACACCATGGGGGACAGCATGCTGGACATGCATATGACCCTTTGGATGACCACAGCCATCTTCTCCAGGCCTCACTAGATCAGCAGATGCGATTCATGGTGGCAGTGGATGCGCTCAGTGTGGTCCTGGGCCAGGCAGAGGAGTGGCACAGCATGGACCACGCCTTGCTCCTGGCAGAGTTGGCCCAGTAGCGGGCGGATGTGACCACTGCCATTGACAGGCAGACCACTGCAATGGCGACTGTCATGGCTACATTGGCCCATTGGCCACCTGGTTGGGTGCCCAGCCACTGCTCACCCCACAGAGTGCTATGTCTACCCCCTGTTCCCAGCATCGTGTGACCCCTGCTATGTCGACACAAGGTTTGGCTGTGGGCATATTTAGCACACCTGGTGCGGGCATGTTTGGTGGCCTGAAGACCCCTGCATGGACACAGTCATGATCATGCAGCGTCACCCCTTGGGGTCTATAGGTGCCACCCCATGAGGCCACTGGTCAGCCTGGCATGGCAGGCTGGTCTCGACGGGGCCGCCCATGCATCCATGGCGGCCATGGTACTGTGCTGCATGACTGACCTATCTCCCTCCAAGGCCACTGTCTGCTGCTGCCCTGTGTGCACTGTGGTGTTCTTTGTGCAATGCATGGGTGAGGTGCCCAGCCCTGTACACACATGGTCCCTGTGTACACCCTCCCAGCTGCAGGCCACTGTGGTGTGTGCATGATGATGCCTGTGTAGTGCTGTCCACCACTGTGCAATGGTGCTCAGCATCTGAGGCATGCACAGTGCCAGCCACTGGGCATGGTTGTGTGTGGTTCTGTGTGGGTGTGGGGGTACCTGTTGGGGTGGGTGTGCCTGTTGCCCTGTGGGCATGTGTTGTGGTGTGTGTGCATGGTGTGTGCAGCCCTGCCCATCCCTGCCTTTGTGTGTGGTCCCCTGCCCATTCCCATGCCCCTGATGCCGTTCACCCCTGGTGTCCACCCCTGCCTGTCTGTGGGCTGTGCCCTTGCCCTTGGTGGTTGCACATGGGCCTGTTCCCTACCTGTGTTGTCCAAAGTGCTCCACTGCAATGGTGTCCCGGTGCTGCTGTGCCATCCGGGCCATCCAGGGGTCCCTTTGCCCAGGGGGCTGGCTGCCCTACACCAGCTGGACCAGCGTCCTCATTGTCCCCACCACTGTCCCCCTCCTCCACCTCAACAGCTACCCCACAGTTGGTGGCCATGTTGTGCAGGATACAGCAGGCCAGGAATAGCCCACAGGCCTTTGAGAGGCTGTACTGTAGGGCACTACCTGACATGTGCAGGCAATGGAACCATGCCTTCAGCTGCCCGAACACCTGCTCAATGACATTCTGTGTTGTTGCGTGTGCCTACGCTGGGGTTATGGGGTGCTGGTATGGTGTGAGCAGCCAGGGCCACAGTGGGTAACCATTGTCACCTGTGTGTAGAGGGGAGTCGTTAGCATGGTGGTCTGCATCACTGTGCCGTGGGCCATCATGGCCATTTCCCATGACACCCCTGCCAATGCCCCACCCCCCCACATCTGCACCCATTGTCCAGCGTGCTATGCGTACTCACCTACCAGATGGCCAATGGGGATGTCTCCACTCTCGAACCTGTGGCACAGTGCAGACTGGTGCCAGATGAAGGCATCTTGTGCTCCTCCAGGGTGAGTGGCACAGACATTGATTATGCGCCCCCTGGCATTACACACCGCCTGGCAGTTGACACTTGGGTAGCCCTTGTGGTTGATGTACGCCACCCCCTCCAGGCCAGGTGGCATACGGATGTCTACATGGGTGCAGTCTATGGCCCCGAGCATGCCAGGCAACCGTGCTACCCTGTGGAACTCCTGTATGTGTGCTGTGCACTCTGCCTGTGTGCTGGGGAAGCAGATGTACTCTGAAGCATGTGGCAGCAGTGCGCTGAGGAATTGTGTAAGTAGGCATGATGCAGCCGACTGGGTTATGCCTGTGGTGTCCTCTGTTGGTCTCTGGAAGGTGCCTGCGGTGAGCAGGCACATGACCGCTATGACCTTTGTCTCCACAGACAGCACATGGCTCCGTCGTGTGGGTACCTGCATGTCATCACTGCACAGCTCACAGTGTTGCCTCAGAATCACCCGGTTCAGGTGGTACCAGCCCACGATCTCAGTGTCACTGTACTGTTCGAAGGTGGTGCGGGCTCGGTACAGCCTGTTCTGGGCATACCACCGACAGGCCCTTCCATGGCTGTGCCTCTCTGCTGCCTGCCTTCTCATACCCCTCATTACCGCCTCCATCTGGAAGGTGGCACTGGCCATGTGCCTGGCTGGTGTTCCCCCCCAGGCAGCTGTCTACCTGTTCCCCCCGCTCTGTGTTGCTGGTGCTGCCCTTGCACCGGGTACACCTCTGGCTGTTCACCTCTGTGTGCACTGCCTCTTGCCACTGCTCTCCATCCACTGTGGCACTCTCAGGCCCTCTCACACACACAGGCACACACACACTCCTTCTCTCACTTAGGCACACCTCCGGTGGGCCCTGTCCACCTACTGGCCACACCTGCCCCCTGCATCTTGTCTTGTCTCCCTGCCACTCTGTCTCCACGCTCTTACCTATGGCTCCTCTGTGGCGCATTCATCCTCCTCTCTCTTGCTCCCTTTTATTTTGGCTCATTTCCGCTGTCGTACAACTTCCGCTTGCTCCGCTACTGCGCATGTCGCCTACTGATGAATATCGCACTGCGCAGATTATTCCTGGTTGCGCATGCATTCATTACTGTTAAACTGTGGCACATTGCATGTTGTGCTGTGCTGCCACTCCCACTGAATATCGTACCATGGCGCATTTCCGCTCTTGTGCTGGCGCATCTCTATTGCACATGGCGCATCTGCTCTGAATATCCAACCCCAACTGTCTGTTTAACTTGCTTTATTTTCTGTTTCTTAGCAAATGTGCAAACCTTTTGTTTTCCTGTAAATACATCCTGCTTGTAAATACTTGTAGTCTCTAGTAAAGAATCCATTTTTATAGAATCAGTGACTGCTTGTTTTATTTAAAAAGGTAATTCTACTATTTCTGCTGGACTCTGTTTGCTGTTGGTCTCTGAAGGACACTCTACCCACAGTTATTGTGTTGACCTTCCTGACCTTGTGCAAGTAGGAGGTAAAAAGCAGGTTTCTTGGTTCTTGTTCTGGTAAAAACCAGGTGGTGGCAGTGAACTCGAAGCCCCTGGTGAAGTGGATGTTTGTCACAACAACTCCTGCAAGAAAGGTGATTTCATGTAGCGACTGCAAAATCACCTTTCCCGACACAAAAACACATTTTGGCCAGAATTTGAAAAATGACAGCTGTCACATTCATGAGGTGTTGTGAAGAAATGGCTATGTTGAAAATTTGGGGTCAAAATATTGAAAATTACCAAAGTTCTGAGCCTACATTTGCAAATTTCAATGCAGGCTCATAACATTGTTGTTTTTTTAATATTTTTATACCAACTTTTCCACATAGACTTCTTATGACCACACCATATGAACAAGGGTAGAGAAAATGTTCAACTCCTGCCTGAAAGGTGATTTTTTTGCAGTGACCACAAAATCACCTTTTGGGCCAGATTTGCCTAATGTCACTGTAATTGTGTATGAGGTGGGGTCCCAAAATTGGCATGTTGAAAATGTGGGGCAAAAATATAAAAAAATGGACAAGTTATGTCATGAAGTTCAAATCCCAATTGAAATACATTGAACTGCATACCTGATTTTCTCAGTTTGCGGTCTGGAGTTGCAGAGTGGAGATATTTCTGCAGTCGAGAAAGGATTACAGTGTCAGACCCCAGTGGGTAAGTAAGGGTGGGGGTGCTGAGTAGGAGGGTTGGGTGGGGGGAATAACTGCAACAAACATAGATGGATATTTTTCTTTTTCAGGATTAAAAAACAATGATGAGGACAGTTTTAATATTTTAGGTGAAGACACTGGGGATTGGGCACCCCAGCATCAGTGTTGCTTGTGTAGGGTGGTGTGTGTGTGTGCTGAGAGGGAGGGTTGGGTGGGAGAGTTACGAGGCACCAGCAACAGACATCAATGGATGGTTTCTTTGTTGCAGGCTATTAAAAACAAAACTTGAGACAGCATTGAGAACACTGGGGATTTGGCACCACCAGTGTCAGTGTTATATTTGTTGGGGAGAGTGTGGGGTGGTGGGTGCTGAGAGGGAGGGTTGGGTGGGGTGCCACTAAATACCAGGTAGGAGGGACACAGGGAAAAATAGTCAACTTCTGTGTTGTGGATAGGGGAATGGGAAGAATTTCAGTGACTTCGGGCATGCACATTAGCATCGTTGCCAATGTGCATGCCAGAGTTATAGTTCCAAAGACAGGATCCTGATCTTGAAAGCCACTCAGCTGTTTGCTGATGCAGCTGCATGCAAATCAAAGGACCAAAGACCTCTCTGATTGGAGCAGCTTTGGTCCTTTGAAGTACACACAGTTTCACCCTACCATGCAGAGAATTGTGTCACAACCACAATGCATGGTCATTGGTCTAGACTGCCGAGCCCCTGGTATTGTGAACTGCAATGGGCTCTGTAGTGACACACACCCAGATTCCCCTTGCACTCATCACAAAATGTTTGCTACATGTGCATCCAACATAAAAAGTATCTCTTCCTAGGTGGCCAGGACCTACCCCAGTCACTTGCCACCCCTCCTACCCTCTCCTCAGACATCCTTTTACCTAGAATGAAAATGCCAGTGTGCCAGGGGCCAACAGAATGTATATGTAGACCCCCCTCCTTAACCTGACCCCCTAGTCCTAACATGCATCCAATTTAGGAGGTTAACTTTGATCTTTGATTTTGGGGGAGAACCAATGCTAGATAAATCTTGGTTAGCTCAGTGACCCCCCCACACCCACCATGTGCACCTGCTCTGTAAGTCTGTTTGTCTCAATGGAGTGAGTTAGTGTGTGATCGAGATGAAAAGGGCTGAGCAATTTTGTCATTAGTGATGCTAGACAGACTGAATCAATCAGTCTGTCTAGCCCTGCCTTCCCAGTTGTGCATCTGCTCACTCTATTGAGACTAATAGACTTATGGAGTGGACAGACTGTTAAACAGAAACAAAGCAGAACGCATCAAAAGAAAAAGACTGCTTGGCCCACCCAGTCTGCCCAGATGGTCCCTGCCTAGTCTCCTTGTCTGTCTCTGCAGACCCTACCTGGTCTAGGGCAACCCTCTCTCTGCCCTGCCTATTTACTAATATTCCCCTCTGTCTATCCCACACGTTTGAAGCCCTCTACTGTTTTCATCTCTACCACTTCTGCTGCAGTCTGTCCCAGGTGTCTACAACTCTTTCAGTGAAGTACTACTTCCTCACAACCTTCTTAAACTTCTCTCCCTCCCTCCAGCTTCATTACATGCCCTCTGGTCCTAGTGCTCTTTCTCATTTGAAAGAGACTCCCCTCCTGCACCAAATTTACCCCAGTGAGGTACTTGCTGGTCTCCATCTAGTCCTCGCTCTCTCTCTCCTGTCTTCCAGGGTGTACATGTTGAGCTCCCTCAGTCTCTCCTCATAAGGCTTTTTGTGCAAGCCCTACATAATTTTATTTGGCTTCCTCTGTCTATGTTCTTTCTGATGTGTGGCCTCCAGAACTGGACACAATACTCCAGGTGTGGTCTCACCAGCAAGTGATATAGTAGCAACACTATCTCCCTCCTCCTGTTGAAGATAATGCTCCCTGTGCATCCCAACATCCCACAGGCCCTACCCACTGCTTTGTCACACTTTCCTGCCTGTTTGAGGTCATCAGATATAATTACCCCTTGGTCCCCTTCCTGTTTAGTGATTTTTCAGTAACCCCTCATTCTATACTCAGCATTTGGGTTCCTATGCCCTAGCTGCATGATTTTGAACTTTTTAGCATTGAACCCCCAATACCATGCTCTTGACCACTTTACAAGTTTCTCAAGATCCCTATGCATCCCCCCTGCAGGTATCCACCTCCTTATTTCAGATTTTGGTGTAATCCACCAAAAGGCATAACTTCCCTTCCAAGTTATCTGCAATGTCATTTATGAAGACCTTAAAGAGGACTGGTCCCAGTACTGAGCCCAGTGGCAACCCACTTTGTCACTCTCCCATCATTTGAGTGAGTGCTGGTAACCACCACCCACTGTCTCCTGTCCATTAATCAGTTTCTAACCCAATTCACCACTTTAGATCCCATCCTTAGGCTGCTCAATTTCTTCATCAGTTTACAGTGCAGCAATGTTGAATACCTTGCTAAACTCCAGACAGGCCACGTTCACTGCTCTCCCTGATCTATTTCACTGATTACCCACTTGAAGAAAACAATCAGATTAGTCTAGCATGGCTTCTTCCCCCCTCCGTGAATCCATGCTGCCTGTGGTTGTGCAGCTCACTGGATTCAAGATGATCTACCAAAACTTTCCTTTAACAGAGTTTGCATTAATTTCCACATCGCTGAGGTCAGACTGACTGGACATAGTTGATAGCCTCCTCTCTTCTGATGCTGTTATGTAGAGGGACCACAACTGCTCTCCTCCAGAACCATGCCTGTTTCTAGAAAGCTGTTGAATAAGGCCATCAGTGGGGCAGCTAACACCTCCCTGAGTTCCTTTAGTATCCTGGGTGTATCCTGTCTGGTCCCATAGCTTTGTTCACTTTCAAATCTGCAAGTCTCTTCAGTAGACTTTCCACTGAATATGGACTTGTGCCCCTTCCCCTTTGTTCCTGCTGCTCTCTTGTGGTCCACCTGCCCCTCCCTCCACTGCGAAGACTTAAAAGAAGTACCTGTTCAGGATGTTGGCTTTTTCTTGGTACTCTTGCAGTCTCCCCCTGCTGCATTTCTTATCCTCAGTATCCCTCCCCTTGCTTTCCTCTTCTCACTTATGTACAGTACCTGAGGAAAGTCTTGTCCTCCTAAGCTATTCCTTTAGCTATCCTTTTTTTTGTCTGTGCATTTGTTCCCCTCACTGCCCTTAGTGCTTCTCTCTCTTTCACTTTGTAGACCTCTCTGTCTTTTTCCCCTCTGTGGTTCCTTATACCTCCTGAATGCCACCTTTTTTTCCTTCACCACCTTGACCACTTCCCTAGAGAACCGTACAGTGTCCTTTTCCTTCTGCTTTTACTCACTTCCTTTACACCGAGTCTGGTTGCCCTAATTATGCCCTCCCTTATTTTTCCCCACTGTACCACTACATCTCCATGGCAATTCCCCATCTACTAGGCAGTTTCTGAGGAAGTCTCACATTTCTTTCAATTTCACCCTCCTGATGTCCATGTATCTTGTCCTTGTGTGTTTTGCTTCTGTTCCCTTTATAATGTTCTAGCACTTTGTACAGAGACTATTGGTGCCTATGGGACTGCTCACTGTGACATCTGCAATTCCATCCCTGTTTATAAGCACCAGGTCCAGCACTGTCCCATCCTTATTGGGTTCATTGACTAGCTGCCTTAGAAAAGTCCCATGTAGGAAGTCAAGGATTTCCCTGCTCCTTGCTGAAGCTGCAGTTGGAAGGCTCTGATCCACATCTGGCAGATTGAAGTCACCAACTAGCATAACCTCCCCCATACTTGCCATCCTGATTATAGCTTCCCCAAGTGCCTTATACAACTCCTCCTTCTGATCTGGAGGTCTTTATACCACCCCTGTATGGATATCAGTCCTAGAGCCTGTCTCCAGGATGACCCACAGTGCCTGCAGCCCTTGCTTTTCTCCTGAGTGCCCTTGTACATTTTTGGCCTTGATTGCCTCCCTTACTTATAGTACAACCCCTCCTGCCTCCTCACTTCCCTGTCTGTTATGAGCAGAGAGTAGCCTGGTATTGCCATGTCCCAGTTGCGGCTGTTAGTGCACCATGATTCTGTTATGGGTTCAAAATCCAGGCTAGCTTCTGCTATAATGGCCTCCAGGTTCAGAATTTAATTTCTCAGACTCCTTGTGTTGATGCACATGGCTCTCCATACCTTACTCTCTCCCTGCCTGCTTTCCCACTCCTGCCTGTGCTGTTCCCCGACACTCCCCCGTCCCATCACTTCCCTCATCACATTCTCCATTATCAGTCTCCTTTACTCCTTTCTTCTTGCTTCCCTGATTTATAACCCCCTTGTTCTCTACCTTGTCTCCACCCATCTTCTTGCACACCTTTGCTGGGGAAGTTTACTCCCCTCGTGCCCTCCTTCCCTGCTGCTTCATCATCTGGGGGATGGACTGGAGCTGGTAGTATAACCTAGAAGTTACAGTAATGAGCTGTGAAAGAGCTTGGAACATCCAGCAGACCTGGGCTTGATTCTCACAACCTACGCTTGCATATTGTGTGGCTCCAAGCAAGTCACTTAACTTCCCTAGTGCTCCTGGATAACTCCAAAAAATAAGCACTTATGTCTAGTGGGCCTTTCCCAGTTACAAAAGAATTTTAAAAAATGCCTCCCTTACTTCTGAAGCCTACCCTCTGACTAGTTTAAAAGCTCATCTAAGTAACATTTGATCCTCCCACTAAGGACTGTGGTCCCCTTTCTGAAAGGATCCAGACTGTCTCCGCTATAGAGGCCTACATCTTCCCAGGTTGGCCCCCAATCCAAAAGTAGCCAAATCTTTCCTCCATGCATCATGCCTTCAACCAATTTTTAAAAGCCCTGGTGTGGAGTGTTCCTTCCACTCCCCAGCCATATACAGGTAACATCTCAGGTGAAGCCACCATGCTTGCCACTTGTTTGAGGCCCCTCCCCAGCTCCCTGAAATTTCTCTGCACTACCCTGACCTCTTCTCTCCACTGGGGCCCACTTCCAGTCTCTCATTGTGGATTCTCTATGTCCCTCAATACAATTATTCAGTGTCCTTCATGCACTCCTCTACCTAGAAGAAGGAAAAAACAAACAGGGAAAAAATTAATTTCTAAAATGCACATATTGTGCATGTGTATGAACTTAAGTTTTCTGCCAGTATTTTTTTTTTATTTTGATAAAAACTTTGCGAATTTTGCCCATAATTGCTCTACATTTCCAGAGTGGACAAGTTACCACACTGCCTCATGATCACCTAAGTGACACCTTATAAACCCAACTGGAAATGGATTTTTGGGTGTTGATGTTGGCCACAAGGGGACCAGAGATGGGGCTTGGGTATGATGTGACTGGGGGGGGGTTGCCATGGGACTAGCCCTGTTCTAAGGGTAAGAAAAGTGGGCCAGTGGCTAATTTGGATCAGCTTTGCCTGTCCCCTTGAATTTGATGTGGCTTTGTTTCTTCAGCTAAAGTTGCTTCAGCCCATGCTATGAGAGATAGGTCTTGCAGGCTATAAACAGTAAATAAAATGGGTTAAACATTTCTTGATATCTGACTGGCTAAATAAAATATGATACCTATATGTTAATTCCCCAGAAATACACAGGTCAGAACAAGTTCAGGCAGTGAGATGTGACATTTGGGCCAATCACATACAAAATTCATGAGCAACTTCACTCATCCCTTTTTGCCATCACAAACATGGCTGCCACATTTACTCACTGAAAACCTTCAACAAGGCCCAACAAAGTAAAACACTCTTAAATCAGCCAGCCTTGTGGTGCTGAGGGCTGAGGTACTTGGCGTCATACTTCACGCCATGCCGGTGACCTGAGTTTGGAAGTGGACTCAGGTTGCCGGGGGTGGCTGGTGGAAAATGATTGAGAATCTGGTGGACTGCTCTTCCCTTCTGAGGAGGTCAGCATGGGTGCTAGATAATGGGACAGGGTGGGTTTTATTTACTACATGGTAAGTGGAAAGGGGGACCCAGTGGTGGGATTAGGCAGCCACCACCAATGCACACTGTACTTAGATCAAATGGGTGTAACATGGAGGTACTAGTGGTAGGGTGAGGCACCCACCATCACTGTGTAATTTGCAATGTTGGGGAGGAGAAAGGGTGTACGAGGGTACTGGCAGTTGGATGGGGCACATGTCACCAGTGTGTATTGTGCAGAGATTGGGTGGCTAGGAGAGGAGGTACTGGTGGCAGTGTTGGGCACCCACAGCTGGTGTATAATCTGCAGTGATCAGGTGGGCAGGAGGGAGGGGGAGCACCAGCAGCATGGTTGGGCACCCACCACTGGTGTGTAATCTGCAGTGAGTGGGTGAGTGGGAGGGAGGTAGGGCAGGAGGGAGGATATCAGTGGTTGGGATTGGGCACCTGCTGCTGGTGTGTAATCTGCGGTGACTGGGCAGACAGAAGGAAAGAGTACTGGTGGCAGGGTTAGGCACCCACCAACCATGTGTAATCTGCAGCAATCAGATAGGAGGGAAGGGTACCAATGGTGGGGTTGGGAAACCTTCATCAGTGTGTAAGTTGTAGTGATCAGGTGGGAGGACAGGAGGGGACTGGCAGTGGGGTTGGGCACCCAATGCAAGTGTGTAAGCTCCAGTGATTGGGAGGGTACAAGCACCAGAGTTGGGCACCCTATGCCAGTGTGTACTCTGCAGCAGTTGTATGAGAGGAAGGGGTGTACCACTGATAGGGTTGAGCACCCTCTGACAGTTTGTTATCTGCAGTGAACAGGTGGATGGATGGGAGGATACTGGTGGTGGGATTTGGAACCTGCCGCTGGTGTTTAATCTACAGCAATTACATGGGCAAGAGGGAGTGAGGATACTAGCAGTATGGTTGGGTTTCTGCCACCATTTTGTAATCTACAACAATATGGTGGGCAGGCGGTAGGAGGTTACCAGCGGCAAGGTTGGGCAGTGGAGGGGGTACTGAAGTTAAGGTTAGAAGCCTGCAATGGCAAGGTATGGATGCTGTGTGTGTTCCATTTTCACAACTAACAAGAGTCACACAAATGGCTCAGAGAAACAAATTCTGAGGCATGAAAATGGAAGCTACTTTTGAAGTGCAGAACTCCTTATGAACAGAACACTGAAAAAATATTCTGCATGTGCAAGAAGATGTGATTTTATTTCATAATAAATAAGAAAATAGACACTTTTCAGTAAACTCACCTATCACTGGCAGCTCCTTGGGTCAAAACTGTAACATACTTAAAAGTTTCGGGCTTCAACTATAAGTCATTTCTGAATTATAGGTGAGCAATGAAAGTCTTACAAATATATATTTTTATGTAATCCATCCTTCTAAAACTTTTAAACCCCTGAACCAATAATTTTCAACTTTTTAGGATCCAGAGATCCTGGCATCAAGAATGCACATGCCAAATGTCAGACTATTCTGCAGGGCTCTCAGATTTACAGGGATTCCTGTATTTTACAGGGAAATGGAGCCATCTGCAGGGACATGGTTCTCATAGACTTGCATTGGTTACACTGTAAATACAGCAATTAGGCTTCTATAGGAAATAATGTAATCTACAGGAAAAAAAAACAGGAAAATTGCCATGGACTTACAGAGAAAAGACAAAATCAAACTGGGAGCAATGATTCTGTCCAGTGATGGTTGTTTTATTAAGGTGAAAAATCGATGCTTTAACATAGAACAGCATTTGTAACCCTGACTACAGGGGCACAGCTGTGACCCTAATACATACGCACACACATGCACACACACACACACATGCACATATATATATATATATATATATATATATATTGCAAAACACTACAAGAATGCATTGATTAGCAATGAAGCACAAAGCATGCATAGTATAGAAATGAAAAATTAGTGTACAAAGTCCCTGGAATCTGCAGTGTTATGTTCCTCAAGGTTTGAACAATATTGCAATGCAGTGTTGGTGTTGCCCTAAAAGTGGCACCATCTATGCAAGGCTTGTTGTATGACCATGTTACTCTGACAAGATTGTGCAGAACAGTTTTAAGGTTCTAGATGATTCTAAATGTTAAAAAAAAAATTAAGACTTGTTTGCTCACCAATACTGCAAAAATGGTTGTGAGTTGAAACCTGAAATTTTCAGGTTAGTCAGAGTAGACCCACTGAAAATGCTTTAATAGGTGGTTTGATGAGAAATGTGTAGTTTTTAAATTATTAAGAAAATATAATCCCATTTCTGCAACAGTGGTTTCTATTTTATGAGGCAAAATCAATTTTTGCAACATAAGCTTTCCATTTTTCTGAGTCTTGGTAGTCACAAAAGTGGTTAAAAGAAGGAAAAGTTTTGCGCACGAAAAACAAAAAAGTTCTTGGTGCTGTACTCTGAAACCTGTGTTGTTGACAGAGCAGTGTGTCTACTTGATTCTTCAACTGCTGTTCTTTTTAAATATTTTTCAGATTATTAATGAAATTAGTTTTTGTTAGTCAAGAAAACAGAGTCTGTTTTCATTACCTGAAAACCATTTTTTTTGTGACAGTCAACCTATTTTTTGTGAGTGTTAGAGGTCACAAATGTGGGGAAAAATAAGTGGAAGCTTAGTGCGTTAAAAAAATCTTGAAGCAGTAGTCTGGAAACTTGTGATTGATACAGTGGTGTGTAAGACTGATTCTTCAAGTGTTATTTTATTGAAAAAACACTTAAAATAAATTATTAATGAAATTAAGTCATTCAGTGTCACAAAAAACAGGACCTGTTTTCATGACTCACAAACCCATTTTTATGTTCACTTGTGCAAGGAATGTCTTGGGACTACTGGCATTTTAGAGGCGTGTCACTGCCGAGCCAGTTACAGCTGACACTCCAATGGGCTTGGCTGTGTACACCAATGACCAGACACTCTGGTCATGACAGAGGTTCTGCTTTGATGACATGACATGTTCTCTAATTGAAAGAAATGAACTGCTCCAATGAGAGAGTGCTTCATTTCTTTCTGTAGCCGTAACTTGGAGCATGCGCATTAGAGTTGACACTAATGCACATGGCTGGAGTTACAGCTACAGCTTAGCAGTGCTGCATTGTCTCCCCTCCCCCCTGAACCTCCGGAGACCAAACAGACAGTGGCATTTACCCTCCCGCTCCCTCCCTCTGTGTGCTGTCCACACCACACCCTCCATTCCCCCACCATTCCCAGCGGCATCCAATCTAACCCTCCCGCTCCCTCCCTCTGTGTGCTGTCTGCCCCGCACCCTCCATTCCCCCAATGGACCTGGTGGCATCCAATCAAACCTACCCACTCCCTCCATCTGTATGCTGTCTGCCCTGCACCCTCCGTTCCCCCACTGTAGCCAGTAGCATCCAATTAAACCTTCCCGCTCCCTCCCTCCCTCTTTGTGCTGTCCGCCCCGCACCCTCTGTTCCCCCATCAGACCTGGCAGCATTCAACACAACTGTAAGAGATTCATCTTGTATGAGAAATGCACTATAAATGTAAATTGAGATTATTTTATCCCAGTCCCAGAGTGCCTTAGCAGCCGCCGGAGTGGTTTGGGTGCGAGGCTGCGAGTGATATACCAGGACCTCAATTGCACTGCTGACTAGGGCCGTATGCATGGGGGCCTGCAAATGCTGCTTACCATTGCCATGGTGACAGGGTTTTGTTTGTAGTCTGTCCCAGAACCAGCCATGAGGGAACTGCACAAATAGTCCCTGTCACGGAATCAAGGTAGTGGGGCTTCTCGGGGAGCCTGCATTTCACAGAGCCAAGAATAAGCTGCCAAGGTAAATCATGTGATAAACATCAACAAATGGGCTCAAACAAATGCTTAGTAGTCATGCTAACTTTGCAAATGTGGGCCTTTTGTGATTATGTTGGGCAGACTGCACTGTGATCTAATTCTAGGAAAATAAGAAATGGGTTTATCATTTTTTTTTATCACGCCCATCTTTTACAGTAAAATAATAGGCGTGGCTAAGTTAGTTATCTTGGATATTCTGAAATGACAGTTCAATTGTGCTTATTCAACTGGATAAGATGATACTTGTATTACTTGATTTATGTTGTGGCTTTCCACCTCTCTATCCATGGGATATACCACCCTATTAGGGGCATGATGCAAGGAACCCCAGAGGAGGACTCCCCCTCCCACAGGTGCCACAGGAATGATTCCATCAGCTAAAGGTAGCTTAGGAAGAAGCCCACTGGTAAAAGAGATGAGCCGCTGGAGGAGGAGGGGTGGATGGTGGGGCAAAGAGAAATGAATCATGGGAAGGCCCAGGGTGAGTTACCTTATAAAGCCTGATGGGGGAGTGACATAGTCAATCCACCCAATCGAACCTCAGGCTTACAGCCTTCTGATTCAATTGTGCTTACACAACTGGATAAGACGATGCTTGTGTGACTTGATTTACGTTGTGGCTTTCCACCTCTCTATCTGTGGAATACACCACTCTATTAGAGGTACAACACAAGGAACTCTAGAGGAGGGTTCCCTCCTTATAGGTGTCACAGGAATGATTCTGTTGGCTAAAGATAGCTTAGGAAGAAGTGTAAAAAGAATACCCAATCGGGTGTCCAGCATCGAAGAGGCGATGATGATGAATGAATGAATTCTGAGAAGATGATTAGGGGTGAACTTCCTAAGAAGAGAGAAGAAAGCTGGGGCCACCATCTGTCTCCATCCAACAGTGGAACCTAACTAATTAACCTAAGAAAGCACTAACCCTAACTAATATTATGACCATTGGCATGGAGGAGAGGAAACCCCACCCTTTGAGGAGGAAATCTCTGGAGATCCAAGGCCTAGTTCATCTTCCCTCCAGACTTATGACATTTGATTTAAGGATGTATGTCACTAAAGAGAAGGATATGAGTAGGGAAGATGATAGGATAGGGAGAAAACTCCAAAAACAAAGCTCAGACAATGACGGAGAGAAGCCGTGAAGGCATCAAAGGTTGAAGAGGAGACAGTAAATGAACCTGAAACTGAACTTGAATGATGGTGGAGAGTAGCACGGATTGAAGAAGGAACATGAGGCAGCATGGACATGAGTGGGGGATGTTCAAGTAGTCAACAGGAAGGAATAGATCCATGTAGAAGTCAGAGGGGCAAGGGTATCCAGATGCGCTCATGAGAAGACTGAGGATGATGAAGACCGATGATGATCACCACATGAGTGCAGCAGTTCAATGAGGTAGCAGAAGACTCAATGAGAGGTATGCTTGATAGAGCGATGTGATTAAGTAGAACTCAATGCCAAGAAGGCAGGACTGGAACCAGAAGGTGCGCTCAGGTCGAGCGATCGAGAGGGATGAGGGTCACTGCAGAAACGCAGCAGGTCAATGAGCCTGATTGATTGATGTGAGTAATTTGAGCGATGTGAGTAAACAGACTCTGAGGCCAATGAGGCATGCTTGGAAACAGACGGCAGGTACCCAGATGGGCGTGAGAAGACAGATGGTGATAACAACCACAGGAGAGCAGTGATTCAATGAGGAAGAGGATATGGGATGATGATGGAGTGATGCCATGATTGGATGGAATTCTTGATGGTTGGTACGAGATAAGGCATGCATGGAGATAAGACATGGGGAATGATGACCGGAGTCATGAACCTGAGACATGCGGCAAGAAGTCTGCGGGTCAATGAGGTGGCATATGAGTCATGATAGGTATGCCCAAAAGAAAGATCGAGTGCAGGCCAGACAGAGGCAGCTGAAGCATACTGATTGGCTGTAATTGGAGTGAATCCATGAAGGCCGGTATGGGAGGAGAACTGCAGGGCCAGACTGAGGCAGCTAGAGACAGCCAATGAAGTGGATGGCAGAGCAATCTGGCAATGGCAGCTGATCTGGAGCAAGGAAGGGAGGATGGAATAGGAGGGTAATGAAACAAGAGCACATCCCACAAAAGAACTGCAAAGGTCAGAAAGCAGAACACTGGCCATAAGATATGGAGTCATGTATCATCAGAAAATAATTGATCCAAATAGTGGAAGCACGGATCACAGAAGGAGAGAATGAAAGGGGGGAAGGGATGAGAGGAACTTGATCTCCAAACTGAATGGGCCCACCATCGGAAGACAGAAATGTGCAAAATAAGAAAGAGGTACACATGCAGGGCCTCAGTGAGATTGGAGGAGAAGACCATCAGAGAAGCATACCAGACTGCACAACCACTACTACGCCCACAGCAACTCCAGAGAACCGCAAAACAAGTTTGTCCCAGAAAGGAGCGATGCACAAAAAGTGCTTCAACAATGATGCCTATTGACTGTTGCAATCACAGATACACAGTAGAATACAGGTACATGATGTAAAGATGATACGAAGCAGAGAGAAAGAGACAGAACTGACTGAATGAGAAGATGAAGTAAAATCATTCTCTGGGCACCACAGTACTATATGAGTGTGGAAGATTCGTTGTTTTTGGTTTTTTTGTAGCTAAATTTGTAGACCTTGTTAAAGGTTGTGGCACCAACCCGTAGTGTATGGCTGTGGGGTTTTGTGTCAGTGGGAGCTTGCACAAGAAAGTATTCTATTGTGGATGTGTGGCAGTCAGCGCTCATTTGAGATGCGTGATGATATAAGTCACTGGGGGCGGCAATCTTCCTGGTTTCCCAGCTGAGGCAAGTTTGAAGGCCAGTGATCGACCAAAAGGACAGAATGAACCAGAAAGATTCCATGTTCTGGGGAGGTATGACTGATTGCACTATGATGTGCTGCTATGCAAGAATCCAAAGGGCCAAAGTACACCAACTTTGCTTAGATGGCCCGGGAATGGAAGTTCAATTACGCTCCTTATTGTACTGTGCCCAGAGAGCGATGTCCTAGTTTCTGTATGCAGGTGCCAGACAGAGCTCTGAGAGCTGAGAGAGGGAGAGAGTGGAGTGAAAGTTGTGAGCAGAGGGATGAGCCGTGGCGCTAGGTGAGCGCAGTCCAGCAGGCTAGCAAGGAAAAGGAGTGGGGCTCCGAAGGAGCAGCATGGGCTCACTGCCGACCGGAATCCAAAGGAGCAGGCATGCAGGGGGAAGACAGCAATGACTGAATGCTGGAAAGGGTGAAAGAACGAGGAAGGGCGGTTGAAGTAAAGAAATGCTGGGAGGAGACAGAAACAACATGAGTGGGGGAGCGATGGGGGGGGGGGCAGAGATCGAGGAGGCAGCCAGAGGTGAGGTAGCCAACTGACAGCAATGAGGAAAAATGAAGAGAAGGAACAGCCGACTGAGCCTCCTGCTACAAAAAGAAACAAATCCTGGGAAGGCCCAGGGTGAGTTACCTTATAAAGCTAGATTGGGGAGTGACGTAGTTGCTCTGCCCAATCAAACCTCAAGCTTACAGCCGTCTCAATATCTACAGCAGCTTGCATGCTTCTCAGCTGTCCCAAATGTTCAGGTCCTTGATTTTGCTTTAAATTTTCCTTGGGCTGCCTTAATTTAGCATTTCTAACACTGAAGAGTCAGAAGAAATTTGAAGTGCAAAAATAATGCCACAGTTTAATTGTTACAGTCCTGCTGTCCTTCAGAAAATGCTTGTTAGACTAAATCAAATATTGTGTTATTCACTAGCTTCTTTAACTAACCTTACTCAACCTTATATAACCTTAGACAGCATTGATTCATGACAGGAAGGTCATCTCAGACAAATCGGACAGATTTCTTTGACTGGGTGACCATAGATCAGGGAAGAGCAGTGGATGTGGCCTATCTGAACTTCAGCAGAGCCATCAGCACTGTACCACATAGAAGACTGATAAAGAAACTGGATAGTCTTGGAGAGGAAGCCAAACTTGTTCATTCCCTTACAGAAATATAGGTGTGCTGTGTACATGCAGAATGCATGCCACATACTTTATTGTGTAATGTCTGCATGCAGTTCGCATACACAAAGTAATCCTAAGCAAACCAGGTCTAAAAAGCAAATCAGGTTTGCATGCTGCAAGCTTGACATGTGCACAGCAGATAAGCTGGTGTGAACATCTAAAAATTACATCAAGTTCGTGTGTTGCACGCTTGACATGAGTGCAATAGTTAAGCTAGTGTGAACATCATTTAAACATCACATCATGTTCACATGCTGTGCGCTTGCCATGTGTGCAGCAGCTAAGCTGGTACAAATCTCATCTAAAAAAACACATCAGTTTCTATTTCTTCTAGCAATTACAGTCATTAAAATACATTTTTATTTTAATTCCCATAAAAATTAAGTAAACTCATTAATTCCGATCCTTTTGCAAGCTGTTTAATGGCTTTTGATTTTTGTCACTAAATCGCCATTAATTTGTATAGTACTGTTTCCTTACTGCATTAAATGTTTAGGATATAGCCAGTCAACATCCCCTGTTCCAGATGTACAAAAAGGGACCTCTGTGTTGTGAAACCTATCCTTTTTGTTTTGGACCATGCAAATTCCTTTTGCATATTAAATGCTACAAATGTGTTTCTCATTGACCGTTTCAGCTCACTTATTTTCCCTTTGTCATTCTGTATTGAGCATATACACTATGGCCATGCTCAGCACTCATTGTGTTGAGTGGGGTCTTGGAAGCATGCAAAATACCTCACATTTTGTCACTGAAATGAGGGACATGGACACTCAAAATGAGGGACAATGAGGGACATAAACCCACTTGATGATCAGGAAACATCATGAGACTTGGCGGTGCAGTACCTGAGGAGACAGTGGAAACCATTGCATTAGCACCTGAGAATGAATTTCTACCATTAAGCAGGGTTGCCATTTAGGTAGGGCAGAGGGGGTCAGTCCCCCCCCCGTATTTGTGCTGAGGTTGTTCTTATGGTGTAGTAATAATGGCATTAAATTTGGATTTAATCTTTTGCACAATAAGTGCCCACCTGGCCTATGTGTGCTCACGCTGCAGATACTCTCCAGACTCGACTGTGTCTGTATTGTCTTGTCCTCTCTCTCCACCTATTAACAGTGGCACAATTACATGTGATGTGGATGAGCTCCAGCTAAGAAAGAGTACATGTGTCTTGCAAGTGTGACACTGTCTTTCCTGTCACAGAGTAGACAGACTGCACATAAAAGCTTGGAGGAGATAGTGAGCACTGAACTCTCAATAGCAGTGTTGTGTCAGCATATTTTTGTTGGTCTACTCTTAGTGAGTCTCAATCTCCCCTGGTGGCTGAAGGGGCAGAGGGTGAGCTAGAAGCTAACTCAAGACTAGCTACCTACTTACTCTACTAGTCTTGCCTTGCAAACAAAAATAGCATGGACCCCCACGGCAGCAAGCTAGGCTTAGCAGCAGTAGTGACAGCGGTGTGGATGGCCTTCATAGGTCTTGACCAGTACAGAGTGGCAGCAGCCACAGCAGCAACCAAGCAAGAAGCAAGCAACCCAGGTTGGGTGGGTTCAGTTGGTGAGGTGACTTAGTCGCGGACCATGCTGGGGACCTGTGATGGTCGCTTCTAGCATCCAGCTTCTGGTGGAAGGAGAGAGAGGGGGAGCAGACTGAAAACTGGGCTGGTGGCGCACTCTGCCAGGCTACAGGTTCTGGCCATATGGCAGGGTAAGTAAAAGTAAAAAAAATTTTTTATAGGGGTATTGGGGAAGGGGGAAGGACTGAGATATTAATGTGTTTTGCATGTTTCTTCACTTTTGGGTGGCTTCATGACCCATAGAGGATGGGTATTGAATTGAATGGAGTCAGGGAGAAACATTGAGACAAAGTTTTTTTTTTGGGGGGGTGGGGGGCAGAACTTCAGCCAGGAAAAAAAATTGGTTAGTAACTAGGTAGGTTTAAACCCAAATCTGATGCACTGCTCTGGAGTATATACAGATGAATCTTATACATTTGTATTTTTCCCGATTTGCATATCAGTCAAAACAAATAAGAGATGTTACAGACATTCTAGAGCTGTCCCTTGCATTCACAGATAGTTGAGCGGCATGGTATGCACAGACAATAAATAATTGGAGCCACACTATAGTCAGTTTATCACCCCCCTCCCCAGTGAAGCTGACCTGCACATCCCTATGCTCAGGCACAGTATGACAAAGGGCAAAGGAGACGGCAGGGGTGTGCACCATTAAAATGAATGGGAGTATTTTTTATAGCTATTTTATACATTATTGATGGAGAGTTAGAGATTAATGAAGGCCACTGCTCAACTAACAAGGGCCTTGTTAGTAGAACAGTGGCTTTCATTATTCTCCAGCTCACCATCATAACATATAAAACAGTAATAAAAAATAAAACCATATATTACAAGGAGGTACGCCCCAGCACTCTGATCCATGGATATCATCTCTTAAAGACTCCTGCCTCTGGCTCCCTAGTACTCAAGTAAAAGATTTTTTTACTTATATCTATACTTGGTGGGTTGTCTGTAGCAGCATGGCCATACCTGTTACAGTGTTTGCACATGGGGGGAAGGACTGGCATTAGGGTGTGTGTCGAGTTACTGCTACTTTTGTGTTTGCACCTAAAAGTCTGTTTGCGTGGAAGCATTCAAAACTAAGAAAACAGTAGGCATACAGGCCAGACAGAAGTAATTAAGTGGTTTTGTGGGTAAGTTTGTGTATTGGGGTGGGAAAAACTACATGTGTTTCCATTGGTACAGTATGTGTGCTACAGTTCAACTGAAACTGAGATGAGTAAGAGGAGAAAACTGAAAAGCATAACAGTGGCTACAAGCATGCCACATGCATGCAGATATAGTCAGATACAGTATGTATTGAAGTACAAGCAAGCCATATTTGTGCAGACAGTATGGCTTAATGGTTAAAGGCACTGAGCTGAAAGCCAGGAGACATGGATGCATAAAGACCTGGGTTTGAATCTAATCAACTCCCACTTGTGTATGATGTGATCCTGAGCAAGTCACTTAACTTTTACTTGTGCAGTTATCAGTGACCACTTGCTTTTTGCATGCATGCCACATGCATGCAATCTTTCCAAATTTAGCATAAAAATCATGGGTTCCACACTTGCTTGCTGCACGCATACCTTATGCATGCAATCAGTTCCAATTTAACATTTAAATCATACTTGCATCAATCATTTCACTTGGGTAGTTCTAAGTGTGCAGTATGAAAACATTTCATATCATTATTTCTGTAAGGGCCGGGTAAAAAACTGATTAATGGATAGGCAACAGTGGACTTTGGTAAATGGCACTCACTCTAATGAGGGGAGAGTGACTAGGGGGAGTATGACAGGGTTCAGTATGGGGGACGGATCTGTTCAAAATCTTCATAAGTAACATCACAGAACAGCTTAAAGGGAAGGTAATGCCTTTTTGCAGATGACACCAGGATCTGTAGCAGGGTGGATATTCAGGAGGATACTCAGGAGGCTGTGGAAAAGATGAGAAGGGATCTTAGAAAACTGGAGGAGTGCTGGCATCATGTGATGCAGCTCACCAGAGAGTAGCTCTCCAGTACTGCTCCAGCCTCCCGACTTGTTAAATCTTTTATTTTTATCAAAACGTCTGGTACAAGCTGTAGAAAACTGAGAAGATTTAAGAATAGGCTCTGATCAGCACACTCCTGAAAGCTGCACAAATGGATGCGATAACGAGAAGGAACACGTCAAAACACACTCCTCCGGTTTCACCAGAGAAGGCCCCGAAGAAACCCAGGACCTCGAGTAGTGCAGAAGGGCCTTCTTTAGAAGCTACCTCGGCTGATCAACAGCCTCTCACTCTGCAACGCTTCTTACAGGAGTTTACTCCTTTTAAAGATGAATTACACACAATCACTTCCGAAATTAAATGTCTTACCCAAGCCTTAGAAGAAGTGCACCAGCGGACAACAGACAACGAGGCTCGTATCGGCTCAATAGAAAAGCGAGTGGAGAAAGTTGAGCGGGAGATTACTGCCACCTGGCAGAAAATGGCAAGATTGGAAGCCAAGATAGAGGACCTGGAGGGCCACAGCCACAGGAATAATGCAGTCCTCATCAGTCTTCCTGAGAAGGAAGAAGGATCGGATGCTGTGTTGTTTGTGCAGAAGGTTGTAGAAAAGCTGGCCGGCCCTTCGTCATTTGGTCCGCGGTACGTGATCGAACGGGCACATAGATCCCTTCGCCTGATGCTGCCGGTGGGAGCACCTCCTCACCCCCTAATCTTTAGATTCTTAAACTTCTTAGAAAGGCAACATTTCTTCGCAAAGATCAGAGAGCTACATGAGGTGCGATGGGAAGGCGCTAAAATTAGGGTGACACAAGACCTGCCAGCGTCGGTCAGACAGAAAAGGGCTTTGTTTCACCCCTCGGTCTCAAAGTTAATCGCTGCTGGTGTAAAGTTCCGGATGGGATACCCCGCGAGGCTGGGGGTAATGATCGCTGGTACATGGACATCTTTTGAGGATCCAGAAGTAGCAGCTAAGGATCTCAAAAAGGCTTTTCCCAACCTGTTCAAGGAATCGTAAGAAGCCCCTATATCGATAAGATTCCAACTAACATGTGAACCAGAGGAACTTAGAGTTGAAGAAGGCTACAGCTGAACTTTTTTATTGTGGCTAAATGTTGCCGGTGACAGCAAAGTTGAGGCTTTGATGGACTGAGCAGTTCGTAAAGATAATTCCTATGTCTGACTCCTTTTGGGGTTATATAATGAGATTCTGTATGAGTTTCCTTTGTATGGGGTTAAGTTCTCTGGGTTGGATTGGGGCAAGTAAAATATATATCTGTTACTGTTCCCTTGTGTAAGCCTGGTTATAATCAGACCTGGGTTTGACCTCCCAAAGTTCCAACGGTAAACAGACTATGAACTGGGATTACCTCAATATTTTTGTTTTGTTACAGGCTTTGCTGTAAACAGCTCCCACCACTAGAGGGAGCTCGGTCCTTTAGTTGGAATCAGTCAAGACTGTGTTGTATTACGAGCTCTGTAGACGAAGGCTGCTATGTGATTTAATAGGGAATGGGGGATCTCTTTTTTGGACATCTTCTTTTGCTGTGCTCAGCCTCAATTATGGCTCCCTATATTCGGGAACAGCGTTATGTTTATTCCCAAATTTAGTATCACTCTAAGTTTAGAGGGTGCGGGCTGGGTCTGTTTGCATGTACAATAATGTCCTGTATGGAAGTGTGTATAGAGTTATAAGGGAACGGCGCAACGGCTCTGTTGATATTTTCCTTTCCATGTCATACCGTTTAGGGGTTTTAAAATTATGTTACTAAGGGGATGACAGAATCCTGATGCTGGAGTCTATTAATATTGTAAGCTTCACCTATCTTATGGGGACTGGAAACGTGAGAATTGGTTGGGTAATTATTTGCCAATGACTCCAGTTTGGATTCGGACTTGACAGGTCTTCCACCCCCCCTTTTTTTTTTTTATCAAGGCAGCTCGCGCTGGGTTGAGCTAAGCTCCATCCTATACCCAGCGATAACGTTAAAAGGTTTTCTTTAAGGGGTGGGATGGACCCTTTTGTCTTAGAGTAGGGGGTTTAGCGCACGCTGTAGGTAGTGTCTCATGCTAGGCTTGTACTGAAGATTAGTGCCTAAGGCTCCCGTGGATCAGGTTTAAAGGCATGCTTAGCTACATAAATGCTAATTGCGTTGTTTTCTTATTCATTTTATGTTGCCAGGTTTCAGGTCTTATAATGATAAGCTGAACTTTGGGAAAACTTTTTGTTTTATCAATTACTAGTTGCGGCAGGAATGGGGAGGGGGGCTGTTTATATTATACTATATTATATTTTTATTTTCTATATTTTAATTTGGTGACCTGGTTGTCCGTCTGCGGTTAAATGGGGGTTTATATATGTTTTTGGTATGGATGGTAGAGGAGTAGGTTGGTCAGAAGATTACGGCTGGCCAGGGATGTTTTTCAGCACAACCCCAGATGCTTCAACCACTGATATTAGGCAAAAGACACTATGCATGGATGGGGTATCAGTGGAGTCAGGAGGACTGGGGGGAGGGAAGAGCATTGTAGGGTGTTCTACGGACCGCGGGCTGCAGCATTAAGGTGGGGGTAGGGAAAGGGTTCTTAGAAAGGTGTTCGAGTATTTTAGTTGTTGGGTGAAGCTTGTTGGGAGATGGGGGGGAGGGTTCGGTTAGGGACTGGGTTTTCATGGAGTCACTGTTGGGAGCCAGCCTAAATGCAGCCTTTTTCGATAAAAGGTTCAAAGTTTTTTATAATAATTCATCTTCATTCTATGGGCAGTAGTTTAGTCTTTGCCATGTGGAATGTTAAGGGGGCTAGGCAGAAGTTAAAACAATACCAAATACTGAAACATTTGCAGTTGCTAAAGTCTGACATTACTTTCATTCAAGAATCCCACTTACTGGTTTCGGAAGAACTTAAGCTGAGAAGGCAGCAAATAGGCCAGGTATTCTCGTCAGAGGGTTCTACACAAAGCGGTGGAGTGATGATCTTAGTGAAGAGAAATGTCCCATTTATAGCTTCTAAAATAATCAGGGATACCCGGGGCAGATACCTACTAGTCCTTGGAAGAGTAAATACTACTGAGATTTTACTAGGTAGTATATACGGCCCAAACTGTGATTCCCCGGGGTTCTTTATGGACTTACTTAATGCATTAACCCCCTTTTTAGCTGTCCCAATGGTTTTGGGTGGAGACCTGAATTTGGTCTTTGATCCCAATATAGATCGCTCGGGCATTAAATTCAGAGCTCTGTCTCCAGCCCAGTGGGCGTTGAGAGACTTGTGGGATAGAGTGGGACTTTGTGATGTGTGCGTACTATGCACCCTTCATATAGATGCTACACTTTTACCTCTTCAGTCCACAAAACATCTTCAAGGATCGATTATATTATGATTTCCCAAAGGCTATTGTCGGGGGTGGTAGACTCGGCCGTTCATCCAGGTCCTCCCTCGGATCATTCTCTTGTTTATTTATTTATTTATTTGTTTGTTTTTGTTAACCAGGTATGCACACTAGACAACACATGCCTATTTTCAGGTGCGACCCAGGAGGTTACAATACAGAAAATGAGGTACAGAGTCAAGGTAGCAAACATGCGTAATACAGAAAACAAGGTACATAGACATGGTAGAAAACAAGCCCATACAACAGGTGAGCCAGCAAAAATATTACAATACAGAGAACATGGTACACTGTCGAGGTGGCATGCAAGCCATCATGCAGGAGGGCAGGTGCAGAGTAAGACTTGTGTTCAACAACAGCTAGAAAGGAAAAAGTAGAGTATAAGGCAACAGGTGCGTATAATCTGAGCGGAGGGAAGGTAGAAGTCCACAGAGGAGCAGGGAGATTAGCAGGTAGTCAGGAGAGGCAGGCAGAGCAGGAGGCGAGGTGGTGGTCAGGAGAGTAGGCAAGGGAGAGTAGGACGGAGGAAGGTCATCAGAGGAGGCGGCAGGAGGACCACCGTGATAAGATAGGCTAGGCCTGTGGGAAGGCGGCCTACAGTTTGCGAACCCCAGAGGGTGGGGCAAGGGAGTTGAAGGTTCGTTAAGTGCCACAAGGAGGGAGCTAATGGGTAAGTCAGGTGAGGGGCTCCTTGCAGAGGGTAGGGGTTGAGGTTAGTCTAAGTGCTGCAGGGAGAGAACAAAAGGGGTAAAAATGGGGGCAGGGCAGCGGAGGGGGCTAAAGTGTGAATAGGGTAAGGGGGCACCTAACGGAGAAGGGGAGGTGGAAGGGGGGGAAGAGGTCAGTTATCTTTCTCTCCATACCCTTCCGAAGGTGGAAGGGCACTGGAAAATCAATAATCAACTACTAAAAGATCCAAACATAGTGAAATATGTTGGTAACCATATTTCACATTTTGTGAATGCTAACTCCAACACCACCGGGAAACCCGATATGGAGTGGAGTGCCCTTAAGGCATATTTGAGGGGCTTGTTGATTGGGATAGCATCTAAAAGGAAAAGAATGAGAGAACAGCATCTGGTGCAATTGCTTTCCAAAATTAGAGCAATAGAAACAAGTATGTCTCCCCATTCGTCTGAACAAACTCGCTCGGAGTTGGTTAAACTAAGGGACGCATATATGGATATTCTGAGGGAGAAGGCAGAATTAATGATCTTGAAATCAAATGCCACATATGTTGACCAAGGTGAGAAAGCTGGCCACCTGCTGGCTTCAAGAATCAAACAGCAAGAATCTGCTAGGTTCATTGCATTAATTCGGTCAGCGGAGGGGTTACTACTGAATAAGCAAGCAGACATTACAGCAGAATTTTAGAAATTCTTTAAATCGTTATATAGTCAATGGTAAACTCCCCACGCCTAAAGGATATAGACCAATATCTGGCGGAATCTCATTGTCTTCTCTTCAGAAGCGCAGCAAATCTCATTATGCGCCCCCATAACTGAGGCAGAAATTATTAAAGTTATTGAGGATCTTCCCTCTGATAAGTCCCCGGGCCCAGATGGGTTTTCAGCTAATTTTTATAAGGTGTTTGCAAAACAACTAGCCCCTTTGCTCCTTCTTTTGTTTCAACAAATTGTTACTGCCAATTGCACGGATAATACATTATTCGAAGCACTAATAATTTTACTTCCTAAACCCGGTAAAGCGACAGAACTCATGGCTAGTTATAGGCCTATATCTTTGTTAAATCAAGATATAAAAATCCTGTGTAAATTGCTAGCAAATCATATTAACACTGTTCTGCCTGATTTAATAGGAGTAGAACAGGTCGGTTTCATGAAGGGGAGGTCATCCAGCGATCATTTGCGCACTCTGACTCATGTCTTCTCGGTGTCTAGGGATGCTGAGTTTCCGGCCGCCTTGGTCTCCCTGGACTCCGAGAAGGCATTTGACAGGGTTGACTGGAACTTCCTTTTTTGGACATTGCATGCTTTTGGTTTCCCAGTGGAATTTCAGGGCTGGGTACGGGCAATTAACAGGACTCCTACGGCCCGAGTCTCATGCAACGGTAATATCTCAGACTTATTTCCTCTGGGTTCTGGCACAAGACAGGGCTGCCCCTTGTCTCCTCTGCTTTTTAATTTATACTTAGAACCCCTCATATGGAGGCTGGTTACTTCCCCTAGGATCCAGGGTATAATGGTCCAAGGCCTAGAAGTTAAAGTTTCAGCCTATGCGGACGACCTACTACTTCAAATCTCCCATCCTAGAGAGTCTATACCGTATATGCTGGAAATTATAAAAGAGTTTAGCTCCTTCTGTAATTATAAGTTAAATGTGGAAAAGACCTCGGTCTTCCCCCTTAATCAGAGAGTGTTAAAGCAGGAAATCAGAGATCTAGGCCTGGCCTGGGAGGAAGAGTCGTTGAGATATTTAGGTATTGTTCTCACAAGAAGCATGACACTTTCTCAAAAGAAAAACTTGGATTACTTACTACAAGTTATTACATTGGATCTCAATAGATGGTCTCGACTTCCTTTGTCTCTGTGGGGTAAAATTAATTTTATCAAGATGAATGTCTTTCCCCGGCTTTAGTACCCACTTAGCCACATGAATTTATGGATCCCCCTGTCATGGTTTAAGAAAGTGCATAATATATTTGTTAATTTTATTTGGGCTGGAAAACAACCCCATCTGACTTTCCACAAATTAGTGGCTCTGAAAGCTAGGGGAGGTCTTCGCTTGCCCCATATTGGCCTCTATTTTTGGGCCAGCCATGTGAATAAGTATCTAAGATGGGTGAAACACAGTGACCCGGGAAATCCTTCTAACTATGAACCTCTCTGGCTTAAAATAGAGCTGGCTCAAATTCAATATCATAAGCTCTCCCCGGCCTCTTTGTTATACACAAAGTCCAAATATCTCCCTGCACAGCTACGTTCATCTCCAATTGCACTTTCTGTAAGGGTTCACTCCCAGTTCTGCAATTTCCTTAAAAATAACCACTGCTTAGATTTGGAGCAGCCGTTATTAGGCAACCCTAATCTTAAAATAGAGGGAAGAGTGCTTTCCCCCTTGTGGCTTCCGCTGGCCAGGGAGGTCAACCTCTTATATTTTTGGAACGACACCAAGGGGACATGGATGTCATCCCCAGAGATGTTAGCTAAGCTTGAAATCCCAGCCTCTAATATATTTAAAGTCTATCAGCTACGCCATTTGCTTGTGAAGACTATAGGGGTGATCCCCCGGCCATCTAGGTGTTTGTCCTTCCAGGCGGATTTGGCCCAAGTGGCAGGCTTACCGCATGCAGTCTCGAGAATTCTTAAGGTTCTTTATGATTGGATTTACCCTGAACCTTTTGGAACTTCTGGGTACTGGACTCGGCTTTTTCCGGACTTAGTTATTTATTGGGCAGAACTTTGGCTTGGGTGCCATCAGTTTATTACACAAGATAGGCTCTGGCTCATGCAATTTCAGATATTACATAATTTATATTATTCCCCTCAAAAAATGACCAAATTTGGCCTTGCTCCCTCCTCTACCTGTATAAGGTGTGCTCAGGGGGGAAGGCAATTTATCGCATATTTTCTGGTACTGCCCCAAGGTGGCTCACTTATGGACACAAATTAGACAGAGAATAGACCCCCATTGGATCTCAATGACCTGTTCATGGTTAAAATATGCCTTTTGGGTGATTATTCTGATATTCAGATAACTAATCGTAAATATCATATGGCTCTAATATCTATGTCAGTTAAAAAAATCACGCTCAGACACTGGAAGGATCCCAAGGAGATAACGTTTGTGGAATGGCTGTGGGAATTTTTGGCCAATCTCAGGGTAAAGAAAATGGTGGCCAGTGTTAGGAATAGAATGAAGAGATTTAACCGGATCTTGGAGCCATTAGTAACCCTTTATTCACGTCAAGCTTTGTAGAGGAAGGGGCTGTCGGCTATCGGGTTACAATTAAATAAGGTCTAGCCATGCAAACCCGGGGTGGGAGGAGGTAGGGAGGGAGAAGTGGAGGTAGGTTTCCCTTTTTTATGTTGAATTGTTGGGGGATGAGAATGGGAAGGGCCTGGGGGCGATATTTTGTCTCCCACTTATTTCTGGACATATTTTGTATCTAAGGTGTTATGTTGTGTTATTTGTTGTATGTTGAAAACTTTAATAAACTTTAAATGGAAAAAAAAAGAAAACTGGAGGAGTGATCAAGGGTATGGCAGTTGGGGTTCAGTGCCAAAATGTTTAAAATCATGCACCTTGTGCATAGAAACCTGGGAGATGAATATACAATGGGTGGGGGAGTCTTGTTGGTCACTAAGAAGGAAGAGGACCAAGGGTTTGTAATATCTGATAATCTCAAAATCACAGGGCTGTGTGACAGAGCAGTGGGCAGGGCCAGTGGATTGTTGGAGTGCATAGAGAGAAGTATCACAAGCAGAAGGAGGGAGGTGATATTACCACTGCATAGATTATTGGTGAGATCCCATCTGGAATATTGTGTTCAGTTCTGGAGTCTGCCTCCCGCTCCCTCCCTCTGAGTGCTGGCTGCCCTGCACCCTCCATTCCCTGTCCCAGCACCCTGCATCCAATTAAACCTCCTCCCCCTCGTGCTCTTCACCCAGCACCCTCCATTACCCATCCCAGTACATGCCTGCAAGTGAATGTTCGGCATTGACAAATGCTTGTTGTGAGGTACAACTTATTGGGATTGTTTAGGGAATTAGAGGCAGAAGGAGACCAACAGGTCTAACTGGAGTCCTTCCCCCACCACACACACACACACACACACACACACACGCACACACACATTGACTCAGTGGTAACAATTTAATTTATACCCTGACAGAAGTAATGCATCCAATCTGTTTTTGAATGTCATTTTATTGTTGAAGTCAATAATTGACTGAGGTAGGCTATTCCATATGGCCACATTTCTGTGAATGAAGAAATGCTTACACCAATTTGTTTTGTAGTTTTCAGGTTTCCACTAATGAATCAGTGTATTGCTCTCAACTCAGTACTCATTGATGACATTGGGTTAGTATCACTGGCAGTTTCAAAAGTTAGCAGCATATCATCCCTTGCTCTTCTTGTCTCCAGTGAAGTCATTTTAACTGTAGTGGTCTGCACCTGCCATCCCTCCTGACAAGTTTTGTATGCTTCCTTTACACAATGTGATTTTCTTACACTTTGCCAGAAATGGCGACCAGCATTGGGAGCCATAGTCTAGATGCACTCTCACAAAGTTCCTGCAGAGCAGCATAATGACATCCTTGTTTTTGGAAACAAAATGTCAGTGCATGCAGCCCAGAATTTTCCTTTCTTTACTTGCAACAGTGGAGCAAAAGCACTAGTAACTTCCCCTTTCATGACAGTCTGAAAACAACAAACAATATATGTGGACTTGCAGGTCCATGTGCAAAGCAAGCTACCAGTCTGGGGCAATGCATGCGATCATGCTGCTGCTTTGCAAATAGCATGCAGGCTAACTTGCTAAATCCATCACAGGTCTGGCACCTTGCATGTGATGATGCAGCTGCTTCATGTGCCTGCACAACTAGAGAAACAAGCTACAGATCTTGTACACTGCCTGTCAATAAGCAGCTGCTTCATGAGTGGCCCACAATGATCCACTGAGTATCAATGTTCCCTTATTCTCTGCAGTAGACTTGCATCTGCATTTATCTGTATAGTCTATAATTTCTATCCATTTCACTGAATTCATGTCAAACTTTGTGTTATAAATCAGAAACAAAAGGCATCCATGAAAATCTGGTATTACGTGCACAACAGACGTGCCCTGGACCCACATCCCCTCCCACTGACTCCACTTTGGCAGAACCCACATATCACTATAGACAGGAAGATAGTGCTTTGGAAGCAGTGGCTTGAGAATGGCATTCAAACAGTGGGAGATATCTGTGACCCTGGCCTACAAAGAACTGCCACTTTTCAAACACTTCAGGTGAAATGGAATCTCTCTTTCTCCAGAAGACTTCTGAAGATATCTCCAGATCAGGGCAGCTCTCAAACCCCTCTTAGAAACTCCCAGAATCCGTACTAACTCTGATGTCCTTCAGTAATGGATATGTAAGCCTAAGGGCCTTGCAGGGAGAATATATGCCTAACTTAGGGATACTCTTCCCTCTCAGTCTGAAGACTCCAAGACTAAATGGTAAAAAATGCTTCAGTGCTCCATATCCAACAAACAGTGGGGCCTGGCCTGGAAGGATAGTCATTGATGGTACCATGACGCAAGGTCTCAGCTAATTCAGAAATAAATTTCCCACTCGTGGTACAGGGCCCCCGATGTTCTATGTAAAGTCAAACTCTCTGAGTAAGACACCTGTTGGAGATGCTAGGGGAGGGGTGCTGATTTGGCCCATATGCTTTGGTCTTGCTCCAAGATACAGAAAATGTGGAAAGGAGTGTGCTCTATGGTCTTGAAGGTAATACAGAAACCAATTCCACAAATGCCCAGGTTCTTCATTCTGGGGATCAGAGCAGACATGCCACTATTGACCCATCTTGAACACAGATGGTTAACACTATTAGCCCTACTAACCAAATGGGCCCTTCTGTGTAAATGGTGCACACCTACCATCCCCACCTTTGCTGAGGTAATGGCCCTCTCTCAGCCCTGTCTACACTGGATAGGCTTGCCCATCTTCACAACTACCAAATGGTTAAATTCTAGAGGTGCTGGGCCCCATACCTGCACTATGCCAATCCCCCCGAAGGAGTGGGATGAACCACACTCTGTAGGCTGGACCCAGCTGGATTTCCTCCCTCACTCTCCTTCTGTCAAAGCTTTGATAGGAGAATGGTGGCGCAATGTGCCCCTATGGGACATTGATTCCTGACATGTAAGCACCATTCTCCTGTAGAGCACCTCTCCTGACCTACAGTTCTGCTGGGTTTAGATTTCCACATTATAAGGTACTTGGCTATGAGGCTTCTTTATGTTAGCCTGTTGCTCTGCCATAGGTACATTGGCTGTATAGTTTACAGAGTACAGATTCTTTGTGTATGCCTCTGCTCTGTTTTAGGGCAAGTATCATTGTTCCTTGTATGGACCCACACCCAAATGGCCTCCTGAGATACACTACAGAGTGATGCACCCTGAGGAAGATAGAGATGGGACTTGGCTTCCACATCCTTATATTGATATGGATTCTTGGCATGGTGAGTAACCCTTATGCTTGTACTTTATATTGGTAGTCCCTCTCTCCAGGCTTACCATATTGCCTCTTGGTCCCCACCCCCATGGCTGTCTATCCGCTCACTGCAATAAAACTAGAAACAGTTGTCAGACAGGCCTATATCAGTGGAAGGGACAGCCGTAATAGCACACTGTTACAGTACCCATATGTCTATCCTTATATTATAATGTTACAGTAATATTACATAGACCTCTGCCTTGTACCTATGTGCATTCTGCTGTTAACTAACATTTTCCTTCAACCTCCCCATACTTTCCCTTCCCATCCCACCCCTCGTATTCCTTTCCCTCCCCCCCTTTAGTAACAAAGTTGAATATTCTGTATTCGTGTACTGATATGTACTGTTGTTTACCTTTG
Source organism: Neoceratodus forsteri (assembly GCA_016271365.2). Classification (NCBI taxonomy): domain Eukaryota; kingdom Metazoa; phylum Chordata; order Ceratodontiformes; family Ceratodontidae; genus Neoceratodus; species Neoceratodus forsteri. The sequence continues at coordinate 417,456,567 of JADMNL010000022.1, read as the reverse complement.
AAAAATAAAAAAAATTGCAACCAAAAAAAATCAGAAACAAAAGGAATTTCTGGTTATTGTTTAATGCACGTTACTGCTTTGGAAACAGATGCGTCCTTTGAAGTTTAGGTATAATTTCTGGATGCAATTTTGGACACAAATTCGGAGACAGATGCAGGCAGAGCATCAAAAGTTCCTGAATGTGACACATGTGATCATGTGGCCCATTAGTCTGGATACAAAGTTTTCAATGTTCCCTTGGCTTTGGTTTCCATTGCTGTTAATACATGACATCTATAAATGAAACTGAACCACAAAAGGAAAAGAATAAAGTGAAGTAAATTCCAAAACTAATCTTTTCACTGCTTATGCCTTCAGTAAGTTGCATTTTCCTTCATAACCTGCTTTTATTCTCCCTTACAGCTGCCCACACAATCTTTTTGCAAGTTCCTGCCTTGTTAATTTTCTGTTCCAGTACAATTAAGGACAGATAAGGGTGCACTTAGTACCTCAAAATGTTTTCACGTTTAACACCATTCATACAGAGCTTGTGATTTCACAAGCAGTCGGACCAACTGTAATGAACTGGCAGAGTGCCCTGTGACCTTGTCTCTGTGTCAGGACAGAAGTTCATTTCTAATACAAGCCCAGAGCATGGTCTGATAAAGGGCAACCCTGGAAACATCACCACACTGCCACCATTCACATTTCTCTATGGCGTTCAAAGGCAGCAACACAGAGAGAAACATCGTTTGTTAGTACCATCTCACCGCAAAATATTCCTAGGTGTAGCATGGTCTAGAATGGCTTTTTTTTCACTCTGCATACATTTTATTTGCTTGGGACTCCTGGATGTATATTTTTTCAACCAAAAAGTTCTTTTGAACTCAGTCTAGCCTGACCCCACAACACTACTTGCCAGGTGGAAGTGGAGAGCAGAGAGCTTAGCCACTGCAAAGTTTAAAATGCAAGCCGCTGCAAAGTGCCAACTGAAAGCCTCAAGTATACTGCTTGATTTCCTTGGATAGACTGCATTTTTTATGACCTTGTGACTGTATCTCTAAATAAATTTCCATGACTATGCTTAGCCATTAACTGTTAAGTGACAATTTAAAATTAGTCAGGTGCATCCTGACAAAAGAAAGTAAATCTCCCTATGTCAAGCATAGTTTAAACAAACATGCAGTACCAGATTAAAACTTTGTGCTGTGAATGATATTCAGATTCTTATTTGACTAATCACGGGTGTATTTGCAAGCACTAAATTTGGAAGCCCATATTTGGCTGTTATTTTCAACTGCACTTTGATCCATGAGTCTATAGAAAAACATTTTTATGATTTTGATATTTTACCATGTTTTGCATCAGCGTTCTGGCTATCCAAACTATGAGATTACAGAACCATTCCTACCATCAAAAGTCAGTCCGTATAGGATTATTTATCTGCCTGAAATTTTGTTCAGCCTTTATTTGACTAACGTATTTAAACTTTGAAAATATATAGAGCCTTGATGCCTCAGTGAATTGCTACGACTGGTATCCTCTTATTACCCCAGCATTTTTTATCAGCAAATTTCCCTGCAGTAGTACCTGCGTATTGTTTTGTGCAGCACTCTGCATTTTTCCTTCTTTGCAAGACAATTATTTGAGTAACAACTGCATTCTTCAACAGTGTAAGTCTGAACATTACTGCTTTTTCTGTGCATTCTAGTGGAAATGCGTCCACATGATTTAAATAATGTTTGAATACTGGCTAACAACTAGGTGTGAACTCTAACAAGGACTTAAATTAGCAATCAGAAGCAACTGCCAATTGATGTGATCATTGAACTGTTATTTTATTAACTTCCGTGCAAAAGAATAAAAAAAACCTACCTATTTCTGTTATATTTACCGTGTTACCAGTGGACGCAGTTGTTCTAATTTATCAGACCAAAGCCAGCTTTCAGCTCTGTCGATTAAATTGCTGAACAAACTATATTAATACTGGCATATTTCACATGAAGTATTGATTTGCACAGATTTTTTTGCACTTCAGAGATTTCATATTAATTAGACATGAGTACTTGAGAGACTGTTTTTCAGCATAGATGTTAACACTCATTATCTGATGCTGCTTCAACTTATCTACCCGATCAGTTTACATATATTGGAAACAACTGCCTCTGCTAAAGACTGATCTCTTTTAAATAGAGGTGAAGCAATTATCAAAATCATCTACTGGGACTGCTCTGTGTCTTGCACTGTATTGTCTACTTAGACACTGTTTTGCACAACATTTTGCACTTTCAGGGCCCCATATTCTGCCATCTGTGCTTGTGCTTGCACTGTACTAATGCTAGCATCAGTACCTTACCACTGGGATATTAAAACGGATTGCCTCTGTGCTAATACCTGTGACTATAGGGCTGTACACACACTGCGCAAATGCCTTGCACAGGCACAGCACAAATTGTGCCAATGCAGTGCAATGCACTTGTACAGCACTAAATATGGCAGTGAGAATAATGCTGAACACAAGGATCAGCAGTGGGTGTGAGGAGGCACCAATGAAACATACACACCACAGCAGCATATGTACCATAAATAAACTTGACTGAAAAAAGGGGTAATAGGCCATAAAAAACAACAACATAATAACAACAATGCTCCCAAAATAAACCAAAGCCAACTTCCCATATAAAGGGGAAGGTAACAGAACATGGTCAACAGCCCATATAAAGGGAGGGGCAAAAGAACATGGGAAAGTGTCAAAAGGGCAAATTGGGAGTGGTCTATAGGACCCCAGGGATGGGGGATGTTCTGGAGGATTGTCTGCTGGAAAACATGATAGCTCCATGTGGAACAAAGGGGGAAGGAGTGATGTTGATGGGGGGGCCTAAATATGCCAGCTACAAGCTGGGAAACCATGATTTCTAAGGTGGCTAAGGAGCAGAGACTGCTGGGTGGCTTTCAGGATGTGTTCTTCACGCAGCATGTGTTACAGCCTACGAGAGATGAACATGTCCTTGACATGGTCCTGGTGGAAGTGGAACTGGTGAGGGATCTGACAGTGGAGGTTCTCCTGACTGGGAGTGACCACGACACTGTCTGGTTTTGAATAAACCTGGGGGGAGGAGAGGGGGATAGTTCTAGGACTTTGACTGTGGATTTCAGGGGGACGGATTTTAAGGGCATAGGAAAGATATTCAAGGATCATTTAAGGAGGATTACAACTAGGACAGACATGGAAGGGAGACTGGAGGTCATTAAGCGGGACTGCAGGAGGCAGTTAGGAGCTGTGCAAAGGTGAAGCGTAAGGGGGCGATGTCACGTAAACTATGCTGATGGTCCAGGGAGGTTCAAGAGGCAGTTAGAGATAAGAAGGCTGCCTACAGAGCTTACAAAACAAGCATTTGTCAATGCCGAATGTTGCTTGCTTCTATGTGCTGTTTAGGTATTTGAAAGTCATTGGAGTGCAAATATTGAAAATTTGTGAACTTACCAGCGTGCGTAGGAATTGCGTAATGCAAGCTCGTTAAACAATCATTTTTAGGAAATTTTTCACCAAATTTTCAACATAGCCATTTTAAGACCTCTGCTCATGAACAGTGTCACTGTGATTTTGTTAATGTGTCCCATACATTGAGTTTGCACACCGACTGCGCCATTGTGCGCTACATGGGCGGAAACACGTTTTGGGCAGGATATGAAAAATGACAGCTGTACTGCTCATAAGGAGGTGTGGTAAAATGGCAATGTTGAAAATCTGAGGAAATATTGAAAATTCGCAAACTCACGAAATGCAGTATGGAACTACAGCAATGACACCTTCAGAAACAGTCATTTTAGGAATTTTACCAAATTTTCAACATTGCCATTTTAAGATCTCTGCTCATGAACAGTGACACTGTGATTTTCTTAATGTGTCCCATACACTGAGTTAGCACACCGACTCGCCATTGTATCGCTACGTGGCAGAAACATGTTTGGGCAGGATGTGAAAATTGCAGCTGTACTGCTCATGAGGAGGTGTGGTAAAATGGAAATTTTGAAAATCTGGAGTGAAAATATTGAAAATTCGCAAAACTTCACAGGCGTGTGTAGGGACTGTGCACGCACACTCGTAAAACAGATCATTTTAGGAATTTTTCACCAAATTTTCAACACAGGCATTTTAAGACCTCTGCTCATGATCAGTGTCACTGTGATTTTCTTAATGTGTCCCATACATTGAGTTCACACACCGACTGCGCCATTGTGCGCTACATGGGCGGAAACATGTTTTGGGCAGGATGTGAAAAATGACAGCTGTACTTCTCATGAGGAGGTATGAAAAAATGACAATGTTGAAAATCTGGAGTGAAAATATTGAAAATTCGCAAACTTAAGAGCCTGTGTAGGAACTGCGCAACGCACGCTTGTAAAACAGTCATTTTTTGGAATTTTTTCACCAAATTTTCAACATAGCCATTTAAGACCTCTGCTCATGAACAGTGTCACTGTGATTTTCTTAATTGTCCCATACATTGATTTGCACACGACTCGCCATTCTGCGCTACATGAGGCGGAAATACATTTTGGGTGAGATGTGAAAAATGACAGCTGTACTACTCATGAGAGGTGTGGCAAATGGCAATGTTGAAAATCTGGGTGAAAATATTGAAATTTCATGAACTTCTGAGCCTGCGTAGGAACTGCAATGCCGTTCGTAAAACAGTCATTTTGGAATTTTGGCAGCAGATTTTCAACATGGGGTTTTGGGACCCCTTCTCATGAATGATGTCACTGTCATGGTGGTATTCAGGCCCAAGGGTGATTTCACAGTCACTGCGGCGAAATCACCCTTGAGACCTGAACATGACAGTGACATGTCGAAGAATCTAAAACTCATGAAATGATACAAAAATCCAAAAAATCTGAATATGCAACAAGTTAAACCCCCATCTAGCCCATTATACAGCTTACCAGCATTTCCTCAGTTAGCAGTCGGCTTTGAAGAGTGCAGGCGTGTTCCTGGTCCACCAAAGATCGTCGCACCTGATCCGGAGGCAAGTATGGGTGAGGGGATGTGTGGGAGGCTGGGTGCACAGTGGGTGGGTGCAGGTTGTGGGAGGGGCTGGGAGGCAGCATGGCGAGGACCGTTTCGTTTACAGGTTTCAAAAAAAAAAAAAAGGCGTAAGTGGGAGTTGCGCACTGGGGTGGGCTCCCAGAGTGGCACAGGCGATGAGGCGTTCAGCCAGCGAGGATTAGGCACCCCGTCAGCCATGGGACTGCTTGCCACGCTGGGGTGGGTTCCCAGCGTGGCACCTACTCTGGGGGGGCGCAGCTCAGCCGATGGGAGTTGGGCACCCGTCAGCTATACAGTGCGTCGCAGGCGCCTGCGCCTGCGGGTGGGGGAGCTGCGCGTGAGCAGCCTCTTATCGGTGCTCACTGAAGTGTAGCTCCCCCTTTCAACTGTATGCCATTGCATTTTGGAGCGTGTCATAGACAGCACCAAAATGCATTGGCTTACAGGGGCTGCGCCTGCTAGCACACTGACTGAATTGGAGGAGGAGGTGACACACCTCCGAAATCTCCGATGATGGCACTATGTTTCTTGCACATGTGTGCAAGCAACATAAAAATGAAAGGGGGAAGGGAAAAGGTAGCTTACTGGACTGCAGCCAGACAAGCCACCTGGATGGTAAGGGGGGGCCAAGTCCAGTAAGGAGAACCAGCTGGCACAGGGGATATGGGGAACGGAAAAGGAGTTCTTTAGGTATATTGGGGAGCGGAGAAAGGCCAAAGGCCAGATCTGCAGATTAAGAACAGAAGGATGGTGGGTGGAGGAGGTGAGGGACCAGGCAGAGGGCCTAAATGACTACTTTGCCTCTGTGTTTATTAGGGAGGGGGATGGGAAACTGACAAAGTGGGATTGGGTGGAGTTAGAAGAAACAGGGGACAGCAACAGAGGAGCAACAGACAAGGAAAAGCTGAGATGGAAGGGTAACCCAGGGGTTTCACATCGGGATAAATCGGCCAGTGGGGGGGGGCAGATGATGAAATCCCCACTGAATGGGTGTGGAAGGCCCTTAAGGCCCTAAAATAGGAAAAATCCCCAGGGCCACATGGCATACATCTGAGAGTCCTATGGGGACTGGTAGATGTACTAGCTATAACCCCGGTGGAGCTCTACAATAGGTCACTCAAGACAGGGATAGCGCCTAGGGACTGGAGAGAGGCAAATGTGGTGCCAATACATAAAGGGGGGTCGAGAGAAGTGACCAGTATCTATAGACCTGTCAGTCTGACGTCAGTGGTGGGCAGAATTATGGAGAGTATACTGAAGGAACGTTTAGTGAGGTTCTTGGAGGAGCTAGGATGTCAGGATAGTCACCAACATGGGTTTGTGCCGGGTAGATTGTGTCAAACTAACCTTGTGGAGTTCTATGAATGAGTAACATCAGAACTGGACAGGGGAAAGCTAGTGGATGTGCTATTCTTAGACTTCAGCAAGGCGTTTGACTCGGTCCCGCACAAAGTCCTTCTGGGGGAAACTGAAGGGGATGGGAGCAGGTCCATTGATGGTCAGATGGATAGGAAACTGGCTGACTGAGCACACCCAGAGGGTAGTGGTCGGTGGGGAGAGCTCAACCCCTAGAGGAGTCATGAGTGGGGTACCGCAAGGCTTGGTCCTGTGGCTGATCTTGTTTAATGCATCAATCTCAGATAACAGGGAGGTTATAGGGTGCGAAATGAATCTCTTTGCTGATGACTCCAAGTTGGGAGCAGTAGTTGAGGGGGAGGAGGGGAGAGTAGCCCCAAAAGGGGACCTAGAGACCCTGGATAGGTGGGCTCACACCTTGAAATTACATTTTAACTCCTCAAAGTGCAAGGTGTTACACCTTGGGAGGGGGAACCCCAAACACAAGTACACCCTGGGTGGAGAGGTGTTGGAGGCCACATCAGCAGAAAAAGACATAGGGGTCCTGGTGGATGCAGGTATGAATAATTCTGAGTAGTGCAGGAGGGCGGCAGTCAAAGCAAACAGGATGTTGGGCTGCATCGCAAGGGGGATCACTTCTAGGAGTAGGGAAGTGATTCTGCCTCTGTACAGTGGTCTGATTAGACCACACCTTGATCACTGTGTACAGTTCTGGAGACCACACCTGAGAAAGGACATACAGTTCCTGGAAAGGGTCCCACGGAGGGCAACCAAGATGATATGTGGTCTCAGGGATTTGGCGTATGAGGACAGACTGGAGGAGCTCAGCCTGTTTTCATTGGAGGAGAGGAGGGACTGGGGTGACATGATTAAGTTCTTCAAGTACCTCAGAGGGATAAATAGGGTAAACAAGGAGGGGCTTTTTAGATTAAAGGAGGGGAGTATCACTAGAGGGCATGGTTTGAAGTTGGAATGAGGAAGGATGAGGGGGAAAAGAGGAGAAGGTATTTCACTGAGAGGGTGGTGGAACCTTGGAATGCACTCCCTAGCGAGCTGGTTCTGGCTTCTATGGTGGAGGGGTTCAAGAGTGGGTGGGACAGGTTTAGAATAGAGATAAAGCAGAGGTGGTCCTGGCCCAGGGGGGCCAGAATGAATGTCAGGGGAAACAGAAATGTGATGGGGAGGGGAGGCCTCGGTACCGATCTGGGGCCCTGATGCATGAGCAGACTCGACAGACCATAAGGCCTATTCTGCTGGCAATTAGTATGTTAGTATGGTAGTTTAAGTGCCTGTAAAAAGGGGGGGCAGGAGAACAAGGACAACTGCCTGAATAACGGGGAGGACAAAAGAACATGGGCAACTGTCTGCATAAAAGGGAGGGAGGAAAGAAGAAAAGGGTACCTGCCCAGTAAAACAAAAATAAGGGCATCCACCCATGACACTCAAAATAATAGGCACCAGCCCATGAAAATCAAAAGAAAGTGCACATGCCTAGGGAACTCAGAATAAATGGCATTCGACTTCCAGGTGATGTCACATCTGAAATGACTGCTTAGCTTTTGAGCGCCTCTGCTAAACCCCATTAAGAAAGCATGAATTTGTGAAATAATATTGCCTTTAGAGAAGAGGGGTGCTTGACATCAGGTCATGCCCCATCAACCAAAAAGACTGGCACAAACTTTTGATGCTCAAGGATCTTGCCCAGAGTTGTATGATACAGAGCTATCCCAGGCCTCAGGTGTGGCACAGCCTGCCGGAGACTCCTCCCTGAGGTCTAATCGAACATCGGCAAAAAAAGTAAAATTGGGCATAATATACCAGGCAATACAGGACTTTCAGGTTGAATTCAAAGATGCTCTTCAGGATGTTAAGAAAGATGCAGTTGTCTTGGAGCAACGTATGGACATGAAAGAGTACCAGGTCTCAGCAACTGATACCAGGGTGGACATACTGGAGGAGCACATCACTGATCTGTTTGACATCAAGGCTCAGATAAGGGCACAGTAGGAGGACTCAGAAAACGGAGCTAGAAAGAAGGATATTAGATGGTAAGGGCTCCCAAAGGGATCATAGGGTATTAATCTTGTGGACTTCCTTGAGAGCTGTCTCTGAACTGCACTTATCCCTGTTCTCAGTGCTCCATCAGAAACAACTCAAGTTCTACATTCCATACCCTGTGAAAATCATAGTTCAGTTATCTAATGGTCAGCACAGTTACACCTCTACTTCTACAGCTTGAGAAGATCTTCAGGATTGTGGTTACTTGTCTCTTGAAGTGAACACCACAACTGCAGTAAAATCAATTCCTTTCCCTCCTAGATGGCAGGCCACCTAGGCAGTAAAACAAAGCAGGAAGCAGACGGAGCCTGGAATGGCAGAGGTACTCCACCACCTGAAAGCTTGCCATAAGGACACTTCTACATGAAGTACTGAATAACTGTATCCTTTATATTTTTGTTCACTGCAGGGGTAAGTGGTTTGGGATGGGGTGGCTGAGCAAGAGACAGCAGGGCAGATGGGTTGCAGCTGGAGCAGTGGGTCTTGGAGTCAAATGCCTCACTAGAGCTGTGACAGGGAGTGTTTTGGCCATGAACTGCAGCGTGGTCTTATGGGGGTTTGATGGCAGCACAAGTGTTTATGCCCCAAGCCATGGATGCCTTGATTGGGCAGGCTCTGGTCTCCAGAAGTACTTTACTATCCACAAACTTAGCCACTGTGCTGCACCTGGTACATCCAGGCTGAGGTACATCTTCACATGAAGGCTTGGACACTACACCTGGGCCTTCCTATTTTTGCTGACCACTCCTTTTCTTGTACCAAATTTTATTTAGCTTTCTGGGTTTCTAGTTATGTTTCTAGAGATACTATAGCCCTGTTCTGAAGTGTTGGGGTCGCAGTGCTTTCTTTACTCTTGCTGTGCCCCCCCCCAGGTTTCCCTTGTATTGGTGTCATTTTGTTTTACTTCTATCACTTTGCTTTTCTGTGTTATGGGTATGGGGACATTTGATATTCTTCCCCTGGTGTACTTGCTATTTCCAACTGAAAAAGGAGGCATCCTTTCTTGCCTTAACTCTTTATTTTACTGGATGGTGTATCCCCCCACTTTCCTGGACACTAAACTGTTGTGGAGCCACTGGGACTTTCAAATGGCTTACCTACAGCTGCGTCCTTTATTTATAGCCCATCCCTGTGTTCTGTGGATCATCTTTGGTTAATATACTGAAGTTCATAGTACATTATGTTTGATGTTTGGCTTTTGTATTCTGCTTTGTCAGGAAAGTATTCTATCTGAACTTGACGCATTCATATTGCATGCTCACCCTTTTTTTCTTTGGAGATTTCTTCCTATGGTTTACTTTGGGGGTTGCCACTTACTTTCCAACATGCCACCCAGAGACTCATTGACTATGGAAGGAATAGCAGCCATCTATCTTCTAACCTTCCCTGATGAAGCCCTGCCTTTTCTTATCTGGCTTGACCTTTTGCTTAGTGAGATTTGTAAGCGTTGGGCAGGGTAGGAAGAGATTCCTTGGCTCTTTGGGGTCTCTGGACGTGATATCTCACTTTGTTCCCCTATTTCCCTGCTTGCTAAGGTCAGCATGCATCTGGCTAGCTGTTTTTGCCCATTCTCTCTCCCCTTCTGGGAACCGTCAGGTTTCCCTGGAGGCATGGGAGATTTTCTTTCCCAGCTTATCCTGTACTCTGACTGCCTCTCTCCACTGAATTTGAGACAACCGTAAAACATAGGGTAAGATTCTTACCCTTCCCTCCCTTGGAAGCTGAGTTGTATATAGTTTATTCTCCTCCTGTATTATTGGGATTTTTTTTACCTCAGTGAACTTCCAGTTGAGGCCACCGACCCCGATGGGTTTGGTTTGCCTTTACATTTTTTACAGGGTATGTTTTGCCCTCAGTTTAGTTTTTCACACATACACAAGAAAAATGAGACTACCATAGGTATTTGAATGGGAAATGCTGCTTGTCACATTGAGGATAGTAAGATCTGTTAGTAATGCTGTTTGCTCTGGGGTTGGGGATTGACTCCTCTGAGGTGCCCTGCTGTGTTCGGTCCTACAGGATGGGCTCCAGGGGGAGCATCTCTGTTGCTACCTGTTATGGTCCTGAAACCTTATGTGGTTGCAGTAGTGCATATCTGTGGATTCAACTATTATGATTACTATGCCAACAATTGTATTGTCCCTGAACATCAATGGCCTCAGTAACCTTGTAAAATGACCAAAATGTTTTCATACCTTACATATACGCCCAGTAGATATAGTCTGTTTACAGAAATGCATTTAACCCCATTGGTACATCAAAAGCTTTCCTGAGGGGGCCATTACAATGTGTACTCCCCCTCCTACAATTGGGCAAGCACTGAAGCATGGTCATTCTCATTTCTGCTATTACTCTCTTCCTTGTACAGGAGGAGCTCTTGGATCCTCATGGCAGGTTTGTCCTTTTACAAGGGTCAGTTGTATAATATGGAGGTCACATCAGCCAATATTTATTTCCCCCAACTCCTCTTCTGCAGTTTTCCATGGGTTTATGTGTAAGCTGCAGAGACATTGGTTGCAACCCTCAAAGGCATTCTCGTTAGCTGGGAAGAGTGACAGCTTCCTTTAATTTGATATATTTTCCACTTCTCTTAATCCAGTTCTAAATTGCAGTGGCCGAGGTGTCACTAACTAAAATGTCCTTAAGCCTGGAGGGAAGGCTACTTAGGTCTTGGATCCCCAGAGATTTCCTCCTCAAAGGGTTTTTTTCTTTCTCTCCTCTGTGCTGATGATCATAATGTCTAGATAGGTAAGTACTGTTCCATAGGTTCCCTAGCTAGGTTCCACTGTTGGATGGAGGTGGATGGTGTCCCCGTGGTTGTTCCCTCTCTCCTTAGAAAGTCCTGCCTTCATGGCTCTTTCAAACATCCATGCCTGTCTCAATTCCTCCATCATGTCCTGCTACTCTACTCCAGCCCCTAGCCATACTACCTCTCCTGACCTCCAATCTTCCATTCCGACCTACATCGCCCATTGCAATTCTTGACCCTCTTTGTAAGTATTCTTTTGGGGCTCCTTCCTAAGCTACTTTTAGCCAGGGGAATCATTCTCATGGCACCCCTAGGGGTGGAACCATTTTCTAGGGTTCCTTGCCATCATACCCCTACAGGATGGTATATCCCATGGACAGAGAGGCGAACAGCCACATATGTTCCAAGTTGCATAAGCATAACTCCATACTCAGTTAAATAAAGCCCATTGAATTAGAAGGCAGTACCTGAAGTTTGATGGGGTGGAGCAACTAACCACTCCCCCCACTTGGGGCATAAAGGTTGCACCTCCCACCTACTTCCTTGAGCATTTTTTTCATTGTCCCACCATCCTCCCCTCCTCCTCTTCCAGCGGCTTGTCCCTGTCTTCCATGGGCTCCTACTTAAGCTACCTTTAGGCAAGGGAAACATTCCCATGACACATCTAGGGATGGGACCCTCCTCTTTGGTTCTTTGCTGTTGTACCCCTATAGGGTGGTATATCCCACGGATAGAGACAAACAGCCACACATGTTCCAAATTGCATAAACATAACTCCATACTCAGCTGCATAAAGCCCATCAAACTTACTCTTGTTTTTCTTCCTATCATAATAGTTATGCCCATCTTGACTACTTTTTTTACATTTTGTGAACACTTTAATGTTACATAGGTTACATAGGTTAATTCAGAGCAAAGGAGACCGAAGTTCATATAGCTCACAAGCTGATTTAATCGTACCCCTTGATCTTGTTCCATATTAATTACTCATCAAATTTATGCTTAAATTCCCCCATACCATTGCTTGCCACCACATCAGCTGGTAGGCCATTCAAATCTTCTGCAGTCATATAGAAAACCAGTGTTTTCTTTTGTTGGTCCGAAATCTCTTTCTGGTTATTTGTAAGGGATGTAATCTTGTGCATTTCTTCTGTTCGCTGAAATCAAGACCCAGCTGATCCCATAGGTCCATGTCTGAAAGTGCTTTATAGATCAAGCACATATCTCCCTTTAACCTATGGAACTCAAGCGAGTACATTCCCAGTTCAGTCAACCTCTCCTCATAGTCCCTATTTTTTACTTTATTAACTAGCTTTGTTGCCCTTCTCTGTACTTTCTCGAGTGCTTTAATTTCAGTTTCTCCCCTTGGGGACCAAAACTGAGCACAATACTCCATGTGGGGTCTCACCAGAGAGCCATACAGTGGAATTATCACTGCACTCTCCCTACTTTTAATATGTTTTTTGATACAATGTAATATGCCACTGGCTTTTTTTACCATTTGGTTACAATGTAACTTAAAAGTAAGGTCATTCATGTTCTAATTCCGAGGTCTCTCTCATCTATAACCTCCCTCAAGGAAATCCCATTTAATCTATAGTTATGTTTCATGTTTTTACTTCCCAGATGCATCACAGTACACTTGTCGGTGTTGAATGGCAGCTTATATTTAACTGCCCACTCCTCCAATTTGTATAATGCTGTCTGTGATATGTTTGCATCTTCAGTGTTGTTAACCAGTAGACCTATCCTAGTATCATCTGCAAACTTGGATTCCCAAACATTCTCATTAGTTCTCACGGAGGATATGTAAATGTTAAATAAACAAGGGCCCAGGATGGATCCCTGTGGCACCCCACTTGTAACCTCAGACCACTCAGAGTATGACCTCGATTCAAACTCTCTGCTTCCTATTTGACAGCCAGGAAGCTGTCCATTTAGAAATGTTACCCTGTATCCTATGATCAATTAAAGCATCAATGAGCTCGCCATGTGGGACTTTGTCGAATGCTTTCGAAAAATCCATAAATATAACATCCACTGAGTCCCCCTTATCCAGAGCTTTACTGACCCTGCCATAAAAATCCAAAATGTTAGTCTGTTAGGATTGTCCTTTTGTGAAGCTGTGCTGTGTGAAATCTATATCTCCCTGTTGCTGCATATAGAGAGGAATATGGTCTTTAATAATTCCTTCCAGGACTTTTCCCAATATGGCTGTCAAACTGACCAGTCTGTAATTGCCCACCTCTTATTTTGAGCCCTTCTTGTGTATTGGCACCACATCTGCCTGTCTCCAACCCTCCAGCACCTCTCCCTGATCCAAGGATTTCTGGAATATTGCTGTCAGTGGGCCCGCTGTTTCATAAGCAAGTTCCTTAATGACTCGTGGATGTAGCCTGTCTGAGCCCTGTGCCTTGTTCTGGTCCAGTTTTAATAGTCTTTCTCTAATATTAAAAGTATCTAGTACCAGGCGGTTATTACTAGAAATGGGTAAATGGCTCTTAGTGCCCTTGGTTTTGGAATTAAATACTGATGTAAAAAATGTGTTATATAGTTCCGCCATTTGACTGTTATCAGTGACTAGTGTCCCTTCCCTATTTTTAAGTGGCCCTATGGATTTTGCTCCATCCTTTTTCTTATTTATGTATGAGTAGAAGGATTTGTAGTTGTCCTTAACTCTGGCTGCCAGTCTTAATTCATGGGATTTTTGAGCCTGAACTATAGTTCTTTTTGAAACCTTTAGGGCTTTCCTATATGAGGCCCAACATGACTGATGCCCACTTCTCCTGGCCCTAGCATAGGCTTTGTTTTTCCTGTTATGTACTTTTTGACTTTTACTGTCATCCATGTCAGTGAAATCCCAGAACTATTATACTTTTTATGTTTGCTTGCGCGCATGCGCAAGAAACATTATGTGGCAGCTTAGGAGAGAAGCGGGTTGTGGAGGCGCGGCAGTCTGCCAGCAAACTAAGACATTACATTTGGGGGCTTGGTAGTGGTGCACCAATGGAGGCATAGTGTGCTGATGACACTGGCTTCCAGAAGTGCCACCAACCTGAAATGTTTTCGCCACAGCAATTAGGGGCCATCTCATCATTGCAGTGTCAGCTATTTGCTGCAATGAGGGAGTGACCCGTCATTGCTGAGTGGAAATTGCTACAGTACTATTGTTTTCAACATGGCAGTGACTTGCTGCCATGTTCTAAACAATAATAATCAGCCCCACTGCTGAGGGGTTCCCAATCCCCTCGGCAGCATGTTCACAACTGTGCGTTTTGCCAACGGGGGCCCCACTCCCCATCAGCTTCAGCCCCCAGTCCTACTTCACCTGCCAACAGGGGAGCTCACTCCCCATCGGCATTATGTTCCCCCTCCCAGTTTCATTTACTGATGTGGGAGCCCACTCCCCATCAGCATAAGTTCCCCCTCAAAGAAACACAGTAGAGTTGTGCCAAGGGGGAGGCCCAATCCCCCTCGGCTCTTGAGCGCCTCCCCTTGTTGTGCTGATGGGAGTGCCCAGTCCCCCATCAGCTACAGCTTCCCCCCCAAATAAAACAGTGGGTTGGCACACTAGGAGCTCACTCCAGCATGCCAAATGGCCCTGTAAGATTAAAATCGTCCCACGATGTCTTTTTTTTTCCTACCTGTAAAACAAAACAGTCCCTCACAGTCTCCATCCCCTCCCACAACCCGCACCCACCCACTGCGTATCACACCTCCCCATACCCCCCTCACCTCATACTTACCTCCAGAGGCTGGCAAGATGATCTTCGGTGGACCAGGAACATGTCTGCACTCTTCAAAGCCGACCATGAACTGAAGAAATGCCAGTAAGCTGTATAATAGCATAAATAGGGGTTTTTCAAGTTTGATACATATCTTAGGCATTTTTGGGAATTTTCGTACCAAATTTTGAACATGGGGTTCCTGGGACCCCTCCTCATGAATTCTGACACTGTCATGGTGTTATTCAGTCCCAAAAGGTGATTTTCTAGTCACTACGTGGAATCACCTTTCAGGATCGAGTAATGAAATGACAGTGCCAGTGTTCATGAGGTGGGCTCTCAAAACGTGTATGTTGCCAATTTGTTGGGAAAAATCCAAAAAATGACTGTTTTACGAGCATGCGTTGCACAGTTGCTACGCACACTTATAACTTTGTGAATTTGCAATATTTTCACTCCAGATTTTCAACATTGCCATTTTTCTACACCTGTTCATTAGCAGAGGTCTTAAATGCCTATGTTGAAAATTTGGTGATGAAAGTCCATAAAATGACTGTGTTACGAGCATGTGTTGCACAGTTTCCACGTATACTTGTAACTTCGCACATTTGTAATATATTCACTCCAGATTTTCAACATTGCAATTTTTCTGGCCCTCCTTATGAACAGTACTGCTGTCATTTTTCACATCCTGGCCGAAATGTGTTTTTGCACTTCCAGCACAGAATAGTGTGGTCGCTGACGGAAATCAGTGTTTGGGACACATTATGAGCATCACAGTGACACTGTTCATTAGCAAAGGTCCTATAATGCCTATGTTGAAAATTTGGTGACGAACACCCATAAAATGACTGTGTAATGTACATGCATTGCACAGTTTCCACGTATGTTCGGATGTGCGAGCATTTTTAATATTCCCACTACAGATTTTCAACATTGCCATCTCTTCACACCTCCTTATGGATGGTACAGCTGTCATTTTTCACATCCTGCCCGATCTGTGTTTTCATACATGTGGCGCAGGATGGCACTGTTGCTGTTGGAAGTCAATGTTCAGGACACATTGACATAATCACACTGCCACTCTTCATGAGAAGAGGTCCCACATGCTTTCATGAGGTGGGGTCACAAACAGGCCATGTTGAAAATTTGTAGTGTAAATAGCAACAAACGTCGAGGGGTTAGGTTTTCTAACCATACCGTCCTACTCTGTACAGACTGAAAGGCATCAGGGTGTGCCTTTAGATTGCCGACTGTACTGCTCATGCCATCCCACCCCCACCTCCAGCCACTGACAGGCATCAAGGTGTATCTTGGACTCTTCGGTCCCAGACTTCACCCCATTCTCCTATGCTGCACCCATTTCAGTGTATGTTCTTATGGAATGTGGTGACTGTAAAGTTAAACACCCTAAGGCACACCTCAGCATGTATCGGTGTCTGCAGAATAGGGTGAGGTGGCATGGCATGACCGTCATGGGCGACGACCCAAACACTTACCCCAATGCCTGTCCGTCTCTACAAGATAGAAGTGGGATTGGCGTGAACTTCAATACTTCATTGCCATTCCTATTCTGCATCTGTCTAACTTCTGCATTTCCAGTGCTAATACCAGCAAGCAACCATTCGGCATTGACAAATGCGTGTTGCTACTTGGCACATACTTCTGCACAAGGATGGTGATCTTTCTCACAAACATTTCCCCCATATGGTGTAATGTCTGTTGCTTAAAGGCATCCTCCCAGTCCCACTCAGCCAAATCTTTTCTCATATTGTTAAAATCCACTCTATCATAGTTCATGATAATGGCATTCCTTATAGTATCACACTCACCTCGTGTTATAAGAAAACTTACCATACTGTGGTCGCTGGATCCCAATGGTGTCAATACATGACACTCCCTTATAGTATTAGTCATGTTACAGAGGACTAGGTCCAATACATGTTCCCCCCAGTGCACTCTTCTATGTACTGTTCCAACCCTGCCAGGTTGAAGGTCTCTATATATCTTAATTCAATGACTGTGTTGAACTTCTGATTTATCCAATTAATTCCTGGCAGGTTGAAGTCACCTAGGAGTATACAGTTAGTAGCCATTGTTATTATATTTAAACTGTCCAAAAGAGTTGTGTCTTCTGAGATTGTGTATGAGGGAGGGCCTATATACTACAACAATATCAATTTTGGCTCCATGTAGGGGTGTAATTTTAACCCAGATCAATTCCAGATCCTGCCGTTGTGATGTATCTATCTGTTCTGAAACAATCACATCTGATACATAAAGGGCTACTCCACCACCTCTTGCCCCCATCCTGTCCTTACAATACATTGTATATCCAGGAATCTGCCTATCCCATGAATCTTCATTATTCAATCATGTTTCTGTGATTGCACAAATGTGGATACTATCTTTAGATAGAATATATCCAAACGTCTCAAATTTGTGAGTTGGGCTCCTGGCATTAAGTAACAAACACTTCCATTGGGAAGTGTTTTTGGGTGTAATGGGTGAAACGGTAGTGGTATGACCTCCTCTTAAGAATAATTCTCTTCCCCCATCCCCCCAATATGGGGCTTAAATGCTTTTCTAGCTCATGCCTTAGTTTATGTGCCAAGATTCTTTTGCCCTTTTTATTTGTATGCAACCTGTCCATTGCAAATAGATTGCTGTCCTGGAAGTTGTCCCAATGCTGAATAAAAGTATGCCCCTTTCTATGGCACCATCTCCTTAGCCAACTGTTCATTTGTTGTATGTTCCTGGTTCTAGTTACCATTGCTCTAGAGACCGGGAGTATTTCAGAGATTAGTATGTCACAACCCTTTGCCTTTAATGCTCCTCTCACCTGCTCAAAATCCCTCTGAATGTCCACCTGTTTCCTTTTCCCTACGTCATTAGCTCCTACATGTAGTAAAGTAACTGGCCTCTCAGTGTTAGCCAACCACCCCAGAAGAAGTTGTTTAACATCGCCAATCCCTGCCCCAGGAAGAACACTTACTGTGGTATATTTATTTCAGTTTTTGCATAGGATTTGGTCTGTGTGATTACCTTTTTTCAAATATTCAGCTGAATATTCGTTATTCAATGCCAAAATATTCATTATTCAGTATTCGGTATTCGTTATTCAGATGGCTGGGAGGGGGGGTATTTAAAAATAAAAGAGCACCCCCCCTCCTGGTTAGCATTAAATAAATGCTTTTACCCCTGGTGTCTAGTGGTCCCACACCACCCCCCCAGCTAATTGCCGGTCCAAAATAAAGAATCCCTCCACCCCTGCCTAGAATATCAGCATTATCCCCAGCCCCCGTCCCCAAATGTATAAAAATTAAAAAAATCCCTAATTTCCCTGGTATCTAGTGGACCCCCCCACCCTGTCAGGAAGTGCCTCCCTCCCCCAACCATGACCCTGAGTGGGCCACTGGCACAGCCCTCCACTCACCTCCCCGGCCGGCAGCCCAATTGAATTTTCAATGAATGAGAGCATGTTTGTACACTCGGGGTCGTGGGGGAGAGAGGAGTGGGAGGCACTTCCTGATAGGGTGTGGGGTGGGGCAACCACTAGACACCAGGGAAATGAGGGAATTATTTTTCTTTTTATACATTTGGGGACGGGGGACTGGGCGGTATTGCTGAGGGTCTTGGAGAGGGGGTATTCTTCATTTTGGACTGGGGATTGGCCCGGGGGTGGGATAACTAGACACCAGGGATAAAATATTTATTTAATGTTGGCCAGGAGGGTGAGAATGACTTTTTTTTTCCTTGCGCACTGCCGAATACCAGACGAATAGTTGACTATTCGATATTCGGTTCCAAATATTCGGATAGCCCATTATTCGTGGTATTCGGAAAGTAATTTTTGGTATTCACACAGCCCTACTGTGTACCATAACATCGACTCTCCCAACTAGTAAAACAACTCGTGAGCCCGGCTGTATTTCATTAACCTTCCCTCTTTGTTTTTCCCTTCCCACCATTTTTCCTATCCTCTGTGTTGGTGCTTGATGATATGGGGGACTGCTGATCCTTACATTCAATACTGGGTGACGCACTGTCAAATACCTTATCATCAGCTAGGGCTTGAAACTTATTTTGTGTATATAAATTTCTGGAGACTCCAATGTTCCACTTGCTTTTCTTAATAGTTTTTTGTACTGTGCACCATGCCTCCATTTCACTGTCTTCAGTTAAATCTTCAGTCTGGACTACTTTTTTCCTGGTTGTGTACCCCATTCACCCCCTACTGTATTGAAACAATTTTCTGCCTTGATCGTTCAGCAGCAGAATCAGTAAACTTTTCTACAGTACTAATGTCCTTTTGGAGCTGGACCCTCTGTTGCAGAATAACAATTTCATCCCTTAACACCTCAAGCAGAACACATTTGTCACACATAAAATCATCCACCTGATCCCCACGTGTAAACATTTTACATGTTTTGCAGTACTTTATTATATTAATGAGTCCCTGGGCTAATGTTTGCATGTATACACTTAGAGGGATTACCTTATTGTGCTATTTCCAAGCCCAGATCCTCAGCTGTCCCCAGCATCTCCGTATGCGATGCCACGCGCCCGCTCGGCTCGCCCCGCTTGCAGAGAGGCTGTATTTAGCTACATATGTGACCTGGAAGTGTTCCCAAACTTGATATGCTCCTGAAAACTAAAGGACCAAAATTTTAAATGTCCTAAGCCTCACAAGAACCCTTCATCTGGAGCCCCTGTGAGGTAAATGCAGCAGCTGTAATAAATTGTGCGTGAGGAAAATACACAGAACACTCCCCTTAGACTTGTAGTTTTTAGACTAAATTACAGGTCTCTTTTCCTGCTTCCCCATGCTTGTACGAAGCAGGCACTCCAATGCACAGTGACCCTGTGCTAAAATTCACAAACTTCAGTCACACACAAGAATAAAATGGATGTTTTGCTGTATATAGCTATCAGTGTCATCCAAGACCTCACTTACTATATATCCACAGATAATTTCTAACCATTCTTCTTTACTGCTAAAACTAAACTTGGGTAAGGAAAAAATATCTTTTTGGAGACTGAATACTTCCTTGCTTAAGGACCCTTCTTTTCACACTTTGATACAGGATCAAATCTCATAGGTCATCTCCGACAATACCACATCTTTGGTAACGGCACCCATCCCATCCTTTAGGACACATTAAAAATGTCATTGGGGTGGAACATCATTGCTTTTATCTCTACCAGTATAAATGCACAGAACGATATGACTTCCTTCAACATAAATTGTGCTCCTTGCATCTTTTAAATTCTCCAGGTGACTGGGTAATAGTGGCCCAGATTACGGTAGTGAAACAAGAGCTACAGGCAGTCTAATAGAGAAGTTTGCACTAGGAAGTGTGGTGCTCAGGAAAAAGTCAAAGTTCATAACACCAACACACTGTTTATGTTGATTAAATAACATTTTAAAATGCATTTGCTGAGTGGTGTCCTGAATACGGAATGGTGATGAGTGCCAGAATTCTTTATTGAAATTTTTCACCAGGAAAGCACACTGAACAAGTTGCTCATCTCCCGGTGCGACCTAGGGGAAGGGGTACAAAGGATGAACAGAAATACATTCAAGGTGCATAAGACAACAGTTACATACAATGAACATACAGTTGGCAATTTACAGCAGGCAATGTATTGTATGGGGAGGGTAACAGGAGGACATCACAAGCATGTACCTCATATTAAAAATTAATACCAGTAGTAGAGGTCATTTTGGTATAGACAGAACAGATAAATACAGCAAGGGGACAATTGAACAGGAAAGATGGGCAGGAAAGGGGGGATGAAGTGCCCTGCCACAGGCCAGCCCAGTGATGTTATGGGTGGAGGTGTGGCAAGTGGGTATCATATGCCATCACCATGCCTTTGCTTTTTCCTCCAGCTTTTTCTCCACCACTACTCCCCAAGACCTCAGCAAACTCAGCTGCACATGGACAAGGAGGTGCGCATGCATGCCAGAACCAGCAGCCCCACTCCATCCACCCAACCTAATGTTAGACCCAGTTGTGTGGCACTACCACAGAGCCTCTAACAATGATAGCATAGCACCAGAAAGACCAGCCTCACCAATGCAGGAGAGAAGAGATGCCCGCGGGCTGATCAGTCCTACTCCCAGCCCTCTCCTCCAGCCAACCCCCAGGTGGCCAGAGCTCGTTCCTGAACTTGGGTCACTGGCATGGGAGCGGTAAGGCGCTTTAAGTGCCTCAGCTGTCTGTACCACTGGGCCAGCTCTGACAATATTCTTCTATCTTTGCTTAACCCTGAGGAGTCTATTCTGGCTGTCTGGTCCATCTTGAACCAGTACAGGACACTAGCCTGTTTCTCTTTAAACGTCCGTAAAACAGAAATTCTTCTTTTGCATTTCCATCCTTCTTTCTCCCTCAGACAAGCTTATCCATTGAAATGGAGAGGAATCAAATTTAAATAGTCAGGTATTCAGGTACCCCTATTGTTCTCCAAATTAGAAATGGTAAATGTCAATGTTCTTCCTCGCATTCCATATTTCTTGCAAACCCTTCACAGAAACATAGAAACAGAATCTGATGGCAGATAAGGACCGCTTGGCCCACCTAGTCTGCCCATTTTCCTACCTAACAGATAAGCTGCAGATCCTAGTTAACCAAAAGCTTACTTCCTCCTACCCCCCACTAGGACTGCCTTATGTCTGTTCCATGCATTCTTGAATTCCACCACTCTTCTTGACTCCATGACCTCCTCAGAGAGGCTGTTCCATACATCCACAAACCTCTCTGTGAAAAAATACTTCCTCACATTACCTCTGAGCCGTCCCCCCTCTATCTTAAAATTGTGCCCCCTTGTTCTTGCATATCTCTTTTTCTGAAAGATGCCACCCTCTTGGACTTTGTTGATTCCCTTGTGGTACTTGAAAGTTTCTATCATGTCCCCTCTCTCCCTTCTTTCCTCAAGGGTATACATATTAAGCTCCTTTAGTCTTTCTTCATATGTCTTCTGGTGCAGACCATGCACCATTTTGGTTGCCCTCCTCTGGACAGCCTCCACTCTGTCTATGTCTTTGCAGAGATGGGGTCTCCAGAACTGCACACAGTACTCCAGATGGGGTCTCACCAACTGTCTGTACAGAGGGACAACAACTTCCTGTTTTCTACTATTGCTGCCCCTCCCTGTGCATCTCAGTATCCCCCCAGCCCTCCTTACTGCCTTCTCACATTGCTTGCCCACCTTTAGGTCATCTGATATAATCACCCCCAGGTCCCTTTCCATTTTTACTGTTGTCAGTATCTCACACTCCCATTGTGTACTCTTCCCCTGGGTTTCTGTTTCCCAGGTATATTACCTTGCACTTCTTTTCATTGAATCTGAGCTGCCATACATTTGACCATTCCTTCAACCTTGCCAAGTCCCTTCTCATCCTTCCCACTCCATCTTGTGTATCAACCCTGTTGCAGATCTTTGTGTCGTCTGCAAAGAGACATACTTTTCCTTCCAGTTCCTCTGCAATGTCACTTATAAAGACATTAAAAAGGACCAGTCCCAGTACTGAACCCTGCGGTATCCCACTAGTAACCCTCCTTTCTTCACTGTGGACTCCATTTACTACTACCCTTAGCGTCCTGTTGTCTAGTGAATTTTTTATCCAGGCTACCACCTTGGGACCCACTCCAAAGCTGGCTAACTTGTGTATTAATCCTTTGTGTGGGACTGTATCAAATGCCTTGCTAAAATCTAGGTAGGCCATGTCCACAGCCCCTCCCTGGTCTATTACTTTGGTCACCCAGTCAAAGAAATCTATTAGATTCATCTGACACAATCTTCCCATTGTGAATCCATGCTGCCTTGGGTCCTGTGCCCCACTGGCCTCTAGGTACTCAACAATTGTTTCCTTGTGAAGTGATTCCATCATTTTTCCTATCACTGAGGTCAAACTAACTGGTCTGTAGTTTCCTGCCTCTGTCCTGCTCCACTTTTGTGAAGAGGAATCACATCTGCCCTCCTCCAGTCCTCAGGTACCACCCCATCCTCCCATGATTTGTTAAAAAGAGTAGTTAGTGGTGTCACTAGTTCTACCCTTAGTTCTTTTAGAATTCTTGGGTGAATCCCATCAGGCCCCATTGCTTTGTCCACCTTCAGTTTTATTAGTTCTTTCAGAACCCTTTCTTCTGTAAATGGACTGGTATTGGCCCCCGTCTTCAGAGTGTTTTTCTTGTTTGGTTTAAGTACCTCCCCCTCCTCTTCCTTTGTGAATACTGAGCAGAAATAGTCGTTCAGTATCCCTGCTTTTTCACTGTACCCTCTACTCACATTCCCTACCCTTTATTAAGCCTCAGTATCCCTTCTTTGGGCTTTCTTCACTCCCTAATGTACCTATAAAAGGTCTTCTCCCCCTTCTTAACAGAGTTAGCTATCCTTTCCTCGGTTTGAGCCTTTGCTGTTCTGACTGCCTTCCCAGACTCTTTCTGCTTTAACTGATAAAGTTCTCTGTCCTGCTCATTCTGTGTTTCCTTATATTTCTTGAATGCTATCCTTTTCTCCTTAACTTCCCCAGCCAGCTCTTTTGAGAACCATAGCGTTTTTTCCTTCATTGTGTTTTGTTATTTTGCTTTACACAAAGGCTTGTTGCCTCTGTGATGGCTGTTTTGATTACTCCACATTGTTCCTTCACCCCTCCTTCTTGCCTGTTTGCTAGTGCTTTTCTGAGGCACTCTCTCAATTTCCCAAAGTCAGCCCTCCTAAAGTCCAATACTCTTGCTTTTGTATGGCTTGATTGTATGGCTGTGTTTATCGTGAACCACACTGTTTGATGGTCGCTTGTTCCCAGATGGCTACCGACTTCTAAATCTGAGATTCTTTCTCTGTCCCCATGTGAGAGTACCAGGCTAAGATTGCTCCCTCCTGAGTGGATTCCAATACTAGCTGTCTGAGGCATGCCCCTGTAAGGCATCAAGAATGACCCTGCTCATGGATGTGCCTGCAGCAAAGGTAGTCCAGTTAACATCTGGCATATTCAGGTCCCCCATCAACAATATCTCCCCTTTTTCTGCCATTCTAAGGAAGCCTTCTATCATTTCCTTGTCCAGTCCCTCCCCCTGAGATGGGGGTCTGTATACAACCCCCATGCGGATTGTGATGCCATTTCTTTTCTCCAGGGTGACCCAGAGTGTCTCATCTGCTCCCTGTTTACTCTTTAGTTCTGTTGTTTTGATCCCTTCTTTTACATAGAGAGCTACTCCTCCTCCTCTTTTACCCTCCCTGTCCCTACTGTAAATTGTGTATCCTGGTATGTTGACATCCCAGTCATGGTTCTCTGTGTACCATGTTTCTGTGACTGCCACAATATCCAGGCAACCCTCTTCCATCAAGGCCACTAGTTCAGGGAGCTTGTTACACAGACTACAGGCATTGGTATTTATCACCCTCCACTTTTTGATGGCCTTACCCCTTTGAGCCCCATTCCTGTCCTTACTGCTTTTGCCTTTTTTTACATTTACCTCTGTCCTGCTCCCTAATGACTTCTCTACCTTGGTGTTTACGTCACTAATTACCATGTTTTGTGGGGGGAGGCTGAGATTTCCCTGTTCCTTTTCAGTGCCTCCCCCCTTGGCTAGTTTGAATGCTTGCCAATGAAGCATTTAAACCTTCTCACCTAGGATCCTGGTCTCCCCTGGACAGATGCAGACCATTGCACCAGTATAGGTCTGCATCCTTCAGAGTGGCTCCCATCCCCAATGAAGTCAAAACCCTGAGCTCCACACCAGTTTTTCAACCATTCATTGAATTCCCTGGTGAGGAGTACCCTAGTATCACCCTTGCCATAGACAGGCAGCACCTCCAAGAAGGTTACCGTATGCACTACTTGTCTAAGACCCCTCCCCAACTCTACAAACTCCTCTTGCACTGCTCTGGTCCCATTCCTAGCCAGGTCATTTGTCCCTAGGTGGACAGTGACATTCAGCTCCCTCCCTCGTGCAGCTGCTCTCACGGTCTTGAGGATACGTTTCCTGTCCCTCCAAGCCGTGGCACCAGGCAGGCACCTTATCTCTCTCTCCCTTCCTCCCCATTTCTACCCACCTAATGACTGAGGTCCCCACCAGGAGTTGTTTTCTTCCCCTGTGGGGTCCCATGCCACCCTCCTGTGGGTCTCTTCAGGTTCCCAGCATCCTCCTTGGTCTCCACTGCAGGTGCCTCCTAGAGGAACCACTATCCACCAGAAGAGAGAATGAATTGTGGAGGGTACAGCTGGAGGGATGCATCTCTGTTCCACCACCTGTCTCTCCCTGGGCCCACCCTGGTCCAGCCTCTCCTCTTTCTTGGCAACCTCTTAGGTGAGTGGCATTGGACCTGGTGGTCCCTGGGTGGGGAAGGAGGTTTCACGAATCCCAGCCAGGTCAGCCTGGAGACAGGCAACCTCCTCCCTCAGACCAGAGAGGTGCCTGCAAATAGGGCAGCATCACAGCCTCCAGAATGTCTCCCAGAACACTGCTGCCCCACAGCCATTGCACTGCACCACTACTATCATGTCTTATTTTATGTACCCTCTCCTGTTTTTCTATATGCTTACTCTCTCCTCTCCTTACAACTCTCACCCTTCCTGTTCTGGGACAGCAACTTCCTATATTCTTCAGTATCCTCCTTCTTCCTTGCTCAGTGTCAGACCACCAGCAGCTGGGGGGGAGAGTGAGCTACTTTTTTTCCTTTAGGGTTGACAAAACCAGTGTTTCTCTATGATCTGTCCCTTCCTACTGCCAAACAGGAAGTTTCTGTCGACAGTCAAATCCAGTGGCTATAAAAGTAGAACTGGCTTAGGGTGGGATGGAGGGCAATTAGTAAGAAAAAAGGCTAGCAACAGGAAGTTGTAATTTGAGTCACCTGCTTTTATAGTGTCTAAGCCACAACCCAATTAACCTCTCTCTCCTTCTACTGGTTTAGCAAAGTAAGTTTTGTTGATTTGCTTTACACAAAGGCTTGTTGCCTCTGTGATGGCTGTTTTGATTACTCTCCATTGTTCCTCCACCCCTCCTTCTTGCCTGTTTGCTAGTGCTTTTCTGAGGCAGAAAAAGACATCCAGCTCCCTTCCTCGTGCAGCTGCTCCCACAATCCTGAGGATTTGTTTCCTGTCCCTCCAAGCCGTGGCACCAGGCAGGCACCTTACCTCCCTCTCCCCTTCCTCCCTCATTTCTACCCCTTAATGATTGAGTCCCCACCAGATACAGTACCCTTCCCATCACAGAACACACACTGACTTTCTTTCTTTTCTTTCTTTTTTTAACCCTAAATAAGACCCCTTCTACTTCTAATAAAGTATCTGTCTGCTTAATCTCAACAGACACTGACTCCTGCTGATATAAGTGTTAAATTAGTAAGAAAATGTAGCTTCTTTTAGTTAGCTGCTTTCTGCTCTACAAGCAAGGCTAGCAACAGCTAGCATCTTCTTCCTTCCCCTCTGCCTTTCATTCAGAAGGTAGATCTAATCTGCCAAACATCCTTTTTTATGCCAGGGCCTGCCATCTTCACATTTTTTATATTTGTCTGCATCCACAACATAACCCTCCCAGGAAACAATTGGAATTTGTACTCAGTGATTGGCATGATAATAGACCACTCTATGTTCTCCCTCCCCCCAACAAATCAGAACCTACATTTGGCCGACTTAGCTACCTTTACAGCAAATACTTTTTCTGTGTGGTTCAGATTGCAGAACCTCCTGCAATTATCATTATTCTTCTACTGTTGCAGGATCTTGGCTTCAGATGAGGACTTTCTTCCCTCTCAACTAGATCAGACCTTTTCACGTTTGCAACACTTAAGCTTGACATACATATATCAATTTCTGGAATCCCAAGGAGTGCCTCCTTTTGAGTCCCTGCCAGCTTTGAATGGCCTCACTGAGAGGGAGCATTTCTGGTATCTGCAGGGATGTGCTTATCTTCTACATAAATTGCCTGAGAGGAATAAACTTCCAGATTTCTGCCTCATTGTTACTGACATTATTAACAGCGGTGATTCAAGCCACACACTGGGACCACATAATTGGAAACATTTATAAGGTACTGCAAGACCTGCTGGGAGACTTGACCAAATCCATACCAATGAAATGGAACTCTGAACTGGGCATCCAAATGTCTTATGACACTTGGCCTTGCCATTCCTTGCTGTTGTTAAATGTGACTTCAACCACTAGGCAGTGGGAGTTTGTCTGAAAATGTTGTTATCCATTTTTTCAGATCCCTATGGAACATAGGAACATAGGAATCATGTCAGCAGATGAGGACTGCATGATCCATCTGGTTTGTCCATGATTCCCCCCCCTCCCTATTTAGACTGCACCCTGATGTGTCCACAATATCTGTTCCATGCAAGTTTGAACTTGTGCACTGTCTTGGATTCCACCACCTAGTGAGGTAGACTGTTCCATGGGTCTATGACCCTTTCTGTAAAGAAGGACTTCCTGAGGTTGCTTCTGAACCTGCCTCCCACCAGACACAAGTTGTGCCCCCTTGTACGCGCATCCCTGTTTAGCTGGAAGTGGATTCCTGCTTGGGTTGTGTTGATTCCTTTAACATGCTTAAAAGTTTTGATCATGTCCCCTCTGTTTCTTCTCTGCTCAAGGGTGTAAAGATTTAGTTCCCTGAGTCTTGCCTCATATGGCTCATGATGCAGTCCATGTACCATCTTTGTAGCACTTTCTGTACTGTCTAAAGGCGGTCTATGTCTTTTTTTGAGGTGGGGCCTCCAGAACTGACCACAGTGCTTTAAATGTGGCCTCACCAAGGATCAGTAGAGAGGAATGATAACCTCACTCTTTCTACTTGTAATTCCCCTACCAATGCAGCCAAGGATGCCACTCGCCCTCTGTGCTGCCTTTTCACACTGTTTTCCAACCTTTAAGTCATCTGCGATGACTACTCTGAGGTCTCTTTCTGTCTTTCTCTCCTCTAACTGATGCCCTCCCAGTGTGTACTTTAACCCTGGGGTTTCTTTTTCCTGTATGCATACCTTGCACTTCTTGGCATTAAACTTCAACTGCCAATCCCTGGACCATGCCTCAAGTTTTTTCAGGTCTGCTTCCATATGTTTCGCTCCCTCCTGCATGTCTATTCTGTTGCAGAGTTTTGTGTCATCTGGAAACAGGCAAACCTTCCCTTTCAAGTCGTTTGCAATATCCCTGATAAATATGTTAAAAAGGATAGGTCCCAACACAAACCCCTGTGGAATGCCAATGGTCACTTTGCTTTCCCTTGATAATGATCCATTGACAAGCACTCTCTGCATCCTATCATGCAGCCAGTTGGTGATCCAGTTCACTATCTTATGACTGACTCCTGTATGCTCTAATTTGTTAGCTAGCCTTTTCTGGTGGACAGTATCGAAGGCTTTGCTGAAGTTCAGGTACACAATGTCCACTGCTCCTTCCTGAATGACTGCTCTGGTGACCCAGTCAAAAAAGTTGATCATATCAGTTTGACAAGAGTGTCCTGCTGTGAAGCCATGTTGCCTGGGGTCAATCTTTCTGCTATCCTCCAGGTACTTCACTATCCTCTCCTTTAGCAATGACTCCATAATTTTTCCTATCGCCGAGGTCAAACCAGGCCATAGTTTCCTGGTTCTGGCACAATTTCTACCCTTGGAGTTTGGACAGTGCTGGTGCCTTTGCAGTCACTCCTCAGCTATTCACTCCCATATACACTGGTCATGCCTGATGCCACAACCATTTTATCAGGAGATGGCCATACAACTTATGGATTTAGCCCTTCCTCAAAATTTGATTTCCTCAGCAGTGATACTACTCACTACCCTCCCCCGTCAGTACTCATTTGAGTGGATGAGCTCGATCTTTTGCATACATTCTAGCAGCCAAGCAGGCAAAGTGGCATAAATGTATATTAATGTTTAATACAATGAATTGGCAGAATAGTTGAAGTGTCTCACAAAATAACGGGAGGTCAGCCAGGTCAAATTCTGTAAGTGTTCACATGTAGCTGAATGGCCCTGCTGTTCATCTCAGGATTTATGCAGAGTCATTTGAGTAATAAACTTTATCTGTTCCTGGAGATCTACTGGCAGCGTAACACTCTGGGATAGTGAAACTACTAACAATTATCTGATGCCAAGAGCACAGCAAATTGGAGGGCTATCTGAGTATGTTTGTTTTGTGATAAAACAGAGGAACTGAGATTTTCCTGACAATAGGAACACCCTGAGGGTCTGATTTCCAGTAAAGGCCTATATAGTCTTGTTACAAATATTGGGCTCGATTCTCAAAAGATAAAGAATGCCGTAAGCCCTAGATGAGCGGAACACACGGCACATGGAGCTTGCGGAATTCACTGGCCAGCAATCAGGATTCTCGATCCCATGCACCACTTGCCCCAAGTTAGACTACTTTTTCTGGTCTAACTCTGCCAACATTTTTATGGGGTTGGCCCCATATATCTGGCACAAGCCACCGTAAAAAGGGTGACATGTCACCAATACACGCAACCTTTTACAGTTGGACACAGGGTGCGCCAATGTGTCCGGTGCAGTGCAGGGTTAGACGCAGGGATTGTGCAAGCCCTTCATCACCCTTTGAGGATCAGGCCCATAATGATTTTATTTGCGAGAAATGTGTCCTAATGAGAAAGGTAAAAAATGGATGTGTACTGAGACACATTGGAGTTTTTCTGTGAAAGGAGGACCTCACTGCAAGCCAAAACAAGCATTTGTCAATGCCGAATGTTTGCTTACTGATATTAGCATTGGATGTGCAGGAGTTAGACAGATGCAGAATAGGGAGTGGCAGTGAAGTATTGAACTCATGCCAACCCCACCTCCACCCTGCAGAGATGGACAGGCATTGGGGTGTGTCTTTGGGTCATCACCCGTAATGGTCATGGCATTTCACCTCACCCTTTTCTGCAGACACTGACAAGTGTTGAGGTGTGCCTTGGGGTGTTTGGCTTTACAGTCACCCCCATTTCATAAGGACATACACTGAAATGGGTGCAGTATAGGAGAATGGGGTGAAGTCTGAGGCCGAAGAGTCAAAGGCACACCTCGATGCCTGTCACTGGCTTCAGGGTGGGGGTGGGGGTGGAATGGCATGAGCATTACAGCTGGCAATCCAAAGGCACACCACTGATGCCTGTCAGTCTGTATAGGGTGGGACGTTATGGTTAGAAACCCTAACACCCCGGGCGTTTGTTGGTATTTGCCACTATAAATTTTCAGCATGGCCTTTTTGTGACCCCCACCTCATGAAAGCATTTGGGACCTCTGCTCATGAACAGCAGCACTGTGATTTTTGTTAATCTGTCCCGAATGTTGATTTCCCACAGAGACCAAGCCATTCTGTGCCAGATGTGCGAAAACACAGTTTAGGCAGGATGTGAAAAATGACAGCTGTACCATTCACAGGGAGGTGTGAAGAGATGGCAATGTTGAATATCTGGAGTGAAAATATTAAAAATGTTCGAACTTACGAGCGTATGTGGAAACTGCACAACACACACTCGTAACACAGTCATTTTGTGGAATTATTTCAACAAATTTTCAGCATAGGCATTTTGTGACCTCTGCTCATGAACAGTGTCACTATGATTTTCTTAATCTGTCCCGAACATTGATTTCCCACAGAGATCATGCCATTGTGCACCAGATGTGTGAAAACACATTTCAGGCAGGATGTGAAAAATGACAGCTGTACTGTTCATAAGGAGGTGTGCAAAATTGACAATGCTGAAAATCTTGAGCGAAAATATTATAAATTCTCGAAGTTACGAGAGTGCGTGAAAACTGTGCAACACGCTTGTAACATAGTCATTTTATGGACTTTTGTCACCAAATTTTCAACATAGCTCTGAACAGTGTCACTGTAATTTTTGTAGTCTGTCCCGAACACTGATTTCTCACAGTGACTGCGCTATTGTGTGCCGGGAAGTGTGAAAACATATTTTGGCCAGGATGTGAAAAATGACAGCTATGCTGTTCATAAGAAGGTATGAAAAAATGCCAATGTTGAAAATCTGGAGTGAAAATATTACAGATTTGCAAAGTTACGAGTGTGCATGGAATCTCCGCAATGCATGCTTGTAATACAGTCATTTTTTGAAATTTTTTCACCAGATTGTTAACATAGGCTTTTGGGACCCCACCTCATGAACAGTGACACTGTTGTTTTGTTAATCAGTCCCAAAAGGAGATTCCACTTAGTGACAGAAAAATCACTTTTTGGGACTGAATAACCAGATGACAGTCACTGAATTCATGAGATGGGGTCCCAATAACCCCATGTTGAAAATTATGTGCCAAAATTTGGACAAAAAAGGCTGAGATATTTACCTAAGTTGAACCCAACTTCCCCCCATTTATGCCAATACAGTATATAGCTTACTGGCATTTCTTCAGTTCGCGGTCGGCTTTGAAGAGTGCAGACGTGTTCCTGCTCCACTGAAGATCATCACACTGGGTTCCAGAGGTAAGTATTGGGTGAGGGGGATGTGGGGAGGTCGGGTGAGCAGAGGGTGGGTGTGGGTTGGGAGGAGGGGGCACCAGAGACAACGAGGGATTGTTTTCTGTTTTTACAGGTTTTTTTTAAAAAAAAAAAGACCTTGTGGGACACTTTTTCTATTACAGGGACAATGGGCACAGTGAGGTAGGCTCCCAGGGTGCCAGCTGTATGTTTGTCAGGGGGGCTGTAGCCGATGGGTATTGGGCACCCCGTCGGCACATACAGAGTGTTTGGGGAGGTGAATGAGCTGAGGGGGATTGGGCACTCCCCTCGGCACACAACAAATGGGGGGGAGACATTATACTGACAGAGATTGGGCTCCCCCATCGGCTTTCATGGGGATTGTAAGAGGTGGCTCATGATAGCCGCCATCATGTTTATTGAAATGGAACACCAAACAAGGCAAGCTATGATTAGCCACTGGAATCAGGGACCACCCCAGCAGCAAAAACA
This sequence comes from Neoceratodus forsteri, assembly GCA_016271365.2. NCBI lineage: Eukaryota > Metazoa > Chordata > Ceratodontiformes > Ceratodontidae > Neoceratodus > Neoceratodus forsteri. The sequence goes on along the minus strand of JADMNL010000022.1, from coordinate 417,424,717 downwards.
GTTAATTGTTAAATGATGGGGCACTCCCTGATTGCAGCGGTGAGTTTCTTTCAAGTTGGTGGCACACTACAATACTGCTGTCATGGACAGTGTGCTCCTCTATTGGTGCCACAGATACCAGCCCTAAAATGAACTGTTGGCATTGGCTATAATACTGCCACACCTCCACAACTCGCTACTATGGCAAGCTGCCGAAATATGTTTCTTGCGCATGAGCACAAGCAAGCATAAAAAGAAGGAGTGCCAATGTGTTGCGCAACAGGTTGACTGATGGTATGAGACTGGAAAGGGGGAGCTCTGATGTCACTTAGGTTCTCTGAAGACCAAAGACTGTTCTGTTTCCATGTCTTCACATGTAAGTTTCACGTAGGTATAGGAACATAAATATTTTGTTTTTATGGTTTAACTCTTATTATTTTCAATGTTTCTTCAGTAAACCCCTTTGTTCTATTTTGGCCAATGTGTTGTGTAAATAAAATAGTTCTTATTTAGCGCAGTATAGATACTGGTTGTACATTTTAATAAAAGGGGTATACTGGGTGATTTTCTGGGGTAACTGTCATTCAGAAGAGGCATGCTAAATCTAGTTTAAGCAATTCGAAAAGAACATTCCTTCCTGATACAGGGAAAGCAGTGATGTTTGATACGACAGAACGCACACTTCACTTAGGGTTCCAGCATTCAGCATTGACCTGATCTAGGGGGACTGATGTTTGGGTTCAGGAGGGTCCATGTGTCAGGGGTGTGCCACCTTTGTAGGGTGTCAAATGTGGGCACGAGGACACAGTGATAGGCAAACATGGGTTAAGGTCTGTAGGAACCAGCTGTGGGATGGATGCTGGTTGGGGTGGGGGGTGGATGGAGGGGGTTGTCTCATCTGGTGTGAGTGGTGGCATCTGTGTGAAGCATTCAAGTACCAGCCAGCACTTGGTGGCTACTTGAAGGGTGCTTGTGTAGTGTACCCAGACACCTAGAGTAACACCTCAGAGATCACAATAAATACCTAACAGTTATAAAAACCAAGTGCACAGGAAGAACAGTTTTCCTTTGTTGCTCTTCACCTTTATTTTCAGATGCTGTCAGTGGTCAGGATAATGGCAACAAAGGTGCCAATCGATTATAACAAGTTAAGATCAGAACAGTTGTGAGAGTCGTGCACCAACAAGGACATGAACTATGAGCTGCTTTGTAAAAAGCAGCTCATAAAGGCAATGCTTAAAATGGACCAAGAAGAAAAGGGGGTCCTCAGGCCACAAGCCATGGTTGAGCATGAGCCCCCCCCCAACCAGCAGAGGATGCTTGTGAGGAGGGGTTCTGATTGGGGAGAACAATGCAGAGCAAACACAGCAGAAACATAGAAACATAGAAGGTGACAGCAGATAAGCTCGTCGGCCCCTTTTTTGTATACAGACAGAGCCAGTGCAACAGCAAGCCCCAAGGCAATCACAGGCACAACAAAGTCAGCAACCACCACAACAGAAGCAGCAGCAGCCACTGCATAAGGACAAACCAAGAACAGGAGATGGTGAACTGTAAAAGCTGAGACTGCAGTTTGAATAAGACAAGATTCATAAGGAGGCAGAATTCGAGCTGGAATGCTTGCGAACTGAGGCAGAAGAGGTAGCAGCACAGTGCAGATATGAACTCCAGATGGCACATTACATCAGCAGCCATCTGGAATGGGAAGAGAAATTGAGAATGGGGGTCAGAAGACAGTGCTAAACTAAATTCTAAAATGTTTCCTCACTGTAAGGAAGGAGATCATTTAGATGCCTTCTTTCATATATTTGAAAAAAATTGTATACAGTCCAAATTGGACAAGGGAACATGGGCCCTCAGTCTAACCCCTTTATTATCTGGAAAGGCTCTCGATGCATATTCCAAAATGAATTTCCAGGACAGTTGGGATTAAGATAAAGTTAAATATATGCTCCTAAAACATTATGAACTGAGTGCTGATGCATATAGATTGAAATTTTATAGATTTAAGAAACATAATGAAGAAGGTTATATGGAAACATGGGTACAGCTTTCCAATTTTCTGAGGAGATAGTTAAAGGGTGCAGAAGCATCCTCTGCCGAGAAAATGTTGTGTTACTGAAATAATTTCTCCGGTGCTGTTCAGAAGATCTAAGGGTGTGGCTGGCTGACCGAACCCCAGCTTCAGCCAGGCAAGCAGATGAAATGGCTAACAGATAGATGGCAAATGGGCCTTTTGCTAGCCATATGTGCATTGGGGAAGGGACAGCTGGGTTTAAAGAGTTGGGTAATTTAGTGGGGCAGCCTAAAGGGAACACAGCTCATCCTGAACCCAGGGTGGAGCACACCCAGTTCACCAAAATGAAAAAGCAACAAAGGGAATGGAAATATCATGTGTGCCAGTAAGTGGGGCATCTTTTCTATAACTGCCCAACACGGAAGACCCAGTGAACAGTGACAGCAGGAGGGAACCCTACTAACTCAGGCTTTCATAGTGTTAATTATGTAATGGGTGAAATAAACATTAATAATTCAGCTAAGTACATGTTCCCTGTTGCTATTAACGGCAAGCTTACACAAGCTTGAAGAGACACAGGAGCTATGACCTCCATAGTGCATCAGGACTTAGTTAAACCTAAACAGGTCCTACCTGATCAGTTTGTCATGGTAAAGTGTGTGCACCAGGAGGCTGAGACATTTAACAGTCCAGCCTCAGTAGCAGTTGAGAGTTTCTCATTGGAAACTCTAACAGAAGGTACTGCCTTTCTAGGAGGAGTAAAGAGCACATACATAAAAAGTGCTTTACTGAGGGATGAATCCTTAAAAAAACTATAAGAACAGGTAGACAATGCTAACCCTGATCTTCAGGGTGGGAGGCAGAGCAGAGTGTACTGGGAGAAAGGCTTGCTGTATTGCAAGTGGGTAACACACGAAGATGCAGTGGAATGGCAGGTGCACAAACAGCTGGTAGTATCTAAGGAGTTTAAGCAACAGCTACTCAGCATTACCCATGACATTCCACATGCAGAACACATGGGGTGAAAAGGACCTAGCAGAGCTCAATACAAAACTTCTATTGGCCCAGTGTCTATAATGATGTGATTAAGTACTGTCACACCTGTGATACATGTCAGAGAGTGGAAAACAAGGGGACAAGAGCAAGTCAGCTTTAGGTTCTTTACCCATAATAAAGGTACCATTTCAATGGGTAGCTTTAGATATTGTGGGGCCTCTAAGTATGCCATCCAGTTCAGGAACAAGGTACATTCTGGTGGTGGGGGATCATGCCACCCAGTACCCCAAGGTTATGGCAATGTCCTCCATAGGGGCATGGAAAGTGGCAGATGAACTGATGAGGATCTTGAGTCAGGTTAGATTTCTTCAGGAGATCTAATCTGACCAGGGCACAAACTTCATATCAGCTCTAATGAGGAGTTTGTGGGAAAAGCGTGGGGTGCAGCAGTCACGTGCTTCACCTTACCACCCACAAACCAATGGTCTTATGGAGCACTTTAATGTCATCCTTAAAACCATGCTTAGAGCTTTTATGAAGCAGCATGGGAGGAGCTGGGACAAGCATTTGCCTCATCTCTTATTTGTCTATAGGGAAGGACCATGGGACTCCACAGCGTTCACACCCTTTGCTCTCCTGTATGAGCACAGGGGAGGGGACCTATAGATTTAGTGCAGGATAAATGGGAAGGCAAGCTTGGTACCCCAGGAGTATCAGTGGTAGAATATGTCCTTAATTCAGGGAGAGGTCAAAGGAGTTCATGAGTCTGGCATAGGATAACCTGACAGCTGCACAACAGAGGCAGAAAAACTGGTATGACCATACAGCCAGGGACAGGACCTATGATGCAGGACAGAAGATGATGGTGCTCTTGCCTGTTCAACATGACAAACTACATGCTGCATGGGAGGCTCCATTTTTAGTGGTAAAACAGGTGGACAAGGTGAACTATCTTTATAGAACTGCCAAATAGGAGGTACGAATACAGGTTTTATCATGTTAATATGATGAAATCTTATCATGACAGGACAGAGGCCATCACAATGGTTTATAGCCAGGCAGATAAGGGTGGAGGGGGACACTAATATACCTATTAGAGGAGAGTAGGGGAAAGCATCACTGTACTCTGTCACCCTTTCTGAGCAGCTGAAGTCTGTACAGATAGCACAAATGACAAGGGTGTTACCCTCTGTCAGCACCATGTTCTCAGCAAAGCTGGGGTACACCCCACTTGCTGAACATTGGGTGGACACGGGGCTTCAGGTGCCACTGAAGCAGCATGCTATACCGTCCTGAGAGTGTGAGACACCACATGCAGAAGGAGCTGAAGAAGATGCTGGACCTCCAGGTTATCCAGGAATCCAATAGTCCTTGATCTTTGCCCATTGTTAGTATCCCAAAAAAGGATGGGATGACAAGGTTTTGTGAGTATTACCAGAAGCTTAATGCTGTCACAATGTCTGATGTATGGGCAGAGAAGATACTGGAAAAGTTAGCGGGAGCAAAGTACCTAGCAACTATAAACATACAAAGGGTTACTGGCGGGTACCTTTAACTGCTGAAGTGAGGGATCGGTTAGCATTTATGACTCTTTGGCCTGTGTGAATTTCTGGTTATGCTATTTAGAATTAGGAATACATCAGCTACATTTCAGTGGCTGGTTGACCGAGTGTTGTCAGGGGCAGGTGGCTTCACCATTGTTAGCTAAATTTGGGAGGAGCATCTGACACATGTGAGAGATGTCCTTAAAAGACTGCAAGCTGCAAAGCTAACAGTCAAAGCAGAGATGTGTCAGGTAGGGCTGGCCAAAGTGCTGTACCTCAGAAATCGAGTGAGAGTGGGGCACTTCTGGCCAGGGCCCCAGAGGTGGGCGCTATTAAGGCATGGTCCACATCCACAACCAAAAAAACATGTTGAGCATTTTTGGGGACTACTGGATATTGAGGAAGATTTGTGGCTAATTTCAGCACAATTCTGGAATCCCTCACAGACCTGAATAAAAAGAGAATGCATGAAAGCTTCTACTGGTAAGAATGCTGTATGAAGGCCTTCTGTCAGCTAAAGCAGGCCCTATGTCAGGCTCCAGTGCTAGCCATCCCTGACAGTGGTCTAAAACTCATAGTGCATATGAATGCATCACATTTTGGGGTGGAGGCTGTGCTGAGCCCGGTCAATTGCAAAGGAGAAGAGCACCCAAGTGTTTACCTGCACCACAACTTCCTGCCAAGGGAAGTGGCATACACCACTATCAAGAAGGAATGTCTGAGCATTGTTTGGCATTGCAAAGGTTGCAGCCATACTTGTATGGCAGAGAATTTACTGAGGCCATGTCCCACTATCTGCTGACATGGATACAGCACATGAGTGGCAAAAATGCCAAGCTGTTGTGCTGGAGCTTAACACTGCAAGAATACAATATGCACAAAAAACATAGGAAGGGTTCAAAAAATTCTAGTGCTGATGGACTATCCCGTCATATGGCATAGCACAGCTGATGTAATCACAATGTGGTATTGTCACACAGTGCCAGCATTGAACTTGGGGAGGGAGGTGTGGCAAAAATGTATACTGATGTTTAATACAATGAATTGGCAGACTGACTGAAGTGTCCAAGAAAATACCAGAAAGTCAGCCAGGTCAGACTCTATAAGTTTGCACATATGGCAAAATGTTCCTGCGATTTATCTCAGGGTTTACTTGGCTAGTAAACTTTATCTGTTCCTGGGGGTCTACTAGCAGAGTGGCACCCTGGGATAGTGAAACTATTGGCAATTATGTGATGCTAATAGCATAGTAAATCTGAGGGCTATCTGAGTATGTATGTTTGTTTAATAACAAAACAGGGGAATTGAGATTTTCCTAATGATGGGAAAACACTGAGGGTCTGGTTTCCAGTAAAGGCCAGTATAGTCCTGTTACAAACAAATTGTTTTTATTTGTGAGAAACATGTCTTAATGAGAAAGGTAAAAAACAGATATGCACTGAAACACATTGGAGTTTTCTCTATAAAAAGCGGACCTCACTGTGAGCCAAACAAAACAAGCATTTGTCAATGCCGAATGTTTGCTTGCTGGCATTGGCATTGGTAGTGTAGGAGTTACAGAGCTGCATAATTGGAATGGCAGTGAAGTATTGAACTGAAGCCAACCCCATCACCACCCTGCAGATAGTGACAGACATTGAGGTGTGCCTTTGGGTCATCAGGCATAACGGCCACGCCATTTCACCACACCCTACCGTGCAGACACCGACAAGTGTCACGGTGTGCCTTATGGTCTTTGGCCCTTATGCTCACCCCATTCCATCAGGAAATATTGTGAGATGGGTGCGGTATAGGAGAATGGGGTGAACTTTGGGGCCGAAGAGTCCAAGGCACACCTCGATGCCTCTCAGTGGCTGCAGGGTGTGGGTTGGGGTGGAATGGTATGAGCACTGCAGGTGACAATCCCAAGTCACACCCTTTATGCCTGTCATTCTCTACAGGGTGGGGTGTTATGGTCATAAACCCTAATGCCTCATGCATTCATTAGTATTTTCACTCCAAATTTTCGACATGGGTTTTTTGTGACCCCCACCTCATGAACAGTAGCAATATCAATTTGTTAGCCGAAAGCTGCTTATGCACAGTGACTACGGCATTTGTCACCACAGGTGTAAAAACACATTCTGAACAGGATGTGAAAAATGACAGCTGTACTGTTCATGGGGAGGTGTAAAAAATGGCAATGTTGAAAATCTGCAGTGAAAATATTAAAAAAACTGGTGAAGTCACGAGCGTGCGTAGAAACTGTGCAACGTGCACCTGTAATGTAATTAGTTTGGGAATTGTTTACAGCAGATTGTTAACACAGGCATTTTGGGACCTTCGGTCATGAACAGTGCCACTGTGATTTTCTTTATCTGTCCTGAACAATGATTTCCCACAGCAACCACGCATTTCTGTGCTGAAAGTGTGATAACACATTTCAGCCATGTTGTGAAAAATGACAGCTGTACTGTTCATAAGGAAGTGTGGAAAAATGCCACTGGTGAAAATGTGGACTGAAAATATTACAAATTCATGAACTTATGAGGGTGCGTGGAAACTGCGCAATGCTCACTCATAACACAGTCATTTTTAGGAATTTTTTCACCAAATTTTCAAAATAGCCATTTTAAGACCTCTGCTCATGAACAGTGTAACTGTGATTTTCTTAATGTGTCCCATACATTGAGTTCGCACACCGACTGCACCATTGTGCGCTACCTGTGCAGAAACACATTTTGGGTGAGAAGTGAGAAATGACAGCTGTACTGCTCATAAGGAGGTGTGGTAAAATGGCAATGTTGAAAATCTGGAGTGAAAATATTGAAAATTTGTGAACTTATGAGCGTGCGTAGGATCAGCGCAACAAACACTCGTAAAACAGTCATTTTTGGGAATTTTTTCACCAGATTTTTAACCATAGCCATTTTAACACTTCTGCTCATGAACAGTGTGACTGTGATTTTCTTAATGTGTCCCATATATTGAGTTCGCACACCGACTGTGCCATTGTGCACTACATGTGCGGAAACACATTTTGGGTGAGATGTGAAAAATGACAGCTGTACTACTCATAAGGAAGTGTGATCAAATGGCAATGTTGAAAATCCAGAGTGAAAATATTGAAAATTCGTGAACCTACGAGCGTGCGTAGGAACAGCGCATAGCGCCGCAGCTCGTAAAACAGTCATTTTTAGGAATTTTTTCACCAAATTTTCAACATAGGCTTTTTGAGAGCCCACCTTATGAACACTGGCACTGTCATTTCGTTAATCAGTCCCAAAAGGTGATTTCATGCAGTGACTGCAAAATCACCTTTCAGGCCCGATTAACACCATGACAGTAACAACATTCATGAGGAGAGGTCCCAAAAAGCCCATGTTGAAAATTTGGTGCCACAATTCCAAAAAATGCCTGAGATATGCAGCAAAGTTGAAAAAACCCTATTCATTACATTATACAGCTTTGAAGAGTGCAGACATGTTCCCGGTCCACCGAAGATCGTCATGCCGGAGTACAGAGGTAAGTATGGGGTGGGGGTGGTGGGGAGACAGGGTGCGCAGTGGAGTGGCCGTGGTGGGGCAGAGACAGTGAGGACCATTTTTCTGTTGCAGTTTATTTTTAACAAAGGAGGAGGCGATGCGGGATGTTTGCCACGCTGGGGTGGGCTCCCAGCGTAGCACAAGATAACCTGGGGGGCATGGAGCCGATGGGGATTAGGCACCGCCATCAGCGACAGCATCTGTTGCCACACTGGGGTGGGCTCCCAGCATGGCACCCTGCACAATTAATGGTGATACTGAAGGAATACGGCCACTAGCGCATAAAAACTAAGCAGGGTTCACATGAATTAAATAAATAATTAACATTTTGCCAAAAAAGCGTTGCTAGCAGGTTGTGTACCTTTGCGTCACTGAGAGGCGTCGCTGTAGAGGACTGCTACCATAATTAACTTTGGTTTGCATGTGCAAGTGGCCATGATTCTTCAGTATCACCACATCCTGTACTCTCGGGAGGGGGGGGACAGTGGAGTTGATGGGAGATTGGCCACCCCCCCCGTCGGCTATACATGTGTAGCCACCCTGGGGTGGGCACAGCATGGCATGTACAGCTCTGTTTGGAGGCTGCAGCACAGCCGATGGGATTAGGCACCCCATTGGCTATACAGTGGGCGACACGCGGTATGCGTGCATGTGATGATGTGTGTGTGTGTGTGTAGGGGGGCGCACACGAGCAGGCGATATCTTTTCGCTGCTCCACCGAAGCGTAGCTCCCCTTTCAACTGTACGCCACTGCATTTTGGACTGCTGTCATAGACAGCTCCAGCAGGCATTGGAGAACTGCGGCTGTGCCTGCAAACACACTGACTGAATTGGAAGAGGGCTGCCACACCTCTGAAAACTCGAATGATGGCACTATGTTTCTTGCACATGCGCGTAAGCAAACATAAAAAGGGGAGTCGGTGTGTCATGCAACAGACTGATCAACAGTATGAGACTGGAAAGGGAGGTGCTCTGACATTGCTCAGGTTCTCCAAAGACCAGAGACTGTTCTATTTCTATATCTTTGCCTCCTGAAGAAGGGGAGTTAGTGCCCCGAAGTGCCGAGGTTGGATGTGGGTGGAGGTTGTTAATTCATTTTGCACAAGACTGTGTTTTATTGTCTACACTTACAATTGTAGGTAGTTTTTTTATTTTTATAAATAAAAATACCTTCACTGAATTTTAAGGCTGAGTCTAGAGTGCTGGATTTTCATTTTTTTGTTGTAGCTCTATATCTTCACCTGTAAGTTTGATCTAGCTATAGGAAAGATTAGTTTGCATTTTTGTGGTTTAACTCCTTTTATTTTCAGTGTTTTCTCCTGTAAGCCCTTTTGTTCTAGTTTGGCCAATGTGTAAATACATTGTGCAAATAAAGTAGTTCATATTTAGCACAATATAGTGTAGAATAGCCAATTATTACATACAGTATATTTCGCGCTACCAAATCTGAGCCGGAATTGCGGTAAACATGTGTTCATGCTGTGGGTATATCAGAGGATTACTGGTAACCAAACTGTATCTTTTGATACTGGAAATGTTTCTGCACATTCATGGTAGTATTGGGTAATGTGGTTGTGTTGATAATGTGCACAGGAATTTTAAGTAACTGTAATCAGCTGTGATCAGCTGATCAGCTGTAATCCCCCAGCCTGCAGACTACAAATTCCCTTTCAGTATCTCTGCTTTTTGGAACTGCTTTTCAGAAATGCTATCCCTTTGTGTTGCATTAGTCCCTCTGTGTTTTTGATTCTTTCAAAATAAAGAGTTGTAGGTTACAGAGCTTTTGGTTATTTAAAAATAAGGAACTACACTTACACTGTGTTGTATCGTCCTTATGAACTCACACCACGTGGTAACATAGCTTAGCAACCAGCTAAGCAACTCATTTTTGGTAGTGGGGGTATGATCATAGATGGAACAAGTTATTTTGGCAGTCTGAACTAAAAAAATATATACAAGAATAAAGTATGTAAAATAAAAGCAACCTAAAGGTTTCTGAGGGTTTTTAAGCGAACTACACATGGACATCACACGCCAGCCAGCACACCAGAAACATGCAAGAAGCAGCTCAGGAAAATGAGGTCTTGTTTGTGTATCAAGTTTTATATAAAGTATTACAGTTTTTGAATTATGCTGCACAAAGGCTAACTGGACACTGAAAATAATCACGGCAATTGAGAGGGAGATCCAGTGCTGCACTGAGTGACTGAGATATTCAAGAAACACATTTAATAAATGGCATAAATAATACTTCAGTGTACTTTATTGATCACACTTTGGGTCAGACCCATGAACATAATGAATAATAAAATATAGTAGTATTAGTATTAATAGTAATAGATGAAATTGAAATAGTATTAGTACTGATTAATTGTGCTGATGTATTACTCCGGGGAAGGGCGCCTAAAATAAAACTACTACTACTACTACTAAAAAACAATGAACATTGCCTATTCTACAGTACAGACTGGTTGTGCATTTAATAAAAGGGATATAATTTGAAAATGTCTGGGGTAACCATCATTCTGAAGAGGCATGCTAAATCTAGTTTAAGCAATTTGAAAAACAAATTCCTTCCTGATACAGGGAAAGGAGTCAAGTTTGACAAGGTAGAACCACACTTCACCTGGGGTTCAAACAGTTGCCTTAGGCTTTATCCAGGGGAGCTGGTGACTGGGCTCAGAGGGGTCAGGTGTCCAGGGTGTGCCACCTTTGCAGAGGGTTGAGTGTTGGCACAAGGACATTGTGAGGGTTGAACACAAATAAAGGTCTGCAGCAGCCAGCTGCAAGAGGGGTGCTGGTTGGAACACAGATGGGTTTCTCACAGGCAATTATTTGACTTTGGATGCAGCTGCTAACGCTGAAAATTGTCAAGTGGCAGTCTTGGCAATTTATCACATGGAACATTTGACAGCTTCTATCCATGATTGCCTAGAGCAATTCTGCACCAGTTGATGGGGTTAGATGCAATACCTCATTGACATTGACCTGTCTTTTGTGTCATAACCTTAGCTTAATATGACATTTTTAGAAGACTAGTGAGTGCCCTGAGACTTTACGTACAGCTTGGGGATGTCCATTTTGGAAGCCTCTCCTTCCAATACCATTGATTCTACCCTGTTTTATCTACTGCTGTTTTCCTCGCTAACGATCACTGCTGAGCATTTGTTGTAATTTCTAGTGATTATATTCTGAATATCTTCTTATTGTGATTGACAACCTGTGTTTCAATTTTCATACCCCGATATCGCAATAAAAATGTTAAATATAAAAAAAATAAATGGCACACATCCATCATTAAATATCCATTATACAATAGCAAGAAAATTTCCTGGACTCTGATTGGTCAGTGTGTGCCTGGGACAGTGAGGTTACCTGAGTATAACTTTGCTGTATGAACTCCAGGTACACACATGACTACAGCACATCCACATAAAATCATTCTGCCCACAGCACACACAAGCAGAAACTGCCTGCTCCAGCATGCCACTCTGACACCCACTTGTACAAATGTCCACTTGGCACCCTTTCATTCATTCCTGCTGGCAATCTGCCTTCACTGTGTACCCAACTTGCTTGCTGCCACCAGCCACAACAACCTACTATCCCACACTATTTCCACAAACAGAAAAATATTTTTAATGAAAAAAAGCCATCATGTAATATGGCATTTCTATTTACCCATCGGCAGCAGTGCAAGCCTTTTCAAACACCCTCACTAACACCCACTGCCAGGTTGCTCATTTCTTTGGCCACACACACTACCTATGGCCACCTTGGAAAAAAAAAATTAATTGATCAATAAAATTGGACACAGTGATACAGCCACTGTAGAGAGTTAACTTTGGCAGTACCTGCCATCAGTTTCAAAATAACTGCTTAAACCCCTGTAAGTGACACTGACGTTCTGAACATCTCAGCTGTTCCTTCAAGTCTATGGAAACCCCCCCAAAAACAAAGGAAAAAGTACTCCTAAAAGCTACAGCATGGTTCACACTCCAGATGAGAAAACATCATGGTTTCACAAGCAGACAAGATAAACCACAAAGAAGGCAGTATAGCACAGTTGGTTAAGGCTCTGAGCTGCAGATCTGGAGAACTGGGTTTGAAACCCACAGCCGCCTAGGTACATACTGTGTGATCCTGAGCAAGTCACGCAACTTCCTTCTGCTCCCAGGTCACATCTGGAAACAAGTTATGGCTTAGTGTGCTACTCCTGGTTAATCAATGTTCCCTTCCACACAAAACCAGCACTACCAACTCAAAAAACACACAGCTCCATCTACTGGAGAAATAGAAAATGTACTATTTTTATGTAAATATCCTTTCACGTTCAAAAATAAGACAAACATTATTTTTTTAGTAATTTTTATCTTCTTTTTATTTTATTTACAAATGAGCCACTGTATAATAGCAACAATTCACTCCAGGGTGTAGGTCGTGCTGGAATAACCTCACTTCTGAAGCATTGGACGCACTCAACCTGCAGTCTTGTGCCCAACCACCCTAGGCATGAGGTTATCCCAGCATGACCCACACCCTGTCATGCATTATTGCTTAATAGACCCCTGTCATCAAGGGGCTGCAGGTGGTGGTGGTAGTGGTGGTGGCTGCTGGCATAGTTCAAATGCCAATGTCACTGGCATGCCCTCTACTGCACAGGTGCATTCCCCCACCACACGGAATCATTTGCAGTCCCCCACTGTGTGGGTAAAGTCCCCTGTGTGCCACACTAGCAGCTGCAGCAGGCAGACTTGGTGTCTTAGGGGGTCATCCTATCCCTCTGTCAAGGCTGTGTCCCTCTGATGCCTGCAGGCTCCTGCATCCCTCTTGGAACCCATGGAAAGAAATACATTGAACTCAACCAGCTGTGCAGACAGGATGAGGGACAGAGGAGTGGCTTAACATGCATAGCAGAAGTACAACCAGCTGACACATAGGTCACCATGCCACACATAGGAGGAGGGAGTCAAACAGCCACAGTGGAATGTGCGTGGCATACTAGAGAGAGCATCGTGGAGTCAGACCCTAACAGTAGAGTACTGCACATGCAATACTTACTTTCTTTCTTTCTTTCTTTCTTTCTTTCTTTCTTTCTTTCTTTCTTTCTTTCTTTCTTTCCTTCCTCGGATTACAATACCTTTGAGCCAGAGGCTCTTTTAGAAGGCTCCACATCAGATAAAAGACAAACAAGTTACATAGTAATTTACAAAAAACAGGTAAAGTGAACAGTGCATGACAAACAAAAACAAGCATTTGTCAATGCCAAATGTTTGCTTGCTGGCATTGGCAGTGGTAGTGTAGAAGTTACAGAGCTGCGTAATAGGAATGGCAGTGAAGTACTGAACTGAAGCCAACCCCACCACCACCCTGCAGAGAGTGACAGGCATTGGGGTGTGCGTTTGGGTCGTCAGGCATAACGGCCACGTCATTTCACCACACCCCACCCTGCAGAGACTGACAAGTGTCGGTGTTCCTTGTGGTCTTTGGCCTTATCGCACCCCATTTCATTAGGAAATATGGTGAGATGGGTGTGATATAGGAGAATAGGGGTGAAGTTTGGGGCCAAGAAGAGTCCAAGGCATACCTCGTGCCCTCTCACTGACTGCAGGGTGTGGAATGGTATGAGCATCACAGGCAAGAATCCCAAGTCACACCCCTGATGCCTGTCATTCTCTATAGGGTTGGGCGTTATAGTTGAAAACCCTAATACCTCAGGCATTCGTTGGTATTTTCCTCCAAATTTTCAACATGTTTGTTTTGTGACCCGCCTCATGAACAGGGGAATATCAGTTTGTTAGCCAAAAGCTGCTAATGCACAGTGACTACGGCATTTAGGACCACAGGTGCAAAACATTCCAAACAGGATGTAAAATGACAGCTGTACTCTTTCATGGGAGGTGTAAAAATAGCTATGTTAGCAAATCTGTAGTAAAATATTTTAAAAAATGGTGAAGTCACGCGTACATAGAAACTGTGCAACACACCCATAATATAATTAGGTGGGGATTTTTACAGCAGATTGTCAACTCAGGCATTTTGGTGCCTCCGATCATGAACAGTGTCACTGTGATTTTCTTTATCTGTGCCGAACAATGATTTCCACAGCGACCACATCTCTGCACTGAAAGTGTGAAACACACTTCAGCCATGTTGTGAAAATGACAGCTGTACTGTTCATAAGGAAGTTTGGAAAATGTCACTGGTGAAAATCTGGCCTGAAAATATTACAAAGTCATAAACTAACGAGGGTGCGTGGAAACTGCGCAATGCTCACTCGTAACACAGTCATTTTATGGACTTTTGTCACCAAATTTTCAACATAGCCATTTTAAGACCTCTGCTCATGAACAGTGTAACTGTGATTTTCTTAATCTGTCCTAAATATTGCTTTTGCACGAACAGCACCATTATTGCTTCGTGTGCAAAACAATTTGAGGCGACATGAAAAATTACCAACTGTACTGTTCAGAAGGAAGTTTAATAAAATGGACATGTTGAAATATCTGGAGTGAAATATTAATTTAGAACTTACGAGCATGCATAGGAACTGTGCAACGATGCTCGTAAAAGTCATTTTAGGAATTTTTTCACCAAATTTTCAACATAGCCATTTTAAGACCTCTGCTCATGAACAGTGTCACTGTGATTTTCTTAATTTATCCCGTACATTGATTTCGCACACCGACTGTGCCATTGTGCGCTACATGGGCGGAAACACATTTTGGGTGAGATGTGAAAAATGACAGCTGTACTGCTCATAAGAAGGTGTGGTAAAATGGCAATGTTGAAAATCTGGAGTGAAAATATTGAAAATTCGCGAACTTACGAGCCTGCGTAGGAACTCCATAATGCAGGCTTGTAAAACAGTCATTTTGGGAATTTTGGCACCAAATTTTCAACTTGGGATTTTGGGACCCTTCTCATGAATGATGTCATTGTCATGGCGTTATTCGGCCCGAAGGTGATTTCCGCGCGGTGACTGAAATCGCCAGATTTAAGCTCTTGCTCATAACGACTGTATTATCATTCATGAAAGAGTCTATGTTAATATCGTACAAATCAAAAAATACCTGAGATATCGTAACAAGTTGAAACCCCCTATCTAGCCATTATACAGCTTACGGCATTTCCCTCAGTTGATGTCGGCTTTGAAAAGTGCAGACATGTTCTAGTCCACGAAAGATCATCGCCGAGGTCCGGAGGTAAGTATGGGGTGAGGGGGATGTGGGGAGGCTGGGTGCGCAGTGGGTGGGTGCGGGTTGCGGAGGAGGGTGGGGAGACAACGTTGGACTGTTTTTTCTTTACAGGTTAAAAAAAATGGACAACGTGGGACTTTTGCTACGCTGGGGTGGGCTCCCAGCGTGACACAAACGGTTGTGGGGGGCACGTTCAGCCAGCGGGATTCGGCACCCCATTCGTGGATACATTGCCACACTGGGGTGGGCTCCCGCATGGCAGTTATTACTCGGGGTGGGGAGGACAGTGGAGCCGGCGAGTTGGGCACCCCGTCGGCTGTATTAGTTGCCACGCTGGGTGGGCACCCAGCGTGGCATTTGGAAGCCTTTGGGGCGGGGAGGCAGCACAGCCGCCGAGGGTTGGGCACCCGTCAGCTATACAGTGTGTCTGGAGGTGAGCACGCCACGTGAGCTTCTGTCTGTGGGGGCTGCACGTGAGCAGCCTTATCTTATCGCTGCTCACTCAGCGTAGCTCCCCCTTTAACTGTATGCCACTGCATTTTGGAGTGTGTCATAGACAGCTCCAGAATGCATTGGCTTACAGGGGCCACGCCTGCCAGCACACTGACTGAATTGGAGGAGGAGGTGACACACCTCCGAAATTTCCGATGATGGCACTATGTTTCTTGCACATGCATGCACGCAAACATAATAAAGTGCAAACTTAAGGAGAATACAGAATGACAATGCAGCCAGGCAAAGGCTATGTCATGATGGGGGGTAGAATAGAAGTGAGGGGGAGTATGGGAAGGAGGTATAAGACAGACAGAACAGGGAAGCTTAGATCACTAGGAATTAGGATGGGGGGGAGGAGAAACAGAGGTCCAAGGAGGGGGTCAGTTTCACAATAAATGGTGGGGGAATAGCTCAGGTCAGACAATCACACCTGCACTGTATTGCAAGGTGCTGGCAAAGTTTATTCTTAAAGGAACTGATCTTGGACTGGTCTGGGGTGATGAGGATGATCATTTAGCTAGTTTGGTGCCCTGTACTTCAAGAAGCACTGTGCCATGGAGGTGCAACAGAACAAGACTTGTTAGGCCAGGTTAGACATTCCATGAGTGTGGTAAGGGTTAGTTACTTGGTTAAGAAGCTTTAGGAAGACTGGAGGGGTTAGACCAAGATGGATTTTTTTCGCAGACAAACAGGTTTGATACTTTATATGGCCCTTAAGGTATAGCCAGTTAGAGTGAGCGTACAACTTACAAGTACAAGTGAGTCTATGTGCCTCAGTAGCTAGTCTGGAGATTTTATTAAGGGCTATGCTGATTCTTTTAAGCATGGTATCCATGGCAGTACCATAAATAATTAGTCCATAGTCAATTAAGGAGAATACTGAACTGCTGATTGCAATGTGGAGGGCATCAGGGTGAGACAGTGGCTATGCCTATATAAGAGCCCAATCCTGGTGTTTACTGCCTTAGCTACAGTAAATGGTCCACGTGGGTGACAAATGACATGGAGGTATCTAGGGTTATACCAAGGTATTTGAACTGCTGGACCTGTTCAAGGGGTGAGTTAAGATTGTCTAGGATGGTCAACTGGTGTAGTTTGTTCCCATTGTGAGGACCAGCAAGAAGCATGGATTTCATTTTTTTGTAATTAAGAAGGAATTTGTGGTCAGAGAACCATACCTCAACAGCAGAGTTGTCCTGTAGTTGTTGTTCAAGGGGGAGAGGTTCAGTGTGACTTCAGAAAATGGCAGCATCATCCACATAGAGAAATAGGCTAGACGAGCAAGCCTGAGGGAGGGTGTTGAGGAATAGATTAAAGAGCAGGGGACCATGATCGATCCTTGCAATGACAATTAGGGTAACATGCTGAAATGGAGCATGATCGAGCCATGTAAGGAACACACAATGCCAGCGGGCATGCCAGAAGTGGAAACAAAGCACAAGCAACAGCAGCACCAAGTGAGAGCACAATAGGCTGTTAGTGACCTGAGGGACTTTGAGCTATACCCACACACCCAGCGCCTTGCACACCAGCCATCTAGCACACAGGCCAATACAAGTGTGCAGGACAACAGACACAATCCTTGTCAGCCACAGGGGCAGGCCCAGGCATATACATGTTACCCATAGCACAGCAGTAAATGAACAGCACAGTCATGCAGCAGTGTGTATAGCAGCCAGTGTATCACGCGAGTGCAGTGATGTTGCATGCGGATGGGCACTTATACACTGTACATCGTCAGCACAGCACCAGTGTGAGATGCTGACCCACCTGGAGGCACCCCTCCATCCTAGTAGATGCCAGTCCCATCCTAGGTACAGATTTGCCACTCGTACAGAACATGTGCAGGACAGTGGCACTGTGAAGACCCAGTGGTTTCTGAATGTATACATGGCCCTGCCCAAGTACAGTAGAATAATCTTGCTTTGGTCATCCTTGTGTTGGTTAGACACTACTGACAATACATCACAGTCTTGGTCGTGTATGGTAGGGTACATGCAATGCCCACCAATGCCCCTCCGCCATTGACCCTATGCCACATACGCCCAGATCTGTTGAGATATATTGGTGTGACACACAGTACATATGGCACCAGAGATGGCACTGATGTAGGAAGACCCAAATTGGTGTTGCTGTATGATGCACAGGGCATGACACAATGGTGTACTGGTACAGCACTGGCCTCTGCCTACCTGTACCAGACAGATACACATACATAGTCCTGACCATGAGGCACAACAGACCTGAATGAAACGATAGGCACACTGACTGGGGCTATGAGCATCACCACCAGTTCTCTGGTGCACCAGACTGGCAACACAGAGGATACACCACTACATGGTGTTATGCATGCCAGGACACAGTATACACACACAGGGCAGCATGCCTGCTGCAAGGACTTGAATAACAATAGACTCCATAGCCCCTGACACACCACAGTGTCAGTGGTGGGACAATGCCCACAGGGCTGGGTGAGTTCCCCCACCCACAACTGTGTAGCTGCTGACTCGCCAGCATTTATGTAGCATGGCGAGGCACACATGGGCATCTCTTACCAACCACAGACACATGTAGCATAGTGTACACATGCAAACTGGAGGGTGGAACACACAATGCAGGGTACTAATGTGAACGTGTGTCTGTGGACCATCCCTCCGTGTCTTGGCCATGCCAGCCCCCTTTATGGGCTGGTGTCTCCTCCTGCTCTTCATGTCTGCACCGCTGATGCTCTACAACCCTGGCTTGGCTATATTGAACCCTGCGCTCTGTGGAGAAGGAAAAGGAGGTGTGATCAGTACTTTGCAGTGGAACACGTGACGCGGTACCATGAACCCTAAACAATATGCACATCCATATACCGGTACTGTGCACCCAGCAGCCACACGTGCATGGTGTAGATGAACAGGACCATGCAAGGCCATGTCTTATCAATGTGCAAAGGTGTGGCACCCTAAACAGGCAAATGTGTCATGGCCCAGGGAAATGCAGAACGCTATATTCCACTGCTGTAGTTATTGCCTAGCACAGTGTATGACTAGCCCATGTAGTGCCCCTATCCAGCTGTCTCCCCAGCTATGTCCAACATAACCATACATGACATCTATAGGCAATGTTTGCTAAGGTTCACTAAGGTGTTAAGGAGCTGAAAAGGCAGTTGCCCATAGCTATCTCCTAAATATCACAAGTAGTATTTCAACTTACTGACACTGGCTATATACTTGTCCAACCCGTTTTTGCATTGATTTTTTTTTGTCCTGTTAATTATAATGTGTTCAGGTAAGTTTTCCCACAGATTTATTATATTTTGTTAAAGAAAAAATTTATTTTATATATCTGGAATTTACTAGGCTGAAGTTGTAATGGATGGCCTCTAGTTACTGAATTCATTCTTTTAAATGCCATGTTTGGTTCACACAACAAGCATGGGTCTTGTATTATATTGTACATCAGTAGGCTTTCCTGCTTTCCTACATTCTTCCAGAGACTGGATATTTAGATTTTGCGGTCTTTCAGAGTACTTCATATCATTCAAATCTGTTATAGTTTCTATTGCCCTCCTTTGTATTCCTCCTACCCTTACTATGTCCTTTTTTCTATAAGGGCTCCAGATTTGACTTCCATAGTCCAGTAAGGGCCTCACGTATGGCCTACAGTACATAAAGGCATGATTACTTCTGCTTTCCAGCTACTGACATTCTTTTTGATTGCCCCCAGTACCATTAGTCTGAGCTACTACTATAGTATGGTGATCTTCCTGTTCCAGTGAGTCATTTATGCTGGAAGACTGCCTTAGACAAAAAGAATAACACCTGTGCTGTGTTCCTGGATCTAAGCAAAGCCTTTGACACTGTGGACCATGAACTACTAATCTCCTCTCTGAACTCCATAGGCCTTGACTCACTCTCTCTTAAATGGTTCAGATGCTACCTCTCCGGAAGAATACAACTGGTAAAAAATGAAGGTGACCTATCTACCTCTAAACCACTCCTAAGAGGTGTACATAAGGTTCCATCCTGGGCCCCATCCTCTTTGCCATTTACATCAACAATATTGACTCCAATCTCTCACAATCTAATATTCACCTCTTTGCAGATGATACTGTACTATATGTCAGTAATCCCTCACCATCAAAAGCCTGTGAGCTTTTACAGTCTGAGTTCTCCCTCCTACAGCACAACTTACTAGAAAAGAAATTACTACTAAATGCCAAGAAAACAAAAGCTATGTTCTTTGCCACCAAGAGCTGCTCTTCCACTGTCCCATCATTCACCCTCCCACAATTATCTACCAACCTTGGTGAAAATCTGGAATATGTGGATAAATTCAAATATCTTGGAGTCTGGATTGACAATAAACTTGACTATACTAGCCATTGAAGAGCTCCTGAAAAGCTTAGACAAAGACTTGGCCTATTTTATAGGATCAAACACTACCTGACCAGAGATTCCAAACAACAGCTAATCCTGGCATCATTCCTATCCCTCATTGACTACGCTGACTTCCTTTATGGTCACTGTTCCTCTCCCATTTAAATAAATTAGACACCTTGTATCATAGAGCTATTAGATTCATTACAGATCTTCCTCCAGCACCCATCATTGCTCTCTCTACAATGCAGTCAGTTGGACATCCCTACAACATAGAAGAAACAAAAATGCTGCTGTCTGGATCTACAAAGCTCTGACAAACAAACTCCTTCCTACATCTCAGATTGTTTCAACGGATCACATCCAGGCCTTACCCTAAGGATCAATAAACTCATCATGCTGAAGATTCCTATCACCTGCACCCGGTATGGAAGGGCTGCAATTAGCTATTCCCTAGCACTTATCTGGAATTCTCTTCAAAAGACCTTGAAATTGGATACCCTCATTCCTTTAACATCCTTCAAAAAACTGTACACTAGTCTTTTCCCAGAATCATGCAACTGCTTCCATAAGGCCTAGTCCTCTCACACCCCCTCCTTCCCCTACCCCTTTTTATACTACCCCCTATTTCTTTATTGTTCTTCTAGTTTGTTCTCCAACCTACTTTGTACAAAAATGTCCCCCCAAGTCCCATTACCCTAGCTTTATCCCTACAATACTGTTTGTTTCTTTCCTTTTAATATGATCTAGGTCCAATGTAATTTTGCCTTGTATATATGTAAATATTTGTATATCTGTCTCATTCATAAATCTTTGTATTTGTGTTCATTCAGTACCATGTTTTTGTGTAAAATTTGTAACCTTATATTGTTATGACCACTCAGGTCCATCTTGTAAATGAGCTGTGCTCAATGATGTTCGCCTGAATAAATAAAGACTTTGATTGATTGATTGATTGATTGATTTATGATAACTCCCAGATCTCTTTCCTTTTCACTTGGTTTTAAAACAGTGTTGCATAATAAGTACTGGTGTGGGATGGGATTTTTGATGAGGTGAAATACACTGTATTTGTCAATAATTAAATCACATACCCCATTTATGTGACCATTTGTTGACACTGTAAGATGGCTTTGTATGCTTTCCAGCCGTTTAGTGGTGTCACATGGTCCTTCCAGCTTGGTATCTTCTGTGTACTTGGTTGTCCAATTCATAACTTGAGTGTTCATATTGAAGATGAAAACCTGTAATATAACTGGACCCAGTACAGACCCCTGCAGCACTCCACTGGTCATATCTCCCACCTCAGACAGATAGCCATTTATTGATAACCTGTATGTATGTTTAGTGATCTACCCATTCCATGATCTTGCTGTTAATGTTGAGTTTTACCATTTTTTGTGTTATCACCCAGTGTGGCACATTGTCAAAGGCTTTGCAGCAGTCAAGAAAGATGACATCCACTGATCCGTTGCCATCTAAGGCTTTATTAACTTTCTCATAAAACATAACAAGTTTGTGACTGATGACTGTCCTGTGGTGAAGTGATGCTGCTCCAAGTCAGGTTTATTATTGTATTTAATATGATTTATGATGATGTCCTGGATGATAGAGTCTACACTCTTCCTTGACACAGATGTTAAGCTGATTGGCCTAAAGTTTTCAATGTTGTTTGTCACCTTTCTATTGTGTGGATTGGTATGACTTTTGTGCATTTCCAGTCCTGCGGCACTATATCGTCATTTAAGGATTTTTCATACAAGATCCTCGGTGGTCTAATGACACTATTTTTCATAGTCTTAAGCATCTGCTGTATTATACAGTCTGCCCCAGGGCACCATATTGTTTAAGACAGTTTATTTTCCTTAGTATGTCCTCCTCACTTAGAGTTTATTTACTGCTAGTGTTAAGGTTTGTAGAATCAGAGCAATTGTTTGTGGGGAGGAGCCAGGGATCCAAGATGGCCGAGTGAGGCATGGTGGTGGTGAGCTGCAGAGAGGAGCACCTGGGCATGGGGCAACAAATGCTGGTTTAAGCAATAAAAGCAGAATTTGTGTCCAGTAATACTGGCTTTATCCAACACTGACTGAAAATGCAGAAGCTGCTTGAGAATCTCTCCTGATTCCCAGTGTAATAGGTTCTGGTTTAATATGTCTAAGCACATCTGCTATGTAAAAGACCTTACAGAACAATTTTCTGCAAAATGACAACTTAACAAGAGGGTCTCTAACAAGCCAGCAGACTCTGACTGGTTACCGAGCCCCGATACTAGAAAACTGGCAAGAACACAGAAGCAGCAAAGACAGTTGCAGCTTCAACTAACCAGAAACCTTCAAAGCAAGGCAGTCGGCTCGGTAGCATTAACTTTGTTGGCTCCTATTCCCACAACCCCAGTATAGAAAGAATCCACTGCAACCATGGGTCATGATATGGGATTGATGGAGAACCAGGAGGAAAGTAATGGAAATATATCTGCATAAATGATAGATGGCCCAAACAACAACAACGACGATGCTGAATGAACTGCAAAATGAGAATTCTAATTATCCACCAATGCCTCAAAAGGTTAGTAAATCTACCCTGAGTGCTACATTATGAATGAAACTGATATTAATGTGGTACCTGAAAACAAGGTACCAGGCAGTTCATCTTAAATCAGATATAGACCCCCTCCACTAATGCCCCCAAAACCAGTGTAACTAGTGCTCTAGTCTAATATGAAATGCTACTCGCTGCCCCAGCACAACCCAATACAGATGCACTAATAATATTGAAGTGCCCATAAATCCAAAAATTACCTGAGAGACCCTAGAATTAATCAATGTCATGGCCTCCCTGCTGCTTGAATTCAGGAATGAATTAAAAAAGGACCTTCAACTAGAGCTGGAAATCATCAACTCCTCTATCAAAGTCCTGAATGCCTCACTCTCCAATTTAGTAGTGAAACTTTCTACTTTCACAGTCAGGACTAATGAAATGGAAAAATGTATTGGCACACTGGAAGACCAACTGCCCCCCTTAAATAAAATAGTGAATATACACACAGAACAACTTAAACTATTGCAGCAACCGATTACAGAATAAGAAGGTCGCTTGCACCATAATGTGATCAACGAGCCGGAGGGACTAGAAGAGGGATCTCATACCATTTTTTAAAGATTTCTTACAAAAGAAATGGGGTTGAGCTACCCTGAAGAAAAAATTAGGATCGATTGGATGCACTGAGCGGGAGCAATACGAGAAACCAAAATCCTAATGTCAGGCAGATATTTTTCAGAGCAGTCTAGGTTAAAAACTATTATTATATCAGCTGAGAAAATATCTTAAGAAAGGCTCGAATGGAAAGAGGTTTGGCAGCTGTATATACCATTATATGGGTGCCACAATTAGGGCACCACAATTAGGGTGCCACAACCAGTTCAGCCATCATGCATGCAAACTGAATTTAGTGGTGCCTGGCTGGGACAGTGCCATCCAGGTGTTGGCTCCCCTGTCCCATACACCTCTGACCTGGAGGTGATTATATTTAAGTATGGGGGATGTGGGGAGCACAGCCCCCATCAAACAGGCAGAATGTGCCTTGGGGCATTGGGTGCACTGGGGGTTGGATGGTGTGATGTTTGCCATTGGCATCGTACTTGTGCCCTAATGATGGTTGCATTTTTTCCTGTCACTGTGACATGGGTGAACCTGGCAGCTGAAATGGTCAAATTCTTGGTCTATCCTGATTTCAGCCCAGGGACTATGCAAACATGGAAAACCTTCAATAAAATCAAAGTAATGCTCTACGGAATGGGAATACAAGGTGTTATTTTACCGCCTACTAGATTAAGATTTTTTTTTGACACAGGAAAACACATTATTTCAATTACCCCCAAAATACAAAGGAATTTTTCTACAACTACATTAGTCCTACTAGACCTTTTCGCAACACGGACTACCAAGAAAATGAGTTTTCAGATGGTGAGAGGCCTTCATCCTCTGCCACCAGCAACACTTCTCATACTTCAGAAAGAACTCTCGCAGAACAAAATGCAAATCCAAACAGTAAGTGGGTCAACTTGAAAGACAAGACAGATGAAAACACACAAGGGAGACCTGGACAGATAAAGGTTGGGTGCTACATCCCTGAATTTTCATTAATAAACAACATCTTTTGACAAGCAAAATGAAAAGATATTGAACATTGGCAAAGGAACTATCAAGCTGACAAACAAGACAGACGAATGATGAGTTAGGATAAATATCCACTTTATTGTTTTTTTCTTTCTTCTTCTCTTTTTTTTTTCTAGCTTTACAGGTACCATGGAGATGAGGATTGAAGCCTTACAATACAGACTGGATTATATTACCATATGCTATGGACATGAATAGGGTTATATGTACAGTTTCTTTTTTCATCTTTGCAGGTACCAGTTAGAAGAGGACTGAAGCATTACTATGTGGACTCAATTATATTATTACAAACTATGGACATCTATACAATTTTTGGTACAATCTTTTTTTTTTGTTAGATTATGACTATATTAGCAGGCATTGTTGGCACATAATAGGTTTAAGGACTAGAAGTAAATGTGATCATAAAGGGATCGAGGTATGGAGATAGAAGGAGGAAGACTGGGCAACATAGGGAAAAAAAAGGAAAAGAAGTATATTAAAATGTTAGCTCCCCAACGCTGTGGCCCCTCTTCAAGTGGCTGACATGCACTTCCATCTCTTGCAACGGCCCTCTTTGCAGGCAGTGGGGAAAATGGAGAGGGGAGGGTCTGTTACATTTAGTTTTTTCGTATGTACTTTGATTATAGACACTGTAAATATGACAGTGGTTAGGAGACTAGCGGATTTAAATGTAGCAATGCAGTCTGATGGGATACAAGCTGACATTCAGAACCATCTGCTAAACAATAAGACATGCATCCTTAACAGCAGACATATACAAACATGGGTGGGGAACATCTGGGAGGAAGAATAGTTGGGAAATAGGTGGGGGAAAGCTTAATTCTAATTTTCTGGCGGGCTTCATGTAAGGTTCATGCGGGCTTGGGTAAGAGAGGGAGAGATGTTTTATTTGGATTTTTTTGATTACATCTATTTAAATAATTATAACCATACGAGGGGTGGGAGGGCTGTTTTCTGAATATGTGATTGTAAGGAAGTGGCAAAGACACGTGATGATGGAAATTTGTAATACATAAGAAGGCCTGTGAGTTACAAGTACAGTACATCAGTTAAGTTTACAGCAGACACATACTAGGTAAGACTATTTAATAGAGTATCATTTGAAAATTATGTTTTGGAATATAAAGGGGATGAAGGAAAGGTGAAGAGTAAAAACAATTTAATTATGCAGATAGGCAGAGAATACATTGTCTAATGGTACAGGAGAGTCGTATAGATCAGGCAGAATTTATATACTTATGTAACAAATGGGGTAAAGGGGTTAATTCACCCTTTTCAAATAACTCTAAGGGAGTGACAATATTTTTCAGAAGGAACTCAAGCATATCTATTTTATGCTCAATCATAGACAAGGTGGGCAGGTATATAATTTATGTTATATCAATACTCAGTCAAACATACACATTGGCTAACATATATGGCCCAAATGAAAATTCACCCACCTTTTTGTAACACTTTCTTCCAAGATTTCACCACCATATGCCGACTGCATAATGAAACATGCATGGCAAAATCCCTCACAGCGGCAATCTCGTCAGATTTTGAGATTGTCACTGTGAGGGACCCGAGGGCAAAATTTCACCTTTTTGCTGTGTTTCACGCCCCCCTTCAACATAACTCCAACTCAGAGTTAGTAATCAGTAGAAAGGAGTGTGTGGGGGTACAGCCCTCTGCATGGGGGATTTGGGGGAGAACAGACCCTTGATGGAAAACACATAATGTCTGACAGGTGAAATTTCGCTTGTTGACATTGGGGATCTCACCATGTTGAACTTCAACAACAGTGTTGTCAATTTGGCATGGTAAAACCTTTAGCCACATATAATGCGCTTTTTTTTTTTTGTAGAAAAAGGCTTCAAGCACATACAACTCATAAGAGAAACACGTAGTATAAAAAGCTTTATTTTACAAAACTCCTAACATGTTTCGGACTGCTCCCCCAGTACTTTATCAAAGGAAATAAAAAACCAAATGTCAGAGAACACCATATATAACACACAATTGATTCAGGTGTATTCCATCAGAACAATGAATACTTAGCTAAACCATCAAACTAATTGTAATCCTCCAGAGAGACCTTCATTCAATTAAACTAAATATTTTAAACATCTTCATGTCTAATACAATAAAACAAAAATGCATATAACAATGTAGTCTTATACTACTTCTTCCAGAACTAAATTGTGGAAATGTAAAGATACAGAAAAACTAAAAACTCAGAGATGAAAAGGGGACTCTAAACGGGGAGGGAGTTTAACAAGATAGTCAGACCATATGGTTCATGCTGATCAGATATGACCAAAATTAACTGCGATCCTTTAGATATGGATAAAGCTCTAAGGGCCATTTAGCCCCGGACTTTTATTTAACATTTAAGGTTAAAATCCAGTAATTTCTCTTCTTAGTACTAGATTATTATAATCTCCACCTCTCAGGTTCCTATTTACCTTATCGATTGCCATAAACCTAAAGGAATGTTGTTCAGGTTCTCTAGTATTAACAACATGTGCTGCAGTAGTATAAGTCATGTCTCCCCTCTGAATGGCTCTCATATGTTCTCCTACTCTGATTTTAAAACTCCTGATCATTTTCCCCACAAAAAAAGCCTCACAGTTACATATTGCCAAATAAATAACTCCCACTGTATCACAGTTCGTAAATTGTCGAATTTCAAAACTTCTATCACTGTTGTGACTTGAAAAAATTTTACCCTGTAACATATACTGTAGCTGCAATAGATACATCATTTGCATTTAAAATTTCCCTTCCTTTTATCTAACCATGTGCTTTTAGACTTATTTTCATAATGACTTCTCGTAAGTAAGTCTCCTATAGTGGGAACTTTCTTAAAACACATTCTGACGGGTTGTTCTACTATTCGTTGTAAACCTGATTCAGCTCCCAATACATGCCAATGCCTATTTATGATATTTTCAAGTTCTTTCGCTTTTGCTGAATATCTTGTAATGAAATTAAAACGGCAATCTTCATGCTGTATTTTACACTTATTTCTCAAAAGATCATCCCTGTCAGTATTTTTGGCCATGTTGTAAGCTTCCCTAATATAGTTCTTACCATAGCCCCTCTGTGTCAGTCTATTTGTTAATTCTTTTGCCCCCTCCTCAAAATCTTCCACTTCTGTACAGTTTCATTTTGTTCTTAAAAACTGACCGATTGGTATATTTTTGATAGTGTGCCTGGGATGACAACTGTTAGCCCGTAATATAGTATTACCGTCAACTTCCTTTCGGAATAAAGTAGTTTTTATCTTATTATTTTCTTTACACTCAATCTTTAAGTCTAAAAAAGTAATTAGTTCCTTGGAGTAACTAACTGTGAACTTCAAAAAAGGATTTGTTCTGTGTAAAAAGTCTACAAACAATTTTAATTCATTTTCATCCCCTTTCCATATCAAAAAAATATAGTCAATAAAATGTTTCCAAACCATCATAAAATTATGAAAAATATTGACATTATGATTAAAAATAAAATCCTCTTCCCACTTTCCCACAAATAAATTCACAATCTATGGTGCACAAGTGGCTCCCATAGCTGTTCCCCTTATCTGTAAAAACAATTCTCCATCAAATACAAATACATTACATTTCAAAATGCATTCCAAGAATTTTAATAAAACATCAGAACCACTAACATTCACTTTATTTAAAAAGCAAGCTATTGCGTCTAGTGCTTCTTCATGTGGAACATTGGTGTACAATGATTCAATATCCACTGTGACTAAAATTCCTTCTTCTATAATGTCACGTCTTTCAAGAAGTTAAGGACTTCCTTTGTATCTTTGATGTATGATGGCAAGTTTCACACCAAAGGTTTCAAAAAAAGAATCCACATATCTCGACAAAGGTTCTGTTAGTGAACCTATACCACTCACTATTGGACGACCAGGTGGATTTACTAAAGTTGTATGGACTTTCGGAAGAATGTAGAAAGTGGCCCTGGTGGGATTAGAAACTGTAAGGTAATTTTTCACATCTTGGGGTAATTACTCCGCTAGACAAGGCATCTTCAATAATCTCATCAATTCCATATTTAAACTCATATGTTGGATCTTCTTTTAGTCTGATATAGTACTGGGTGTTATAAATCTGTCTTTGCACTTCCAAAATGTAATTTTCTCTATCCATTAGGACCACCGCTCCACCTTTGTCTGCTTGTTTTATCACTATATCTGTATCCTTCTTTAAAGTTTCTATAGCTTCTTTTTCACTGCTACTTAAGTTCTGATAAGAAAAATTATTCACTGGAATGCTTAATGTTTCAATGTCTCTCTCGACCAACTCTTTAAAAATAGTTACTGCTGCACATGGGGGCGGGGGGCACCAGACCGATGTTTTTTTAAAAACATTCGTATCCTTAACTGAATGTTCCATTTCTTGTAATCCCAGCATTTCTCTTCGGGAATAGAAAGCCTTAATGTTAAGTTTGCGTCAGTTTAAATTCAAATCTATTAAAGTTTGTACTCGATTTAAAGGGGTAGTAGGAGCAAAACTCAAACCTTTTTTTAACAAGTTGATTTCTCCACTTGTCAGATCATGTTTAGATAGATTAATAATTTGAGTTGTAGGGGTATCAAAAGATTCAGTTCTTACCTCCTCTGCTGATGTAGACTGAATCTTTTGATACCCCTACAACTCAAATTATCAGATACCATTTTATGCACTCTCTTAAACCATTTCAATGGAAGCCATATACTTAACATATTAATGGGGTAAAATAGGCGGGGAAAAACATTCATTTTAATCAAATTAATCCTACCCCAAATAGACAAGGGGATAATCGCCCATCTCCGCAGGTCAGCCTCAACATCATGTAACACCGGTTCTAAGTTTCGCTGCACCAAACATGAAGTATCCCTAGTAAGGGTAAGGCTGAGGTATCTGATAGACTCGGCACTCCAAGTTAGACCAAAGAGGGCGATATCGTGCACGTATGTCCTAAAATTTAGAGGGGAAACCACTGATTTGTTATGGTTAAGCCGGTAGTTGGCAATACTACCAAATCTATCTATAATATCCAATAAACTTGGAATAGAAGAGGAAGGATGGGAAACAAGTAGGAGCAGGTCATCCGCGTATGCCAGCACCTTAAAGGTATGTCCCTATATCTGGATACCCTGGATCTGTTGCTCCTGTTTAATCCGCATAATGAGCAGTTCAATATATAAATTAAAAAGGAGCGGGGAAAGGGGGCAACCTTGCCTAGTGCCTACAAAAAGCCTGAATGGCCCTGAGGTTGCACTGCTACATGTAATTCTAGCTGATGGAAACTTACAAATATTTTTAATCCAACCTGAAAATTGTTGAGGGAAACCAAAACAATCCATGACCTTCATGAGAAAATAATTATAAACCCTGTCAAAGGCCTTCCGGCATCCAGAGACCATGACCCTAGGTTGATCGAATCCCTGAGGCCGAGAAGACATGGGCCAAGACTCGAAAATGATCGGCGGAAGACCTACCTTTCATAAAGCCCACCTGCTCAGCTCCAATTAGGCTGGGAAGAACTCTGCTGATTCTATCAGCCAACAATTTAGTGAGAATTTTAATATCCTGGTTTAGGAGGGATATAGGCCTATAATTGGTGACCGAGTCAAGCGGCTTCCCAAGCTTAGGTAGAAGTACAATTAAAGCTTCGAAAACAGTATGATCAGAGGCCTCACCATCCAAAATACATTGGAAGAGCCTTAGCAGAAAAGGGATTAATTCCTTTGAAAAAGTCTTGAAAAAGTTAGCAGAAAGACCATCTGGACCCGGCGTTCTATCTAAAGGAAGGGACTTAATGACCCGATCTATTTCATCTGCCGATATAGGGGCCAGGAGTTGGAGTTGACCCGTTTCATCTAAAGAGAGAAATTTTAACTCCCCTAGAAAGTGGTTAATTTTCTCATCTGACGGAGGGTGCTTCATAGGCCCATAAATCCTTTTAAAGTAATCAACAAATTCCCCCAAAATACCTTCCGGGGATGTCTTGATTTGACCCCCTTCCGCGGTGCGGATGGCCGACACCCATCTAGAGGACTGTAACTGTTTGATTCTCCTAGCTAATAGACGGCTGGCCTTTTCTCCTTGATCTGTGAATCTAGCTTTGGTCTTTATAAATGCCCACTCAGTTTGCTCACTTAATATCTTGAGATATGAGTCCCTTAACAGGGTTAGTTCCTGTCTGTAGGCATCGAGGAACAGACAGAAAGGCCTCGCTCCTTATCACGAATCTTAATAAGTAGCTCAGAAATGTGATTTAGCCTCTCCTTCTTCCTACGGGATGCGAGCCCGATCAGAATACCATGAATAAAGGCCTTAAAAGCTCCCCATTCTATATCTGGCCTATTGGTGGACCCCTGATTGAAGGATATAAATTCGCTTATTTGGGACGAAATGTACTCAACCATCTTAGGGTCTTTTAGTATTTGGTTATTCACTTTCCACCTACTCCCTGGTTTGGGAAGAGCGAAAAAGTTAAAAGGCACCTAACTTAAGGCGTGGTCGACAGCGGCCGGATACTATACTAGAGTCTAACACCCCAGCTAGAAGCTTGTTCGAGAGGCAGTACATAGTCGATTCTGGACTGGGTGTTGTGCACCTGTAGTAAGTAAAATAAATCGCATTCAGGTGGAACACTCTCCCCACATCGCAGAGACCCAATCCATCCATCATCTCCCTAACAGCTTTTTGTCCCGGGGTGAGCCCTCTTTTAGTAGGAGAAGATCTGTCCAGAGATGGATCCATAACCAGATTCAGGTCGCCTCCCACTACTATAGGGAGATTGCCCCAAGGGAAAAGTAACTCCATGATTTGGACAAAAAAGTTCGGACTATCAGAATTGGGGCCGTAGATAGAGCCCAAGATAATCTCTTGAGCATGTAAGTTACCCCTAACAAAAATATACCTCCCACAACTATCCTCCAACACCTGAATCGGGTGAAATGGAATAGATTTGTGTATCAGTATCATCACCCCTTTACTATGAGAATTACCTTCAGCGGCAAAATTCTGACCCATTTGCAGTCTGCATAACTGATTACTCTCCGCCTTCAATAAATGAGTCTCTTGCAGGAATATGATATCTGCTTGTACATAGCCCAGGTGCTTTAAAACCTTATATTGCTTTGCTCTATGGCGAAGCCCATGTACATTCCAAATCACTACATTTAGCCGCCTAGCCATTCGCTAACTAAATCGGAAGACTTAAATCGTTGAAACTCCAGTACCATAAACAAAGACCTAGAGAGAAATAAAGGGTGCTGTGCTAAGGGTCCCTCCCCCCACCTGAATCCCATAACCTCCAAATAACCCATTACACTAATAACCCCAAATCCCCAACAACCCCTCCACCCCAAACCCACCCGAGCTGCCAATGAACGTGGTTCCAGCACCATGACACACTCCATCCCCTCCCCTCCCAACCAGACTAGATGTAAACAACAAATTTACCCTGTAATAGTCTGGAACAGGGTTACCTTCCCATTCCGTGCCCTTCTACCTATAACATTAGGTCTAAGCCATCCAAAAGCCCCAAACACAACTATATAACTACTTAGGGACAGACATAGAAAGGATAGAAAAAAGGACCCCCCCCCATTATCAATTATATACATACCATAGCTAAATGGACTTATAATGTATTGATACAACTTGGCCCTACACAAACTGGCCCACAAAATTCTTCCCAGAACAAATGTCTGAACAAGTTCATGAAAGAACATTCCCCACACTAACAGTCATTATGCCAGCCACTGTAGTTCAAGTCTGTAAAACATAAAGGTCTCTATAATGTAAAACTATGCCGAGAAGTCTCAGACCATTGGGAAAATAAACAAACATGCGCTGGCACTGGTGGATTGTCACACTTCTTGTTGGGGATAAAAAAAAAAAAAGGGGCCAACCAGAAACCAGTAGGGGTTGGCTATCACCAAGCAGGTGGCATCCAGAGACACACCGAGACCAGGGCCGTCAATTTCAAAGTGACCGGGACTCCCGTACTCCGAAACCAAAGTAAGGCTCAAATTGCTCTCCATGTCAGTATATCCTCTAAGCATAACCGGGCTTCTCCAGCTTCAGGTGCTACCTTCATGAGTCCCTGAACAAGTCCGGGAAAAGCTGTTTTAACGATGGGAGCACGGTCTCTGGATTATCAAAACTCTGCCAGGACCCCTTCACCATAACTTGAAGTCGAGCAGGATATCTCACTCGGAAGCGCACATTTGCAGCGATTAACTTGGAGACTGCCAGGTGGAAAGATGCTCTCTTTTGCCGGATAGAAAGGGGGAGATCTTGAGCCACCCGCAGCCCAGCGCCCTCCCAGGTCAGTTCCTTCAGGTCCCTTGCTTTGTTCAAAAAATGCTGCCGCTCCAAGAAGTTCAAGAACTTAAAGATGAAGGGCCGTGGCAGGGCTCCATTCGGGGGCATAGCCCTCAATGCCCGATGGGCCCTTTCAATCACATAAGCTTGCCCAAATGGCGAGGGACCAGCTATCTTCTGGACAAGACGTTGGGCGAATTTAACCGGTTCCGTCCCCTCTTCCTTCTCCGGGAGGCCAATTACAACCACATTGTTGCAGCGACTCCGGCCTTCAAGGTCCTTGACCTTATTTTCCAGCTTTAATATCTGCTGCCTCAGTAGGGGTATTTCAGGGGCCAATCCATCCTGCTTACGCTCGACCGAGCTGACGCAGGCCTCCACATCTGTGGTGCGACGAGCTAACTCCTCAATGGCACGAGAGACCCCTTTCACCTCATTAGCCAGCTCTTTCATCTCGTCCCTGAAGGGTTGAAACTCTTTAAGAAAGCTGGCTAGGGTGAGCGGTTCCCCTTCGGACGTAGCGAAAGCCTGCGAGGTCAGAAGAGTACCCGAGCCCTGGCTTAGGGGCCTTCTCGGGAGTCGAGAGGCGTGCAGCTAAGTAAGGCCTCTTTAATCTCCGCTACCATCTCCGCTCCTCTGGATGACAGATAAAAAGTTCCGATGCCCTTTTCTGGTCGAATGGAGCTGTGTGGGGTAGGAAAAAAAGCCAAAGTAACGCTTGGGAGGAGGGAGCTCTGAGAGGAGCGACTATCTCATGCTCTGCACCACGTGATCCCCCTAATTACTTTTTTAGACTTAAAGATTGAGTGTAAAGAAAATAATAAGATAAAAACTACTTTATTCCGAAAGGAAGTTGACGGTAATACTATATTACGGGCTAACAGTTGTCATCCCAGGCACACTATCAAAAATATACCAATAGGTCAGTTTTTAAGAACAAAACAAAACTGTACAGAAGTGGAAGATTTTGAGGAGGGGGCAAAAGAATTAACAAATAGACTGACACAGAGGGGCTATGGTAAGAACTATATTAGGGGAAGCTTACAACATAGCCAAAAATACTGACAGGGATGATCTTTTGAGAAATAAGTGTAAAATACAGCATGAAGATTGCCGTTTTAATTTCATTACAAGATATTCAGCAAAAGCGAAAGAACTTGAAAATATCATAAATAGGCATTGGCATGTATTGGGAGCTGAATCACGTTTACAAGGAATAGTAGAACAACCCGTCAGAATATGTTTTAAGAAAGTTCCCACTATAGGAGACTTACTTACGAGAAGTCATTATGAAAACAAGTCTAAAAGCACATGGTTAGATAAAAGGAAGGGAAATTTTAAATGCAAACGATGTATCTATTGCAGCTATATGTTACAGGGTAATATTTTTTCGAGTCACAACAGTGATAGAAGTTTTGAAATTTGACAATTTACAAACTGTGATACAGTGGGAGTTATTTATTTGGCAATATGTAACTGTGAGGCTTTTTATGTAGGGAAAACGATCAGGAGTTTTAAAATCAGAGTAGGAGAACATATGAGAGCCATTCAGAGGGGAGACATGACTTATGCTACTGCAGCACATGTTGTTAATACTAGAGAATCTGAACAACATTCCTTTAAGTTTCTGGCACTCGATAAGGTAAATAGGAACCCGAGAGGTGGAGATTATAATAATCTAGAACTAAGAAGAGAAAATTACTGGATTTTAACCTTAAAAGCTAACAAAAGTCCGGGGCTAAATGGCCCCTTAGAGCTTTATCCATATCTAAAGGATGCAGTTAATTTTGGTCATATCTGATCAGCATGAACCATATGGTCTGACTATCTTGTTAAACTCTCCCCGTTTAGAGTCCCTTTTCATCTCTGAGTTTTAGTTTTCTGTATCTTTACATTTCCACAATTTAGTTCTGGAAGAAGTAGTATAAGACTACATTGTTATATGCATTTTTGTTTTATTGTATTAGACATGAAGATGTTTAAAATATTTAATCTAATTGAATGAAGGTCTCTCTGGAGGATTACAATTAGTTTGATGGTTTAGCTAAGTATTCATTGTTCTGATGGAATACACCTGAATCAATTGTGTGTTATATATGGTGTTCTCTGACATTTGGTTTTTTATTTCCCTTGATAAAGGACTGGGGGAGCAGTCCGAAACATGATAGGAGTTTTGTAAAATAAAGCTTTTTATACTACGTGTTTCTCTTATGAGTTGTATGTGCTCAAAGCCTTTTTCTACAAATATTCCATTGTTGGTTTCTGGAGCACTACGTCCCAGTGCGCACTCATTTGGTTTGTAAACATATAATGCCACCTAGATAATTGGTGGGGACTTTAACCTAACATTAAATAACAGTTTTGACCAATACAATATAACCCCTGGAAGAATTTCTATGGCAACATCAAGGGTAACAGATTTTATGGATGATTTCCACATAACGGATCCATGGAGGAGGGCTTTTCTATTACATAAACAATTTTCATATTTTTCACCTCTTCATCAGAATAATTCAAGAATAGATTTATTTTTGATACCAGAGTCATTGTTGCGTGAGGTTACAGAAACTATGTACAAAAATGTCAACTGACCACTCACCAATTATAATTTCATTGGAAGTTCAAAGTTGCCCAAAATTAAGAACATTCAGATATGATCCAATGCTTTTTAAGGATGAGCAATATGTGAACAAAATAAACCAAGTGGTACCTGAGTTTTTTCTGAACAATGACAAACAAGAAATCTCACTCATTTTAGTATAGGAAGCATTTAAAGCGTACATTTGGAGGACCACCATTGCATACATGGTTAACCGTAATAAACTTAGATCTAATAAATGAGATGACCTTGAGCAAGAGATTTTAATAAAAGAACAACAACATAACAACACTGCAGATCCAAAAATATTACAAGA
Source organism: Neoceratodus forsteri (assembly GCA_016271365.2). Lineage (NCBI taxonomy): Eukaryota > Metazoa > Chordata > Ceratodontiformes > Ceratodontidae > Neoceratodus > Neoceratodus forsteri. Next base: position 417,389,184 of record JADMNL010000022.1, on the reverse strand, counting down.
ACTCTTAGTACTGCACAAATATCATAATGATCTTATCACCTTGGAGGCAAAAAGACAGATTCTAATCACACAAAGTAAATATTACGCACTGAGCGATAAACCCAACAAAATCCTAGTCTGGCAATTAAAGAAAGAGCAAGAAGAAAGAAATATCAACAGAATAAGGAAATCTAATAATACAATAATTAATAATCCAAAAATAAATCAATCAAAAATATGTTCATTATTACACTAAATTTTATGCCTCAGAATGGGATGGAAACTTAATAGAAATGGAGACTTTCTTTACTAAGATTACAGTGCCTAGAGCTGGCCCAGTGGCACTGAAGGTTGAGGCACTGGATGCCACACCTGGACCACACCTGTGACCTGGGCCCGAGAGTGAGATTGGGTTGCTGGAATCAGCTGGGGAGGAGAGGATTGAGTGTCTGGAGGACAGCTTTCCCCTTCTGGAGAGGGTTGGTTCATGACTCCCTGAAATCAGTGACTCCTAGTGGAGACTGGGAGTGTGTTAGCCAGACGTTGAGCACACAAGGAGTGGAGGCATCAGTGGATGTCTGCGAGAGGGGTGTGGGAGTGTGCTCAGCTCACACTGGACATCATTGCACATCTGCACCTCTGGTGACCACTATGCTCATGTAAAGAGGAAACACCCCATCTTCTTCAGGAGATGATGGCACACCAACCCAACACTCACTGTCAGACCCCACCTTCCCTGGTCCCAGTATCCTTCAGCCTGCACCAGACCACCAAACTTGGTTAAAGGAGTGCCCAAGGTAAGTGGAGGGTGGCCCCACCCTGGGTGGCACAAGCCAGGGGCATTTGGGGTACAGGGTGCCAGGTCAGGGTTCTGGAGGAACCTAGGGCAAAAGGGGGCTCAAGCTAGGAGGGACAAGCTGGGGATTCTTGAGGGATGCCTCCAGACCAGTGACCAGAGGGAAAAAGAGAATAAAAAAAAGATTACAGTGCCTACATTGATGCCTGATCAAAAAAACATTACAGAGAAGGATATCACTAGAGGAGAGACTGAAGTAGCTGTTGAATCGTTAGCAAGTGGAAAGTCCCCTGGACTTGATGGACTACCAATAGACTTTTATAAAAAAAATTCTCCCAATTGCTTTCACCATTTCTTAATAAATTATTTGTCTTTATGTTCAATTATAAGAAGCTTCCTCCATCATTTAAAAAAGCTACAGTATGTCTATTCCTTAAGAAAGTTAAGGATCCCCTCAATCCCAGTCATATCATCCTATCTCTTTAATAAATACTAATGCCAACATGTTAGCAAAAATCTGTGCCAAAAGATTAGAAAAAAAATCTACCCAATATTATACATCAAGATCAGAATGGATTTATTAAATTTATAAGAAATAATATTAGAGTCACACTCTATCCTGGACAAACACAAATTAGCTGATTACTCTTGTATATCACTCAGTGCTGAAAAAGCATTTGACAGGATAGAATGGCAATACTTAAATGAATTTTTGATTGTTATCGTTTCGGCCCCATTTTAAAAAAATGGATGGACATACTGTACTCCTCTTTATATATACGCATAAGAACAAATAGGGAGATTTCAGACCATGTCCAACTCTATTGAGGAACATGTCAAGGGTGTCCCCTTCCCCCTCTGATGTTTTCATTGACTTTGGAACCTATGGCTATTGCAATTAGAGAGAACTTAGAAATCTAGGGATTAAAATGCGAACAGGCAGAACAAAAAGTAATTCTTTATGCAGACGATGCCTTAATCTACTGTAAAAATATGAACGTATGTTACCCAATATTAAATGCAATAATAACCAAATTTGGTTGATTTTCCAGATATAAAATAAATTGGGATAAATCAGAATTAATGGAACAGAAATGCCACTCAGACCCCTTCTGTAATCCCTCCTGATTCATGCAACATAAAGAAAGTTACTCAATTGAAATATCTTGGTATTCGAATAGATCAAGACTGTTCAAAACTAATCAAAATCAATTCTGAACCCCTATTAAAAAAACCAAAAAGAACTGGAACATTGGCAAACTTTACCATTAACACTTCATAGGATGGGCTAATGGCATCAAAATGAATTCACTACCTAAATTTTTATTTCTGTTCCAAACCATACCCGCAATTATTAACAAAAACTTTTTTTACTCTCATAGGAAAAAAATGCAACAATTTATATAGAAGGGGAGGAAAACTAGAATGAAGCTAATTAATTTATATGCCCCTAGACATAATGGGTGTCTATCACTTCTCAATCTGTACTGGTACTATTTGGCATCTAACATTGTTTCAGTACATTTGTGGTTTCACATGGATAAAGTTAGACCCCCATGCCCAATAGAAATGATCTCCTGTCCATACAATGAATTCAAACATATATTGTTTTTTAGGCCATATTGAAAACAAATCCAGGGCTGGCCCAGTGGTGCTGAGAGCTGAGTCACTGGATGCAACAACTCACGTCATGCTGGTGACCCGGGTTCGGGAATGAGCCTGGGGCATTGTGGGTCAGCAGGGGAGAGAGAGGATTGAGCATCTGTGGACGGCTTTCCTCTCTCTGGGGAGGGATCCAGGAATGCCCAGTGCAACAGCATCACCGGTGGAGACGGTGGATGTCTTGCCTCTGACATTAAGTAGAGGAAGCAGAGTTGCGGCCGGATGTCATGACGTCATTGCACAGCTGAACTCCGGAGGGGGGAATGAGGGAAGAAAAGAAAAAAAAACAGTTTGTGGAGAGGTGATGGCACCTGCATCCACCTGACCACACTCCAACACCAGTTGCACTCTTTACATGGGCTAAGCCCAGCCCGGCCCGAATTTACAGATAGAGAGCCCTGGGTGGATACGGCAGCCCTACCTCAGGGGGCTCAGAGCCAGGGGGATAGCCGGGCTGGTGCCAGGATTCAGGAGGCCTCTCAGGCACGGAGGTAAAGTCAGAGGCACTGCAGGATGCCGAGAGAGTTCCACAAGCTGGGAGGAAAAAATAGAGGTCGAAAAAAAAAGAAAACAAATCCAATCCTTATGTCAAAGCACGGCAGCCTAGGGTGGCGTAGCGGACCCAGTCAAGCATCTGATTGGATGCCCTGCCTGGATCCCACAGTGGATCCCTTACATGGCAGTGTGTGGGTCAGGGTGCTTGAATAGCACATTTGGGCACCCGGACCCATGTGGTCAGTCCCTTGTGTCCAGCAGCCTATGGAACAGACCCCCCACCCACCAAACATCAAGGTCACAGCCCCAGTAGGGTCTGGCTCTCCCACACAGCCGCATCTGACTACCATACAGCACAAGCAGCCCTCAACCCCAAACACATGCCTGCCCCATTCCAGGTAAAGGAGGTACTCCTCCACATCACACATGGCTGTCCCAGCCATGTGTGTGCCTCTGGCACCCCCCCATACACAGGACTGCCCTGACCCTGATCATCTAGTAGGAGCCATGGCTTGGGATAGCCAGCAGAACAGTTCTTCTCACACCTCCATGGCCACCGGTTGTCCAAGTGATGCTGGGAGTGCAGTGCCTTTTTATAAGGGCATGTTCTCAGCATCACTTGGATGATCAGTGGCCATGGAGGTGTGAGGTGGGCTATGCCACTGGCCATCCTGAGCTGTGGCTCCTCCAGATGGTATAGAGATTGGGAGCAGCGGTGCCACAGGGGGGTGATGGGGGTTGCCACTGGACACCAATGTATCAGCAGGGTTACAGAACTGGGGTTGGGATGGAAGCCCAAGCTGCACTGTGTGTGTATATGTGTGTGTGTGTCTGTGTTGGGGGGTCAGTCACAGCACTGGGGCAAGGGTGTCCTGTTGTTGGGGGGGTTGGTATGTGTGATGCTAATGGGGTATGGGCAGCCTTGATGGGTTGCATGGCACCTACTGGGTCGGGGCAGTTCTGTGTTTGTGGGGGGGCAATGGCACATATTGGGCCGGGGCAGGCATGTGTGGGGAGGGGGTTGGTCCATGCTGGCATGGGCTTTGCTGCCTGGTGTACATCAGGGGGTGAGGATTTGCACATCCCAGGGAACATGTACATGAGGGCACTCGGACAATCAGCTGCCCCAGTCCTCCCCATCCACCAGGTGGTCTGGGCTGGCATGGATAGTCATTCTCCGATGCCACTGTGGCTGGCAGGTTTGGCCCATGAGGGTGCACAGTGGGTTACAGCAGGGTCTCCCTTGACATAACTGGCACCCTTCTATGCCCCCCAGAGTGTGGCACTACAGTATGTGCCATAGTGCATGGTGCATAGTGCTGGCATGCCCCCCACCTGCTCCCAGTGTATCGCTGTCCATGTAGCCAGGAGATCGGGTGCATAGGGGCTGCATAACCCATTCTGCGCATCCCATATGGGGGGTGCAATGGGTGTAGGGTGGCTACACACCACAGATATGCAGCGCATAGGCACTTTGCACATATGTATATGGGGCCAATGATAGGACTGTATGTGACAGAATCTAGCAAGCTTTGCTCTAGTCAGTGGTGGAATATAGCTGCCAGTGTCTACCCACATCTCGCTGCATAGTCTCTTGACTTGGCAATAAGTGTGCATTTCTAATGTCCACCTCTTGAAGTGCCCGCAGAATGACATTTCTTGTGCACTCCTCCGATTCGGCAGCTTTACGTTTCATGCCGTTGCGCACCTCAATCACTTGGGCATGACTGTGTATGGGAGCATGGTTATGATCATTGGGGCTTTGACAATGCTGTTCTCCAGGGTGTACATGCAAGCCCTGCATGTCCATTGCTCGCATCGCCAAATAATTTTTTCATCAGACCCATCCTTTTCTTTTGTATATAAGAAGTTGTCTAAGCAGATCTTCTTCTTCTTGCCTTTCTGCATAGTAACGAAATCTATGACAGCAATATCAGCAATCGATGCTATCTGCTTACAAACCCTGACCATAAGTAAAGTTTGATCAACAGCTTTGCCTGCAATTAGTAGCTGCTTATGTCATCAACAGTGCAACTACCACTAGCTTACTATTGACTACTTGTGCGACATGACAGCCAAGTAAAAAAAAATGTACCTTGCTCTGTTACGCTTTTCTATTGACTGTTTCAGCTGTTTCGGCTTGATTTAAAGTGTATACTGATACCAGTTGGGGAGGAGGACTTAAAATACCGGCTTCTGGTAATTGCAGTGCAAATTTAATTCTGTTCAGTATCGTCGTGGTTACTACATGAACGCAACTACTATGCTGGCGACTACAGTGCCCTGCTACATTTTCACCGACCCCACTTGACCACGCCAATAATTTGAGTGATGATTAGTTCATGAACCATCCTACGTGTATATTCCAAGCTAATAGATATATCTCCTCTGTGAATTTTTTTCCCAGGGTGATTGTGTGTATATAGCAAATATGGGACATGATAAAACTGGAAATAATGATATGAATTGTAAGAAATTATATCTTTATATGTCTGATTGACACCTCTAATGTTTATGTACATATTGTGAATAAAAAAAAAATTAAATAAAAGGTTAGTAGAATCGATTGGGCATCTATTATCAGAATAACCAGAACAAAAATATGTATTAAAGGAATTTACAGTTTCTTGAGGCTCAGTAATAATCTTTTTCTTATTCACTATAGTAGACAATTTTGTGTCTGCTTTCCTTAGAGAATTGATGCAACAGTAAAAAACAATACTGTTTTTTTTTTTGTTTATTAGCGTTTGCTGCAAGCTTGATGTCCATATTTATTTTTGATTTTTTACACTGTTTTTACATGCTCTTTGTATATTCTGAATTGTTCCCAGGATTTTTTTGCATACAGTTTGTTCTTTTTCTTTGATAATTTTACTATTCTGATTTAGCCATTTTGGTTTAACTCTTCTGTTGTTGTATTTCTGCACTTTCGTAATGTATTTATTGCATGTGTCGCTTATGGCTTATTTTATACTAAGCCAGCAGTCTTCAACCATTTTATTTTCCAGTAGTGTTTACCAATTACAGCAATATTACTAATGGTGTTATTAATAGCCTTGTTGTAAAGAAATATTTCTGTGCTTCCTTTTACTATTTTCTGGTTCATCTTATAGTGAAGTGTATGTATGTATTGGTGGTCACTGTCCCCAAGAGGTAAAGTAACATGGCAGTTGTTGACGGCAGTATCTTTCAGTTCCCAGGACAATATCTAGGACATTACTTCCATGTGTGGTGTGCCTGATATGCTTTTATAAGTTCAGTTCATGCTAGCAAGAAGTCATTATCTGGTTTTGTTTCTGCCTTATTTTCCACCCAGTTGATATCACCATATTTCAGGCCCCCTACTAATACCACCTCACCCATGTCGCAAGCAACTCCTAGTTCAGTAATAATTGCTAGACTGGTGTCTTTAGCTGAACAAGGTGGTCTATATCTAATCCAATGATTTTGCTACCAGAGTTATTTCCAATAATTTCAATCAGGTTGTCTCTGTACTTTATTGGGTTGTTTTGATTTTATCTGTTATTTCTGTGGCTATTATTTTGTCAGACACATACATTGCTATTCTTTCACCCAGCTTTTTCTTCCTGACCTGCCTAAATAGATGGTAGCCATTGATATTCTTACCCCACGGATCATTCTGTATCCACCAAGTTTCAGTAATAAGTACTATATCAATACTTGCTGCTGTTGTTAGCCTGACCTCAAGTTCATGCTGTTTATTATTTAAGCTTCTTGCATTACATAGCAGACATTTATTAGTGTAATTGCTATTAATACTTGTTTTTTGACTTTTTGAGGATGTGTTTGTGACAATGTTATACATTTTTGACATCCCATCACCTTTTATAATTTTTTGTTTATGGCTACAGATTTTTTTTGGCATTGTTCCCTCTATTTGTACCTCCATACCCTTCACTATTAATTTAAAGGAGCCTTTGCCAATTTTTTGTTTAAGCGGTCACCCAGTACATGTGCCCCATTTTTGTTAGGATGCAAGCTGTCCTTGCTGAAAAGGCTGTTACTGTTACTACATAAGCCCTATGAATCAATACATGAATATCCCTCATTTAGACACCAGTTTTTCAGTCCTGTATTTATTCTTATTACTCTATTATTCTTTTCTGTCTACCAGCATGGTACGGCTAGCAGACCAGGTACCAGATATCCAAAACTTAGCCCCAGGGCAAAATTAGCATGGCACACTGTGCAAAAAGTGCCCGGAACCAGTTGCAGGGAATAGTTCTGGGGCTAAGTCAGTTATTTATTAATTTATTTATTTAACAGACTTTAGGATTACAACCTTTGAGTCAGGAACTCATTTACAAAAGCTCCGTGTCATAAAAAACAAATACAAACACTTAATACATACAGACATAGAATGGCAGCTAAAGGTTACAGTTTTTTCAGTTATACAATATTGCAGAATCAAGATCAGCTATACATTGCATTGAATGTGTTACTGAGAGCTGTATTTTACAGTTTTCAGGAGAACAATAAGTTTGCTGATAGAAAGAGGGAGTAACAGGTTTGATATTTACAGTGAAGTAGAGAATTAGACAGATATCTTGTGAGTGCAGACAAAAGGAGGCATTGTTAATAGGTAATGTCTGGTAGCCCTATCGGTAGGAGCTCAGTGGTGGGGTGGTCCTGTAAGATGATAGATAGATGACCCAGCACTAGCTGGTACATTGGCAGCGCCATGAAGTGAGAAAGTGCTCTTTGAGGGCTGACTTAAAAGGTCCTAATTAGGAGATGGAGGAGACATTGGAGGGGAGTTTGTTGTACCAGACTGGGGACGTGTGTGGGAAAGACCTTTGGGCTCAGGAGGTTCTAACCCTCAGGATGGACCACACTTGTCGGTTGGCAGTGTGGGTGTTCACCGGGGTATGGGAGGATAGGAGAGAGGCAGAAACCCCCAAGGGGGTAAGCCCCAGGTGTATTTTCTTTGTGAGGAGACATGTTTGATAAAATAGCCTTTCATCCAGGGTGAGGAGATTTGTCAGGGCATATAGGGTACAAGTATGGGTAAGCTTGTTTGCCCCAAAGAGGAATCTGCATGCTTTGTTTATGGCCAGGTGGATTTTGTTAAGGGCTGTGTGGTCAGTGGCCGAGTAGATAGTGAGGGAGAGGACTGAGGAGGTGACAGCCAGATTAAGGGCTTCCAGAGGTAGGCAATCCTTGTGCCAATACAATAGGCCTATACAGACATTTATGGCAGATGATAGAGTGTCAATGTGTGAAGGGAAGGAGAGGCTGGAATCAAATGTAAGACCCAGGTATTTATATGTATGGACCTATTTTAGAAGAAGGAGAGAGTGGGAGATGATTATTAGCTGCGCATTCTTGGCCTTATTCTGTTGGTGGGCAAAGAGCATGGTCTTTGTCTTTTTTACATTGACCACAAGTCTTTGGTCTACGAACCAGTCTTCAATCTGGTTAAATGTGTGTTGGAGGGAGGACTGCAATATTGTGGGATCTGGGTGTGAGGGAAAAAGAACCACATCATCTGCATAGAGTAGTAGGTTGCTGGAGCAGGAATTGGGCAAGGTGTTTAGGTAGATGCTGAATAATAGAGGGCCAAGGATGGAGCCCTGGGGAACCCCAGAGCAGACTGGCAGGGTGGTTGAGAGGGTATTGTTTATTTTGATACATTGTGATCTAGCTGTGAGGTAACTGGTAAACTTGGAGACTGGTCCTTGGGACAGACCTATGTGGCGGAGTGTGCTTAAGAGTAAGGGGTGGAAGACTGTATGAAAGGCCTTTGACAGGTTGATGAAAACAGCTCCAGCTATGTGTTTTCTATCTAGGGCAGAGTGAATAAAATTAGAGAACTATGTGAGAATCATAGTTGTACTGTGCCCATATCTGAAGCCATGCTGCTCCCTGCAAAGCTGGATACAGTGTGCAAGCAACGGTGTGCAAATAGGGCTTTGAGTGCAGTGCAAACATAGCCCAGCAAAGAAGACAGCTCTGAATATAGCAAATGGGCAGTGCAAACTACAACAGCAGCCCAGTGAACAAAGATGTGGAGTAAGGCAAAGGTGAACAACATGGCCAATGTGTGTGCTAGCAAAGAAGTGGATTCACAAACTCTGCAAACAATGGTGCAGACTAAAAACTGTAGAACTGTGCTATGGTTCTGGCAGTTTTGCACAGGCTAAACTCATTTGCGCGGCACTAACACATTTGCCTGGTGCAGAAATTTGCTATATTCAAAAGTGCTATGCAGAGCCTACTTAGGCAATCTGTGGGCAAAGTCACATTAGCATGTCATTATTGCCTGATTTGCATGTAGTTCCATGTGAATTGCCTGGCGCTATTGCAAGGTGCACCCAGCTCCACCTGTAGGTTAGACTGGAACTACAGACTGATAGCCGCAGGCTGGGTCTCCTCACAGCACCACCTGTGTGTCAGACTGGAGAAACATGTTGGTAGCTGCAGGCTATGTCTGTACACAGCAGCAGAGTCTAGTGTGCCTCAGGGGACTAGCACTACAGCCACTGGTGTTTGTGCTGCATGCCATGGGCATATTGCAGTCCCTGCTACAGTGCATAGCAGGTGCTACAGTACCATAGTGGCCAGTTTATTGAGGGACAGAGCAATACTTATGGTGTGTCACGCATCAATGACTGCTGCTTTCCACACAATGACAGGACCAGCTGGCAGGTGTGTTCTGATAGTGGACACAACTGTCATGCTGTCTCATGTCCCACATGCACTGCGCCACTGGCATGAGATACCCACAGTAACATACACAAGGCTAGCCGTGTATACCATGGTGTCTGTACAAATGAGAGGTATATGCCTGGGGGGGGGACACATACCATCAGACATAAACACCAGTGTCAGGGTATTCCCAACACTGGAACATGTGCACTGTGGGGATGGCCCCAGCCTTGTGGCAAAACCCAGTATATGGTATAGCCTGGCCACCTGTGAACCCTTCCCTCAACACCCTCCTGTTCCTCAGTGCTGCATGTATGTGCTGGGGTGTGCTGGTGTAACCCAGTGAGGGGACTGGAGGTGTGTGCTGTATGGCTGCATTGCCAGTTTTTTAACACTTTCATATGTATTTATCGCTGTGTTGACCGGGTAGCCACAGTGGGCCATGGCCCATATTCAGAAATGACCTAGAGCCACTACATGTGATGATGCAGTGTACAATAAATATATACATACAACGTACAGTAACATACAATTCACATATAGCAACAGTTAGTTTGCTGCTGCAATTGAGGTTGTAGCTCTGCCGTATAATGTGCATGATTGTCAGCTTCCAAGCAATGTTGAGGCATTGTATTCCACAGTGTGGGTGCTTGTGCATATGGAGTGGCCCAGGGTGGCCATCTGACCTTGCTGCCTCCTCATTGGCTGGATACAGCTTTGTTCACTGTTGATGCTGTGTCCAGGCCCCCCCATCATTGGTTTGCCTAGAGTTAAGATTACTTTTTCATAGGTGGCAATTTGTGCCGTACTACATGTCGTGCTAACGCACGTTGCCCAGTGCTACAGTATAGTTTTGAATATACTATTGTGCCTGTATGCATGTTCCTGCCCCTCACTTTGTACTGCGCATACATTATCTTTTAGTGCCAGTGCTAATATGTTGCATGTGCTATTTGGCCTTTTGAATATAGCAATCTGGCATAAATGTGGTGCAATCACGGGTTGCAATTGGTTTGTGCCCAGTGCAGAGATTTGAATATCTGGCCCCAGATATTAAAACTGTTCCCCCTCTATTCTTTATTTCTTTACCCAAGTCCATCAGTTCATGGCACATGTCTTTTTTGTGGTTGATCCCTACATTTTTGTACCCACATGTATTGCCACTACAGAGTAATCGCCACAGTTCTTTATTATTTTATGGGCCCTATTTTTTATGTCAGTGATTTTGGCAGCTAGGAAGCATGCAGACATTCTACTATTTGTATATGGCTTGCATATGGAGGATTCTCAATGTCTAATAATAGAATCTCCTAGTGTAACAGTCTACATTTAATCAGTAAATTGCCTACATCCTGCACTTGCATGTCCTTCAGGGGAGTAATATTTTCTCGGATAAGTGGTGCATATCTGTTTGCTAAAGGCAGATTATTATTACTAACTATGTTAGCTCCTCTGGCCTTTATTGTTTTTTTTCTTGTATCTGACCATGCACCAGTCAGTGTCATCTGATGTACTCAGATACTCCCTGCTCTTCTTGCTCCTGCTTTCCAGTGTGCTAATCAGACTAGTACCCCCTCCTCATACCTAGTCTTCTTTTTCCCATTATTTTGGTGTGTTCTTTTAAAGAAGGAGTCCGTTCAAAAGCACTACACTGCAAAATTAGAATCAGCCTATCCCCAATAAATCCCTTACCAACAATTACGTTTCTACGTTACTTCATTTTAAAGTTATGAGCTATTTTGTAACACTGATTTCACTCCCTGTTCAAAAAAGCCAGTTTCAGTGAAAATCCACTGATGATGTCACAACCAGAACTCACAGACTAGTCCTTCCAATCAGCAACTTTATAGGACTTATTTCTTCAAAGTTATCGAAACTGTAGCTGTGGTATTTAAAAAACCAAAACTGACACAGGGTTGCCTGCAGTGCTTGAATTTCCAGACTGTTCAGATGCATGGTACTGTACTTTAGAATGCATCAGGAGGTGGTTTTGGAATGCAGCACTGAACAAAGGTATAGACTGTCATAGTGGTGCACAATTTTAGAATGTTGCAATGGATATGTAATCTCGGCATATGGCAGGGATGTGACATTTTGCCACATGGTGGGACACTCAATCTCAGAATGCGATAGGGACATACATTGAAGAATTTAATGGGGACTGCAATTCTGGAATATAAGTAAGGATGTACACTGTTGGAATATGGCATGACACACCATTTTATTTATTGTGTGAGCATGTGTAATTTTGTATTTTATTTTGAAACTGCTTATCCTTGCCACATTCCGGAATTGTATGCTTCCACCACATTTTAAAACTGTGCATCACATCCCCACCATAATCCAACAAGGGCGTCTCAGCCATATTCCAAAATAGTGCATCCTTGCCACATTCCAAAATTGCACATCCACACCACGTTCCCAAAGTTGTGTTTCAGTGCCGCATTCTGAAACTGTCACATCTCATTCCAAAAGCGTGTCATTGCCACATTCTGAAACTGAATCACCACCACATTCTGAAACTGTGTATCACCGCCACATTCCAAATTTGTACATCACCGCCACATTCTGAAAATGAGTGTCACCATCAAATTCTGAAACTGAGTATCACCACCGCATTCCTAAACTGTGCATCACCACCACATTCTGAAACTGTATGCCACTGGCACATACTGAAATTGTGCGTCACCGCCACATTCCAAAGTTGTGCATCACTGCCACATTCCCAAGTTGGGCATCACCACCACACTCCAAAGTCATGCATCACCATCACATTCCAAAGTCATGCGTCAGTGCCACATTCCAAAGACGTGCATCAGTGCCACATTCCAGAGTAGTGTATCACCGCCACATTCTGAAGTCGTGTCACCACCAAATTCTGAAGTTGTGCATCACCGCCACTTTCCAAAGTTGTGCATCACTGCCATATTCCAAAGTTGTGTGTCACCACCACATTCTGAAGTCATGCAACACTGCCACATTCTGAAGTTGTGTGTCACTGCCACATTCTGAAGTCATATGTCACAATCACATTCTAAAGTCACGCAGCATGGCCACATTCCAAAGTTGCACAGCACCGCCACATTCCAAAGTCATGTGTCACCACCACATTCCGAAGTCACACAGCACCACCAATTCCGAAGTCACACATCACCACCACATTCCAAAGTCATGCGTCACTGCCACATTCTGAAGTCATGCGGCACTGCCACATTCTAAAGTTGTCGGTTACCACCACATTCCAAAGTTGTGCATCACCACCTTATTCCAAAGTTGCATGGCATGGCCACATTCCAAAGTCATGCAGTGACACCACATTCCGAAGCTGCACAGCCCCACCACATTCTGAAACTTCGCTAGTGTTCATCATCACCACCACCATATTCCGAACTGCACAAGCGTTCATCAGCACCACTGCCACATTCTGAAACTGCACGACTGTTCATCAGTGCCACATTCCGAAACTGAGCATCAACGCCACATTCAGAAATTCAGCGTCAGCACCACATTCTGAAATTATACCTGCCTGCCACATTGTGAAATTGTACCTGCCTACCACATTCTGAAATTGTGTGTAAATTTCCTTACTCCAGTATTGTCTGTCATTGTCACATTCTGAAAATGTGCATTCCCACCATATTATGAAACTGCACATCCTCGTCACAGTCTGAAGATGAGTGTCATTGCCTCATTCAAAAATTGTATACTCAAGTTACATTCTAAAATTATGCATCCCTGCCTCATTTTGAAATTCCATGTGGCTACCATATTCTGAAACTGTGTCACTGCTACTTTCTGAGAGCTCATGTCCACGCCACATTCTGAAATTGAATGTTGCCACCACAATCTGAAATCAAGCATACCAACCATATTTTAAAATTATGCATCACTACACCACATGCGAAATTAATCCATCCAAGACTCATTACGAAATTACATTTCCCTACCACCTTCCACAAATATGTGTCTCCAGCATTTAAAAATTGTGTATCTCTGCCACATTCTAAAACTATATGACACCACCACATTAAGAATTTTAGCATACCTGCCACTTTCCAAAACTGTGTGTCTCACCTGCTTTCTGAGATTGTGCCATTGTTGCATTCCACAATTGCAGTCTGGTGACATTTCGAAATCTCATCCCTGTACTATTATAAAAATTGTACATATTTTTGTCATTCTTAAGTCATGTTTGCCACTGTATTCCAACTCCTCCACCCATCACATTCCTAAGTACTGTACCTTGCATCTGCACATTATGGAAATGCATGCCCTGACTCACCCATTGTCAGCTTTCCTTTTCCACATGTTTAATGCCAATGCAGTTTTATGTAATGTGGGAGAAATAAGTCTTGTACGGTAGTTTGCAAGAAAGACTAGGCTGTGAGTTTGGGTTGTGACATCTCAGTAGTTCTTTACTCAAACTGGCTTTTTTGAACAGGCAGTACATTTAGGGTTACAAAGTTACTTGTAACTTTTAAACAAAGTAACTTAGAGATCTGATTTTGTGGCATGAAGCTGACTGGGGATATGTTGATCCAAATTCTGAATTTAGTGATGCTAAAAAATTTGGCCAGACTCCCTCTTTAAGCAATACAGTTTCATCCACTCTAGCCATCCTTGCCCTCAAGCACCCAGTGAGTGCCGGGGCTACGCTCCGCCAGCGGGCAGTCGGCGACCACAAGGCCACCCAGGGGACCAGGAGGCCAGGAGAGACAGCCAGGAAGCCGTCCTTGCCCTCAAGCACCCAGTGAGTGCCGGGGCTACGCTCCGACAGTGGGCGGTCGGCGACCGCAAGGCCGCCCAGGGGACCAGGAGGCCGGGAGAGACTGCCAGGAAGGTACGGGAAAGCCGTGGCCAATCAGAAGGTGAGCGCTATCTGAGCCTTGCTTCCGATTGGTCCTCCTGCTCCATAGACTGCTGTTTTACTTTGTACTGCTGAAGATGGTCGGGGTTTGTGTGTTTTTTAAAACTAAATTGCCTAAAAAGAGCTGTTTTCCTGTTACTGCTAAATTTCTAAGGTTTCTGCTGTAATTTTAAAATGTTTATGTGATTACAGTCTTTTGGTGGGACTTCTAATGGGCCAGACGCTAAGGCGCCGAACCCCCCCCAGCCTTTTGTTGTGCAAAGTAACTTCACTCTAATTGCAGAATCACTTGATTGCTGCTATTTTATTTAGGTGACTGTGCTTTCCTCTGTCTCCCTCCACTCTAGCTGTCCTTGCCCTCAAGCACCCAGTGAGCACCGGGGCTACGCTCCGCCAGCGGGCGGTCGGCGACTGCAAGGCCGCCCAGGGGACCAGGAGGCCGGAGAGACAGCCAGGAAGGTACGGGAAAGCCGCGGCCAATCGGAAGGCGAGCGCTATCTGAGCCTTGCTTCTGATTGGTCCTCCTGCTCCATAGACTGCTGTTTTACTTTGTACTGCTGAAGTTGGTCGGGGTTTGTGTGTTTTTAAAACTAAATTGCCTAAAAAGAGCTGTTTTCCTGTTACTGCTAAATTTGTAAGGTTTCTGCTGTAATTTTAAAATGTTTATGTGATTACAGTCTTTTGGTGGGACTTCTAGTGGGCCAGACGCTAAGGCGCCGAACCCCCCCCCAGCCTTTTGTTGGGCAAAGTAACTTCACACTAATTGCAGAATCACTTGATTGCTGCTATTTTATTTGGGTGACTGTGCTTTCCTCTGTCTCCCTCCACTCTAGCCGTCCTTGCCCTCAAGCACCCAGTGAGCGCCGGGGCTACGCTCTGCCAGCAGGCGGTCGGTGACCGCAAGGCCGCCCAGGGGACCAGGAGGCCGGGAGAGACAGCCAGGAAGGTACGGGAAAGCCGCAAAATTTTTGCCCACCCCCCTTCCCCCTCTTGGGTGTTTCTTTTATACGCATCTTCCCGCTGAATTTCTTACCTCCGCCCACAGCAAAATTCTGTCCAATAATCTGTCAGCGGCCCTGCGGTGTCACCTGCTCAGCAGTCCTCCCCTTGTCCTCATTGTAGTTAACCCCTAGTTACTGCATCATAATGGGGAAGCTCATCTTACTATTTCTCTCTCTCTCTCTCAACTATGGTGTTCTTTGAGGATGATACCATACCGACCCATGCCTTACTGAATAATGCGGCTCACCAGCCTAGCTTCCCTGTGACATCTCCAGTGGGTGCCGATCGGTTCCTCACATATGCCCTACCGTTGCTTCACCATAATCAGTGGGGTAACCCCCAAAAAGGGTTACAACCTGTCATGTACTTTTTACACTCGATGCTCCACTATTGGATCTACAGTGCCCCCTTATACCTGTCCACCAAATTAGCACTCTGTGACAGGTTATTAAGCTGCAATCCAGAGTGGATTATCTCAAAGCATTGGCCACCGAGCAAGAAGAGAAGGCCCATTGACTGTCCCATCCTCCTGTCCTTCGAAGCCCTCACAAAACTCTTATTCTTTCTGCTGATCTGTATTGGTAATGTTGAAATCAATCCAGGACCTCCAGAGGGCATCACCTCCCCAGCAGATCTAGCATCCATCAAAGGATTAAGCTTCCTTCACATCAATGCATGCAGCCTCCTGAAAAAGCTTTCATTAATACAAGCCTGGGTTGCCCACACCATGCCAGACTTTCTGGTAATATCCGAGACATGGCTCAAACCTGGAACAACAGATAGGAAGGTAAATCTACCCAACTACCAAATATTCAGAGCAGACCGCCTGTCTAGGGGCGGTGGAGTAGCTATTTATATAAAATCGAATATATCTGCATCTTGCCTTAGTGCAACATCATTGCCCAAAGAATTTGAATGTTTATCCCTTAAAATAGCTCTCCCCAACATGGCAGCTTTTCAACTAGTTGGCTGCTATAGGCCCCCCTCTGCTGATCATAAGCTCTTAACCCACCTGGGGAACATAATCAAACTGGGCCCTGAAGATATCATTATCTTAGGTGATCTGAATTTGAACTGGCTCTCCAAGACAGCTGCACCCTTAGTATCTTTTTGTGATACATATGGGTTTACTCAACTAATAAATGAACCGACAAGAATCAATTTAAAGAACAGAAGTAGTAGCACCGTACTTAACGTCATGCTGGTAAACAAACCCCACCTGTTCTCACACGCTGGAGTACTATTCAGTGACATAAGTGATCACTGTCTTATTGCAGGAATAAGAGCATCAGGCAAACCAGCTAACCCAGCAAAATTCCTCCCGAGAAGATCTAAAAAAAAAAAAACCTTAATATTCAGGGATATCTCCACGACCTATGCCACTCTGCACGCTGGCAGGAGTTCTACCTTACATACTCTGTGGAAATAGCACTTCAGGTGTTAAACAGCATAATCATAGGTGCCCTCAATACTCATGCACCAATCACTAGTGTTAGAACGAAGCAAATCTTGCCGCTGGTTTTCAGCCGACCTTAAATCTGCACTGCTTGAGAGAGATAAGCTATGGAAAATGGCAAGGAAGACTAAGGAACCAAATGACTGGCTGCTGTTCAGAAAAGCCAGAAATAGCTGCACCAAAAAGTAAGGGATGCTAAGGCTGCTTTCTATCGGCTGCACTTGATGCCTCTTATCACAACCCTGCTAGATTCTGGGGCACCATCAAGGGATCTTAGGGCAGAACTCTAGCACTTCTCTGCCATCTCAAGTGCACCTTAATAAGGTTGCTATCTCCGACAAACGGGAAGTATTGGATGCATTCAACAATCACTTCACAATGGCTGGCCTTGCTTTTGACTCCTCTCCAGCTAATCTACTGTGGGCACAACTTAAATCCCAGTCTACTGAGGCTCAGAGGGTTGATTCTTCATTCTCATTCAAACCAATTTTACTGAAGCAAGTAGAGGATCTATTGTTGCATTTGGACACTAAAAAAAAAGCGCAGGTGCAGACTCTCTTGACCCCTATTTTCTAAAACTTGCAATACATGTGCTTGCAGTTCCCTTAACACATCTTTTTAATCTATCTTTAGCCTCTGGGTCTATTCCTTCGCTGTGGAAGACAGCACAAGTGTTTCCCCTCCTAAAATCAGGGGACCCCATGGACCTCAACAATTACAGGCCCATATCCATCCTGCCAGTGCTTTCCAAAATGCTAGAAAAATTAGTGAGCATCCAATTAAGAGACTACCTTGATGTTAATAATCTCTTAAACCCCGCTCAATCTGGGTTTAGGACTAGGCATAGCACCATTTCTGCACTGGCAAAAGTCACAAATGACTGGCAAACTGAGCTAGACAAAAAAGAACAGCCTCTGTGCTGTATTTCTTGATCTAAGCAAAGCCTTCGACACAGTGGATCATGAGCTGCTACTCTCTTCATTGCACTCCATAAGCCTAGATCCACCCTCTCTTAAGTGGTTCAGATGTTATCTCACTGATAGAACGCAGCAGGTGAAAAATGAAGGCGACCTGTCCTCATCAAAACCACTCCTAAGAGGAGTACCTCAAAGATCTATCCTGGGCCCTATCCTTTTTGCCATTTACATTAACAACATTGACTCTAATCTCACCAAAGCCAATGTTCACCTCTTTGCAGATGACACTGTCTTATATGTCAGTAACCCATCACCTTCAAAGGCCTGTGAAATACTACAATCAGAATTCTCCCTTTTGCAATACCAACTACTTGAAAAAAAAATCCTCCTAAATGCAAAGAAGACAAAGCTATGTTCTTCTCCACTAATTACTATACTAACACCTTTTCACCAAGCAATCTTCCCAACTATCTACCATCCTTGGAGAAAGCCTTGACTATGTTGACAAATTCAATTATTTAGGGTACGGATTGACAACAGGCTTGATTATACTAGCTTATTGAAGAACTTCTGAAAAACTTGCCAGAGGCTTGGCCTTTTCTTCAGAATTAAACATTATTTAACCAGAGATTCAGACAGAGACTAATCCAGGCCTCATTTCTATCACTTATTGACTATGCAGATTTCCTCTATGGCCACTGTTCTATTTCCTATTTAAGTAAACTGGATACCTTGTACCATAGAGCTCTCAGGTTCATCACAGATCTTCCATTCAACACTCATCATTGCTCTCTCTATGCTGCAGTTGGCTGGACATCCTTACACCTCAGAAGGAAAAAAATACTGCATTATGGATATACAAAACCCTGTCTAACAAACTTCCATCCTATATTTTAGATTGCTTTACACTGGCCACAGCTAGGTTATATGCCCTAAGAAGCAACAACCTCATCACTTTGAAGCTATCCAAAGCCAGCACCGGCATGGGAGATCTGCAATCAGTTACTCTCTAGCAATGGCATGGAATTCTCTGCAGAAGACCCTAAAGTTGACCACCTTTATACCTCTAACATCCTTTAAAAAGCTCTACACAAGTCTCTTCCCAGAGATGTGCAATTGCTTTCACAAGGCTTAGTCCAATCACATTCATTACCCCCCCTTTTTTCTACTGCAGCTTTGCTAGCCCTTACCAAGACCTCCACAGCAACCCCTGTCACTTACTTCTACCCCATTCACTCACTACTAGTAGACTTAGTCCCTATCCAAAACTCCCACCAGCCCCTCTATGTCATTTTTCAGAGGCTGTTTTCAACATTTTAGTAGTCATCAATCATAACTGTCTGGTTTAGCTTGCCTTGGAGCCTGTAATCTCTGGCTACCCTGTTTGTGTATATGTTTATACTATTGTATCTGTTTATATAGATGTGTTTTGTATATGTCTGCTTTTGTACCTTCAAGTTGTTCCTCGACCTATCAGGTCCATCTTGTAAATGAGCTTTGCTCAATGATGTCCGCCTGAATAAATAAAGATTTTGATTGATTGATTTTCCAGAGATTTCACAAAGTATTCGGGAAAGGCACAGCCAATCGGTAAGTGAGCGCTCCACCAGGCACAGCAGCCGATTGGCTCTCCTTCCCCATTGACTTACACTGGCTCAGTTTGCATTGCTGAAATCTGTGTGGGACTTGAAAATTTGTTTTTCTTTTTGTCTTTTACTCTTCCCCTGGTGTTCTACTGCAAGTTTCCCAGAAGAGCTGCTTCCACTCTGGTGAGACATCTATAGAGGGCAACTGCTGTTGATTCTGTTGAATTCTGCTGGACTCTGTTAGCAGCAGTAGGCCAGATGCTGAGGCACCACTCTCCTTCTAGTTTTATATGTGTAAATCATCAAAAAAAGTGCTGTTATCCACTGTTGTATTGTAAGGGGAAACTACTGTTTTACTGCTCTTTAAAGTAATTGGAGCTCCTTGTCTGAATATGTAAGGTGGGCCAGATGCTGAGGCGACACAGGACCCCCCCCACAGTCCTTTGTAGTGCAGATTTGGTCAGTGACGCTCAGAAAAAGGCTTGCTACTGCCTTTATTAATTGCTGCACCCTCCTCTGTCTCTCTCCAGCCTGCTTCCTTCAGCCCACAGCAACCAGCTGAGTGCCGGGGCTCCGCTCCGCCAGCGGGCGGTCAGTGGCACCTAGCCGAACTTGGGAACCATAAGGCTGGGAGGAACAGCAAGGGAGCAGTTGGGAAAGGCACAACATTTTTTGCCCACTCACCCTTCCCCCTTCCTGTGTGTTAATTTATAGGCATCTTCCCACCAAAATCTCTTCCCCGTCCACAGCACTTTTCTCTAAACCAACAGACAGTCACACCAGCTTGCTGATCCAACCAATCAGCAACTTCGCTACTCCCTATTGCCAACTATCAGTATCCCCCTCAGAATGGGGAGCTTGCTACTGATACTCCTGTCACTAACAGCCATAGGGTTCCACAATGAAGATGACCCTATTATACAATCTAAAGTGGTCAACCCACCTAGTTTCTCTGGAACATCCCCCGTGGCTGACACCCATACCCTCATATATGTCTTGCCATTGCTTCATCGACTACAGTGGTACAATCACCATAAAGTTACACATATCACCAGATATATGTCTCAGCCAAGGCCCCACTACTGGGTATATAGATCCCCACTAAGCCTAGTTGTCAAACTGCTAATTGGTATCCCGACACACTACCTTAAATCCACAGGAGCACCCAAAACAAAGAGTGGCAACGGAATAAAAAAAGGAGGACCAAAGACAGACCCCTCTCTCTATCACTGGCAGCCCTTATGAAATTACTGATCTTCCTATTGCTCTGTATTGGTAATGTAGAAATCAACCCTGGACCTCTTGAAAGCATCACCTCACCATCAGACCTATCCTCAATTAAAGGCCTCAGTTTCCTGCATATTAATGTATGCAGTCTGTTGAAAAAAATTACATTGCTACAATCCTGGGCTGCCCATACCTTGCCAGACTTTCTTGTGATAACTGAGACATGGCTAAAGACCACCACAATGGACAGGGAAGTTAACCTACCTAACTATCAGCTATTCAGAGCTGATCGCCAAACAAGGGGAGGCGGAGTAGCCATATATCTAAAAGCTGGTTTAGTTGTATCCTGTACTGCTGCAACATCTATGCCCAAGGAATTTGAGTGTCTGTCTCTAAAAGTCTCTCTCTGCAATACAGCAGCTTTCCATTTAATTGGATGCTACAGACCCCCCCTCTGCTGAACACAAGCTCTTATCCCACCTGGGAAACCTGGTCAAGTCCTGTACTAAAGAAGTCATTATCATAGGGGACCTGAATTTCAACTGGCTCACCCAGCAGCTACACTCTGGTATCATTCTGTGACACCTATGGGCTCACACAGTTAATTAATGAACCAACAAGACTAAATGCAAGGAATAGTAGTAACAGTACTCTACTTGACATCATTCTAGTGAGTAAACCACATCTATTCACATATGCTGGAGTGCTCCTATGCAACATAAGTGACCACTGCCCCATCGAGGAGGTAAGATCCAACAGCATTAAAACAGATCCTGCAAAATTCCTCATGAGAAGATCCAAGAAAAACATCAATACTGAAGGATATCTGCATGATCTAGCCTACTCTCCACACTGGCAAGAGTTTTATCTTGCACATTCTGTAGAAAAAGCTCAGCAGGTGCTAAATAGCATTATAATAAATGCCTTAACACCCATGCCCCAATCTCTAGTATCCGAATAAAAACAAATCCTGTCGCTGGTTTTCAGCTGACCTCAAAGCTGCACTGCTGGAGAGATAAACTTTGGAAAGTAGCAAGAAAAACTAAGAATATCATGGACTGGATGATCTTTAGGAAAGCCAGGAATAAATGCACTAGGAAAGTTAGGGATGCAAAGGCTGCCTACTACCTGGCCCAGCTTCGACTCCTCCTACCATAATACTGCTAGATTTTGGGGCACCATCAAGGGTATGATGGGCCAGGATGTTAACAACCCCCTTCCAACCCATTTACACAGTAACTGTGGCCCCATTACTGGTACATTGGAAATCCTGGATGCATTCAACAACCACTTCACAACAGCTGGCCTTGCCTTTGACTCCTTCCCAGCTAACCTATTAAGGGATCATTTAAGCTCCCACTATACTGGTGAACAAAGAGTTGACTCCTCCTTTAGCTTCAAACCTATACTGTTGAAACAAGTTGAGGATCTATTATGGCATCTAGATACCAAAAAAGTGCAGGAGCAGATCTTCTGGACCCATTCTTTCTAAAGATTACGTGTCATGTGCTTGCAGTCCCCTAGCTCACCTCTTTAACCTTTCCCTAAACTCTGGCTCTATTCACGCTGTGGAAGACAGTCAAGTGGTCCCCTAAAATCAGGGGACCCTATGGATCTTAATAACTACAGGCCCATTTCCATCCTACCTGTGTTATCCAAGATGCTGGAGAAATTAGTGAGTATTCAGTTAAGGGAACATCTGGACAACGCTAATCTATTAATCCAGCTCAATCTGGTTTCAGGGCCAAACATAGCACTATCACTGCATTAGCCAAGGTCACCAATGATTGGCAAACCGAACTGGATAAAAAGAACAATGTCTGTGCAGTATTCCTGGACCTGAGCAAAGCATTCGACACTGTGGACCATGAACTGCTACTCTCATCCCTACACTCCATTGGCCTAGATCCATCCTCCCTTAAGTGGTTCAGATGCTACCTCTCCAGTAGATCACAGCAGGTAAAAGCTGAAGGTGACCTCTCCTCATTAAGACCACTGTCAAGAGGAGTCCCTCAAGGCTCTATTCTGGGTCCTATCCTTTTTGCCATTTATATAAAATAAAATAAAATTGATTCAACCCTTACCAAGTCTCTTTGCTGATGACACTGTACTGTATGTCAGCAACCCTTCACCTAAAGTTGCTCATGAAATCCTACAAGCAGAATTCTCTCTGTTACAACATCAGCTTCTCGAGAAAAAGCTTCTGCTAAATGCAAAGAAAACCAAAGCAATGATGTTCACAACCCAAAACTCCACCAACACATCCTCTTCAATCAGTCTCCCCCAGATATGCACTATACTTGGAGAAAATCTGGAGTATGTTGAAAATTTCAAATACCTAGGTGTGTGGATTAACAACAGATTTGACTTTACTCAGCATCTAGAAAAACTGCTGAAAAAGCTTTGCCTAAGGCTTGGCCTCCTCTACAGATTAAAACCCTTCCTTAATAGAGATTCAAAGATGAGATTAGTCCAGGCCATCTTTCTATCAGTCATTGACTATGCAGACTTCCTCTATAGTCACTGCCCCACTCCCTACCTTCAAAAGTTGGATACCTTATACCATAGAGCAATAAGGTTCATTACAGACCTGCCATATAATACTCACCATTGTTCTCTCCATGATGCAGTTGGATGGGTTTCCTTCATGTCAGGAGGAGCAGAAATGCAGCTCTATGGATCTACAGAGCTTTATCAAAAACTCCCAAGATATATCCTGGACTGCTTCAACCAGACCACTCCCAGCTCCTATGCCCTAAGAAGCAACAATATCATCCTGCTCAAATTGCCCAAAGTCAACACCAAAATAGGAGGCAGCAATCAGCTATTCCCTAGCACATGGACCATCCTACAAAAATCCCTAAAACTGTCCATTATCATTCCATTTACATCCTTCGAGCAGCACTGTACAGCCTTCTTCACAGAGAAATGCAGTTGCTACCGCTAGAGATAGAATAGTCATCCCACAAAACCATATTCCAATCACATATGGCACATTCCTTCCAGCCAGACACCGCCAGTATATGGCACCCAATATTCCCTTTGCCATCCTTGTACTCATTATGTGAGTGACTGTCATGGCCCTCATTGTGATATATATGTACTGTACATATTGTAGATGTTAGTTTAACTTTCTCTTGCCAAGCTTTAACATGTGAATTCTCTGTATATTATTGTGTTATAAATAACATTTTCTTTTTTCTGTATGTATAACTGTCTCATAAGTATGTGATGTAATTGCTGTGCACCAACTCGAACCTTGACCTTATCAGGTCCATCTTGTAAATGAGCCTTGCTCAATGATGATCGCCTAAATAAATAAAGATTTGATTGATTGATTGATTGATTGATTGATTCAATTGTGTTTATTTCTACTGCATTTTTTAGATCACTCTGTAATGTACTAAGTTCCAGCTGCAATTCTTGAAATGCTTGGCACTTATTGCATATGCACTGTTTCACAGTAGTGTGGATGGATTTTTCTGAACATATTAGACACCTGGTGCATCTTATAACAGAGCTTTCCTTGCATGAAAGATTTAAGATGTTTCCTGTTGGATCCCTAACTGGTTAGTCTCACCTGGGTACTTAATTCACAAGAAATAGGAATTACTTTCTAGTTAATACTTACTACGGTTTCTGGCCTCCTTGCCTACAATTCCCCAGCTAATGACAGCAAACGTACTTGCCTCTGCAAAGCTGCCTCTGCCCAAGCTTGCTGACCATCACTGGGGCTGAGTTGGCATGGCCAAAGCTGGAAGAGGATCGGCTTCCTGCTTCTGGTTTCGGTGGTGCTGCCAAAGCTTCACAAAAGTAATAAAATGGCCTTTATAGGGCTTAAAAAGCACTGGTTTGGGCTCCAAAAGTCTTCCAGAACTGCTGAAACATTTCCAGTGGTCCCAAAATGTCCTTTCACAGTAGGACTAAAAATGGACCTTACAGTCTAGCCACCCAGTCCTCCAATATCCCTGCCCCATACTAGTAGACAAAGCTCAGAGTTAGCTTAGAAAAGTTTTTTTTTTGTAGTTTTTATTTGTTTTTATTTCTAAAAGAAATTGAGAGGTAGAGAGCTTCAATCTGGGATTTCTAGTTTGGGGTAACAATTTCTGTTCTAGGGATTTCTGCTGGGTTGTAGCCTTTCTCAGCCAATGCTCACTGAGGCTGAGTTGTTTATAGGGGTTATACTGGAGGTGGACAGGTTTCCTGCTTCTGATTTTGGCACTGGTGCCAAAGCTGTACAAACATATTGCATAGCCTTTATAAGGCTTAAAAAGCACTGCTCTATGCTCCAAAACTCCTCCAGAACTGCCTCTGCAAAGTGCTGTTGTGTACATCTGCCAACATAGCTACACGCAGATCACATGTTACATGACATAGTCTTCCACTCTGACACAGCAACCATGTCACTGTGTTAGAAAATACCCTTACTATCATTGAAGATGCATGCCTCAGAGGTCCATAGCAGGTCCAGTAATGTACAGGGAATCTTGGACATCTACTGGGACAGTGGCCACATACATCTGTATTGGTAAGATCATGCTATACAGTGGAGCAGATTCTATAGGACAGAGGGGACACAACAGAGATACACAGGTACAGTGCACATTCCCTCAGGGAGAATACCTAGGAGGTACATTATCATGGAAACAGTATTGTATTCAGGACATCACAAAACCATATATATAGCCTCTGTACTCACCTGGCCTTGGCACAGTGACACTCTCCACCATTGCATTCAGTTGCTGCAGGTGGCAATCCTCCCTCCTCTGCAGGTTGTTGTACCTGTGGTAACAATGGTCACCGGTGCATGTGACACCTGTCCTTCTTGTGAGGCGCCACTCAGCTGGTGCTCACAACTTGCACCTTGGGCATTCGGTGTCAGCCCCTCACCCAGCAACTGTTCCTCCATGGCCATCACCATGTTAACCAAGTTGGCCAACTCAGCTGCTGACCATCTTTGGTCCAGCTGCATTTCAAGCCTGATCTTTCTTTTGGATATTTTTCAGTTTTGTCAAGTGCCAGCTCTTACACCAAGTTAATCGCTGTATGGGTGCATCTTTTCCAGTTGCACTCCATGCTTCATCATTAGAGCTATGCTAATGTCAAGTAGCACAGCACTATGCCTGTTTCCAGGGTGAGGGGGGTTTGATCTGTTCTTATGCAGAAGTAATACGGTGGCATGTGCATTTGGTGCAGATGCGGGGACAAGTGCTGCACACATGCAGTGCCACTGTGCAATATTATAGCACACATGCCTGTGCTGGATGATGATGTCGTCCATCACATATGATGTTATGTCAGCATTGCATATGGATGTTGTGCTAGCACAATGTCAGCAGTAGCACTGGTGCAGTTACAAAAGTGCATGGAGCAAAACTGCAGTATTCAAACATAGTATGCAAATGAGCTAATTTCACATTTTGAGGGCAAAAGCTGCATTAGCATATCATTACTAGAAAGTATTCATTCATATGCATGCCTAATTGCACCTGGAGTATATAAAAGGAGAAAAGTGCACCACCCAGATTTCCCAGCAGAACTGCAGGTGGCTAGAGGTGTTTTGTGGCATGGCCTGCAATAAAGACATGGGTGATTATAGCACTGTGTTTGTGCTGTATGATGACTAGACTATTGCAGTATCTGCACATGGCTGGATGCAGTGATAGGCAGGAAGCTAGATTTGTGTTTGACTTGGACATGCAGGGACATATTTGGGTCCTGTCTGGGAGAACAAGAGGACTGTATGCCACTGCACCATATCCCTGTGCTCAGTTGTGTGTCTATGGTGCTCAATGCTGTCTGTCCTCCCTGTTTCAAACAAGTAGAAAGATGGAAGATGGATCCTGTCACCAAAGGAAACTAATGTTTTCCAGTGTAAAGGTTCTTGACCTTGCCCAGACATATCTGGACCATGAGGACTTGATTGCCATTAAGAAGTGGACAAGGACTGAGATCAGCAAAGCATGGGACACAATCACCGAGGCAGTGAATTTTATGAGAGGTAGAAGGAAGTCCAAAGACAAGGTAAAGAAGAGGGCAGGGGACAAGAAAAGAAGGACAAAGGATATCACAGCCAAGGTGAGGGCCAACTGACAGGGCATAGGTGGTGGGTCCAGTACTGCAGTGCCTCTATCCCCTACAGAGGCACTAATGGCCTCAACAGTGAACCCTGACCAGGTGACTGTTGTACCAGGAGTGCTATGAGTGCCAGGTTGGACCGTCACAGCCATGTGAGTGATCACGTTAGCCCCATCACGTTGAGCTTTTGTGTGCACATGCAACAGTGGTGTTGTGCTTTGCATACCTGTGAAGAGGGTAGGGGGGCCTGGTGACATGTACCATGGCTGGACCTGCAAAATGTGCAGGCACAGGAGTACTCCACAGATCTGTGTTTTGTTTACACATTTTACTGTAGCCCTATGCATGCATCCTGTATGGGTCATAGTACACCACGCACATGGGCCATCACTGCTGCATGCCCTATCTGTAATGGTGTACCTGTGTGCAGTGTTTGACTGGCACACCAGGATGCCCTAATGCCATGTCTACACCCCCTAAGCTAGGTTTATGCTCACTTTTTACCTCCTACAGCTCCTTGTATCTCCCATCATTTGTCCAATGAAATAGGGTATTTGTGACAATGCAGGTATATTTAGGAGGCACACACAGAGCTATTTTATCATATCTGCCTAACATACTCACAAGTGTGTGTCACCAAGAAACCCTCGCCTGTTGATCTGACCTTTTGGCAGCCTTATTGTAGTTGCACTGCCAGAGCCCTGGACAGAGCCTGACTGCTGGATGTGTTGTAGAATGGGTGTAATCTGCATGGGGCGATCTATTTATCTTGTGGTGTGTCAGTCTGCTGTGTACTCACCTACCATGCTACAAGTGTGTTATTTCCTGTGTGACCACTGATAATGGGAGGGTATGGTGTGTACAGCACTTGTGGTGTATGGCCACTGCACAAGACCCAGTGCACTGGGCATGATGCTGCCATGGTCAGAACACTGGTATGTACATTAAGGCACAATATCGCTGTCTTCTCACCTCTCATAAGCCCAGTCTATGGTGGAGGACACAGAAGGAGGAGGAGGAAGATGGTTCCGAACAGGAGGACAGCACTTTTGTTGAGGAAAGTAGGACAGATGGGTCTGGCTTAGACCAGGAGGGGTTTCCTGATGCTTCTGGACCCCTACACATGGGGTCCAACCCCCTCCCCAGCACAGCCATTGCCATGCCACCCCAGGCCACTGCCCTTGGCACAGCCACAGTTGTGCCACAATGGCACAGCCCATGCCCTGCTTCCCCAGGCCAATTTCACTGGCCCAGCCAATGCTGTGCCACCTCAAGGCCCTACCACTGGCATGGCCATTGTCCTGCCTCCCAGGCCAGTCCCACCGGCCTATTCATGACTGTGCTGTCCCAACAGCTGTCGGGGCACAGGAGGTAATTCAGGCAGAGCTGGCATACATACACCCCATGCTGCACAACATGCAACTTGCAGAGTAGCATGCAGAAGAACACCATGCAGAAAACAAAGTGAACATGTGTGAACTGTGGCAGGTCATGTCTGCCAGCCTATCTGCTGGCTCAGATAGAATGCAACACTGCAGTAGCCTGAGGCCATGCTCAAAGGAATTGCAGGGGATGGCCAGAGCACCAAATGTTCCAGTGGGAGGAGTGTCACACCAAGAGAGATGCCTTGGAATAGCAGCACCCAGTGTGGTGCAGACCTCTGGACACCTAGCACACCCAAGATGCCCAGGACACCAAGGATAGCCAGAACACCATTCACCCCAGGCTTGCTCCTCTGCAGGTTCAATATCCCATCAGGCCATGGTCATGGGAAGGTAGCACTGTCCCCATGCTTATCCCCTGTTGAGTGGATGATGATGTCCCCCCCACCCTCTTGGATACACCGCACATGAAATGTCCATTTCCCAGGAGGTAGTAAGGGATGCACCTAGTGTGTATATTGCCTCCACAGCCCTGTCTCAAATTGGCCACCTCATGCCCCTCTCACAATACTCATGTTTCCCCACCTTCTACCTGTTTGGCGATGTATTTATTTTTGGCCCCCTTAACCCCCCCCCACAAGGATAGCACTGCTTTTATTTTCAGTCTCCTTTACACCCCCCACTTGGATTGCAATGCATTTATTTTCAGCACCCTTTATCCTCTCCACCGGGATGGTACTGCATTTATTCTCAGCCCCCTTTATAGCCCCCTCTAGCAGGGATGGCACTGCATTTATTTTCTGGCCCCTTTACACCCCTCTGATGGGATGGCAATGCATTTATTTTCAGCCCTCTTTACATCCCCCAGAATGGTAATGCATTTATTTTCAGGCCCCTTTACACCCCTGTCTGGATGGCAATTCATGTATTTTTGGCTCCTTTACCCCCCCCCTGTATGGCTTCTTATTTGTTTTTATCATGCACATCATTATTATTATTTACAAAATACATTTTCTGAACACATTACAGTCTCCTGTGTGGTCTGTACTCTCCATCTAGGTCTGAAAAGGTTTGTGATGAGGTGGGCTCAACTCTCCTTCCCTTCTGACCATCCTAGGTCATGACTGTCAATCTGCTGTTGTATCCCCGGTCCTCTGGCTTGGCATCTGCTGCAGGCTGTTCCTCTGGGGCTGGTAGGCATATCCAATGGTTAAGTGCCATGTTGTGTATTATGCAACAGACAAGGAATATAGCACAGGCCTAATAATAGTTTATTGTAGAGAACCACAGAATGGACAAGGCACGTGAACAACATCTTGTGCATTCCAAATATATATTTGATGATGTTGAGCATAACAATACATGCCATGTTATACCTGCCCTCAGCAACATATGCAGGTTATAGGACAGGCATGAGGAGCCAGGGACATAGGAGATATGCATGTCCCCTCTGTAGGTAAACAGCATGGGTTAGTGACATAATCTGCAATATGGGGAGGTGGAGAGAGAGAGAGGTCAATGGGGTATACTCACTGATGAGGTACCCAGTGGGGATGTCCCCACCTTCAAACCTCTGGCACAGGATAAAGTTGTGCCAGATGAAGGCATCATGGACATTCCTGTAGAATCTTGCCAGAATATTGATGATGTGCCCTGTTGCATCATACATCACCTGGCAGTTGATGGAGTTGTACCCTTTTCTATTCACACAGGCCTCCACTCCATCACAAGTGGGTGCCTGGATGGCAGCAAGGGTGCTGTCAATAGCACTAAGTAGGTCTGGTGGGTTGCCCAACAGAACAGAATTGCTGCATGGTAGGTGTTTGCTCTGCTAGTGCGGTGGGGAATATGATGAACTCCCCAGCATGGGCCAGCAGGGTATCTAGGAACTTGGCCTGACAAGAATGAGGTGGCAGCCTGTGAGACATCAGTGGTGTCCCTACCAGTGTCTGGAAGGTATCACTGGCCAGTAAACACAGAGCTGCTGTCACCTTGAGCTCTATGGACATCGATCTGCACCAGTGTCTGCCCAGAGTTGGTCATGCAGCAGCTCATACAGCTTCATGATCATAGGACTGTTAAGCCTGTACCAGCTCA
Source organism: Neoceratodus forsteri (assembly GCA_016271365.2). Classification (NCBI taxonomy): domain Eukaryota; kingdom Metazoa; phylum Chordata; order Ceratodontiformes; family Ceratodontidae; genus Neoceratodus; species Neoceratodus forsteri. The sequence continues at coordinate 417,358,971 of JADMNL010000022.1, read as the reverse complement.
TGATTTGTTTGTCACTGAGGACTCTGAATGTGACTCATGGGTGGTATTGTCTGTTTGCAGCATAGCACTCCATGGACTGTGCCTGTTCTGCTATGCCTCTCCCCACTTCTGGGGTTTGCCTCAGGTTGGTACAGGGTCAATTTGCCATATGTATAATGGCGAAGTCAAAACTGCACACCACATACTGCATAGGGAACTACAGGGACAGGGTACAAAACCCCGCAAGGCACAAATGTAGGAAGCACAGTTTTGTACACTGTCATGCATGGCTGGTGGGGAAAAGTGACAAAGAGGTCAAGACCTCTGCTGGGTAGGTGGTCTGCCGAGCAGCCACTGTGGCTCAGAGGGATGAGCCGTGGCAGTGTAGGGCAGCTATGTATCTATGGACTGGGGCTCGAATCCTGGTCCCAAACTTTTGCAGACCACATTATGCATTTTTTTTTTGCCCTCCCAATGGTGTTTCTCCTCATCCTTGTGTTGACCCACCCCCGAGTTGGTTATATTAATGGGGGGGTTCGGGGGCACAGCCCCCATAACAGCGGGTGGGGGGGTGGTGCCCCCCACATAAAACAAAGAAGTCTTTTGTGTTCTTCACCGACTTTGCTTTCGGCATTATTTTTCAGTGCCAGCAATGTATCCACTGTACTTACAACACAGTATATTGCTGCGCTGTTTTTGTTTAAGGTGACATGACCCCATGTTTCCCAGGTTAAGATCTGCTTCATTCTGTTATTGCAGCACTATATCTTTGAATATCACACTGCACATAATATATATGTCACCACCCCCCTCTTTGGGCACTGCATATATTAACATTGCACTTGATGGCAACACTAATAACAAGCACCGCATTAACATCTGAATATAGAAATGAGTGCTATTGGAGTGCAGCCAAGCCCTGATGATTAGTGCCAGGTGCAAACCTTTAAAATATCTGGCCCTACAGTTTTCAATAACTCAGTTCTTACTCAGACATGATCTTACTTCAGTGACTTATTTGAATATGTTGGGTCTCATATACAAAAAAATGTCTTTTGTCGTATTGGTATTGTACAACAAGATGCAAAAAAATAGGTGATTGGATACCTTTTATCGGACCAACAGAGATTTACAGATTATCCTTAAGCTTTCAAACTCAAAGAGTTCTTCAGTGTTTTTCTGAAGAAGAACTTTATGCATTCGAAAGCTTAAGGATACTCTGTAAATCTCTGTTGGTCCAATATAAGGATTCAAATCACCTTTTTTGTGGATCTTATATAATTGAGGAATGCTAAGACTGCTCTCTGTGATTGGCTATTTTTTTTTTTTATTCTAATTTTTTCTGGATAATGATGAACTTTCATTTCGTAGCCTCTGACTTTTTCTATGAGTAGTAACTGAACTGTCCATGACCACTTTGATGCTAGCCCCACTACAGGTTGAGGGAGGTAGTGACCCTGCTCTGGCCCAAGCCCAGAGCACCCAGAAATTCAGGGAAGGTGAAATGGTTGTTTGGCTGTCTGTCTGTTTGTTTGTTTAGTTGCTTGGTTGGCCATTCATTCATTTATTCAGTTACTTATTTAGAAGATATTATCAGAATAGCCAACATGAGTTCAGATACTAATGAATGCACTTGGAAAGTCCAGAGCAAAGGCAGGTTACAGGTATACAATATGCCAGTAAAACATTCATTCCATAACATGACTGGCTGATTAAGAAAGCTTTACATAAGGAAGAATGCACCAATAGTTAAACTCTCAGTTTACTGAGTGTGCTGATTTATAAATTCAGAAGCTATTTTAAGCCAGTCAATCGATGCAGAAGTTGTGCTACTACTTTTAATGCTAGTGACCTAAGTTTGGTAATGCACATGGGTCTTCAGGGGCTGGCCAGGAGTAAGTAAGATTGCGCATCTCAGGGGATGCTGTTCGTTTCCAGGGAGGGAGGGCAGCCAACTCCACTGCTATACTGCCACCGGGGTGATGAACTCAGGTGACAGTGCAGCTAGAGTGGCTAGTGGTTGGGAGGACACTGACAGGTGCTGCTCTGTGCATGCTTGAGTGCGTGCATGGTATGACCTCAAGGTCAATGTCCTGGAGGGTCAAATGGAGAACAAGGAAAAAGATCCCGATCAGCTGGATGACAACGACCTGCTCATAGGCCCCGCACCCAGCTACCTACAGTAGATGCTAACTCCCACAACCAGATCCTTCAGTGGTCGAGGATGAGAGGACCTTGTCACCCATGCCAGAGGGGGAACATCTGTGGCACATGGAGAGGTGCAAGCTAAGTCCTATGTTGCCAGGGTGATGGGGCTGGAGCAGGTCAGGCTGATGTGGAGGGGCAAGCAGAGATTATGGGGCATACATCAATTTAAAAAATTAAAAGTTATTTTGGTTTATACTGTGAAATTGTATTATCTTTTATACCCCTTCTCCATTACCTATAGAGCTATTTCATCTGATTGAATGACAAGTATAGTAGGCCGTATCTATGTGCAATTATACAGCATATTAGTGAAACCAGATTATAAAACTGCATCTAGCCTTGTGATTGACCGGGACCCATGTAAATGCCACATGGTATCCACATGGGTTGCAAGTGTCATGTCATTGATTGAGACAGAGGCATGCACATAGAAGCTGAAGATTTTTCTTTTAAAAAAAAAAATGTCACTACTCAAGTGCATAAGGGTTTGTGCTCAACAAAAACAGGGTTTGTTGCAAATTGTGATACCTTTTATTGGACTAACAAAGAAATTGCACATGGATGCTGCAGTATGCAAACTTTTGGGGCCACACTGGTCCCTACTTCAGGTGTTTTAACAAATGATGTAAGTTGTATACCAAAGGTTGATGTTGAGGAATTAGCAAATGAAATGGCAGAGAGAGATTGGACACCTTAAACTGTAGCTGTGTCATGGTTAACTACAGAGATATGTGAAAGGTTAATGGCAGGAGAGGAAAAAGGTTGAAATTATAAGGAAGACAGATACAGAGTTTTGCTGCCTGAGTAAATAATCAGAAGGATCTCATTACATCAGTTATGGTGTAATTAAAAATCATGAACTTGAGGAACTGATCACCTCAGTTATTCACTACCTTGACAAACACAATACAAACATAATTCTGCTTGGAGATTTCAGTCTAAATTGTCTCCAAATTGATTTGACAATAATCAAGGCTGCACTATCCAATCTGAACCTGCCTTAGCTAATCACACAATTAATCTGTGTCTAGAAATCATAGCCTATTTGGTTGTATTTATATAATTTTTGTTTGGCAGGTGTAAGCATGCTAAACAATTGAATGCCTATTTTCAGGTGTGACTTTGGAGATTACAACCAAAAACATTAACAGTAGAAATACATTGTGTCACAAATGCACTCAGCAGTCAGGCCCTCTGCTTCCACAGTGCCAACCTCCGTGCGCAATAATGTGAATAGGTAACAGACAAGGTAACCCTCCTGTCTGCTTGTGGGTCCGAACCACCTTTAGTCTCAAGCTCTGGGGGGATTCAAACTGTGAACCTTATGTTAGCGTACCCAAATGCACAAGCTCGGATAATATTCTCTTTGGGGATGCAATATATCTTTCACCTAAGGGCACCTAACCAGGTATGCAAAATTAACCCATTAAAACTCTATAAAAGACCTTAGGTATGTTCTTACCTTGCCTCAGTTTAGTAACACCATCAAGCTCCCCAGAACAGCTGTCAAGCGTAAACCACATGTACATCACATGCAAAAAGAACTTAGAAGACACACCCAGGCAGTCTCTTTCAAATAAAGATATTACAAATGATGACAAAAATATGAAAAATGTAAAAACAGAACAATATATCAAAGAGCACACAATCATATAAAAGAACAAGGGAAGATTACAAAACAAAAACTCCTACCACAATACAGTTAGAATTTTTCTATCTAATGCATTACCTCTTTAAGTGCAGTTAGAGAACTGTGTCTTTCTCTAGAATCCCAAGATACTATGCCACTAAGATCAGACACCAGTATTAGTTTAAACTGTATCTCTCTACACCCATTCTGTGAGTCATCTAGCTCCTCCCTTTATAATGTTAAAAAATTACAAACAGGATGTCCTATCAGGAAGTATGTTAAATAAGGTGACATCAGCAAAAACTAATTTCCCAAATATGACTCCTTAATTAAACATTTTCTCTTTGATCTTGAGCAGTTCCTGTTTTCTCAAGGAACATCATCGTGTTTTTACAACTCTGCAGTTTGTCACCTAGATGTGAGTAGCCATGTTCTCTCCTGTAATAAAATGTATATTTTAGCTTCCCAACTTCAGAGGCAGGAGGTCATAAAAAGGCCACAAAATGCAACTTCTCAAGGAAGTTAATTACATTACAGAGATCTCCTGGTCAGTTCCTGTAACTGAAACCTGGGGGGGGGCACCCATGGAGCATAGACTCACATACTGTATTTTTATATTACAAATATCATACAGAAATCATAACCAGCTGGCCAAGCATCACACATTGTATTGTAACATACAGTGGAAGGAAACAAAACATCAAAAAGAGCAATTGCATCTGTAAAGTACATAGTTTGCAGTGCAGTCAGTTCCAGAGACAAGCCTTGAACTAGGGAAAGAAGAAATTGTTTAAGTAGGAAAGGCACAGTAAGTCAGAGCTTATTTCTAGTTGAGGGGGGTGCCGATGATATTCAAACCCGAGGGGTGGGTGGGATTTCACAACACAATCTGAAGGTGAAAAACCTTTCCAAAGTCCCCAAAAGTTCCATAGCTGCGGAAAAAAGGGGACATTGCTCTGAGTGCTATAGACAAGGGGCAGGATTCACAAAGCTTTCTGAAGGTGCAAAACCTTCCCTAAGCCCCCAAAACTTCTGCAGCAACAGAAGAAAAGGGGAAAATTGCTCTGAGTGCTATTCAGAAAAACCTTCGCAGCTGTGGTAACAATACACTACAGGCTGTAGAAAGAAGTGCAGCTGTGGAAGGTCCTAAGGAAAAAAGGTAATTGATAAGTATGGCACAGCCCCTCAAAGGCTATTCTCAGCCAGGTTTTTTCCACAGTTGCAGAAAAAATGTTACACACATTGGAGTGAGGCGTAACACTCCCTCAGCAAACTGCTCTAGTGCCCCAACAATTGAAATACAATTAAAGTGGAGATCAGCCAAAGGTAATAGCAACCCAGTGGATATATCAGTGGCTGAAGTTACAGCAACATTAGCACACATTGCCATTGAATGGCAACAAACAACAACCACCAGACCCTGTGCAGCCCATGAAGGAGCCCCACTGGCAGTAGAGCCTGGACAGCCTGCAGTGAGTGTTACTCCTGCAGGCAACAGGAACACTCCAGGGATGGATGACCAGCAGTGACAGACAGCCACTGTGGTGCCATGGTATTGCTGTTACCTGTGGTGCTGCAGTGGTCCCAGTTGAGGGACTGGTTGCTGGTGTCTCTCTGTGGGTGCTTTCAGCTTCATGCTATGGCAGAAATGTTAAAGTCTGCCACTCCAGCTAATTAGGTTCACTGTTTCTGTGCCTCCTAATCCATTTCCGCAGCTGTGGATCTGCAGTTCAAGAATTTCAACACTTGATCAATTTCCGCAGCTGCTGAATTTCTAGCAACGGTGTGGATTTTTGTGGAATTCCACACCTGCACAAGTTTTCTTTCAGAATATCAAGCAACTGTGTTTCTGCAGTGCTGCAGGCTTTTTCCCCACAGCTGTGGGATTTTTGGCCTTCTTTGTGTATCCTGCCCCAAATCTCCAAAGCTGCGGAAAAAATACACTAGGGAATATTCTCAAAGAAAGGCAAAACTCCTACAGCTGTGGGAAAAAAGCCTGCAGCACTGCAGAAACACAGCTGTGCAGTATTCAGAAAGAAAACTGGTGCAGCTGTGGATTCCCGCAAAATGTGCCACGGTGTGGTAATTTAGCAGCTGCAGAAATTGCGCAAGTGCTACAAATCTGTAATTGCAGATCTGCAGCTGCGGAAAATGGCTTAGGAGGCACAACAACAGTGAATAATTAGCTGGGGCAGCAGACTGTCACTGCTGCTATAGCAAGAAACTAAAAGCACCCACAAAGACACCAGCAACCAGTCCCCGAGTTGGGATCACTGCAGCACCACAGGTACCAATACTATCATGGCACCACAGTGGCCAACTGTCACTACTGGTTGTCCCTTCCTGGGGTGTTCCTGTTGCCTGCAGGGGTAGCGGTCTCTGCAGACTGGTCAGGCTTTACTGCTTGTGGGGCTCCGTCATGGGCTGCACTGGGTCTGGTGGCTGTTGCCTGTTGCCATTTCATAGCAATGTGTGCTATTGTTGCTGTAACAGCAGCCACTGCTATACCCACTGGGATGCTATTACCTGTGCCTCACCCCCACCCTAATTGATTTCAATTGTTGGGGCACTACTGAAGTTTTCTGAGGGAGAGTTACACCTTGCTCGAATTTGTGTAACATTTTTTCCACAACTGCAGAAAAAACCTGGCTGAGAATAGCCCTTGAGGGTCTGTACCTTACTTATCTTACACCTGTTTTTCCTCAGCTGCACTTTTTTCCACAGTCTGTAATGTTTTTTCCGCAGCTGTGGAGGTTTCTGTGAATAGCACTGTGAGCAATCTCCCCTTTTTCTCCATAGCTACGACAGTTTTGGGGACTTAGGGATGGTTTTGCACCTTCAGAAAGCTTTGTGAATCCAGCCCACTATGACCTGTGGAAAAAAGGTGTAGCTGCAGAAGTTACATGAGGGAAAAAAAGTCATTGATAAGTATGGCACATCCCCTTAAAGGCTATTCTCAGCCAGTGTTTTTCCGCAGTTGCAGAAAAAATGTTTCACACATGACAGTAAGATCTAACACCCCCTGAGCAAAATGCAGTGCCCCAACAGTTGAAATACAATTATAGTGTAGGTCAGGCACAAGTAATAGCAGACCAGTGATGTATATCAGTGGCACTTGTTACAGCAACACTAGCACACATTGGAGGGGATTCACAAAATAATCTGAAGGTGCAAAACCTTCCCTAAGTCCCCAAAAGTTCCATAGTTGCGGAAAAAAGGGGAACTTGCTCTGAGTGCTATACACAACAGTGGCAGTTACAGAAACACTAGCACACATTGTCATTGAAAGACAACAAACAACAACTGCCAGACCCAGTGCAGCCCATGACAGAGCCCCACAGGCAGTAGAGGCTAAACAGCCTGCAGTGAGTGTTGCTGCAGCAGGCAACAGAAACACTCCAGGGAGAAACTCTACCTTCAGTCACAGAAAGCCACTGTGGTGCATGGTTTTGCTGGTACTAGTAGTGCTGCAGTGGTCCCAACTGAGGGAATGGTTACTAGCCTCTCTGGGGGTACTTTCAGCTACGTCTATGGCAAGACTGTCAATGTCTACTGCTCCAGCTAATGTGGATCACCTGTTGTGCCTCCTAAGCCTTTTCCACAGCTGTAGATCCACAGTTGCGGATTTTCAGCACTTGTGGAATTTCCACAGCTGTTGAATTTCCACAGCTGCTGTTTTTTATGGATTTCTGCACATGCACAATTTTTCTTTCAGAATATCCTGCACCAGCATTTCCACAGTGCTGCAGGCCTTTTTCCAGCAGCTGCCGGATTTTTGGCTGTCTTTGTGAATCCAGCCCCAGGTCTCCAGGTTTGCAGCTCATTGCTCTTAACCACTACACTATACTGCTTCCAATATTCAATCAGCCTTGTCAATATGGCTAAATAAAGAAAATGCATCAATAAAGGAAATATATAAATTTGCAGTGCTTTCAGCATACCATGGGGAGACAACAAAAGTTGAACCATAGCAATGTGACTGTAATGAAAAACCACAATGTGCAGTGCATTTCAGTATTGAGAGGTACCTGAACACAAGGAAGAAGGAGTAAGTAATTTTAGACAAGATACATCAAAGCAAGGGAGACAAAAATAGAATTAGTATTTATAAACATAGAGATTACATCAATAGGGTGGTACTGAACAAAGCTGATGTGTCAGCAAATTTCCACAAGAAAAGGAGTACTAAGTAGGGAAATTGCTCAGGTACTGTGACAGGAGCAGTGTGCCTGGCCAAGGAGATGTTCTCGATACTTTAAATGAAAAGCATATACAAAGGGGCAGCATCAAATGTCTGGAGGAATGGAGTTCCATAGTTTGGGAGCAGAGTAGGCAAAGGATGAGTTACCAGCATGAGTTTTCACCCTGGGGACAGCATACAGGGCATTTTCATCAGACCTCGGGGTGGTACCAATTCTCACTGTCTGGAAAGAGGAAGTAAGGGGTCAAGGCTGGACATTTAGTATTATGTTAAAGATAACACCTCCACAGCTGTGGTCATTTAGGAGAGAGGGGGAAACCAGCCCAGCTTATCATAGAGAGAGCAGTGGTGAGTGAGCCTAGGAGACATTGATGCAAAATAACAAATATTATAGTAGGTGATATTCCATTGAAGGAGGATGACTTTAGAAGCTGCAAGGTACTCTGGGGATCCATACTGAAGCTTGGGGAGGAACATCCCCATGGTGACGGCAAGGCATGCCTGTGGTGTCAGGTCTCAGGCCACTTTATATGAGACACCAAACATTGAGCTCCTGGATTTGCAGACACCCACAACATGGAATGCTTAATCAAGCATGAGGTCAAGGGTGATTCTGAGGTATGTAAAAGAGGAGGTTGTGAGGATCAAGGGTACCATCTTGGTATGCTGCAGATAGAGGTGATGAGTATGCCCTGAGTTTGGAGAATGTGCAAAACAGCATGGATTGAGATTTAGTGATGTTAAGGATTAATTTGTTTTCAGATAGCCAGGTATACGCTGACTGTGCTGTAGGTCAGCTATCAGGAGCTGACTGATTTGATTGATGTTTTTGGAGCAGGTATAGAGGGTCAGATCATCTGCATAGAGTATGTCTGTGTAGTGGGTCAAGCTTTGAGAAATGGAGTCGATGTGTAGGGCAAACAGCAGTGGGCCGAGTATGGAGACTTGGGGAACACCCAGTAGAGTTGGTACAGGGTCTGAGAGGAAGCACTCATACATGAACCTTTGTGTTCTGTTTGCCAGATAATTACAAAATCAGGGGAGAGCAATCTGAAAGATACCCAGGTTAACTATTTTTCTAGTGAGCAAGGTGTGATCGACGAGATCAAAGGTTTTTGTCAGATCAATAAAAACAGCATCTGTGAGACTGCTGGTATCCATTGCTGAGGAGATACTGCTTTTTTAGGGTGAGGAGGGCAGTGGTTGTGCCATGCCCTCTATGGAAACTGTTCCTGGTATGGGATATTGGGTCATGGGCAGAGAGGTAACTTGTAAGTTGCAAGGCCACTGCCTTCTTGAGTATTTTGTTTAGAACAGGTAGAACAGCAATGAGCCTGTACTTCTTTAGAATTCTATGATCTCCCGTCTTGGAAACTGGGACAATACATGAGATTTTCTATGCATCAGGCACTACATCCTGTAGTGAAGGATAGGTTAGCTACTGTGAAGGCCAACTGTTTTGTGGCAATTTTCAGATGTTTGGATTCAATACCATAACTGCCAGCAGATATGGACACAGGAATCTGCATAAGGAGTTTATGGAACTCAGCAGTCCTGGCCCGCTTAAAATAGAAGGGAAGTTGAGACTGGGTTTGTAGTGACCCGGAGCAGGTGCTAGCATGTAGATTGGTAGAGAAGACACACGTGTATGAGATGAGATCAGAAACGTGAGGTGAATGCATTTGCTGTTGCTATACTGTTATTGCAATGTACATTGTTTAGTAACATATCAGGGAATGAGTGAGTTCCCTGCTGACCAAGCATTTTTTTGATTTGCTGCCAAAAGTCTGTGGTCTTGGATGGTGACACTAAAAAGCATTTTACAGAGACTGTATCAATATAGCTAACAAGAAGGCTACTTTTGGAGTCTTAACCAACTGCTTTAGGGATCACATAATCACTTATTTTATACAGGAACTCCAAAACCAAACATCTCTCTCAAGTAAAGTCACCATACAGTGTGTTCTCATCTGGATTTTGATTTTAGTAATTTCCTGCTTTGCCTGACTGTATATGCAGGGATAAACTAGAATTAACAGTCAATCAGCCTGGTCATTCTTCAGAGATAATTTCAGAAGGTCTGTGACAGGTGCACCCCTGTTGGGATCTTCAGGGAAAAACATTGTTTTTATTCTTGGATGATCTGTGAACTCCTTGACATCTTCATCTTGTGAAATTTCTATTGGGATAAATTCAAATGTTCTATGGACAGAGTTTTAAAACAGTTGCACGTGCAATTTAGTCACTCCAGTGAATTTTAAAACTTTTTATCAGAAAATTCTAAATTCTAGTCAGGTCCCTAGAGATTTTGGGCAAGCTAATTTTTGTAGTAAAATACTTGCAATTTGCTGAAACTACCATATTGCACATGTTTGCTAGTAAATGATAAGCAATATGATCACCATCAGTCACCATCTGCATACCCTTTAGAAAAGCCCCACTAGAAAAGTCAAGTTATTTTTAGAGATAATTGAAAGTGAACAACACTAGGCCAAGGCTTTCTGGTTTGGGTGCATGAATCAGCTCAACCTAGACCATAGCGCACCCATTATTTAGATAGTAATCCTGAAAGCACCCCAGTGATGGATATGGGTGAAATAAAGACGGTTTTCAACAACCACATTACTAATCTTATTATTGGGAAACATTAATTAAATAATAATGATACAAACATATAAACCCAGTATCCAGCTCACTCCCATACCAGCAGTCCTCCAAATTTCCAGAATCAACAATTTGTATAAATGAGGTACTCATTAATTAATTAAGGCAAAGTAATATAAGCAGAAGGATAGTAGCAGATAATCTTAAACCTAAACTACTCCACGTAGCTGCATCGTAATTAGTATGCCCATTGCAATCATCATTAACTTGTCACTGTCTACTGCCAATTTCACCTTTGTGAAAATGTTCCAAAGTTTCCTTCCTATACAAAGGGGAACTTGGATATATAAACTGGTATAGACCAGTTTCTTTCTTGTCAACAATACCAAAAATACAGTAAAGATTAGTATATTCACTGGTCTCTAAACACTTACACAGACATGGTCTGCTAATGCCAATTCACTATGGATCTAAGATAACTGCTCCATCATCACCCCCACTTACACAAATTTCACCAGTGACATCTGAATAGTCATGATGAACACTGGGACTATTTTAATCAACATTTACAGATATGTGACTTGGTAGACCATCTGTGTCTACTATAGAAACTCCAGTCTATACAGCTTAGAGAACATTTGCTAAAATGGCTAAACTGGGCAGGTGACCACTTCCGAGCTAGCCTATTGATGCAACAGAAGGGTTACTGCTCACAATGCTGGTGACCTGGGTGTTGGAATAAACCAGGATCATCCAGGCAAGCCAGGGCTGTGAAGAAGGATCTAATTTTCCTCCTCTAGTGAACATGGGCTATATGTGCTCCACTTTGCTACCACCAACTGTGTGATCAAAGGTGGGGGCACAAGCTGGCACCTCAATGGGTCAGAAAGGGATGCTGTGACAGTCATCTGTCCATGCTCTGCATGCATGTGCCAAGCAGCTTCTCACTGGTGGTGTCCCTAAGGGCTGAGACAGAAAATGGAAACAGCCCTAGTCATGTAGGATGATGCTGAACTTCTTCCACAGACCCTACACCACTGATTGTGGCACCATCTTTTGCCATACAAAGAAGCCCAGGGGGGCAGTGAGAGAGCCCTGATAACCCCACCACTAGGGGCAAACTATGGGATTCAGGAAACAGGAGTAAGTTCCCAGGGAAGACAAGTTATGGAGCTGGGGAAGAGTCAGCAGAAGGGGCGCTGCCATTGGGACCATGATGGCATCATCCAATGCAAACCTTGGCTTTGTGGGAGAGGGACATCATATTCAACCATGACAGAATCACTTTTCTACCCCCAGAATAAATTCTGGGGCAGAAATATCAATGGTATTTTTATCATATGGGAAGGGGTCACTCTATCTGCAGCCTTCTTTGTGAACCAACTTAATGAGAATAATCTGGGGCTGCAATTTACATATTGCAATCCAAATGCCATTAGTTTTCTAGACATCACTTTTGCAGTCAGGGAGGGACAACCTATTTATTCAGAGACAGAGAAAAATAACTTCAGGGAATACACTTCTTCATGCCCCCTGTGCCACCAACATCATCTAAGAAGGGCATACCATTTGGACAATTTATCCATCTTTAATGCAGTTTTTGTTCAACTTTGGAAAAATTCAAGGAACAAGCAGAAGACTTAAAAGCAAGGTTCCTCAAAAGAGGGTATGCACAGTCACTACTCACTGAAACCCATGAGAAAACTAAGAATATGACCAGAGCTAGTCTCTTGACCCCCAAGCCCAAGATGAACAATTTCAATGGCCCTGTGAATCTGGTTACAGAATTCAATGGGAGGGCTATAGTCTGAGTTTCAATGTGAGGGAATAGCTCCTCAGGGAGCTCCTCCCACATCCCCTACAAAGGCCAGACTCCAATGGCAGTTCTTCGCTTAGCATGTTATTAAACATGTCAGCACCTCAGCTCCTCTGTGGCTTGTGGGCTAAGCCTTCTTCCCTTGTGCTCCCTGCTCTTTGTTGGTTTCTCTCTGCTCCCTCCCACTCCTCTTTACTCCTTTCTTTTCCCTTTCTCACTTGTTCCAACCTCACCATCCTCTTTCATCCTTCTTTCCTCCTGCTTGTTCCCTCCTTGTTCTCACCCTGCCCTGTCTGGTGTCAGTTCTCTCCCATTTCCCAGATGTTGAATAATTTCTATGCAGATGTGTAACTTTGGCCATTTGCTAGCGTTTCACAGCCCTATTGGCTCTGGCTAGAGTTTGTTCACACTGCAGGGACCTGGGGTGTCATGGCAGGTCATCGTGGCTCCGATCAGTGGGAACCTGTTTCATGCTGACCATATGCTCTATCCTGACTTCCTGCCTCCATGCCTTCTGCTGACCTCACATGGATCTCTACCTTTACAGCCTTCTCAGCCTCAGTCATTCATTGCATTCCATGACTACCAACATGTTCCTTCCTGGATTACTCTAACTCCTCCTTGCTGGCATTCCTGCTAATTCCTCTGCCCATTCTACCACTCTAATTTGCTGCCTTCCCCTTTATATTGCCTCACTGTTTATCTCCTATGACTATGCAGAAAGCAGCCCTTTCCTTGCTCAGCACATACTGCACCAGCAGCTTTTCTGGACTCCGTCCCTAACTCATACCTTCTGAGGCACTGATCAAAGGTAGGCTTACCCTGTCTACCGGGGATGGGATTCTGTTACAATCACTACTACCTACTACTTATGAACCTGACATTCTCCATCTCTAACTCTACCTGACAGCATCAAGTGAAGGATAACATGCCCCAGCTACCAGGGATGGGATCCATGTCTGCAATCTACTGTTTCACCTTCATGCATTCTCTAACTGATAACTGGTTACCACTTCCCTTCAGGAATGGGACCACTTTACCATTTGCTTTCACCATCCTACCTCTGCCTGGTCGCCATCAAGTGAAGATCATCTCTCCTTGACTACCAGAGATGGGAGCCATGTCTGCATTCCACTGTTTCATCCTTATGCATTCTCTTCCTGAATACCCTGTGCCACTTCCCTTTGGGAATGGGACCACCCTACCCCATTTGCCTTCACCATCCTACCTTTGTCTGGCAGCTTTGAATGAAGGTCATCTCCCCTCGATTACCAGGGATGGGAGCCTGTGTCTGCAAGTGACTGTTCCTACCTTCTGCATTCTCCACCTGATACTCAGTTGCCACTTCCCTTTGGGAATGGGACCACTTTAACCCATTTGCCTTCACTGTCCTACCTTTGCCTGGCAGCATCGAATGAAGGTCATCTCACACTGACTACCAGGGCTGGAATCCTGTGTCACCATTCCACCATTTTAACCTTGTACATTGTCTACTTGAATACCTGGTTGCCACTTCCCTTTGGGAATGGGAACACTGTACCCATTGACTTCCACATCCTATCTTTGCCTGGCATCATCGCATGGAGGTCATTTCACACCAACTACCTGGGATGGAATCCTGTGTCTGCATTCCACTGTTTTAACCTTGTACATTCTCTGCTTGAATATTTGGTTGCTGCTTCCCTTTGGGAATGGGACTACTGTACCCATTTGAATTCAACATCCTACCTTTGCCTGGATGCATTGACTGACAGCCTTATTGCCTTGAACACCAGAGATGGGAGTCTATTTCTGTAATCGACTATTTTCACCCTTATGCATTCTCCACCTGATACCTGGTTGCCATTTCCCTCTGGGACCCCTGTACTTTAATTGCTTTCCACATCATTCCACACCAGTCTACATCCTGCACTTTTATGGACTCATTGTACTCAGAACAATCCTGACCTCCTCCCACTCTGGATCTGGACACCACCAGCTTGTTCTGTCTCTTCCTCCAGCCAGTTCAACTGCCTCCTGGACTTCCTTGCTGCTGATTGCCCCTTGCTGACAACCATGCAAGTTCTCTTTCTCTTTTAGAAGTGGGATCCTCATGCTTCATCACTGCAGCACCTTCTGTCCCCTGCACTTGTTATTCACCATCATATTCAGACATGGGACTCTAATTTCTCAATGTTGTGGCTCTCGGTACCTGAATTCACTTATTTATTTTCCATGGATCCACCTCCTGGCCTGCAGCAGTTTTCCTCCATTCAGATTCTGTTTGCTGTGGTGCTGACCCTGGTTCTGTTCCTGTCTGCACCTATTGATGTCTGTACTCTTAGCCTATGCTGTCTCTTCCTTGGACTCCTTCCTCTGGTCAGTGGACATCTGCTCCAGACTTCCCCCATCATCCTTGGACATCTGCCTCCTCCTTACAAATAAAAAAAACACAAACAAAAAAAAAACTATGTGGCCCTGGCAGCTCGGGGCTCCTTCCTGATTGCTGTGGCTCTTTTGGGCAGTTAACACCTATCTCCTGCCAGTATTCCTACCTGGTCCACTATGCCTCCCATTCATCTATCTCATACGCCTACACTGGCCATCCTAACAACTCCCATCTACTACTCAATGGAGTACTTGTTCATTTCACTTGAGGAAAACTTCTAGAAAGCATCCCTTAGATAACATGCCTCATAGACTCTCACATCACCATGAAGTTACCTATACTTCCCAATCATCTTCCCAGGTTCAGTTCTGGAATCACATTCTACTGGACTATAGAAATATCTCATCCCCCATTCAACTCTAATGGATGTTCCCTCCACATCCTGTCAATTCAAGCACTATGGCTTCCCTATCTCCCATGTCTCAGAGGATCTAAGATTTAGTGGAGCCTTCTCCACTCCCATCCTTTGCATGGAAAAGTGACCTAATTCCTTCCATCATGCACTGACTCTGCAATAATCATTGCTGTTATGGATAATGGGAACCTCAAGATACCTCATAGCAGTACTGACATCATCCGTTGTACCATTCTGTAGCTTCTCATATGAACACTGACTATGTTAATCACATTGCTCAGTTCCTACTTCCTCAGTAGCCATTGGATGTCCCAAGATCTTCCCATCTACCTTCCCAGAACTCCCACCATTGTATCTCCAGTGCCTAGCTGACTTACTAAAATAATATCACCCTAACCGCTGTTTCTAGCCCCAGATGTCACCAGACTTCATACAGTCATCTACATTCCTTCATTATATTATCATCAATCAGGTCAGCAGCCCATCCAGTGGCCCTTCTAGCACATCCTTCATCATTCACCTCCCATACTCCTTCTAGCGAAGACTTTCACCGAGAGCAGGCTTCCATTGATTCTCAATCTGCACATCCACAACCAGCCTGGCTATATCACTATCCCAGTCATGCATCTCAACAGATCTATATCCGACTAAAATGCTAGGCACCCCGGTACACTACACCACTCTTGACTTCCCAACACCGCATCAGTCTATAGACGCTTTCAGATACAGTACCTGTTTCCGGGCTTTCTGCAGCATTTAGGCATTGGATCACCAGTAAGGCAAAACAGTCATGGCCACCTCAGCTAATGTCACTGGCAATTACACCACAGAAATACCCATATCTACCTTTTTCTACCAGCAGATCAGCAAGAGCCTATACAAGTATTATTATGGCATCAATACCCAAATCAACTCTCAAATTCCTTGTACTGAACTTCCAATTATTCCATATACATTCAGTTACCATCTCTACTACATATACCAACCATCCTACATTGGTCTAAAATCTTCTACGTCACTACTCCTACCAGACATATAATGATTCTGTCCAACTCCTTCATCTTCTTCATGGATACTTACATTGCAACTTATCTCCACCACTTAACTCCAAACCTCCAGACTCTAACCTGAATGTCAAACCTTCTCAAAGTCAGATTGTTTACCTCATGACTTCATAACCCATTAAACTTCCCACCATTCAAAGTCTGGTAGCAAACTTTATCAAATCATTCTCTCCACGCTAACTTTGTCTCATAATCCCATTGGACATCATCCATTATCACCTTGGAAACCTGTACTACGTTCACCCCTTTTTCGACACAACCTACTCCACTCTCAGGATTCAGATGCTCCTTCAGAATAGACCTACCTCTTCAACCTCAGAATTATCCTTCCAAAGTGCATCATCCATGGATTTGAAGATGGACCATTATCTCTCCAAGCAGTTCACTTTCCTTGGAAATTAGCTTATGGTTGCTAGAACCTAGGTTCATCTCCTCTTAGTTTGCCCAAGAGGATCGGTGGGTCAGTAGCCATGAGTCCTCAGAGGTTTCCTCCACCTGGGGGGTTTTCCACTCTTGCTTGCTACTGGTCATATTCTCTGTGAGTTGGAGGAGGTACTCATACTCTTTTGAACATTCATTGGTAATTCTTTTGGGTTTTCTATTCCCTATTCACTACCCAGCTTACCTACCAATGGTGGGAATAGAGAAAAGCCAAAAGTAAACTACAGTTACATAAGTACTACTAGCCCCATACTCTATTAACCCAAAAATTTAATGGGAGGGCTACAGCCCGAGGTTCAATGTAGGAGAATAGCTTCTCCTACATCCCCTACAATGGCTAACCTCCAATGGCAGTTCTCCACTTAGCACACTGTTAAACACCCACAATCCACTCCATCTCCTCCTTCTCTGGCACTCTACTCACTCTTGGTGCTGGGCTTTCTATTCCCTACTCACTACCCAGGTTATCTACCAAGGGTGGGAATAGAGAAAAGCCAAACATAAACTACAGTTACATAAGCACTACTAACCCCATTCTCTACTCACCCAAACATTGAATTGAATATCACCTCAAGTGACAGAAACTGTGAACTGCCACTGGCATGTACTGGATCGTTATCCAGTACTTAAAACAGCAATAGGTGAAAGGCCTAAAATTTCATACAAAAGAGGTAGTAATCTAGGTGATCTTGTCACAAACAGATTTTATGAAAAGCTTCAAACCATGATTAGACCAGAGTGGCTTCTTGATTGGCCAAAAGGTAGCTTCAAATGTGGCCAGTGCAATGCAATGTTTGCCATCTTTGTATCGAAGAAAAGATATTTCAACACACTTTCATTAACAAGACCCTCACTATTAGGCAATTTGTAAACTGCAATACTTCTTTTGTAGTTTCATGTTTTAATCTGCCCATGCCCCCAAATTTATATGGGCAGAACTATTAGATCGCCAAAAAGAGTGGGTACAAGAGCATGTACTGTACACTCAGTTACAAAGGTAAATCTTAGTACCCCATAGGAATACATTTTGACAAGTTCCATTCTAGATTTAGTAGTTGCCATATTCGTCCTTGCAAGAACAGATCCTGAAGCAAAAGATTTGATACCTTTTATTGGACCAACATAGATGTAACAACAAGAAAAAAGTGCTCTAGCTTTCGAACCAACCAGTCCTTCATTAGAAGCCTAAGGCACTAGAGCCTAGAGCATTTTGTTCTTGTTGTTACATCTATGTTGGTCCATTAAAAGGTATCAAATCATTTGCTTCTGGCCAAGTTCCATGACATTGATTCTAAAACTTTGCATTACATTGGCATTGAACACATCCAAATGCATCCCAGAGGAGGGGATAGACAAAGACTGCTTCTACATGGGGAATCCTATTGGATTTATACATTAAAAGCACTTACACCACAGGGACTAAATGATAATCTCGATATAATATCATTACTATAACTGATCTTGATGTATTCTTTTCTCTTCAAGGAATCGGGTGACTAATGTCCAAGCTTGATCATTAGCTGAATTATGAATGTAACATAAACTATGTAGTTTGGTTTTGAGATGACAAATCTTTTCTTTTTCTCATTTCCTACCTGTCCTTGTGTCCTGTTAAAACTTTAAGTATCAGCACTTTGAAGAACCAGTTCTTGTCTGCTAATTTGGCATACAGAACCTAAGCCAGGCACTCTTCCCGCTTTTATTCTTCGGTTCTCCCTTACATATCTCTTGCCTTGCCCATCCTTAGTATTGAGCGCCACATTAGTCACCTTTACTGCTGCTGTTTATTGCAGCACATGCTTCTTTTTTCTAATTTCATGTCTGTCCACTAAGTACATTTCATAGCTTTTTCTTCCACCCACCCCTTTCTCCAACCCCCCACCCATCTTATCATTCTCTCTTTTAGTTTCTATTTTGGTATTTCCCCTTTTTATATTTTCCTTTTATGTATTCTTACATTAGGATTCACCACAGCTGTGGGGTTCTGATTTCTGCACTTTGGGTAGAAAGTGCTGCTTTAGCAGGTTTTAACCTTTGACCTTCTGTGTGCATATTATGCCCCAGCCTCCCTCACACCATCTTCTTTTCTTTTTCTCCTTTTTCTATTATGTCCTGCAGCTGTCATTTTTCACTCACTACTTTTTGGCAAACAGCTGTGGTTTTCATATAATAAATGCATTTTTGATATAATATTTATTGTAACTTCTGTGATGGGTAATATGCAGCACTGTTTATTATTGGAGCTTGTGATTTTAAATGTTGTCCTCGTTCATGAACTCTAAATGAATGGCACCCTTGCAAAATGTGAACATAGCTTTATAGCTTGGATTTAAAAGTCAGTGCCATCTGTGTTTGGCTATGCCCCTGTGAAACCTCACATTAACAGTGCAAAGCGATGGGGCTTTGTGCATGTCCTGTCCATTTTTGGAGTTGGAATAAATGTTTGGTGTTATACTGCACACCTCTGTGAATATTGATTTTTAACAACATATTTCTGAGTGCTATTGTGGTTGTTGTTTTACTCAGCAGAAGGGGGCAGGCCAGAGAAGTGGGGAAAGAACAGATAACAAAAAAATTCTCAGCATTCTGTATCAACCGCCACCCAAGATCATCACTGGCTCCTGCTGGCCAGGGTGTTTAAAGACCTGAGTTAGCCTCCCTTGTCCCTGTCCCATATATGAGAATTAAAACAATTACACCTTTTTCATTCTGGTGAGCAATCTGTTCCACTCTGCTACTGGCCAATATGGGGTGCATCAACATCGAGCAGCCACCCTCCACCCTTGTAACTGACGTGGAGCCTTTGCAAAAGAGTCTGTGACTCAAAGGGTTGTAATTCTGATTGTTTCCAATAAATAAAAATAAAAATAAATAAATAAAATAAATAAATATCCTCCCTCCCTCTCTGGGAGCCAGGCCCTTCACTTCTGTGACTTGTCTAGGCCCTTACACATCTTAGAGTAGCAGACTCCAGTCTGTTCATAACCGCATCTCTCCCAGATGCCAGTGTGGAGTACTACCGCTTGACTAGCAAATGCATACTTTTCCTGAACTGGTAATCTACTCTTTCAAGTAACTGGCCAGAAGGGTGTTTACGTGGAGTTTTTGCTGCAATGTCAAAAAGGTAAAATACTGTCAGGACACTCTCATGTGCTTTTCAAAAGTAGCAGTCGAGTGAAGAGAGACCACAGGATTTTCAAAGTGAAAGAACCCTTTCATATTCTGATTGTTTTTGCAGATATTTGTCTTCTAATTTGTTCAATTTTGTTTTATAAAAAAATGTGATTTTATCTAGAAATGTTAAGGTAATTTTAAAATGTGTGCATATACTATGTTAGGTATAGTGGAGCATTACAGAATTTTCAGGACATGGCCATTTTTTCATTTTTTTCTGTTTTATAACTTTTTATTTATAGTTGAAAATGTTTCTTTTCAGAGGACTTAATTAGGTCCTACATTAGCTAATACAATGAAAGAGCAAAGTTGTTCTGTTCTATCATAAGAGGAGAGTTCAAGATATGACTTCAGCTCAGTGGGAATTCTATAAAATACTAAAAGTTCAGTGCTTGCACATGATGCCTAAAAAGGAAAATTATTCAGCCTGTTGTTGTAAATGAATAGAACAATAAACAATGCATGCAAATCCACTTACATTGTTTACAGTATATCACTATAGTTCTGGTGTACAACTTTAACAACTCTGTTATACAAGATATTTGCCTATATCCATTTAAGTTTTTTTTTTTTTTGTTAAATTAACTGCTATAACATAACTGGAAAAGCAACAGAAACCACATTATCTATTTTTAGGACTCGCAGGCTCACAAAAGAAATGATCTATCTGTACAGGGTCCAGTGTCAAAAGTGATGCCAGAAGTTCTGAAGCAGTGTCTCAGATACCATCCTTGTCACAACTCATATCGCAGTTATAATGGAGTGACTGAGGAAATTTAAGAAGTTGGCTTGGGTCAAAAGAAAGTATGCACCTTCTCATTAAAACTTCTCCAAACTTTGAAAAAGCTTATCAAGAAGAACTAGGTACCTTTTTTCAATCACCTCTTCCCCATTTCCAAGAAACAGCACCTGTGCTGTTGACTTGCAAAAGTGAACCAGCACATACAGTAGGTACAACCTTTATCCTTTATAAAATAAATCTAATCACAGCTGAACTAATGTAAAAATCAGCTGTGTATCTGATTCAAAAGCAAAAGATGAAAGCATGGTTGCTTTCTGGAAGAATGATGGATTTTCCTTTTGGTCCTCTGAAGAACTCTTTTTCTTTGCAAGTTGTTTTGGATAAACTCTCAAGTCTTGACCCAACAGTGATGGTGGGGGTGGGGAAAGAGTCTCTGGTGGGGGGTAGGAAGGCAGTCTCCATCAGAACTTCTCAGTCTTCCCCCATCTCACTCACCATTGCGACCTCTATAGCAGGCTAAATTGGCTCTCACCTACTAACCACATAGACTTTGTCTTAGGGTGCTTCACTGGAAAGGTCCATGGCACTGGCACCCCCTCCAGGGCTTGCAAAATTTCTTGTCCCATCCGTCTCCTCCTCCTCCTACTCCCTCAGGTCCCAGGGACAGGCCCTCCTCAAGACACCGGCTACACAGACTCACATGGGTGGGCGGGACTTTGCTGCATTCTCTCCCAGACTGTGGAACTCCTTCCCTGCCCAGGTCCGTGCTGTGCACTCACAGATATGTCTCCGTTCCTCCCTATGGAACCATCTCAAACTTGCCTCAGCCTGTGGCTGCCCCAAAACCCCGTGAATTGATCCATCACAGCACTCCTCTGCTCTGGAGCTACTCCTGGACAAAAGACCAGACTCCAAGAGGTTGTTAAGCTGTATATATTGTCACATCTGAAGGATTTCGATACTGTGCCCCTGGAACTGCTCTTGGCTTCCATAAGGTGTTTTTGTTGTTAAGTTAATACTGTATAATCTATGCCTTACCACGCTCCTACGCTGTGTTGAATCTGTAACATTACTGCTCTTATCTCCCATAACGTATTTATTGTTGTTATTTTAATACTGTATAATCTATCCCTTACCATGTTTCGTATGCTGTGTTGAATCTGTATCCTCACGTGAACTGTAACATGTCTAATTTGTACAGTGTCATTGTATGTACCTAAATCTATTATTCCTGTACTCTTCTGGATCGTACCCTAAACTAGGCAATTGTCTTTTCTAGTGTACCTACCTGGTAAACAAAAGCTAAATAAATAAATACAGCTTCCTTCACTGTTTGAAATTGTGCCAAGTGGTACAAATGATAGAGGTAGAGGTCATCTCACTAACTTGAATATTCTTGTATCTAGCCCGGTTCTCAGGGTTTCAATTTTTCAGTTCAAAGCTGTGCTCTCCCTTCCCTTCCCAAAGAAGTAGACAGTGCTTCCATGAATGAAACCTTGTTCTCAAGCTAAGTAGGCTTTCTAGTAACTGCTTTAAGTTCAGTTTTTGTGTTGGCCTGTTCTTTTGGGGGAAAAAAACAGCATTACAGATGAACTCTTCTCATTTATGATCAAATTTAAAGAGCATAGCCCTGATGTTCAAAAGGTTTGCATGGCACCCTACTGGGTCAATATGTTGTATGCTTTACAGCGCATGACATAACCACGTAGTGGGAACAGCGAGGTAAGGAAGAGCGAGAGGGTGTAAAACCATGAAAGGATGTATGTGTGGTAGTGCACCTCCTCACTCTTCCCTGTACAGGATAAGAATCCTACTGTGATGAGGGACTGCCAAGCAGCTACCATGGCTCAATGGGATGACCCACAGGCAGCAAGGGAGACAGTGCATCTGTGGACCTGGCTTTGATTCTTGGTCCCAGACGCATGGAATTTTTATAGGTTTTGCACTTTGTGTGAATTTAACTGTCAACCCCCCCCCCCGAGTTAGTTATTTTAATTGGGGGGTTGGGGGTGCAGCCTCCCATAATGGGGTGTGGGTGCAGATCCCCCTGCAAAACAAAGACTTATGCCACTGGCAATATATTGTGCTGTATTAGCAGTGTGATATAATGCTGTAGCATAATAACTTGCAACATTATGACCCCATGCTGCATGGCACTAACCATTTTAGTGTCATGCTAATTGAGAGCAGTGCTTTCCAATGGGCCAGAGGCCATATTCAGTGACCCTACCAGTGTGCAGCACTTATCTGGCAATATGATCACACAGAATATACCGCTGCACCCATGCTAATGAGAAAACCCCCTTGCATACATGGTGCAGCAGTATATTCAAACAGTTTGCAGCACTAAATAGTCTCCATTGCATGGTTGTTTAATGTTGCCAAAACTCTGCCCTTTTTTCTGCTCACAGTGGTGTGTGAATACCTCATCTCTCCTGGCCAAGTGCTGGGTAATGGACTGACAGCAGGATCTGTTAGTGCCTGGCAGTGTCACCTCCAAAAGCCAATCAAGGCATCCTGTGTATGTGATAAACCCCCACTGGTGTTCAGTTCTTCCCCGCAATTGCTGACCCAGGCATCCTGTCTATGTAAACAATCCACACTGGAGGTCAGTGGTCCCCCATCGCCCAATTTCTACCCTCTGAAAGACTGACCAACCTCCCCATCCTGACTGCTCTGGATTCTCCACCCCACCCCCTTTGTTCCCATTCACTGATACTGCCATCTGACATCAGAGATCATGACCAGCACAGACCCTCCACTCAGCCTCTTGGCTAGCCACCATCTTAATGACAGGGAACATGCAGTTGACTACTGTAAACATTGTAGCAGTCACACACATACTCACTGTAATTTGTCTGACAGCCAGCTGAGTTGGTGAGCAGAGGGACTGAGACAGTCACTGTCTCCAGCACTGGATGGTGTTATCAGTGGGTGAGGGCAAAGGGGTGTGTGGTGGAGGGTCCTGAGCAAGTCAGACAGGAAAGGGGTTGGTCAGTCTTTCAGGGGGTAGTAGTCAGGAGATGGGGGCCACTGATCACCAATGGTGGTTTATTACATATACAGCACTCCTGGATTAGCAATCAGGAGGGTGGGGACCACTGACCACCAGTGGGGTTTATTTACATATACAGGAAGCCTGGATCAGTGAATGGGAAGGGGGGACTGCAAAACTCTGCACAATGTCACCATGCATTCATGCACAACAGCATTGTGTAGCATGTTAATCAGCCCATAAAGTGCACACAAATGGCCCTTAGCTCTTTACATACTATATGGGTTTATTAGTATGCTAAGGCTGAATATGGTGCACAGTAGCACTGGTAATATCCCATTTGGGAAGCACTATCTCCATTTGGCTCCTGTTGGCCATATTCAATTAGGATACAGTGTCAGTGCATTGTCTCTATGCACTGCTGTGACCCAGCCCCATATTCACACAGTTAACAAACTATGGTTGGAGCACACTAACTCTTAAAGTCAGAAACCTTTCCTGGCGAGGCTGGCAGTGTATTCCAATGGGAAACAACAAATTTGTTTTCAGATTTTATAGAGGAATAAAGCTTTCTACCGCTAAATTATTATAAATTTAACATAAATATGTTGTTTTCCATAACCTGTGGACTTTTGTTATGATTTAGCAGGAGATGCTTTCATCTGAACCAGAATTTACCTGGGAAAAGGAAAAGAGAAGAGAGAAGAAAAGTACCGCTTTACAAAATTGTAAAATCATATGCAGTACTTTAGATAGATTCCACAATATTGCAAACATATGAAGGGCATAATGTGCTGCTGAAAACATTATCTTATTTCTTTTGTAAAAGAACAAAAACATCTATAGTTTCATGTTGTAATATTTTGGGCTCCTAAGTAGTTTGCCTTTTCTGACATCACAATACCAGAATTCTTTTGAAATCTTTTACTAGCAATGTAAACAGCAAAGGTGAAATCTCACGTGTTTCATTACACAAACACATATTTTATTATGAAAGTAGAACATAATTACTAACAAGTCAAAACACAAAAAATAACATAACCAATTGCCTATTTATTAGAAATGAACACATGCTCTTTAAGCTTCCATTAGTTTATACTCTCTTATTATCCAAATATGGATCCATAGCTTTATCCGGCTTAGCCTGTGATTACTTTAAAAGGAGATTATCTCTGATTGATCCATTTTAGAAAGCAGAGTGAACCAAGGCAGGCATTCCTCAGCATCAGTGAGTATTTGTAAGTCAGGTGAGTCAAGTGCCAATGGACTGGCAGGGAGAGACAGGGAAGCAACCACTGAACCCTTAATGCTGGATCTGGACTGGGAAGCTCACAGAGTATATACAGTATGTGTCTAGTGGTGCAAGTTTCAGCTGCAAGATTTAGGAAGAGGATATAATAATAGTTTTTACAGTATCTGAAAGCATCCGCTTCTTCTTTTCATTGACTTGTTCTATAGTACAGTACACTATTTGTTATGTTTAAAGTGTGAAAAGGAAGAACGCAACTAAAACTTGAAACAGCCAACACAAGGTGAAGAGCTGCAAAACAAAGCTACCAAAGGCCCACAGTCAAACTCTGGCCATATTTGTTTAATGTTCAGAAGATGTGTTTTGTATCTGATGGTAGTTAAATACCAGTGCATTAAAAAATAACTACAGATAAAATCAGAATAGAAGAGTTCCATCCCCGGCCCACAACAAACAAACAAACAAAAAAACCCCCTAAGGATTCCATTTAGCACACTGCGTATTTGGCACAGTACCAAAGTCAACTTTTGGCTGGGGAGTTGCTTGTTTTAGAAAATAAATTAAGCTGAGGAACCAGATGTACAATAAAGCCCCCCAAGTGTACAAGAAGTATGACTTCTACTTCCAGCCACTCCCAGAGCATTTGCTCACTCCTACTCTATTCAAATGATGGCTGTTTCTCCCAAAGTCTAAGACAATGTCCCACCCACATAGTACTGAGTCACCTCTGTTTTATATGTCATTACCATATTTGACCTTCAAGAATGTTCCTGAGTTTTGCCACAAAAATGTACTAGTCCCCTCTTAAAAATAGTGATTCTGTCATTGAAAAGTAGGGATTTGAATAACAAAGTAATAACAAATATTAAAGTTACAGTTTTGTTCTCCTACAGAAAATGCATTTGTTACTAAGCCACTCATTCTAACAGCTTTCCAAGTTGATATTACCACTTTGAAACAGTGTCCTTAAATTTACTAATTTGGCCACAATTCTTTTCAACATTGTCTCTAATTTGTGAGGCAGAGAGTGAGAGCTATGCCCCTTTGGGGTGCTCAGGTGTCAGCTGTAATATTTTAAGCACATTACAAGGTAACATGTTCTACCCCAGCTCAGTTACAAGTTTGAAATACTTTTTTTGCAGCATTTTGTTTATCCTTCTTCACTGACTGGCCTCCTACTGACCTACTTCTCCCAGTCTTATCACCTACATTACCCAGAGCTTACCTCTCCAAGTGTTCCACATGGATCACCCCCCCCATAGTGGGGCCATTGGGAATGCCCTAACCCCTCTGGAGCACATTCAAGAGCTCTAGGTGCTTATTCAGTGATACAGGACCTGCAGAGAACTTCCTCTGGTCATGGTCAGGAGTTTTTTCCTCCTAGATTTTCTCCCTGGGGGCACAATGTTCACTGGTGCACAAGACCCATACATCCACATATGCAGTGTGCCAATGCCAGAGGATGTCACCACCCAATTATGAGTAGCTCCAGTTGTGCTAACACCAAGCTTCAGCTAGGTGGCGGCTGTAAAGCAGAGCACACTGACCCCCAACCCTGAAAGAGCTGTCTCTATAACACCCAGTTCTTCCCTAGCTGAACCCCAGTGACTCATGTTCCTGAACCCAGGTTGGTGGTGTAGTGAGCAGAAGCATTACCACTGCACTACCAGGCCAGCTACTTAAAAATAAATTATATAGTAATCATACTGTATAGGGTAACTGCTGGTTAGTGGCCATACATACACTTGGGGGGCACCGGATTCTGATGTTAGCTGTAACACTTTATCCATTCTGCAACCAGCTTCCCAATGCTATCTAACTTCTCAACTGAAAATAAGACCAAACGCTTTCCAGATGTCTTATTCCACCAGCCCTCTAAATGTTCCAAAACTCTCCCACTCCTTTCTCAGATGTCTTGTTTTACTAATCCCATATTTTCAAACAGTCCTTCATTTCCATCCCAGCTGTCTGATCACCTGCACTGCTAGGGGTGCACATGTCCTGACTATTCATTTCCAAATCCCATGAATAAAAGGGTACTCAGAACTGAGTACTAAGTATTTTTCTCTATTCAGAGGGTACTCAGGAAAAAAAATCAGAATCTTAAAAAAATATAAAAAACTCTATTCCCCCAAGTAGCCAGGGCTCATCCCTTTACCACTTTTCACCAACCTCAGTCATTTCTAGCCCTCCACATCTTTCCCAGTTCTCTAAGGACTTGATTTTAAAGTGAACTGCATGCTTCAGGAACTATGCTATGAGCTTGCACCTTTATGGTGGCCATAAAGTGCAAAACACAAACCAAAAAAGTGAAAGGCAACCAAATAAGTAAAGCAACAACCAGAAAGTAAAATGCAAACAAAAACTGTAAAGCAATAAAACCAAATGTAAAGTGTGCTGCTACAAAAATAATGTAACACAGCAAAACCAAATGTAATGTCCAACCAAAAGAATATAAATGCAACACAAAACAGTGACATCCATCTAAAAATCATGAAGTTATACAAATATATTAAAACAACTAAAACATGAATTCAAACAAATTTAATATAGCACAACAAAAAAGTGAAGGCAAACCAAAAAGCACAGCACAACTAAAAAAATGAATGCAAACAAAAAAGCATAGCACAACTAAAAAAAATGAATGCAAACAAAAAAAGCATAGCACAGCTAAAAAAATGAATGCAAACCAAAAATCACAGCACAACTAAAAGATGAATGCAAACAAAAGAGCATAGCACAACTAAAAGATGAATGCAAACAAAAAAGCGTAGCACAACAAAAAAGTGAATGCAAACAAAAAAGCATAGCAGAAAAAAAGATGAATGCAAGCAAAATGTGAATCAAGAATCCAAGAGTTGGCTAGTACCTCAAATAGCTTGTCCAAAACAATAATTTCAAATGAATGCATCCAGTGCCAGGTATTTTCTGGTGTCCACTGGCACCCTCCAGGCTTACCCATCACTTGCCAAGGACACACTACTTGCCAAGGAGTCATTAGTATGAAGAGGCAATCTGTTCCTGTCCCAAGCCAGTTATTTCTAACTGCCAAGTGGCACACATCCTCCTCCACCCCATCTCCATGCCAAGCAACTCCTAGTGCCCGGTGGCGTCCTCTTACCACATGTCCAATCTGTATCAACCATTCACTGCATGCCCAGTAGCACCACCTCCCTCTTTCTGTCATCTGCCAAGCATTTGCTAGGGTCCTAGGGCTACTCCCTCACCCCACCTCATGCCAAGCACACCCTGGTATATGGTATCAGTCCCCTCCCTAATCTCATCAAGAGCCAGCAGTCCCTGATGTCCAGTGGCACTACCTTCACTTACCCTATGCCATGTGAAGCATTTCATGGTTTTCAATGGTGCCTCCTCCCTCCTCTATCCTGCACCAAGGTCCTGGTGTCTACTGGCACCCCTTCCCTTCCCCTTCCCCATGCTATGAACTCTCAGGAACCTAGTGGCACTCCCTCCTCCCCCTCTCACTCAGTGTTAAGCACTCCATAGTATCCAGTGGCACACCCTCTCATGCCAAACACTCCCTGGCCCTGGTGTCCACTGGCACTCCTCCCTCCCTCATCCCATTCCATTTAAAACATTCATTGCTGTCCATTAACACTCCTCACTTTTCCCCATCTCATGCCAAACCCTTTCTGGTATCCAATGGTCACTTCTTTACTCAGACCCTTACCAAGTGCTCCCAGGTATCCAATTGCACACTCATGCTCACCCTGTCCCATGCCAAGTGATCACTAATGTCTAGTGGCACCCCTCCTTCACTGCATCCTATACAAAGGATGCCCTGGTGTGCATAATTTCATTCCATCACCCCAAGCACATCCAGTAGCCCTCACCATATTCTATTGCAAGCACTGCTTAGTGTCTAGTGGCCCCTGCCATCTTACACACAATGGCCACGATTCACAAATGGGTAGGTTTCCCATGAAAAACCTACCTGCACAGTTGCAATTCTGTGAATAGGTGTGCAATGGCCAGCATTTGCAATCACTGGTCACTGCATACCCCCTGTCCGCAGATTTTCCTCCTGGTGTGCTAGTGCATGGGGGAAGACTGGTGGACACAGGTAAGCAGCCAATGGGATGCTTGTTCCAGGTCCGCTAGTGGATCACCCACAGTGTGGGAGTCTCTGGTAGTCATGTACTGGTTCCATGCAGGGACACGGGTTGAGTGCCTGGGCAGTCATCTCAGCCTCCTCTCAGTTCCATGGGGCTGGTGGCTTTGTGATGGGACCAGCAATGCTTTGCCAGTGCCAATGGTGGCACTATGAGGTGGGGTGCAATGGCTATGCCTGTGTCCCCCTAGCAGTGAGGATACAACCCAGAATAGCACATAGTGCGATTGTGAATAGGCACCATGGGGGTACACCCAGGCACACACCATCCCACCCTTGGTGTGGCACTCAGCAGCTAGCTGGGGATCACTTCCACAGGATACCAAAGCACCCATTAGTGAGTGCCTTGCGGGGTGTACAGGGCACTGCTGCATGGCATTCGGTGTTGGAATGCCTACATGCTGCCCTTGCACACCATGTAGGCATTGGTGAATCACAGTCAATGTGTTGGCACAGTCAAAGAACTCTTTGCACACATGCTAGTCCTCGCTTGGGCAGACTCGATGGACCACAGGTCCCGTTCTGCCATCATCTTCTATGTTTCTATATTCAAACACCATTATCATATGGTTCTGTCTTACGTATGAACCTTTGACACACAGGACAGCTACCAAACATGTCATAATCTGTCATACAAAAAAAGACCAAAGAAAAATACACTACAGAGATTTGAACTTTGTTCTCACATAGACCAGAACTGCCAGCCACCAATGCTTTTTCTTGCAGTGCATAAAGTATCAGTGAAGTCTGCACTCACTTAATGACTGAATGATCAATAGACACACTCACTGATGACCCAATAAATTATTGACTGACCTGCTCACTCAATAACCAACTGACCCACTCACACACTCAGTCACTGACATCCCATTCACTTGGTCACAGACTGACCTACTCATATGCCCAGTCACAGACTGACCACTTACATACTCAGTCACAGACCAATCCATTCACATACTTATTCACTGACTGACTGACTGACTGACTCACTCCCTTTTCTGCTCTCAGTAATAGCCCAGACAAGTATATAGTACCACACTGAACCCCAGTTAGAAATGGCAGAACATGCTTTGACTGTGGTTGCTGATCATCATAGTAACAAATGTCAGCCTAGCTTTGTAATGCCATGATCCACAATGGCCATCACGGAATGTTATTAAATGATGTTTGGCCATGCTAACGGCTGATATCACTTCTAAGTTCTCATTACCTGGCAGCTGGAAAGGGAGCAGACAAGCAGCTGTGAAAGCAAGAGATGATGTGATATACTTGCCTGCATCTTGGGGGGGACTACATTCAAGTACATTTCTAGGGTTTCCCGCATTTTAGTGCAGAAAAGTTTACAGGTACATCCTCCTACACATTAAATATTTCACATTGTGCCACCCCCATTTTAAAGTTCACTCCCTCCTCTCATTTTAAACATATTTCACTCCATTCCCTCCACTACATTTTAAATATACTGTATATTTGTAATGCCCCAGAGTTCCTGGTGCCCTCCAAAAATGGGCATTCAGGTGCTCCAGGGCTGGCTAGGGGGTTAGTTTTGCCCTGGGTGGGAAGGTGCCCCTGATCTGTGCCCCAGCGTTAGGTGCCACAGTCATAGATGCACCTAGGATAGGTATGCCCCCAGAAATGCAAAACCTCAGCTTGGCTGTGTTTTAAAATGTTTAATTTCTGCTTGTCTTCCCTGCCTGCAGATTTGTACAGACACCCCCAGTTGCCTCACGCCAGGAACCTGCTCTCATGTGTTACGGTCATGAGGGCAGGCAGAAAAGAGCTCATGAGGATTCCAGGATGGAATCCTAAACCTGTTTGAATGGCTACAATGGTTCACTTCATCATTGGAGTAAAAGGGCGCAGCAGCATCAGGTGAGGGAGTGATCAGCCACAAACTGGTTCAGTGCCTACCTACTAAATAGAACCCAATCCACCAAAATAGCTGACCACATCTCCCCCCCTTCCAATCACTACTGGCGTACCCCAAGGCTCAGTTCTTGGCCCCATCCTCTTCTCCATCCTGCTAAATGACCTGCCAAACTCGTGCTCTTCTTCCACCATTCACATGTACTCAGATGATACAGTCCTCTTCAACTCCAGCCGGACCCACGAAGAAATCACCTCCAAATTTCAAACCGACTTCAACAAAATCCAACACTGGTTCAATAGCAACCAACTCTCCCTAAATGCTAAGAAGACCAACTCCATGACTTTCGATACCAGACAGCGGCTATCCAAACTCACCTCCCCTCTGAGATTCCACACCCTAAATAGCACCATCCTCGAAGAAGTACCCACCTTCAGGTATCTAGGGGTTTGGCTTGACCATCACCTCTCCTTCTCTACACACGTGGATGCCATCATCTCAAAATTACGCCCCAAACTGGGTGCCCTCTATAGAAACTGCACTAGTCTCCCACTTCCTGTCAGATGCGAAATTGTCCAGAAAATGATTCTACCCTCCTTCGATTACTGTGATGTGGTTTACAGCTCCACTGCACAGACCACCCTAGCCAGATTAGAACCCATCTTCAATGCATTCTGCCGCTTTGCCCTCGATACCCCCCTCGTACACACCACTGCATGCTTTATTGTTCCCTGTCCCTGCCTTCTCTAAGTAACAGGCTCCTAATTCATTGTGCTAAATTCACTTCTAATGTCTGGCTTGGCTCCCTCACTCCCTACCTCACATCCGTCCTATCTTCCCCACCTCCCCCCTCACACGCCCTCAGGTCTGCTGACGCTAGGCTATTATTCATCCCCCATCGAAGGACCTCCACCGGCCAATCCGCTTTCTCTTACCTCTTCCCTAAACTCTGGAATGACCTGCCCACCCAGATCTGCCATTCTTCATCCAAACTCTCCCTTTCCTATGCCCTCTCTAACTTCCTCACACCCAACTGCTGCTGCCCCTGACCACCCCCCCGGTACCTCCCCTTCCCTTCCCCGGTTCCCCCCCATGCCTGACCAGCGGCCTGGCTATTGCCTAATTGTCTGGCTTATCTACTACCCCGCGCACTTACACTCTCTCTTTACTCACCCCCACTGTCAATTTCTCCTCTCCCCTTCCCTTCACCCCATGCTCCCATCCCCCTCCTCACCTAACCTCCCCTTCACAGCTAATCACCCCTACCCCTCCTTTCCCTACCCCATCTTGCTCTCCAAATCCCCCCTGTCAACCTGTTACATCTCCCTTTAGCTCAACTTCTGCTACTGGCACTCGAGTTTTGCTGTCACTACCCCTGTTCTGAAACTTGCACTTATGTACCTCATGCTGCCTCAATGTGTACCATGATTTGTATTCCAAACCCTTATGTTCATGTTCTGCTCTGTTCCTAACTTGCAGTGTAACCAATATTCTGTATATTCTGTCAGTGTTTGATACTGTGGTGTACTATACTGTTCTCCCTATGTACATGCTCAATTGTAATCCCTTCCACCTATGCACTGTCTCTGAATTTTACTACTGTTAAGCTCAACTATTATATGTTTACTTGCCTCCTCTGTAACCCCCACCCAGGTTGCACCATGAGATGAGCATCTTTTTGGTCAGTGTGCCTTTCCTGGTAAAACATTTTCAATAAACAGTAAACAATAATAATAATGTGCTTGGGGTGATGGAATGATAATCTGCACACCAGGGTGTCCTTGGCATAGGATGCGGTGATGGAGGGGTGCTACTGGACATTAGAGACCACTTGGCATGGGACAGGGTGAGCATGAGTGTGCAACTGGATACCTGGGAGCACTTGGTATGGATCTGAGTAAGAGAGACAGTGGCCATTGGATACCAGAAAGGGTTTGGCATGGGATGGGGAAAGGTAGGGAGTGCTACTGGACAGCAGGGAATGTTTTGAATGAAATGGGATGAGGGAGGGAGGAGTGCCAATGGACACCAGGGCCAGGGAGTGTTTGGTATGAAAGGGGATGCTACTGGATATTAGGAAGTGTTTAACACTGAATGGGGGGAAGGAGAGGGTGCCACCATGTACCTGAGAGTTCTTAACATGTGGAAGGGAAGGGGTGCCAGTAGACACCAGGGAGTTCTTGGTGTAGGATGGGGGATGGAGGGAGGAGGTGCCATTGAAAACCATGAAATGCTTCACATGGTATGTTTATCTGTATTGGGAACTGGGAGGAGACCTGATCAAACAAAGCACTGTTTTCTCCAGATAGGCTACACCTCAGTAGGAAGGGTTTTAGGGTACTCAGGGACAAACTGGGGAATGGCTCAGAGGTAATGTGAGGAAGTATTTTTTCATGGAGAGGGTTGTGGATGCTTGGAACAGCCTTTCTGATGAGGTTGTGGAGTCAAAAACAGTATTTGAATTCAAGAATGCATGGGACAAACATAAGGCAATCCTGGGGGGGTGGAAGTTGGAAGAAGTAGGCTGTTGGTTAGCTAGGATCTACAACTTATCCATTAGGTAGAGAAATGGGCAGACTGGGTGGGCCAAGTGGTCCTTATCTGCTGTCAAATTCTATGTTTCTATGTTTACATAACCATTACACTTAATTTAAATTACTGGGGGAGGGACAGTGGGCGTCCAGGTCCACATACTCTAACAGGAAGAGGTCAGTGACCCCCCCCCACAGTAATGGAAGAGGTCCAGACGGAAGAGGTGGAAGGGGTAAGAATACAGTTAGCAAAAGATGGAGGGGATGAGGAACACATAACAAGGGTATGTGAAGGGGTGCACACAGAGGGAATAAATGTGAATAGAAGACTAGAGGAAAGAGAAGGCAGGTCAGATTCTAGATGGAGGGTGGTGTCTCTGAATGCACAGAGTCTTGGAAACAAGATGGACAACCTGCAGGCATTATTAGCAGAAAGGAGGGTGGACATAGCTGCAGTAACCAAGACTTGGGCAACATCACATCATGACTGGGATCTTACGATCCCTGGATATAAACTATACAGGAAGGACAGGGTAGCCGTGAATGGGGGGAAGGTTGGCAGTTTATATCAGGGAGGGAATAACTTGCACAAGAGAAGAGTCAGATGAGGGGGAGGTGGAGGCATTATGGGTTCAGTTAAGGTTCAATAGAGGGAGAAAGGTGAGGTTGGGGGTGGTTTACAGACCACCCAGTCAGGATGAGGAGATGGACAGGGAACTGAGCTCACAAATATTGGAAGCTGTGGGAAAAGGAGAGGTGGTAATTATGGGGGACTTCAACCTGCCTAAGTTGGAATGAAGCATACCTTCCACAACATGTTCTAGGAGACAAGTGATCCTAAAAGGACTGCAGAGTGGGTTTCTGACTCATGGAGTCACTGAACCAACAAGAGTTGAGACAATTCTTGATCTAGTGCTCAGAAATTGGGAGCATGTACAGGAAATAATGGTCAGAGAGCCACTGTGTAGAAGTGACCATTGCACAGTGTGGTTCCAGTTGGATATGGGCAGGGAAAGCATCCCGACTAAGACCTTTATCTTGGATTTCAGGAGGGAAGACTTCAGGAAAATGGGCGAAGTGCTAAGGAGCCATCTGGCAAGCATCAGAGCAGATATGGGAGGGGGACCAAAAGTGGTCCATCATTAAGGAAGGAATATTGGTTGCCATAGATGAGTACGTTAGGCTCAGGGGAAGAACACAAGGGCCAAAGCAACCAGCCAGTTCAGTTCTGGGGTTGCCCAAGCAGTAAGGGAAACGAGGTTGGCCTATAGAAAATTCAGGAAGACCACGAGAGAGAGAGGTGGATAGGGAAAATTACCTAAGGTGGCTAGTGAGGCAAGTAAGGAAGTCGAGCGAGCAAAGGCACAGAAGGAGCTGCAGATAGCTGAAGGAATTGAGAAGAGGGAGAAGGCTTTATTTCACTATGTGAGAAAAGGGACAAGAAGGAATGGGTTGTTAGGCTTAAGAAAGGGATGGAGGCAGGGATACTAAATGAATATTTATTTCCCGCCTTCACCAGGGAGAAGGGTAGACCAGTGCCTTCAGGAGGGAAAAGAGGAGCGGGGGGAAGGGAACACAGATGTAGTGATAGAGGAGGACAGAATGAGGGAAGGGCTGCTGGCATTGAAGGTGGACAAATCACCAGGCCCGGACACAATACATCCAAGGGTACTAAAGGAACTGGCTGAGGAGCTGGTAGGTCCACTGGCAGAGCTATTTAATAGTTCACTAGAGTCAGGTGCAGTACCGCAGGACTGGAGAACAGCACATGTAGTGCTCCTCCACAAAAGCAGTCCCAAGGATGACCCAGGGAATTACAAACCAGTCAGTCTGACCTTCATTGTGGGCAAGCTCATGGAGACCATACTAAAGGAAAGGTAGGTGGAATATCTAGCGGAGCATGGTCTCCAGAATGTGAGGCAGCATGGTTCGGGGGGGGGGCGGGATTGTATCAAATGAATCTGATTTGTTTGCATTTTATTTTCTGGTTGTTGTTTTATGTATTTGATTGCCTTTCACTTTTTTAGTTTGTGTTTTGCACTTCAGGGCCACCTTACACCTTCATTTCAATCAAACCTCCCATTCCTGGCCCACCCCATCATCTCCTGAATGGTAGTTTACTGAAGTTTGCAACTATCTTGTGCTCCTCAATCCACAATTTGGGGGACCAGTAGATGGAAAGGCTGGCTAGCCTAGTCACCCCCTCCCCACATCTTGCCTGCTCCTCTTAACAGGCAGTGCACAGAATGCACAGAGCATGTAGCCAGAAGGGAAGGGGTGATATTGTTTGCATTATTGAGGATGCTACAGTAGACAGAGATTTATCCATTCTGCCTAGAAGTTCAAATATTATTGCAGATAAATGTAGTGAAAAAAAGTACCAGGAAACCAATTGGGCAAGGATTTCTTTTCCAGGTACTTACTGCCAAAAAAGAAAAATGAAGTGTGGCAGCCAGTGCTGCTCTGTATGTAGCCCCTTACTAGGCCTTGTAATCAGTCAGTCATTGATAAACATTAAGCAGCTCCTCAGTGAGCTCAACGTTCATCAAAGTAGCAATCTGTGCAAGAAGTGGTATCAGCATCAGGAGCTACAGAATAGTAATAACCGATGATGTGATTGGTTGGAGAACCTATAATAGCGCAACGGGAATACATACAGAGCTGGTTTTTTGAAAGGCTCTGGAGAGTTCAAAAAAGGGAGATATAAACAGAGAGAGGAAGAGGGGTAGTAAGCAAAATATGAATTGGGAATGCAGCAGTGCTTCCGATCCTGTTTACTATTCCTGAACAGATATTCTGTTTACCATAAAAAAAGAAATGTTCATGATTCTATATTTAAGGACAATAATCTCAACCTTAGCAACTGAAGTCTCATTGTACTCCTCTTGGAGCTAATAAATGCCTGTTTTCACATTCCAATCAGACAAAGTCACGTTAAGTCCTTCAGATTCAGAATAGGCACAAGTCAGTGCCCGATAAGAGCAACACCTATTGTTCTGACCTCAAACACAAGAGTATTGACAAAATGATTCTCAGCTGTGGCAGTCTCACTAAGAAAACAGAGTGTAGTGGTTTATCCTTAGTGAGACACTAGGTTAGAATGTGGAAAAACCTGAGAGAATGTTCTAGTATCTCTGAAGATGACAACTTGTTAGACCTGGGATTCCTCCTAGTGCTGTTAGAATTTGGAAATCTACCAGCTAAATTAGCACAGAATGACCATTCCATTGGTGGAATTTCCACCAGAATTTCACTAGTTCTTCTGTGGAATTCTGCCTGCTGCAATCCATGGAATAATATTCTAAGGATCAGCGTTTCTTTCCACGGAAAATCATTCTGCCACCAGCTCTGCAGAAAATTCCATGAAATTTTATTCCACCAGAACTAGAAAATTCCACACAGCACTAATTCCTCCTCAATGTGGAGAAGCCAATCTGGAATCCATTCAGTGTCTGGAATCAATGAGGGCAGAAATTGACACAGCAGAATTAATAGGGGTACAAGACCCACTAAACTATGTTGACATCATTCCGATAAACATATGCAAAATGCTCAGGAATTCCCCAGATTATTGGTCCCTAGATTATTGGGCCTAATGTTTTCACAGACAGCAGTGGTTTCCTCAGCCAGCTCACACGAGGGAGTGTGCAGGACAGGTATGGGCCTGTGCTCTGCAGGAAGGCAGTAACATTTGCAGCCTCTGGGCAAAGCTCACCTGAAATGGACAAGGCAACAAACAGGAGTAGAGTAGAGGCACACTCTCCAGAGACCAGACATGCTCAGAAAATTAGTGCTTTAATTCATTTATTGATACAAATTTAAGACAGCACGTCAATATCACCAGTATCACAAAACAGGCAAGATGCCCCTGTTCTTCAACCAAACTGGGTCTTCCTCAGAGGGTGGGCTCCTAACCTAAACCCACCCCAATTACACTGCTGTTGGTTCCATGATTAAATATTTGAATCAGTTACTTAAAGCTTGCTGCACATGGGGGGGGGTTCAAAAAAAAAAAAGCCAAAACCACTACAGTATAAATGACTGTCACCAAAGTGCAATTTCTGTTTAGTACAACAAAGTTTATAAACAAACTCTGGCCAGAGCCAACATGGCTGCAGCCATGATCGCTGAGCTCACGGTGGAATAGTCTATGCCTGCATGGCTACACTCAGTCTGCATGTACGGTGAAGTCATGCTTGCGCAACTACTTGCAGCGTGCACACAGGATCATCAGTGGCCATCTTGAGCATGGAGGGCAATGGCAACAAAAGTAGAGCACCCATAAAGGGTGGGGGAGTAAGATGGGTGTTTTGGAGCTGCAGAATGATCACACTGCAACTCCAAAACTGTTCTGCGATGGCAATCTAGTGGGTCATTTTATAGAGCTCTAGCAAGACGGCTGCAGGCTCCACCCACTGCAGCCATAAAAATGGTCATTTACAAAAAAGAAACACAAATGCAAAAATTTCTTAAAATGAACTGCATTGCTGTTGTTACTAAACAGGATACAGCTATTCTACAGCATGCCACTTGGTAGCCCTGCCTGATTGTAGATGGCCATGAGTAGCTGGTGTAGTCAGATTCAGATAGTGGCAGTTCTAGTAATGCTTTGATTGCCTTGAATTAGCAAAATATAGCTTGGAACAAGAGAATCTGCAACATGTTCTCTGTCACTTCTATATCAACCTGAAATAAGGTAGGAGATAAATATAGTGACTGAATATCATTTCGGGCAGAAAAGCAATGGCATATTGAATTCCTCCAATAACAAAAGCTCTTGATATGGTACAACACGAAAAGGTTAATTTTATAGCCAGGAATAGTTATATATATTCCATTGACAAAAGACTGCTGTTGGGGGAAGGTTCAATAGGGGGATGGGTGACTGTGCATGTTTTGCAGTTACTCTGTGAAACCACCTTTCAGGCAGGATTTAACACATTCTAGCAACCATGTTCATGACGTGGGTTCAAAAATGCCAAAAAAATTATGAAGAAACATTATGTGCAGGGCCAGCCTTTGGCCCAATGGGTGGTGCATTGTGATCCCATGCCAGTGAGCTGAGTTCGGGGTGAGCTCATTGAGCCAGCTGGATGGGATGAGGCTGGGGAAACAGCACTGCCATGTGGCACCACCCCCAGCCTGGGAAGAAATGGTGCAGTGTTGGCTGCATGGGCAACAACTAACCATGTAGTGAAGAGAAGTCTTCACTCGGCATAGGGCCCCACCCACAGCTGCATGGAAGTGTAGGGGCCAGAGAGCCTAGGGGTTCTTCAACCATATCAGGCTCAGTGCATGAAAATAGGGTACCGGTGGTGGTGGCAATATTTCACCAACCAGAAAGACAGGAGACATTTTCCCAATCAATAAGTTGCATGGGATTATTCAGCTTGCTATATGATCAGATACATAACTTAAAATGAATGTCATGCGACACTCATGTGCCTGAAAACTTTACTTTTTGTAACAAAATGCAAGGAAAAATGAGGGATGGTTTGTGACACGGCTACCCATGTCTGAAACATGGTCCACAAAGATCCCATTTTATGTATTTTTTCCAAACAAAACACTTTTTTCCTAAAGCTTATGTCGTTTTTATTTCTGAGTACAAGTCTAATGACTGAAAAATTAAATTTACTATGTTAGCTATGATTTAAAAAGGGGTCTCTGATGTAATCAGTAATGTCCCCTTCCCCTCCTGATGCATTCAGTGGTCCAATAAGTCAGATTTCATTTGATTTTCTAAAATGTATTGCTTTGATACTGTGGGCACATGTCTTGCCGAGTAAACAGTGTTTTTGGACATCTTTTTACTGTTCTCAGTTTTGTTCTATGTTGCTTTAATGCCCTCCCATGACCTTTCCTGTCCCAGCTCCCAGATGTTCACACCAAACCCTCACATGACTGGTAGGACCACTGAGAAGTTCATTTGGACTGGTGACACACGGCAGTAGTGGGGTGGTCTTTAGGGGGGTTTAAAAGTTGTTACTTTGTGCCGTTTACCCCCATTTGCAGTCTTGCAAGCAACGATTGAAGTGCTCGTGTCCCCTGTGCCTCCAGATCATTACACGCTGATTTTCCTGAAGCAGGTAAGGCTTCTGTTATGTTTGAGAGCAAACGACTTTGGGAACTTAGGTAGCAATGGACGTCTGAGACACTGGGGTGCAATTACTACTGTGCTACATATTGTAAAAGCGTGTCTGTTGCTCGTAAATTGTGGTGATTTTTAAATTTAGTAAACTAGCTCCCTTTCCTGTACTTGTGGGACCTGGAATTATATATGTCCCTGTTAGTGATGAGCATAGCCTGGGCAAGCAAATGCACTTTGAGATTTTAAAAAGTAAAGTGGGCAATTGTTATGATGCAAAGTGTGGGTTTGAAGGGAGGAGCTGATTCCACTGATATAAACCTTTCTGGTCAGCATGAAAAATTAAGGCTTGCATTTAAATCCTGTGCAAAAAAAGTGCATCTTTTTTTTTTTGCTTGCTTCATGATTGAAAAGCAATGTGCTGTGTGGATGAGGTGGACAAAAGTATTAAAATCATGGCCTGCATAGTGATGGTAGCTGAGGATCACCCTTTGTTCGGTGCTCTACATCCACCATTTTGAGACCATGTGGTTTCTGTGGGGGTGATGTGTGGTTGCAAATGTGTGTGTATGTGTGTGTGTGTGTGTGTGTGTGTGGTGTAGGGGGGTGCATGCAGCATATTATCTCGCGCTGTGTTTTTTATCAGAGTTGTATTGTAAATGCTGCATTGTGTTTGGGGGACTAACATGCCGCATGGTGTGGGCCTGTTTGTGGCAGGCTGCTGTGTGTAGGCCTCAATCGGACCATTTGAAACCAAAAAGCCACTTTTTGGCTCAGATGGTCTGATTGAGGCCACACACCACAGCAGCCTTTCAAACAAAGGCCCACACCATGCGGCATGATGTTTTTGTTTTGGGGAGGGGGGACTCTACAGCTGCAATGTGTTTTAATGTGTTTTTATGCTTAGTGGTTTTTATCAGAGTTGTACTGTAAATGCCGCCTTGTGTTTGGGGGGGGACTAACATCCCGCATGGTGTAGGCCTATGTTTGGAAGGCTGCTGTAGTGTGTAGGCCTCGATTGGACCATCTAGAAACCACAAAAACAAACACTTTGTGGCTCCTAATGGTCTGATCAAGGCCTACACACCACAGCAGGCTTTCAAACACAGGCCCATGATGCTTTTGTTTTCGGGTGGCGGGGGGGGAGACTCTCCAGCTGCAATGTTTTTGATGTGTTTTTATGCTTTGTGGTTTTTATCAGAGTTGTATTGTAAATGCTGCATTGTGTTTGGGGGGCACTAACATGCCGTATGGTGTGGGCCTGTGTTTGGAAGTTTGCTGTGGTGTATAGGCCTCGACTGGACCATGTGGAAACCAAAAAAGCCACTTTTGGGCTCTGAATGGTCTGATCAAGGCCTACACACCACAGCAGGCTTTCAAACACAGGCCCACATCATGCTGCATGTAAGCCTCCACACCCCACCCTCAAACACCATGTAGCATAAAATCATCCAGCAAATCAGCGAAACAGGCTAAGTTGTACTGTATCTTTTGCTTTCGGTGGCAATTGTTTACATACAAAATAATGCCAATTTACTAATGTGCTAACTGTTTTGTCCCATGTTGTGATTTGTGTGCCTATTTCCATGCCTCCTTGTTTGTAGTCAGGTGGATGCATGTCTCCATTTTGTTTGCAGGCAGTTGGATGCATGTCTCCATCTTGTTTGCAGATGGGTGTATGCATGCCTCCATTTCATTTGCAGGTGGGTGGATGCGCGTCTCCATCTTGTTTGCAGACTGGTGTAGGCAACTTCTATTTTGTTTGCAGGTGGGTGGATGCATGTCTCCCTCTTGTTGGCAGGTGGGTGTATGCATGTCTCCATTTTGTTGGCAGAATGGTGTATGCATGCCTCCATTTCATTTGCAGGTGGGTGGATGCGTGTCTCCATCTTGTTTGCAGACTGGTGTAGGCATGCTTCTATTTTGTTTGCAGGTGGGTGGATGCATGTTTCCCTCTTGTTGGCAGATGGGTGTATGCATGTCTCCATTTTGTTGGCAGAATGGTGTATGCATGCCTCCATTTAATTTGCAGGTGGGTTGATGTGTGTCTCCATCTTATTAGCTGACAGGTGTATGCATGCCTCCATTTCACTTGCAGGTGGGTGGATGCATGTCTCCATCTTGTTGGAAAACAGGTGTATGCATGCCTCCATTTCATTTTCAGGTGAGTGGATGCGTGCCTCCATCTTGAGTGCAGATGGGTGTATGCATGTCTCCATTTCATTTGCAGGCGGATGGATGCATGTCTCCATCTTGCTTACAGACTTGTGTATGCATGCCTCCATTTCGTTTGCAGGCAGATGGATGTGAGTCTCCATCTTGTTTGCAGATGGGTGTATGCATGCCTCCATTTCATTTGCAGGCAGGTGGATGCGAATCTCCATCTTATTTGGGAATCCTCTTTACTTGTGTTGAATGTTTGTTGTCACTAATTTCTTACAGTGACTATTGAATAATCTTTTCTTGCGTTTCACTGGTTTTTTGAAGCATCTCTTCTTGTGTCGA
Source organism: Neoceratodus forsteri (assembly GCA_016271365.2). NCBI lineage: Eukaryota > Metazoa > Chordata > Ceratodontiformes > Ceratodontidae > Neoceratodus > Neoceratodus forsteri. Next base: position 417,316,962 of record JADMNL010000022.1, on the reverse strand, counting down.
ATGTTTGTTGTGACTAATCTCTTGCAGTGATTATTGAATAATAGGGCTGTGTGAATACTTTTTTTCAAATATTCGGCCAAATATTCGTTATTCGGTGCCGAAATATTCGTTATTCGGTTTTCGTTACTCGGATAGCTGGGAGGGGGGATATTTAAAAATAATATAGCACCATCCTCCTGGCCAGAATTAATTCAATGTTTTATCCCTGGTGTCTAGTGGTCCCACCACACCGCCTAGCTGATTGCTGGTCCAAAATAAAGAATCCCTCCAACCCTGCCCAGACTGTCAGCAATATCCCCAGCCCCCGCCCCCAAATGTATAAAAAATAAAAAAAAAATTCCTAATTACTCAGGTGTCTAGTGGACACCCCCACACTGTCAGGAAGTGCCTCCCACCTCTCTCCCCCTTCCCATGACCCGAAACAGGCCACTGGTACAGCCCTCCACTCACCTCCATGGATGGCAGCCTAACTGGGTTTTCAATGAATTAGCACATGCTTGTACAAGCACATGCACATTCACTGACAACTCGTCAGGCTGCTAGCCATGAAGGTAAGTGAAAAGCTGTGCAACTACCCAAGGGGGTCATGGAAGGGGAGATGGGTGGGAGGCACTTCCTGACAGGGTGGGGAGGTGGGTGTTCCAATAAACACCAGGGAAGTTAGTTTTTTTTTTTAATTTTATACATTTGAGGATGGGGGACTGGAGGGTATTGCTGAGGGTCTTGGAGAGGGAAATATTATTCATTTTGGCTTGGGGATCAGCTGAGGGGTGGGACCATGAGACACCAGGGCTAAAATAGTTATTTAATGTTGGCCAGGAGGGTGGAAAAGATTTTTTTTTCCTTGCGCATAGCCGAATACCGAATACCAGCTGAATAGTGGACTATTCGGTATTCGGTTCCGAATATTCAGATAGCCCATTATTTGTGGTATTTGAAAAGTAATATTCGGTATTCGCACACCCCTATTGAATAATATTTTCTTGCATTTCACTGTTTTTTTGAAGCAGCTCTTATTGCGATTAATGTTTGTGGCTAATATATTCTTGCATCATTCTTTTCCTGTGTGAGTTACCACTAACTGAATCACAGTATTGTCATTTTCTTGTGATGACGTGTTTCATTATATCAGTTGTCACTTCACTCTTATTTGACAGCATGCTCTTGCCTTAATCATTTTGCATCAACCAAACTTGTGTTACTGGAAAGCCTAATAAACTGTCATTTTTTAAACTGACTTGGGTTTCGACAGTTGATGTTTGGAATAATGGAATCCAGGAGAAGGCCATCTGTGTCCGCAGCAGCCATTCTTGGAGAAGCTCAGCAGAATTTGGCCTTCCCTCAATCTGCAAAGGAAAAAAGCAAGCATTACAGAGTAAATGTCAAGATGACACAGAACATTACCAGCATTATTTGGAGAAATGTAGCATGCTCACGTGCATACTGCAGCAACATGACTGCTAAGCTGTGTGAACACTATAACCAGAAGGCTAAAGAGAGGATGCAGAGATATACGAGAAGCTCAGAAGGAGAAGAAATGAGTTCAAGTTGACACATGTGCTGCACCCACTAAAAGAGAAACAAGGGCTGATGAGCAAAAGCAAACAGCAAAAAGAGAAACAGAGGGAGAAAAAACAGCAACAGCATGCTAAAATGACAAGTCAGAACTGGAGCTGAATCAATGAAAAGCAATGCCAGAAATATGTTGAAAGAAAGGAGCTACAAAACTAAGCACAAGTTGCTGCCACCAACACTGCTTGCACTACCACCATACCAGTACCAGCCATCATTCCAGAGAGAGAGCAGTGTGTGACACTGGAGAATTGAAGATACGATGGTGCCCTAAGAAAGGCTGTGCAGAGAGCCAGAAAAGGTCCACCAAAATCTCTCAATTGGTCTGCATAATGTAGAAGATCCTGTCTGCTTGCTCATCATCCAAACAAACTGCAATGGCTCGGCACAAAGTGCTTCCCAGTCCAACCAACCTACAGAACAAACTGATGTCTGCTGTCATGGATAAGATGTTGCACCTAAAAAGTAACAAAAAATCTGACCAATACCTGAACAGAGAGTTCATAAATACTATTCTTGTGTTAAAAAAATGCAGGCTGCTCAGAACAGCAAGTGCAACACTGGGCAAAAGCTGTAAAAGGCTTATGAAGGCATCCTGAGGGGGAAAAAATGCATCACACGGTACAAGCCTGCACTGCCCGAGTCAACAACACAGAAAGTGGTGACATTTTTTGAAGACTCTACTACCCCACTGCCTCACAAAAAGCCTTTTTGAAAAGAAGTGGAACATTCTGTTCATATCTTGATAAATCCATTCAGAGTCTTTATACAGAATTCACCCAACAGAACTCAGACACTCCAGTGGGAGCAAGGAAACTTGGAAGTCTATGGTTCAAGCACATTAAGCTTGCAAAAGAACAAAAATGGGACCAATGCCTCTGTGAATACTGCATGAATACTGGACTTAAACTGAATGCGCTGAACCATACTGCCGATCTTTACCACCTGATATCATGCAAATTCTTGTATGTCTACCATGCAGTAGCGCTAACAATGTATCAACAAGCTCCTTTGCAAAAGTTTTACAGGTTGGACTGTGTTGAGAAAATATGTGAATGATGCAGCACGGCTAATTTTGGAAGAGCTATGGAAGATCTAATTAAGGGCCATGATCAAGACAGTATAACATGGCAGCGGTGGGAAAATAGAATGGTCATGTGAGATGTCAATGGCATACAGGTGCAGCAGATGAGAAACATTTTGAAAAATAAAAAATCAACATTGAGACAGCTGGTGGAAGTCAAAGAAGAGGAACTTTTATTTTTGGGTTGACACTTACATGTGGCAGCATGTCAGCACCATCAGTTTGCTTGTATCAAAAAATTCCTACCCAAGGGATGGGTAGTGATGGTTCTGGACTTTTCTGAGAACTATACCTGTAACTCTTAAAACTGAAGGTGGACAAAGCAATGGGGCCTGATGGGATTCATCCCAGAATTCTAAAAGAACTAAGAGTAGAACTAGTGGCACCATTGACTACCTCTTTAACAAATCATGGGAGGATGGGGTGGTACCTGAGGACTGGAGGAGGGCAGATGTGATTCCACTTCACAAAAGTGGGAGCAGGGCAGAAGCAGAAAACTACAGAGCTGTTAGTTTAACCTCAGTGATAGGGAAAATGATGGAATCACTTCTGAAGGAAAGAATTGTTGAGTACCTAGAGGCCAGTGGGGCACAGGCCCCAAGGCAGCATGGATTCACAGCAGGAAGGTTATGTCAGATGAATCTAATAGATTTCTTTGACTGGGTGACCAAAGTAGTAGATCATGGAGGGGCTGTGGATATGGTCTACCTAGACTTTAGCAAGGCATTTGACACAGTCCCACACAAAAGATTAATATTCAAGTTAGCCAGCTTGGGAGTGGGTCCGAAGATGGTAGCCTGGGTAAAGAATTGGCTGGCGAACAGGACACAGAGGGTAATAGTAAACAGAGTCAACTCTGAAGAAAGGTTACTAGTGGGTACCGCAGGTTTCAGTACTAGGACTGGTCTCTTTCAATGTCTTTATAAGCGGCATTGCAGAGGGACAGGAAGGAAAAGTATGCCGTTTTGCAGACGACACAAAGATCTGCAACAGAGTTGATACACAAGGTGGGGTGGAAAGCATGAGAAGGGACTTGGCAAGGTTGGAGGAATGGTCAAATATATGGCAGCTTAGATTCAATGCTAAGAAGTGCAAGGTAATGCACCTGGGAAACAAAAACCCAAGGGAAGAGTACACAGTGGGGGGTGAGACACTGACAACAACAAAAATGGAAAGGGACCTGGAGGTAGTCTTATCAGATTACCTAAAGGTGGGCAAGCACTGTGAGAGGGCAGTAAAGAGGGCCAGGGGGATAATGGGATGCATAGGGAGAGGCATCATCATAGAAAACAGGAAGTTGTTATCCCTCTGTACAGACAGCTGGTGAGACCCCATCTGGAGTACTGCATGCAGTTCTGGAGACCAAATCTCTGCAAAGATATAAACAGGATGGAGGCAGTCCAGAGGAAGGCAACTAAAATGGTGCAGTGTCTGCACCGGAAGACATATGACGATAGACTTAAGAAGCTTAATATGTATAGCCTCAAGGAAAGGAGGGAGAGGGGAGACATGATAGAAACTTTCAAGTACCTCAAGGGAATCAACAAAGTCCAAGAGGGTAGTATCTTTCAGAAAAAGAGGTGTGCAAGAACAAGGGGGCACAATTTGAAGAAAGGGGGGCAGCTCAGGGGTAATGTAAGGAAGTATTTTTTCACAGAGAGGCTTGTGGATGCATGGAACGGCCTTCCGGATGAGGCTGTGGGTTCAAAAACAGTGGTGAAATTCAAGAATGCATGGGACAGTCATAAGGCAATTCTAGGGGGTTGGGGTTGGAAGAAGTAGGCTGTTGGTTAACTAGGATCTGCAACTTATCCATTAGGTAGGGAAATGGGCAGACTGGGTGGGCCAAGTGGTCCTTATCTGCCATCAAATTCTATGTTTCAGTGTTTCTATGTCAATTGCAGGATGAAGTGCAGGTAGCCCAATGACATCATGATCAAGCCACGGTTCACCAGGTAGTAACCTAATACCCATGTGACCATTGTGACTCCACAGTGAAGGAGTTATTAGTATTTATCTCAAGTGATTTAAAACATGATCACCATGCCATGTGCCACTTTGTGGAGATCAGAAATGCACACCTAAAAAAAGGACGCTCCTTAAATATAAGCAAAGTACATTTCACAGAAGGCTGCAGCAGCCAGTATAAGTCAAAATGGGCCTTCTTTGACATTTAAGAGCCATCCACTCAATATGGATTCCCCATCAAGAGGGCTTTTTTTCAGTTCCCAACATGGAAAGGGTCCTTCAGATGGTGAGAGTGGTGTTGTAAAATCGGCAGCAAGTAGAGCCATGCAATCACGGCAGGCCATAATAAGAAAAGCAAAGGAGCTGTACAAATTTTGCAGGACTGAACTGACCATGGAGCCAGCCACAGAAGGGTGCGGTGATCATTTCAGGAGGACATTCTTCTGGGTTGGTGAAAACCAAATAAGAAGACCTGACAGACCAGATATAAAAATGGTACCTGAAACACGCAAGATGCACAGAGTGAAGTGTTTGGAAAATGGTGTGGTGGCAGAGAGAACCTAACTTGTTCTTGTACACATTGCATTACTGAAGATGGGCCCTGTGACAATGTGAGTCATGCTGAAGCATGGAAGATTAAAAAAGTAATAGCTTCCGCCACATATAGGATGGCTTCAAAAGAGACAAACAACACCCTGCCCAGTGGCCACTCTGGTCCAGCAAACAAAACAGCACTCCACACTTCAGCCTCCCACGTTGACTCTAATCCTGCTGACTTGGTGGATGAAAATTCTGATCATGCCAGAGATCATAACACACCCTCCAGTCAAGTTCCAATCGAGGCCACACCAGTAACAAATGCAGGCAGTGACTGTGCATGCGACAGTGCATCAGATGACTCTGAAGTGCATGCCTCTTCAATGGGGTGCACTGCATTCACCACCAACATTACTGCTACATTATCCACAAACAACCCAGTTCCAAAAAAGATGAGACCATTTGTCACCCAAGATATGATACAGATCAATCAGTACTATGCCGTGTACTACTCTAAGGAATTTTATGTTGGGCAACTAACCGCTGTGGATCTGGATCCTGTGGGACAATGGTACTCCTTCAAGTTCATGAAGCAGCATGGAAATGTTTTTACATGGCCAAGGCATCAGGACAATGACTGCGTGCAAAGAAAACAAATTTTGCATGGGCCAATACAGTTCCAGAATGGAGGTGGCACCTTTGAAATCCATAGTGGCAAAATACAGACAATTTCTGCAAAGTTCAGCAAGATACAGGAAAAATGGGGTTAAATGGACTTGCTCTGCTTTTTCATCCACTGTGTTGAACCCTAACAAATATATTTTTTCATTTTCTATACAACTTGGCATAATGCATTTTTATATAGATTAGCCTGTAGTGATAGATTAGCCTGCAGTGATACAGTAGATTAGACTGTAGTGATTCACGTGTTATCCTAGACTAGCCTGTATTGATATATTAGACTGTATTTGAGCTGTACAACAATGATTTCTCTATTTTTCATATATAAATAGATATGTAAATGATTTATTCTGGTGGTAGTGTAGTCTGTAGTTTTATGTAATTTATTTAGTCTGGTAGTAGTGTCATCTGTAGTTTCAAGCCGCATAGTTAGCTGGTGCATTACATAGCATTGATTTTGGCTGTAAATATTGAATATTTTTTTCAGGTATGATTGTATGACACATATTACCTTTTTATCTTCAATGATAAAGTCTTTGAAACTTTAAAAGCCATTTCCTGTCTCTTATTACATGCGGTGATATGTTTATCTCCTCTGTTATATGGGCAGCCCTACTTTTATGTCCCCTGTCACACATGCAGCCCTGTGTTTCATGACTCCCAATACACATGCAACCCTGCTTTTCATGTCCCCCATTACACGTGCAGCCCTAATTCTCATGTCCCATGTTACACGTGCAACTTTATGGGGGCTTTATCTCAAGATCCGAAATGGGATTTATCCTGTGCCATACCACATTTTTATAAGGTGGGTGACAGCATAAAAAATTGCTTATAATCTGCACTATATTATCAGTTTTAAAAATTGACACCAATGTCACACTTTTGTAGCCAATTTTCATGCACCATTAACTCTTTGCCTTGCACATCTGCATTTATGGCCACATGGATGCACAGGGCTCCAGGGGCCCAGTGCTTACTCAGCTCCCAGACAGTCCCACAAATTCCTTGCATTCATAACCACATGGAAGTGCAGCACCTAGAAGGTCCTCCACTTCTGCAGCAGATGGACTCTTCCTTTGGTACAGGGCCTGGAAAGCCTTGTGAATCTGTATGTGTACCTGCAGGTCCCTTTGAAACCTACGTGAACCGGGATATGATGCCACTGTCTCAAAAAGGAAGGGAAATGTATTGCACAAAACTGCATTAATGCACCAGTTAGGGTTCAACTGAACTGCACAAAGGTAGGGAAATGTGGCATTAAGGTTTCCAACCCTATCTCCCCTGCCCCCCCCAGCAGCAAAAGAACAAGACCACACAAGCAACCACAGACAACCATAATTATGTAAGACAAATGGCATACAACTGTTTCCAGATGACACAAATGCAGTGGTACTAACGTGTTACCTTTGTGGGTTGTATCGGTGGCTGCAGAAGTGCAGGTCCTGGAGTGTGTATGTTTTGAAGTACTTGTGGCTACAGAGGTGTTGCAATCTGGGTATCATAAATTTCTATCAGTGGCTGAAAAAGTGCAGGCTTCAAAAGGGCCTGCATTTCTGCAAGCAGAAGTTATTGTGTATGTCTTACACCTTCAGTTCCAGAAGCACAGTCCACTCAAGAGCCTGTGCTTCTGCAGTCAGAAGTGTGTGTATGTTTACAAGAAGTGTGAGTACCTTTGGCTGCCAAACCATATGCCACATAGGGGCTTGCACTTCTGCAAACAGAAGAACTATTGTAATTTGGGTATTGTGCACGTGTATCTGTGGCTGCAAAGGTCTGAGTTTCTGCAGACAGAAGTAGTGTTGTGATTTGAGTACTATGGCTTTCTATCTTCAGCCAGAAGTGAGTGTGCGTGTTTTGCAGTGTGAGTGCCACAGATACAAATCCACAAAGGTAGTACATCAGTGCTACTGGATTATGTCATCTGGAAACAGTTGTATGTTGTTTGTCTTACCTGATAATGGCTGACTGTTGTTGCTTGTGTGGTCTTGTCCTTTTGCTGCTTGGGTGGGGTAGGGGATTAGGTTGGAAATCCAAATGCCACATTTTTTTTTACTTTTCTGAGGTTAAGTTGAACCTTAACTGGTGCATTAACCCAGTTATATGCAATGACCATGCAGGTTCTATATCTATCTATCTATCTATCTATCTATCTATCTATCTATCTATCTATCTAACAGATAATCCACTGCATGGTGTGTGGTTGTGCTCTGATATATACATGCCTGGGAGATGAGGTGAGGCATGAGGCCATAGGCCAAATGCTCTTCAACCACTTAGTGCATGCATACATTAGAGCACAAATGCACACCTTGTAGTGGATCAACTGTCTTATAAAATGGCAAATTTTATTTGGGGAGTATGTGAAAAAATAGCATCTCTTTTATTCTCAAGGTTGCGTTAAGAGTAAAAAAAAATGTGTGTGTTTTTTTTGTGTTCCTTATGGCTTCCATATGTCATCTGGTTGATCTTGCCTTTTCTTTTGTCCCTTCACTCCTGGGATTAATTTGTACTTTCACTTTTAGTACTGTGAATCAGCACGCATCTGGTTCAGCAGCACACTTGAGAAAAAAATACTGTCTGAAGTCCTTCGGTACAGTAATATGAAATGTTATTTATTTTGTGCCCCAAATAACTGAAATACCAGTGAAATACCACTGATTCAATAGTAAAAGTGAGTGAGCAAGTTGGTGGCTTTGGTAGTCCAGGCTGTAGAGCATGAGGAATGCTATAACAATCACCCTTCGCTATCTGTCTGCAGTATCAAAGCTGCCAACTCACTTGCTCACTTTTACTATTCAGGTGGGAGTATTTCACTGGTATTTCAATTATTCAGGTTACAAAACAGTGTAACTTTCATATTATTCTACCTAGAGACTTCAGTCAGTATTTTATTTTTCAAATGTGGTGCCAATGCAGATGCTCAGTGAACCAAGGTACTAAAAGTATAAATAAAAATGAAGCCCATGAGCACGGGGACAAACGAAATGGCAGGATCAACCAGATAAGTGATTTAATTTGAAAGACAAATGCATGTTGGGTTTCACAAAACCTCTTGGATGTATAGGGTATGGTATATTTTGATGTTCCAGTCTGTTTTTTGTGCAAGTTTATGTGGGAGGTGTGGAGTGATCTCCAGGGCTGGACTAGAAGCAACCTGGGTCTGGAGGACAGAAAGAAGAGCAGGCCTGCAGTTGTTGTGGGATAATGCATGGTCATGCAGTGTGTTTTGTCCATTTACAGAGCAGGATTTTCACTGATTTATTTTTTTTGTTCATGATCTATATCTAAGTGCATGTTTATTATTGTGGCACAGTAGCACCACTATGGTTAGGGCTAAGCAGAGCTTTCTATGTTAAACCCTAAATTTTGCACTTTAATAACTTTGCAACTATTCAAAAGATTTGCATGAAAGCTTGAATGTGTGGTCTTTTGGGGGTATATCTCTTGATGTGCCAAGTTGTGTTACAGCTGGATGTGTGATTTCCAAGATTCAGATAGTGCAAAAATGTAAAAAATCACCATTTTCTGCTGTTTTTTTCTCATCGCCTTGCACCCACATGGTTTGGAATTTTTGTCTGAATATTTCAGGGTAGAAAGGGCTTGGATAGCAGAAATGCATTTTGCTTGTCTGGTGAAAAAATAATCGATTCCAAAGTTATCACATTTTAAAATTCCCATTATTTTCAATGGGAATTTCAGTCTCCAGGATAAATTGCTGGAACAAAAAAATAATTTGGTCAAATGAAAAAGGATTCAGGTTGAAAAAAGAAGTTGGTCAAATGAAAAATTATTCTTTTTCGTGAGGGGTCAATCCTTTTTCATTAGGAAAAATTCCTTTTTCATGAGTCGCTATCTTATTTTCCATTAACAAAAAAAACCTAGAAAAGCAGCAAAAATAATATTCTGCTCACACACCAATACATATATCTTGCTCCTCAGGACTCCGTTAGGTGGACTTGGTGATTATTTGGTGTACACGTGACCCCTGAATGTTATTTTTTAACATTTAAAATCCTTTTTTGTGACTTGATAACATTTTTTTCTCACGTAAAAGGATTCCTTCGCATGAAAAAGGATTTTGGGCATAGTTTTTTTTCCAAATTCTTTTTTTAATGAGAAGAGATTCATTTTCATGACTCCTTTTTTATTCTCACAAAAAAAGATTCCTTCTCACAAAAAAGGATTTTGGATGCAGTTTTTTTTTTCCAATTCTTTTTTTGTTTGAAGGGATCTTTTTTTGTATGCTTTTTTGTTTAAACCAAAAATGATCCCTTCAAATGGAAACATATTTTGGACCTAGTTTTTTCTGAATCTTTTTTCATTTGAAGGAATTCTTTTGTAAGCTATTTTTATTTGAATAAAAAAGGATCCTCTCATATGGAAAAATATTTTGGAGTTATTCTTTTTGGGACTCTTTTTTTGTTTGAAGGGATCCTTTTAAACTTTCTTTTTTCATTTTATATGGAAAAGGAGTCCTGCAAATGAAAAAATATCAGTACTGGGATATTAACCCAAGTGCCAGATGTGGGAACTGAACCCACAGCCCTCTGATCTCCCGGCCTCAGAGGTGAGTGTGCTACCTACTGAGCCACTGACACTGTCACTGTCATACGTAGGGGCTATATGAAAAAGTACTACAATTGAATTTTGCAAATTCTCATAGGATAACATGGGAAGCTGCACAAGCCCTTTTCCTTGGTGTCTAGTTGTTCCCTTCACCTTCTAGTCACCAGCCCCATATTTTTTTTAATGTTTCCCTGGTGTTTAGTGGCACTCCAAGCCTCTGATTACCATCTCCATATATTTCAGTGTTTTCTTGTTGTCTAGTGCACCCCCCACCAGTCTGATTGCCATCCCCATATTTTTGAACTGTTTCCCTAGTGTCTAGTGATATCCCCACCCCACTGATTCCAGTCCCCCTTCTTTAATGTTCCCCTGGTGTCTAGTGGAACCCTTCACCCTTTGATTGCCATCCCCATATATTTGCACAGTTTCTCTTGTGCCTAGTGGCACCCCCACCCTCTGATTTTCATCTGCATATTTTTCCACTGTAGTCTTGGTGTCTTGAAGCACCCCTACACCTCCTATTGCCATCCCCATATTTGTTTAGTACTCCCTGGTGTCTAGTGGCATCTCCCTCCTATTGCCATCCCTGTATTGCACTAACCTGTAATAAAGAAAACCATCCCTTGACATCTTCTTATTTTTCTTTTACACCTATAACAAAGAAAATGGTCCCTTGATGATCCAACCCCCAACCCAATTTCCCTCAGAGAACCCATCATCCTGCACCCCCTCACACCCCCCACACATCCTCACTCACCTGAACAGGCAATAAGGTGAAGTTCCACTGTCTGATCAAAGCCCCGTCTTGCTGCGAGAACCACTGACTGCAATATGAGAAACTAAGGTAAGTGCAGTTTAATGTATATCAGTGGGGCTTGGAATGTTGATGCATAACTTTGTCATTTTTGCATATTTTCACCCCAAATTTTCAGCATGGCCTTTTTGGGACCCTGCCTCATGACCAATGGTGGTAGAATTTTGCAACTCAAGTTTGAAAGGTGCTTTCAAGGTTGCTTGGTGAAATCACCTTTCAGTTAGAGATGCAGTGAATTTAATTCTGCTGGTGAAGTGAACACGAAGTGGGCACTTCGCATTGCCACTCCACTACGCAGAGTGGGCAATGCAAAGTGCTCATTCCACCTTGTCATTACCACTTCTCATTAAGGCAGAATGGCAATGCGAACTAAGGTGAAGTCATTGCTTTTAATGGACTTCACGTCCCTCATTACAATTCTAAGTGATCCACTTGGTGTTTCAGATTTGGCAGCCCCTCCCACACATCACATGGCTTACAGTAGTGTAAGTCGCATGCTCTTTAGCTAGGCAGGAAGAAAGTGAATCTTACAAGCAGACACTTTTACTTTCTCCTGTGCAGATGGAGAGAGAGAGGAGTGTGTTTTGTGACTGCTGATACTTTCAGATCAGAACTAGGAGGAGATTTAAACTTTGATTTAGATCCAACAGCTTTTTTAAAAGCTACATTTTTTTGTCTTTTCTGTCTGTACTCTTTTTTACTTAATTTGTTCTTTCTGCAAATTTTATTTTTCTTACATAGAGGGACATCAGTTGCAAATTATGTCCATGCTGGAACTGCTGCTGGATCACCATGGGATCCCACATTAGTTTTTTTTCCCTCACACCATGTGCCCCCCCACACCTTCCTTGCTGTGTTATAAAATGTATTCCTCCACCATCCCTGACCCTTGTATGTAATTATGCCCCAAACCCCCCACACCTGAAGCAAATCAGGGGTGCAGTCTTTGTTGGGGTTCTCAACCCTAAAGCTTGCACAACTGCAGTAGCAAGAAAGATCAGATGTGATGGACACAAGCGTGTATGTTTCAGGAGTATATAGAATGGTGTGAGCTTTAGGGCTGAGAACACAAAGGAAGACTGCACCTCTGATTTGCTTCAGGTGTTGGGAGAGTAGGGTTGTAAACCTTAAAACCACATTTCCCTACTTTTGTCACTTTAGTCATAACCCTAATTAGTGCATCAATGCAGTTTTTTGCATAGAACATCTATCTATCTATCTATCTATCTATCTATCTATCTATCTATCTATCTATCTATCTATCTACATTCTTTGCAAAAAACTGCATTAATTCACCAATTAGGGTAACTGAATGTCAGAGTTTCTTACCCTAATGACCTCCCCCAAGCAGCAAAAGGGAAAAACATTAGGGTTTTGGGTCTCTGGAGTCTTGACGAATAAGTAGCGAGGTCTTTCTTGGGGGTTGAAAAAAAGTTAGGCATTATCAGAAAATGACATACAGTATACATACAGTATCTCAGAAACTGCACAAGCTGCCATCACAAACCTTTCTGCAGACCAGGACCTTACCTGCTAGACAATGCAAGCAAAATTTCAGCTCATTTCATCAAACGGTGCCAAAGATATTAATGTGCAAAGTTTGCAGTTTAACATTAAATAGACTACTCAGCCCTAACTATAGAGGTGTGACTGCGCCCCTATTATCTATCTATCTATCTATCTATCTATCTATCTATCTATCTATCTATCTATCTATCTATCTATCTATCTATCTGTCTGTCTGTCTGTCTGTCAGTCTGTCTGTCTGTCTGTCTATCTATCGATCTATCTATCTATCTATCTATCTATCTCTCTCTCTCTCTCTCTATCTATATATATATATATATAATATTTTTTTAGCTTTTGTTAACCAGGATAGCAGACTAGACAAACAAATTCCTGTTTTTCAGGTGTGGTCTGGGAGATTACAAGGAGTATACTGACAAGACAAGGATTTACAGGATGTCAGGGAAAAAAATACAAACACTGCAGGATATTACAAAGAGGCAAGCAAGAACATCACATAACAGCATAAAACAATATCAGTATGACAGTCAGGTTAAGAACTCCAAGCTGGGGTCAGGAAGGAGACCAGTCAGAATGATTAAAGTGCAACACTTTGTAGAAAAGGGACACCAGCACCTTAGGTACAATTATAGACTAAGGTGAGCTTCAGATGGTCCCAGATGGAGTTTCTAAAACAGGCATGGGAGGAGCAAGTGCTAACATGGGCAGGAAGGGAATTCCATAGCCTAGGTGCACAAACGGTGAATACCTGGTCACCCATTTGCATGCCAGTTTTTGGAAGCAGAAACATAGTTGTGCCATTAGACCTTTTTTATTTATTAATTTTATTTAAAATTTGATGACCTGGAAAAGCACACTGAGCCGAGGCTCATTGCCAGGTGTGACCCAGGTGCAGAATGTACTTTGAAGAGAAAAAGAGTAACAAATTGTGAAGAATACAAACAGTATGTGCAGACATTTTTACAAAGACTATAATACATTTTCCATAATAAACAATTAATTAGCGAGCAGAGTAAATGAATGGAATGGGGATAGGTTACAGTCGGGGGCTAGGGTAAGTGAGTAGAGACTGTGAGGGGCTTCAGCTGCATACTGGGACCATTGGTACATTTATGGCATTGTGGGGTGGGTAGGAGCCTGAAGAGTTGTGAAAAGATGGAACGAGAATGGGCCAGGCAGAGGTTGGAGGGGAGGTTTTTCAAGAGAAGAGGGAGACGGTAAGAAAATGCAGCTTGGCTGGTGAGACTGTGAGGTTGGGGCAGGTGGAAAGTGCTTGGGTCCCTGTGGCAAAGAGGGTAGTTTAGGGAGGTGGCTGGGGTGAGGCGGGAAATGAGGTGGAGGAAGGGAACTAAATTAAAATTTTGCTATGAAGGAGGCACTGTGGATGGCTCTCCTGTGGTAGAGCGAAGCAAGGGAGAGGGCGGTGTAGAGTAGGCAGTGGTGAGTGAATGAGTTGGGGGGAGGCAGTGGTGAAGCAGCAGAAAGAGTTGAGGAGAATGTCTGGTCTGGAGAGAGAGGATGCTGGGGCCATTCCATAGACTATGTCGGCATATTCTATAATGGGCAAGATAGTTTTATGTACGAGCTTGCAACAGGTGGGGATAGGTAGGCTGGCTTTGTGGTGATAGAGGATGGTGAGTTTGGGCCAGAGTTTGGTGCAGATGGCCTCAATGTGAGTGGAGAAGTTAAGGTGGCTGTCCAGCCAAACACCCAGGTACTTGAAAGCAGGGACTAGTTCCAGAGGTGAGTCATCCAGGGTGGTGATCACGGGGGAGCTGGGAGGGTGGCAAGCTTTTACCTGGAACCAAAGACCATGGTGACAGTTTTTTTGCATTGAGTGTAAGCAGGTTCTCAAGGAACCAGGATTGGACTATGTTGAAGTCATTTTGGAAGGTGGGAGGACACTGTCATACGAGGGGCCAGAGGCAAAGATGATCGTGTCATCTGCATATAGATGCACATTGGAGGAGAGACAGGTGGAGGGAAGGTCATTAATGAAGAGATAGAAGAGGATGGGACCAAGAATAGAGCCTTAGGGGACACCTGATAAGATAGGGAGAGGAGTGGAGATAGCGTTGCCTATTTGAACAGATTGTTGTCTATAATGGAGATACGAGTGGAACCAGGTGATGGCAGGTTGGGCAATGCCAAAAGAACTATGTTTGCAGAGTAGCAGCGGGTTGGAGACAGAGTCGAAGACTTTAGCCAGGTCTATGAGTAGTGCAGCTGTAGTTTGGCTGTTGTCCATGGCAGAGAGGATGGAGTTGGTTACGCGTAGAAGGGTGGTGATGGTGGAGTGGTGTTTTCTGAAACCTGACTGTATGGGTGAGAGGGAGCTGTTGGAAGAGAGAAAGTCTGACAGTTTGGACAATATGAGGGATTCCTGGACTTTGGCAAGGGTGGGGAGGAACGAAATAGGCCTGTAATTTCCTGGGAGGGAGGGATCACTGCCTTTGTGCAAAGGGATGATTTTGGCCAATTTCCAGGCTTTGGGGACAGTGGCTGTGTATATAGAGAGAGATTTACTATGTGAGTCAAGGGGACCACAATAGCGGAGGCAGAGATATGGAGTAATTTAGGGTGAATACCCTCAGGGCTGGATTTGGTCATGCTAAGGGAGGATAGTGCATTGTATACTTCCAGCGGTGTGAGGGGTTGAAAGAGGAAGCCTGAGGATGGAGAGGATGGCTCAGTGGAGTTGGGGAGGGAGGGGGGAGTTGGGGAAGGCACAGGAGATGAAGAACTTATTGAAGAGCTCAGCCACAGAGGCAGGATCTGAAATGGTACTGCAGTCTATATTAAGAGTCAGGCATGCCTGTTTAGTAGGGGGGGTCAAGAAGGGAGTTAATCATCTTCCAGAAGGACGTCTGGGGGTTTTGGTTCAGCGTGAATTACTCTTTAAAGTATGAAGATTTAGATTGCTGAATGGCCTTAGTACATTTATTTCAAATGCGTCTGTAAGATTGTAGATCCCATGAGGCATGGGAGGCTTTGTACAGTCTCCATACCTTGTCCTTGGAACAACACAGGGTGATAAGGTCAGGTGTAATCCAGTGGTGATGGTAGCATTTTACCCTGACTTTCCTGAGGGATGCATGTAGGTCTCAGATACACCAGAAGATACCGCAGAACTGGAATAGAGCGATGTCTACATCAGACGCGGAAAGGACTGGTAGTCAATCTGCATTTGTGAGGTAATGCTGCAGGGCATATTCATTTAGGATGTGTAGGGGGTGAAACCAGATGAATTTGGGATGGGAAAGCAGGAAGAGGATTTTGCAGATGCAATAAATAACACAGTGGTCACTAAGGGCATCGGAGAAAATTCCTGAGGCAGAAATACAGTGGGGATGGGTGGATAAGATCCGATCCAGAAGGGTGTGGTTTTGGGACCTATGGTTTAGGCAGGTAGGTTCCTGGATTAGCTGAGAGAGGTTTAGGGCTTCGATCCTTAGGGTGGTGTGTTTGGCGGAGGAGGAGAGCCAGTCAAGATTGAAATCACCTAGAAGCACAAGTTCGCCATTTGATGTTCTGGAGGAGACTTGACGAGATGGCCTTAATGACGGAGTCGGGCAAAGTCTTTGGTGGAACATAAAGAGCCCCAATGTGGAGGGGTGGGTGGAGGAAGGAAAGGATAGGTGTGCAACAATGGACTAGTGGGAAGAGTGGCAAGATTCACTGAGAATGATAGTACCATTAGACCTTAGTGGATATGAGGAGTCGGCTAGCTTAAAGAGATCTGTTAGGATAGAAGCAGTAGCTGTTCTAACAAAATTGTCAGTGAAACATCCTAAAACAAAGATTAGCTGGGGTGAGCCAGGCAAGTTTGTTGTAAAGGTCACAATGATGGGTGAGTCAAGGAGCAGAGAGTGTGAAATGGCATATATTGTTATAGGCTATGTCCCATTTTGAGAGGCTGGATTTGGTGGCATATGTGAAGGTAATGAGCCCATAACTGAGTGTGGAAAGGAGCACACCTTTTGCCAGGATGAGATGAGCAGCTGGCATGAGATTATTTTTTGCTCTGTATGCCATGCCCAACTTACTATTTGCTGCGTTAAATGCATTATGGATATGCAGAGTGAAGTCTAGTTGGGGGTCTAGGGTGACTTCCAGGTATTTGAGGGAGCCAGCAACCCTCACATAAGATCCATCAGCACCAGAGATACTCTGGGGGCAGGGGGCACTTTTATTTTAGCCAGGGATCCAAAAAGCATAGCCTGAGTTTTTTTAAGATTCAGGGCTATTCTGTTAACCATAAGCCAGGACTGTATGTTAGTAAAGTCAACATTAAGGTAATGTTGGTGACGCTAATGTCCTGGGAGTTGGTTAGGATCACTAGGTCATCAGCATATAATGTGGCACTGCCATGAGCTGGTAGAAGGAGCAGATCATTTACAAATAGGGAGAAAAGAATGGGTCCTTGGACAGACCCCTGAGGGACCCCAGAATCTACAGGAGTCGGCTCAGAAAAAACCTTTTTGACCTTTATAAGTTGCTGCCTACTTTGAAGGTAGTTAGTAAACCAAGCTGGGACAGGGGCTGACAGACCAAGAGACTGGAGTTTTGAGCACAGGAGGGTGTGATCCACCAAATCAAAGGCTTTGGACAGATCAATGAAGATTGCTCCTGTTAGTTTACCTTGATCCATGGCAACCCTGGCCTCAGAAGTAACCTTAACAAGGGCAGAGGAGGTGCTATAACCCTTGCGAAAGCCATGTTGTGCAGGTGATAATAACTCATGACTCTGGATATATTCAGTTACCTTGGATGCAACCACTTTTTCAAGTAGCTTGCTGATTGCTGATAGGATGGCTATTGGCTGGTAGTTCTCAAGGTGTTTAGGATCACCTTGTTTGAATACTGAAACAACCCTAGCCATCTTCCAGAGGACAGGGATAGATCCCATAGTGAAGCACATGTTAAAGATATGGGTGATGGGTACAGCAAGGAAAGATGCACCAAGATGGATGAGTTTGGGCTTCATATTGTCATGTCCAGCACTAGAGTGGGTGAGAGACTAGCAAGGAGTCTCTGTGTCTCCCTAAGAGAAATAGAAAGGATGATGAGTGACAGGGCCAGGCTGGGAGCAGTGGTGTTATTCCTGTACATCAGAGGCAGGGAACAGGGAAGTATAGGCAGACAGGTCAGAGAACTGGGAGTTTAAAGCATTTGCAATTGTTAAGGCATTATTGCAGTTAATACCATCAACAATCATATCAGAGACATAACCTTTTGAGGAACCACTAACTATGTTCTTGATGTTCTGCCAGAAACTCCTAGGGTCTCGGCTGAGGTCACACTGCATATTTGTTAGTAATTCACCTTTGGCAGAACGTATTGCTTTTTACACACATTACGGAGACGTCTGCACTCCTGAAGGACAGACATGTCTTGTAAGGCCTTGAAAATAGCCCAACATTTATCCCTAGCATTCACAAGGGAAAAAGCCCACCTTGAAGCCATTTTGTTACAATACTCCTAACCCTCCTTTTCATAACATATTAACATACTATTTGCCAGCAGATTAGGCCTTACGGTCTATCGAGTCTGCTCAAACCTCAGATCCCTATTTGGGTGCCGAGGCCCCCTCCCCCCCTTGTGTTCCAGAAACCCCTATTATCCATCACCACCCCCCTGGATCAAGCCATCATCTGATACGTTCACTTTCTGTGTCTGTCCCACCCTCTCTTGAAGCCCTCCACTGGATCTCTGAACCAGCTCAGCCAGGCAGTGCATTCCAAGGGTCCACCACTGTCTCAGTGAAAACCTCCTTCTTCCCCTCACCCTTCCACCGCTCCAACTTCAAACCACCCTCCCTGGTGACACCTCCCTGCTTTAGTCTAAAGACCCTCCATGTTTACCCTATTTATTCCCTTGAGGTACCTGAAGACCTCAATCATGTCCCCCTGTCTCTCCTCTCCTCCAATGAAAACAAGCAGAGCTCCTCAAGTCTGTCCTCATATGTGTCCCTAGCCTCGTATCATCTTGAATTGCCCTCCTCTGTACCTCTCAGGAGCTATATGTCCCTCTTCAAGTGTGGTCTCCAGTACTGTACACAACACTCACGGTGTGGTCTAACCAGTCCATTGTACAGCAGCAGAATCACTTCCTTGCTCCTGAGGTGATCCCCACGATGCATCCCAACATCCTGTTTGCCTTGCTAGCCACTCTCCTGCACTGCTCAGAGAGTTATTCATACATGCATCTACCATGACCCCTTGTGGTCTTTTCCCCTCATTGAGGCCCTCCCAGCGCCTCCCCCTCCCAGGGTGTACCTGTGTTTAGGGTTTCCTGCCCAAGATGTAACACTTGCACTTGGTGATGAAATTTAATTTCCAAGTGGTGAGCCCAGCTTCCAGGGTGTCCAGTTCCTCTTTTGGGCCAACCTCCTCTTCTCCTCAGCTACTGCTCCCATCTTGGAGTCATCAGTGAAGAGACTCATTTCACACCCTATACCTTCCTGATGTCTGATATGTATGCATTAAACAGGACTGGACCAGGACCGAGCCCTACGGTACCCCACTACCAACCTCTCTAGGGCTCGAGAGCTCCCCACAGACCACTACTCTCTGGGTGTGTCCAGCTAGCCAGTTTTCAATCCATCTGACCATCAAAGGGCCTACTCCCAACCCCATCAGTTTCTCCGCCAGACCATTGTGGGGGACAGAGTCAAACATCTTGCTGAAGTCCAAGAATAATACATCCACAGGCTTTCTCCAGTCCAGTTCTGATGTTACCCATTCGTAGAACTCCACAAGATTGGTTTGACATGATCTACCTAGCACAAACCCATGTTGCCGACTATCCAGACCTCCCACCTCCTTCAAGTACAGCCCCAATCGTTCCTTTAGTATACTCTCCATTAATTTTCCCACCACCGAGGTCAAACTGATGTGTCTATAGTTACCTGGTACTTCCCTTGACCTCCCTTTATGGATTGGCACCACTTGTGCCTCTCGTCAATCCCTAGGTACCCTTCCTGTCTCAAGTGACCTGTTGAAGAGCTCCACCAGGGGTGCAGCCAGTATGTCCGCCAATTCCCATAGTACTCTCAGATGAATGACATCCGGCTCAGGAGATTTGTCTTTCTTTAGGGCCTTGAGGGCTAACCACACCCTTTTGGCCGAGATAGCATCATCTGTCCCCTCCACCTTACTGGCCTTTTATCCTTATCCTGATGTGACACCCCTGGGGTACCTCTCCCTCCCTCCCTCTTGCTTCATTTCTGTTGCTCCCCTGATCTCACTCACTGCTGCTTCTATCCCCCTCATGCCTTGCTTTGTAGATATCCCATCCCCCTCCCTAGTGAACACAGAGGCAAAGTACTCGTTAAATACCTCTGCCTGGTACCTCGCCTCTTTCACCCACCCTCTTTCTGATCTCAATTTGCTGATATGGCCCTTAGTTTTCTCCGCTTCCCAATGTACCTGAAGAACCCTTTCCCTCACCTGTATCCCTGTACCAGCCACGCTCTTACTGGACTTTGCCCCCTCACCATTTGGGT
The DNA here is from genome assembly GCA_016271365.2 of Neoceratodus forsteri. Taxonomy (NCBI): domain Eukaryota; kingdom Metazoa; phylum Chordata; order Ceratodontiformes; family Ceratodontidae; genus Neoceratodus; species Neoceratodus forsteri. The sequence goes on along the minus strand of JADMNL010000022.1, from coordinate 417,296,703 downwards.
GACTTTTCTAGATGCAAGATGGTACATTTCTTATCCCTATCCCCTCTTGTTGTTTTATATTTTTGTAGGTCACCTTCTTTTCTCTGACTGCTACCTGAACCTCACTGGACCACCAGCATGGTTTATGTGACCTTGCTCCCTTACGTTTCACCTTGACACTAGGTCCTGACTGCCTCATGAAGTCCCCGTTTATGACCTCCATCTCCTTTCCACATTTGTCATTGATGTAATCCCTTCAAGTGATCCTTGAGAATATTTCCCATGCCCACAAAGTCTGCCCCTGAAGTCCACTGCCAGTGTCCTAGATCTCCCCTCCCCCCATGCTTATTTGAAACCAGACAGTATTGTGGCTGCTCCCAGTCAGGGATCCTCTGCAACCATCTGCCAGAACCATATCCAGGACATGTCCTCCCTTGTGGGCTCCATCACATGCTGTGTTAAGAACACATCCTGGAAGCCGCCCAGCAGCCTGTGCTCATGGCCACCTTAGAGGACATGGTTCACCAGTTTGTACCTGGCATATTAGGTCCCCATCAGCACCCTCCTTCCCCTTTTGGTCCACACTGGGCAGTATGATGTCCAGAAACCATCCTCCAGAACATCACCCATCCTGGGAGGCTCATATCTACAACTCCAGCTTGACCTTATCTCCTGCTGGGATCGTAAGGTGACCCATAAGGCCTCCATGTTCCTCTGCCTCTTCTACCCTAGCAATTTCTATGTCATCTCTAATGAGCATAGCCACTCCACCCCCTCTGCCCTCCTTTCTATCCTTCCTAAGCATAGTGTACCTGCACGTTTAGGTCCCAGTCATGGTTTTTGTTTTCCCATGTCTCCGTGACCACCGCCACATCCACCCCCCCCGAACAGCATGGCCTGGAACTCTGCCAACTTGTTTCTCAAGCTCCTGGCATTTACTAACAGCAACCCCAACCCTTATCCATGATCCTCTTGTTGAACCCCACCCAGGTTCCTTATACTCCATCCTCCCTCTGCTCTCCTGAAGCCTCCACCCCCAGTCTGTTTCCCCTCCCCTTGGGTTTGAAGGCTACTCCCTCATTTGGAAGAGGTTCTGGTCAGCCCTCCTTATCCCTTCCCCCTCACAAGTTTAAACCCCACCTTTCTTGAATGTAGTCAACCATCCCTGTTTAAGGACTTCCTTCCCTAATGGGGCCAAGATGAAGCCTGTTCTTGGCATACAGTCCCTTATCCTCCCAAACTCCTTTCCAGTTCCCTAATGCCCCAACCCCTCTCTTCACCCCACTCCTGAGCCAGTCATTAACCTCTGTGATCTTCATTTTTCTCCACTGAGGCCTTTGGTACTGGCAATATCTCCAAAAAGGAAATGTTGCATCCATTATCCCGACAGACTCTGGCAAGTTCTTGGAACCTTGCTTGGATTTCCAAAATGCTATTTCTCTCTAGATCATTAGTTCCCAAATGCACCAGGAAATCCAGTTTCCCTCCACAGTCCCTAACCAGTTCGTACACCATGAACTTTGCTCTGTGCACTGTCAGCCCAGAGATACTCACTGCCTTCACCTGGCTATGGCATCCACCCCCCTATCCCTCCCACTGGATACTCCTAATCATCAGGTCTCCCAATAACAGAACCTTAACACTGCCATCATCCTTATGGTTACCTCCACTATGTACTCTCAGCCCCCATCCCCCCCTTTGTTCATGATCTCAAATCCATGGGAGTCTTCCTGCCTTATTAGTGACCCCTTGTCACCCTCCCCTTTCTGCCTCCCTTGTTATTATACCCACTTAACTCAGACCCCTTCTGAATAGGTGTCCCCTTTAACCCTCTCTTATCCAAACCATTTATTCTGGCCCTGATGGTTTCCCCTTCCTCCACACTGCCATCCTCCACCCTTGTATTAGTACCCCTACCTCCAGAGGCTCTCTGTGGGTCCCCTTTAGCTAGGGCCCCATCCTTGATACTGACCCCCCTGCTGAAGGGGGGCTCCTCCCCCACCTCCTTGTCTCCCAGTTTCTCTACAGTCATGCTCTCCTCCCTCATGTCTGCAATATGTTGCATCTCCCCCATCTGCTTAGCATTTATGTTTCCTCTTCCCCCTCTGGAACTATTTCTATCTTTTCCATTGCCAGTCTGTGATGCCCTATGGGTATCCGACTCCCTCCCCCCAGCCTCTGTATCAGTTTCCTCATTTCCACCAACCCCTTCCTCCCCATCTAGGTTGCGTAGTAGCTCAAATTTATTGTGGCTCTATGTCAGCCTCCATCAAGTAACCCGAGTTTCCCCTGACTGCACCTCTAAACTGCCCCTCTTCCTCCCCTCTTGCTCTATTCTCCTTAGGAGCTCCCTTCCCACAGTCTGCTATTTTAGGCTTCCCCACAACAGCCCCTCCCTTCTCAATGTCTGCTCTACTAGGCTTCCCCACAACAGCCCCTCCTGACTCTTTCCCCTCCACTGTTTTTGTATTCGGAATGTTCACCTCGTACACTTTCCCCTTAGCGTCAACATCCCTATCTAAGGGTCCTCTGTCCCTAATATCTCCCCTTCTGCTTGCTGTAACATAATGTTCTGTAATTTCAGAGCATTGCCCCAGTCTTCTCTCAGCCCCACCCTTCTGCTGCCCATATCCACACCCCTTTTCCTTGGACACCCCTCTAACTCCCCCAGCTTACTCCTTAACCAATATACTTCACTTCTGATACAAGATAGCTGTCTACAGAGTGGGAAGCCTCCCTCTCTCCAGGCCCAATTGAGAATTATTACCATCCCACAGCCTGTGCAGCCTACAACCCTCCCAAAGATGCCTGTCATGGTGAAATATGGCCACCCTCTTTGTCCCCCTCTGTTTATAATGGCACATACCCCTTTTCTCAGTCCCTTCCCCCAGGAATACAGTTTCTCTCTATACTGACTGCAGTTATTTACAAACCCAATTTCAACCCCACCAATAAAGTTCCCAAGTCTCACAAACACATACAGTCCAGTGTGTGTCCAGTCCCACTAACAGTGTGTGTATGCAGACATCAGGTACCGTATGATGTCACAGGCCCACCAGTTCCTGTTGCTTCAAATTTCAGTCCCAAACAGAAATACACAGCCATTCAATCCCAACCCCCAGTGGCTTTTCAGTATTTAAGAAAGCCTACAAAACTGGATGGGTGGGAGGGCTCTTACCAACACCAGGCAAACATCACATTTAAATTTCACTATAATTATCACTGCCAAACAAGTGTTCCCAAGCCCCAAAAGTTACAATATCACAGCCCAAGTAACAGATCTAACTCAAAGTAGTAATTTTTAACACACAGAACTAATTTCACGTACAAAACTATTCACATATTTCAGTTAAAACAGAATATAAACCCAGACCTCCATCCTTACTAGCCTCCTGCTTATGTTCCCAAATGAACAATGAAAGACAATGTGATTCTTGTTAATTTCTCCTCCCTCTAACACCAGGCAAACATCGCATTTAAATTTCACTCTAATTATCACTGCCAAACAAGTGTTCCCAAGCCCCAAAAGTTACAATATCACAGCCCAAGTAACAGTTCTAACTCAAAGTAGTAATTTTTAACACACAGAACTAATTTCACGTACAAAACGATTCAAATATTTCAGTTAAAACAGAATATAAACCCAGACCTCCATCCTTACCAGCCTCCTGCTTATGTTCCCAAGTGAACAGTGAAAGACAATGTGATTCTTGTTAATTTCCCCTTCCCCTAACACCAGGCAAACATCACATTTAAATTTCACTCTAATTATCACTGCCAAACAAGTGTTCCCAAGCCCCAAAAGTTACAATATCACAGCCCAAAAACAGTTCTATCTCAAAGTAGTAATTTTTAACACTCAGAACTAATGTCACGTACAAAACTATTCAAATATTTCAGTTAAAACAGAATATAAACCCAGACCTCTGTCCTTACCAGCCTCCTGCTTATGTTTCCAAGTGAACAATAAGAGGTGCATGTTTGTCTTGCAGGAATGAGAATATAATAAGAAAGTTGTCCAGTGCAGCAGCGACATCACTGGTACTTAACACAGTAGACCAGTCTGTAAGTCCCAGGTCTGCATGGAAGGATTCTTCCAGGTTACATTTGGAGAAGTCCCTCATAAGTATGACCTTGCAGGGTATTTTAGGGGAGGAGACTTTTCAGACACAGTAAATGGGGGAATAATGTGAGACAGAGTCAAGGAATATGCCAGATTAAACAAGCCTAAAGGGCCTATTGGATAGTATCCGGTCTAGGAGGGTATTCTTACCACCTGTAGTACACAGCCTGGTCGGTTCACTTATAAGTTGCAAGAGGGTGAGGCCTGCCAACAAATGTTCATATTGTTTAGCATTGCCACCTAACCAATTTAGGTTCAAGTCATATATATATATGTGTTTATATATCAAATGGGTAGGAAAAAAGCTCATCTAGTGACCAAAGATCATCAGGTGACTGTGAATATATCAGAGCACAACTGCACACCTGCACTTTTACCCCCTTCCAAAACAATTTTGCCATTTTATAAGATAGATAACCCATTTTATGGTGTGCTGTCGTGCTCTGATATACGCTGTCTTGGGTGGTTGACACACTCAGCCTGCGGCCTCGTCACGTCCTGACGTCTGCGCACAAGGCGTGTGTCAGGTAGTATACAGACACATAAGTGGGTTATCTGCTTTATATATATATATATGTATATATAATAGATAACCCACTCTTAGGTGTGCGGTCACGCTCTGATATACGCATGGTCATGTCTTGGCTGCTATGATATATGCATGGTCATGTCATGTGTTTTATACAATCAGAACACTTGATTTGGAGAATATCATCATCTCCATGTTATATATATATATATATAATATAGAGAGAGAGAGAGAGAGAGAGAGAGATACTCACACACACAGTGGTGTCCGCAGGATGAAACCCACTTTTAAAGCACACTGCAGTATGCTGCAGCAGACCTACTGAATAAAAGCAATGTAATTTCAATGGCAAGTAGTCCCTTTTGTCATGCAAGAAACTGTGGCATTCACTTCCATCCTGGCAGTGCCACGTTTTCTGAATGACAAAGGACTAATTCCATTGAATCACATTGCTATTCAATAGATCTGCTGCAACATCTTGCTGTAGTACTTTAAAGATTGGTTTTATCCTGGGGGACACCACTGTGTGTGTGTATTTATATATATATATAAATAGGGGATACAGGATGGGCAGGAGTGCAATATGGAAAATATTCTCACTCCTGCAGAGTGAGCTCTGGATATTTCACGAGTGCCGAAGGCACGAGTGAAATCTACGGTGCTCACGATGCAAGAGTTAGAATATTTTCCATATTCCATGATCTGCCCATCATGTGTGCTATTTATACTATGGAGGTGAGACCAATTTCAGTGAGAGAGGTATGTTTGCTGTTATGAGGATCATGTCACTTTAAATGATGCTGGTGCTGTGGTAGTGTGTGTGTGTGTGTGCACTTTTATGAATGGGCTGTAGTGAGCTGTTGTTGGTTGGTGTGTGTGTGTGGGTCTTGATTAGGTGTGCTGTGTTTTCATAAGTGGTAAGTGGCTGCCTGAGGGAGGTTCTGTTCTGTGACAATGAGGAATATGGTAATGATTTCTTTTGGCAGGTTTGTGTCTTCATGTTTGGCTGTTTAAGATTTATTTAAACATTTCAGGCATCATCTGTTTGATTCAGTAATGTACTAAACTTGAGTTTTGAAATACAGCACAATAAATTTGGAGATTGTTACATTTAGAAGGAGTGCTGCAGCTGACTGCCATTATCTATCTTAATTGTATTAATTTCAGTGTAGGGCCTGTTTTAGAACTCAGCAAATTACAGGGGTGTTTCTTAGGCCCTGTCCACACTACGCCTCTGTAAAGTTACAGAGTGCCCAAACCGTTACGGCAACGGTTTGCGTTTACACCTGTAACATTACAGAAGACATTTTCGTAACTGTTGTTGAAACCACATATGAGGTGGTTTCAACAATGGTTATGAAACCGGTCCTGCCTCATTAACGTTACCGGTGGTAGTGTGGACGGGCAGTAATGGTCCCCTGCTGGGCCCGTCGCGCAGCGCGAGCTGCATTGTGGGATTGGGCACCGTGGTAACGGTCACCTGGTTCCCGAGGTGTGGACTGGTGGTACCGGTCTCTTACTGGTCACTGCTGCAGTGTGGACACACTGTACCACTCCCTGGCTGTAATGGTTTCTGTCCGTTATGGGGTCTGAGCGGTGTAGTGTGGATGGGGCTTTTGTGTTTTCAGATGCAGGTGAGTGATGTCAGCAGAGTAGGTATAAATGGTATTTATTTTAACTTTGCTGAAGTCATCAGGATTTATTTCACTCCAGTGAAAATAACATGGTTTATTTCACTGGAATTGGTCTCATCCCCCATGGTGTATATTTATATACAGTATATATACATATCTATCTATCTATCTATATATATATATATATATATATATATATGGGTAGGAAAAAGAAATCATCCTCAACAAGTGAAATGCTATGAGATGACCGTGCGTATATCTGAGCGCGACTTCACACCTGCACTTTTACCATCCTCCAAAACAATTTTGCCATTTTATAAGATAGATAACCCACTCCATGGTGTGCTGTCACGCTCTGATATACGCACACCTTGGGTGGTTGATGCACAACAAGGCGTACGTATACCAGAGCACGACTGCACACCTAAGAGTGGGTTATCTATTACATATATATATATATATATATATATACACACACACACACACACATACATACATACAGGTATATATATTCATTGCACAAAACTTTGTTAATGCATCAGTTATGAGTTAAGGCAACAAAAGCTGGGGAAATGAGGTGTTGGGAGGTTCGAACGCTTACACCCCTCACCCCTACCACCCCACCCCCAACCGCCACACACCAACAGGCATTGGGGTCATCAGCCCTTACTCTCACCCTATTCCATGTATAAGTAAGCTGAGATGGTACAGTATAAGAGAATGGAGTGAGAGTTAGCCCTGATGACCCCAACACACAACCTGATGCCTGTTGGTGTGGAGGGTGGGGATGGGGTGGAGGGTGTTAAAGTTCGAAACCCTAATGTCTCTTTTCCCTACTTTTGTTGTTTCAACCCTAACTGATGAATTAAAAAAGTTTGTTTCAATGAATTTCCTTGCTTTTTTAAAAAGTGTAATCTTACCCTTATATGTTTGTGGGAGCACAGGGCCCTCTGGTCTCTGTGCTCCCATCAATCTGTAGTGTTTTGTGGTTGCATAGGGGCCCAAGTGCAGGGATCTCTGGGCCTGTGCTCCACCTGTATCCCATAAGTGTAGAGGCTTTGTAGACCTTGGCTCTTCCTGTGGGAATGCGTGCCCCTCTGGGCCCTGCACTCCCAATAGTGCATAATGAACAGCCCTGCAGTCACATTATTGCATGATGGTATCCGTATGTGAGAGCGCAGAGCCTGGAGGCCTCTGTGCTCCCATCTACCTATAATTCTGTAGACGCAGCACAGGCCTAGAGACATTTCAAGTAACCCTTGTGCTGCAAATGGCACAATATCTCAGTTACTGTAGGAACATTTGAAAAAAATTCCATCACAATTGTAATCATGGACTGGCAACCTGCATCATTGCTTAAGCTACGTTTAGTGAAAAATCCGTATCTCGAATTGCTTTCGAGATATAGCCACCGAAAGGTACTGCATCTGTCACAATGTTATTCTATGGGAAACTTCCAAACTTCAAAATGTTATAAGTATGGAAGCAATGTAAATGTTCTCACTAAACCGGCAAAAGTCACATCTCTGGGGCAAGCCCTTTGTACCCTGAACATTTCAGCCTGAAAGTCCTAACTGTTTCTTTGCAGTGAGGTGACAAAGAAACAGTAAACTTTAAAAATCCTTTTTCATAAGATGTCAAAATTCCTTTTCGTGAGTTGATTCCCTTTTTGCAAAGTATCAAAATCCCTTTTCTTGAGGCCTAAATCCCATTTCATACCATGCAGCTAGCCATAAGACAGAACTGAGCATGCTCAGAACCCACAATTTCAAAATTGAATAACTTTGGAACGGATTAATAGTTTATCACCAAACCAATGCTGGCTTGTTCTTTGGGGCAAGCTCTGTCTACCATGAAGATGTCAAACTGCAATTCTAAATGGTGTGACCACAGTGCAATGAGGAAAAAACAGTCAAATAAGGCAAAAAAAGTGACTTTTACAGTTTTTTCTCTATATGCAGTATGAAATCCTCAGATCCGACTGAAACAAAACTTGGTACATAAAGAGATCTACCATACAGTACAGTGCATACCAAATTTTGTGCAAATCCATTGAACAGCTGCAAAGCTATTAAAGTGCAAAATTTGAGGTTTAACATTAAACTGCCTACTCAACCATACCATGCCACTGTAATGTACATTCTTTGCACAAAACTTTGTTAATGCTCCAGTTAGGGTAACATAATGCCACAAAAGTAGGGAAATGCGATGTTAGGGCTTCCAGCCCTAACTCTCCACCCCCCAGCCCCCAAGCAGAAAAAGGAGAAAGCATTAAGGTTTGGGGTCTCTCGAGTCTTGGCAAATCAGTGGTGGGGTCTTCCTTGGGGTTGTCAGCCCTAATGGTCCCCCAGCCCGTAGTCTGTAGTCCAAGGCATAAGGAACAGCTCCAAGCCAGTGTATCACAGTGATACACTCTTCAAAGGTAGAAAATTATGTCTATTCACATGTTGCCAACACAACTTGTTGAAGTTTTCTTCATGCTGGGCCCTGCAGGCTCTGGGTGAAGAAAGGAGATCATGTGTGATGTTGTTTGATCAGGGAATGGGGTAGTCATTATGGTGGACAATCCTAAGGATCACAGTACTACTGATTCACCAGGACTCCAGAGACCGAAAACCCTAATGTTTTTTCCTTGTGCTGCTTGGGGGTGGGTGGGGAGTTAGGGTTGAAAACCCTAATGCCACATTTCCCTTCTTTTGTGGCATTAAGTTACCCTACCTGGTGCATTAACAAAGCTTTTTGCAAATAATTTCCTTTCTTTTTGAGATAGTAGAATAATATCCTTATTCATGCAGGTCCCTTTGGGACATGTGTGAACAGATGCAGATGCCATGCACCAAGGAAGACTCCATCCACCTATAAAAGTTCAGGGCCCTTGTGGGGATAGTTAGGGTTGAGCAGTGGTTTCCATGTTAAACCTCAAAGTTAGCACTTTAATATCTTCTCACCCTTTCAATGGATGTGTACAAAATTCTGCCTGTTTAGTCTCAGGTGGTAGGTCTCTTCATGTGCCAAGTTTCATTCTGGTTATATGTGCAGATTCCAAGATGTGGATAGCAAAAAATAAAAAGAAAAAAAAATTGCTGATTTTGGCTTTTTTTTTTTTTCATCACCTAGTTCCCAGACAGTCTGGCAACTGTTTTGGATAGCTGCTTAGAACAAAAAATTATTTAGTCTATACGAAAAAAGATCTTTTTTTGGTATGGGGGCCATCTTTTTTTTTTAATGAGGAAAATTTCCTTCTTCGTATGGCCGTCATCTTGTTTGCATTCTTTTTCAAAACCCTCAAAAATTACATCCTGGATGGATACCAGCACATGTATCTTGGTCATTAGGACCCTGTTAGGTGGATTCTGCACTAAACTGTTGGTTAAATACCTTTTCTGGCCACCCCAAAATCCTGGGTGCCCAACTTAGCGAGAAGAGCTGTTGACCCATGTTCTCTGTATGAGAACAGTAGGACTTTCTTGAGTTCTGCAGCTGCAACTGGAACTATTGCTGCCAACTGCTCTAATAGCAGTGAGTCGCCATTTCCCTGGTGTCTAGTGGCACCCCCCATTGCCGTCCCCTTATGTATGTAATGGTTCCCTGGTTTTAAGTTGTGATCCCACCCTCTGATCACCATCCCATTAAGTCTGTTACATTTCCCTGGTCTCTAGTGGCAACCACCACCCTCTGATTGCCATCTCTGTATTTTTGTCATGTTCCCTGGTATATAGTGGCATCCTCCACCCTTTGATTACTGACCTTGTATATATATAATATTTTCTTGGTGTCTAGTGGCACCCCCACCCTCCAGTTGCCATCCCTGTATTTATATTATGTTTCCCTGGTGTCTAGTGGCATCCCCCACCCTCCAATCTCTGGTCCCATATTTATATAATGTTTCCTTGGAGTCTAGTGGCATCCCCCACATTCCAATCGATATCTCTGTATTTATATTATGTTTCCCTAGTGTCTAGTGGTACTCTCCACCCTCCCGTTGCTGGCCACATATTTATATAATGTTTCCCTAGTGTCTAGTGGCATTCCCCACATTCCAATTGCCATCTCTGTATTTATATTATGTTTCCCTAGTGTCTAGTGGCACCCTCCACCCTCCCATTGCTGGCCACACATTTATATAATGTTTCCCTGGTGTCTAGTGGTTCCCCCACACTCTGAACACTGTCACTTTACTTATATCATGCTTTTCTGGTGTCTAGTGGCACCCCACACCCTCCAATCATGGTCCCATTATGTATTATGTTTCTCTGATGTCTAGTGTCAACCCGCCCCTCAGAGCACCACCATCCACTTATGTGTGTGTTTTCCCTGGTGTCTAGTGGTGCCTGCTACCTTCCAAGCATCATTTCCTTATGTGTATACTTTTCCTTGTGTCTAGTAGCACCCCCCACCCTCCAATCACTTTTCCCACATTAATGTTCACTGTTATAAAGAAAAACTTTCCTTAAATTTTTTTTTTCATTAAACCTTTAAAAAAGAAAATGGTCCTTGGTTGATCCAAACCCCACACACATCCTACTCAGTAGCCCCCACCTCGCACACCCCCAAACCCCCCACACACCCTCACTCACCTGAACAAGTCCCAGGTAAAAGATCCACTCTCCATTCAAAGACACATCTTGGTGCTGGAACCACCGGCTAAAATATGAGAAACTAAGGAAAGTGTGGTTCAATGTATTTCAATGGGGTTTTGAACTTTGCTGCACAACTTTGTCATTCTTATTTATTTTGACACCAAATTTTCAACATGGCCTTTTTGAGATCGCACCTCATGGCCAATGGTGGTGGAGATGTGCAAATCTGGCCCAAAAGGTGATTTCACAGTTACATGGTGAAATCAGTGTTTAGACAGGATTTGAACATTTTCCCCATCCTTGTTCATGAGGTGGGGTCATAAAAAGGCAATGTTGAAAATTTGGGGTCAAATATTTGAAAATGGTAGCTGGCCCAGAGGCATGCAGGGCTGAAGCACCAAGTCTCACCTGCCACCATGCCAGCAACCCAGAGTTGGGAGCGACCTCGGGACATTGAGGGTTGGCCAGGTTGAGAAGGATTGTGTATCCGACAGACTGCTCTCCTCCTCTGGGGCAGGGTTGGGTAGCAGCCATTGCTTGCCTGTCTCCTGGATAAAGCTGGGTAAAAGCAGTTTGGGCCTGCAGATTGGGAGATAGGGCAGACATTAGCACATGTCGCACTGGAGTGCATGGCATGCATCTGGGCATCATTGCATGCCACACCTCCAGGAGACCGGAACACCAGAAAATGATGGCAGCTGGAGGACAGTGGGTGCCCACAGGTCCTGCTCCCTGACTAGCTGGGTTCACCAGCCAGAACTTGATCCAGTCCTCGGTGGGGGCCTGGGGACCACCCACCGACCCCACGGGGGGGCAAGCCCTGGGGGAAGATGGCTGATGGTAAGGCCTGGTGGACATCTGGGGGAGAGGATGGGAGTACCCTCCTGAATGAGGGCCTATCGGGGTGGGGAAAAAAGACAAGCCAAAAAAAAAATGTATAAAAATTGCAAAAGTTGTGCACGTACCTTGAAATTTTTCTACGCTCGCTCATAACTTTGGTAATTTTAAATATTTTGACCCCAAATTTTTTACATCACCATTTTTTTCACACCACCTCATGAAAGTGGAGCTGTCATTTTTCAAATCTTGGCCAAAATGTGTTTTTGCACCTATGGTGCGAAATGACATTTCAGTGGCACAGAATGACATTTCAGCAGGGATTTGAAATCTTCACTTGCCGGATTCATGAGGTGGTGTAATAAGAATGCTATGCTCAAAAATTTGGTGTACAAATATGATAAAAAGCCCAGGTTATGAGTGAACATTGTAGTATTTCAGCATTCACTCACACTGTAAATTCACTAATGTTCTATATTTTGACTCCACACTATCAACATAGCCATTTTTCCACACCACCTCATAAATGCGACACATGACATTTTTTTTCAAATCCTGGACAAGACGTATTTTCACACTTCTGGTGCAAAGTGGCATTTCAGCCAATATACTATAAATGGTTCATATCACGTTTGTGAGGTAAATCATAAAATGAGTATTTTGAAAATTTGGGGTCAAAATAAAAAAAAATATATATATATATATATATATATAAAATTATTAACAAACTTTGTGTGTAGTACCAGTCCTGACTCCAGTAGGTATGCTTTGTGATGCCATGCTGGTGAGCTGAGTTTGGAGGTGAGCTCAGTGACCCAGCTGAATGGGGTGAGGGTGGGGGGATGGCATTGTTATGCGATACCACCCCCAGCCAAGGAATGCAAGGTGCAGGGTTGTCTCCACAGTACACAGGCCTGGGTACTATACAGTGAAGACAACTGTCCTCTTGGCATAGGGCCCTGCACTTCTCCACCCATGGGTGGCAGAGGCCCTGTGCATTGACTGACAGATGTATTGTTTGCCCTGAGCATCTGCATATGCAGCCACATAGAACCACAGGGACTACACAGCCCTGTACTTCTGCATCCCACCAGACAGCCCAATGAATTCTTCACATCTGTCAGTAGGGCCTGCCAGGCCATTCACTTCTGCAAGCAGATGGAGTCTTCCTTTGGCACAGAGCATCTGCATCTGTTCATACAAGTCCTGAAGGGACCTGCATGAATAAGGATATGATTCCACTATCTTAGAAGGGAAATTATTTGCAAAAAACATTGTTAATGCACCAGTTAGGGTAACTTAGTGCCACAAAAGTAGGAAACTGTGTCCTTACGGTTGCCAACCCTAACTCCCCCCCCCACAGCCGCCAGCCCCAGGCAGCAAAATGAAAAAACATTAGGGTTTTGGGTCTCCAGAGTCTTGGCCAATCAGTGGTGGGATCTTCCTTGAGGTTGTCAACCCTAATGCCCACCCTGTTCTCTGAGCAAACATCACACATGATGTCCTTTCTTTATACAGGGCCTACATGGTCCTGCATGAAAAAAGCTACAACAAATTGTGTTGGCAACATGTGGTGAGACATATTTCTCTACCTTTGAAAGTGTATCACTATAAGGCACTGGCTAGGAGTATACCTTGTGCTTTGGACAGGAGGCTATGGGCTGGAGGGGAGGAGTGAGCATTAGGGTTGACAACCCAAGGAGGATCCCCCCACTGATTTGTCAAGACTCTGGAGACCCAAAACCACAATGTTTTTTTCATGTTGCTGCCTTGGGGGTTGGGGTGGGGATTTAGGGTTGGAAACCCTAATGCCACATTTCCCTACTTCTATGACCTTAAGTTATAGTAACTTGTGCATTAATGAAGTTTTTTGCAAAAAAAGATAGATAGATAGATAGATAGATAGATAGATAGATAGATAGATAGATAGATAGATAGAAAGAAAATACAGGCATGGTAGAGCCTGTATATTAGGGTTGAGTAAGCACTCTAATGTTAAACCTCAATTTTTGTACCTTGCATAGAAACATGGGCAGACTGGATGTGCCTTGTGGTCCTTATTTGCCGTCAACTTCTATATTTCTATGTTTCTATAACATAGAAACATAGAAGCTGTCAGAGGAAAAGGACCTCCTTGCCCACCCAGTCTGCCCTAAGGTCCCTACCTACTGTGCTAACATAGACGCTAATTTATCTCTGGCCTTATCCCCAAGCCCAGTTACCAAGGTCCCCTTGGATCTATTCCATCCATGTTTGAAACCTGATATCATTTCGGTACCCATCACCTCTGCGGTTCATGCATGCTGTAGCAACAGGTATGTTACTGATGCCAATTACGGTGCAGGCAACATGCTGCCTGGCATTACAGCACCAGGCATTACGCCTCCCTAGGAGTTACAGTGCTAATGTGCCATCCTGGGAAAGAGTCAGCTTTTGCTGGGTAGGGGCCGCACTCCCCAAAAATATATATAACCTCCTCCGGGGCAGACATGCCATGAAGGGCACAGAAATTGTGTCAGTGCCCAACATGGTATGAGTGCAGGGTGATCTAAAATCAAGATTGTCCCTGTCACTCTTGCCCGTTTTAGGACAACAACATTACCACACTGTAATTCTGTCACTGTGCAGACGGGATACACGCCTCTGCTGGGAGGCTGTTTCAGATGCCCACCACCCTTTCCATAAAGAAGCATTTCCTCACATCTCCTCTAAGTCTCCCCTTCCAGCTTCACAGCATGCCCCCTTGTCCTTGAGCATCTCTTCCTGTGCAAAATACCACCTTCCTGTACCTTATTGATATCTTTGAGGTATTTGAATGTTTCTATCATGTCTCCCCTTTCCCTCCTTTCCTCTAGAAAGTACATATTTAACTCTCTGGGCCTGATTCACGAAGGATGACACAGGGCTTGTGCCAACCCTGCATTATCTGCAAAGTCTGTTGCAGCTACACCAAAGCACTTTGATGCAACACAGCCCGATTCAAGAAGAGCTGGCACATTTGTGAACTTTTCCACAGTTTACGGCAGCTTGCTGCAAGGATTTGGTGCAAGCCCTGTAAAATGGATCCCCTTGGACGCAAAGTTAGACCAGGGGGAGATGATCTAACTTGCTTCGTCTGGCACAACTGGTCTAGAATTGCGATCAGTGCCAAATGTCTGCCACAAGCCCGCTGCCCCATATGTTTGGTGCACCAGTGACTTGAGGCAGATGTGAATCATTAGTGAATTGGCCCCCTTGAGTATTTCCTCATGGGGCTTCTGGTGTAGGCCATGTAGCATTATGGTTACCCATCTCTGTACTGCCTCCACCCAGTCTATGTCTTTCCTGAGATGGGCCTCCAGAACTTGGCACAGTATTTCAGCTGAGGCCTCACCACTGATCTATACAGGGGCATCACTACTTCCTTCTTTCTGCTGGTGATACCCCTCCCTAGGCACCCAAGCATTATAGTGGTTTTTCCCACTGCTGTATCACACTGATTGCTACCTTCAGGTCATCAGATATGATGACCCCCAGATCCCTTTCCTGTTTTGTGGTTGCTAACTCCTCTCCCAAATGATATGCTACCCTTGGGTTTCTGTGCCCTATGTGCATAATTTTGCACGTTTTTGCATTGAAGCCCAGTTGCCAAACTCTTGTCCAGTCTTCTAGGTTTTTCAGATCTTCCCTCATTTTTTCAACCCCACCCCCAGTGTGTCTACTCTGTTGTATATTTTTGTGTCATCCGTGAACAGGCATACCTTTCCTTCCAGCACCTCTGCAATGCCACTAATAAAGATATTGAAAAGGATTGGTCCCAGTACTGACCCTTGAGACACCCCTCTGGTTACCTTACCTTCTTCCCAGTGAACTCCATTTACCACCACCATCTGAGTTCTGTAATTTATCCAATTTCATACCCATTTTACTATCTTTGGACCCACTCCCAGGTTGCCCAACTTATTTACCAGTCTTTTGTGTAGAACAGTGTTGAAGACCTTACTGAAATCCAGGAAGGCCACATCCACCACTTAATAACCTTCATAACTTTGCCCCATTAAACCGATTAACTTGTAATTGGGAAGACTCAGAGATGGTACCAGAATCTCTAGATCCCAAAAAAGTTGTGGCAATCAGCTCAAAGGGGACAAAGTTACAGAGGTGCACAAAATGTAAAACAAAGTTTTATTAACACCTTTTTTGCTCACCAATAACTAAAAAAAACAGGAGGTTTTAAAACCTAAAATTTGCAAAGTTTGATAGAGTTTGAGCCAAGGTGTGTGCTTGTGTTTTGTTTTGTTTTTTTTTTGTTCCCAAACTTAAGTAATTTTTAAAATATTTAAGAAAAACTGTTATGTTTCTGAGGATGTAAAGTTTAAAAAATCAGCATCGTAAGGATAACTAAATTTTTACAACCAAATGAAGTTATGTGGTTGTATTACAAGAATGCGTTTGTGTGGCAGGGAGCAGGGCTGTTTTCATGTGTGCATATGAGGTTATGCTGTGGTCATTCAGTAAGGACGGGGTTATGTGTCAGTGCATAGCCCTGTCCCTGCTGAACATAGGATGCATGTGGATATGTGTGTGTATGTTTACTGACCAGCATTACCACAGCAGACAGCAGCCTGCTTTATTTCAATTGGACACTGGGGTGCCCAATCCCTAGGGGCCAGTTAAATGGTGACACATGAAAATTTACCAAGATGGTGTGCCTACCTTCGGTGCCAGTTCATCCCCCCACCCGCGTTTTAGGGTCCAACCTCCCACTAAGTTAATCTGCCAAAACCAGGGTGCCCAGTCCATGGTGCTGACATTTTCCAACTCCCAACCTGCCAACAGTCTGTGGCACCAGGGTGTCCACCCCCACTGCCCCCAAGTATCTTGCCGACAGTGGGGTGCCCACTCTCCAGTGTCAGAGGTACAGTAGCTGACATTAAGAAACCCATTCCATGACATTTTTTTAATACCTGAAATAAAGAAAATGGTCTCTCATTGACTGCTGCCATCCCCACTTCCACCTGATACTCCACTCCCATTCAACACCCACCACCCCACACCCTCCCACATGCTATACTTACTTAGCTGAGGTCCAATGCTGCAATCCTCTCTGGACAGGAGACAAGTCTTCACTCTTCAATGCTGGACCAGAAACTAAGGAAATCATAAGTGCCTTATAATGTATTTCAGTGTGTTTTGAACTTTTACTCATAATGTGGTCGTTTCTTAATATTTTTAGCCACAATTTTCAATACGTCCTTTTTGAGATCCTGCCTCATGAATGAGGGTGGTGACATTATTCAGATCTGGCCTAAAAGGTGAGTCCATAGTCACTGCCTTAAAGATCAATGGCAACCATTTTACACACTGTTAAAAAAAGCCTGAGTTCAAGTCCCTGTTTCATGAGCAGTGTTTCTTGAAAATGTCATGCTATTTGGTTTTGTGGGTTTCTTTAAATCAGTATTTGTTAACTTGTTCTGCACTGTCTGGAAATGGTCAGGCTGTTTCTGTCTTTCTGACTCAGCCTTGGAGAGTGAAGACATCATATTGGACTCAGCTACTACTGCAGCAGTGCAAGTCCCTGCCTGACTGAAGAGCTGTAAATGTCCTAATTAGAACAGTCTGTAGAATTAATGGTTTGCTGTCCAGGGTTTTTACTAACTCAGTCCCTGCTGTGTGTTCTGATGAATTAGCTGACAATCTATCATTTTGTTCTTCTAAAAAGTTGATCATTTGAGTTTCAGTGCTGAATTGAAGTGGTATGCATTTGAGAAATCAGCTTATCTGCATCACAGCTGTGAGTTCTGTCCTATTAAAACACTGTTTTTTTATAGCTATATAACACTGGACTGTTTATTTAATAGATATAAAATAAATCTAATGTTTGTTAATTCATACAAGTAGTTTGTCATTGTCATAGCCTCAATAATTTGGCTCATGTAAGAACAATTGTTTTCCTCTCAGATTGAAAAACAGGTGCCTGCCACATTCTGCTACATCAGGCACATGTACTATATGAACTCACACATTTCAGTTCTTTGATGGTTTCTGTGTGAAACTACATTATGTATATGTATAACTAGAAACACTGTATGCCATCCTGATGCCCCCATCTCCTGCCTACATTTGAAGTAGCTGTACTCTGCTGCCCCCTGTCACCTGCCCCATAAACACCCTGTCTCCTGCCCCACATTCGAGGCTGCTGCACCCTGCTGCCCACTGTCTTCTCCCATAGAGTTGGGGATGCTGTACCCTGTTGCCCCAATCTCCTACCTAAACAATCAGGGCCAGTGCACCCTGCTGCCCCTACCAGAACAGTTTTGGTTGCTGCACCTTGATGCACTTTGTCCCCCACCCTCCACCCCCACCCAGAGCTGCTGCACCATATTTCCCCTTGCTTCTGTCACCACAGTCAGGGCTGCTGTGCTCTGCTATTCCATTGAGTCCCATGTCCCCTGTCTCCACATTTGGGGTTGCTGCACCATGGTGCCTATGCCACCAGAGGTTGGGCTTTTATTGCAGCCTGCTACCTACTTCCATTTTCCCAAATGGGCAGGGTTGCTGCACCATGTGCATCATGTCCCATGGTCAGGGCTGCTGTACCCTGATGCCCCCCACATCCTGACCCACAATCAAGGCTTCTGCACCATGCTGTAGTCTGTCCCCTGCCACCATAGCCAGAGCTGGTGCACCTTGTTGCTGTCTACACAGTCAGGGCTGATCTGCCCTGCTACACCCTACTGCCCCATGCCTCCACTGCCCCAGGACTCTACAGTTAGCATTGCTGCACCATGCTGCCCCCTGCCACCAAAGTCAGATTTGTTTGCTGCACTGCCCAAAAGGAAAAAAACAACAGAAAAATACTTTCATCCTGTGTTATGGGGGTGAAGGACAGAAGGCAGTAAAGTGCAGAAGTTCTGACTGTTCAGCCAGGAGACAAGGGAGGCATTAGGGTACAGCATCCAAAGCTGTGGGACACGGTGCAACAGCCACACCTGGGTGGAACTGACTCATCTTTGCAGGCAGAGGACAGGGTACAGCAAATGCCATAACTCTTGTGGCAAGTGGCAGCTCTAACTGTGGAGGTGAGAGGCTCTGGGGCACAGCAGACCACAGCAACCATTCTTAAGCAGGCAGGAGTAGGGTGAAGCAGCCCTGGCTGTGGTGGCAGGGGACAGTAGACAAGGTGGTGCAGAAACCTTGATGGTGGGGCAGGACACAGGGGGGCATCAGGCTACAGCATCCCTGACAGTGGGATTGGCTGCTCATGGTGCAGCAGCCTTGACTGTTCAGGTAGATGATGGGGCAACAGGGTGCAGCAACCCCAACTGTGTGAGTGAAGACAGTGAGCACCAGGGTGCACCAGATGTGAATGTGGGGCAAGAGACAGGGGGGCTTGTGGGTCAGGGGACAGGACAGCAGGATGCAGCTGCCTCACCTATGGCACAGGGGACAGTGGGCATCAGGATACTCTATACTGTTTCTAGTTATACAGTATGTATTTTCACACAGAAACCATAAATAAACTGAAATGTTTTAGTTCGTATAGTACATGTGCCTAAAATAGCAGAATGTGGCAGACACCTATTTGTCAATCTGAGAGGAAAATAATTGTTCTTATATGGATGTATTTATTGAGGCTACATCAAAGACAAACTACTTGTATGAACTAACAAACTTTAGATTTACTTTATATCCACTAAATAAACAACACAGTGTTGTATAGATAGAAAACAAAACCCAAAGTTTTGATGGGACATAACTCACAGCTGTGATGCAAACAAGCTAATTTCTCAAATGCATACCACTTGAATTCAGTACTGAAACTCAAGTGACCAGCTTTTTAGAAGAACAAAATGATAGATTTTCAGTTAATCCACCTGAACACATACCAGAGACTAAGTTAATAAAACCTTGGACAGCAAACAATTAATTCTACAGACTACTCTAAATAGGAAGTTTACAGCTTTTCAGTCAAGCAGGAATTTAAACTGCTGCAGCAGTAGCTTAGTCCAATATGATGTCATCACTCTCCAAGGCTCAGTCAAAAGAACAGAAACAGTCTTACTGTTTCCAGTTAGTGCAGAACAAGTTAACAAATGCCGATGTAAAGAAACCCACAAAACCAAATAGCATGACATTTTCAGGAAACACTACTCATGACACAGGGACTTGAATTCAGGCTTTTTTAACAATGTGTAAAATGGTTGCCACTGATCTTTAAATCACCTTTTGGGTGGGATTTGAAAATGTTCACCTATAGGGTTCATGAGGTGGGGTCATAATAGGGTAATATTGAAAATTTGGGGTCAAAATATTAAAACACAACAAAGTTCTGAGCGTACATTGAAATTTTTTTTATGCTTGCTCATACCTTTGGCAATTTTCAGTATTTTTATTCCAAATTTTCAACATAGCCATATTTTACACCACCTCATGAGCATGACAACTATCATTTTTCAAATCCTGGCCAAAACATGTTTTCACATTTGTGGTCTAAAATGATGTTTCATCTGGGATTTGAAAATTGTCACCTAGCAAGTTCATGAGATGGGGTCATAAAAAAACGATTTTGAAACTTTGGGGGGTTAAAATATAAAATAAAAACAGTGTTATAAAGGTATTTTGTAATTTTTCTGTTAACCCCAAATGTTCAATATAGCTGTTTTTTTCACACCACCTCATGAATGTGACAGCTGTCATTTTTCTAATTCTGGCCAAAGTTGATTTTGCACTTGTGGCGCAAAATTACACTTTGTCCAGTATTTTATTAAATGACACCTGTCATGTTCAGAATGAGGGGTCATAAAAAGATTCTGTTGAAATTATGGCTCAAAATGTCTCAAAAAGAATTACGATGTAGCATTGTTTGCAGAGTCCTCCATTGGCCCAGTTGGGATCACATTGCCTTCACATGCCAGTGACCTGAGTTTGGGTGTGAGCTCAGTGAGCTGGTAGAATGGTCCGAGGCTTGGGGAAAGACATTGTGGCATGTAGGATTGGCCCCAGCCTGAGGAGGGACAGAGCAGTGTTACAGTGCACATGCAGCATGTTGTGGTGGGCTGGGGAGCCTTCCTTCACAAGGTGTTGACATTCATATCAAGGCCTGATGGGTCCATGTACTGCATCAGGACTATCGCCAATATTCTATTTATTTAATTTTGCACAGGTTCATTTGGCAGCTGCATGCATGAGGATACAATTTCACTATCAGAAAAAGAAGGAAAATTAATTGCAAAAAAACTCTACATTATTGCAGACATCTAAGTTGAAGAATGCAAAGCACACAAAATAGGGAAATGAAAAACATAAGGGTTTTGGATTCACCCACTTCAGTGCAACAGCAGACAGGGTGACAGTCATTAGGGCAACACCACAATACCATTGCCAACCATCGCACCCAGCAATTGTGCCACCTGACCCCAGTTGCACCCCATGCACTGGGGCAAATGCAAGCTCTTTGCCAAGGGCTTTGCCCCAGCACCCACCACCATTTGGGGAGGTTTCACCCACCACACCCCCTGAAACAATAATATAATCACCTCCACATTGGAAGTGTAGGGGGGAAAAAGCACAAAACCTCTATGGCAACAACCATGATGGGCACTGCAAAACCCAGCTTGCCAGAATGACAGGGGAACTGGTTAGGCCTCCAACATTGTGGTCACTCTACTAACTTTGCCCTGGTGATGGGATACCAGGGTTTTGGGTCTCCGGGGTATTGGTGAATCAGTAGTGGGGTCTGTCTTGTGGTTATCAAGCCTAATGCCCACCCCTCCCCTGAGCATACAAGGTCAGATGAGATCACTTTTCTTCACCCAGAGCCCTCAGGACTCTGCATGAAGAAAGCTATGACAGATTCTATTGTCAATATGTGGCAAGCAATATTTCTTTACCTTTGAAGAGTGTATCACTACATGGCACTGGCTTGAAGTTGTACCTTGTGCTTCAGAAAGGAGGCCACATGCTGGGGGGGAAGGGTTGGGCATTAGGGTTTGCAACCCCAAGGAAGACCCCACCACTGATTCACCAATACTCTGGAGTCCCAAAACCCAAATGTTTTTCATTCCTTACTTTGTGTGCCTAATGTCTGCATTAAAATATTTTTGTGTAATTAATATGGTTCCTACAGAAAATGCCATTATATATTCCCCCATATATGATGGTTGCCAGTTAGTCTATTATGACACCAGTTAGCCAATGACACCATTTTTCTGTGTTAACACCTTGATAGCACATTAGTACCCAACACACTACAAATTACCCCAATAACACAAGTATCAAGACCCTTTATAATACAAGAAATAAACCCCTTAGTAACACTTACTGTATAGCAAGCCCTTATTAATACATGTAACAGCCATACTAACCCCACAAACTCTACCTGCAAAAAAAGCTGCACTGCACTACAGAAAAATCCACCCACTATTCTCCCTCCTGTCTCACTCACCAAAGCATGTTTTCTCCCAAATTTCCAGCTATAAGGCACTTCACATTGCTGCTGGTCTGCTTGCCGTGTGTGCCTGTGCCCCAATCCTAAAGGCTGCTTTGGCCATACATGGCATGGCTGCACCATACTCCTGACTGCAAATCATGCTTACATGATACCTCCAACTGCCACAGTGCTGCTGACTGCATGCCATTCCCAAAACCACTACACATTATAATCAGCTTCTCTAAAGGAAAGTCTGCGGGAGCCATACTTCCTTTTATAGGAGGCCTTTGCAGTATGGAAATACTAAAGGGACAAACCAGTCAATCCTTCACTAACTAAGTAAAAAACACTAGCACTACACTAGCACTGTACTACAGAAGAACCCTATACTACAGAAGAAAACTAATTTTATACCACTACACTGCAGAAAATACCTATGCTACGGAAAAAATATAGGACACAGCAAACAGTGTCCAAGCTAATAGAAGCACACATAGAAACTAGAGATGCAGTGAATTTAAAATTCGCTGGCGAAGTGCATGCGAAGTGGACACTTCGCGTTGCCACTCCGCTACGTGGAGTAGGCAATGCAACGTGCTCACTTCGCCTTGTCATTACCACTTCACATTGGGCTGAATGACAACGCAAAGTAAGGTGAAGTCATTGTTTTTAATGGACTTCACGTTCCTCATTAGGATTCTAAGTGATCCACTTGGTGTTTCAGATTTGGCAGCCCCCCTACACATCACATGGCTTTCAGTACTGTAAGTCACATGGTATTTAGCTAGGCAGGAAGAAAGTGAGTCATACAAGCAGACACTTTTACTTTCTCCTGTGCAGACGGAGAGAAAGTAGTGTGTTTTGTGACTGCTGATACTTTTAGATCAGAGCGAGGAGGAGATTTAAACTTTGATTTAGACCCAACAGCTTTATTTTGTCTTTTCTGTACTCTTTTTTACTTAATTTGTTCTTTCTGTAAATTTTATTTTTCTTACCTTTATAAGTAGTTAGTTGTTTGTCTGTGTGACTGTGTGTGTGTTGTGTGACAGTGTGAGCAGTGATTGCTCAGACTGAAGGATCTCAGTAGGAGAGATGGACCAGGGTGAGGGAATATCTGTGATGGGGCAGCTCTTGGAGAGCGTGGTAGTGGTCAGCATCATACCACGTGCATGTGTGGAGGGTATGGGTGCCCATTCCTGTTGGACTGCTCAAAACTTGTGAGTGCCCCCCCAAAGCAGGACCAGCACCATCTCCTGTCCTGACTCTGAGGCAGTTGAACCACCACCACCACCAAGTCCAGCACCAGGTCCTCTGGAGCAGGTTGTGCCTGTTCTCCCAGGCCCAGGTGTGGATCCCATCCCTGTTCAGCACTGTGACCAGCAGGCTTACAATGCATCCAAGTAACTATTAAAAAAATGTATCTTGTGATTCATGACATGATCGTAAATCATGATTTGTGACTGCATTTGTGACTGTAATGATGAAGAAACGTGAATGCCTACGGCTGTACTTCCCCAGGCCCCGATGAGCTGTAGCTTAAAACTCCCAGACTTAAATACACGTATCAATGAGTACAATGGTGGGGCAGTGAAACCTGGAGAGATACTACAAAACAGGCTTACAATACATCCAAGCAACTAGAAAAAAAATTAATGTTGTGATTCGTTACGTGAATGATCGTGAAACATGATTTGTGACTGCATTTGTGACCGTGATGATGAAGAAACGTGAATGCTTATCGCCTATGGCTGTACTTCCCTGATGAGCTGTAGCTTAAAACTTCCAGACTTAAAAACACGTATCAATGAGTACAATGGAGGAATGATGAAGCCTGGAGAGATACTACAAAACAGGCTTACAATACATCCAAGTAACTAGAAAAAAATGTAAGTGATTCATAACGTGAATGATCGTGAATCGTGATTTGTGACTGCGTTTGTGACTGTGATGATGAAGAACGTGATTTGTATCACGAGTGACTCGTGATGATGGCCCTGACTTAAAAATGCATATTAATGAGTACAATGTTCATGCAGAATTAAGCACCACACCTGTCCAGTACTCTGAAGGAAAGCCAAAGAAACAACTGTGACTTAAGTTACAGATGGAGACTGGGCCATAAAGAGATGCAAATGCACAGACAGATTAAGATTGCGCTGTGCACTGAAGAGATGCTGACACAAAGGCACAACACCTAACCAGTGCTCACCATCAGAAATTCAAATCTGGAAAAGAATACCTTTACCGGTTGGAGTGGGCCATGCGGGGGTGGGGGCAGTGTACTGTACTGCTGCAGTAACAGTCACTAGTACTAGTACCAGTAAAGATACCACAAAGAAGTACAAAAATCACACAGCTGCAGTGGATAGCAGCTTCATATTGCTGAAATTATTATGTGGCACAATAAAAGGTGTCTGATTTGATGACACGCATCACACACATACTCATACACACACTAAGTAATACATAGCAAATTGAAAACTTCAGTAGTATAACCACATATTTTAAACAAACAAAAATTATGTACTGCTGCACCACAACAATCAGCAAAAGATGGCAAGAAATATTGAAAATATTACTGTGTGTACATTAACACAGTTAAACAAGATAAATATCACCAAAACAGAAAGCACTGTCTTTTTCTCCAAGTTAATCTACCTACACCACAGATACACCCCTCCTCCAAAGCACACTTCCACTGTCTCTCAGTACACAGACTGAATGTTGCACATTAACATTCAAAATCCATACACAAACAATAAACGCTTAATAATATGAGCACAGGAGGGTTTTCTATAATCAATGAACTAAAGTTTCAGCAAAAGAAAAAAAAGACTCAAAAAGGCTTTTTTTAACAGCTTTTTGAACGTCTGAATTGCAGAGAGCTCTCAGAACAGATTGTCTCCTACAGTTTCCTATGCACACTGCCCAAAACTGAGGCTGTGCAGAACAATCTAGAGCCCATGTGACCCCGAAATCCCATGAAACACTCCAAAATTTGCCTTTGGAGCTTAAAAACAAGGTGAAGTAAGGCAAAGTACATTGTTTTCAATGTACTTCACCTTAAGAATTGGTGGAGTAGTGGTTTAGGAAGGCAGAGTAATGTGAAGTCATTGTTTTCTTTTTGTACTGCAAAATTTGCCTTTGGAGCTTAAAAACAAGGCGAAGTAAGGCAAAGTACATTTTTTCAATGTACTTCACCTTAAGAATTGGTGGAGTAGTGGTTTGGGAAGGTGGAGTAACGTGAAGTCATTGTTTTCAATGGACTTCGGGTTACCTATTTGTAACATAAGTACTCACCCCGGCGTTGCAGAGCACTCCAGTCGCCTTCACTCCATGGTTCACTTGCAGATCGAATTGAGACCACTTCACCCACCACTAATAGAAACATAGAAATGGTCAGCAGACAAGAACCACTCAGCCCATCTACTCTGCCCAAAATTCCCTACCTATAGTATCACGTTTGACCCTACTTGGACTCTGACTTACATCCCCTCTTGTTTCTAAGATTCCCTTGTGTTTATCCCATGCATTCTTAAATCCTGTTACCATTTTAGCCCCCACCACTTCCTCTGGGAGGCTGTTCCAAGCATCTACCACCCTCTGTGAAGAAGTACTTCCTCACATTTCCCCTGAGCCTTCCCCTCTCCAGCTTTATACTGTGTACCTTTGTCCTTGAGCATATTTTCCATTGAAATATGCTCCCTTTCTGTACCTTGTTTATTCTTGAGAGGTATTTCAATGCCTCTATCATATCCCCCATTCCCTCCTGTCTTCCAGGGAGTGCATATTTAAATCCTTGGGCCTTTCTTCATAGGGCTTCTGGTGTAGGCCCTGCACTATTTTGATTTCCCTCCTTTGCACCTCCTCCACCCTATCTGTGTCCTTTTGGAAATGGGGCTTCCAGAACTGTTCACAGTTCTTGAGGTGGGGTCTCACCAGTGATCTATACATGTGTATTATTACCTCCCTCTTCCTGCTAGTTATACCTCTCCCTATGCATCCAAGCATTCCACTAGCTTTTCCCACTGCCTTGTCACACTGTTTAGCTACCTTTAGGTCATCAGAAATTATCACCCCAGGTCCCTTTCCTGCTTTTTGACTGTTAATACCTCTCCTCCCAGTTGGTATGTTTCCCCAGGTTTCTGTACCTCATGTGCATGATTTTGCCCTTTTTTTGCAATAATCCCAGCTGCTAAACCCATGACCATTCTTCCAGTTTTTTGAATTAATCATCCCACATTCTATCCCGCCCTCACCCCAGTGTGTCTACTCTGTTGCAGAGTTTTGTGTTGTCTGTGAACTGGAATACTTTCCTTTCCAGTCCTTCTGTAATGTCACTAATAAAGACACTGAAGAGGACCAGCCCCAGTACTGATCCTTGGGGCACCCCACTAGTCACTTTGCCTACTGCAGAGTGGGTATTATTTACCACCACTGTCTAGCTCCTAATGTTCAGCCAACTTTCTACCCATTTTACTATTTTAGGCCCTACTTCTAGGCTCCCCAGCCTCCAATGTGGAATGGTGTTGAAGGCCTTGCTGAAATCCAGGTAGGCCACATCCACCACCCCACCTTGATCCACCTCCTTGGTCACCCAATCAAATAACTCGATCAGATTTGTCTGTGAAGACCTCCCCCATGAAACCATGTTGCTTCAGATCCTATAAACCCTTGGAAACATGGTATTTCACAGTCCTTTCCTTCAGTAGTGATTCCATTACCATGCCCACCACCGACGTCAGGATGACAGGCCTGTAATCCCCTGCCTCCTCCCTATTCCCACTTTTGTGTAGTGGGACTCCATCTGCCCACCTCCCGTCCCCCAGTACCTCCCCTGTTTCCAATAACAGGTTGAAAAGGGTTGTCAGAGGTACAGCAAGCACTTCTTTCAGTTCCCTTAGTATCCTTGGGTGCACCCCATCCCCATTGCCTTGCCTACATTTAATGTTGGTAATTCCTTAAGCACTCTTTCTTCTGTAAAAGTACTTGTTTCCATCTCCCACCCCATCATACCCTTGTCTTTAGTCTTTGGCCTGTTTCCACCTTTCTCCTTCTTAAATACTGAGCAGAAATATTTGTTTAATTTATCTGCTTTTTGGTGGTCCTCTTCCACACAACCCCCCCTTCCTCTTTCAGCCTTACTATGCCTCCCTTTGTCTTTCTCTTTTCACTTATGTATCTAAATATGGTTTATCCTTGGACACTGATTTGGCAGTCATTTCCTCTGTTTGTACTTTAGCACTCCAAACTATCTTCCCTGCCTCCTTTTTGTTTACATGGTCACATTTGCACTGGAGTAACACGAGTGCTCTGGTTGCTCCAGTGCAAATGTGACCATGTAAACAGATCCTAATCATGGTAAGCCCTCGTAACACACCTCTGGATTCCTACATGTTGGGAACACCAAGCACAGAGGAATGGCTTAATCGCTTACACCACTGCAGTGGACTGTGTGTGCTGCTGCAACCCATTCAGTGGCTCATGATTCCTTGAGCTGCACTCTGGCCTCCTGACGTATGGCCCTTCACCAGCGGAGTTTGGAGTGATTCAAAGAGGGGCCATGTAGAGAGGCAGACAATCGATTCATGGGTGGTTGGGAACGCACTGTTGCGGTCAGAGTTGAAAGCTCTACTGCCGTGTAAACATGGCTTTTGTTTCTCTCGGTAAGTTTTCCTACCTCCTTCCTTCTGTGTTTCTTTGTACCTTCTAAATGCCATTGTTTTTCATCTAATTTTGCACTATTGTACTAATGCATTAATGCATTATATAAAACAAAAGGTAGAAATGGCATGCATACACAAGAAATACTACCATCTCAGGGGCAAATGAGCTTCATAAAGGTCATGATTGCCTTGTACACAGCCTTTTTCTAGCATTCATCCTCTCTCTATACATCTTTTTTCTTATCCATTCCATAACTCAACTCAGTGTTACATTGCTGATGATAGTTTATGCTTCTAAATAATAATATCTCATTGCTGCATGGATTAGAGAGCCAGTAACCCCTTTTGCTGAGACCGGAACTTTAGAATTATGATGACATACTTCACTTTCAAAACATGAAAAATCTGATGCTATAATAATTGAGGACCTGAACACTAATCACTATTCTTGATTTATACCACATGTGTGAACTCAGGACCAAGAGATGGAAGCTATTTCCACATGTGGAGTAACACAGTGAAATATTAATTTTCTTGAGATGAAAAACAAAGGGGATGCAAAGCATTAGATGACAAAAAAAAATGGGAAAGGCAAGTTTAGATAAAAAATAAATAAAACTCAATGGGAAAGGAAAGTTTTTTTATATTACTTACCTGTCACATAACTTCCTGAAGAATATGTACTGTTCATGTTTCGAGTTTACTACTCATAAGATAATCTGTAAAATACATGTCACACAAAAAGTAAGCACTTGGTGCAGTCACAATAATTTCTGTTCATCTAATTTGTTTCATATCTGATTTTTCCTCTTGATAGTTATTACTGTGTATCTGCTCCCAATAACTGTGCTGCATTACCAGTCATATCAGCATCAGTGGGTATAAACTGTAGAGGGTTGTGTGTGTGTGTGTTTTGACATAAAAAAAATCAAAACAATTGGTTTATTGCCATTTCTTAAGTATTTCCCAACTGATTGGTTGTGTAAACTCCAAAGGGTTGCAGCTCCACCCCCCGACCCCCATGGTATATCCCAACTCCCGTACAATGCAATACATTTATTTCCGTTTGAGAGCATATGCCCAACATTATAAGATTGCATAAGCAGTAAATTAAGTATCCATGGATGAAGAAAAACATTTAATTGGAAACACATACTCTGCAAGCTTCAGAGGAGATTCAGAACAGAGAGGACTTGCCTTCTGTGATGAAAAAAAAAGCTTTTTATCTTCATATTTGTGTAGATGTTTGGTATGATTTATTGTCAATAGCTTCAGATCCAGCTATGTTTTCATTGTTGTACAGTGTTTGTTTATGCAACTGATACATTCTTAGGCCTCTCCCCAAGTTCTATATTACTATGGGGAAATAACCGTAAAAGGATGAAATTGTGAGATACAGCTAACATATTTTTATTTTGCTAAACTAATTAAAGAACACAATCAAAGAGGATTATCTTGTTTAGCTCCAACTGAAATACTTTGTTTGTTTATAGTTACACATTTATAAGTTTAATTATTATCTATTTGCTCTGTACAGCATATCCAAAACGTACTGTAGTGCCTGCAGTTATACGTTTTATTACATAATGGGCAATAGAAATCCTGTAACCCAATTGGCCAGTTTGGGTCTTTTATCCATGGATAAATTCTGCTATGACCCACAGCAAATGAATCTGTCAGTCTCACTACCTGCACTACAGCTCTTACACGTACCTCTCAGAATTTTGACTTATTAAAAAAGTTCAAATGGCAGCCATTTTCCCCTCACCAAAAACCGTCAACTGGGCCTTAAAAATACAATGTCCTTACATAAAAAACAAATCAAGTTGTTAAATGTTGTTTCCCCTTGTCATTCTCCATTCCTCTCATACACAAATTAAAAAAGTAAAATACTACTCAGCTTTATTTTCTAATGTTTCTTTGCTTGTTGTAACAATTCCTCTCCTGTCCTTCTGCACTTTCTAGGGAAATCTTTGCTGCTCAACGTGCCACAGAAAAGTTAAAGGCCTTCTGTTGTGAGAGTGTGTGTGTCTTGGTGGGTTGAATATTCTGCCTTCAGAATTTTAAGATCTCTTCCTCTTTGCTTCTTCCCCTCCTTACTTATGGGGCTCCCTTTCTGCTCTCCACTAACACATCTAATATGTTTCTTCTCTCACAGGCAAACCAAAGGGTGGGAAGATTTGCCTTAGGGGTCAACTCCTGCAGCCACCATTGTCATGTCCTCTCATCGTTGGGTTGGTTGCCTAATGAATCAAAGTTGAGGCTCTTCACCTTGAGTTTCATACACAAACATGTCCACAAATACAGCCCCCCCCCAACCTCAGTGAGATTATCCACCGGAGACAAACCCCGAGCACTCAGATCAGCCTCCCTTCCTCTTCTCTTAAGACCTAATCTGAGGCTAGCTGTCACATGTAAGGTCTTCTTCTTTGCAGCAGTAACCGACTGGAACTTACTGCCCCCCCCGTCCTGTCCTACACCTCACTTCCTATGTTTTGGTCCAACCTACTGGCATTTCTTGTCTCCTCTGCAAAATGCACTTACTTCTGTTGTTGACTTTTCACCCCTCTGACTGCAGGATGTTTACTGCTCACTACTAAATCTGTGATTGTAACTCCTCCTTGCACCTTGGTTAGCCATTACCCCTCCTTTTTTTCTCCTCCCTCTAATCCTTCCAACTTTTCCTCCACCCTGCCTCTGCTCCTGTCTCTGTTATATAACTCCCCTTCCCTACCTTGATTGTCTTGCTAACTACCGGCCTATCTCTAACCTGCCATTTGTTGGTAAGGTTATTGAAAAGACAGTTGTGTTACAATTGGATGTTCACCTTATATCTCACAATGTCTACGATACTCTCCAGTCTGGTTTCAGGAAAAGACATAGTACAAAGACTGCCCTTGTCCGGGTATTGAGTGACCTCCTGATGGCCAGAGATCGAAAGGCATGTACCATTCTGGTCCTTCTCGATCTGTCTGCTGCATTTGACACTGTAGACCATGGAGTGCTATTGGATCGCCTGCGGGTCTTTTGAGGACTGTCTGGTAGAGTCCTAAAATGGTTTCGTTCTTACCTCACAGGCAGGTTTCAGAGAGTTGTCACCGGAATTTATTCCTCTGACACTCATTTCCTGCCTTGTGGGGTACCACAGGGCTCCATCTTAGCTCCCATGTTGTTTGCAGTGTACATGCTGCCATTAGGAGAAATCATCAGGCGATACAGTTTGGGTTTTCACTGCTATGCAGATGATACTCAACTGTATCTGTCCTTCCTCCCCAGTCAAGGTGATGCACTCTCTGTACTTAACAGTTGCCTTGATGAGATCAGACTGTGGATGGGTTCGAGCTGGTTGAGACTCAACCCGGATAAGACTGAGGTGCTGGTTGTGGATCCAGGTCGTCCGGGGTTGGGTGTGGGTGTTGGGCAACCATCAGGTTTATTACTTGGTGGTATACCACTCCCTACCTCTAAACAGGTGCGAAACCTGGGTGTTATTTTTGATGATGGTTTGACCCTGAAATCTCAGGTGTCAGCTGTCGTCAAATCCTCTTTCTACCGTCTGAGGAATATCGCCCGGGTAAACATCTGATTCCCCTGAATGACCTTCCAACATTGGTCCATGCCTTTGTCACCACCCTTCTTGACTACTGCAACTCCCTCTACCTAGGGCTACCAGGGGTTGATATCCGCCACCTCCAGCTGGTGCAGAACGCGGCAGCCAGGCTATTGACTGGGACTTCTAGAACCAGTCATATTATGCCGGTGCTCCGCAAACTGCACTGGCTGCCGGTTCGGTGGCAGATCACCTTTAAGGTTGGTTTACTAACCTTTAAAGCCCTACATGACCAGGGACCCGGTTACCTGAAAGATCTTCCGATTCCCTATTGTCCCCTCCGCCCTCTCCATTCCACCAATGAGGGATTGCTGGAGATTCCCAGGGTCTGATTGAAGTCATCGGGATCTCGTGCTTTTGCTTTCTCAGCACCGACCCTGTGGAATTCTCTACCTCGTTGGTTGAGAGAATGTCCAACCGTTGATCATTTTAAAGTTGCTTTAAAAACATATCTTTTTTGGATTAGCGTATCTTTGTTAGTTGTTGCAGTCTTTTAAATGTTGTGATTTTATTATTTTAAATTTGTACAGTGCCTTGATTTTGGAAGGCGCTTTATAAATAAAGTTGAATTGAATTGAAATTGAATACCTATTTTACACACTCTTTGGTTGGGATTGCTGATGGTGCCCACATTTGAACATGGTTAGGTATTGTTTATGCATTATTGTGTGATTATCTCTCTTTTGTACATTGATTTGCACATCTACTGTATACCTGCCAACAATGTCTGCTGAGGGTATCTTTATATGTGTATAGTTATGCAATGTATATCTAGTAGATAATAGTTTTTTTTTCTTTTCTTTGTTGCCTAACTTATGTATGTAGTATACTTCTCTTGTTATCGGACTCTTCCTGAATTTATTGTAATTGCCTGGTACTTGTGGTGTTATCATACCCGGTTTGACCCTGAAAAAGGGATTGCAATTGTCTCAGTGGTCTTACCCGGTTACCAAAATTCTAATAAAAAATAAATAAAAAATCTTGTATTCCGTGATAAACATTCCAGATGTTTGTATGCAGGGAGTGAACACTGCCAACAGAATTATGCACCCTATAAGGGGAAGTTTTAGGATCAGCAGTGTGGAGAAGAAAAAGGAGGAGGCTAGCAATAGCTGAACCTGGGAGTAGTAAGTACAGTGGGAAAGTGGGATAACTAAAACATATATAGTCTACAGGTTAAGTCTGCCAGAACAGCCGGTAATTAAGGAGGACTATTAAAGAGCTGTAACTTGCCCTTGTTTTGGCTTCAGAGCAGAGCAAGGGGACCTTCTACTTAACCTTCATAGGTCTGTGACCCAGGGAGCATATGTCCTTCAGGAGGCTGAGAATAACAGGAACAGGAAGATGGCTTCTGCCGAGGCATCTACAGGAGAACCACAGCTTAGCAGGGAATGCTGCTCCAAACAAGAACATGTAGGATGGCCAGCTTGTATCATGCATCACAAGTAGAAGTAGTAAGTATGGACAAGGGGCTGTAGATGGTGATACCATCAAGTACCCATCTGGGGTAAGGGTAAAAATACATTTAAGTAAGAAGACTTGGTTGCTTCACTGAAAGGATGAGTTGTGATACAAACTGTGTAAAACATAAAGTGAAAATAGCAAAGTCCCCAAACATCCTATCTAGGATTGGGTAAATTAGCAAATATGGAGGGGAATTTGGGAAGTCTATGACAGAAGGGACTGCAAATAAACAAGTAAATGCCTTAACACCCTATCTAGGGTAGGGTTCATTAGCAATTAGTGAATGAGACTTGGAAGGTCAGTATGAGAAGGGATTGTAAAATAGTATATAGCAACTAAAGTGTACTAAGCAATATATGGTGGGTAGATATGACTAGGGGCTAATTAAGCAAAAATATACAACCGTGTGTGGGTTATGCTGGGATTAACAATGTGGTGTTGACTTTAAATAGATGAAAAATGGGTAACTCTCAGCATAACCCATACCATGGAGTGCAGTATTGCAATTATACACTATGAAAATTACTAAAATAAAGATTTAAAAAAAAATATATATAGAGAGAGAGAGAGAGAGAGAATAATGGATGGGTAGGTTGTTATAACAAAGATTTTACATACCCTTGAGCTGTGAGAAGCCACATAAACCCCAAGAGCAAAGCTCAAGGGGTTTATTAAGGCATCCCACATGGGGGGGGTGTAAAATCCAAGTTTTGACAACCTACCCATCCTTTATTTAGTATAATATCTGGTTTTCATTTTTTCACCACTACCATGTAAATTTTTATAATGTGAGCAATTCTGCAAGAGAAGTACTCCATGCGTTTCATCAGTGAAAGTTTTATTATAGCCAACAATAAACAATAACTCAGAACACTGGGAATGATAATGCAGAGCAGTTTCATTAAGCAGGATTAAAGTATCACATTTGCAGATATTTCTTTTAGATTTAGAAGCTAACCTTTCAAACTTACATTTCTGAATGAACTGTGTCACTTTGGAAATTTTGTCCATTACAGACAGAAAAAATTAAATTCTAAACATTTTACTGCTACTTGCGACTATGCTGAAAGTTTCATTTTTTTAAGTTTGATAACACTTATAAAAGTTTTGAAGTGTTTTTATTCTCTTTTTTTTCCTCTGTGAAGGTCCATGACCAGTGATACCAAAGATGAGGGAGACTGCACTTGTGAGTCGCAAGCATTTGTTTTTGAGGTAAGAGTGGCCCACACTCCTTCTTGGAGAAAGCTGGTGCATGTTTGTCATTACAGTATAACCAGCTGGCTATAACAACAAAATTACTATACAACTGGCTTTCTCTATGGGAAAAAATGGAAACCAGTTATTATATTTATAAGGAATAAAGTATGGGCAAGTATACACAATGAGCTTATGTTTCCATCGAGGGGTTGAGATACCAGCATATGGACCCTGAGAGCAAAGCTCTAGAGGTCCATGCTGGTATCTTCAACCCTGAGATGGAAATATGGTGAGTTGTGTATACTCACCCATACTTTAATTTTCATAGTATATGGTTCTCGCGTTTAAGGAAAAAAAATTTATGTTTTTTTGGAAAGTTTAATTCCACAAGGTTTCACTTTTACACCTTGCGTTTGGTGCTCCCTCTTGTTGCTGGAAGTCCAGTCTGTCATCTGTTGCTACCGTTTGTTTTTACTGGATTGTGACTGCTGTCTGCTGCAATGTTTCAGGCAGGACTTTGTAAAAAAAAATTTAAAACTGTTATGGTCTGAAAACACGGAGACTAGTAGGGCAGTCCATGTCCACACCATCTTGGTAAGCCGTGTCACCATGTTCTTTTCTTAAAGACTTCTGTTTCCACCAATAAGGTGGTGAGGGGTGGACCTGCTCATGAATATTCATTAACGAATGTGCACAAAACTTTTCAAATGTGCACAACAACATTTGGAACGTGCACAACAACTTTTTGAATGTGCACAACAATATTTAGAATGTGTACAACAAGGCTTAGCTTGGCCACTGAATTCCATACATAATAAGCATTAACCATATACAATAATAATAATAAAAATAATAAATAATAATAATAATCTTTATTTATATCAAGCACAGTTCAACATGTACCAAAGCACTTTTACAGAACTTAAAGCCTTAAAACTACAAATATTTAAAATCCAACATAACAATAGACTTCCATAAATTAATTATCAGGAAAGGCAAGTAAGAATAAGTATGTTTTGAGTGCCAATTTAAAGCTCTCCATGGTCAGGCACCCCTTACCCAGTGAGGTAGGGAATTCCACAGGGCAGGAGCCACAAATACAAAGGCTCGAGCTCCAGAGGTTTTCAAATGAACCCTGGGAATCTCCAGCAATCCTTCATCGGTGGCATGGAGCAGTTGGAGGGGACAATAGGGATGCAGAAGCTCTTGCTGGTATCTCAGTCCCTGTCCATGTAGGGCTTTATACAGTAGGTCAGTAAGCTGCCCTTGGAGGTGATCCACCACTGAACTGGCAGCCAGTGCAGCCCACTCAGCACAGGTGTGACATGGCTAGATTGAGAAAGCCCAGTCAACAACCTGGCCACCATGTTCTGCACCAACTGCAAATGGTGGATATCAATCCCTGGTAGCCATAGGTACAAGGCATTGCAATAATCAAGGTGGGAGGTCACAAAGGCATGGACCAATGTTGGAAGGTCACCAAGCAGAACCAGATGCTTAATCCAGGTGATATTCCTCAGATGGTAAAATGAGGTCTAGACAAAGGATATCACCTGAGATTTCAGAGTCAACCCCTCATCAAAAATAAAGCCCAGACTCCGCACCCATTCAGAGGACATCAGCTGGCTACCACCAAGTAGAAGCCCAGAGGCCTGCCTTGCTGAAGACCCCTCTACCTGATGACCTAGATCCACCACCAAAGCTTCAGTTTTGTCAGGATTCAGCTTCAACCAGTTGGTACTCATCTAGTCCTGAATCTTGGAGAAGCAGTTGATCTGGTCGACCACAATATGCTACTAACAGCATTATCAAATATGGGTTGGTCTCCTGATGTCCCAGAGTGGACCAGGAGTTATCTTAAGGATCAATCCCAAATTACAAAAATAATGAATTCTTGCTCTTCTTCTGCTGTAGTTTCACTAGGTGTTCCACAGGGTTCAATTCTGGGGCCTTTACTATTTTCTTTATTTTTGAATTCTCTCCCTACAGTTTGTGTTAATACTCATATTTTTCTTTATGCTGATGATGCGGTGATCCTCATGAGTGGATACAACCTGGAGGACATAAGTAATCAACTTTCATGTGATTTTGTTACAATTCAAAATTGGTTCACTGGTCACAATTTGGTATTAAATGGAAGGAAAACTAAAACTATGGTCTTTTCAAGTCCGAGACAGAAACTGATTTCTTCTTCTAAGCTAATGTTACAGACTCTGGAGGGTGAATGTATTGAACAAGTAACTAGTTTTAAATACTTAGGGCTTATTTTGGATGAAGGTTTAACTTATGAGTCTCACATTGATTTCGTTATCAAACGGATTCATCAATGGCTTGGGGCTTTATATAGAATTAACTCACTACTGGTTTCTTCCACCTATCTGAAATTGTCTCAGAGTTTTTTATTACCTATTGTTGACTATTATGGTCTACTTCTCTATTACTCTGCCAACCAGAGACTCTTGAATAAAATTAGGGTACTGACTAATCAAATAGTAAGATTTGCTTCTCAATTGCCAACGTTAACACATCATTGTAATCTTTATAATAGACTTGGATGGGTACAATTGGATCAGAGATTTCAACATCAAGAGGACCACCTCTGGCAACAGGCTAAGTCCTCATTGAAGCAACAGGATCTGCAGGCTTACAAAGCTGCCAGAAATAGCTGTACAAGGGAAATCAGACAGGCAAAAAGTAGGCTCCATAGAGAGTTACTCTCCAATTTCTGGGGTGACAGTAGGAGTTTCTGGGCCAATATAAAGGATATCACAAGCAAAAAACAAAAGACCACACCAACAATTCTATTGGAGGATTGCCATTCCATCACTGATCCACTCCAAATTGCTAATTCTTTCAACACAGCTTTCACCAATCTGTCGGGTGTACTCCCCAAAGATTTCTTCATTAATGCTCCCGTGTCATTAGTTGGGGCCACTGACTCAACTCATTCTGAACACCCACCTTTTTACTTCAAAAAGGTCTCCCCAATCCCTAGTTTGAAAACTCCTGACTAAAGTCCTTGGCAAATCCAGACATAGTGGAGACTCGCTAGACCTCAAAATCCTGGCACTGACTCTTGAAGAAGTACTCCTACCAATTACCAAGATTCTATACTTATCACTTACCCTCTCACAATTCCCAGAAGTCTGGAAATCTGCATTGATCACCCCTGTGCATAAATCTGGTGATCCATCACAGCACTCTAACTACAGGCTGATATCAATACTCCCTCCACTATCAAAAGTCCTTGAATGTATAGTCTCCAATCAAATGGTTGATTATCTTGAAAAGTACAACATACAATGTCCTCAATAACATGGTTTCAGGAAAAAACATAGCACTACCACAGCTTTACTTGAATCTACAAGCTACATACATCAGTCCTTTGACAACAAGATTGTTGGCGCTGCTTTCATCTACCTTACGAAAGCATTCAACACCATGAATCACCACCTGCTTCTTACTCAACTTGCCTCAGTTGGTGTCTCCCAAAACCCACTGAAATGGTTTGGTAGCTACCTTGCTGATAGGTCATAGCGGGTAAAAATATCTAATATCATCTCCGAACTATAGTCTGTCCAATCTGGTGTCCCTCAAGGGTCCATCCTTGGCCCTCTCTTGTTTAGTATCTTCCTAAACAACCTACCCCAATCCTGTCAACTTAGGACTCTAGTCTATGCCAACAATGCCATCATCTACACAAACAACACTGATCCCGCAGTGCTCAAGTACAACCTACAAACAGGCTTCCTTGAAGTTGAAAAATGGTTCATTCAGCACAAACTTGTCCTGAACCACAAACAAACTAAGCTTATGCTGTTCTCCTCCCCCCGACATAAGCACCGGTCATATGCCATGATAATAAAAAACAACCTCGGTGCACCTCTTGAACAAGTTCAACAATTCAGATATCTGGGAATAACCTTAGACAGCTGTCTCTCATATGTACCCCACATTGAGACTATTGCTAAGTCTGCAAATGCAAAGCTAGGCCTACTATTTTAGGCATAGAAGGAACCTAACCCCAGATGCACTTAGACTGGTGGTTAACAGCTCTGTGATATCCACCACTGACTATGGCCTAGCAATATATGGTGCAGCCACCCCCACATCACTAAAAAGGCTGAATTTAACACTTAACAAAGCTTGTAAGCTCATCATGAACTCAGACCATTTCACGCACACTTGTGATCTTTACACAGAAACTGGCTGGCTCAATCTACTAGGGAGGATCAAGTATCACTGTTGTATACTAGCAATGAAAGCTGTCAGTGGAGATCTACCTGCCGGAACCTCCTGTCTTCTACCAAGAGCCCACAAAGTCCGACATACTCGGGCCCTGGCCACTGAGTTCCTACTAGTACCAAGGTTCTGAGCTACACAGTGACAACTATCTTTCCTTTACAGAGCCCCTATCTGGCTAAATGGCCTTGGCCATGAACTAACAAGTCAAATTGGTATGTCCAAGTTCAAACGTCTTCTGCACAAACACATCCTGTTAGAGAGCTCCTGTGACTGTTTAGTTTGAGAACTACTTTGCCCTCTTGAACCTAATTTAATTCCCACTTTAATCCCTACTACCACTAGCTTGGACTCCCCTCGTAAAACCCTGTGGCTGCTTCCTTCCCCCACTTCCTCTCATCACCCTCCCTATATCAACTACACTTGCTTCCCCTACTCTCTCTATCTATTGCAATCAAAAGTGACTTGTAATCATATCTGTTTTGTACTTGCAATTTTTGTACCATGCTAATTTGTTTGTTAGCCTCAACTAGTTTTAGTTTTCTGTCTTGATGTGTCAGTTTGATCCCTCTGTTTTACCTTCCCTAATGGATGTGGAACCTTTGTAAATGAGCTTTTATGAGCTCAAAGGTATTGTTAATCCAAGATGTGAATAAAAAAAAAAAGTGGAGATTATGGTTAAAAAAATTGTTCTTGAAAGGATTCCTATATGTTTCCATACTTATTTTCATATACATTTAGCATCAGTTCAGGTACATACTAGGTCTTCAAACAATGTCAGGTTTTCTGTGCCAACTATGAAAACATCATTAGGTCAGAGGTCTCTGCTATATAGATTTCCATCTGTTTATAATGATCTTCCAATTGATTTGAAAAACTCACATTATTCATTGACTGCTTTTAAGTTGAAATTGAAGAAATGGTTGGTTACCAAAAGTGAATGTGAATGTAATAATGTCTGATGTTTTCCTTCTATTTGTTTAATAAAAAAATTGTATTTATTATAAATGTCTGTGAATGTATTCTGTATAATGTTTTATTTATTGCTTGTATGTTTATACTTGTATATTTTTCTTCTTTGTATCTGGTCACCCATGTAAATGGGTCTTTGGCCCATGGACTTTTTCAGATTTTAAAGATTTTAAGCAAACAAAGCAGTTGTTAAACACAGAGACTGCATCCTCCCGATTGTGTGCAAAGAACATGTATAGCTGAGTATCATCTGCATAGCAGTGAAAACTCAGACCATACCACCTTACAATGTCTCCCAATGGCAGCATATACACTGCAAATAACA
Source organism: Neoceratodus forsteri (assembly GCA_016271365.2). Lineage (NCBI taxonomy): Eukaryota > Metazoa > Chordata > Ceratodontiformes > Ceratodontidae > Neoceratodus > Neoceratodus forsteri. The sequence goes on along the minus strand of JADMNL010000022.1, from coordinate 417,257,134 downwards.
TAGGTGAAAGCACAAAGCTCTGAGGCATCCTGCATAGCAGGGAGAATGCATCAGAGGAATAAATTCCTGATATTACGCTCTGAAACCTACCAGTGAGGAAAGAATGGAACCATCTGAGGACTGACCCTGACAGTCTACAGATTACCTGCAAGTGCTTCAGTAATACACCATGATGCACAGCATCAAATGCCACAGAGAGATCAAGGAGAACTAAGATGGAATGACTCCTCCGATCTCTCACTATAGGGAGATCATTGAGCACCTGGACCAGGGCAGTCTCAGTGCTGTGCCTCTTCCTGAATCCCAGCTCATGAGGATCATAGATGTCATGGATGGTAAGATGGTCATCCAGCTGCAGCACAACCACCTTCTCAATAACCTTACCCATGAAGGGCAGGTTAGAGACAGGTCTGTAGTTGGCGAGGCAGTCTGGGTCAAGAGAAGATTTCTTAAGGAGGGTAGTCACCACCACCTCCTTCAGGGAGTTAGGAAACTCACCTGTCTCAAGCAAACACTGGACTATCTTTGCCAGAACTGGTCCAATGACCTCAACGCACCCCACAGGGAGGCGAGTTGGGCCTGGGTCCAAACTACAGCAGGTCGGCTACATACTTTGGATGATCCTCCTGACATCCATGATCACCACCTGATCAAAAACTGACCAACCAAACTGGGGATCTGCAACCTCCTACTGATCACTGCACCACCCATTGGAACAGGCTATGCAAATCTGTGACCTAATGTTGGCAACCTTATCTGCAAAGAAATGAGCAAACTCATCACACTTATCCTGTGAGAAATCTCTACAAACTTGCAGATGAACTGGATTGCACAAACTGTCAACAGTTCGGGAGAGCTGAGCTGGTCAGTTCAGTGCAGCAATAATCTCCCTAGACAGGAACTCTGCCTTCTTGCAGGAGATCACTGATTGATTGTCAGTATAATGAGCCATCAATCTAAGTCTGTCAGCATCAAGGCCAGATTTCCACCAGCAACGTTCCATCCTTCACCCCTCTCTCCTCATCTCCCTCAAGGTCCTATCAAACCAAGGGGAACAAGGACGAAGGGTGAGGGGGTGAACACAAACAGGAGCAATAGAATCCAGAACCAACACTACTGCCTTATTATAGGCTTGTAGTAGGTTGTCTGGACCCTTGCTTGCAGTCAGAAGTCTCGATAGATCCAGCACCGTCATCAGGCCATATGGGGTCACACCCCTTAATGGGCAGTACTGGACCATCTCCAAAAGGACAGGCCTATAAGGGGGAGCCTGGAAGTTGTACTTGATAGTGCAATGGTCAGACCAACCAACCAGTTCTACCACCAAGTTGGAGGACTCTATTCCCAGTAGGAAGACCAGATCCAGAGAAGTTCCAGAATTATGGGTCACAGAGGCAACTACCTATGTGAAGCCCAACAAAATCATTAGTTGGAGGAAGTTCTGACCAAAATGTGAGAGTTCATTGTTGATCCAGGCATTGAAGTCACCCAGCACCATCACACATATATAGTCATTGCAAAAAAATCTGTTAAAGCATCAATACCACCCCAACCACCACACACCACCAGGTGTCAGGGTGTGCCTTGGGGTCATCAGCCCTAACTTTCATCCCATTTCATGTGTAAGGAAGCTGAGATGGTACATTATAGGAGAATGGGGTGAGAGTTAGGTCCGATGACCCCAAGGCACACTCTGAGGCCTGTTGGTGTGTGGAGGATTGGGAGTTGGGGTGGGGTGGTAGAGGTGGGAACCCTAACACTGAATTTCCATACTTTTATCACTTTAATAGGAACCCTAACTGATGCATTAACTGAGTTTTTTTACAATGAATTTCCTTACTGTTTGAGATAGTATAATAGTGTCCTCATTTTACTGTGGGAACACAGGGTCTGATGTGCATATGTATGTAGGTGTAGCCTTGCGCTTCCATGTGTCAAACAACAGTGACCAAATTGTCAGCATAGCCATCTTATTACCCATCTCATTTACCCCAGTACAGAGAAATTGTGCAATGCAAGGCAAAACATAATTATTCACAACTGCAATGCCATTCTGTCCCACAGGTGCAAAAACATGCTTCAGGCAGGATGTGAAAATGGCAGCTGTGTTGTTCATGAGGCGGTGTGAAAAAATGGCTATGTTGAAAATTTGGTGTCAAAATATTGAAAAGTACCAAAGTTTTGCACAAGCGTTGAATAAATTCAACGGACACACATAACGCTGGCATTTTTTAAAATTTTTTCACCAGATTTTCAGCATGGCCTTTTGAGGATCCTACCTCATGAACACTGGCACTGTCATTTCATTCCTCAGTCCTGAAAGGTGATTTTGTGCAGCATACATGCCATTCAGTGCCACAGGAGCAAAAACATATTTCAGGCAGAATGTGAAAAATAACAGCTATACTCTTCATGAGGTGGTTTGAAAAAATGTTGAAAATTTAGAGTGAAAATATTAAAAACTGCTGAAGTTCTGAGTGTGCACAGAAAAATATCAGTGATCACATGTAACTCAGGTGTTTTCTGGTATTTTTGCACCAAATGTTTAACATGAGCTTTTTGGGAATCTACCACATGAACACTGGCACTGTCATTTCATTACTCAGTACTGAAAGGTGATTTCACACAGCGACCATGAAATCACCTTATGGGTCTGAGTAATGAAATGACAGTGACAGTGTTCATGAGGTGGAGGCCCAAGAAGCCCATGTTGAAAATTTGGTGAAAAAATAATACAAAATGGCCAAGATATCTACATAAGTTCAAAACACCATTGAAAGCCATTATACAGAACTTACCTTGATTCTTCAGTTCATGAGTCATCTTCGAAGAGTCCAGATATGTCCAAGTCCACAGAAGATGGCAGAAGAAGATCTTCAGTTGGAAGTATAGGGCAAGGGGTGGTGTGTGGAGGTGGCTTGCTCAGTGGGAGGATCGGGATGGGGAGGGGGAAGGGAAGACGATGAGGACCATTTTCTTTTTGCAAAATGAAAAAAGACATTGGGGACTGTTTTCTTTTTTTCAGGTATATATAAATAAATATTTCAGGACACTGAGGGTGGGCTTCCCTGTGTCTGACAGTACTGGTGGTGGTGGTGGGGGGGTATGACATAACTGGGGACACTGGGAGTGGGTTCCCCAGTGTCCCACCTTGAAGGAGCTACTGTCAACATGGGGATTGGGCACCCTGTTGTCAGCAATGTGTGAGACTATTTCCTTCGGTTGGGAACACTGGGAGTGGGCTCCCCAGTGTCCCACACTAGCTGGGGTGGGGGTGCGTCTAGTACTAACACAGGGATTATGCACCCCTATGTCAGCAGAAACTTTTTTTAAAATAAATATTCCGGCTCTTCTGTTCATAAAGTAGGACCTTACCTCGTATCTCATCATCATACAAAGTAAGATTCTACTTCATATTACATGGTCACAGTCCAGGATTTTAAAATATACAAAACACACTTCCTTTTACCTTAACAGTTACAAAAATGTCAAATCACAGCTAATAAGGAACTAATGAGGCACAAACATATGTTGGAATTGCCATGGCATATCATTTTGCCATCTTTTGCACGTATGTTTTATGAATAAAATGGTCACAAGATGGTGGCCTAATGAACAAGGATTTATACCATATGAAGGAGGATTCTTCTTTTGTTTCATACAGCTATCTTAAAGTGCTCACTGAACATGCTCAGAAATATATTTTTTCATATGTTCAAAATACAGTAACTTAAAAATGGCTTATTATTTTTCACAGCACTAGCAAAAGGCACATCTGTGGGCTAGATCCTTTTTGCCCTAAAAATTCAGACCCAAAAACCAAACCATCTGAGCTGTATGCAAGTTCAAAGAGAAATCCTAGCAAAGTCAATGAGCGAAAACATGTTTTTTTCACTTCTCTGTAACTCAGAAACCACAAATCCAACTGTAAATTAACATGCCATATCAAGTGATCTGCTCCATAGGACTGTGCATGCCAAATTTTGTGTAAATCCATTGAAAGCTTGCAAAGTTATTAAAGTGCAACATTTTCAGTTTAACATTGAAGTGCCTACTCAACCCTAACTATAGGGACGCGACCACACCCTATTATATATATATATATATATATATATATATATATATATATATATATATATATATATATATATATATATACACACACATATATTGTGTTTGATTTGTTTTACATTTTTATAGAAATATTGTACCACACTACCTTAAATAGTGTTTTGTTCCTGGATTAGTATGGTTGAAGAACCTGTCTCATTCCCCACCCCATGCTGTGATCTTTTTTTTGTTTGTTTCATGTGTTTTCCCATGAGTTTTTTTTTTCTTTTATTAGTTTGACATTCTTAGGGTAATAATAGGATCTAGGGAGACAGAACATTGTGTGAGAAGCTGGGAGAGAGAGCACTGTGCAAGCTGTTGGGAGAGTGAGCAGGGTGCAAGCCACTGTGAGAGAGGGAGAGAGAAAGAGAGAGAATGTGGTGTGAGTAACTTCCCTAGTTGTGTGCTGCTCAGTGGATCTGTTATATGGAGCGGATGCCATATCAGCAAGCAGCTGTAATCTCAATAAATGTATTGTGTGGGTGGGAGCCGGTGTCAAGGAACAGTTGTGTCCTTTAATGTATGGCAAAAAAAAAGGCTTGTGCAAGGGGGATAATTTTATGGCTGGCAGTATAGCCCAGAGGTTAGAGTAACAAGCTGTAAATGAGCTTGGTACCTATAGACCTGGGTTGATTCCCACAACCTCCACTTGCATACTATGTGACTCTGAGCAAGTCACTTAACCAGCCCAAAGCTCCTGGGTCACACCTGAAAACAGGCACATGTGCCTAGTGTGCTTACCCAGCTAACAAAGACTAAAAAATAAATTCTGGAAGTTTGAATCAGGTTAGGAGTGAGCATTAGAGGTTTCACTGGATTTTTGGACAAAACTAATGTAACAAATGTCAAGTATGCTGTCTACAAATACTTTAAAAATATCTTGTTGGTGTGTTATGGCCATTGATAGTCTGCAGTAATCTGTTTGTTTTCTTGAAGGCTAGGACAGTTTTTTGAAAATCAAGATAGAGGCTAAACAGAGCTTTTCAGTTGGACAAAAAGTGTATGAGGTTTGTAGCTTTGTAAATTGGTTAACTAGCCTATTATGCATGAGTTATGCAGAGATTTAGCTATGGTTAAAGTTGCCCATCAACCAATTAGGAAAGAGTTTTTTTTAGTGTTCATTATATAATTAGCTGCAGAGATTGTGGGGTTAGCTGCAGAGACTGCAGGATGACTGTCCCCCTGGGCTGGACTCTGAAGAGTAGATCACTGCCCTATGTGCAGAGTTGCAAAACCCCAATTTCAGCTGGTAGCAGCAAGGGAAGAAATATACCAGCTGCATAGACAGCTGGATTGGAGTCTGCAAACACACCCCACCCTCCCTCCCTTCCCCAGAGGCCTACGGGTCCAGGAGGGTGGATTTTGGAGGAGAGAGGGAAAGGGGTAAAACAAGTCATGCAGGTGGCAAAGTAAGTCCTTCTGTCATTACTGCAAACCATTTTGCAGCACTGGAAGAGGCGCAGGTACCTGACTTTACCAGGAGAGACTGTGTGCAATTCAGGTAGAAGTAACAAGTCAGAAGGGCAACACCTGGCTAGGGCAATGGAAAAGAAGGAAGCTGGCAGAGTACTGCTAGTTGGTGTGTCAATGGTTAGGGACATTGAGGAACTAGTATGTAGGAGGGGGAGAAAGGAAGGAGAGTTATCTGATACCAACAGGGAGAGTTGACCAGGAGAGATGGAGCCAGAATGTTGGGGGTTGAGGGAGATATGGGCAACTGGAAATAATGATTGGGATCTGGCAATCCCAGGTTATATCCTAGATAGGAGGGATAGGGGCAAGAGCAAGTGGGAGGCATATCCCTTTACATCAAGGAGAGCATAGAGGCTACTGAAGATTGTACTATCAAAAGGCAGGGGGAGTAGAGTCAGTTTGGGTGCAGCAGAGAACAGCAGCAGAAAAAAAGATAAGGATGGGAGTGGTCTACAGACCAAAAGGACAGAAGGAGGTGGGATAGAGAACTGGGGAAAAAATTAGGAGAGAGGCAGCAAAAGGGAACTAGTGGTTGTGAATGACCTGAACCTTCTGGACATTGACTAGGCTATCCAAGCAGTTATGACTAGCAGAGGTCAAACACCCACAAGACAGAATGCCATTCTTGATTTCGTGCTTTCCAATTCAGAGGTGGTGGAATGTAATGGCAAGGGAACCACTAGGGTGCAGAGACTACAATACTGTAAGGTTTAAACTGGACCTGGTTAACTGCAGACTTTCTCTAAAGGCTGTGATCTTGGACCTCAGAAGGGCAGATTTCAGTAAAATGAAGGAAAGGGTCAGGGGAAAACTGGTTGTACTAGAGGGGACACAGGGTAGACAAAAAATAGGAAGTAATATTGGGACCATTTGGGAGGTGACTGACACTTGTATGAAGAAAGTTACTAGGAGGAGCAAATATAATAGGCTGATTTGGTCCTCCAAGGAAGTGAGAGAGATGATTGGAGCTGAAAGGCATGTCTTCAAAAGAAAGCAATGGGAAGAATGGGTGGAGGGGAGTATCAAGAAAAGTTATAGATGTCAAAGTAGGTGGCCAGGAGGGCAAAGGCAGGCACAGAGCTGTGCATTCCTAAAAGTGTCAAAGGTGGGGGAACATCATTCTTTAGGTAAATCAAGGAAAAAAGAAACTACAAGAATGAGAATTGTCAGCCTATCGGGGGAGTAGTAGAGGATGACAAGCATAAGGCTAACATTTTAAACAGTCATGAAAGTATCTCATAAATGTTGCAATCTGACTGACTGTCAGCATTCAGAGGCCCTTACATTACTGTGTTACACTATCATGTACAGTCTGATCACCATGATGCATGAGTTCTTCCTGTCAGCATTCCATCTTCTAACACTGCTGAATGACTGGAATGATGCATTCTGATTCTGAACTTTCATTCTGAAACAGTTGATATATGAACAATTTTACCAAAAGTCTTACTCTCAGAGAAAACATCAAAAGGTACACTTTTAAAGAGCAACTGATACCACTTCTGCTACATTGCAGAATTAGAATAAGCATACCCCCAGTAAATCTCATACCAAACACTAGATTTCTATGTTACTTCATTTTAAAGGTATGAGCTATTTTGTAACCCTGATTTCATTACCTGTTCAAAAAAGCCTCTGTCAGTGAAGAGCTGATGATGATGATATAATCTCAGGAACTCCCAGTCTAGTACTCCCTGTCAGCAAACTTACAGGACTTGTGCTTCCAAAGTTCTGAAGATTGTGTGCAGTGCTTTTCACAAGTAATACAGGCAGCACCATTCAATAATCATTGCTTTAAAAACTGTGTGTTTCAGGTTTTGTAACAAAGCTGACAATTGTTTTGGGGGTGCCTTTTTGTTGAGATCCTTTTTTTCCAGTGCTGCCAGATGCTGGGTCATAACACACTGTTGTGAGGTTTGCAGAATGAATAGGTTTCTGATGTGGTGAAAGGCTGAGATTATTCACACATATCATTCAATTAAGGCAATTTCTAAGGATGGCACTTTAAAACAATTATTCCATCTCCTTGTCAATGGAGGTGGGAGAGGTAATGCTGTTTTGAAACCATACTAGGAGTCTCTAACTTAGCCAACCCAATGTGTTCTCCCTGTCAGGCTGTTTTGACTTACATTCAGGCTCATCTGTGTTCTACTCTAAATTAAAATGATCATTTTATCAGAGCTAAACTTTCCACCCAAATAGGAAGTAACACATATAAGGCCCTTATTAAAACTTATTGTAAAACAGACACTGACAAACAACAGTGAAGTTACCAACATTACAATACTAGCAGCAGTACAACTTCATAGCAGGCACAGTAGAGTAGCACTCAAAATGTCATCAGCAGCCTGGAGGCATGCTGATTCAGCATCCAGCAACCCTGGAGCCACTGAAAGTAGGTCAAAAACAGCCTAACAGGGAGAACACATTGGACTGGCTAAATTAGAATCTCCTAGTAAGGTTTCAAAACTGCATTGCCTCTCCCACACCCATTGACAATGAGATGGAATAATTGTTTAAAGTGCCATCCTTAGAAATCGCCTCAATTGAATGACAGGTGTGAATGATCTTAGCCTTTTACCACATCAGAAACTTATTCAGTCTGCAAACTTCATAACAGTGTGCTATGACTCAGCATCCAGCAGCCCTGGAAAAAAAGGTCCACAACAAAAAGGCACCAAACAAAAAATGGTAAGCTTTGTTACAAAACCTGAAACACACATCATTTTTAAACCAATGTTAATTGAATGGTGCTGCCTGTTTTACTTGTGAAAACCATCGCTTATGATCTTTACAACTTTGGAGAAACATGTCATTTAAGCTTGCTGACAGGGAGCACTAGACTGAGAGTTCCTGAGATGACATCAGCAGCAGATCTTCACTGACAGAAGCATTTTTGAACAGGTAGTGAAATCAGGGTTACAAAATAGCTCATACCTTTAAAATGAAGTAATGTCAAAATCTAGTTTTTGGTATGAGATTTACTGGGAGTATGCTTATTCTATTTCTGCAATGTAGCACTTTTGGCCAGGGTGGTGTCAGTCGCTCTTTAACACTTTTGTTTTGGAATAATTTTTTGAAATAGCAATAAGGCATTCTGAGAAGTTAGATTAACAGCTAATCACCTCCAAAGGGCAATATTGCATTTGGTTGTGCCTCATGCCACATTACACACCTAGGGTGATTAAAGAGGCTTGCCATCTTTTGGTAGTGCTTCCTCAGTGAGGAAGCTTACTCTAGCGAATATCTACTCATAAGATCTTTATAACTTTTAGGTGCCCCTGTTTGGGAGAGAAGGGATCACATTTTTTCCCTGAGGGGTCATGCAGCTGAAACCTTCTCTTCCTAGTGCTGGCCTTGCCCCCACACTGTGTACACTCTGAGGTGGGCTTATGGAGGCATGTGAATGCACATTCCATTATAGTCAATGGGGCTGCATTTGAAAGCTGATTTTGTAATGTTAATTAGCATTGGGAGGGTAACTAAGGTTACCACTTAATTAACAATGGAAGTGTTAATCAAACACAGCCCTCCCAGCACTAAGTACAGTAACATAAAGAAATCAGCTTTTAAATGTAGCCCCACTGGCTAGAATGGAATGTGCACTCGCGTACCTACCTATGTATAAATCAGATTATATAAAGTGCAGGGATGGGGCCAGCACCAGGAAGGGAAGGGATTAGCTGGATGGCCCCTCAGATCAAAAATATGATACTCCCCAAATGGTGGCTCCAAAAATTTATAAAGACCTACTGAACAGGTCTTTGCTAGGCTAAATTTCCTCAGTTAGGAAGCAGTTTCCTAAAACATAAAAACTGCTAAATTGCTTTAACAAACTTTCAATCTAACCACTGGTTATGCCTTCTTGCTTAATTAATTCTGCTTGATGTTAAAGAAGAAGGATAAAGGAACTCTACCAGATGACGATGTTAAGCCTGCCACAATAGGGGTGCAGGAAATTGGCTAGGCAGTGGTCTTGGTAAAAAGAATAAGAAAGGGAATTTCAGCCCCAAATCACATGATGCTTCAGAGGTAACGCCAGTTCTCCTGCATTGCTCTGGTAATCCTTACTTTAAATTTGCTCAAAAAGGCTATCCCTGCTCGAAGCTTCCCTACATTTTGGCAGCAGCTTTTATTTTATACCTTGTGCTCTTGATTGGCATGATTGATGGCTGAATTTATGGATACTTAGACTGAGCAGCAGCTAGAGCATTATACCCCACCTCTGACTCTGGAAAAAGACTGAGATGCAAAGCAGCCTAAGCAGGATTCCACATCGGTTATAGCTGGTAACTCTTAGTCTGGATTACTTACAGGAGACCATTTTTTACAGGAGTAAGCTCCCTTTATGGGATACAATAATTAATTTGTCTAAAGATAAGAAAACCCTCCAACCCGCTACCACTGAGCTTACATGCCGAGTCAGTGATGCAGATGCGAGATTAAGCTCCACTGAGGACTGGTGTGACAAGATCGACCATGACTTGATCCTCCTATGACAGAAACTTTCAAGACTTGAGGATCATCTTGATCAAGAAGGGCACATCAGACAAAATCATTTGATTATTCTAGGTTTCCCAGAACAGAGTGAGGACAAGGACATCATTTTATTTACACAAAGCCACTACAAAAAACTTGCCGGTCTGTCCCCCAATGGGCTGCAGTATATAACTGAACAGGCTCACCAAGCCCTTAGACCTATGCCAGCTGATAGGGAAAAATCTTGGTCTCTGATTTTTAAGCTCCTGAACCTTTTGGATAGTCAACATATTCTCTTGCAGGTCAAGAGCCTGCAAAACGTCCTTTGGGAAAACAAGCACATTTATGTTTATCAAGATCTTCACCCACAGATCTGCAAAAAGAGAGCAGCTTATCGTCCTTTGACACCCATGCTTTTAGCTGCCAACATTAAATTCTGACTTCTATTTCCAATCAAACTGCAGATTTTTTGAAACAGAGAGCAGAAAACATTTGTGTCTGCAGAACGAACCAAAGCTGAATTACCAAGTCTTTTTCCAGATTTCTTTAAAAGGACTTAAATTAAGACTATTATTACTTTTATTACTGACTTGCCACTTCTGCAACTTTGAGCTATACTATATTTCAACACTTAGCAGACTTGAGGGGTTTTGGTGGTTTTTGGGCAGGCTAGCCCAGTTGATGACTACTTTATTTTGCATCATGAAGCAACTGCTGATAACATAGGAATGTTAAGACTGAGACGTTCTCCTTTCCCCCTCAGCAACTTATTTACTATTCATTATTTGTTTGCCTATAAGATTGAGATGTTCAGTATCTGCTTGATTGTTTTATCCTGTTTGTCAACTTTTGGCAGGTTCTGTACTGCACTTGGTTTCTCATTTATCTATTATTGTATTGGTTATAATTTATGGATTTAACATGATAGTATCTATTATGTCTTCTTTTGGGGTGGGTTGGAACCTGCTACTTTTTGGAGACATGGTGGGGCTTGAACATGGACCTAAAGGATGTGGAGAAATGGTCCTTGAAATCAGGGATTTTGTTTCCTTTTTTTTGTATTTTTCTTGTTGTTGTTGTTTTATCTGTTATCTTATGTATAGTTCACTTGTTCATTCTCAATTGTGTTGGGTTTGTACATATGGGGGGGCTGGGGAGTGCTGCTATTTATTTGTTATTTCTGACACAGTGAACTACACTTGATTTCATTATAGTATCCACTTAATCTGATGATGAGTCTCTATGTTTTTCTCACTTGGAATGTAAAAGGCACTCAGGATGTAAAAAAATAGTATGCCATTTTAAAGCACCTGAAATAGATGGGAGTTGACATTGCCTATCTACAAGAATCTCACTTAAAAAGGAATCCACTTCCATACCTGTGACGGGACTGGGTAGGTCAGGTCTATGGTGCAGATGATGGTACAAAAAACAAAGAAGCCTGTATTTTAACTGCTATGCGAATTCTGTTCCAACTTATCTCATAAAAATGGGATAAAGAGGTCCATTACATATTCATCTATGGGACACTGGGATTACATAAAGTGCTTTTAAGTTCAGTATATGGTCCTACTTTTGACAATGCACATTTTTTTACCAATTTAGTTTCCCTACTAGCTCCGTATACCCATATTTCCTTTATCATTGGTGGAGATTGGAATATTGTGCTCCAATCAGACTTAGAAAAGTTGGGCAACCATAGAAAAAAGTATTTCCCCAGCTGAACAAGGCTTGTGGGAATTTATGGACCTCTTGGGATTAGCAGACCCTTGGTGTCTGTTACATCCCATGGAACATAGCTATACCTTTTATTTCCCCCTTCCCTGTACAGTTCCTTTTCTAGTCTGGATTTCTTTCTCATAAATCAAGAAAACATCTCTGGGGTAGTAGGTTGTGAGATCTGGGAAATAGTTTTTCTGACCACACCCCAGTTTGGCTAACTTGGTCTATTGAGGGAGACTTGAACAGAGATTCTGTTTGGTGGCTCAATAACCAGTTGTTACGGGATGATAGAGTGGCAGATATTTTCAGATGTTATATACAGCCCTTTTTCAACACTAATAAGAACTTGGTTCCTAAATTAGATGTTTTGTGGGGCACGGTGAAAGCTGCATTATGGGGCAAATGCATTGGCCTTGCTTCCAAAAAAGCTAAGGAATGTTAATTATATATCAATAGTTTGCTATCCAAAATCAGATCTCTGGAAGTGTCACTTTCTCCTTCTACCCCAGAACACACTTGGCTGACCCTTAATTCTCTTCACTCCAAATCTATTTATTTTTTTATTTATTTATTGAGATTCAGAAAGATCTTTGAGTCAAAGACTCATTTACAAAGGTTCCACGTCATACATAAAGTACAGAATTAATTTTTCAGTACCTGAATAATTCATTTTTGTTCAGTACTTAAATACCTGACTCTTCTGAATAAAAGAGCTGAACTGGCTAGTTTTCAAACTAAAGTCTAGTATCTGGAGCAGGGGAAGTGGGATGGAAAATTGTTAACTTTATGGCTAAGGCAGCAGGAATCTATTCAGGTGTTCAGGTGGTTTGCGGTTTCAGGTTCGAGGACTCCCCAGATCTATTTACTAAACCATGGGACATTGTAGAGGCTTTCAGAACTTATTATGAGCATTTGTATTCTACTGGTCAGTCTGATCCCACCTTCACAATTATATTTTGGAATATTTACATTACACACCTTTACTGCATCTCTCTGATGAGCAAAGTGCCTCGTTTCAAGGTCCCATTACAGTTGCAAAGGTGCACTGGGCTATTACTTCTCTTCCCACAGATCATGCACCCAGTCATGATGGTTTCTCCATTACTTTTTATAAGACCTTTATAGAAGAACTTACCCCAATGTTGTTAGATATCTTAAATTGTATCCATTCTCAAGTACCACAGATCTATCTCTTACACGAGCTCCTTCTTCTTAAACTGGGAAAGATGAATTTCTTTCTTTAAGCTATCATCCTATTTTCCTTATTAATGCTGGTTTTAAAATGGTAGCAAAAATGTTGGCCCACAGACTGGAGGGCATATGGTACAGTTTAATTGTTCCAGAATCAGTAGGATTCATGAAGGGCCACATTTCTAGTGATCATACTCATAAATTTTTTCATTTAATCTCAGCTTCAGGAGAGACCAGGACTCCAGTGGCCCTGGTCTCTATGGACACCAAGAAGGCCTTCAGTTGTGTGTCCTGGCTGTATTTGTTTGAGGTATTTCAGATTTACAACATTCCCATTGATATTATTTGATGGGTGTGACTTCTTTATGCCAACCCATTAACCACATTATTGTGTAACAAGGTTCTTTCCAAACCTTATTCAATTACCTGGGCACCAGACAATATTGCCAAATGTCACCTTTGCTTTTTAATTTGTATTTAGAGCCTTTAATTTTATGGTTAAAAAGGAACCCACAGGTCCAGAAATTCAACTCCAACAAGTGGAATACAAACTCTCTGTTTATGCAGATGATCATTTTATTACACCTGACATACCTGGAGACTTCTCATCCTGCTGCACTAGACGAGAGTGATTCCTTTGGGAAAGTTGCTGCTTATAAATTAAACTTAAGTTCTTTTGTAACTAAACAAAATATCATTGATTTAGGGCTCCAATGGGAATGAAAGGCTTTACAATACATGGGCCTCTTTATTTCAAGGTATCTCCTTGATTTAAAAAAATATATATTTTGATCCACTATTTTGCTCCATTAAACAAGATCTAAACAGATGGATAGCTCTTCCTTTAACCTTATGGGGGCAGATAAATGTGGTTTAAATGAATGTCTTATCTCATATTTTGTACCCCTTGGGGATGCTAAACATTATTTTGTCATGATACTGGTTTCAACAATTGCAGACTCTTCTTAATTCATTTTTATGGCAGAATGAATTGATTAGGAATGCATATTTTAAATTAACTTTCCTTAAACAACAGGGCGGTCTTCATCTCCCCAACTTTTGTCTTTATTACGTAGCCCTCCAGGGCTCTAAGTATTTCATCTGGGGTCATACAAACCCAGGGGAACAACACAATTTTTATGAACCACAATGGTTAGGCCTTGAAAGAGCTTTGTGCAGGGATTTCAGCATTCAGCTTCTAGCATTGTTATACCTCTCTTCTTCGGCCCTTATCAACACCTTGAAAAGAACTGCTATGTCCTGGTCCTTACATGCTCACATGCAGTTACGTAAGTATTTCATATCTTGGCCACATGTACTTTAATTCAACCAATGTTCCTCAATCCAGGTTTAAAATTGCCCACCTGTGAATTTCCTTTCCTTCAGAGAAGCCACCGCTGTGTTTATGATTTCATCTATTGATTGCTTGCTTGATTTTTATTCCTTACAATCTAGATACAGTTTGACGTCACAGAATTTTTAAAGTATTTGCAACTATATCAGGTACTGTAATCCCATTTAGGCTTTCCTCCAAGGACCACTCCAAACCAGCACACTTCTGAGGAAGTGATTCATTCCACAGATTCTTATCATGCATACTCCCAGTTGTACAAGATATTTCAAGCCCCTGACCTGTTTAACTTATCAGGAATTTGCTATTATTGGTAAAATAGTCTTCATCTTGATTGGACTCCTTCGGATTGGCAAAAGGTATGGTCTGACACATATAAATTTATGAAACAGGATAGCTATAGACTGCCCCAATTTAACATTAGGAGGCAGTATAGCATAGTGGTTTAAGGCTCTGAGCTGGCAGACCCAGAGACATGGGTTTGAATCCTACAGCCCCCATTTTCATACTGTGTGACCCTAAGCAAGTCACTTAACTTCCTTGTGCTCCCAGGGCACACCTGTGAACAAGCTTTCAGCTTAGTGTGTCTTTCCTGGTAAAAAAAAAATATATATATATAAACATTTTACATAATCTCTAATTTACTCCTCAGAGACTCTGTAACTTAAGCAGGTAAGACCAATTCATGTGTTCCAAGTGCAAACAAGAAGTTGGATCCTTATTTCACATCTCAGGGATTTATTTAACTCTAAAAATTGATTAGCGTTTTGCTCATAAAAGTGCTAAATCTTTGTGAAAATGCATAGCTCTTGCCTCACTGTGTTTAACAAACACAACACTTCTAGGAAATCTATATAAACACTTTCTGTACAGTTAGTATAGTCCCAAGAAAAAAAATGCTAATCAATTATTTAAAACCCTGCATCTTATGGACCTGTGAGAAGGCCACACCCTTATGGATGGCTATTAAGTCATGATTAGATCTGTCATTTGATTTAGTAGAAGCTTTTACTCCTGAAGTTTCTTTACTGGGCCTTTTTATGAGGGCATATCATCAGGATAAAAAAGGGCTTAATTGACCTAATTTCTGCAATCACAAAGACCCAGTCCTTTTACATCATTGGCTCGATGACAAAATTCCATCCTGGTTGGAATGGCATGCCAAAATCCTAAGAGTCTTGAATGCTGAATTGCATATAGCTAATGTAAGGCATAGACATCAGTCTTTTTTGGAGAAATGGGGTTTAATATATGCCTACAGTAGCTAATTACTATTTAATTATTTCTCTTTCATCTGTTTGTATACACATCTTTTTGAAGAAATTGTTATAATTTTTCATCTAGATCATCAAACCTTTCCTTTTTATACTGTTTTTTTTTTTTCCCCTATCGTATTTTAACTGCATCTTGGTTTTTCAAGGTTTTCTTTAGGGAACAGCATTCGATGGGAGGGGGTTGTAGGGTTCAGGGCTTTTGTTGTTGTGTATTTACCATGTTGGTGTGTTTCCTGGTTTTTGGTTGTTTGCTTTATTGCGTGGTGTGTTCTGGTTTGTTACTTGTTTATCTATTATTCCCAGAAAATCAATAAAGTATGTTAAATTAAAAAAATAAAAAATAAAAAAGGGAATTTCAGCCCTCAGGGCATATAAAGGACCTGAGTCAGATGGCATACAGTGGAGAGTGTTTAGGTCATTGTGTTTGGAGTTGGCTAAGCCCCTGGCTGAGCTGTTCGGATGCTTTTTAGAATCCAATGTCATGATGGTGGATTGGGTGTCTGCATATGTGGTTCCACTCCATAAGGCAGGGGTTGACAAACAAGACTAGAAAAACCACAGACCTGTCAGTCTGACCTCTGCTGTAGGTAAATTGATGGACATCCTGACCAAAGAAAGCCTAGTGGCTTATCTAGAGGCAGATGAGCTACAGGACAACAAGCAGCATGGATATGTGGTGGCAAGGTCATGTCAGATCAACCTTACAGTATTTTTTGTTTGGATCATAGGGCAATTGATAGAGGGCAGGTGGTACATTGCCTCTACATTGATTTCTGCAAAGCCCTGACTCATTACCACACAGGAGGCTGTGGAGGAAGCTGAAAGATCTGGAAATGGGGAGGGAATCAGTCAGACGTGTAGGGAATTGATTTGTGAATGAAAACACATTGTGGTTGTTGAGTGAAGTCAGAGGAAAAGGAGGGTCACAAGTGGGGTATCCCAGGGGCAGGTCTGGAACAGTACTGTTCTATATGTTCATCTGTGATACAGGGGAGTACATACAGGGCAAGATGTGTCTCCTTGCTGATGACACACAATTATTTAGCAGGTTAGACAGCAAGAGGTATTCCAAAGTATGAATGCCAAAAAAATAAAGTGGTGCACATAGGGAAGAGAAACCCACATACTGAGTACTGGATGTGGGGGGTCGGGGGTTAGGTTGACCACAACATCGGAGAAAAAGGAGCTGGGAGTCATCATTAAAGACTCTCAAACCATCTATCCAGTCCAGTAAAACATTCAGAAAGGCAACAAGGATGCTGAGATGAAGTGGGAGGAGATTTGTCAGCAGGAGGAAAGAGAAAAATTAGCATTTGTATAGCACTAGAGATGGGCAGAAAGGACTTCAGTTTAACATCTCATCTAAAGGATGGCATATCATAACAGTACTACACTCCCCTAGTACTACACTTGGATGCCAGTATTGGTGGTTTGAGCCCAACCTGGTGTGGGATGTTTCCCCCATATAGGTCATCAGTAAGGCCTCACTGGAAAACTGTGTCCAGTTCTGGAGTCCCACCTGAGAAAAGACAGGAATAAGCTATTGTCTGAGCAGTAAAGGGTACCAAAATGATCACAGACCAAAAAGGCAGATCCTATGAAGAGTGACTTGAAGCCCTTAACATGCACTTGCTGAAGACAAAAAGGGAGAGGGGCAATATGACTGACACATAAAAGTTCCTGAAGGGAAATTACTTGAGTGAACTGTGATGACCTATTCAATAGGAACAGTAGTGCAGTCATGAAAGTACATAATGGAGTCTAGTTGATGGAAACTTCAGGAAATTCTGCTTCACAGGGGACATGATTGAAACATACAACTGCCTCACAGGAGTGAACATGCCATAAATGGAGGGTCTATTTCAGAGAAAGGAAGGCACTAGAACAAAAGGCATGCAATGAATCTAAGGAAGGCACATTATGCACTACTGGAGATTACAGATTGGCATGGTGTGAACACCCAGCTCCTGCACAGATAGGGTCTTCACTTCCATCTCAGCATGCTGATCTTTGTCTACTTTTCATTGCTTTACTCAGCAGTCTGACCATCTTGACTGAGCAGGAGGGACAGAGAGTTTGTTCCAGAGGGCTGGTAGACAAAAGGAGAAAGCAGACTGATCAGATACTGAGCGGGAGAGGGGTAGAGAGAAAGTACAGGACTCCCTGGAGTGGAGAGGGTAGGAAGAGGAACTGGCTGGGGAGACTAAAGAGGTGAGATAGGAGGGAAGAAGTCCTAACCAGTATTTTGCAATAAAGGCTTAGGAGTTGGCCTGTCTGCATGTGTGGAGGGGAAGAATGGATAGGGAGGAGTAGAGGGAGCAGTGGTGGGTCTGGAAAGGGTGGTTTGTGGCAAAGTGGCAGAACACATTAAGGAGGGTGTCTAGTCTGGTGTGGGATGAGGTGGGAGCAGTACCATACATGATGTTTCCATAGTCAAGTACAGGGAGGATAGTTTTAGTGACCATTTCATGCCACACATGAGAAGAGAGGCATTCTTTGTTACTGTACATAACACCAAGTTTTGGGCAGAGTTTTGAGTGCAGGAAATTTAGATGGAAAGAGCAGTCTAGTTTGCTATCTAGTCAGACTCTGATGTAGTTATAGGCTAAGATAACCTCAAGTGGGGAACCATCAGAAGTCTTGAAAATGGGGGCAGGGGGGCAAGATAGTTGCGAGTTTTTGTCTCAAGCCAAATGTCATAGAGACTGCTTTTTGTTTATTTACTTTCAGTTGGTTCGCCTGGAACCAATTATGTATGTTGTTGGTGTCTTCTTGAAGAGGCGCTTTTACATCAGAGGTGAAGGGGCCAGAGGTGTAGATGACCGTGTCATCAGCCTACATATGTATATGTGAGTGCAAACAGACTGAGGGGAGATCATTTATGAAGAGGGAGAACAGGATGGGGCCCAGGATGGAGCCCTGGGGGACACCAGCTTGGATAGGGAGGGGAGATGATAGGGTGGATCCCACCCAAACTGTCTGACACCTGTTCTTGAAGTAAGAACTGAACCAGTTTACTGTTGGTGCTGCAAAGCCAATTGAGTACAACTTGCTTAACAGAAAGGAGTGACACACCGAATCAAAGGCTTTCACCAGGTTGAAGAATTTGGCAGCGGTGATGTGATCCAGGTCCATGTCTGAGAGAATGCAGTATGTGACACAAAACTGGGAGGATGCAGTAGAATGGTGTTTTCTTAAACCAGCTTGGAATGGAGAAAGAGTATTTGAGATGGTTAGGGAATCAACAATCCTGGTGAGGATTAAGGTCTCCTGGAGTTTGGCAAGATAGGGGAAGAGGGAAATAGGGTGGCAATTTCTGTGGCTAGAAGGGTCGCCACTCTTGTGGAGAGGCAAGACCTTGGTCATTTTCCAGGCCAAAGGGACAGTGCCCTAGAAGAGGGAGAGGTTTAGTAGGTGCATAAGTGGGAGGACGATGGCCTGGGCAGAGATACATAGGAGCTTAGGATTCATGCCATCCAGACTATTTTCAGCAGGGTTTAGGGATGACAAAGCATGGAAGACCTTTTGTTGAGAGATAGGGAGAAAATGGTAGCTGCTGAGGGAGTGTGAAATGGTGGGGTCGGAGCAGACCGTAGAGGGGAGGTCAGGTAGTGCACATGTAGGGAAGCATTTGTTTAGGGTATCCGCTACTGAGGTAGGATCGGAGATGAGAGAACCATCAATTGAGAGGAAGGGGGTGGTTTGCTGAGATGGAGGGTCAATGAGGAAGTGAATGGTTCTCCATTTTCAAGTTTGAGGGAGAGCCCTGATTTGAGTGGAAGAGAGCCTTGAAATAGTCTATGTTTGTAGTTCGGACTGCCTTTGTGCATTTGTTTCTTAGCGGCCTGTATGCTTGAAGGTCAGCCAGGACCACAGATGATTTGTAGGTAGCCCATGCATGATCAGTAAGTTTACACTGAGCAATTAGGTTGGCGCTAATCCAAGGATTATGGATACTTTTAACTCTGGCTTTTTTAAGGGTGCATGTGTGTTCCAGACTTTGTTGAAATTTAGGGTTAAAATGCTGAGGGCAGAGTCAATGTCAGTAGAAGAGAAAAACTGGGACTAGTCAATGCTGAACAGGTCTTGTAGAAGGGCATTTGTATCAAGCACCCTGAGGGAACAATGCTATATGTATTTAGGGACTGAGAGGGAGGATTGCACTCTCCTGATGCAATAGGTCATGCAATGATCACCAAAAATATCTGGGAGGGTGGCTGCAGCAAGGATGCAATGAGGGTCGGAGGATAGCACCCAGTCCAGTACAGAGTGGCTTGAGGAATGGGGATTTAGACTGGTGAGTTCTGTTATAAGCTGCGTTAAGATTTAGCAACTCAATGTTTTATAATGCAGGCTTTGAGGATGGGGCGAGCCAACTTAGGTTAAGATCCCTGAGCAGGATCAGTTCACTGGAGGATGTGTGCGATACGATGGAGGTGATGCAGGTAACCAGGGAGGCTGGTGAGAGTCTGGGCAAGGCATATAGAGTTGCAATGAATAATGGAAGAGTGGCTGGGATGTTCAACTTTGCTATCATTAGCTCATGGGAGGAGAGGATAGATTCACAAAGAATATTGTGCAGGAGAGGGACTGGCGAAAGTAGAGAGCCACCCCACCTCCACGTTTGCCCTGTCTTGGCAGTAGAGGTTGTACTCTGGAAGAGTGATGTGAGAGTCAGGTACTTTGGATAACAACCAGGTTTCAGATATACATAAAATGTCTGGGAGGTGCTGGGTAGTCCAGACCTTCAGATCGTCTAGTTTTGGATGAAGACTCCTGGCATTGAAGTGAAAGATTTTAAGGCCTTTAGGAAGAACAAGAGGTGAGGACTGGGAGAGGGGACCAGGGTTAAGTTCAATGTCTCTCAAGAAAAGCAGTAGGAAAATCAGCAAGGGGAGAAGCAAGTTTTGGTTTCCATCCTTTAAGGTGGAGGGTGGTGGCAGAAGGGGCTAGTGAGGTGGCAGATACGGCTGAGAGCTTCCAGAATTAGTATAGGGGAGTTCAACACTCCAGGGTGTGTGAAGGATAGTGGAAGGGGATGCTAGGAGGAGGGGGTGATGGGGAGGTGGTGGTGGGTGTGAGGAGTGACTCGAGAGGAGGAGGAGGAGTGTGGGGAGGATGGTTTGGGGAAGTGGGGAAGGGTGATAGAGTAGGTAAGAGGGAGAGTAGACCAAGGTAGAGAGGGACTAGGGTCATGAGGTGAGGTGTGGGGGGAGCAGGGGGAAGAGGTGGATGGGGGTGGTATGTAGGTGAAATAGAAAAAGGGATGGGTTATTGACTGGGAGCAAACTAAAAGTTCACTAACTTCCAAATTGGTTTAGGTAGCTACCAGTGGTAAGGAAGCTGTTTCCTACAGCAATGGCTACTTGATAAATTTTCAGGTCCTAGGTGGGGGCTGAGTACTGAAAGATTTACTGTCAGCTGCAAGAACTTGGTTTCAAAGCTGGTAATTATGACTGGCTCCAGCTGCTTTGGATTTAGGAGGTGGTCAGGTCTGAATGGTAGGGAGCTCCAAAATATTGTGACACCAGTAGGGGGCGATTTGGGATAGACCAAAACTGTAGTTTAGTAGGGATAGAAAAGTACACTGATTGTTTTCTTTACACATCAATCCTACGCCTGTATAGGTACGTCTACCTTGGGGTGGTGGGGGTTGGGAGGGTGGGCAGGATGAGTCTTGCGTAGCACTCCACTGACCACTGCTTCTGCCTGAGTCTGTTTCTCCAGGGCCATGTGGTTAGAAGCAGCGTCACAAAATTGTGTTGCATGCTGCTACTGTTGAATCCAGTCTTACCTGGGAATGCTGGGGGAGGGCTCCTTGGTACTGCTGCCCTCGTGAAAGTCCAGGGTTCTGGGGGTTGAGTTAAGCCGGGGGAAAAGAAGAAAACAGGCTTATGGTAAGTGGCTGGCTGAGCTAACAAGTGAGACAGGAGGAAATGTAAGAAATGAGGGGGGTGCTGCCAGCTTGCAGTGGGGAGAGGAGAGGAATGCTTAGCAAGAGAGCAGTGAGAAGAATTGCAAATCAAAGCCATAGCTTAGGCAAAATGATACTGATAGCTGTGCTGTACAGTACTGTAATGCACTAAACAAATAAATCTCTAAGTGAACTGCAGGTAGTATGAAATTTTCACTTTAAAAACTGTAAATAAAAATAACAGGCAACTCTCAGTGATGTTTAGAAAGGAAGCATTGTGGCAGAGTAGGTATATTACACAGAGATGTGCACACTGGGCTTGGTGTCTCTGAGATGTTTAAAGTCCAGGTTGAAAAACTGAAATATTGCCATGGATTGCGCTTCCGTCTTTAGGTAACACAGACAAGCAGGCAAAATGTACAGAAAAGTGTCCAGAATGCTGGCAAGAGAAAACAATCAGATTTGTTTATCTGACCACTGGTGCTGCCTCAGTCTGTTTCCCGGCCAGGGCCATGTGGTTGGAAGCAACATTATGAAATGGAGCTGTATGCTGTTACTGTTGAATTCAGTCCAACCTGGGGACACTAGGGGAGGGCTCCTTAGCACTGCTGCCCTCACAAAAGTCTGAGATTCTGGGGGTTGAGTTAAGCTGGGATGCTGGGGGAGGGATCCTTTGCGCAGCTGCCCTCATGAAAGTCCAGGGTTCTGGGGGCTGAGTTAAGCTAGGGACGCTGGAGGAGGGCTCCGTAAGGTCATTGAGTGTGTGTTGTTTTTCTGTCCTATATTGTATCACCTTCTTTTTATTATGCATGTTCCCGATGTTTGTTATGTGTTATACCTTTGGCTGTTGATGAAACCTGAATAAGGGGGAGGGGATTGTTTAACCAGGAAAGGCACACTAAGCCGAAGCTTGTTTCCAGGTATGACTTGGAAGCACAAGGAAGTTAAGTGGCTTGCTCAGGGTCACACAATATGCAGGTGGGTGCTGTGGGATTCAAACCCAGGTCTCCAGGTTTGCAGCTCAGAGCCTTATACCAGTGCTCTATACTGCCTATACTTATTCAAAAAACAAACAAACAAAAAAAAAACTAAGTTAAGAAGGGGAAGTTTAGGAGAGATGTGCAGAAATACTTCTTCACAGAAAGGGTGTTAGAAGACTGGAACTGCCTGCTAGAGGAAGTATTGGTGGCAAAGACTGTGTGGAGCTTCAAGCATGCATGGGATAAGTACAGGGGCATATTAGGCAGAGGAATGGGGGGATGAGGAGTGACATCTATGATCAACTATGGTCAACAGTGACAAAATAGGCAGGGACAAGGGGCTGAATGGACGGGCCCAAAGGTCCTTATTTTCTAACAAAATCTATATTTCTGTATGTCTGTGTTTCTCTGAGAGGGTGGTGGAGTTGTACAAGAGAGTACCAACAAAAGGGATGGAGGCAGGGACTATAAATAACTATTAAACATAGCTGGGAGATGTTAAAAGGGCTGATAATCCAGGAGGTGGAGGAGTTAGGAAGGTGGGGGGGGGGGCTTGGAGGAGAGAATGAGGGTTTGGAGTACAAAATCCCTTTGGGACGTAAGAGCAGGGAGATAAGTGGGAAACTCTTTGTAAGCAAAGTGAAGGGACCCTTATCTGCCGGCAATGTCTATGTTTGCATGTTTCTATGCAGAATTTTTAATTCTTCTATTCCATGGTAAACAATTGTTCCATCTATTCAGTGTGGGGAAAGACAGAAAAAAAGTAGCAGGGTGGGAAAGAAAAGCTAAGAGCTTTAAAAATAATTCCTGTAGTTCTTAAAAGCACATCAATCAATCAACAATCAAACTTTATTTTTAAAAGGCGCCTTTCTCAAAACCAAAGCCCCTGTACAATTTCATAAAACAATAAATACACCAAAATTAAAACTAATGTAAATCATTAAAAGCTATACTAAAAAGGTGGGTCTTCAGAGCTCCTTTAAAACTTAGGACAGTCGGGCAATTTCGCACCTGATGAGGTAGAGAATTCCACAGGGGCAGAGCCATAAAACTAAATGATCTAGCCCCCTGAAGTTTTCAAATGAACCCTGGGAATCTCTAGCAATCCCTCGTCAGTGGATCGGAGGGGGCCGGAAGGACAGTAGGGGCAAAGGAGCTCTTTCAGGTAAGTAGGTCCCTGATCGTGTAGGGCTTTATAGGTCAGCAAACTGACCTTGAAGGTGATTCACCAAAACACTGACAGCCAGTGCAGTCCGCAGAGCACAGGCATTATATGGCTGGATCTAGAAGATCCAGTCAACAACCTGGCTGCCGCATTCTGCACTAGCTACAGATGGTGAAGTTCAACCCCCAATAGCCCTAGGTACAGGGAGTTGCAATAGTCAAGGCGGGAGGTAGCGAAGGCGTGGATCAATGTTGGAAGATCCTCTGGAGGAACCAGGTGGTTCACCCTGGCGATGTTCCTCAGATGGAAAAAGGAAATTTTGACCACTGCTGACACCTGAGATTTAAGCATCAGGCGGTCGTCAATTATTACGCCAAGATTCTGCACCTAATCTGAGGTCGTCAGCTGAACGCCCCCAAGCCATAAGCCCGAGGGCGATCCATCCAGCAGACCTGCCTCACAGTGACCTTTGTCCATGACCAACACCTCATTTTTCTCCGGGTTTAACCTCAGCCAACTCCCACTCATCCAGTCTTGGATTTCGGCAAGGCAGTTATTAAATACCTATAAGGCAGCATCCTGGCCGGGCACAAAAGACATATACAGCTGGGTATCATCTGCATAGCAATGAAAACCCAAACTGTATCGTCTAATAATCACTCCCAATGGCAGCATATACACCACAAACAACATAGGCGATATAGATAGATAGAACCCTGCGGTACCCCACAGGATAGGGAGACTGATGCCGAGGAAAAAATTCCTGACACCACTCTCTGAGTCCTACCCTCGAGGTAAGATCGAAACCACCTGAGAACTGCATCAGATAATCCACAGATGGACCGCAAACGCTCTAACAGCACACCATGGTCGACAGTGTCAAATGCTGCAGAGAGATCGAGAAGTACCAAGATAGAACGGGTCCTACGATCTCTCGCTATTAGGAGGTCATTTAGTACCCAAACAAGTACTGTGTCGGTACTATGCCTTTTCCTAAATCTGGACTGGAGAGAGTTGTAGATAATGTTGTTGGTCAGATGACCATCCAACTGCACTGCGACCACCTTCTCAATAACTTTACCCACAAAGGGTAAGTTAGAGACTGGTCTGTAATTTGCTAGACAATCTGGGTCTAAGGAGGACTTCTTTAACAGAGGCTTAACTATACTCTCTTTAAGGGGATCTGGAAAGATCCCCCTCTCCAAAGACTTACAGACTATCAGAGCCAGGACTAGGCCGATTTTATCCACACAGTCCACTAAAAGGCGTGTGGGGCCAGGGTCCAAATCACAGTTGGTCGGTCACAACGCTCGAATGATCATCACAATATCATCGATTGTGGGGAGGCTGAAGTCAGACCATACAAACTGAGTGTTCGACATTTCCTGCCGACCATCACCACTCCCATTGGAGAGGGAAGAATGGACATCCGATATGATTTTGGCAACCTTATCTGCAAAGAAGAGAGCAAACTCCTCACACCGTTCTTGAGAAAAAGCTCTTCTGGGCTGAAGACAGACTGGATTGCACAGTCTGTCCACAGTCCGAAAGAGCTGAGCTGGTCTATTCTGTGCAGCCACTATCTCTCTGGACAGGAATGCTGCCTTCTTACGAGAGATTGCAGATTGATAGGCCATATAATGGTCCATCAAACAAAGTCTGTCATCATCCAGACCGGACTTCTGCCAACACCTCTCCAGCCTTCGTCCAACCCTCCTCAACTCCCTCACGGCTTCGGCCGAACTAGGGAGACCTGGGGCTAAGAGTGAGAGGAGACGCACGGTCAGGTGTATTAGAATCCAGGGCCCCTGTCACTGCCTTATTATAAGCATGTACCAGGTCACCTGGATCTGAGCAATCTATTGGTAGGCCCGATAGGTCCAATACTGCCATCAGGTCATCCGGGGACATACCCCTTAAAGGGCGGTACCGAACCATCTCCGAAGGGGCTGACCTAATAGGGGTGGCCTCAAAACTGAACCTAATGGAGTGATGGTCAGACCATCTGACCGGTTCCACCACCAAGTCAGATATCCCCATCCCCAGAAGGAACATCAGGTCCAATGAGTGTCCACCAATATGGGTTGAGGAGGAAACAACCTGTGTGAAGCCCAGTGATATCATCAACTGGAGGAAGTCTTGACCAAAATGAGACAGTTCATCGTCGACCCAAGCATTGAAGTCCCCCAGAACCAACCATCTGGGGGACCCCAATGTCAGGTCGACAATGAAGTCTGCGACTTCCTGCAGGAAAACATTCTCATCACCTGGTCATATATTGCAAACAGTGATGGTTTAACCTATTCAGAAATAAATTACTTACTTTGACAGTCTACTTCCAGCTGCACAAAACTATTCAGTTTAGGACTATTTTATAATTTGACAGATGCATCACATCATTACTTATTGCATTTTTAATAAAATATCCCCCTCCTTCCTCCTTGGGGACTGGAGATCTGGTGGCCTTGGTTCCCTGACCCTCAATTGTTGAAACATCTAAAATAATCCTTCACTAAGGGTGGGTTAAATTGCTCTGTAATTTTATGATTCCCCCCCCCCACACTGTATCTAAGGGGTTGAGAGAATAGTTTAAATCACCATCCTGTATGCCTACAATGCTTTATAGTACAACTGGATTGTGACTGAGGGAAGGGTGATGTCAGGAGTCTATTCTCCAAGTACTCTAGTGCCAGCGATCATGAGTGCACCCAGGAGTGAGGCTTGGAGCACATCAAACTAGGCCTTTCCTAAAACTTGATCACTGTCGCATTGCTGGAGAGCTGAGCCAGAGATTACTGCCGAGAGTGAGTGTGAGCATGCCTAAGACAAGGCCTGATACTGTCCACATGCTGTTAATGCCTGCTGAAAACCTTCAGTGGTAGCCAACACCTGAGGCCTGCTGCTGAGGACACTACTGTGATTCTGCAGTGGTCCAAGCTGCAGTTGTTCATCAGACACATGAGCACTGCCTAGCCAGCCAGAGTTATATCTAACTATTTTTCCTCATTGGATTACAACTTGTTCTCTTGGTTAAAGCTAGGTTGCAGCGGGTACTGATGGGAAAATTCTCCTCCTCCCCCATGCCACTGTAGTGTGGAGTTCCACATGGCTCAGTCTTGTCATTGAAGCTGTTTGCGGAGTACATGCTGCCCCTTAGCGAGATCATTCAGCAATACAGTGTGGTGTTTCACTGCTATGCAGATGATACTCAGCTGTATTTGTCATTTGCACCTGGAACATCTGATGCTGTCGATGTGCTTAACATCTGTCTGGCTAAAATCAATGACTGGATGGCTTCTAGCTGGCTGAGATTAAACCCAGATAAGACAGAGGAGCTAGTGATTGAGCCAGGTTGCTGGTGTGATGGGTTGCAACCTGAAGCGGACACAGGTGTTTTCCTGGGGTCTGCTCCATTGGATGCTTCCCCAAAGGTGCATAATGTAGGTGTGATCCTGGATAGCAGGCTGACCTTTGAAGACCAGGTATCGACTGTGGTTAAGAGTGCTTTTACCACTTGCAGAACATCGCCAGGATCAAGCCCCTCATTCCACCCGAGGATCTGCTGACTCTGGTACATGCCTTTGTTACCTCTAGACTCGACTACTATAGTGCTCTTTACTTCAGAGTCATGGGAGGAACCCTCTGCAGGCTGCAGCTGGTGCAGAGCACAGCAACCCGGTTGCTGATGGGCCTGCCCAGGTCCTGTCATGTGACTCCGGTCCTGCGTGCTCTGCACTGGCTGCCGGTCAGGTGAAGGGTCCTTTTCAAGGTGGACTTGTTCACCTATAAGGCCCTATATTGGCTGTTTCCTGGCTACTTGTTGGAGCTCCTGACATCTGCGACCTCTGCTTGTTCCCTCCGCTCCTCCTTGAGGGGCCTCCTGGATGTTCCCAGAGTTCGGCTCAGGACATCTGGTGATCAAGCCTTTAGTGTCTCTGGGCCAGTCCTGTGGAACACTCTTCCATCTGCAGTCTGGGAGGCCCCTTGGTAGTGTTTTCAAGCAGAGGCTAAAGGCCCACCTCTTCAGTCTAGCCTTCATAGAGTAACCAGCATTCTTACTGTGAATTTAAATTAACTGAATTCTGATTTTATTCTTTTGTTACTTTTGTATTTCAAATCACTGTTTTATTTTGTAATACCATGTTAGGAGCCCAGAGCCTCTGGGATTGGGAGCCATAAAAATAAAATGTGCCTTGCCTTTGTAATACAGTTTGCTTTAGCATAAAAGTTAAGTAGGTTTCATTTAATTGCAAGCTTCAGCTTGCTTAACATCTAAGTGCACCAACATAAGATCCCAGGCACCATGACATCAGAAGTAAAACTGTTAGTTAGTCGGGTATCCAGTAACTGGTTAAAACTGCAGTAAAGTGAGTATTTCTGAAAGTAATGTTCTGGTCTAGAATTATTGTTTATTCTGGGAAATAGCTACTATGAGTAGCTGAGAGCTTAAAGCAGCAGTGCAATTAACAGCCTTCTAAAATTAAATACTTTTATAAACTAAAATGCTTGATTGGTTTTATATTCTGGTTGCTGTTTCCGACATTTGTTTTGTAGGAAACATGTTCTTCACACATTTTACAATAAAAACATACATTTACTTTGCATGAAAAAAGCAGCCTTCCAATGGTATCCAGTGAATGCAGCACCCACAATTGAGCACTTACAAAAATGGTGACTCAATTACGGCACCTGTATTCAGGGCTACCTGGCAGGGTGGCGCCTAGATACCAGGGTGGGCAAGGTAGGACGAGAGGAAGCTATGCACATACAAGTGCACACACACGTGGGAGGGAGGAAGGGGAAGGAATGTATGTGGGAAGGGGTGTGGCAGGTAGCTGCCAAGTTGGTCCGCTAGTGTGGTGGGGAGGGTGGTTGATTGGGAGGTGCAGGGTTCGGGTCTGGTGTGGTTTTTTTTTTTGGCGGCAGCCGGCTTTTTCAAAATTCAAGTATCTCACCCCTCGACATGCACCCTTCTGGAGTTGAGGATCCTTTTGTAGGGGGATGTTTCACCCCCACGGGGGGTGCATGGGGCACAGCACCCTGCATTAAAAAATAGAGTTGTGGATCTTGGGCGCCCTCTTCCCTGTTGCCATGAGTGTGCATCGCCGAAATTCATTTTCGGCAATGTGCACTCACCATAATGGCGATCGCTATTCTGCGAACACTGTTATCACATAGAACCCCTTCCAACATTTTAGTTTTCTCACCTATCACCCATAATGTGGTTTTCATCATCTAGCACAAGTTATGCATGCCCGCTACCGTGACCCAGGTGAGAAAAACAAAACCAGTCTTTCAAACAAGTCAGTTCTGTCAGAAAAGCATCCTGGTGTTATAAAATTAAGCAGCTCAATGTTTTTGTCAATAGAATTGCTTTTTCATGGTTTATGTAACATTTTACTCTGAGGATGTGCACTATTCCTTAATCTGTATTAGCAATGATGAATGCATTTACTGAGGAGAGAGAAATAAACTGAAGTCATGAGAGGGTGGAAAATATAGATGAGTGATGGAACCATAGACTGTGAATTGCTTGACTCTGAGTGCATTATGTGATGAAAAGGCTGTTAATTTGGGGCAGCAGTTTGAAACTGCTCTGAGTGCTTGTATGATAGTGGTAACAAAAAGGTTCATGTCAGTAAAAGGAATGCATGCCACCACCAAGACTGATAGCAGGGACACTGCTGAATACTTACTCTTATAGTTTATGGGACAGCAATGCCCACCATGTAAGTCAAGGCAACCCCCATTTATCAAGCACATAAACAAAATGATAAAAAATAACCTTCTGCTTTGCATCTGCTGGGATTGGGAAGTGTTTGAGTGAAAAGTAATCAGCTTGGCTGACTTATGCACTTTCAGTCACACTGTCCGTACATCCCAGCTCATGTGACATATATTGCAAGTGCTGTGGGAATCCCCACTCTACCCCCCCCCCAAATAAATGCTATCTTGGAATCAGCACAAGCAGTGTTACTCAAATGAATTATAAACCCTGCAGTTCCTCCAGCAGGGAGAAATCCTGTGTATGAATGTGTGTGTGCATGCGTGCGTGCATATGCGTGTGTGTGTTCATGTGTGTGGTGTCCGTGTGTGTGTGTTTTGAGTGGGGGGATGGTGATGGCATAAAAACAGAGGTAAGGAAATGTCATCCAAAAAGTAAACTGATTCACTGACTGATTTTTAAGAAAAGTGCAAGGTTCACAGAGACCAAAATTAGTAACTTGATCTTTCAGTTTAAAAAATATAGGAACACTGCTAGCAGAATGAAAAATCCAGATGGCAGTGTGCTATTATAATTTTACTGGCTACATGTATGTGGCATGTTTGTTCTGGTGTGTACTATATTTTTATTGTTATATTTGCGTAAACATGTAGATGTCAAAATGGTAACTGACTGCATTTCATGAATTGCTCAGATTTATTATAAGCCATTATCATGTATTGATTGCACACTTGTGAATGTGTGGTATTTGTAGCCACACATGGACGCAGTCACAGTTTGTATAATTATCTGATTCTAGTAATTATTCAAAACATGTTTATTTTATATAAAAAAAAATTACTACTATGGCTATAAGCATGATTGTGTGGCACTTCTATGAAGGTATTGAAATTGTTCCTAAGTAAACCAGAATTTCATTCCTTACAAAATTCAAAAAGTGACGGTGGTCTGTCACTTGGAGAAATCACTTATTAAATTTTTAGGCATGCAATGAAATCTAAAAATCTGACAGTATAACCTAGAAGTTAGAGCAATGAGCTGTGATTGAGCTTGGTACATCCGGCACACCTGGGTTTCATTCCCACAACCTCCTCATGCATACTGTGTGACTCTGAACGAGTCACTTAGTCACCCCAATGCTTCTGGTCACCCTTGAAAACAGGCACTTGTGCCTAGTTGGCCTTGCAGAATTGCCAAATAAATAAATAAGACAAGAGCCTCTTTCTTTTTGACTCATGCTAACAGGTTCCATACTGAATAGTGCATAAAATGCTGTCAGTGCCATCCACAAAGTAAAAACAACTATAATTGTGTAAAACTACTCCGTCATACAAATTACAGGACATGATCTGATAAAAAATTATGTACCATTTGTTCTTGGAGGGGAAGGGGTTTACATATCATAATATTAAGACAGAATGGGTACCGCTAAACACACACACAAAAAACCAGAAACCAGTTTTCTTTCCAGAATAACAGATGAGGCATCTGGGAGAATCACTGTTTACATAGGCATAAAGTTGTATGAATTGTATGAGACAGGCTAATGTATGGTGCAATGGTCATGAGTAAAAACTGAAATTTTAGACAACTGCACTGTGTTCCATTTGAGGGGATAAAAGCTGTTTTCTTGGGTACTGTGGTGAAGAGTTTCAGGTGGAAAGACTGTGTTGGCAGGTGTTCTCCAGGTTCTGACAGTGCAGGTAAGCAAAAAAAATAAGTGAAAACCTTGTAGCTGGCAGAGACAGCAGGGCAGCTAGGGTACTTGGAGGAGGAGGATGAGGAGGGGAAGGGAGATATTGAGGGCAGGGGGATGAGGGGAAAGTAGTTAGATGTAATGGATGTGGGACAGCAGTATTTCTGGTAGTAATCTGGAGGGCTGGGGGCTCCCCAGTGGACAGAAGCATTGGGCAACATAGATAGGAGATTAGGTGGCTAGTGTGGCAGTTAGCAGGTGAGGGAGGGGAAGACCAGGGTGCTAGACAAAGGATAGTATAACAGGGAAGGGTGATTCTGGGCATCATGGAGGACAGGGATGGGAGGACAGAGGGAAGGAGCAGAGGGAGTCTAGGGATGCCTAGTTCTAAATTGGAGAGGAGGATTGGTAGATAGTGGTTGGGAGGGGTAAGTG
Organism: Neoceratodus forsteri; assembly: GCA_016271365.2. Taxonomy (NCBI): domain Eukaryota; kingdom Metazoa; phylum Chordata; order Ceratodontiformes; family Ceratodontidae; genus Neoceratodus; species Neoceratodus forsteri. Next base: position 417,225,619 of record JADMNL010000022.1, on the reverse strand, counting down.
GGTGAAAGAGAAGGTGCAAGGTGAGAGAGGACCGGACCCGGGGGGAGGGAGAAGACAGGTATACCCTGTTAAAGGGGGACTCTCACCAAACAGATACACAGTTCTGGCGGATCAAGATGTACAAGAGGCAGGAGAGGTGGGTGGAGAAGGGGAGGGTGCAGGGACCAAACGCAGGGCCTGGCACGGGGTCAAAATGTCACATGGCAGAATGCCGTATGACATAATTGCGTTGCGCGATTCTTGGTTTTCTTTTGTTCTGTGGGGGACTCTGTCCCCACACCTCCATTATGGTGGGGGAGTGTCCTGGACCCTCCCACTAAGGATTCTAACTCTGGGGGTCCAACATGGAGAGCGCACAGGTCCGGGTTGTGCCATAATGTCATACGCTATTAAACGTATGACATTATAACCTGGTACGGCAAGGGGCCTTGGGGAAGATGAGGCCAGAGAGGAGGGAAAGGAAGAAGGGGGGGCAAGGGGGAGTCAAGGGATGGCCACATGGGGGCAGTGGCAGGGGTGGAGTGGAGAGGAAAGGATAGAGCAGGTGGATCCTGGGGAGGGGAGGAAACTCATGAGAGCAGAAGCAGGAAAGGGGTAGATGAGATTGGGGACAAAGGGTATCATGTGGTGGGAAGGGGTGAGCTTGGGTGGGGAAACTGTGGGGGATGGAAAGCAGGCCAATGGGAGTGGCATCTACTGTGGGATGCAGGCAAAAGGGGAAAGTTGGTAAGGGAGGGAAGGAGGGGTCATGGGATGAAATGAGGGTGACAGAGGGATTTGGGCAGCAGGGGGGGAATAACGGACAGGACACCAAGAGTATGGAAGGGTTCTTAACTTGGGTGATTCAATGGTGAGGGGGATGAAATGGGGAGGTAATGGAGCCCAGACTAGCTGAAGATGGGTGGAATGTATGCCAGGCATGATAGCTGGAAGGGTAGGGCCTTACATAACAAAATGCATTGGCAAGGCAAATGAAAAACCTCACATTATAGTTCACCTAGGGATGAACGACCTTGCAGACTGTGAAGTAGAAATGGTAAAGGAGAGGTTTAAGGAGTTAGGGAATGTTTGCAGACAGGTAGGGAGGTCAGTAGCCTTTTTGGAGGTACTCCCAGTCCCCAGGGCCAGTACTGCAAGAAAGCAGAGGATAGCGGAATTTAATAGTTGAATAAGCGGGTGGTGCGAATCAGATTTTGTATTTCTTTATTATTTTATTTCTTGGAGAAAATACCTTTGAGCTGAGAGCTCGTTTACAAAAGCTCCACATCATAACAGAGGACAATACAAGTAAAACAGACATTTAGGATACAATATAAAGTACATAATTATAAATACATTGGTTAAACATTTAGGTAGAATAGTTGCATTGGGCAAAATTGACACAGTCAGTGCTGATCTTGTCAGGGCAGTAGAGTAGGGGTGGGTGGGTGGAGGTGTTTTGGGATTGAGGTGTATATGGGCTGATAGGTAGCTGGGGAAGGTCATAGGACAACAAGACCTGTATGTGCCAGACAGGCTACACTTAAACAGCGAGGGAACCAGTGTCTTAAAGAAAAAGATGGCTGATTTCATGGCAACAAAACTAAATTTAAACTAAAGAGGGGGGCAGTGGGTGCTGCATCAGTAGACACCTAGAATGAGAAGCTGAACCTCCCCCCAAAGCAGGAATCAGAAGGGAGCAGTCAAAATGGGTAGGGGGAGAAGGAGAGGGGGAGGGATGAGGGGAGGCAGAGTGTCCCTGGCAGTAACAGTAGTGTACGGAAGGCAAGATGGTGGGTAGTATCCTTAAATGCAAGAAGCTTGGCAAACAGGATGGTGGACCTGCAGGCACTGTTACCTGAGAGAGGGTGGTGGACACAGTGGTCATCATGGAAATGGGCCACCAAACACCATGAATGGAACCTCATGATCCCAGGGTATAAGATCTACAGAAAGGACAGGGAGTCAGGGGGGAGGGGGGGAGTGGCTTTGTACATGAGAGAAGAGATTACGTGTACCAAGGAGCAGGTGGCTGAAGGTAAACTGGAAGCACTGTGGGTTCAGCATCAGTCAGTCAATGGGACAATGGTTAGAATGGGAGTGGTATACAGACCACTTTCGCAGGGAGAAGTGATAAGCAGTGAACTAAGGGAGAGGATTAGGTCATAGGCAAATAGGGGTAAAGTAGTCACAGCTGGGGATTTCAATCTTCCTGGAGTTAACTAGAGGATCCCAGTGACCTCCTGCTCCAGAGAACAGGCCATCCTGGAAGACTTTCAGGATGGGTTCCTGGTGCAGGGGGTCAACGATCCCACCAGGGATGGTGCTATACTGGACCCGGTACTGTCCAATGGAGTCCATGTTCAGGAAATAAAGGTAGAAGACCCTCTAGTGTGCAGCAACCACAGAGCAGTATAGTTCTATATAGATCTGGGACAGGGTACAACAAGGACAAAAACTAAAATGGTGGGCTTCAGGAGGGCTGACTTTGGGAGGATGGGTGAGATCCTGAGGGAGCATCTTGCCAGTATCAGGCTGGAGATAGGAGTGGAACAGAAATGGTCCACTATTAAGACCGGTCTCATCGACGCCATAAATTTGTACCATGGTCCGAAGCAAGAAAACCAGGCTAATAAAACCTAGCTGGCTCAGCAGGGAGGTGGCAGCTAGAGTGAGGGAAAAGAGAGCAGCCTATCACAAGTATAAAAGCACACTGAAGGATGCTGACAGGGAGGTTTACTTCAAGAAGTCAAGGGAAGCAGGCAGAGTTGTCAGGGTAGCAAAAGTGAGCAAAGAATTTGAACTGGCTGAGGGAATAAAGCCAGGGGAAAAGGAAATCTTTAGATATGTAAGGGAAAAAAGGAATAGAAAGGGTGGCATAGTTAGATTGAAGCAAGGCGGGGGGAGAATGGGCAAAAAGTAGTGTGGAGCAGACAGAAGTGCTAAATGAATACTTCAGCTCAGTCTTCACAACAGAAAAGGATAGACCATTGCTGCAGGGGAAAATTGGTGAGTGTAAAGGGGGGGTGGGGGGAAACAGAGGATGCTGTCCCAGAGGACAGGGTTTTAAAGGGCCTCAGAGCCTTCAGGTGGATAAAGTGCCAGGCCTGGGTGGTGTGCATTTTAGGGTGCTGAGGGAGCTAGCAGAAATATTGGCTAGCCCCTTGGCAGACCTGTTTAACTCATTGCTCGAGACAGGGTGCTTGCCAAGGGACTGGAGAATGGCACACGTAGTGCCTGTCCACAAGAGTGGACCCAGAGATGAACCAGGAAACTGCAGCACAGTCAGCCTCACCTTCATTATAGGTATGCTGATGGAGACCATACTAAAGAAGAGGCTGGTGGACTTTCTGGAGGTAAGTGGTCTCCGGGTGGTAGACAACGTGGGTTTGTGTCAGGAAGATCCTGTCAGACAAACCTGATAGACTTTTTCAACTGAGACACCAAAACTGTGGACAGAGGCCAGGCGGTTGATATCCTGTACCTGAATTTCAGCAAAGCATTCAACTCGGTGCCACATAAAAGGCTTCTCAGTAAGCTGGAAGCTATAGAAGATGGGGCAAAGCTGGTAGGGTGGGTCAGGGAATGGCTTCATGGCAGAATCAGAGAGTGGTAGTTGGGGGTGAACTCTTGAAGTCTAGACCTGTAACCAGTCGGGTCTCGCAGGGCTCAGTGCTTGTCCCAGCATTGTTTAATATCTTTATTAGTGACATAGCGGAGGGGGTAAAAGGTAAAATCTGCTTTTTCACTGATGACACCAAGCTCTGTGGGAGAGTGGACACCAAGGAAGGGAGAAGGGAACTCAGGGTGGACTTGGCAAGGCTTCAAAAATGGTCGGGTATCTGGCAGTTGGCCTTAACACCAAAAAGTGTAAGGTTATGCACCTGGGAGCAAAGAACCCAGGAACAGAATACTGGCTGGTGGGTACAGGTAACAAGGACGGAGGAGGAGGAGAGGGATCTAGGGTTGATCATCACGAAGGACCTGAAGCACACTGCTCAGTGTAGTAAAGCAGCAGTAAAAGCCACCAGAATGCTAGGATGCATAGCCAGAGGATTCATCTCAAGAAGAAGGGAGGTCCTAATGCAACTGTACAGATCGCTGATGAAACCACAGCTGGAGTACGGTGTGTAGTTCTGGCACCTCCACCTGAAAAAGGACATCAGTTTACTGGAGGGGTGCAACGAATAGCAACAAGGATGGAGCTGGTCCTGAAGGACAGACCCTATTAGGAGAGGTTGAGGGAGCTCAACATGTATTCCCCTGAGAAGAGAGAGAGGGGACACAATCAAAACCTTTAATTACCTCAAAGGTATAAATAAGGTTAACACAGAAAGCATCTTCAATGTCAGAGGAAATGGGAAAACGTGGGGACACTCTCAAATTGGAGGGAGGAAAATTTAAAAGGGAGATAAGGAGGAACTTCTTCAATGAAAGAGTGGTGTCCAGGTGGAATGAGTTCCTGGAGGAGGTAGTGGTGTCAAGAACAGTGGACAGCTTTAGGAGGGTGTGGAACAGGGTGAAAGAAGGATTTAAGCAGGTGGAAGGGCTAGTGAAGGAGGCTAGCGGGGGAGAAAAGTAGAATCTAGGGGGGATGAGGAGGGGGGGCAGAGCTGAATACTCAAGCAGATTTGATAGACCAAGGTGGCCTTTATCTGCTGGTATTGTCGTATGTTCGTATGTTCATATTTGTTTATATCACTTTTACACAAATGATTATATAGTGCCTAAACCACATAACTCACTCTGTCTCAGAACAAGTTGCTAGAGCAGCTGCAAAGTGATTCATCATCTTCCATTTTTGCTCTAAGTGTCGACCATTAGCTACTAATGTGAACAGGCACAGTGAGCAGAGCATAAACAAACCAGTGCATCTTGGACTAGCGGAGGCGTATTATGGTAGTCACTGACCATGGGGAAACTATCATAATCCATTGTTACAACACGGCCTTCCTGGAGAGGGTATGTGCTAGACAGGAGCACTTCAAACCTGAAAATAATTCATATATATACCAACATTATTGCCTGTTCAAATTCGGCTCTAGTTTCATTGCTGTACTGCTTTAATGGTATTTGGCTGTGGGACACTGTGTGTGTGTGTGTATGTGTGTGTACAGGATGGGCCTGTATCACACCTTTGGGATCTGTATAGTAACACAGAGATTACTTGCAAGTATCATACTGCTAGACTGATTGCAGACTGCTTTATTTGCTCATTACATAATCCCTTTTTTCCCTTCATAAATCCAGCTGCCTGATAAACAAATTCCTGTTGTTATTTTTGCTATTTTGTTGGGGGATCATATTATTAAAGATCTATATTTTATTGTACAAAAGTGCATTTCACTAAAAGAGAAGTGTGGATACTGGCTGGTCTCAGGGTGTCGTCTCATATCCTGTGGGAAGGTGGATTGGTACTGCATCCCAGGGGGCAGTATCTTACATTTGACCAAGCCCACTATTCTTTCTCTGGGTGGAGTCACTGTGCTATTTGTCTATCCTCTTCAGGATCAAACCTTACAGCTGGCCCGGTGGTGCTGAGGGTTGAGGCACTGGATGCCACACATCGCACTACACTGGTGACCTAGGTTTGGGAACAACCTCAGGACGTTGAGATGCTGGCTTGGGGGGGCGGAGCAGGATCAAGCATGCCGATGGGCAGCTCTTCTCTCCTGAGGGTGGTGAGGGTGGGATGGCACATCCCTGTAGTTCCGCTCCCACCGGGCGGAGGTACGGTAGGTAGCGTAAGTGGAGAGGGGGCATCAAACAGTTACAGGAAGTGGAAGAGGATGAGCTGGCACCTCAGAGTGCATAGCATGCCTCCACACACTCGCATGGCCATGTGCCAGGGTCTTTGGGGGAGCAGGGGAGAAAAAAACTTGTAAAATACTTATGTGTCCCTACCGCCAGTTGGCAGAAGGAGGTGACAGGGACCAAACAGCTATATATTAAAAAAAAGAATCAAACCCCCAATAGAGGAGTTTAACCAGCATGGGCCCCACAACCTTGTTTGTGGCCCTCACAGATATAAGCCAGGTGTAATAACCATGAAGAACATCCAACATCTGCATAGCGACCCAGTTGCATATATATATATATATTATACAGAGAATACTGGATGGGCGACTATGCACAACCAGTGTATTCTGCCACAGCGGGGTTCTGATTCCCTCTGACCTCGAGAGCAAAGCTCGAGAGGTCCATGGGAATCAGAACCCCAAGGTGACAGAACACACAGGTTGTGCATACAGTTGCTTATCCTGTATTTTTTATAGTGTATAGTAGTACTATGTGAAATGTGTGCTTTGTGTTTTTTTTCTTTTTTTTTTATAATGAAACTGACTTGAAAAGTCTCTAGAGGATATAGAATACTGTCACCACATAATTAAATAGAGGAAAGCAACAATGTGCTAGGATTCTAAGTGGTTCTGCTGCAGTAGTGACATCACTACTGCAGCAAAACAATATAACGACATCACTACTGCAGCAGAACAAGCATATTTCGGGCATGGAATTTCATGCATTACAGCATTCCACTATACACTATATTGGTGTGGTAGCACCAGTATAGTTAGGGTTGAGTAGGGTGCTTAATGTTGAACCCCAGCTTATGCACCTTAATAACTTTGGCAGTGTTTGACAAAATTGCCAACCATTTGGTATGCACTGTCTCGAAGACAGGTTCTCAAGATGTGAGCAGTTTCTTGATGGCAGCTTGTGGAGTTTCCAAGATGAAGGATATTGATGTTTTTTCTAACAAAAAGCTATGCTTTTTTCTATACTTATTACACAGATTTTTTTATTTGCTCTTACCTGCAGCCTAGATGGTACATCATTTTTTCTGAAACTTTTAGGGCAGAAGCAGCCTGTGCCAAGGTAATGCCTTTTAAAGGGTTTGTAAAAATATTACTTGGTATTTAAAGACAAAAGAAGGTGATATACCCATCATAATTCTCTCCTACTCCAAGTGGACAGATTAGTCCCTGGTGTCTGTCCATTTAAGATATTTATCCAGTTCTGTTTTAAAACTGTTTAAGGTCTGGGAGCTGACTAGATCCTTTGGTAACTTATTCCAGGCTGAGGCTGACCTTACAGTAAAAAAAAAATATTCCTCTTTCTGGTATTTGCTTTAGGGATTATTATCTGTTTGTCATGTGATCTTAGATATAGAGTTCTAGCATTATATTCAGATCCATACAGGGCTGATAACTCAGGATTTTGGAGAATTTTATACAGCTGCAGTAAATCCCCCCTCTTCCGTCTATCCTCTAACCTAGCTAGACTGATTGCAGCCAGTCTATCAGTGTATGGCAGTTTTTTAAGTTGTGGTGTTAACTTGGTTATAGTGTATTGTGGAATGCTGTTATGCATGGAATTCCATGTTTGGAATATGCTTGTTCTGCTGCAGTAGTGACATAATTATGTTGTTCTGCTGCAGTAGAGATGTCACTACTGCAGCAGAACAACTTGGAATGCTGCCACATAGTTGCTTTCCTCTATTCAGTTAAGCTGGAAGTTGTTTTTTAAACTTGAACTTGCAGAAACATCTACAGCACACTGTGTCAGTTTAACATCAACCATTTGTCAATGCCAAATGTTGCCTTGCTGGCATTGGTAGTGCAGGAGTTAGAGAGATGCATAATAGGAATGGCAGTGAAGTATTGATCTGACACCTAACCCACCCCCACCCTGCAGAGATTGACAGGCATTGGGGTGTGCCTTTGGGTCATCGGCCATAACGCTCATGCCACTTCGCCTCACCCTACCCTAAGGCATACCTCGATGCCTGACACTAGCTGCAGGGTGGGGATGGGGTGGAATGGTGTGAGCATTACAGCTGACAATCCCAAGTCACACCCCTGACACCTGTCAGTCTCTACAGGGTGGGGCATTACAGTTGAAAACCCTAATGCCCCAGGCGTTTATCGGTATTTTCACTCCAAATTTTAACATGGGCTCTTTGTGACTCCCACCTCATGAACAGTGGCACTATCAGTTAGTTAGCTAAAAGGTGATTTTGCACAGTGACTGAGCCATTTGGCGTCACAGGTGTGAAAACACATTTCAAGCAGGATGTGAAAAATGACAGCTGTACTGTTCATGAGGAGGTGTAAAAAATGGTAATGTGGAAAATCTGGAGTGAAAATATGACAAATTGGTGAAGTCATGAGCATGCATAGAAACTGTGTAATGCACGTCCATAATGTAATTATTTTGGGGATTTTTTTTGTAAAAATTTTCAACATAAGCATTTTGGGGCCTTTGCTCATGAACAGTTGCACTGTGATTTTGTTAATCTGTTCTGAACATTGATTTCCAGCAGTGACCGCGACATTGTGTGCCAGATGTGCAAAAACACATTTTGGGCAGGATGTGAAAAGTGACACCTGTTCTGTTCATAAGGAGGTGTGAAAAAATGGCAATGTTGAAAATCTGGAGTGAAAATATTAAAAATTCTTGAAGTTATGAAAGTGCATGGAAACTAGCAATGCTGGTAACACAGTCATTGTTTGGATTTTTTCAGCTACCCTGTAACTTAGGCATTTTAGAGCCCTGCCTCATGAGCAGGGCACTGTCATTTCATTAATCTGCCCCTAAAGGTGATTCCGTGCAGTGACCACAAAATGACCTTTCTGGACGTAATAACGAAATGACAGTGACTGTATTCATGAGGTGGGGTCCCAAGAATCCCATGTTGAAAATTTGGGACCAAAACTCCCAAAAATCCTGAGATATCAACCCAAATTGAACCCCCCATTCAGTGTCATTATAGGACTTACTGTCATTTCTTCACTTTGTGGTTGGCTTTTGAAGGGTGAAGACATGTTCCCGGACTACTGAAGATCACTGCTCCTGACCTCCGCAGGTATGTTTGGGAGGTGGGATGCACAGAGGGAGGGTGCAGGTTGGGAGAGGGGGGCCTGTGGAAACAATGAGGAACAATTTTCTTTTTTTTTAGGTTTAATTAAAAAAAAAGACATTATGGGTCCATTTTCTGTTTTTACAGGGAAACTATGGATTTCGGCATACTGGGGTGGGCTCCCAGTGTACCACAGTACTGGGGATCAGTGCCGACCTGGGGATTGGCCACCCAGAGGTCAGAGAATGTGTGTGTGTGGGGGGGAGGCACATCCAACACCAGAAGTGAGCATCCCAGTGTCAGAAACACCACAGCAGGTTTTGGCACACTGGGATGGGCTGTCAGTGTGCCACATTAAGGGATGGTTGGGGAGATTAAGCACCCCGATGTCACCAGGTGGGGGGTCCACTAGCGTGATCAGATCACACTAAGAGTACAAGTGCCTTTGAGTACTGAATACTCCCAGTCCATATTGAGCTTAGGCTGTGGCCTGCTCCGCATGGCTGGGAGAAACTTTCACACCGGAGACAATGAGACTTGGAGGAGGCAGGTGAGGAAAGCGCCTCCTCCCACCTCTCAGGCAGGAACCGGTGGGATGGCGAGGTGGAGATGTTACAATGCAAACAGCTCTTTGCTCTCCTGCCACCTCCGCCACCATGTTTACTGAAATGTTTCATCAGGAAAGGCACGTAGGGAGTCATGTCATCTGTGCCACTGCTTGACAAGCTTGTCTCTGATTGCAGCAACACGTTTGTTTCAAGTTGGTGGGACTTTGCATATACTTGTGTCAGTGCTAGCATGCTTGCTAATTGGGGAATGAGGAATGCACCTTCTAAAGCATTCTCTGCATTTGCCAACGCTGACACACATCTGTATTTCTCATACTACCCCAATATGTTGTTTGCACACACGCAAGACAACATAAAAATAAACTGTTAAAATGTCTATTCTCCATTGTCTTCATTAACTGGTTTTGTGTGATTTTCTATGTTTTGACTGCCCATATACTATAAAAGATTGTGTATGGACAGTCATATACAAACAAGGATATTCTTGTATCTCAAGGTTTCCTTGATAACAGAGCACCACTGAAACTGTGCTTTCAAGGTCATCTGTTACCAAGGAAACCTCTCGATACCAAGATATCAAGATATCGATATCTCAAGAATATCCTTGTTTTGTATGACTGTTCATACACAATCCTATATATTCTGTATTAGACTTTCTCTACCATGTCTATGTCCCTCTTCACATACGTATTCTAAAAAGGAGATGCGTAATCCAAATAAGGATGAATGTACAGTATATTCTATACTAAGGCAATATGCACTGCTCACTTTGTGAAATAAATGCTCACTGGACATTCTTTATTATTTTACTGGCAGTTTGCGTTATTTTGTTACAATGGTTGTAAGCAGATAGTCTCTTGTTTTCTATAATACCCAGGTACCACTCCTTTTCCACAGCCTGCAGGGATTTGCCATTTAGGCCTAGATATCCAAAGCAAATGCACAGTGCAACCTGAGATGCACCAACACAAACCAGAGGATGCGCCATGGGGCAATATTGAAAGGACATGGATGCGCAGTGCAAAACCGGATGATCCCAAGCACAAATATAATGTATGCGGTACATGTGGAGGGGGCATTCCCATGAATGTGCCACGCAGCCACATATTCAGCCAAGATGTGCTATGCATCCGTGGTGCATCACGCAGATGCACCGAGCAAAGATAGGCATATAAAAAGCATGCCTAAGTCCAGTCCACCCACAGGCAGAGAGCAGCATAGCATTGCAAAGCAGCCATAGATGGATCTGCATTCCTGATGGCAGCAGTCATGAAGGGAGTGGGGAGATGGGAGGAACAACAACATGGATGTGGAAGGGCCCATAGGTGGTATGCCCAGCAGAGAATGTACCGTGCCCATGTCACATTTGAGCAGCTGAGTGACATGGAAGCCATGGGCCGGTACTGACTCAACAGGGCTCTGCTGAGACAGTTCTGTGAGCTGCACCATGATGACCTGCAGGCACCAACTCACAGCAGTCACGCCATGATGGTGGAGACAAAGGTGACAGCAGCAATGTGCCTACTCACCACGGACACCATCCAGCCACTGGTGGGTGACACTACTGTCATCACACAGTCTGCCAATCCCTTCCCCTCACCCAGTTCCTCACTGCTCTGCTGCCACATGCTTCAGAGTACATCAAATTCCCAAGCAGACAGGCAGAGCAGACAGAAACCATGCAGCACTTCCACAGGGTGACATGAATGCCAGCCATGCCAGGGGCCATAGACTGACCCCATATAGCAATATGCACACCACCTGGCCCAAAGGGTGTTTCATATGTCAACAGAAAGGGCTACCACTCTGTAAACTGCCAGGTGGTGTGCAATGCCACAGGGCGCATCACCAATGTGTGTGCCAAGCACCCTGGAAGTGCACACGATGCCAACATCTGGGATCAGTTGGCCCTGTGCCACCTATTTGAGAGCAGGGGGATACCTAGCAGCCACCTAATGGGTGAGTGGGTCTGCACAACGGGCTCACACAGTAGCATACAATACAGCTGGCAGAACTGCTGGGTGGGAAACTGACAGGGGTCACCATGGCCAAAAGGCATGCAGTGCCATTGTCCATGTGTGCCCACTGCACCATGCACCACATGCAGCAGGGAGTGCTGTGCCCTGTGGGGGGCAGGGCTGGGGACACACACAGCATGCACACGCATCCAGGCATGTGGTGGCACAGGGCCTGTGCCTGAAACAGGTGCTGAGGTGGCTCACAGAATCAGAGCTGGACAGGACAGGGGCAGTGTGCCTGCAGGGCATGACTGTGTGTGGCCATGGCTTGCCAGACACGTGCCCTGCATGTAACACACATGCAGTGCACCCACCGATGTGATGTTGCAGGTATGGCTGGGGTGGCATGAGGTGGGAAAGCTAGTGTGGGGGCCACATGGATCTGTGGTTGACATCCATGTGCATAGAGATATAGCACACCTGGAAATGCATGATGTACACTAAACACTGTTTCTGTCCCACAGGTGACTGTGCATACCCCCCATGGCCATGGTTGCTCACCCCCATACACCTGCTCTCATCTGAGGTGGAGAACAGGTACAATGAGGCACATGCCATGGCATGCAATATCATTGGGCGTGTGTTCAGCATATTGAAAATGTGATTCAGATGCCTGGACAGGTCTGGCAGTGCCCTACAGTACTGCCCAGAGAAGGTCCATGCCATATTCCTGGCCAGTTGTATGCTACAAAACATGGCCATCGACCATGGAATCCATGTCCCGGTCATGGTGAGAGACAGCTCTGAGGATGAAGAACCACCAGACAGGGGTGGGCTGGACCAATATGAATGTAGGGACCCATAGTTGGCCACCAGGGCATGCAGCACAGGGACACGATTATAGAGGAGCACTTTTGAGAATGCAGGTGGGTAACATAGTGGGACCAAGAGGGGATGTGCAATGGCAGGTGGGAAGGGAGGAACACATGTGCAGTTCAGCAGATGCAGTACTGCTGACAGGTCCACAGTGGTGGAGAAACATAGCTATGCAGGTGTGGCCACTGTGGTACCATCAGGTCCAGGGGTACATGGGGTTACTGTGGTGTATGGCATGGATCAGTGGACACCGCTTGCACACATGCACAGTGGACACACAAGGCTGCACTCATCATGCTGTCAGGAGGTCTAAACCTCACCCTCAGGTTCTTGGCAATAATGAGCATACAAGGAATCACAGACACATTACATCAGAGTAATAAAACTTGTTTATTACTACCAAAAGGAAAATCACAGTTGCCCTAAGCAGTTCTTATCATTAGGAACTGGGAGCCAATGCTAAGCATTCCCTATACCTCGAGGAATCTGTTTGTCTCCTGAGGTATCTGAGGTAGAAGACGTAATGTCTTACATTATATACCTAAGATAATTACCATGGTTACTGTAAGACAGAAACATTTCTAGTTACAGAGATGAGCCCTATTGACTAATTTAGAGGTGGCTCCTCAGTCCAAGATAACATTATACAATGTTGTTATAGTCATCACTTTGTGGAAACAAAGAGGTACAGTTTATACATAGCTGTGTAGTAATACAAATCCTCAGAAGATGGCAGTGCTGACTTATATATCATCATCATTACAAGGACACAGGTGTTCTAACATCTTGTAAGCAAGAAATACATGTGTATATTGGAAAGTAAAGTGTATAGCAATAGTATGCACACATATCCTGACATCTACTCTTATACGGTAGATACCCTTAGCCCTAAGTGTTAGTATAACATATACCTAAACACTAGCTCTCTGTGGTGTACCTCTGGGGGTACCAATCAGGGTGCAGCGACCTTGTGTAACATTACCCCCTGTTGCCTCTCAAGGGGCAACACAAGTAAGACTAAAGAAGTGGAGAAAGAGCAGGGGTCATTTACAGACCCGACGTGCCAGCCTTGTAAAGGAACTCCAGCTGCTCACAATGTTGGCGTAATGTGTGCCGTAGTCAGCAAAGCATAATAATGAGAAAAAATATAAAAAATGCTTGTATAATAACAAAACCTTTAAAGGTAATCTCTAACCATGTGTTAGTAAGTGCACTATTCAAATCAGCATCATTAATGAGGGCATATACTGCTTCATCAGCTTCTGAAATATTATTGCTGATGTGGATAAGGTGTGTGTCTTTCCTGTCTAAAAATGATTTTAATGTCAAAGTTAAAGGATCAATGTGAACATTAAAATAGGGTAAATACTCTAAAAGAGTAAGCAGATAATCAGAGTTACCATCAATGATGTCAGGGTCCATAATGGGGACAGGGTAATAACTGTGTGCCCTATAACAGTAGTCTGGTGAGGAACAAAGCAAACATTTGAATCATTAATAGAACATGTCTTTTCTCCGTATTTAAAAGTCTTAAAAATTTGTTACCACACAAAATTCACCTTCTGAATTATATTGCATTTTCACAGTAGGCAGTCTCCATTTTTGCAACTATACTGGGCAAGTATAAATCTGTTTGGAAATCCATGTCGACAGATGGTGAACCTCCTCCCAGTAAGACTGGTAGAGCTTGGAATTGTCTGGAGCTGATGTTGAGTCCTCGTATTCTGTGCCATTGGTGGTGATGTCATAGTCCATGGAAAAGGACCAATCGATACTGTTTTGGGAATATCCACATATAGGTTTAATAACATCAAATACACCACAGCGACACAAATAAATATACCCTTTCTTCGCACAGCAATCTGTGTGCGGTGAGACCCATGCGTCCAGAAGAGGATGGAAAACCAGTATAGGGGGGCAAGTCAAGGCGTCTCTGTAGATGCCATCCTCAAGGTGCCCAATGGAGTGAATGGATGCTAATTTATCAAACATAGCTGTAGTAGGATCAAAACATGGTAAAGAAACAGTAAAGGACACAAACATAGTATCCTTAATTGAACATTTTTTAGAGGTAAAGCAAGGACCAGTATTAGGGTGCCTGGTCACAAAACCTACATTTCTAGCAGTAGAAATAGGAACAGTCAGAGACTGTAACATACACATGGCAACACAGTTAGGGGATTTGCAGTGAGGACAATACCATATAGAGATACGTCTATCATGTATGATATCAGGGATTCTTCTGAATTCTAGATCACAGAAGAAATTGTTGATGGTAGTGATAATATAGGAGCCATAGGCAGAGCATAATATTTCATGGGCGATGTATTACTTATCTGCTTCTTTATTGTTTTGTGCAATAATTGCATTAATCTTATCTTTAGACTCTGTAAATGCCTTAGCAATGTCATGCATATTGTATACAGTGTATCTTTCTTCCTGACTAAGGCCATCCAAATCATGCAATAATGGGGTATTATGTCATTGATCATGCAATTTTGAAACTTCTGTGAATGTGCTTTGATGGTAGCAATGTCAGCTTTATTCCAGATAGACATTGCTGTACCAAAAACACCAGTTATGATGCTGATGGCACCAGTGACATCAGAGGTGTCACGTGTATTTTGTTTGTGACTTTGATCGTCCAGTTTAGGTTTCCTCCTAAAATTGCCTGTATGCTCGGTGGTGTGTACCCCAGCAATAGGGTCTTGGTCACGGATCTGAAAAGCTACTAAGCTATCAAGTAACAAAGTACTACAAAACAGTGATGCATTAGTAGTATGACACATACCAAATTCTTTCATATTCCAGTAAGTCAAGTTAAAACAGGTATATGCATATATTGTAAGGTGTTAATAAGTGAGCCAGGTAGAGCAATGGCAGTGATACCACTACGAGGACCAGGGGTTTGTTTTGGACATTCCAAAAGCTATTTCTCAATAGGGGATAACACAGATAAATACATGGCAGCTGAGGCCATGTTGTGTACAGCACAGAATTTCCTGGAAGAATCTTTAGACAGTGAATCACAATATGAGGGGTCAATTAAGTCAGTGATATTATATAAACCAGAATGTCTAAGAGAGGTTTGGAGCAAGGACAAAGGACCCTTTGGGGACAATTTTGCATTGGACCATCCATGGAAATTTCCCTTGGAGAGTTTGGCCACGGGGAGTATTTGTCCTTGAGACTTGGTTTGCCACTCAATTTGTAGGGTAGATTTATCAGGAGCAACAACTGAGGCAGTGAGGTAGGCATCTGAACCTTCCTGGACAGTGATCAAATTGTCGGGAATATTGATGGAGACTCCCACTGGGGTAACTGCAGGTGGATCAAGGTGAGGTAGGAGGTACTTTACCATGCCTTGGATGCATGGGATAATAATAATAATAATAATAATAATAATAATTGTATTTAATATAGCACCTTTCAAAATGTCAAGGTGCTTCACAAATACAAACAACATTCTATTAAGCAATAAACAAAGATAAAAATCATAGAAGATCAGGAAATGCTTTTTCCCATAGAAAAGTCTCCACTGCCTGCTTGAAGCGCCCCATAGTCCTAACTCCTGAGATAAGGAGAAAATGGAACAAGATAGCCAGCTTGTCAGTGTATCCGAAAAGGAAAATCAAACATTAGCAAATTAGTACTATTCTGCCCAATGGGATGAGGAAAAGTAATTATACTCCTTTATACAGTTTCAACTGGTTTGTATGGAAGCATTTGTCAGTCAGTTTGTTGTTGTGCATTAGTCTAACCTGATAGACTGCTGGACTGAGCTTCTTGACAATGGGATAGGGGCCTTCCCATTTATTGGAGAAGGAATATGTGGGATGCGCAAATCTGAGAACCATTATCTGACAGCCAACTTGCCAATCCACTTCTTGTGAGTGTTTGTCAAGCTGGATTTTGGACTGTTGCTGGGCCTTGCCCATGCAATTAGCAGCATACAAATGAGTGTATATGAGGTCTTGTCAGAGTTTTTCCACATAACCATCCACTGAGACATGGCCTGCAGTGGGGGTGTACGGGTCAAACAACAGGTGTTCAGGTAATCCCATATTTCTACCAGTCATCACCTCAAAGGGCGTCAGCTGGGTGGTGGCTGAGGGTGTACCCCTAATTGCCATAAGGAGCAATGGCAGTAGGGAATCCCAGTCCTTGGGATTGTCTTCAATGAATTTGGAAAGCATTTGGTTAATACATTTGTTGGCCCTCTCTACTTGACCTGATGATTGTAGGTGATAGGGTATGTGGAATTTCTGATGAACTCCAAGGAGTTCAATGGCTTCTTTCATCAACTCACCTGTAAAACTGGCTCCTTTGTCAGAGTCTACCTTGAGAGGTAGGCCTCACTTGGAGAAAATCTGTTCCACCAGGATTTTGTCAGTGGTTTTAGCAGTACATGTCTTAGTGGGGAAAGCTTCAACCCACTTAGAGAAAAGATCAGTTACCACAAGGGCGTAGTTGTTGTTTCTGCTGGTATTGGTCAGGAGACCAATAAAATCAATCTGTATGGCATGCCAAGGGCCAGAATGCCTTTGTGGTCATAGTTTGGCATTTTGTTTGGTAGGGATGGGGTTGTTTTATGCACAAACAAAGCAGTTGTCTATGTATCATTTAACATCCTTGGTGACACTAGGCTGCCATGAGGTGGTCTTAAGCCTTTGAAGTGTGTTTTCCACTCCCTGGTGTCCACCAGTGTGAGTATCATGCACTTGGTGCAGAAATTTGGACCTAAGATCAAAAGGGACCATCCACAATTTGGTGGGGGTGTCATCTGCTTGGTACCAGATTAGCTTGTCATCTGGGGACATGTGTAACTTACCTTCATGCCTTCAGTAGGGGTTATGGGTAGGTAAGTTCTTCTCAGTACCTTTGTCCAGGAATCCGAACATGTCTTTGAGTTCAGAGTCAGTATGCTGGGCTTCTGACAAATCCAAGGGGGAGAAGGGTTCAGGTTTCTTCCTGACACTGCAATGTGTATGGCCTCTTTGGCCTCTGGATGGTCCATTATCCAGGCATCCCCCCCCAGGCCCCTTCCTTGGCAAGGGTGTCAGCAGTGTCACTGAAAGCATGATAAGGGTCATGAATGGAATGGGCCTTAACTTTATGTACATAGAGTTTGTGTGCAAATTTCTGTGCCAGTGAATGAATGTATATTACCAGTTCCTTGTGCTTCACTGGGGTGCCATCATAAGAGGTAAAGGAGTTCTTCTGCCAGAAAGAAAGAAAGAAATTCTGTAAAGGAACAACAAACTTATTTAGAGTCTGAAAATGATTGTATCCTTGGTTCCATGCTGGATGAACTTGAGGGCACAGGCCACCGCTGCCATCTCCGTGTACTGTGATGATGCCACACTGCATTGTTTAGAAATCTTAACAATGTTACCAAAAGGGTAAATTACTAATATGCCCAGTCCTGCTATCTGTTCTCCTTGATAATAGGAAACTGATCTATCTGTGAAGACATGACACAGTGAGGTGATCTCAAATAGTTGTGGTGTAGCAGGAAGGAAAGGACCTGGATCTGGTAGATCAGGTGGCTGCAGTGTACAGTCATGGGGTTCTCCTTGGAAGAGGAGACCATGCACCAGCATGGATGGCATTTTGGTGGGTGGACCTTGATGTCCCTGTCCTGGAGAAGGAGGGACCAGTGTGTCAGTCTGGTATTACAGACTGACCCATCCTTTACTCTATCTGATAGCAAAAAGGTTGTTGGGGTGTGGTTGGTATTAATGATCAAGGGGGAGTACCCAATGATATACAGAAAGTGCTTGACAGCCCAGTAGGTGGCCAGAAGGTTCATTTCACAAAGGCTGTACTTCTGTTCCACTGGGGTCAAGAGCTGTGATGCATATGCACTGGGCCTCAGGGTGCCATGGACCTTCTGGGCCAGCACTGCAGACATAGCAAAGTCAGAGGTGCCAGATTCCAGATGGAATGGCAGGGCTGGATTGGGGTTAACCAGAGCTGGAGCTGAGGCTAAGGCCTGTTTCAGTGACATCACAGCTTGGGTGTGAATGGGGCCCCAAGTCCAGGGGACATCCTTTTTCAGTAGTTTATACAGAGGGGTGGCCTTCTGAGCAAAATCACAAATAAAATCTCTAGAATAGTTTACCATACCTAGAAACCTCTTAGGAGGTGGCCACGCTGGTGGGCAGTGGCAAATCTTGCAATCCTTGTATCTTTTTCCAGGTAGGGCTTTGGCCTTGGTCTGTTATCCTCAGGCCCTGAAAGAGTACCTCTTTCTGACATAGTTGTGCTTTTGCAGGGTTACATTTGAAGACTGCCCTCTGGATGAGGGTCAGTAGTTCATCTAAGAGATTCAGATGTTGTTCCTGTGTGGCTGTGGCCAACAACAAGTCATCCACATACTGCAAGAGACACTGGTGCATAGAGAAACCCTCAAGGGCATCCATCATGTACAAATGGAACAGGAAGGGACTGTTATGAAACCCCTGTGGTAAGCAGGTCCACGTGTACTGCCTGCCCTCAAAGGTGAAGGCAAACTTATATTGACTTTTGGGGGCCAATGGCAATGACCAAAAACCATTGGAGATGTCCAGGGCACTAAACTATTGTTGATCAGGGTTCAGTAGTCATAGCACATCTGGTGCTGATGCCACAGTTGGGGCACAACTGGTGGTGACCTGGTTTAGTCTCTGTAGTCAATAGTAAGTCTCCGGGCACTTGTGGGTTTTTTCACAGCCATGCTAGGGAGTTTGCAGTGGAAACACATGTCCTGATTACCCCTTGCTTGAGGAGTGATTTCATTGTTTCCCTAAGAGAAGGCAAGGCCTCAGGTGGAAAGGGGTATTGCCGTTGCCTCTCATGTGCTGGGTCTGTCACTTCAATGACAGTGTGCATTTTGCCACAGTCATGCTTGTTAGTGGCAAATGTCTCCAGATGCCTTTGTAGGATGGGGAGGAGCTTTGGGGACAGCTCATGGTTCTTAAACAAATCTATGATGTCATACTCTTTGTTGTTCGCAGAGACTGTTGCAACCACATGTGAGTCAGGGATCATGATGGTATGATATTGTCCCTGAATTTGTACCAGTAACATGTTGGCTAAGTCCACCACACAGCCGTGCAGTGCCAAAAAGTCAATTCCGATTATACTAGGGTGATCATGCAGTACCATCAGCTGAAAGGTGTGATATGCCTTCAGGTACCCCAGTGTCACAGGTAGTGGCAGGGAGTGGTATGCAGGTAACCTAGTTCTGTCTACCCCAGATATAGTGGTCCTCCATCCACTAGACCAAGGTGATGTGCCTGGGTTGTCATTCTGTAATACAGACACAGCCTCACCTGTATCCAGTAGTAGTCAGTAGGTGGTCCCCTACTTCAGCCTCAGTGCAGGGCCTTCCTGTTTACAATACAGACTGGGGCCTGTAATTGTCAATCTGTATGAGTGGAAGCATGGGGGAGCTCTTGAAAGAGAGTCTGGGCCTGGTTCCTTTGAACCATCTCACCATGCTGTAGTGATGCTATATAGGGAGCCACTTCCAGGGTCAGGCCTGTAGGGGCCTGAGAAGCTGGACTTCCCATATCCCCATGGCCTGTGAAGTCCTGCTGTCCTGGTTGTATTGCAGCAAGGGCCCGTACTGGAACAGCATCCACTACGGAGCACACTTTCCCTAGGAGGTCTCGGAGACTCCGGTTCTCATTGGCTATTTCCCTTTATGAGGGGCCTGGTCTCTGTTGTCTACCCATACTGTTCTTTTGGTGTTTCTTGTTTTGTGGTAGTTCTGGTTCCCACCCCAGAATTGTTGTTGTTAATGTTGGGCCTGCTGGGGGTGTTGGTTATCTGTGGGGAGGAGCTGTTTCTCATGGGCCTGCCCCTTCCCCGTGTAGTGCGTCGTGGCCTCCAGGATGGCTTCCATGGCAGCTACTTTCATGGAAATGGAGCCTGAATCAAGGACGTAGAGTTGATAAACTCTCACTGTTTTCCAAAGAATATCAGCAAATCTCTCCGTGTTGGGATAGGTGGTTGGCTCTACCATTTCTGTTACTGCAGGGATCATGTTCCTAAGGAACAGGGTCTTGTGTTCAATGAGGTCCACATCTGCGGCTTCTCCTGCAAGGTGCTTCCCTGCTTGGTAGGTCATCCAGAGCCTCTGGTGGATGATCGCTGGACTTTCCTTTGCATTCTGTTTTACAGGGTATGCAAGCATCACTCCCACCACACCTGGGTTGTGTGCAGTGATGAGTTCAGATGCTACTTCATCAAAGGTGGCATGGCCATCCTGGCAGACAACATCAGGGAGTTTCACCCACAGGACAGGATCGATGGTCTTGTGTAGGATCTGGACCTGGTAGTCTGCTGCATTTAGCATGCACCTTCTCCAAGTGGCAACTGAAGTTGTCAGATGGGCTCATCCAACCAATACTGTCAGCTATTTGCTGAACAGAGTGGGCCATTTGTAGGGGATTATTGGGATGATCAAGTGGAGGTAGATTACCTCAGGAGCTCTCCAGGGTTGCCTGAGCTGCGACTTCAGCCACAGTATGGACCATTTCCTCCTTTGTACCAGTCTCTTGTAGAAGCTGCTTAATCTGGGTTTTGAGGACCCGTTTGTTTTTCTCGGGGATGGACATGTTGTCTAAGGCATTCTCAGTAATTTTCTTTATCTTCTGCCTGTCTTCCACATTAATATTGGCTATTGGTGGTGCCACTGGGACTAGGCCTGGGCCTGCACTCCCCCTATTATGGCGGCCACCATGTTGGCGTTACCCATGATGAGCATCATGCCATCGATGACGTAGGGATGTGGGGTCATGCGACAGGTGGCCACCATGTTGTGGATGGTGGGGAGGGGTGTCTGGGACATAGTAGCGGTGTGACTGGGCATTGTATTGGGAGATGTCATCATCTGGCTCCTCCTCAGATGATGTCGACAAGGCATAGCCTTGATGTGACCAGCCAGCACCTCTCGCTGATGGTGCAGTTTCACCATTTTATATTCACAACCATTGTGACTCACTTTTGCAACATTCTGATCCACGTCATCCTACATCTGCTTCTGTAACACTCTACATGCAGTGCTCAATTCGCGATTGTCCCTAGTAGCTAGTCCTAAATCATTACATACCTGGTTTATGTCATCCTGTAATTCTCCCAACTCCTCACGCATCTGATCATTCATTCTACTTAACAAGTCATTCATTTGCAAAGCCTGTCCCTTATCCTGTCTCAAACTTTCACACTCCTGCTTCAACATACAAAGTTACTGCTCGCTTGCCTGAACAGGATGATGCAAAAGGGAATCCTTTTCATTCCGCAGAGTTTTGAGTTCAGATTCCAAATCCTGCTCAAGTCTTACACATTCAGTTTCCTGCAACCCCATCTCCTGCTTAAGAGATGAGATTTGCAGTTCAAGGGTCTGAAACCTTGCTTTGGAGGCTTCCAAAGCAGCTTAGAGAGCCGCGACCAACTGCCCTTTAGCTTCTTGCTTTCTGGCTGTTTGTCTCGTCTCTGTGTACTAGGCTGAAATCTCCAGCAAGGGGTTTTCAGATTGACTTGCATCCTACACGAAGTCAACCCATCCTTCATTGGAGGCAAGGAAGTTTGAGACATCAAGTCTCAGTTCTGCGCAGATATTTGATACGGTGGCCAATGTGTGGCAGGGAACAAAAAATCAAGCTGTGAAAGGGCACCGTGCTGTGTATCGGTCCACAACAGGTGCACTAATTCACAGGTGGGCTACTCTGCGCTTGTAGCTTGCAATTCAAAACTGCTGTGGGGTGGGTCGGGTCAGCATCGACCATGCCCAGTAAGCAGCCAGTCTTTGCAAGTGATTATAAAATAGGTGAAAAACCGGAGAGGTGGCACAGGAATGCACACCTACTGTCCCCATTGGGAAGGGAAAGTTGTAGCAACAAGAGAAACTTTGCAAACTCAAAATATTGCCTGCCTGCGGTCGTCAATTGTCAGGAGGTCTAAACCTCACCCTCAGGTTCTTGCCAATAATGGACATGCAAGCAATCACAGACACATTGCATCAGAGTAACAAAACTTGTTTATTACTACCAAAAGGAAAATTACAGTTGCCCTAAACAGTTCTTACCATTAGGAACTAGGAGCCAATGCTAAGCATTCCCTATACCTCGATGAATCTCCGTGTCTCCTGGGGTCTCCGAGGTAGGAGACATAATGTCTTACATTATATACCTAAGATAATTACCATGGTTACTGAAAGACAGAAACATTTCTAGTTACAGAGGTGAGCCCTATAGGCTAAATTAGAGACGGCTCCTTAGTCTAAGATAACATTATACAATTTTGTTATAGTTAGCACTTTGTGGAAACAAAGAGGTACAGTTTGTACATAGCTGTGTAGTAATACAAATCATCAGAAGATGGCAATGCCAACTTATATATCATAATCATCATTACATGGAAACAGTTGTCCTAACATCTTGTAAGTAAGAAATACATGTGTATATTGGAAAGTAAAGTGTTTAGCAATAATATGCATACATATCCTGACATCTACTCTTATATGGTAGATGCCCTTAGCCCTATATGTTAGTGTAACATATACCTAAATGCTAGCTGTCTGCGGTGTACCACTGGGGGTACCTATCAGGATGCAGAGACCTCGTGTAACAATGACCATGCCAGACAACACAACAGCAGTGCCCCAGCACTATTCCCAATTACCACATGGACAGCATGGACATGCAAGCCAGAGGCACACATGTGTGCCCCCGCACGCGGACCTGGGCACAACCAGCAGGGTGTGTGGGCCAGTGATGCCTGAATGGGGACTATGCCATCACAATTTCACACAGGTGGCATCACTGTGTCCTACCATAGGTGCCAAGGACACGTAGGCAGCCACATCCACACCCACGATGGGTGACCCCCTCTGGGGGGTCTTCCACCTTGGCAGGGGACCCAACTGCTCTAGCAGGGGTAGACCCATGAGACCATGACAGTGTGTCTCATTCCTGAAGTCCAGATGGGGCCCAGGGGTGTTGGGAATACCTGAGGGAGTGGGATGGTGTCAGAAGCAATGGGGCCACGTGACACCGTGAGGCGGGAGTGCTGGTGTCGCTATTTGGGGTGCTGCAGACACTCCTGTGGCTGCAAGGCATCAGGGTGACACAGTCCACCTCATTGGTCTGTGCTGTCCTCTCAAAGCCTGTGGTCATGTCCGCCTACAGTTGGCGAATCTCACCAACCACATCCACCCGGAGCTGGCTTATCTCACTAATCAACCTAGAGTGCCCCACAGATGCATGATCATCCATTATGCTCACCTGCACATGCAGGCCCTGACATGCCTCCCTGAGCACACCCTACTGCTCCATGGATGCCTGCAGGAGCCGAGTGCGCTCGTCCAGCCTGTCATCAGGGGACCTGTCCTGTGGGGGTTGCTGATGGGTGGGTGGTGTACCAGGCAGCAGTGCAACATCCACAGTCTGTGGATGCTGCATGGCCAGTCACTGTTTGGGCTGGGACTGTGCAAAGGGCTGCTGCACAGCACCCTGCTGCACCAGGAGGACAGCCCCAGTCCCCACAGCCACACTCCGGACCTGGCCATCCACAACTGCCACAGGTGCGATCAGCATAGGGGCAACCTGGTTAGGGACATGCATGGGGACAGGGTGTCCCACCCTGTCCATCACTGTTCATGTAGCCATCTGCATTGTGGCAGTTATATTGCTGTATACTGTCACCATTTGCTGTGTGGCATCATCCTCAATGGCAGATGCCAGCACCATGAGGTCATCAGGCAGCTTTAAGTCAGACAGGGCATTCAAAACCACAAAACTCAGGAGGTCTTGGAACATGGGTGTCCTGCCTGCACCTGCCACAGTCCTGGCTGATGTCAATAGCCTGGGTTCCTCTTTCTCTTTCTCTTTCTCTTTCTCTTTCTCTTTCTCTTTCTCTTTCTCCTCCTCCTCCTGCCCCTCCATCTATGGCCCATGCCCTGCAGCACCCCTGAGGCATGATGGTGCTGTAAAGCAGACATGAGTGTATGGTTGAGGTGTCATGGCCATGGTTGTACATTGACTAGTGTACATGGAGCCATGCATGATGAAGCACAGGTGTGCTGGCACTACCACACATGGCATGCACTGTGACCTGTGTCAATCACACCACCGTATGGTGTGTGCAATGCATGCTGCTGAGCTGAACCTAAATGGTTTTACATTGTGGACAGCCGTTGGACCTGGGGTGTGCACATGCCCCCCCCCGGGCAGGAGCACTGCAGCTGGTGTGTGGGCACACCAGCAAGAGTGACTGCCTGCTGCAATTCATTGCACTGGCATGCGTGGTGGACATACACAGACATAGCACATGTACACAGGTGGCCATGGACCATCACCAGTGGCCCCACCCCAGCAGGCCTACATCCCCAGTGACACAACCTGACATGGCAGCACCCATGGGCTGCAATGGGAACACTACATGCCCATGGGGGGATGGTACAGTGGTGGATGCACTGCACAGTGGCAAGGCAGCACAGTATACATCCATGTGTGGTATACCCAACACACCTAGGAACAAAGCATGCAGCCATACAGACAAAGTGACACATGCAAACTCAGAGTGCTGTGAAGGGTCTCTACCTGTCTGGAACCCACCTCCAGGGACACCATCCACAGAGGCATGGGTCAGGGTGGATGCAAGCAGCTCCACACAGGTTGTCAGTGGTGGCACAGTGCATGACTCACCACCTGTGGCCTGCAGGGGTGCCTACATGGTGGCCAGGCACTCCCTGGCCCTGGTCCTCTCATTGTTCATCCACTTCATGCACTCCTGGGGAATGTGATTGTACTCCCCATGGGCATTCACAGCCTGTTCCACCACATCCCATCCCCATGTCCTCTCCTGCTGCATGCCTGTCTTTCCTGTCAGGAGGTCCTCCAACTGGACATTGGCCTTGACCAGGGCCTTCAGCTCATCCTCTGTGAAGTTTGGATGTCTCCTCCATCTCAGTTCCTCCTCCTCCTCCTCTGCCATTCTAGTGCTCGTGGGGTGAAAGGGTGGCAGGTGTCAGCACACTACAAAATTCTACTGCACAACTCCCAGGCATGGTGTCTGCATGGCCAGACACCCTTCACCAGTGCAGCTGTAACAAATAAATCTTCAGGTTGCAGTACCTGCCCATCACCAGTGGTGTGTGGTGGTGTGTGGTGGTGCAGAGCAGCTCATTTATGGCTCAGCAAATGCAAATGAGGGCATGTGCAGCCTATAATGAGATGCTAATGTGCTGAATTGTGCTGTGATTGGACAATGGTGCAAGTTTCATATCCTGTCTAAATATAGTAGATTTGCACCTAGTCCATCTCAATTTGCTCCTCGCATGTATTTGTGCCACATACTTCTACATGGCACATCTCTGTGCATGTGTAGTTCACTGGCATGCACCCACCATGCACAGCAATGCATCCAGCCATTCCCTGGCAACACATTGTGCCTCACAGCACAGCACATCTCCGTGCATGCGTGATACAATGCAGCGTGCATACCATGCACAGTGAGGCATTCGTACTCCAGATATCCCTGCATCATGCATCACCGCTGCACATGGGGCATGCATCGTGTCGGTGCATGGTGCATGTCCATGCCATTGCATAATTGCCATTGGCTGTATGTGTGGCATACTGCAATTGCCACAAGATTGCTGCCATTCAGGTTGCACATGTGCATTGCATGATGACATGACCCCATCCTCCTGCCCAGCGTTGCGACACTGCACATGCACAGTGTTGCACCATTATCTATGTATCGTGCATCACCATTGCACATCTGTGTGCTGTGCAGGCCATTGCATACAGGCCTATTGTGCATCGGCCATGGCAAGGCCATATGGCATACAGTGTTGCATGCTGCAACACAGGCTGGCATACACAACATTGTGGACACCATGGCACATGTACAGGATGCTGGGTCAAGGGCACTCAACTGAAGTGAGACAGAGCTGGCCAACCTTGTGACTTTGGTGCAGCCTGTTGAGGGCCAGCTGTTTGGAAATGAGGCCTTACAGGAAGCCAGGGCCCAAGTCTGAGCCAGGGTGGCTGAGAGGCTGGTCAGGAGGACGAGGGTGCCTCACATGGGTGAACAGTGCAGGCACCACTTTGGTGACTCAGGAGGAGGCACCCTGAGAGGCTGTAGGGGCTGCAGAAGTGGGCCCACAGTGGAGACGTGCCTCTCCCAGGTATGTACACATTTTACACAGTCTGCCATTGCCTGCATTTTGTTCCTGAAGTTGTGGGGTGGTGTTATTGTTTTCTGTGGGTGATGCTGGGGTTGGGTGGGTGGGTGTGGTGGGGTTCTGTGTAGTGTAGCTGGGGGATTGTGGGGTGATGTCAGCATGTTGCTCATGTTTCCCTTCCATTCTGTTCCTCTTGCAGGCTAGGAAGAGTGCCAGTGGGTGGAGGACAGAGGCCACGCCAGAGGATGGGCCAGGCAATCACAGGCAGCAGGTGCTGGGACACATCGAGTACCATCACAGCCTGTGGAAGTTAGATGTGCCTTTCTCTTGTGGTTCTGTGCAATTTGTGATGTGGGTGGGGGTGAGAGGGTGGGTTTCCCGTGCCCACCACGGCCCCTTGTCTACTAGCTGTGTATGCCCCAGGTGTGCCAGTCTTCACACTATGGATGTTGTCCTGTCACTGTGTGGCAGTCCTGCTGTGCAGCATGCCCATGTGTGTCCACAGCATTGTTTGTGTCCCATCAGGACTGTGGGTGCCCAGCATCGCACACACATAGTTTCCTTGGGCCTCCAGACTTGGTGCACGTGGCTATTGGCCCTACACGGTGTGGATGGGCATGGCATCATGTCCCCTGGCAACATCCATCGTATGCACATGCTGACATTCATTGCCCTGTGCCACATTCAGGTCACTGTGTGGCACTGTTGCATGGCATTCTGCTGGTTTGTCGTGTGCGTGGTGCGTTGTTGGGACTATGCATGTGTCCCATCAATGTCCAGCATGTGTGTCACTCCCAAAGGAGGGGGGCATGGCCTGTGTAAGACATGGCACTGAGTGCATGTCCTCTGTTTCGCCACACAGGTCGTCCTTCTGAGGGTGGTGCCCATGGTTCAGGGGTGAAGAGGTGGCATCAAGCAGGACCAGGGATACAGCACTCCAGGGACCCTTTCAGCGATATATCGGAGACAGGGGACAATCTTCTGAAGGCTGGGGGCCATCTTGCAGGCCATTCGGGAGCAGACAGTAGTGCTATGTGGGGTGGGCCTGGTGAACCGTCCTCCTGATGGGGACTAACAGGAGCATTAGGCCTGTGTGGCCACTGGACTTTCTTTGCTTTGCCGTTTTGATTGGCACTGGTGCATTCCTCCGCTCATCCTGTTTCCCACCCTACATTTTGTTGCCCCACCTGCATTCCCTTTTCCCTGTCCATCCCTTCCCCATTCCAGTTTTGACATTTGCTGTTTTTGTTGTTGCTGTTGTTTCCTATTTGTAGTCATTTTGGAATTTTGTTTTTCAGTAAAGCCTTTTGTACTGCACTTTCCTGGTGTCTGTGGTCATTCCTGTGCTTGGAGTCTGCTGTTCTGTTGCTTATGTTGCCCACTGCCCCTTGGGCTGCACAGCTTGCCTGTTTGTGACTTGTTGTGCATGCCCACCCTGTCCATCCACACAGGCCCACACTCTGCTTGCCATGGGCATCCCTGTGCTGCATCTGTGCTGTTACCCACTGTTGCCCACAGTGGCATGTTCAGTGTGACTCTCTCCCAGTGCTGTGCATGTCACAGAGTTTGCACTGTGCACCATGCTGCACTGCTGTGCTATTTGCCATAATGTGTGGCCCTGGATGTGTGCACCTTGTGTGGCCTACAGACATCTGGCACATTTGACTCCTTAGCACTGTTGTCACAGTGCCTGTGTTGGTCATGCTATCCATTGGCACCTCCGGTGTTGTGGCTTTTCATCCATGCCCTGTCTGTGCCTTTTCATTGGTATCTGCTGGACACATTGCCTACCTTTCTGTGTGTGTTACCCCATCCTGTGCCCCTGGTGTGCTGAGCAGTGCACATCCTGCAGTTTTGCAGTGCCACTGTACCCCATGGCCATAGCTGCTGGGGCCCCCTGTCTGTGCACTTGCACACTGCTCATGGCCCACCTTGGGTACTGACATACTGCTCCAGTCTCAGGCAGGCCTGCTTCACTTACATGTTCAGTCCTGCCCTTCTGTGTAGCACATGTGCCATTGAGCTATAGCACATCCGTGGTATATTCAGCCATGGTTGCGCTGGCACATCCTATAGCACATCTGCTGAATATGGCATTATTTGGGGCAGTGCATCTGATTTCTGCTGTGCAGACACTTGCACTTTGTGCCTAGGGACATTTGAATATCTAGGCCTCAAAGTGTAGGTGTATATTGGATTGTTTCTGTCGAGGTATAGAACCATGCATTTTTCCTGATTTAGATTCGTTTTGTTCCTCTTAGCTCATATTTCTATACTTTTTAAGTCCTCCACTATGGAATGGTACTTTATAACGGAGTTTACTTCACCACCAAGTTTGATATCATCCACAAACTTTGATGTATAGTTGACAGCATTTTTGTTCATACCACTTATGAACAGTCCAAACAGAACCGGGCCAAGGACCGACCTCTGGGGAACCCCATGGCTGACTCCATATTCCTCCAAAATGTGGCCATTTATTCTTACCTGCTGGGATCTGTCACTGAGCCAGCTCTCTATCCATCTAACCAAGCTCAGGTTCAACCCCATATTTAATAGCTTTTGCAGAAGTTCATAGTGCAGAATGGTATCAAACACTTTCCCAAAATCTAATAATATAACATCGACAGGGATGTTCTGATCCATGCTTATGCTAATATTATTGTAGAAAGTTATCAAGTTGGTGGTACAAGATCTGCCACATTTAAACCCATGCTGCTGAATGTCTTTTAACCCCTCGGATATTGATTCTGATTCGAGTCTAAGCTTAATAATCTGCTCTAGGACCTTACAACAGAGGGATGCCAGGCTTATAGGCCTGTAATTGGAAACCTGTTCTCTGTTACCCTTTTTACAAATCGGAACAACTATGGCCCTTCTCCAGTCAGTCAGCCAGCACATTCCCAGCTTCCACTGATTTATTGAACTGGACTGCAAGAGGGACCAATAAAATGGACTCCGTCTCCCTTGAAAACCTGGGATGAATATTCTCAGGGCCTGCAGTGGTGTTTTCTTTAATTAGGCCTATTGCAGAATAAACATCTTCTGTAGTGAAACAGTAAACACTGGTTGCCTGGGGTATGTTTACTTCTGGGGAAGTCTCCTTGTCACCAAATATAGAACAAAAATAATTATTATAAATATAAGCTGTCAGCATATCATCATTTACTACAATACCATTGTTGGTTAGTGGGCCTACAGTCCTTGGGGTGTTTTTGCATTTCTTTACATATGCAAAAAAAGATTTATGGTTATCTTCAGTGTGGGCTATTAGGAATTCCATTTTCATTTTTTTCATTTTTATCATTGATTTTAATGTTCTTAATACATGTCTGTATTTAATTTTGCTGAGTCAGACTGTTTCTTTTTAAGCCTAGAAAATGTCTTCTCTTTAACTTTAATTTGTTTTTTGATAGCAGTCGTAAACCAAGTCAGAATCTTCCCTTTCTTATTGATTTTTTTCTTAATGGGAAAAAATGTATTTTGTAGCGCTAGGATTGTATCTTTTAAAAAGTGCCCAGCAGTCTTCCACAGTTAGATGCTGCATCTCAGAGGCCCAGTCCACAGAGTCAAGGTAACTCCTTATATTATTAAATTTGGCCATCCCATAATCCCTGAATATGTATGCACTGGACTGCCTAGTGTTGCATGATGTTAAACATAAATGTGACTACAACAAAAAAATGAATCAAAGATTGGGAGCCCTTAGAAAAATTTCAACAAGTTTGACAAAAGAGGCTAGAGAGAATTTAACCTTGCAATTGCTCATTCTAGTTTTGGACTATGGAGTATTAGTATATAGGAATGCACAAAAAACTGCCTTAAAAAGAATTGACTAAACATATTACAGACTGGCCAGTTTTGCCAATTCCAGTAAATCTGGCATCCATCATTGTCATGTGTATCAGGCATTAAAATGGTTAAATCTGGAGGATAAATGAAAATTAAATTAACATTGTGCTTTAAATCACTGTATTCCAAAACTGTTCACCCATTGAGAAATATAGTGGCAATGAGAGATTATACAAATATAAGATATTCATTTAGAGACCAGATGAGGATTTCTTGCCCATGAGTAAACAACAGATTTGGTGATATGATGTTACAGACAAGTTTGGTAAACTCATGGAATGCTGTTCCTGTAGACCTAAAATAAAAAAAATTCTGTGAAAGAGTTCCAATCAGCTTTAAGAAAATATTTTATAGTATCTTGCAATGGTTGCACATGATCATGAATATGAATTGTTTTTACAAAATTTGCAAATTGTTAATGTCTGCTGTATGTTAGTATTGTTATATGTGTATATGTAACAGGATGTTCGTTGAAAATAGAGGTTTCCTCTAATGATTTTTTCCTGTTTAAAAATAAATTTTATCATCATCAACAACATGTAATAGTGCTATGGTCACTGTTCTCAAGGGGCTAGAAAGAGAAACCTCAGAGAATTCATTGTCAATGTTGGTAAAAATGAGGTCAAGAATATTACTCCCTCAGGTAGGTTCGTGTACCAATTGCTCTAATCCATACCAAATCAGTGAGTCTAAAAATGTCCTTCTGCCTCATTTATTGTTGAAAATAACTCCCAGTTGATGCCTGGAAAGTTGAAGTCTCACAAGACAGTAACGTCGGCCAGTGTGGATGAGATTTCAATTTCTCTAATGAGCCTATCTGTATACTCCTTATTGGAGTTTGGAGGTCTGTAACAGCTATTAATTGGTTTCAGGGTTATAAGGATTGAAGGTTTTTTTCAGAGCATGCTCAGTAGGGTTTTTGGATAACACTGTGATATGACATGAACATTTTCGTGCCATGAGAGTGCTTTGCTGTTGCAGCACTTAGCTCTTACGACAAAAAGACTCTTCTTCCAGTTGTGATGGGCATCATCTTGGTTTATTTTTCACAAAAAAAATGAAACATACATTAAAATTAATAATTAAAAACAAACACATGAATCTTGTTAACTCATTGAGTCCTGGTGGCCATTTTGGGTCAGGTTCTGTAATGGATGGTTCCGACGCCATATGGTATCTACTGGACCCAATGAGTTGGACCTGTTAGGCAAGATTCATGAGTTTGTTTTTCCCAAAATGAGCCAGAAATACCTTTTTGGGACATTGGCTGTGTGACGCATAAATTGTAGAGTCGCACATTTTAGTATTGCACTTAAATGTGCAACACTAAAATTCCATTTTTGTGTCTCACACATGTTTACTCATAAGCTAGTCATTTTACAATATTTTACTCCCAGATGTTGAATATGCTGTATACATGACCTTATCTCATGAACAAGGATGATGGGAATTTTCAAGTACAGGTCAAAAGGTGATTTCACAGTCACTATGGCAAACCACCATTTGGGTGTGATTTAACATATTCTAGCAACCATGTTCATGACATAAGGTCAAAATTATTTTTGTGTCACACAATTAATGTAAGTGCGACACTAAAATTTGTGACACTAAAACACTACTGTTACGTGTTTTAGTGTTGCCTTTAAATTGCGACACTAAAATGTGCCTCAGTAAAATTCCATTTTTGTTGTAAGATATTTTGAATATACTATTTCAATGACCTTACCTCATGAACAAGGATGATGAAAATTTTCAAGTACAGGTCAAATGGTGATTTCATTGTCGCTATACAAAATCACCTTTGGGTGGAATTGAACACATTCTAATGACCATGTTCATGATGTGGGGTCAAAATAATTTTTGTGTTGCATATTTAAGTGCAACAGTAAAGTTCGACACTAAAATTTGTGACATTTGTGTATAGTACGATAGATCCCTCATTATTGGACATGTGAGTCAACTTTATTCATAGAATTTGAATTTGATTTGATGGCAGATAAGGACCACTTGGTCCACCTAGTCTGCCCATTTCCCTATCTAATGGATAAGCTGCAGATCCTAGTTAACCAACAGCCTACTTCCTCCTACCCCCCAGTAGAATTGCCTTATGTCTGTCCCATGCATTCTTGAATTCCCCCACTGTTTTTGACTCCACGACCTCCTCAACAAGGCTGTTCCGTGTATCCACAACTCTCTCTGTGAAAAAATATTTCCTCACATTACCTCTGAGATGGCAGCAACTATGGCAAGATATTGTAGTTCAGAACTGAATCCAAGGCAGATGAGTGCTTCAGGTTCCCACTGGTATGGTTAGTGAGCAAGAAGTTGTTGCATGCATAGGGAGTTTAGGGGCATAATCTGGGACTCCACCCCACTCAGTTTGAAATGACTCAGAGTGCTTGTGTGATAATGGTAACAAAAGGATTCATGTCAGTAGAAGGAATGTACATCACCACCAAGGCTGACAGTGGAGACACTGCTGAATGCTCAGTCTTAGAGTTTATGGGATTGCTATTCACCCACCTCATGTAAGTCAAGGCAACCCCCTATTTATCAAGCACATAAACAAAATTATAAAAATTGCCTTCTCCCTTACATCTGCTGGGATCAGGAAGCATCGGTGTGAAAGTGGTCAGCTTGGCTGATTTATTCACTTTCACATCAGACTGACAAATATCGTAAGTGCTGCAGGACTCCCCACCCCAGCTCCTAACAAAAAAAAAACTACCCTCGAGTGAGCATAGCAGCACAAGCAGCATGACTCGGACAAAACAGAGGTAAGCAGACATCATCTTAAAAGTAAACAGACTCACAAAGTGATTTTAAGAAAAGTGTAGAGTTCACAGAGACCAGAATTAGTAACTTGATCTTTCAATTTAAAAAAATATAGGAACGCTGCTAGCAGAATAAAAAAGTAAGACAGATGACAGTGTGGTATTTTCATTTTACTGGCTACGTGTACTGTATGTGGCATGCTTGTTCTGGCATGTACTATATTTTTGTTGTCATATTTACGTAAAGTTGTAGATCATGAAATGGTAACTGACTGCATTTCATGAATTGCTTGGATTTATTACAAGCCATTACTCATGTATTGATTGTGCACTTACGAATGTGTGGTGTTTCAAATACAGTCTAATCACACATGGACACAGTTTGCATAATGATTTATGTAATTATTTGAAATATGTTTGTTTTATAAAAAAAAGATTACTAATATGGTTAGAAGCATGACTGTGTGGTAAAAACTACTGCTAGAAAGGTATTGTAATTGTTTCTAAGTATACCAGAATTTCATGCCTTACAAATCTCAAGCAGTGACAATGGTATGTCATGCGGAAAAATCACTTATAAGATTTTTAGGCACACAATATCTGAAAAAAAACGACAGCAGTTCCTTTCTTCTTGACTCACGCTAACAGGTTTCATACTGAATAATACATAAAATTCTATCAGTGCCATCCACAAAGTAAAAAAAAAAAACTGTAATTGTGCAAAACTATTCTGTTATACAAATTACTGGAAACAATCTAATAAATTATGTACGATTTGTGTGTGGAGGGGGAAGGGGCTTACATATGATAATATTGAGACAGAATGAATACCGGTATACACCAAAAAACAAACAAAAAAAAGCACTGAAACAAGATTTTTTCCAGAATAACAGACAAGGCATCTTTATTGTCACTATTACACAAATGATTAAATAGTGCCCAAACCACCTAACTCACTCTGTCACAGAACAAGAGATGATAGAGAAGCTACAAAGGGATTCATCATCTTCTGTGTTTACTCTGAGTGCTAGCCACTAGCTACTAACATGAATGCACATGGTGAGCAGGGCATAAACAAACCAATGCAGCATGGACTAACACAGGTGTATTACGGTAATCACTGACCAAAGGGAAAACTACCATAATGCACTGTTACAACATGGCGATCCTAATGAGGGTATGTGTTAATCAAGAGCACTTCAAACCTGAAAATATAAAAAATAAATACATTATTAAAATGAAAGTAAGTGCATTACTCACTGTCGCACCTCCTTGGGTCAAAGGTCCTTCGCCTTTCGTGCCCCTGGGTGGCTAAACTGTATAGACTGACATCTCTTTGCTATGCTCAATTGGTTCCTTTAAAAGACTGCTGAGACAGCAGCTAATAGAGAATGCCAGCTGTACCTGCTTCCAATAATGTCTTACACATGTTCTCTGGACTTCCGCTGACCTTACGCTAACCCACTCCTGCAGTCCCTTCTATTCTTGTGCCCCCAAGCCTCTTATTATCTCACCTCAGCTCTCAGTTCCCTGCTCACTCCATCCACCCCACCACCCTCCTACCCACCATCTTCCACTCCCACCTACCCACATCCATTTCTCTGCTCACCCTCACCCTCCCCTTCCCTCCAGTTGTCCTATACCCTATTCTCCACCCAACTTCCTCCCCTGATTCTGTTTCCTTCTCTCCCTCGCTCCTTCCCCTGTACATTCAGCTGTCATCTCTCCTCCCAAGGTACTGCTTCTCTCCTCTTCTACTCGCTCCTCTTCTCTCCTCTCCCTCCTCTCCTCTTCTTTTCCTATAACCTTGTAACAATACCTAACTTACTGTACTTGACTCCGGCTACTAACAAAGCCTCTGTAAAAATGCCTACCTACTGTAACTTAACAGACTCTGGCTACTGTGATCAGCCAATGACCTTGTTCATGTTGTGCTTGCTCTTCTCTGTCACTAAAGCACAATTGTGTTGTAATTTACTTATGTTTTACGTTGCTTATAGCTTTGTCTAGATGTAGAACCTATTTAATGAGCTTGTACTCAAAGGTATTATCCAAGATCTCAATTACTCATTGTCATCTAATCCCCTTTGGAAATGAAGACTCTCTACAACTGCTAGCTTGGATGCTCGTTGGCAACAGTTTATTGAACACCAATTAATATTTACATTTCACTTATAAAATCCACATTTCACTGTTTCAGTCTAAAACCACATTCTTCAACCAGTCCATTCTTTTATATCTCTTTGATCTTCATCCTTGGCCCTCTTCTTCTGCTTCTTGCCTCCTGGGTCTGGATGCCAGATCCGACCCCCCACACCATCACCAGTACCAGGTACCAACTTACCAGGACCTTCTCCTTCCTGGGTCCGAACACTAAGATCCAACCACTAGCCTACTCCCTTTTCCCCTCCCCCCTTTTAGTTCCATGCCTGGGTGCTATTTGACCCCAGCCAGTGTTGCCCTGCTCCCCTCCTCCCTTCTGCCTACCCCCTCTTCTTTCCTCTCTTGGTCCCCCATCCCCCCTCAGTTTCCCATATGCACGGGCCACTTGCTGCCTGACTGGGCTCTTTCAGCCCACCACCATTGCCTCTCCGCAGCACCATGCCTTCTTCCAGGGCCTTCTTATTTCCCCTAAGCCATCTGCTGCCCTACTGCTGCCCCAGGCATCACCCGCTCCCCACTCTGCTCCTCCATTCCATCCCTCTTAGGGTGGGTGTGTGGGATCAAATTCCCAGCAAAAGAGGGAGACCTGAGGGCTGCATTGCCTTATAAACCCACTCAGGACCCCAAATCAGGACCCCACTTGGCCCCTCCCCCAACTAATCCCACTTGGCCCTGCACCTGTATCAAATGACACCTGCATGACTCATCCAGTGACCTCACCAACTCCCCCCCACCTCGAGTTGCTTCACACCCCTCCCCCCATCTCCTAAACCTTTGTCATTCCCAACTGGGCCACATGACAATTCAGGTTGCCTTTTAGTGGCAACACTACTTGTCATCTGATCCCCTTTAGAAATGAAGACTCTTCACAGCTGCTAGTTTGGATGCTCATTGGCAACAGTTTATCGAACACCAGCTAATATTTACATTTCACTTATAAAATCCACATTTCGCTGTTTCAGTCCAAAACCACATTCTTAAACCAGTCCATTATTTTATATCTCTTTGATCTTCATCCTTGGCTCTCTTCTTTCACGTCTTGCCTTCTGCGTCTGGATGCCAGATCTGACCCCCCACACCATCACCAGTACCAAGTACCAACTTACCAGGACCTCCTCCTTCCTAGTTCCGGACACGAAGATCTGACCCCTAGCCTATCCCCTTTTCCCTCCCCCCCTTTTAGGTTCATGCCTGGGTGCCATTTGACCCCAGCCCATGTTGCCCTGCCCCTCCCCCTTCTGCCTACCCCTTTCTTTCCCTCTCTTGCTCCCCACCCCTTTCACTGACTCATCTTAAGCCTAGCATTGGAAGATGGGCTCCCTTGTGGGCTAGTACCTAGGTCCCTTCCATTCCACCTCACCTGAGGTGGACCCTCTCCAACCTATAAATTTCAGGGACATCAAAGGAAATGTCCTTGTGCTGTATATGCACTCCTCCCATTTCTATAACTATCCTGGCTACCTTCCTATTTTGCCACTTGGTCCCCTTCTCCACAGCTCTGACCTCTCTGACATGCCACCAAACCATCCAGGAGGTGATCTCAGACCAGCCGATCACCACCCCTGGCCAACACCCTTTTACCCTTTCCAGATCCACTGTTATGGCTTGTTCCAATGCCGCCCCATGGGATCTCCCCCAGATCATTGCCCCCCAGATGTATCATTAGCATATCTGGTCTGCTCCACCAGACCCTGAGTTCTTCCAATAGCGGCATCAACTGGGCCCATTTCATGCCCAGTATCCCCTTCCAATGCAATCTAGTGTGTTCCACCTCCGTCCACAGTTGTGTCCCACCATGCCTCGTTGCTGCAAACTTTTCGGCCCAATAAATGAAAGACTACCCCACAATCCAGATGTGCCTCTGTGCTCCTCCTGCTGAGTAAAGGAAAAACAAAACAACTGTTACCATCAGCACCTGACATACCTTTTGTAGCAACTGGACCTCCACCACCCCAACTTCTTCACCTCCTCTTCTGACACGCCCCTTATAGAGGCCTCCAAAGCTGGCCCTGTTAGGAATGAATGGGGGGCCAAAAGGTCCGAGTCCTCCCCTACAAACCTTAATGCCCTTTTAAGAACCCCCCCACCTAGAAACCCATCACTGGGCTCCCATCTCCATGTCAGAACCAAGCTCCCTCCCTCCCCCCGGGTTCTCTTGTAATCCTCCAATTCCTTAACAGCACAAACTTCCAAGGTGCCTGCCATTGCAGCACCACGGCCTCCCCCTTGCCCAACTGAACAGTTTTTGATCTGGATAACTGCACCACCATGAAGTCCTGTCCAAAACTGATCTCGCCCACTTGCAGACCCCCTTGCCAATCTGAATTCCTCTAAGCCACCACCTCGCTGAACCTGAAAGCCTCTCTTGCCATGATCACAAAGATAGCCCGGAACAAACAGGTCTCCTTGGGCGATGTGCATACATGCTGCATAGCCCCTATAACTCTCCTCAATAGCTGCCCTAAGATGGGCCTCCTTCTGTCCCTCCTTGCCTTGTGGCCCTTCTGCCAACCCAAGAGCATCCACTTCATGGCCCTGTCTGTGGTTGGGTCCGGTCACCCCCTGTCCCTACAGACCCACCCAGTCCCTGCCAACTGTACCCCTGCGGTGATGTGGGCTATCCCTTCTCCCTACTGCTTAATCATATAC
Organism: Neoceratodus forsteri; assembly: GCA_016271365.2. NCBI lineage: Eukaryota > Metazoa > Chordata > Ceratodontiformes > Ceratodontidae > Neoceratodus > Neoceratodus forsteri. Next base: position 417,187,760 of record JADMNL010000022.1, on the reverse strand, counting down.
TACTTTACCTGATCCTCTGTGGCCTTGAGCAGCCACCTCCAACCCCTCCTGGACCCAGAACTCCTGGAAGGCCCTGTACGCCCCCATGTATGCTTTTAGAGTGTTGGCTGACCAAACAGTCTGGTACAGCCATTGGGCTCTCTCCATCCAATCTCCCACAGCTGGTCTGGAACCTTGGTCCTGTGTACTGCTGCTTATGGAGCCAAGTCCCAGAATTTGTTTAACTGCAAGTGGGAAAGACTGTCAGCAGTGTCGTTCTGAACACCTTCAATGTGCTGTGTCTTAAATGACAAGTTCAGCTGCAGCCCCAACAATATTAGTTGCCATATTACTCTGCCCACCGTGTCCATGAACCCCCCCTTGTCTTTTGATCACCTCCACCACCCCTTTGTTGTCACACTGAAACAATATGCGCTTTCCCCTCATCTTCTCCCCCCACACTTTCAGGGCCATGAAGATGGGGAATATTTCCAGAAATGTGATGTCCTTTAGCAAACCCGCCTCCCCCCATGCACTCGGCCAGGCTTCCAAAATCCACTCCTCTCGAAAATAGGCCTCCATTCTCAGGGCCCCGGAGGCATCAGTGTGCAGCTCCAGGTCTGTCTTATAGACCCACTCCTCCTGCCAGAATGTGACCCCATTGTAATTCTCCAGAAACTCTGCCGACACTTTCAGATCCTCCCACACTCCTTTTGTGATATCCACCCAGTGATGTGGCATCTTTGCCTTCCCAATGGCCCACGCCAATCTCTGGGTAAGAGCTCTGCCTGGGCTTATGGCCTTGCAGGCAAAATTAAGGTACCTCAGCAGCTGTTGAACCAATACCAGTGGCACCCTCCTTCTTCCTTTGACTTGCTCCAGGAAGCCCCTAAGATGGGCTACTTTGTCTCCCAGGAGGCGGAAGCATTCTTGCACTGTATCCACTTCTATCCTTACGAATTCCAGCTTGCACGTTGGGCTCTCGGTCTTGCCCACTGCCAGTGGGATCCCTATCACCCCACACATTTCCTTAAAATTGGCCAGCATCCCCTCTGCCTCTGCCTTGTCACCCCTGATGATCAGAAAATCATCCCGGTACTGCACCACCTGCCTGTGCTCGTATCTCCACCCAAAAAACCATTGCACCCATGAACTGAAATCTTCAAATGTCGCACATGCCACAGAACAACCCATTGGCATGGCTTTGTCTAAATACAACCCACCCTCGAATTGAAAACTCAGCAGGTCCCAATTTTCAGGCCTCACCGGCAATAACCGAAAAGCGGACTCTGTGTCTGTCTTTGTTAACCACGCCCCCCAACTGCCTTGATCATCTACACTGCTTGGCTCAAAGATGTGTAGGGAACTACCCGCAGATCCTCAGGGATCACTTCATTCACTGAGGCCCCTTCCGGGTAGGACAGGTGGTGGATGAGGTGAAACTCCCCCTCCTACTACCCCCAGTGGAGATATCTGGAAGGTGGAGCAGGAGGGCTCGATGAAGGGACCTACTACCCTCCATGCCTGCACCTCCTTCCAGATCTTCCTCCTGACTACATCCTTCTTCCCCTTTATTGACCCCAAATTCTTTGTTCTCATTTCTCTCCTTGCCCTCTCAAAACCCAAAAGGAAATCCTGCCTGAAACCCAGGTGCAGCAAAGCGGCTTTAATTGTGTCCAGGTACCCTCGTGCCCAGGCCTCTACCACCTCCCAAACTATAGGGGGTTCACAACAGGGAAAAGCCCCAACACCTTTCCCCCAGCTCGACTTCAGTTCCACCTGTAGTTGGAATTGTATCCTACCCTGCTGTGGGCCACTTTTCCCCTCCCACGGACCCTCCCCTCACCCCCCCAGAAGGACTGGTCCTGACCTTGGCTCCCTCACTGGCTACCCTGATCCCCACCTGCCCAGCAGCTCACCACCAGATGCTGGCCTGTGCACTGTGACCACATGTGCCAGAATTTACAATTCGCCCATATGCAAGAGGCCCTGTTGTACCCCCAGCAGGTCTTGGCTGCTGGGGTGATGGGCATGGTCTTTTTACTGTGTTCCCCCCAGGCCCCCTGCTGGTTCTGACAAAGTATGCACTCACAGCTTCAAATGGGTGCAGTCCCACTTGAGGTCCCCTTTTTCTGCCATCCGCTTCCTGAATGCCTCATCATACTTTAGCCACCCATACCCCAGTTTTGCTTTGTAAGTGTCCCGAATGATGGCTGTGTATGTCAGGAGGGGAACTGCTAACTCGGTTGCTTCTCCAGCACCAGTGTGCTATAGATCAGGAACCCCACCTGCCATGTGTCTATATTCTTCCACTTGTATTTGGCCTCCTCCTCTTTATGTCCCACTACCGCCAGTGCCACCAACATCTTGGATTTTCCCACTGATTCCTTTTGCTCATACTACTTTACTGTGTCCACGTCCACCAGCCCAATGGTGTTTACATATTCCCCCTTCCAAATCTTCTCTTTGATGGAGGTAGGGATGTGGTCTCCCAGTGTAAAACCCGGTGGTTCCTCATATAACTTCTTCCCCCTTTCTGCTCCTCGGTGGCCCCTGTACCATTCCCACTGCCCTTCTTTATCACCTGCAGTGCCTTCTCCATCTTCTCCAGTCCCTTTTCCCCCATATCCCAAAGCATCTCTTCCAGGTATTCCTTCAAATCCCCTTAATTCGATAAATCCACATTACCCTTATCCCCACTAGGGACTGGTCCAGCTGGTGCTGGTGTGGGCTCTGGTGGAGGGATTGGCAGAGGGCTGTGTACAGCTCCACATGGCCTCTTTCCCCCTTCCCCTGCTCACCCGCTCCTCCTTCCTCTTCCTTGTCACCTCCTCCTCCCACTGCCGGGCTGTCTCAATGAGTTCCGTCATCTTGTCCATCAGCATGGATGCTTCCTCCCTCAGCTTGGCACTGGAAACTAGGTCTCTCTTTGGTGCCATCCTCACTGCTGAACAAGACGTACAAGAATTGAGGTGAATATCTAGCATACCACTTAGGAACCCCCCTTTGGCTATGTCCCCAGCCATCCCTTGAAATTCATGTGCTCATCTTGGCACCACCACTGCCCATCCGCAACCCCAACCAGGTGGGTTACCTTGTGCCGGGTCCCTCAAGGATCATGTCCCCTACACCCATGTGCCACCCCTGCCCTGACCGGACCTCTCCCCCCAATATGCCACCCCCCACTCGCAAGCACTGCCGCACCTCCACCAGTCAGTTGTGCCTGCCATCTAGTATGTGCCCTCCTCCCCTTCACCCATACCTGGGCCTGTGTACCGTGTGTGCTCTTCACGATCCCCACTAACACCCCTGAGGCCCAAGCCCAGTGAGAGCAACATCCCTTGGGGGTCTGGTTGTCACCTCCCAAACCTGGTCCAGGCCACCAGCAACTCTTTCTGACCCCATCCTAGGGTCTCCGCACTGCTTGCAGGCCCAGCCTGCTGCTGCTCAGAGCAGCCACCCGATGACCACCAACAGCCCAATCCCGGTGCAGGCACCCCTCTGCCTTGCACCCCACACCCAAACCATGCCCCAGCTTAAACAACCATGCTGCCCCTCTGATCTACTCGAAGACCCGCATGCCAGTGGCTGCCTGTAACCCGGCCCTAGGCCTCCGGCAAGGAGCAGGTCCCCTTCCTCCAGGCTCAGCAGCCATTTTGCCTGTCTGCCCACGTGGAAAAAACCCTCTGGTAGCATCAGTACCCTCACCCATCACTGCTCAACTCACAATGTGGGTGCCATCCAATCCCCCCACCCAGACCAGCAAAACCAGTCAATGTGCGGGAGTGGTAGATGTCCCCTTTTTCGGGGCCCTAGGCTGAGCTCTCTTATGGGCCCACCCCACATGGCCAGCCCCTTCATGAGCATTCTCACACAAAACAGAAAACTGGCCACCTGCTGGTCATCCCTTCATGGCCCGACATCATGGCCCACCTCCGGGAGCCCCCCTCATGCTCCCGCTGATCTGACCACAGTGGTTGCCCACTTCCTCTGTAGTCATCTGCCATGTAGGCACTCTCCCAGTCACCCACAAGGTGGTACCACACTAAGATATCCCCGCCAGTCTGAGGCCTACACTGCCCTGGCTCTCTACTCGTCAGTCCACGCTTCCAGCAAGGTCAGGCACACCCTCCACTCCTGAGATTCCATCAAGTGCTCTCCACTTCCTTTTTTTTTTAACACCGCCATGCCACAGCAAACCAAGGAACAGGCACACCACAGGTCTGGCTCGCCAACCCAAAAAAACCCTCCCACATGCCCAATCCTTGGCCTCCCCACACAGCAAAAGACCCCATCCAGAACATACAAAACACCATAATAGCCCCAACACCTCTCTTCACTGGAAAACTAATCCTCCTTCACAAAGGCCAACACAAAACACCTTGTTGCCGCTCACCCCTAACAACAAACAGATGTCATCTTAATCAGACTCCTCTCACAACCAGGATTCCCTACTCAGATGCCACCAGCCTCTCCTAAAATCTCATCCCCAGGTGAAAAAACAACTGCAACACACACCTGTTGGCCTCCACAGGCACACTCCTATCCCTCAGCTGTCTCAGACCATAGTGAAAATGTCTGTCCTCCCTGGATCCACCTAAATAAATGAATGAGGAAACGGGAAATATTTTTCTAAACCAGAACAGGCATGCTAATCCAACTACTAATATTACCACTAATTTAAACAACCATCAGCAGCTGGTGAAGTAAACAAAATCTATCAACATAAAATGTATACTCACAGGCCATGTCCAGGACTCCACTTGGCCAATAGGCCCAACACAGGCCTCTACCTTACCTATAATGTGTTCCTGAATTCAACCTGTTGCAATAAAGTGCTGAGAATTCAATAATCATCAAATTCCCAGCAAAAGAGGGAGACCTGAGGGCTGCATTGTCTTATAAACCTTGTCAGGACCCCAAATCAGGACCCCATTTGGCCTCTCCATCTGATCAATCCTGCCTGGCCCTGCACTTGCATCAAATGACACCTGCATGACTCATCCAGTGACCTCACCAAGCCTCGCCCTCACTCCACCTCCCCAGCTGCTTCACCTACCTTCCCCCCATCTCCTCATCCTTGGTCATTCCCATCTGGGCCACATGCCAATTTAGGTTGCCTTTTAGTGGCAACCCTACTTATCCATTTATACTGACATTATTATCCTTCCAAATTCAACTCTAGTTTCCTTACACTACTGCTTTAAAGGTACAGTTGGCCAAGGGGTGCTGTGTGTGTGTGTGTACAGGGTGGGCCTGTATCACATCTCTGGGGTCTGTACTGTAATATTGAGAATGCTTGCAAATATTATGATACTACGAGAATGACTGCAGACTGCTTTATTTGCTCATTACATAATCCCTTTTTTCCCTTCACAGGACCAACTGCCTGATAAATAAAGTCATGTTGTTATTTTTACAATTTTGGTAGATGAGCATATTATTAGAGATCTGCATTTAGTTGTACAAAAGTGTGTTACCAAAAGTAAAGTGTGGGTACTGGTTAGTCTCAGGGTGATATCCCATATCCTGTGGGGAGGTGGGTTGATACTGCATCTCAGGGTGTGGTATCATACATTTGACCAGGCCCACTATTCTTTCTCTGGGTGGAGGCACTGTGCTATTTGCCTATCCCCTTTCAAACTAACCACCCCAGTAGATGAGTTTAATGAGCACAGGCCCCTCAACCTTATTTGCGACCCCCATGGATGTAAGCCAGGGCTAGTAACTGTGAAAAACATCCAACATCTGCATGGTGACTCAGTTGCATATACAGTATTTATTTACATATTTATTATTTATTTATTATTGTCTCAGATTACAACCTTTGAGCTATGAGCTCATTTACAAAGGTTCTACATCACAGTGAGAACATAACAGGTACGTTAAATACAGTGAATGATACAGTAACACATGGGAATTATTAACATATGAACAACAAGAAAGCAGAATAAAAAACATAGCAGGATCAGGTGGCAATAAATAATAATAAAAGACAGTAATTATGGAAAACAAAAATGTACTTCAAGACAGGCAATTCTGGCAAATACAAAAAAAACGGACATGGGATTCATGTACAAGAGGGATGGAAGTAATCAGTAGAGCAGGAGTGATAAGGGGGGGAGAACCACCAGGGAGTAGCTTAGAGATATAGAGCAGGAACGGAGGTGGAGATAAGTATGGGGGGTGGATTATGCATGAGTGTGGGGAGAGGGGGTACTACAGGAGGTAGGTTATGTCGAGGGGATTTAAACCGTGGCCATGGAAGCTATTGGGGGGGACATGTTGGGAAGGATGGTGGGGAGACAAGGATAGGGATGGTGAGAGAGGAGAAGGTGGGGGAAACATGGTATGTGCCTAATTTGATCAGAGGGTTGAGAGGGTGCAGGGAAGGGTAGGTGAAAGTGGATGGGGATGAGATAGATCGAGATTAGTAGTAGGGATACAGCAGGAGGGTAGCGAGTGGGGCAGGGGATGGAGTAAGAATAAGAGAAAGAGAAAAGGATGAGGGGAGGGAGGAGAGGAAGGGAAAGATGCTGGGGAAGACAAGGAAGAGGGATGGGAAGGGGTGGGGTGAGTAAAAACATAATAATTGTTGAAGTAGAGCAGAGGGCTGGTTAGGTAGAAGGAGATGGGGAGGTGGAGTGCAATTAGTAGTAGGGATAGGTCAGGAGGATAGTGCAAGGGGCAGGGAGTAGAGCATGGAAAGGGGTAAGGGATACCCCTATCCATGCTCCAGTCCAGGGAGGAGGGTGAGAAGAGGAGAGAGGGGAAATAAATAAGTATATACAGTATTACACTGATGCAGTACTGACAGTATAATTAGGTTTGAGTAGGGTGTAGCCGGCCTACCGGTGCAGCAGTTGGATTTCTACATGTGGCGCCAATGACCCGGGTTCAGGAATGGACCCAGAAGTTGGAGCGCCAGCCGTGGGAGAAGGATAGAGCATCCTTGGGGCTGCTCTCCTTCTCCGGGGGGGAAGTGTATCCTGTGACCTACAGAGCCCTGGAGGAGGATGGGGTACCCCTGTGACTGGCACTGTTACTATTGGGGGCAGGGTGGATGCTGGATGTCATTACATGTGCCCATCTCCAGGGAGCAAAACACTCACAAAAAAAGCTGATACCCCACTCTGCCACCCACTGCTTCCTATGTCAGCCGGGGGGTCCCACTCCCATGGCCCCAACCTGGGGGGGTAACCTGGGGCTTGCCAATAATGTCCATTGGTGGTGGCCCCACCCGGGGGGGTATGCCTGGGCATGGGGTTGGCGAGCAGTGACAGGTCTGAAGATAAGGGGGGACCTGGAGCAAAAATAAGAAAATTAAAAAAAAAAAACTTTGACTAGGGTGTTTAATGTTAAACCCCAATTTGTGTACCTTAATAACTTTGGCAGTGTTAGACCAAATAGCCAAACATTTGGTATGTGTTGTTTGGTGGCAAGATGTGAGCAGTTTCGATATGGCAGCTTATGCAGTTTCTGAGATACAGAATGTTGATTTTTAACAAAAAGTAATGTTTTTTCCTATACTTGTTACACTTATTTTTAATTTTTTTTTGCTCTCACCTACAGACCAGATGGTACAGAATTTTTTCTGAAACTTTTAGGGTAGAAGTGAAGTGGCATGTGCTAAGGTAGTACCTTTTGAAGGGTTTGTAAAAAGTATATGAATCGGTTCCAGAGTTATGTGGTTTTAAAGTTTATTTCTGAGTATGATCAGAAGGGTTTTCAGATAACCACCTGATACAACACAAACAATTCTGTGTCTCAAGAGCATTTTGCTTTCACACCACTTAGTTCTTATTACGACAAGAAAAACACTTCTTCAGGTCATGATGGGTGTCATCTTATTCATTTTTTTTTCATAGAGCGTCTTTTCCTAGTGGGTTACCGCAAGCAAATTTTCAGCCTTGACCCCACCCCCTGTCACTCAGCATGCATCTCCTAGTCCACCAAGCCCTCTATCCATCACAGATTACCTTCCCCACCCACTGACTCACCACCAGATTGGACTGGGCACTCTGGCGATGGCATGGAGCAGAAGTGGGCAGACAAGGTTTCATAGGTTTACCTAAGCCAGCTTGACAACACTGTTGTTGAGGTTTGGCATAGGGAGATCCCTGATGTCGACAGATGACATTTCACCAGTCAGACATCAGTGGGTTTTCTATCAGTGGGCTGCACTCCCCAAACTCCCCCATGCTGGGGACTGTGCCCCCAGCATCCCATTCTTAAGGATTCCTAACTCCGAGTCAGAGTTATCTTGAAGGTGGGGCGAAAGCTGGCAAAATGGCAAAACTTTGCCCGTAGGTCCCCCACAGCAATAATCTCAAAACCTGTCAAGATAGTCGCTGTGGGGGATTTTGCCATATGGGTTTCACCATGCGGTCAGTCTACCAGTTTCATATAGCCTGCGCCAAACCATTTTCCACTTTTCTCCTTTAGTTCCCCTTGCCACGGAGACACATACACATGTACACATGGAGGCATACACACGCTAATGAAATGTGGCCCCTCCCTTAGTGTCACTTGAGCTGCCGGTGCTACCCCCAGGCTTCCAAAAATATACTGTATACATGACCCTTCCTCATGAACAATGATGGTGGGAATTTTCAAATACAGGCCGGAAGGTGAATTTGCAGTCACTCTGTGAAAGCACCATTTTGGGCAGGATTGAACACATTCTAATGGCCATGATATAGGGTCAAAATAATATTCTTGTCCCACATTTAAGTGCAACACTAAAATGCGATACTAAAATTTGCAACATTAAAATTTTCTGAGCGCACCAAAAATGGAATTCTTGCATCACACTTAAATGCAGATGAACTCTTCCCTTGTCACAAGGCCCAGAGGGCCCTGTGCATCTGCATCAGTTCAGGCAAATCCCAACAGGACCTGCATGAAAGAGGATACAATGCTACTGTTTCGAAAATAAAAGAAATTCATTGCAAAAAACTGCGTTCATTGCTACTACATTTGTTTATTCTGGAAACAGTTGTATGTTGTTTGTCTTACGTGATGATTATTGTCTGTGGTTGCTTGTGTGGTCTTGTCCTTTTGCTACTTGGGGAGTTAGAGTTGGAAGCCCTAACTTATTTTTATTTATTTATTTATTTGTATTTTGGATGACACCTTTGAGCCAAGGGCTCTTTTACAAAGGTTCCACGTTAAGGCAATATGAACAATAAGGTATAAAACATAACATGATCATTACAATGGAACTTAGAAAAAAAAACAAGGTTACAATAATAGCAGCCAAAGGCATTGTCAAGGAATTGTGTTGTGAGTTATTTATACAGTACAAGTCATAGGCGGCTCAGAGATGCTTTGTTAGGAGTGGGTTAGTGGGAAAAGAGAAGAAGAGTGGTGGTGAGAGGGTGGTATGGGGAGAGAGAGAGAGAGAGGAAGGGGGGTATGTGGTAGATGGGAAACAGCAAGGGAGGAGGAAAGGGGGGGATGAAAAAGAAAAGGAGACAGATTCGTCCTATACCCAGTAACGGGGGGTAGGAGAGGAGGAGGAGCTGAGGGCAGTGAGGAGGGATGCTTGAGGGTAGTATGTCTGGAGGGGATTTTAAGACGCAATCACAGAAGGCACTAGCCACGAGGTGTTGACACAGTTTACACTTAAAAGCATCAATCGTGGCAATGTTGGAGATTTCTGTAGGTAGCAAGTTGAACCAGGTGGAGACTCTGACAAGGTAAGAACGCTGAGCTTGAGAGGTCCGACAGCGAGGTATTGTAAAGGTTAGACTGTCCGATCTTCTAGTTAGGCAGCAGAAACACTGCGGGGTCAATATTGATTGGACTCCAAGGGGCATAAGGCCCAGTTATGTCTTCTTAGCTAGGATGCAGGTCTGATACTTTAGCCTGCCGGATAGCTGGAGCCAGTTAGCCTGCTCGTAGATGTCACATGTGTGAGAAAGGCGGGCAGCTGAAATAAGGAGTCTACATGCCTTATTAAGGGCTACAGCTGTGCGCCGGTGTGCAGTATCAGTAGCAGATCCATAGATAACGAGCCCGTAGTCAATAGTTGAGATAACAGAGCTCTGGATAGCGAAGTTCAAAGCTTCAGCCGTTAGGCAATGTTTATGTTTGTATAGTAGTCCTATATGGAAGTTCACAGTTTTAGCGATATTGTCAATGTGTTTGGTATATGAGAGGGTGCAGTCAAGGGTCAGGCCCAGATATTTAAACATATTCACCTGCTCAAGAGCGACGCCTTCGTAATTGTTAATTATAAGCTCATGGTCCTTGTACTTGTTGTGGGTTCCATGGAACAACATTGTTTTAGTTTTTTTTTTTGTGGTTAAGGATGAGTTTATGTGAGCAAAACCAGTCTTCCACTTCTGTGAAACTTTTCTGTAGTTGAGACTGAAGGGAAGTGGGGTCGGTGTGGCAAGTGAAGATTACTACATCATCTGCATACAGCAACATTCTGTCATGGCAGGAGGCAGGGAGATTGTTCAGAAATATGCTGAATAGCAAGGGATCCAGGATAGAACCTTGGGGTACTCCAGAGTGAATTGGTAGGAATGACGAGAGGAATTCACCAATCCTGACCTGTTGGGTCTGGTTATTGAGGTAGCTTTGAAACCAGAGTGGAGTTTCACTTGAAAGACCAAGGAGGGATAATTGTTTGAGAAGAATGGAGTGACTGACAGTGTCAAATGCCTTAGTCAGGTCAATAAAAGAGACACCGACCAACTGGCCCTGATCAGGTGCATGATAGATATGTGTAGTGAATTCGATGAGTGTCGTGGTAGTGCTGTGCTCTTTGCGGAAGCCATGCTGCTGGGAACATTGCAGACTGTATTTTACAAGGTACTGAGTGAGCTGATCAGCCACTATCCATTCCAATGCTTTGGCCAGAGGAGGGAGGATGGATATAGGCCTGCAGTTGTTCATGAGAGTCTTGTCACCACTTTTATGGACTGGAGCCACCACTGTCAGTTTCCACTTTTGGGTGAACTGGGAGAGCATGAGGGAACAGTTGAGGATTTTGGTTAGTGGGAGCAGGACTTCATCAATGGTGAGGACGAGAAGTTTCATATCTAGTGAATCACCACTGACCCCAGACTTTCCAAGCACTTTAAGAATGTGTTTTTTAGCTAGGCTTTCCGGGATTGCTTTGAAATGGAAAGGAGGGTTCTTGGTTCTGGGCACCTTGAAAGTGGCCTTAACAGAGCTACGGGTGGTGACGGATGAAGATGGCTGCTGTAGGGAGGTGGAGACCCGGGGGAGAGAGTCCTAGCAGAGATTTCTTAGCGAGAAGGCAGGTCTGGTACAGCAGTCGCTTCTCAAAGTTGAGAAGATTGGTGGTAGTATAGAGAAGGCAGGTGTGAGTTCGGCTGGGGGCACTGGTCAGGAGCCTACAGGCCTTATTGATGGAGAGTTGGATTTTGGAGAGGGCAGTGTTGTCAGCTGCAGCGTAGATGGGCAAGTCATAGTCCACGAGGGACAAGACGGAGGAGGTGATGGCCAGCCTGAGGGCAACCTGAGGCAGGCAGTCCCTGTGCCAGTATAGCAGGCCAATCTGAGAGTTAATGGTGGCTAACAGGGCATTAATGTGGGTGTTGCAGGAGAGGGCAGTATCGAACGTGATGCCTAGGTACTTGTATGTGGTCACTTGTTCTGGCAGGTGCAGAGTGCTGGGGATAATCAAGAGGAGGATATTTTTAGCTTTATTTTGGTGGTGGGAGAAAGGCATTGATTTGGTTTTCTTTAGGTTAATGACCAGTCTGCAGGCTGCAAATCACCTTTTGGCTTTGTTGTAAGCTTGCTGGAGGGATAATTAGAGGGAGGTGGGATTGGGATGTGAGGCAATGAGGACTGCATCGGTGGCGTAGAGGAGCATTTTACCGGTACATGAGCTGGGGAGAGTGTTGAGGTAGAGACTAAAAAGTATTGGACCCAGGATGGAGCCCGAGGGACCCCGAAGCAAATGGGAAGAGTGCTGGAGAGGGAGCCACTGATCTTGTCATGCTGGGATCTAGCATAGAGGTAGCTAGAGAACCAAGAAATGGGACCACCAGAGAAGCCAAGTTGGTGGAGAGAGTCGAATAGAAGGGGATGACAGATAGTGTCAAAGGCCTTGGAGAGGTCAATGAACAATGCTCCTGCAAGGCTGCCAGAGTCGAGAGCAGCATGCAGGTGTTGGGAGAATTCCAGGAGGGCCACGGTTGTACTGTGTCCTGGGAGGAAACTGTGCTGCTCTGGGCACATAATGTCATACTTGGTTAGGTATTCAGAGAGCTGGATCAACACCACTTTTTCAAGGGCTTTAGAAAGTGGGGGGAGGATGGAGATGGGCCAGTAATTTTTGAGAGTGGATTGGTCCTCACTCTTATGTATGGGTGTGAATTCAGCAGTTTTCCCAGCACTTGGGAACTTACCCAGACATAGAGACCAGTTTAGAAGGTCAGTCAGGGAGACTAGGAATTCGTCCAAGACCATACGGAGGATCCTGGAATCGAGGGGGTCACTGCTGGGGTTATTGCTCTCTCAGGCTTTTAGCAGGTGCGGCCTGGCTTCTTGAGGGGATAGGGTATGCAGGTAGAATGGTGGGAGATGCAGGACCAGAGGGAGAGAGAGGTGAGGATTGGGTCAAAGAAGCTGCTGGGGAGGACCTAATTTAGGTCAGAGAAGGCAGTGTTAAGGCAATCGGCTATAAGGAGTGGATCAGTGGTGGGGGTGCCATAGATGGAGAGCTGAGATGGTGGGGGGGAGCGGGACTTCCCATTTAGCTCTTTCATATTATCCCAGAATGTCCGGGCTGAACCCCAAGTGGAAGTGAGGGTGGTCTGGTAGTGCTCTGCCTTGACCCGCCTAATGGCCCAAGTGCACTTATTGCGTTCTGCATTGTAGGCCTGTCTGTCAGATGCCTTTCCAGATTCTACAGCAATGTGCCAGAGATTATCTCTGTTTTTGAGTCTCTGGAGGAGGGGTAGGGTGATCCATGGGGCATTGCATTTTTTGGAGCAGATCCTGGTGAGGGGGGCGGAAAGGTCACAAGCCTTACAGAAGACATTTGTGAAGTGGTCAAGTGCTGAGCCAATGTCAGGGGCGCACTGGATAGGGGACCAGTCTAGCTGGGCTAGGTATTGTTTTAATTTTCTGAGGCTGCCAGGGTGTAAACGGCGGCATAGAGTGGCCTGGGACACTGGCTTCAGAGTGGAGGATGACCAGAGACAGAGGACTGGGGAGTGATCACTAAAAGAGTTGGGGAGGACAGTGATATCCCGGATTTTGTAGGGGGGGTTAGATATAACAACATCTAGAAGAGTGCTGGTGCCAGTAGAGTGGTTGAATCTGGTGGGCTGGGTGACTAACTAGGACATATCTGGGGCAGCAAAGGAGTCCCTTATATGGGAGGCAGTGGAGGCAAGCCAGTTAACATTGAGATCACCTAGGATGACTTGCTCCACTTTGTGAGGGAGAGATGTGAGATAGTCAATGAGGGATTGGACCACTAGGTTTTGATTCCTCGGGGGTACGTAGGAGACCGTGAGGAAGAGAGGGCCTCGGGCGGGGTCAAGTGTGATTTTTAAGCTGAGTACTTGAGCTCCATAATCAAGTTTAGGAGCTGGGAGTGCCTGAACTATAAGGGAGTCCTGTACGAGTCGCATGCAACCACCACCGTGTTTGCCTACTCGGTCTTTCCTGTAGATGGTATATCCAGGGAGAGTGATAGTGGAGTCAGGGGTGGATTTGGAGAGCCAAGTCTCTACCAGTGCAATTATGTCAGGTTGATGTTGAACGACCCAGCACTGGAGGGCAGCAGATTTCTTTAGGAGACTGCAAATGTTTAAGGATGCAAAGCGGAGGCCAGTTGCAGTACAGTGTTTAGAAGGGCTGGAAGCAATAGGTCCTGGGTTTGGGTGTACATTACCAGATAATAATAATAGCAGTGTAATTATTCTGGTTAGTGGCCAGTGGTGATGGAGACCCTTGGGTCGACACCCAGCTGAGGACTTTAGAATCAGGGTGCATGGGATAGATAAAGTGCAAACGGTGGGAATGGCAGGGGAGAGCTGGGTCCAGGTCAGGCCTTGGAGGGCGGAGGGAGTGGGGGTGTTGACAGGGTGGAGGTGTTGGGGGGTCACGGGTGTGTTGAGGGTGGGGGAGGATCGAGTTACTGTGGGGTAGTCTGGGGATGAGGTGCCTAGTGTGGAGGAAAGGCACTCCAGTCTGTGTGAGGTCTGTACCAAGTGAGTGAAGGACAGCAGACTTAGTAATGGAGTGTAGGTACCCATAGCAGCTGAGCAGTAAAGGAAGAGTGCCAGGAGTAGTAGAGAGTAAGGAGATGTAGAGCAGCTTTGGAATGGTTGGGGGAAAACCCCTTTAGTGGGCGAAAAGACTATAAGCTGCAAATGGGAAAAATCAGTATCAATCAGTAGAAGAGGGAGGGGCAAAGACAGATGAACAGTGACAGACTGACCACACAATAGGTGAAATGAGACAGGAACTATATTGTGTTGGATTGGGTAAGTGTGCTTATAACTGGGCCCTCTAGTGGCTAAAGGATATAATCTGCTAATGGAAAAGTCAGCAAAATGTTACTGGCTGTAAGGTGGGGGTGGGGAGTTAGATTTGGAAACCCCAACATCACATTTCTCTACTTTTGCCCCTTTCACCCAAACTAGCTCATTAATGAAGTTTTTTGCAAAGAATTTCCTTACTTTTTGAGATAGTATAATTGTATCCTCATTTGTCTGTACAAGGAGCATTTTCACAGGGTTCTTGGGGCCATACCTCTCAACCTCTTGCCTCATAAATCAGGGACAAGGCTTAAAAAAATCAGGGACAAAGGACCAAAATCAGGGACACATCTTCAAAATTAGAGATATCCACCCAGAAAGCTGGTAGAATATGGGGCTTAGTGCACAATGCATTTTCTAAAGAAGAACAAGTCTGTAACTTTAATGCTTGGCATTGTTTTGTGCTTACAGTCCCCACTGTTTAGCCACAAAAACACAAATTTTAGGAGGGACAGAGTAAAATTTTGAGACAAAATCAGGGACGTCCCTGAAAATCAGGGACACTTGAGAGGTATGCTTGGGGCCCTGTGCTGCCATCCCTCCTCAGATGCATACATATAACAGGAACTAAATTGTCAGGCTAGCCTTCTTTTTACCCCACCTCATGAACCCAGTAATGAAAATTTAGAAATCCCTGCCAAAACATGATTCTGCTACCTCACAATGCCAATGTGTGCCACAGGTGCGAAAACATAGTTTGTTCAGAGTTTAAAAAATGATAGCTGTCACATTCATGAGGTGGTGTAAAAAGATGATTATGTTGAAAACTTGGTGTCAGAATATAAAAAATTGCCAATGTTATGAGAGAGTATAGCAACATTTCAAGCTATGGCATAACTTTGCCATTTCTATATATTTTTTCCAAATTTTCAACATGGCCTTCTTATGACCCCACCTCACAAACAAGAGTGGTAAAAATGTTCAAATCCCACATGAAAGGTGATTTTGTCAAGTGACCATGAAATCGCCTTTTGGGCTTGATCTGCAAAATTCCACCAATGTTGGTCATGAGGTGGGCACCCAAAACGGCCATGGTGAACATTTGGTGTCAAAATCTGCAAAAATTACAATGTTATGCATCAGAGTTCAAAACCCCTATGAAATACATTGAACTGCATTTATCTTAGTTTCTCATATTGAAGTTGTCGGTTCCAGCAGTAAGACGTATCTTCAATCAGAGAGTGGATCTTGACCCTGGGACTTGTTCAGGTGAGTGAAGGTGTATGTGGGGTGAGGGTGTGGGAGGTGGGAGCTCAGCAGGAGGTTAGGCCGGGGGTCAGAAGTACAGGTTAAAAGTTTTTAAAAAAATACATTGAGGGAAGGTTTTCTTTTATACATGGTATTAAAAGATAGGGATGGTGATCGGAGGGGGGTGCCACTACACACCAGAGAAATACATATCAATT
Organism: Neoceratodus forsteri; assembly: GCA_016271365.2. NCBI lineage: Eukaryota > Metazoa > Chordata > Ceratodontiformes > Ceratodontidae > Neoceratodus > Neoceratodus forsteri. The sequence continues at coordinate 417,171,835 of JADMNL010000022.1, read as the reverse complement.
ATGGGGATTGCGATTGGAGTGAGGAGTGCCACTAGACACCAGGAGCTGGAGTTAGCATGCCTCCGGTGAGAGGTGTCTGTTTTATGCACAATATACCATTTTAACTGGGTTGAATTGATCGTTTACACTGTTTGGAGGTGGCATAAGGAAGGGGTCCTTTACTCTCCAGCTCCTGACCTGTGTGGTGCTAGCAAAACAATGTGGGACTGTGGCTTACTGTTTCAGGCAGTGAAAGAGGATGACTGTTCTTGGCCAGATTTCAGGCTAAGAAAATACTATAGGCATAAATATCCTGCCTATTTCTGCTGTTCTGCAAGGTTTTCAGTGTTTTTAACACTTTTTACTGGGTTATCGCTGTATTGCCAAAACCAGAAGTAGGAAGTAATGCTACTTCAGGTCCCTGTACTATTTCGGGCCCACACTAGTGAGTGGGGCCAGATTTAGCATAATACAGCTGGAGTTAGCATGCCTCTGATGAGAAGTGTCCATTTTATGTACGATATACCATTTTAACAGTGTTGAACTGATCGTTGTGCACTGTTTGGAAGTGGCATAAGGAAGGGGTCCTTTACTCTCCAGCTCCTGACCTCTGTGGTGCTAACAAAGCACTGTAGGACTGTGGCTGACTGTCCCAGGCAGTAACAGAGGGTGAGTCAAAGCAACTGTTCTTGGCCAGATTTCAAGCTAAGAAAATACTATAGGCAGGGCCCCTAGTGCTCTGTGGCAAAATTTTCTGATTTCTACGGCACGGCTCCTTGACTTCTGCGGCAACATTTTCTGATTTCTGCTGCATTATTTATTTATTTCTCTGGTAGAATGCAGTCCTGCCATTGGCTAAATATGATGTGATGTCATTGATGACATTACATGCTGAGTGCAGAAGAGGGGCTTCAGGATAAACGATATGGGAAAGAAAGCCTGACACTATGGAAAAACAGTATATTTGAATGGAAATTCTCCAAAAGCAATGAATTCTATTGTACTATATATATATTCTGCAGCATCATGCAAATTCTACAGAAAATTCCGCAACCACAGAATTGCAGAATTCCAGGGGCCTTGACTATAGGTATAAATATCCTGCCCATTTCTGCTGTCCTGCAGGGTTTTCAGGGGGTTTTAACATTTTTACTGGGGTATCACTGTATTGCTGAAACCAGAAGATGGAAGTAATGCTACTTTCGGTCCCGTCACCATTTCAGGCCCACACTAGCAAGCGGGGTGAGTATGCACTGGGTCGTGCACAGAGACATGCAGAGACGCACGTGTCTTGAATGTGTTATCTGCGTCTGCTGTGGACGACTGGACACTGGGCAGGAGACTCTACATTAGGTAAATAAGATATTTCAGGCCACATATTCAAAGCACTGCACCTGGCGCAAAGCCATAGCACTGGCATAGTGCTGGATTTGAGCCAGGCTACAATATTCAAAAGCCCTAATAGCGCCGGCATTGTGGGATAGCGCTGATGCTAAAAGTAAATATATGCTAGGGTGGGGTGGGAAATAAGGGAGTGACCATGAATGCCAGCTGTGCTGCATATTCAAATGTATAGCGCCACATTACAGACATTCGCGCAACCTGCAGCACGGTGCTAAATACTGCTGACAAAAGCTGGCGGTAATGTGGCGCTGCCCCCCCCCCCCAGCATGATCTCCGAGCTCTGGTAGTCGTAAATAAGCACATTAATCCCTGGTGTGCTAGTGGTCCCACCACCCCCAGCATGATCCCTAACCCCGTAGCACATTAATTTAATAAATTTCCTGGTGTTCTAGTGGTTCCTGCTACGCCATCCCTGACCCTACAACCACCTGTAATGAACACATCCCCTGGTGTTTCAAAGTGATCTCTGTCTGCTACCAGCACGCATCTCGACTTACATTACTAATTTAACACTTTGAAAGCCCAGTGGTCCTCCCACTTCAGCATACGATCCCAGACCATTGGTAGCACGGGTCGATAGTAATACCTGGTGTTCAGTGTCCCCATCACTGTAGTATTGCTCGCCCTCCCATACACTGTACGGCGTTTTCCTCCTCAATACAGCTGGCCACCAACTGCAGGCTGCATACTGCAGTCGGTGGCCAGCCAGCCGTGGTGGTGAGAGGAGGGCTGAGCCAGTTGCCGGTGCCATACATAGTCTGTGTACGGGAGGACAGGAGGTGCACTTCTGGGTTGGGGGGACCACTATACCACCAGGTATTGCTGTCATTTTGGAGCTACATGGGGCCAGGGATCATGCTGGGAGGGTGGAGAACCACTAGAGCACCTGGGATTTTATTAAATTAACGTGACTATGGGTGTCAGGGATCATGCTTGGGGGTTGGGGACCACTAGAACACCAGGAAATTTATTAAATGAATGTGGCTATGGGTAGGGATCATGCTTAGGGGGGGGACCACTAGAACACTAGGGAATTTAATAAATTAATGTAGCTACAGGGGATGGGGATCGTGCTTGTGGGGGGACCATTAGAACACCAAGGAAATTATATCATTACCACGGCTACAGGGGTTGGGGATCATGCTTGGGGGGTCGGGGGACCACTAGAACACCAGGGAATTTATTACATTAATGTGGCTACAGGGGTCGGGGATTGTGTTTGGGGTTGGGGGACCACTAGAACACCAGAGAAATTATATCATTACCGTGGCTATGGGGGTCAGGATCGTGCTGGGGTGGGGTGGGGGGCACTAGACTACCAGGGAAAATAACGCTATATGGTGTAACAGGGTCAGGAGCCATGCTTGGGGGTGGGGTCCACTAGACTACCAGGGTCACTTGTGTGTATCAAGCACACATAAACATGGGTGCATTGTATGCACTCATTCCTCTCACTGCCATGGCCGGCCACCAACTGCGGTATGCATACTGCAGTCGGTGGCCAGCCATGGTGGTGAGAGGAGGGCTGAGCTGGTCACCGGCACCGTACCTAGTCTGTGTACGGGAGGACGGGTGGGGCACTTCCAGGTGGGGATGACCACCAGACCAGAAGGTAGTGCTGTCATTTTGGGGCTACCAGGGATCAGGGATCATGCTGGGGGTGGGGGACATGAGAGCACCAGGGAATGTAATAAATTAATGTGGCTATGGGGGTCAGGGATCGTGCTTGTGGTAGGGGGATCACTAGAGCACCAGGGATAGTATTTTTAATTACTGTGGCTACAAGGTCAGGGATCATAGTGGGGGGGGACTACTAGAACACCAAGGAATTTATTAAATTAATGTGGCTACAGGTCAGGGATCATGGTGGGGGGGAGGACCACTAGAACACCAAGGAATTTATTAAATTAATGTGGCTACAGGTCAGGGATCATGCTTGGGGGTGGAGAGACCACTAGAACACCAGGGATATTATTTCATTACTGTGGCTACGGGGTCGGAGATCATGCTTGGGGGGACCACTAGAACACCAGGTAATTTATTAAATTAATGTGGCTATGGGTTGGGGATCATGCTTTGTGGGAGGGGGGACCACTAGAACATGAGGGACTTTATTAAATTAACGTGGCTATGGGGGACTGGGATCATGCTTGGGAGTGGAGGGACCACTAGAGCACCAGGGAAATTATATCATTACCATGGCTACGGGGTTGGGGATCATGTGTGGGGGTGGGGACCATTAGAACACCAGTGAATTTATTAAATTAATGTGGCTATGGGGTAGGGGATTGTGTTTGGGGTTGGGGGAGCACTAGAACACCAGATGAATTATATCATTACCACGACTACGGGGGTCAGGCATCATGCTAGGGGGTGGGGTAGGGGGGCACTAGACTACCAGGGGAAAATAATGTTATATGGTGTAACGGAGGTCGGGAGTCATGCTTGGAGGTGGGGGGTTCATTAGACTACCAGGGTCACTTGTGTGTATCAAGCACACATATGCATGGGTGCATTGTATGCACTCATACCTCCTCACTGTCCTTACTATTCAGGGTGGTCCCTGATTTTGCCTCCAAATGTTCCTCTGTCCCTCACAGACTATGTGTTACTGTGACAGAACAGTGGGGATTAACCTCACACGGTCATGACATACATGACTGTTACAGACTGGTGCTGCTTCTGAAACTGCTTCTTAACACAAATCCCCTTATTCTATCAGCATTCTGAGTGCATACCTCTTAAACTGTGTCCCTGATTATGGGTCTTCGACCCTGGTCCTTTGAAGCCTTGTCCCTTCTCTTGAGGCAAGGGGTTGTGAGGTATGTATGCTCTGACTGTGCCTGCCACCACACAGTTCCTGCTGCTTCCAGCCTGTACTTCTGTTATGACCAACAGCAGATGCTGTGGGCATGCCTTGACCTGCAACGTCCAGCCTATACTTCCATTCTGAACAAAAGAGGGAGCTTTGTGCTCCATGCAGTAGCACTGGGCAAACTGCATGGTAATGTATGCTAAGCAGCACCTAATGAGAAGCAAATATACCTGTTTGCCCATGGTTTACCTAAGTAGGCTCATTTGCATGGGAGCTTTGAATATATCTCCCGCTTTCCCTGGGCTAACCAGTTTGCACAGGGCTAATGTCTTAGCACTGTGTAATCGGGTTAGTCCTGGGCAAACCTTACTTCAGCATAGCACAGTTCTGCAGTGTGTGGCTCACATTGTTGATTGCAGTCATACCTCTTAACTGTCCCTGATTTTCAGGGACGTCACTGATTTTACCTCAATATTTTACTCTGTCCCTCCTAAATGTTGTGTTTCCATGACCAAACAGTGTGGGTTGTAAGCATACAATAATGTCCAACATTAATGTTACAGACATCTTCTTCCTTAGAAAAACCACTTATTCTACCAACTTCCTGAGTGGATATCTCCAATTTTTAAGATGTGTCCCTGGTTTCAAACCTTTGTCCCTGATTTATTGGGCAGGGGGTTGAGAGGTGTGTTTGTAGTAGATGTGAAATATCTCTGTGCAATCACACACAATGTTCTCCACCTGCAGCACTGGCTTGCTACAGAGTCTAATGAGCTGCAGTTGCAGTTTGCACTTCCCTGTTGCTATATTCAGTGATGCCTTATTCCTGGACTATTTATGCCCTGCACTCCCAGACCAGTTTGCCCGGCTTCCCTTGACTGCTATATTCAGCAGGAGTAGCACCGGGCAGTTTCCTTTTCAATATAGCTTGCTTTGTGCTCCTGGCTAAGTTTGCCTGCCAGGCAGTGCTAATTTAGCCCTGGAGCAAAGTTTTGAATATCTGGCCCTTAATCTCATAAGTTAAAAAAGGAAACTTTATAAAAATGGACATCAATGAAAGTATAGCTACATTACACACAAGGGAAGTGGCAATGACCTGTATATTGTATGGAAATTTCTGTCTGAAGCTAACACAAGATTTGAAGGCCTCAAATGCAATCAGTGCAAAGAGAATGAAGTATTAAGGGAAAATCAACGAGCTAGAAGGCATTATTAAGGGCCTAGAACAAAAAAAACTCCCATCTCACACAACAATTAAAAAAATCAATTAATGATAATAAAAGCATACAGCTTGCCCCCAAGAAACAGATGGATGAATCTATGAAATGAGGAAGGGAGGAAGATTCTGATGATGATTCTGAATGGAGCCAAGTAACTAATAAAAACAAAAACCAAAAGGGAAGACGGGCAATGGAGTTTACCAGTCCACTACAGAATTATTATTCAACTTTAGAAACAACTGCTATAGATAACGAGATTGAGGATAATGTTACAAATAAGAACAGTAACGATATACACAAAACATAAAGACCACCTAAAAAATCGTCCTTTAAAATCAAAAACTTAGGTTATTACTGTTCAAATACATCAGGAAGAAAAAAAACAATTAAGTTTCTCCCCCTGCCCAGGTTCAAAATAGATCAGACGGTTCTCTCCTAAATTTAGCAAATGTACAGGGCCCTGATATGGAAATAATGCAAGAGAATACAGAAAATATACAAACACTGAATGAAAATGATCATACTGACAATCAAACAATGGAAACCGATCAGCAGAGTGAAATTAGACAAGTGATTGTCATTGGGGATGCCATTATTAAATACACAGATGGATACATATGTAAAAAGGACAAACAGAACAGAACGTGCTCAATTTTAGGAGGAGCATGGGTTCGAAACTTGGAAAGAATGGCCCCCAACATCTTACAAAACGCTGGTACAATCCTTTGGTTGTAGTTTATGCAGGCACTAATGATGTCAATACATTTGCATTTGAGGATATTCAAAGCAACTTCATCTCCCTGATTAACATCTTCAAACAAAGGGGTTGTGAAATTTGTATTTCTAAGATCCTGCCAGTACCCAGGGCAAATAGCAAAAAGATTGGGAAACTTGAAAGGATCAATGAGTGGCTAAGGAAATGGGCTCTGAAAAAAAAGATCCTGTGTAGCACACACTGGGACACATTTGTTAATAATCATAGCCTCTTTAGCTAGGATGGGCTCCATTTAAGTAAAAAGGGGAGCTATACACTGGGTAAAAGCATTTCAACAGTAATTGATAAACATTTAAACTAGTAGGGCAGGGGCAAGAAGGGTTAACAGCAATAATGAATCTAATAACTTACATTCAAAGGCAAATAGGTATAACACACTCCTAGGAAATGCAAGAAGCCTCAATCTGGTAAAAAATAGTGAGTTAATAGGTGCAGTAGCACAAAAGAACATTGATATTAATTTGTAGCAATCACTGAGACATGGTGGGATGACTCATTTGCTTGGTACAATGCAATCCCTGACATTGCTGTATATCATAAGAATAGGAGTCATAAAAAAGGAGGTGGTGTGTGCATCTTTGATAAAGATTCCCTACAATCTGCAGAACTAACTAATAACATTGAACGAGGGAATGACATAGAGGGGTGCTATATGCAAATTAAAGATCATGGGGTAAACAACTAACGATTGGGAACTTATAAAGACCACCCTCGGCTGAGATAGACTATAACTTAAAATTGAATGAAGCTGTTAAATAACTAGCTAAAGAAACCAATGTAGTGTTAATGGGTGACTTTAACTATCTGTGTATTGACTGGTGTAATTTAACAGCTAGTTCCCCAATGAAATCAGCTTTCTATATGCCTGTCTTTCATCAGGATTAGAACAAATGGTATCTAAACCAACATGTGGTAAAAACATTTTAGATCTAATTCTAACTAATCTCCCATTGGATATTAATAATTTGGATATTTTGAATCCAATAGGCAGTAGTGACCATAATACAAGTTTTAATATTAGCAGGAAAAAAGTAAATATAAACAATAATTCATATAGATACAATTATAGAAAAGGTAATTATGACAAAATTAGAGCAGCACTAAATATGTATGATTGGGATACATTGTTTGGGTATCTCCAGATAGAAAACTGCTGGGCAATGTTCAAAACATAATACAATAACTGGAGCATTTATATATTCCACTAATCAAAAATTGAAATAATAGGCCGGCCCAGTGGCGCTGAGTGTTGAGGCGCTGAACGCCACAACTCACACTGCATCGGTGACCCAGAATTCGGGAGCGAGCCCGGGTGCTGGGGGTCAGCAGGGGAGAGAGATGGATTGAGCATCCGAAGGACTGCTCTCCTCTCTTGGGGAAGGATCTAGGGGTTTTCTGGTGCATTAGTGGCCCCTGGTGGAGACCAGGGGTACTACATGCGCAGGACCTAAAAATTGGGGGACGAGCGTGGCAGGCATCTACAAGGATAGCCTGCATGCTGACACCATTGCACACCATGCTCATGAGGGGAAAGAAAGAAGGAAAAGCCTCTACACCTTCAGTGAGATGATGGTAGCCCCAGGGGAATCACCCACATCCCAAACGCTGGCCCAGTTGCATCCGGATCTCCCTCCATGACCGACCCATTGACAACAGGTAATGCACTTCATACTTAGGAGCCAGCCACCGAAGTAGGGTGGAATCAGCTCCGGAGATGGTACTGGAGGTCGAGCCTGCCTGTGGTCATTCAGGGGAAGGGAGGGGATCAAGGGAGATGTGGGGGGTTCAGGCTGGGGGTAAGGTGAATTCTGAGTGGGCACTCCTGAAGGATGCCCGGGGGTGTAAGTGAATAAAGAAAACAAACAAAAGAAATTTGACATAATAAAGGCAAAATACTGCCATGGTTAACAAACAAGATGAAGAAACAAATAAAAAAGAAAGGAAAAGCTTTTAAAAAATTAAAACAACTTGGAACTAAAGAAAATCAGGCCTTATATGAACTTAAGTTAAAAAAAAGAACTAATAAAGAAAGAAGAAACCTTGTAGATTATCAGTCTCCAAGGGTACTACCAAAGCATTTTATGTATATGTAAATTCTAATCAGAACAATGACAATTACATTACATCAATAGTTAATAATGGGAAGGAAATAAAAACCAGTGCAGAGATACCAAATGCCTTCAAAGAATACTTTGGATCAGTGTTTTCCCCAAAATGCATAATACACTAGTAATAGCTAATAAAAACACTTATTATGAGTTTGATTGTGAAGAATTTAAAAAGACCATTTAATCACTTAATAATTCAGCATCAGGCCCAGGCAACATAAATACCTATATCATCAAAGAAACTATGGATCAGGTTGTATAGCCCCTAGCCACAATATTTAACAAATCATATAGTACTGGAAACATCCCAGAAGAGTGGCAAAGAGCAATGGTCATACCAATACACAAAAAAGGAAATAAATTGAACAGAGAAAACTACCGCCCTATCAGTCTCACATCTGTGGTCTGTAAAATTATGGAAAAATCATTAAAAACCAGGACTGAATATGAAATTGAGGTGCTTGGAATCAAATGACAAACAACACAGGTTCACAACAGGTTGTTCTTGTACCACAAACTTAGTCAGCTTTTATGAAAACATCAGTAGTCGTATGGATAAAAATACATCAGTCGATATAATTGACTTAGATGTTCAAAAGGCTTTTGACCTGGTCCCACATAATTTACTCATCTAAAAAATGATCACTTTAGGTTTTAATGGCTATACTGTACAATGGGTTGCTAGATGGTTAGAGAATAGAACACAAAGTGTCAGAATAGGTAATACCATATCCAGTATTGCAAAAGATACAAGTGAGGTACTACAGGGTACCATCTTGGGACCAGTAGTGTTTGGTATATACATAAGTGACCTTCACACTGGGATTACTAACCACATTATTAAATTTGCCGATGACACAACAATCTCATCAGAAGTAGACACAGAAGAGAAAATGTCTCTATTTAAACATAATTTGTTGCAAATAGAGTGCTGGGCAAAAACTAATGAAATGGTTCTTAATGTTGATAAATGCTTGGTCATGCACATAGGCTCTAAAAATCAAAAAATATATATATCAGCTGTTAGGGAAAGTGATCGAGGCTATAATGACAGAAAAAAATCTGGGCATAATTGTGAACAACCAGCTGTCAGCAGGTGATCAGTGTAGTAAGATTGCACTGATAGGGAACTGCATACTTACCTCTATCAGGAGGACATTTATATGTAAAAGTGAATTCTGCATAGTTAAGCTCCATAGAGCATATATTAGACCACACACTGACTATGCTGTATCCTTTTGGGCACCATATTTAAACAAAGAAAAAAACATTTTGGAATCCTTGCAAAGAAGAGCCACCAAGCTAATCTCAAGGGTGAGAAATTTACCCAATCAAGATAGCTTAAGGGCATCAGGACTGTATGATCTCCAGATGAGGTGAGATAGAGGGGATCTTCTTTTACTATATAATATTCTTAGTGACCAAGAATTAAATGAAGGGAATTAATGAAAGGATATAACATAATTAAAGTGGACAAAACTACAAATTTAAGATCACATAATAAGCAGATTTGTATAACAAAAGCCACATCAAACAAGCATAGGCAATACTTTACTATCAGATCCACTGAATTATGAAATGCACTGCAAATCAAATTATAGAAGCCAAAAACAGGGCAGAATTTAAACAATTATTGGATAATCATCTGTTAAGTAGGGATAGCTAATATGCCCCACAAGGTGTGGGGAAGGTGATCCCGATGGGCCTAGTGCCTACTTCCACCTTAATAAACTGAGTAATACCACCACAGCAATCATGGAGGGGCACTAGACACCAGGGAAAGAGTGGCAACATACGGGGACAGCATTCAGAGGAATGGCGGCAAACGAAAAATGATTTCCCCTCACAAAAAAGCATTGGGCTCATATGAAAAAGGATTCCTTTTCGTTTCTAGCCAGCCACGAAAATTGATTTATAAACTGAAAAAAAAAATTCAAAGGGCATTTCTCCAATAGTTAAGTGCAAAGTCCAGCTAACAGGGTCCTGATAAGCAAGATACATGTGTTGGTCACTCTTCAGAATGTCATTTATTTGGCTTTTGAAATGTTGTTTTCTAGTCAGAATCAGAAAACAAAATGGTGGCAAACAAAAAAAGGATTTCCCCCTCATGAGAAAGGATGACCTCAATATGAAAAATGATTTTTTTTCATTTCATACAGCTATTTGGAAGTGCTTACTGAGCATGCTCCAGACCAATTTTTCAAGATTAAATAACTGTGGAACGCATTAATATTTTTTCACCAAACAAGCAAAGACCATATCTGTGGGCCAGCCCCTTGTACCCTAAAAATTTCAGACCAAAATTCGATACCATCTGGGTGTGACAGAAGTCACAAAAAAAAACACAACAAAACCAGTGGGTACATGTACAGGGATTGGGGCACGGGAGGGACCGCTGGACCCCAACTGATGATATGTTTGTAATTTATGTGGGGATCGAGGCTAGCAAGGGACAGCTATATCACCAGGGTACCCAGTCCTTGACAGTGCATTGATGGGGTGCAGAGCACCCACTCCCTCTGCACACTGTTAAGGTCTGGTCCGAACAAGCCAAGAGGTGTGAAAATGAAGGCACTGAGGCTTGGGATGGCCACCTAAAGGGAACAACAGAGTGCAAGCCTAACTGACAGGCTCTGAGCAAGGATGGGAGTCTGCATGGCACAGAAGAGCCATAAGAGACAAAGTGATTGGTGCCTTGAAGGTATGCCCCCAAAGAAAAGCCTGACTGAATAGGCTAAAACATTTTCTCTCTTTTTTTGTCAAAACTGTCTCCAGAGAAAAAACAACATTTCCACTCACAAACCAGCCAATAAACAGAATCCCCAGAGCAAGAAAAAAATATCACTTGCTCACCAGACAGTGTTAAGCACCCAGGCACTTCTGCTAAAATAATAACAGCCTTATAACAGTCCCGAGGGGGAAGGGAGCAATGTCAGTATAATTGCTAGGAGGCAAGGGAAAGGTTAAGTACTCGACCCTTACCATCACCCCCCCCAAATGAGGAGTGTACTTACATGAGGTACCATAAAAGGAGGAATCAGAGACCTGACAAGAATAAATACCCTTAGAACAGTGTGGCAGAATGTGGCCCCCAATCCAAGCATAGACAGGCAGAGAAAGTGGGGAAAAAACACAGGTTAGCCAATTTCAAAGCAGCAACTTAGCAGGCAGGATTTTAAATTTAAGGGTGCTCCCTGTCTCCAAGTAACCACAAGCTGCTCAGCAGAATCACAGCCCTTAACATTTGACACCAAAAATACACATTTTCTTCAGAGAACTCTTTTATGCTGCTTCCCCTTCGATGGGACAGCAAAGACGCGAGAGTTGCTGCTGACCAGAATGTTCACATGCTCAAGATTCTATGCTGATTGCAGCCTTGGGTTGTGCCATTTCCTCTAATATGGGTGCACATTACTCATATTTACTGATTACCCACTGACAATGAGGAGTAATACAAAAAATAATGTAAAAAAAGAACTAAATTCTTTTTTTGTATGAAGAAATCCTTTTTGACGAGATTATTTCATTCTCACGAAACAAGATTCTTTCATACAAAAAAAGAATGAGGAAAAAAAAATAAGTCCAAATTCTTTTTCTGTATTAAGGTAAGCTTGTTTTGTATGGTTCTATTCCTGTTTTGTATGGCCACATGAAAAATGAAAATCATCTCATGAAAAAAGATTTTTAGAATGTGTTAATTTTCCCCTAAACTAACAGAAGAATCCAGCTAATGTGGTCCTGATTAGCAGGAAACATGTCTTGGTGTCTTTCCATGATATGATTTTTATGGGTTTTCAAAAACATTCTTTTTGAGAAAAAATGGAAACAAGATGGCAGCCATACAAAAAAAAAAGTTTTATCACAAAACAAGATTACTCCCCCAACCCCATATGAAACAGAATCCTTTTTCATCTGACCAAATATTTTTTTCAAATGAAACAGCAATCCAAAAGGGCGTACTGAGTATGCTCAGTACTGACATTTCAAATCCTTATAATTCTAGAACAGATGAATATTTTTTCACCAAACCAGCAAAAGGCATCACTCTGCTCCAAGCCCTTTCTACCCTGAACATGTCAGACCAAAATTCCAAACTGTCTTGGTTCTAGGTGATGGCAAAAAAACAGTAAAAAAACAACACATTATTGTTTTTCACTTTTTTCACTATCTGGATTTCAGAATCCACACATCCAACTGGAACAAAATTTGGCACATCAAACAACCTTGCCCCCGAGACTGTGCATGCAAAACTTTGTGCCAATCTGTTGAACAGGGTAAAGCTTTGTGCAAAGTTAGGGGTTTAACATTAAATAGCCTACTCAACCCTTACTATAGTGGCACTACAGTGCCACTGTAATACAATATAAACATATGGATATATATATATATTGGATGAAGTATGGGTCAGGGTGTGTAATGAGAAGTTTGTACACACCCAAGGGGTTTATGACTAGCATCTAACCCTGAGGGTGTGTGTAAACTTCTAGTTTACACATCCAGACCCATATTTTATTTTATATAATTGCTGGGTTTCCCTTTTTCACCTCAGCGATTATATAAAATGAAGAGCTTCCGATGCATCCACAGTGTGGCTTTATTTTTGTGTGGTGCAGCTCTGAATCAGCATATTTTAAAACTTTCTTTTTTTTGTCATGGTTTGTGAAGTTTTCACTGTGTATCGGGGAAAAAAATTAAAAGAACTTACAGCTGAGTTCTTCTGGCAGCACAGTTTCGGGAGAGATGGGAGTGGTGAGCAGTCTTGACTGGTGGCACTGCTGCATAAGCATGCACACAGCAAGGGAAACTGTGCATGTGTTTGCCGTTATAAACACTCCTTTATAACGGCAAACTATGCCATGGTTTTTCCTATGGGCAAAAGGGGAAGCTGGTTATTATATAGAGGACAATGCCTTATGTACAGGTGATAACCAAGGTGTAATCACCTTGAGTGGTTGCTAGGGTATCAGTAAACCTCGAGAGTGCAGCTCGAGAGGTTTACCATTGCCCTAGCAACCATGGGAGATGATTACACCATGGTTATCACCTGTACATCAGGCTTTGTCATTTATAGTGTATGGGACTCAACATGACAAGTTACACTCCCCACCCAAACACAGGTAATTTAGCCTTACCTTATTAATGAATCTGCACTACAGTCACATGATTGTGTAGGAAAACTATTTATTAGGATACACAGACTGAATGACAGCAGGCTAAAGTAGCACCAGAGGTAAAATCTCTATCAGACATAGTGATTGCTATATACAGTAACAGTAAACTTAGACAATTGGAATGTTATTTGAATACAGTACTGAGACTAACAATCACATTCTGGGTGTGTAGAATACTGACTTACACTGGCATTCCAGTTTGTAAACCCACTGCTATGACATAGATGAGATAGGTGTATAAGGTTCTGACATCACAACAGTGGGATTACAAGGTTGTAATCTGCTTGATTTCAGTGGGTAATAAGGGCTACCCATACATTATAGATAGATATAGATATACATTACAAAAAACTTTGTTAATGCACCAGTTAGGGTAACTTAATGCCACAAAAGTAGGAAAATGTGTCACTTGGGTTTCCAACCCTAACTTCCCACCCCAACCCCCAAGCAGCAAAAGGAAAAACAATAGGGTTTTTTATCTCTGGAGTCTTGGTAAATCAGTTGTGGAGTGTTCCTTGGGGTTGTCTAGCCTAATGCGCCCCTCTAGCCATTAGCTTCCTGTCCATAGCACAAGGTGCAGCTCCAACACAGTGCCTCACAGTGATACACTCTTCAAAGGTAGTTAAGGTGAAAGATTTATTGTATAACAAGTTATGTTGTTACAATTTATACATTTCTTTCTCATGCAATTATACATAAATAAAAACATATATTCCCCTAGGCCTTTTGCTACCATTGTCCAAAATTTTTAATTAATTTTTTTTATATATTATATTTTCTAGCTTTTTCCATACTGCCTGCCTATGTTTATCCTTATGAATCTTGACTATTTTATTTAATTATTTTCTAAATCTATTGAGTTTTTTCTATTTTCTATATTTGGATTTTTTTTGGTTTTCATGACTGTGAATTCAGTTTTCTTTGGCCATGGCACATTCCTCACCAAACCAGGGAGCCCTGTGGTTCTTTCTATAAATATTTATTTCTTTGTGTACCACAGTTTGTAGTCGTTGGACTAAATGTTCATATTTTATTACACAGTCCTCTACTTCTTCTGTTTCTATAAACTCAATCATTTCATGTATAATTCCTCTTTCTTCCATTGTTGTTTGGAAATTTCTATTTTATCCCAGCAAACCCCTTTTCTGGTTAGTGTCATTTTGGACAATGTCTTTATTTGATTTAATTGTACAGGGCTGGATTTTCAAAGAGCCCTTAGATTCACGCAAGATGTGTCAAACAACCAGAATGAGTCAGATCTAGGTGCGCCAAATACTGTGTGCCATATTTTGCAAGAAAAGCGGTCTTTGTGACAAAGTCCCCCAAACTGACGCAATAAGTCCATTGCATCAACAAAATGGCATAAGTGATGAGAATGATGCAAACTGCACCAAAATAAATGGTGCAAGTGCAGTCAAAAATGGTGCATGTTGAGTCAAAAAAATGACCCAAGGAATGAAAATGACACAAACTGAGTACAAAAATGGTGCAAACTGAATAAAAATGGTGCAAGCTGAGTAACACAAATGGTGCAAGTTGAGTCAAACAAATGACTCAAGGAAGGAAAATGATGCAAACTGAGTACAAAAAATGGTGCAAACTAAGTAAAAAATGGTGCAAGCTGAGTCAGAAAAATGGTGCACGTTGAGTAAAAAATGACGCGAAAGATGAGAATGAGGCAAGCTAAGTAAAATAAAACAGCAGATGAAATGGCCAAGACTAAGCCCCCACAATGTTCTGAACTAGTCCTGCAGGACAATATTGACCTTTCATAGTAGCATAATCAGGTCTGACCACCTGCAGTGGGTCTATTTATATTCTGTAGTGTCCCTCAAACCAGCTCTGGCTGGTCTAACAGTGACATGCATCTTAGACACAAAGACATGACTGGCATTGTTTGAAAATCCCAAATAAGGGGATGGTGCATCATTTCAGTGACACAGGCATCCCTTCCAACATGGTGCAGGCATTGTTTTGGTGCAAGCATGGGGAATGCCACTCTGGCACATGCAGACCTGTTTTTTGACACAAGCACCGTTTGAAAATCCGAATTGGTGCAAGGTTTGACGCATCCTGCTCCTTGTATCAGTTGTTTGGTTTGCTCCTGAGTCCCAATATTGCTTGCATTTCCAATGGAAAATGTTCACTTTTCCCTCTATCCCCTATTTTCATATTAACAAAATATTTCACCACGTTTAAACTAATCCAAATCAAATCTATTATTGAGGTAGATCTGTTATTCATAAATATGGTACTGCCCTTACAATCTGAAATAGTTCTTCCTTTAACTAATAGAAAATTCCTCCTTCTAATGGTATTACACATCTTTTTCCCCAGTTCATTGAACTTATTGTCCATGGAATCTCTGGTATCTTTGAGTCCCTCATTATTACAGATGATTATGACCTCTGAGATATCTTGTGTAATAGCTGGTAAACTGCCTACACTTGCATTAAAATCTCCTAGCACAATTATTCTGATTTGTGGGTTTTTGACTATTTCTCCATCTATTACATTTTCTAGATGGTCAATGATTCTAGCTCTTAAAGTACTATACTTAGACGGAGGTCTATAAATATTCAACAATATTGTCTCCTTTTCCTGATTCTTAATTCTTATCCCCAATATATTGTCATTTTTATAGTAATTTCCAGGGTTGAACAATTTTTACTTAATCTGCTTAAAATTTAACAATCCTCCCATATTTCAGCCATATTTTGTATTTCTTGTAGCACATTTAAAATATGATTTATAGCCAATGTAGGCTCATTACTTGCCCAGGTTTCTTGTATGCAAATGAGGTCAACATTTTTAGAATATTTAATAACCTCCTTGTCTGCTAGTTTATTTTTGATACCAGAGATATTCCATGACAATACCTTGGAGAATTGACAATCTACTAACTCTTTTTTCCTATCTGGCTGTTTTTGTCTAGTCAGGATTCCGCAGATGTATCCAATATTGTGAATCTATTTACATTTTCAAGCATTTTCACCCATTCTGTTTTTATGTCCTATACCTCTATGTCTTTGCAATCCATTATCTTCACAAATATGAATCCCTAAATGGTACAACTCACATATCTTTTGCATGATTTGTGCACAAATCTGTTCATTGTCTATTCATATAGTTATCTGACCCTTATCTTCCCATCTTATTGCACTTTTGATATAGTATCTTAGTCCAGTTATTTTTAGAATAGGTTCCAATAATTCTCCCATTTTCATCCTCAAATTGTTTTTTGTTTCATTTGTAAAATGGTCCAACCCAAAGATAGATAAATATCTATTAATACTCTCTTTGCTTGTTGATTTATAAGCTTTTTTTTATAATATTCAGGGAACATTTGTCATAAAATTGAAATGTTCTCACAATGTATGCCCACTTGCTGGAGTTTTACCTTATTGAATTCTTTGGTTCTTAGGATAAAATATTTGTTTGTTATTACCAGAACCCATTCATTATCCTTGATTGGACTCACTGTACTTAAGTTGTATGATAGTGCTTGGTCATTTCCAAGAATAGGTAAGACCAGGCTTTTAATATTGTCATCCAGTGCTTCCTTGGTCTACTTTGGCAACAAATCATTAAGTGATAAAACATAGTCGGTTTCCTTTATGTTTCTCATAACATTCATAAAACTATCCCCCAAAGTATGGCCTTTCTTTATTTTCCTCTGTTCTTCCCTTAAATCTTTTTTGACTCTGTCACCTGATTTTGTCTTATTTTTACTATTTTCCCAGTCAGATTTCTGCTTTGTTTCATTCTGATTGTGTTGTTTCTCTTGTTTATTTTTTCCTGATTTGCTGTCACAATGCTCTAGATTACTAGTATTCTTCTTTGTTCTCTTTTTCTTGTTTCCATTTTTCCATCTTTGGTTTTTCCAACAGGTGATTCAGTTGGAAATCAAATTGGCATCTGTTCTTGGGTAATGCCCAGTTCCCTTTCAACTTGTTCCCTCTTTGTGTTTGGATCTGTTTTTCTCATTTGTGTCTTCTTCCTTCTCCCCTGTTCTGCTCTTTTAGTTAATTTCTGGGAATTTACTTTTTTAATTTACCCTCTTCCTTTATTATTTCTTGTTTCTCTCCTTTTAGCCATAGAGTTTTAGTCTCTTGTTTCAGTTCCACACATATACTATCATCCCTTACCCTTAGTGTAGGTAACATTATTAGTTACATTGTTAAATCTTGACTCTGGTTGTCATAGCTAGAGGAATCCTGACTGTTACCCCAATGTCTTTCTTCCAATCATATTCATTTTTTCACTATTGTTTCATAGTAGTTGTTAATTTGTAAACCCTGTGTGATGTTTTTGTTTTGTTTTGTTTTCAAGTGCAATCCCTTTTATAAAATTTAAATTCTCCTGTGATATAAGATTCATATAATTCTTTATTTATTTTTGTTATACCTATTTTCCCCTCATAATTTACTATCATTTTTACTCATTGAGTTATCTGGTATAAATGCTTTCCTATCTCATAGATTTCTAATGGTAGGTTAGTATTTGAGGTCTCATAATCTGTGCCATTTTTGTCCTCTTTTTTCTACCTTAGATTCTGGAACTGGGAACTACTTTCTCTGCTTATGCTATTGTTCTGTTCTCTAGGACTTTTATTGACTTGTCCTTTCTCATTAACTTCCTTTGATTCTGATTTTGGGGTAGATGTGTTGAGTTCTATGTCTCTATCTTGATCTATTAATCCTTCTTGTGACTTGTTCTCTATTATTTTTATTTTGGGGATAAATGCAGCGATCCAAGGTTGCTGCAAGCATTCCTCAGTCATCTCATTTCTCCCCTTTCTGCCTCTATTCCCTTTAGATTTTTTCCCCTCTAATTGTAGTTTGTGTTGATCCATTTGTTCCTTTTAATCTATTCATTCCTTTTTACTCACACTTTCTAATATAGATTAACTTCTTGTGTTCAGTGGCATGCTTCAAATAGAGATACAATATGCTTTCAATATCAATTTAAATAAATTTAAATATCACAGTTAATCACTATTATGCACAAGCCACAGTAGTTGCCAGATGTATCAGCATCCTATGAGTTTGATTTAACAAATTGCTGATTTTGTTACCAGTGACCAACAGGGTTCAACTTGCTCAGTGTCCTTTCCCAACCAAAGAATTAAAGTTGTCAAACAAAAGTTTAGAATCATGCTTTGAAACCAATACTTGGGGAGAACTCTAATTCTGTAAACATTATCTCTTCTGAGGGAAGGATAAATCTGTATACTTCAACTTTCCAGGCCCCAGTGATGTTCTGAGCTTTTATAAGTTGCATTAATCTCTTCCATAAGGTTTCTGCTTGGCTTGTGGCAGTGCAGCACTATATTAAAAGAGGAAGGTCAATGACACCCTTTAATCAACCTTGTCATTTAAGGTATTAAAACAGTACTAAACAGTATCAAATATCAAAGAGACTAATAAGCTTGGTAAAACTGATAAATAATAAGTAACCAATGTATATCTATAAAAAAATGAAAAGGAAGAACCCAGAAAAGGCTAGAACATTATGTCAGCCTTTGCCTATGTCAGCTTAACTTATATACAAATTATGTTAACCTTACTTTATGTTTCTTTTATGACTAGCTTCATTTTATTCAATTGCATTTAAAAAGTCTGGTCAGGAGTCACAAAGAAGGCCAAAAAATCCTGCAGCTGTGGGGAAAAAAGCCTGCAGCACTGTAGAAATGCAGTTGCGCAATATTCTGAAAGAAAACATGTGTAGATGCAGAATTCTGCAAAAATTCCCGCAGTTGCAGAAATTCAGCAGCTGTGAAAATTGAGCAAGTGCTGAACATCTGCAACAGTGGATCCACAGCTGTGGAAATGGCTTAGGAAGCACAGCAACAGTGAACCTAATTAGCTGGAGCAGCAGACTTTAACATTTCTGCCATAGCATGAAGCTGAAAGCACCCACAGAGAGATCAGCAACTAGTCCCTCAACTGGGACCACTGCATCACCACAGGTACCAGCAATACCATGGCACCAGAGTGGCTGTCTGTCACTGCTGGTCACTCCTCCCTGGAGTGTTCCCATTGCGTGCAGGAGTAACACTCACTACAGGTTGTTCAGGCTCTACTGCCTGTGGGGCTCTTTCATGGGCTGCACTGGGTCTGGTGGTTGTTTGTTACCATTCAATGGCAATGTGTGCTATTGTTGCTGTAACTTCAACCACTGATATGCCCACTGGGATGCTATTACCTGTGCCTGACCTCCACTTTAATTGTATTTCAATTGTTGGGGCACTACTGCAGTTTGCTGAGGGAGTGTTATGTGTCACTCCAATGTGTGTAACATTTGTTCTGCACCTGCAGAAAAAACCTGGCTGGGAATAGCCTTTGAGGGGTTGTGTCATACTTATCAATTACCTTTTTTCCTCAGGAACTTCCACAGTTGCACTTTTTTCCACAGTCCATAGTGTATTTTACCGCAGCTGTGGAGGTTTTTGTGAATAGCACTCTGAGTAATTTCCCCTTTTTTTCCATAGCTACAGAAGTTTTGGGGCCTTAGAGAAGGTTTTGCACCTTCAAAAAGCTTTGTGAATCCTTCCCTCTGTGTTTAGAAAACATATACCCCAGCATGTTTGCAAAAATAAATACTTACTCCTTTCTTCGGTATTTGGGCTGTAGACAGGTGAATCTGGGTTTAATTTCTGAGCATAGAAAATGAGGGAAAAAAGGCCAGAGTTTTGCAAAAACAAGTTTGTCTTGCTTTACTCTTTTTGAGAAACACCGGACAGCTGATCACTGGCTAAATGAGCATTTGCAATAAAAAACGTGGAATAAATTAACTTGGCTGAACCCATTAGGATTCATCAAAAGGAAAAAGTCTGTGTCAGTCTTTGATTTAGTTTTTTCCACAGATTTTAAAACTAATTGTCTTGCTTTTGTAAAGAAATACTGATAAATTATGGTGAGGTAGAAAAATGCATACCTGTCAGGAAGGAGGAGTAAGGATTAAGCCGAGTTCTGCAAGTTTTATTTGACTGCAGGTTGCAAGCTGCGAGCTGTGAACTGCATGTGTCTACCTGAAACGATAGTGCTGGCTCTAAGCAAAACATCACACATGTGCGCTTATATTTTGCCAGGTCATGTATTGTAAGTGCTCTAAAATTCAAAAATATTTAAGTGAACCAGTCTTTTAGGATAATTTTGAGTAATTATGAGTAACAAATGTGGGTATAATATAAATATGGAATGGATTAAGTAGAAAAAGGAAAAACTTGGACAAGAACCCGAGGAAAGCAAGAAGTGCAAAGGACACCAGTCTCTTGTTCACCGACTTAAGTGAAAATGTTCAAAACAGCATTCAACAGTGTTCACTGGGACAATCTCTCCCTTCCAGTTTTCTCGCCCAACTTTGCTTCAAGCTCCTATATGCCCAGTCAGCAAGCTCCCCTCATGCTTTTCCTGATGGTCAAAAGGAGACTTTTTGCATAGAGAATGTTGGGTGTACTTTTTTGCAGAATCTGTGAGGGTTTTGGTTCACTGGCTCCTACGCCATCTTTGCTAAGTAAGTTGCGCTGGTCCCCTGCCATCCAGTCCCCATGGGGCTTGCTGTTTTCCCTCTTCCTTGGAGGGGGCTCCCCCAGTGCCAGGACTCCCTTGCCCAGCAGAGGTGAAAAGAGGGCAAAAGAAAATGGGACACCTCTTACTGGCAGCACAAGATAGTCTGGAAAGAGACCGAGATAATAAAAAAATAAATAGTATGGCAATGGTGGCATACCTGTAGTTAACATTTTTCAAGCCTTTCTCGGTCTACCCTTCACTCTTCTCCTCAGAGTGATGGCGTGCAGCTGCCTATGGTCTATTACCCAGAATCCTCGCCCCCTTAAAAGGTAGAGAAGTATTTTTTTATTTATTTTATTTATTCATTCTTTGCAAACAAACCTTTGAGCTAGGAGCTTTTTTACAAAGTTTCCACGTCATGAGGCAGAAAAGCAATAACAGTGATAGAGCTTAAACAGTTACATTGCCACAAGGTTACAAAAGGATACAGGTAACTAACATTGGAATACTAGGTAGTACAAGACATTTCTATTAAGTTGGATTACAGGTAGTTGCTAAGGGCATGTAAAAGAGGTACCAGAGTTGTATGAATCCAGGTTTTGTCATAAGATTGAAATACTGCTATTTTTTTAGTGGTACTCTTGTTTTTATTAATGGTAGTCTTCAGAGGAGGGGAAGAAAGAGGTGTGGGAGCAGTATGTCTTGCCACTTGTTGTCAATACAGTTTGTTGTTGCTTTCTTCACACAAGGCTCTGCAGGTCATGAGTGAAGAAAGGACATCTTGTGTGACAGTGTTTGCTCAGGGAATGGGGTGGTTATTAAGGCTGACAATCCAAAGGAAGACCACACCACTGATTTGCCAAAACTCTGGAGACCCAAAACCCAAATGTTTTTTCCTTTTGCTGCTTGAGGGTGTGGGTGGGGAGTTAGGGTTGGAAACCCTAACACCACATTTCCCTATTTTTGTGGCTTTAAGTTACCCTAACTGATGAATTAATGACATTTTTTGCAAAGCATGTCCTTTTATTTGAGATAGTGGAGTCATATCTGCACCAAGGGAAGACATTGTTTGCCTACATAAGTGCAGCAATGGGTGTAAAGAATTCATAGAGCTGTGTGGTGGGCTGCAGATGTGCAGGGCCCTGTGGTCCCTGTGTTTCCATGTGGCCACAGATATAGATGCACAGGGCAAACAGTGTATCTGTCAGCTAATGCACAAGGCATGGAGAGGTACAGGGCCCTACACTAAGATTACAGTTGTCTTCCCTATATGGTACCCTGGCCCATGCAGACAATCCTGCATGATTCATTTCCTGGCCTGGAGGGGTTTCGCATAACAGCACCCTCCTCCCACCCTCATCCCATCCAGCTTGGTCACTGAGCTTACCCCTGAACTCAGTTCAGCAGCACAGCATCACAAAACATATCCACTGGAGTCAAGATTGATATTGCACACAAAGTTTGTTTATATATATATATATATATATATATATATATATATATATATATATATATATATATAATCACACATGCCCACACAATGCAAAGCATCATGGGCTGCATATGCAAATCACCACAGAATGTTATGTTGGTTCAACTTTAAGCAGAATTGCATGGTGCCAAAAGGCCTCTCACACAGTTTGCAAAGGGTGCTAACAGATGACATAGACAAGTGTTTCGTCCTTCCAGGACTCATTAGTATGCCTCGTCTGTTTGACACCCCAGTGGAATGAACCAGCTACCCTAAGACAGTCTGTCTGGGTTAAGCTGTGGTGAACCCATTAAAATAAAAAACTATTTAAAAGAAGTGTGAGCATTTGTGATTTTGTATTTTCTTGAAACTTGGCTTCCCAGCCAAATGCCCTTTGGGGTAACCCTTACCTCAGTGTTTGCAAACAGAGGTTCTTTGTCTTTTACACGTGCCTATGTCATCTGTTAGCACCCTTTGAAAACTGTGTGAGAGGTCTTTTGGCATCATGCAATTCTGCTTAAAGTTGAACAAGCATAACATTCTGTGGTGATTTGCATATGCAGCCCATGATGCTTTGCATTTTGTGGGCATGTGTGATTTTGTATTTTCTTGAAACTTATCTTCCCAGCCAAATGCCCTTTGGGGTAACTCTTGCCTCAGTGTTTGTGCACAGAGGTTCTTTGTCTCTTATATATATATATATATATATATATATATATACACACACACAGACACACACACACATATATATATATATATATATAGAGAGAGAGAGAGAGAGAGAGGATACATGATGGGCAGGAGTGTGATATGGAAAATATCTTCACTCCTGCAGAGTGAGCTCTGGATCCTCACGAGTGCCAAAGGCATGAGTGAGAGTATCAAGAGCTCATGATGCAGGAGTGAAAATATTTTTCATAGCACATGATCTGCACATCATGTGTTCTATTTATACAATAGGGGTACAAGTTTCAGAAGTTTTGTTATGATTTTTTGTGTTCTGTTGATGTTTCTGTGTGTGAGAGTTTCTGAATGGGCTGGCAGTGTTGCAAACTCTGTGGGAAAAGCTGAGTGTGTTTTGCAATGCTAAGTAAGTTAGCTTCAGGTGGCAGTGAGAAAGAGACAGTTTTATGAAGTTGTGTGCTTTAGAATTCTGGCTGAAGTCAAGCTGAGAGCATCACAGTAATGGGCTGGGAGTGAGATAGAATGATGTTGAACAGGTGATGATATTTTGTCATGGTAATTGAGTTAGCTGCAGGCAGCAGTAAGAAACAAAGGTCAGGATTCATGAACCGCCCAGAACCTAAGTCCCACTCTGCAACTGCCTTTATGGACTGGAATTGCCCGCTGCTGCGGCGGTAACGATTCACAGCCGCAGCAGTTGTGGAGGGTGTTACGGCTGCTCCCAACAGCGGTAGCCCATTCAGGCAGCTGTGGCCATTTCCCCGGTGACACCACCCAGCAAGCAGCAGTAGATCATGGAACCGGTTGTAATCTGACTCCACCTTTGTGAATACCCACCACCGCGGGTAACCTGCGGATCCGCAAGTCGCAACCGACTTGCGCCAAGGTTTACCTGCAGCTGCGGGTATTTCTTCGAGTTTCATGAATCCTACCCAAACTGTTTTGTGAAGCTGTGTGCTTTAGAATTCTGGCTGCAGTCAAACTGAGAGTATCACAGCAATGGGTTGGGAGTGAGACAGAGTATAGGAAACACCTGAGAATGTTTTGCCATGGTACTTGAGATGACTGCAGGCAGCAGTGAGAAAGAAACTGTTTTGTGAAGCTGTCTGCTTTAGAATTCTGGCTGCGGTCAAGCTGAGAGTATCACAGCAATGGGTTCGGAGTGGGTCAGAGTATAGGAAACACCTGAAAATGTTTTGCCATGGTAACTGAGTTGGCTGCAGACAGCAGTGAAGTATCACTCACAGTGATGATGTCACAAGTACACTTATATATCTAGTTGTGACGTCACAACATGAAATATCTCTTGTGGTGGTGTTACCACAGTGAAGATACATGTTTTTATCACACTCATTTATCCTTCACCCCATTGTATAAATATATATTCATATATGTATATATATATATATATATATGTATATATATTACCCCAAATTTTCAAGATACTCATTTTATGATTCCTCTTAAAACATGACATGTACCATTTATAGTATATTGGCCAGAATGTCATTTCACACCAGAAGTGCAAAAAAAAACCCCATTGCATCCATGATTTAAAAAATGACACATCACATTTATGAATTGCTGTGGAAAAATGGCTATGTTGAAAGTTAGGAGTCAAAATATTGAAAATTACTAAAGTTATGAGTGAATGTCAAAATACTGCAACATTCACTCATAACTTTGAGATTTTACTGTATTTGTGCACCACATTTTTAGCATAGGCTTCTTGTTACCCTACCTCATGAACCCAGTAAGTGAAGATTTTCAAATCCTGCCTGAAAGGGGATTTCTTCAAATCACCCTTTGGTCCTGACTTGCATAATTCCACCATCATCGGTCATGCGATAGTGTCTCAAAAAGGCCATGTTGAAAATTTGGGGTCAAAATATGCAAAACTGACAAAGTTATACATTAAAGTACAAAACCCCATTGAAATACATTAAACTGCATTCACCTTTGGTTCTTATATTACAGATGGCAGTTTCAGCAGCAAGACATGTCTTCAATCGGAGAGTGGATCTACACCGTGGGACATGTTGAGGTGAGTGAGAGTGTGTGAGGCATGTGCAGGGTGTGGAGTGTTGAGTGGGAGGTCAGGGTTTTGGGGGGACAGATTGGTGATGGACCATTGTCTTTATTGCATGAAAAAAAACAACAAGGGATTGTTTTCTTCTTTACAGGAGACCTGACAGGGATATTCTGACACTGGGAAGCGGGCACCCCCATTTTAGGCTACTGTTCAGTGGCATCAGGGGTGGGCACCCCGTTCCACCACCTACAATATGGAAATGGGGTAAGCAATCTAGAGGGGGGGAGGGAGGGAGGTTGACAGACAGACAGACAGAGATGGAGAGAGAGACAGGGAGAACAAGGGATTGGAGACTCACTGGTATCACTGCAGCCTGCAGCAGGACTCCAGCTGTGGCTGCAGAACTCAAAAAAGTCCCACTGTTCTCATACAGAGAACACAGGTGAATAGCTCCTCTCACAAAGTTGGACATCCTGGATTTTGTGGTGCCCAGAAAAGGTGTCTCTGACAACTTTTTTAAAAACAAACATCAGAGTCTAGCTTATTGGATCCCATTTAGCTAGGTTCAG
Source organism: Neoceratodus forsteri (assembly GCA_016271365.2). Lineage (NCBI taxonomy): Eukaryota > Metazoa > Chordata > Ceratodontiformes > Ceratodontidae > Neoceratodus > Neoceratodus forsteri. The sequence continues at coordinate 417,146,093 of JADMNL010000022.1, read as the reverse complement.
TTGCTTTTTTAAAAAAGACAAGTTTTATGTATTTTCAATGTTTGTTAGTTTTAAAGGAGAAAAAACTGTGATCATCATGACTAGTATTTTTTTGAGCATGAGAGGTAAATTATGGAAATAAGCACTTACAAAAGGTTTTTCTCACCACTGGTCGAACCTGAACATTAACTCAAAAATCATTATAACTCTAAAACAGTATAATATTTTTTTATCAAACCTTTGAAAGGCACACCCTTGGCACAGGTCCCTTCAAACCTGAACATTTCTGAAAACAATTCACACTGTCTAGGCCACTGGCGAGAGCAAAAAATACACAATGTTAAGTATAGGATTTTTTTGTTTGTTTGTTTTTTTGGTGCTCTATATCTCAACAACCATACAAGATGCCATCACAAAACTTTTCACATTCTAATACTCTGACAGTCTGACCATGTATGCCAAATTTTGTGCTTTTTTGTCAAACGATGGTGAAGTTATTAAGGTGCACAAATTGGGATTTAACATTGAACAGCCAACTCAATCCCAACTATAGGGGCACTGCTGCACCCCAATAATGTGTGTGTGTGTGTGTGTGTGAAGTATTTTTTTTTCTTTTGCTGTTTAGAGGATATTCTTCCTGACAGTACTAGGTGCTATGTGTGGAACATTACATGGAATCTAACATACAATATTTTGTTCTGATCCCCTTCATACCTTATCAGCAATGTGACCTCACTAACTGTGACATCATAACTGGACAAGAAGAATTAGTCAGCTACCAGGTTGGTCAATAGTGATGTCCCAATGAGTGACATCATAATATTAATGAGGTATGTAGCAGAGCAGCACTATATATGTCAGCTCTCTGGTAAAATACTGGTCTACACATCATACTTTATATTTTCAGTTATAAAACCTTGCAACTGGCAAACAAAAAGAAAAATACTTCTGAAATGAAATTTAAGGAAATGTAAGGTTAGAAATAAGCAGCTAAAGGAATACTTAAAGTGGCTGATACTGATGCTATTACTACTCTCTGGCAATATACATCCCAACCTTGGTCCTCCACAACAGCAACCTAGTGGTATGATAAAGTCAGAGGTACTCACACTGGTGTCCATCATCACCTACAGCCTTCTCTCTAAACTTGACTATCTGCAAGTCTGGATTACACAACACAACCCAGATGTTCTCTCTCTCTCTGTTGTTGAAACATGGCTCTCATCAAAGATCCCAGATATTGCCATCACATAACTGGGCTACACTGTTTTTAGACAGGCTAGGCTATCCAAAAAAGGGGGTGGCTGTGCAATATATCTAAAAGACACACTGATGGGACATACCCTGCCCTTGCCCAACACTGGGAACAATACGCAGGTGCTTGCCATCAAAGTGTTGCTTGGTGCTCATAACAAAGCCCTCATAGTGACCTCAGTCTATAGTACCCCCAAGCAGAATGTCTCTGGTTTAAACTCAATCTTGGACTGCATATGTAACTTGCATCATAACTCAGAAATTATAATGTTGGAGACTTCAATATTAACTGTCTCTCCCCCAAAGAAAGCACCTACAATGATGCTATCTCTGCCTTCCATTTTACCCAACTTGTTGAGTCCCCAACCAGAATGAATTATAGGACAGAGACAAGTACCTTACTGGACTGGGTACTATCTATCCACCCAAACACATCTCAAATCCAACTGTCCTCCTGGATGCTATTAGTGACCATTCTCTGATCTTGTGTAACTGGTCGAATAAATTCCTTAAGCCTCCAGCCAAAACAATTCTAAGCAGGGTCTTAATCCATGGTAACCTAGAGCCACTAAAATTATACTTGCAACAGCAAGACTGGTCACAAATTGACTCTGCTGATGATGTTGACATTGCACTTGATCACGTCATTAATCACTTCAATGCTGCCTGTGACATCCACGCCCCTATCAAAAAATGAAAAGTTAGGGGAACCATAATCCCTGGATTACACTAGTATTTATTGACCTCATGAAATTGGGAAAAATTATTGGGAAAATCTAAAGATCACCTATGGCATCAGGCATGGGCCACGGGCAGACAAGCAGATATTCAGGGCTATGAAAAAGTGTGGAGTGAATGTACCTGAGCCATCCACTCAAAAAAAAAATAGTACAATAAGGATGTGTTCACTAATTCCTGGAACAATGGCAGGAAGTTCCGGAGCAACATTAAAGACATTACAGGGAAAGACCCCAAAATGGCCCCTTCCATGCTCATTATAGATGGTGCCCCCACAATAGACCCAAGAACCATTGTTAACACATTTAATAATGCTTTCACAGACCTCAGTAGTGTCCTCCCCCCAACTTCTTTAAAGCCTCCACAAATAACAACAGTAGGAACTTGGACCAACCCCAGGCACACCCACCATTCTACTTCAAAGCTATTACTGAATGTGAAACTAGAAAGTACATTCTAAAGGTGCTTGGGAAATCCAGATTCAGTGGGGATATGCTAGATCTTAAACTCGTCACCCTCACCCGGGATGAAATCTTGTCACTACTAACTAAGATAATTATCTTTTATGTTATCACAATTTCCCCTTAAGTGGAAATCAGCTTTGATAACCCCACTTCATAAAAGTGGTGATAAGGCCCACCATGAAAACTATAGACCAATCTCCATTCTCTCTCCTGTCTCCAAAGCCCTTTAGCAAATAGTGGCAGACCAAAGGGTAGAGTATCTGAAAAAATATCAGTTACAATGCTCCCAACAACATGGGTTCAGGAAAGGGCATAGCAACAGTATGCTGTCAGTTTTTGGCAGAGAAGAATCTTGCTTTCAGAGCAAGTAACAGACTAGAACTACAGCTTTCTTACTCATAAATCACCTTTATCTCAGCAGGAGTCACTGCCTGTTGGGATTAAGCAAACAGATACTTTATTTGAAGCAGGGGATCTCATTTAAGTAAAAAAAAAGAAAGTCACTGTGTGTTTCTCTGTTTGAGGAAAGGGGCCATATCAACTTAATTTGCTGAGTCAGAAGCAGAGGAGAGAAGCTAATTGGGGGTGTGGCTTAGGATCTTAGCAGTACAAAAGCAGGTGTTTCTAATTACAGCTTCCTGCTGTCAGTTTTTGGCAGAGAGAATCTTGCTTTCAGAGCAAGTATCAGACTAGAACTACAGCTTTCTTACTAATTGCCCTCCTTCCCACCCTTCCACCCTCCCACCCTAAGCCAGTTCTACTTTTATAGCCACTGGATTTGACTGACAACAGGAACTTCCTGTTTGTGAGTAGAAAAGGAAGGATCACTGAGACACATTAGTTTCATCAACCTTGAAGGAACCTAAAACAATAGCCCCCCCCCCCGGCTGCTGGAAGTCTGAATCCAAGCAAGGAAGAAGGAGACTACAGAAGACTACAGGAAGTTCCTGTCCCAGAACAGGAAGGGCAAGAATTGTAAAGGCACATAGGCAGTAGGAAGGTAGGTGTGAAAATACATAGAGGGAGGAGACAGTAAAGCATACAAAGCAACAGGAGAGGGGACACAAAATAAGTCAAGATGGGAGAGGTGCAGTGCAATGGCTGTGGGGCAGCAGTGTTCTGGGAGACATTCTGGAGGCTGCGATGCTGCCCTATTTGCAGGCACCTCTCTGGTCTGAGGGAGGAGGTTGCCTGTCTCCAGGCTGACCTGGCTAGGCTTCGTGAAACCACTTCGCCCACCAGGGACCACCAGAGCCACCACTGCTACCTCAGAGGTTGCCAAGAAAGAGGAGCAGTTGGACCAAGGTGGGCTCAGGGAGGGAAAGAGTGGTGGAACAGAGGTGCATCCCTCCAGTTGTACCTCTCCACAAATTCATATGCTGTTCTGGTGAAAAGTGGTTCCTCTATGGAGGCACCTGCAGTGGAGACCAAGGAGGATGCTGGGAACCTCAACAAAGGAGACCTACAGGAGGGTGGAACGAGACCCCACAGGGGAAGGAAACAACTCCTGTTGGGGGACTTAATCATTAGGGGGGTAGAAGTGGGGTAGGAAGGGGGTACGGAGGTAAGGTGCCTGCCTGGCACCACGGCTCGAAGGGACAGGATGTGAATCCTCAGGATCATGGGAGCAGCTGCACGAGGGAGAGAACTGAATGTCATTGTCCACCTAGGGACAAATGACCTAGCTGTGAATGAGATCAGAGCAGTGCAAGAGGAGTTTGTAGAGTTGGAGAGGGGCCTTAGACATGTAGCATGTACGGTAACCTTCTCAGAGGTGCTGCCTGTCTCTGGCAAGGATGATGCTAGGGTATTCCACACCATGGGATTCAATGAATGGTTGAAAATCTGGTGTAGAGCTCAGAGTTTTGGCTTCATTGCGGAATGGGGAGCCACCTGGAGGGATGCAGGCTTATACTGGTAAAATGGTCTGCATCTGTCTGGGGAGGAGGGAACCAGGATCCTAAGAGAAAGGTTTCAATGCTTCATTGGAAAGCATTTAAACTAGCCAAGGGGGAGGCACTGAAAAGGAGCAGGGAAATCCCAGCCTCCCCCCACAAAACACAGTAGTTAGAGAGGTAAATACCAAGGTAGAGAAGTCAGTGGGGAGCAGGACAGGGGTAAATGCGGAAAAAGGCAGTAAGGACAGGGATGGGGCTAAAAGGGGTAAGGCCATCAAAAAATGGAGGTTGATGAGTACCAATGCCTGCAGACTGTGTACCAAGCTCCCTGAACTAGTGACCTTGATAGAAGAGGGATGCCTGGATATTGTGGCAGTCACTGAAACATGGTACATAGAGAACCATGACTGGGATGTCAACATACCAGGATACAAAATCTACGGGAGGGACAGGATAGGTAAAAGAGGAGGAGGAGTAGCTCTTTAGATAAGGGAAGGGATTAAAGCAACAAAACTAAAGAGTAAACAGGAAGCTGATGAGTCACTATGGGTCACCCTGAAAACAAGAAATGGCACCACAATCCATATGGGGGTTGCGTACAGACCCCATCTCAGGGGAAGGAAATGGACAAGAAAATGATAGAAGGCATCCTTAAAATGGCAGAAAAAAGGGAAATATTGTTGATGGGGGACCTGAATATGCCAGATGTTAACTGGAGTACCTTTGTTGCAGGCATATCCAAGAGCAGGGTCATTCTTTGTGCAGTACAGGGGGCATGCCTCAGATAGCTAGTGTTGGAATCCACTCAGGAGGGAGCAATCTTAGACCTGGTACTCTCAAATGGGGATGGAGAAAGGATCTCAGACCCAGAAGTGGGTAGCCATCTGGGAACAAATGACCACCAAACAGTGTGGTTCATAATAAACACAGCCATAGAGTCAAGCCATACAAAAACAAGAATATTGGACATTAGGAGGGCTGACTTTGGGAAAATGAGAGCGTGCCTCAGAAAAGCACTAGCAAACATTCAAGAAGGAAGGGTGGAGGAACAATGGGGAATAATCAAAATGTCCATCACAGAGGCTTTGTGTGAAGCAAATCAACAAAACAAAATGAAGGAAAAAACACTATGGTTCTCAAAAGAGGTGGAAGGGAAGGTTAAGGAGAAAAGGATAGCATTCATGAAATATAAGGAAACACAGAAAGAGCAGGACAGAGAACTTTATCAGATAAAGCAGAAGGAGACAGGGAAGGCAGTCAGAATAGCAAAGGCACAAACTGAGGAAAAGATAGCCAACTCTGTTAAGAAGGGGGATAAGACCTTTTATAGGTACATTAGGGAGCGAAGAAAGACCAAGGGAGGGATGCAGAGACTTAATAAAGGGGAGGGAATGGGGCAGAGGGTGACAGTGAAAAAGCATGGATATCGAATGAATATTTCTGCTCAGTATTCACAACAGAAGAGGAGGGGGAGGTACCTAAACCAAACAAGAGAAACACTCTGAATAGGGGGTTGATACCAGTCCATTCACAGAAGAAAAGGTTTTGAAAGAACTCTTGAAACTGAGGTTGGACAAAGCAATCCGGCCTGATGGGATTCACCCCAGAATTCTAAAAGAACTAAGGGCAGAACTAGTAATGCCACTGTCTACTCTCTTTAACAAATCATGGGAGGAGGTGGTGGTACCTGAGGACTGGAGGAGGGCAGATGTGATTCCACTTCACAAAAGTGGGAGCAGGGCAGAGGCAGGAAACTACAGACCAGTTAGTTTGACCTCAGTGGTAGAAAAAATGATGGAATCACTTCTAAAGGAAAGAATTGTTGCATACCTAGAGGCCAGTGGGACACAGGACCCAAGGCAGCATGGTTTCACAGCAGGAAGGTCATGTCAGACAAACCTAATATATTTCTTTGACTGGGTGACCAAAGTAGTAGACCAGGGAGGGGTTGTGGATATGGCCTACCTTCAGTAGATTTTAGCAAGGCATGTGACACAGTCTCACACAAAAGATTAATACACAAGTTAGCCAGCCTTGAAGTGGGTCCCAAGGTGGTAGTCTGGATAAAAAACTGGCTGGACAGCAGGACGAAAAGGATAATAGTAAACAGAGTCCACAGTGAAGAAAGGAAGGTAATGACCGGGGTACCGCAGGGTTCGGTACTTGGACCGGTCCTCTTTAATGTCTTTGTAAGTGACATTGGAGAGCACCTGGAAGGAAAAGTATGTCTCTTTGCAGACGACACAAAGATCTGCAACAGGGTTGATACTCAAGGTGGGGTGGAAAGGATGAAAAGGGACTTGGCAAGGTTGGAGGAATGGTCAAATATATGGCAGTTCAGATTCAATGCAAAGAAGTGCAAAGTAATGCAGCTGGGAAACAAAAACCTAGGGGAAGAGTACACAAATGGGAGGTGAGATAATAACAACAACAAAAATTGAAAGAGACCCATAAGTAATTATATCAGATGACCTAAAGGTGGGCAAGCCATATGAGAAGGCAGTAAGGAGGGCTGGGGGGATACTGGGATGTATAGGGAGAGGCATCAACAGTAGAAAACAGGAAGTTTGTTATCCCTCTGTACAGACAGTTGGTGAGACCCCATCTGGAGTACTGCGTGCAATTCTGAAGACCCTATCTCCACAAAGACAGAGTGGAGGCTGTTCAGACGAGGGCAACCAAAAATGGTGCAGGATCTGCACCAGAAGACATACAAGGAGAGACTAAAGCAGCTTAATACGTATACCCTTGAGGAAAGGAGGGAGAGGGAGAACATGATAGAAACTTTCAAGTGTCTTAAGGGAATTAACTAAGTAGAAGAGGGTAGCATCTTTCAGAAAAAGAGATGTGCAAGAACAATGGGGCATAATTTGAAGATAGAGGGGGAGGGCTCAGAGGTAATGTTAGAAAGTATTTTCTCACAGAGAGGGTTGTAGATGCATGGAACAGCCTTCCTCAAGAGGTTGTGGAGTCAGGAACATTGGGAGAATTCAAAAATGTAGGGGACAGACATAAGGCAATTCTAGTGGTGGGTAGGAGGAAGTAAGCTGCTGATTAACTAGAATCTTCAGCTTATCTCACAGGTAGGGAAATGGGCAGACTAGGTGGGCCAAGCGGTCCTTATCTGCCGTCAAATTCTATATGTTTCTATATGGCACTACTTGAATTTACAAGTTTTATTCACAACTCACTCCATCAAGGCCAATTAGTTGGAACAGCCTTTATTGATCTTACCAAAGCCTTTGATTCAGTAAATCACACCTCACTGATCAATCAACTGTCCACCTCTTAGCTATCAAAGGAAACCATGGATTGGTTTTAAAGCTACCTAATTAACTGATCACAACAGGTGAAGATCAGTAACATCCTTTCTGATAGACAAGCTGTCCACTTGGGTGTCCCACAAGGGTCCATTCTGGGTCCTCTCCTGTTCAGCATCTTCCTAAACAGGCTCTCTAGGTCTTGCCTGGAGCAGATCCTGCTCTTTCCTGATAACGCTATCATCTACACAAGTAATCCTGGCCCCAAGCTTCTCAAGAACAAATTATAGCACAGCTTTGAGAGCATGGAGGTATGGTTCAGTAAACACAAGCTTATACTAAACTACAAAAAGACAAAAGGAATTTGTTATTATTGTTCTTTGAAATTTATGTTATTTGTTTCACTCCCAGTGTCATGTTCACAACTTTGTTAATCCTTATGATGTGGTACCTATGTAAAAGAGCTTCTAGCTCATAGGTGTTTCAATCCAAGATCTAATAAATATATAAAAAATGGACAACTAGCTACTTCTAAAAATGAATAACATTTCCAGTCCTCTCTTTTTGATATGACTACTGTAGTTCTTTCACTATAGGCCCAGGGCTGGTCAGTTGTTGAGAGACAAGCAATAACATGAGAAGACTGGAGGGACAATGTGTCAAAGATCATTTGACAGTACATTTATAGCCTGGATATAAATTATTTGAAAATCTATGTTTACAGCAAGATGCTGTAATCAGAATACAGTAGGTGAATCGCTTTACCTTGGCTGTTTCCTAGTTTAGTAGGACCAGTTATAATTGCCAATAGCATTTAAAGCTGTTCATTGTGGGGATGCTGCTGGATTATATGTTGTCCTTGTTAAAGGAAAAAGTCTATCATAACTTGCCCCACACCTTAATGTGGTGTAGATCCCAATTAGACCTTTCACAAATAAAGCAAAATTTTACCTCTGGATCCCTCCCACCAGCATTTCATAAACCATGCTTCTTGGGGTGCATCCCAGAACTCCCACAACTGGTATCAGATTAGTTGCATGAGACACAATCTAAGTCACTAATAAAGGGAGACATCAATAGCTCCAGCTTGTTCTTTTATTTTTTAAGAGCTTTATTTAATGGCAGGCTTACAAAGCAGCACATAGCACAGTGTAGATATTTAACATTTACATTGGGTATACGTATCAGGAATGACAGAGGGATTCACGATGGAAAACATTCAAATATACCATTTTTCAAAACAGTTCATGTTTTGGAACATTTTACAGCACATGTCAGTAATATCAGAATTATTACTAGTGTCCCTCCTCACATTCATTCCTTTCTTGCTGATCTTCATTGCCCTTCTGATAGTTAGGAAACTAGACCTCCCCCAGTGCTTGCTCAAGGGGGCCCCATATTGATTCATATTCTGGACAGAGTGCAGGATGGAATATTTGGTTCTGTCTAATTTCAGACATGCTAGAAGTGTATTAACCTAATGGGTTACTGAAGGAGCCCCCTCTTGAAACCAGCCCTGAGCTATAATTTGTTTAGCCACTACCATTCCCAGCTTCAATAGAGGATGTTTTTGTATAATTTTCTGCCCCCCCCACCTCAGCAGGGCTCCATTGGGGGTCAGAGTCAGAGGAGTTTTAAAGTTCTAGATAGAGGAGATGTAATCTCTTTTCATAAGGAATATATTCATGGACATGCCCATACCAATTGTAGAATGTACCTGTTTCAATTTTATATTTAGGACATTCCCCTGCACTGGTAAGGTCTATTTTATGGGGCTGATAGGGGGGTGTAATACGCCCTATACAGTAATTTAAATGTGACCTTAGACAGTTATTAATTGTACAGGATCTTGGAATTTTCAATAGTTGGGCCCGTTCTCCTTCCGTCCAAGTGGGTTCCCTCCACGTGTCTCTCCCTTTGTGACTCTATCTGATCCAGGGGGTTCTGGAGGCTTTCCAAGAGCAGTGCATATGCCTGTTACATCAGTCTCAAGTGAGTTTCTGGTTAAACAATATCTCTTCAAAGGCTGAGAGAGTAGAGCCACCTACTGCTCTGGGGCATTGTCTCCATTATACAGGTTCATACCTGTAGGAAGGCTAAGAGGTCTGTTGGGGCTAGTGCATACTGAACTGATATGTCTCTGTAGGACAGAAAGGTGCCCCCTGAAATAGAGTTCTAAGAAAGATGAGCCCCTTGTCTGCCATTTGCAAGAACTTCTCCCTTCAGTCCCACGGGACTGGGGCCTCACCAAAGAGCCTTACTTACTTATGTCAGCCTTCACAGATAGCCCCTTGGGGTACCCAATTAAAGTGTTTATCATAAGCCAGGTACAGGCATTAATCTTCATGAAAGTGCTGAGTAGTGGGCAGATGATGTAATCTGCCAGAGCAGGGGCAAGGAGAATTCATGAGGAGAGAGCCCTCATATGGTTCCTCCTCAAAGTCTACCAAGGCTGGTTTGTTCTCTTACTGGCATACAGAGTCCTTAATGAATGACAGCTGAGCTGCCAAGTAGTAAATACGCAGTTTGGGGACACCCAGTCCACCTCTTCTGAGTAGGGGCCAGAGGGAATCCTGTTTAATTTGTACTCTCTTCCCCTTTCAAAACAGGTTCATTAGGTACCCCTTTAGGAAGGTAAAGACTCTCAGGGGGAGATGCACTGGTAGGGACTGGAACAAATAAAGACATTGGGGGAAGGACTGATATCTTAACTATGTTCATCCATCCCACAAAAGAGGGGTAAGGCCATTTACCTCTCACCGTCTATCTTTATTTTTTGCAGTAAAGGCTTATAGTTCAGGTTACCAACAGTGAATAACTTCTTAGGTAGATGGATTCCCAGTACTTTAGGCTCTGAACTGGATTAAGTGTAGTATCTGCTACTGTGACTGGGTCACCACCAGCTCCTCAATACACAGGCAAGCACTCACATTTAGACCAGTTAATCTTATGGCCTGAGAGGGGGCCATAAGTTTGGAAAATCTCAGTCAGTGATGGCAAGGCCATTCCAGGGTCAGCCAAAAAGTGTAAGATATTGCCCACTAATAATGATATCTTATTGTCAGTCCCCTTGAACTGTATGCTTTGAATTTCCAGGTGAGCCCTTATGACTGAGACCAATGACTGTATTGTGAGCACGCATAGCAGAGGGGACACACTCTGGACAGCTGAAAGCAACCTGACAAATGCCCATTGGTGAGTATCTGTGCACTTGAGGACTTGTACAGGGCTGAGATCCAGGATAGCATTCTGGGTAGAGATGTGTGAAGCTGGGAAATTTTGGTCCAAGTAAAAATTTGTGGATTTTACTATTCCACAAAGTTTTCTATGCTTCCAAGCCTGACTTTGAAGACTATTGGCAAATTTGCAAAATTTCAAAGTTGAAAACTTTGATCCATGTTAAAGTTAATAGTAGAAGTGTCCCAGATCCATGAAGCTGGAATTTTGATGTTGAAGTTCAGCATAAGAAGCGAAGTTTGCAATGTACCATGGGATATGAGGTCACATGTTGCTGAACAGCCAATGAGAAGCTAGTTTGGTTGTGAGTGTAGTGTGTCGTAGAGATACTTAGAGAGCAGAGTTTGTGCATGTAGCTTAAAGTAAAAATCTAAAAACATTGGGCCCAGTTCTCAAAAGGTTGCATCTGGCGTAACTTGACTTGCACCAAAGAAAATGGTGCAAGTAGCAAGGTACACCAGCTGTTGCGATATATGATATTCTGCAAAGCAGCCTGCGACATGCCACATGCTGTATGTGCCAAAGTGGACTTATGCCACCAGTTATGCCTTAAACCCCTGTGACATGGTGCTAGGGGGTTTATGGCAGCAGTTGCACCCTATTCTGGAAGGTCAGCAACAAAGTCCCCCAGGGCACTATTCTCCAACAACCCTCGGGGAAAAACCAACAATATAAGTTACACCAGCATATAGCTGGTGTAACTGTACTTATGCTCCTGACCTCAAAACACAAAAACCCCAGGGCTAAATCTGTCACTCCAAATGCCCCAACCCACAAGCAACATAGTAATTCCCTGTAGGGCTATCCATGCTCCCCAATACCAAAAAGCTTGATAGGGATGGATTATGCCCCCAACCCCCAGTACATGTAATACAGTAAAGCCCCACAGGACTGCTACATTCCCCCAATCCCAAGTACCAGAAAGGAAACCCGCACCCCACAAGCTGCAAAAATCCCCCAATTTTTGATCCCCAAAATTGCAGCCATTCATCAAGTCCGAGTATCCCTGGAAGTCTAGTGGCCCACCCCTCCCACCCAGCAACACCTAATCACCTGCTACCCCCACAACCCATTTTAGCCTGGCGACTGGCACAGCCCACCTCTCACCATCATGGTCAGCCACTGACTGACCACTGTAGGAGTGCGTACTGTACATATCATGTGTATGTACAGTACGTACTTCTGCAATGTTCAGTTGGCAGCAGGCCACAGTGATGAGAAGTAGGCTGTACTAGTCTCAGGCCTAAAATGGGTCATGGGGGGAAGCAGATGGTCGGGTGCTGCCGGGTGGGAGGTTGGGCTACTAGAGTACCAGGGATACTTGGGACTTGGTGAATGGCCACAATTTAGGGGATCAGGGATTGGGGGATTTTTGCAGCTTGTGGGGAGCGGTTTTCCTTTACGGTATTTGTGGTTGGGGGCATGCGGCAGCCCTGAGGGGCTATTTTTCATTTACTGGAGGTTGGGGGCATGCGGCAGACTTGTGTGGCTTTAAAGACAGCAGGGATCCGGGCATGGGGGGGGCACTTGCACACTTTACACCCAGGGTTGCCGCTTATGGCAAACCCTTCAGGTACACCCTTTGTTTGGCATACCTGTGGGTTAGTCACAAGTTGCAGGACTTAGCTGCTGGGACCCTGCCCCTTATAGAATTGGGCACAGGGTTCTTTGTGCAATTACACACCTTGCATGTCGCAACTTGTATTTTGGTGGTCACATTGCTTCAAAACTGTGTTTGTGAGCGCCCTTTGTGCACACAGTACTCTTTTGTGTTGATTTTCTCTGCTATATCCTCCATACAGTAAAGCTGGTACAGTGACCTCTTCAATGCCCACAACATTGACAGTTCGAGGTAAAGTCTGCCCGGGACCCCAGCACTCTTTCCCCTGTCCTGCAACCCCTCCCTGAATGAACTCCAACTAGGAGTTGATTATCCCTAAGTCCCTCATGATGGGGGTTCAGGGCTGAAGCACCCCAACAAACAGCAACTATTTCTTAGATGTATTTATGTCGCACTCACAAATTGTGGTCGACATAAATCCATCACTGTAATGTCAGTCGACAAAATATTGGTTGACACCGGCATCGCAGAGCCATTTTTTCCAGTATTCATTACTTGAAGTATTTAGTTTTCTGTTAATAGAGAAGTAGTGGTTTAGTGGCTTGTGTGGGGGAGAGTAGGAGAAATTTAGAAGCTGCTCTTGTCTTAAGAACCAAATCAGTGGGCCAGTGCCCTGTCTTTTCTTAAGAAAAAAAAATCATTGTCCTCCTGACTATGATTTAACCAGATTGATTGTTGTGTCCCTGCCAGCACTCCTTTATTTAGAAAAAAAATTACTGTCCTCCTGACTGCGATTTAACTAGAGTGATTGTTGTGTTCTTGCATGCACACTGGTGCTAGAAAAAAAAATCACTGTCCTCCTGACAGTGATTTAACCAAAGTGCTTGTTGTGTTCGTGCTGGCACACCACTATTTAGAAAAAAAATCACTCTCCTCCTGACTGCAGTTTAACCAGAGTCACTGTTGTGTCCCTGCTTGCACACATGTGCTAGGAAAAAAATCACTGTCCTGTTATTTAACCAGAGTGATTGTTGTCTCCCTGCTGGCACACCCTAATTTAGGAAAAAAAAATACTGTCCTACTAAATGTAATGTTACTGGAGTGACTGATGTGTCCCTGCACACACACCTGTGCAAGGAAAAAAAATCACTGTCCTCCTGGCTGAGATTTAACCAGTGTGATTGTTGTGTCCCTCCCAGCACTCCTTTGTTTAGAAAAAAAATCACTGTCCTCCTGACTGCGATTAAACCAAAGTGACTGCTGTGTCCCTGCATGCACACATGTGCTAGAAAAAAATCACTGTCCTCTTGTCTGCGATTTAACCTGAGTAATTGTTATGTCCCTGCGTGCACACCTGTGCTAAGAAAAAAATCACTGTCCTCCTGACTGCGATTTGATCAGCATGACTGTTGTGTTCCTGCATGCACACCTTTATTTAGAAAAAAAATCACTGTCATCCTGACTCCGATTTGATCAGCATGACTGTTGTGTTCCTGCATGCACACCTTTATTTAGAAAAAAAATCACTGTCATCCTGACTGTGATTTATCCAGAGTGACTGTAGTGTCTCTATGTGCACACATGTGCTAGGGGAAAAAAAATCACTGTTCTCCTAACTGCAATTTAACCAGAGTGAGTGTTGTGTTACTGCATACACCTGAGCTAGGAAAAAAATCACTGCCATCCTGACTGCAATTTACCCAAGTGATTGTTCTGTCCATGCATGCACACCTTTATTTACAAAACACAATTACTGTCCTCTTGACTGTGATTTAATCAGAGTCACTGTTGTGTCCCTGCATGCACACCTGAGCTATGAAAGAAAATCACTGTCCTCCTGACTGTGATTATACCAGAGTGACTGTTGTGCCCCTGCATGCACACACGTGCTAGGAAATAAATCACTATCCTCCTGACTGCGATTTAACCAGAGTGATTGTTGTGTCCCTACCAGCACACCTTTATTTAGAAAACAAATCACTGTTCTCCAGACTGCGATTTAATCAGACTGACTTTCATGTTCTAGCATGCACACCTGTGCTAGGAACAAAAAATCACTGTTCTCCTGACTGCGATTTAACCCGAGTGACTGTTGTGTCTATGCATGGACACCTGTGCTAGGAAAAACATCACTGTCCTTCTCATTGTGATTTAACCAAAGTGATTGTTGTTTCCCTGCTGGCACACATTTCTTTAGAAAAACAGTCACTGTCCTCCAGACTGAGATTTAGCCACAGTCACTATTGTCTTCCTGTGTGTACACTCCTCCTGACTGTGATTTAACCAGAGTGACGGCTGTGTTCTTGCATGCAGACCTGTGCTATAAAAAAAATCACTCTCCTCCTGACAGTGATTTAACCAGAGTGACTGTTGTGTCCCTGCATGCACACATGTGCTATCAAAAAAAAAATCACTGCCTCCTGACTGCCTCTTAACCAGACTGACAGTTGTATCTCTGCATGTACACCTTTCCAAGGAAAAAAAATCATTGTCTTCCTGACTGTGAATTACCCTGAGTCACTGTTGTGCCCCTGCATGCACACCTGTGCTAGGAAGAAAATCACTGTCCTCCTGACTGTGATTATACCAGAGTGACTGTTGTGCCCATGCATGCACACCTGGGCTGGGAAAAAAAATCAGTGTCCTCCTGACTGCAATTTAATCAGAGTGACTGTTGTGACCCTGTGTGCACAGCTGTGCTAGAAACAAAAGACCACTGTCCTCCCGAATGTGATTTAACCCGAGTGATTGTTTTGTACCTGCTGATACATCTTTATCTATAAAAAAAATTACTGTCCTTCTGACTGCGATTTAATCAGAGTGACTGGTGTGTCCCTGTGTGCACACCTATGCAAGGAAAGAAATCATCGTCCTCCAGACTGTGATTTACACCGAGTGACTATTGTGCCCCTGCATGCACACCAGTACTAGGAAAAAAATCACTTTCCTCCTGACTGTGATGTAACCAGAGGACTGTTGTGCCCCTGTGTGCAAACCTGTGCTAGAAACAAAAAATCACTGTCCTCCCAATTGCGATTTAACCTGAGTGATTGTTGTGCACCTACTGATACATCTTTATGTATAAAAAAAATGCTGTCCTCTGGAATGCAATTTAATCAGAGTGACTGGTGTGTCCCTGCATGCACACCTATGCCAGGAAAAAAATAATTGTCCTCCAGACTGTGATTTACACTGAGTGACTATTGTGCCCCTGCATGTACACCTGTACTAGGAAAAAAATCACTGTCCTCCTGACTGTGATTTAACCAGAGTGATTGTTGTGTCCCTGATGGCACACATTTATTTAGAAAAACAGTCACTGTCCTCCAGATTGAGATTTAACCACAGTCACTATTGTGTTCTGGCATGCACACCTGTGCTAGGAAAAAAAAAATCACTGTCCTCCTGACAGTGATTTAACCAGAGTGACTGCTGTGTCCTTGCATGCAGCCTGTGCTATGAAAAAAGTCACTGTTCTCCTGACTGTGATTTACCCCGAGTGACTGTTCTGCCCCTGCATGCACACCTGAGCTAGTAAGAAAATTAATGTCCTCCTGACTGTGATTATACCAGAGTGACTGTCATGCCCATGTATGCGCACCTGGGCTAGGAAAAAAATCACTGTCCTCCTGACTGTGATTTAACCAGAGTGACTGTAGTGACCCTGTGTGCACACCTGTGCTAGAAACCAAACATCACTGTCCTCCTGATTGCGATTTAATCAGAGTGACTGGTGTGTCCCTGCGTGTACACCTATGCAAGGAAAAAAATAATTGTCCTCCAGACTGTGATTTACACCAATTGACTATTGTGCCCCTGCATGCACTTCTGTACTAGGAAAAAAATCACTATCCTCCTGACTGTGATTTAACCAGAGCGACTGTTGTGCCCCTGTACGCACACCTGTGCTATGAAAAAAAATCACTGTCCTCCTGACTGCGAGTTAACCAGAGTGATTGTTGTGTCCTTGCCAGCACACCTTTGTTTAGAAACCAATCACTGTCCTCCAGACTGTGATTTAATTTGAGTGACTGTTGTGTCCCTGCGTGCACATCTGTGCTAGGACCAAAAAATAACTGTCCTCCGGACTGTGATTTAACCCAAGTGACTGTTGTATCACTGCTGGCAGAGCATTATTTAGAGAAGAAATCACTTTCCTCCAGATTTGAATTTAATCAGAATGATGGTTGTGTCCCTGTCGGCATATCTTTATTTAAAAAAAAAAAAAATCACTGACCTCCTGACTGCGATTTATTCAGAGTGACAGATGTATCCCTGCATGCACACCTGTGCTAGGAAAAAATCATCGTCCTCCTGAGTGTGATTTGACCAGAGTGACTGTTGTGTCCTTGCGTGCTCACCTGTGCTAGAAAAAAAAATCACTGTAATCCTGACTGCAATTTAGCTCAAGTGACTGTTGTGTCCCTGCGTCCACACCTGTGGTAAGAAAATATCACCATGCTCCTGACTACAGTTTAACCAGAGTCACTATTGTGTCCCTACGTGCACACCTGTGCTAGGGAAAAAAGTCACTGTCCTCCAGAATGTGATTTAACTAGAGTAACTATTGTGTCCCTGAATGTACACCTGTGCTAGGAAAATATCATTGTGCTCCTGACTGCGATTTAACCAGAGTCACTATTGTGTCCCTACGTGCACACCTGTACTAGGAAAAAAAAATCACTGTCCTCCTGAATGTGATTTAACCAGAGTCACTACTGAGTCCCCGCGTGCACACCTTTGCAAGGAGAAAAATTATTGTCCTCCTGACTGATTTACCCAAAGTGACTGTTTTGTCCCTGCATGCATACCTGTGCTAGGAAGAACTTCACTGTCCTTCTCACTGTGATTTTAGCAGAGTGACTGTTGTGCCCATGTATGCACATCTGTGCTAGGAACAAAAAATCACTGTCATCATGACTGCGATTTAACCTGAGTGACTGTTGTGTCCCAGCCGGTACACCTTTATTTAGAAAAAAAATCACTGTCCTCCTGACTTTGATTTATCCAGAGTGATTGTTGAGTACCTGTAGACCCATTTTTATTTAGAAAAAAAAAATCACTGTCTTCCTGACTGCGATTTAGTCAGCATGACTGGTGTGTCCCCACGTGCACACCTATGCAAGAAAAAAAATCATTGTCCTCCTGATTGTGATTTACACCGAGTGACTATTGTGCCCCTGCATGCACACCTGTGCTAGGAAGAAAATCACTGTCCTCCTGACTGTGATTTTACCAGAGTGACTGTTGTGCCCATGTATGCACACCTGTACTAGGAACAAAAAATCACTGTACTCCCAAATGCGATTTAACCTGAGTGATTGTTGTGTTGCTGCAGACACATTTTTTTTAGAAAAAAAATCACTGTCCTCCTGACTGCGATTTAGTCAGAGTGACTGGTGTGTCCCTGTGTGCACACCTATGCAAGAAAAAAAATCATTGTCCTCCTGATTGTGATTTACACTGAGTGACTATTGTGCCCCTGCATGCACATCTGTGCTAAGAAAAGAATAACTGTCCTCCTGACTGTGATTGAACCAGAGTGACTCTTGTGTCCCTGCTGGCACACCTTTATTTAGAAAAAAAAAATCACTGTCTTCCTGAATGTGATTTAACCAGAGTGACTGTTGTGTCAATGTGCGCACACCTGTGTTGGAAAAAAAAAACACTGTCCTCCTAACTGTGATTTAACCACAGTGACTGTTGTGTCCATGCATGGACACCTGTGTTAGGAAAAACATCACTGTCCTCCTGACGACCCATGAAGTGGGCACATGAGGAAGGGCGCCACCCATTATGGTGATACCTTCCCGGTGCAATCCACTCACGGTGACAGAAAGGTAGGGGGACTGGATGAGGGGGTGGGCAAACTAGGTGACAGGATGTTGCATTATGTACGTATGTGGAGGGGGAGTGAGCACAGTGAGCATGGGCTGGGAGGGGATGGAGAGGCTGTAGAGGGCGCTGAGGTTGCCAGCCAAGCTGAATCGTGGCGTCGTTGATTGGCTAGTGGCTAGGGGGCTGAGATACCAGGTTCGGTCTGGGCGCTGGTGTGATTTTTTATTGCTTCGGCCCAAACCTTTTATTTTACTGCTTTCACCCCTGACATGCACCCCAATTAGAGTTGAGAATCCTTATAGGGGGTGTGGGGCAAAGCCTCCTCGAGGGGGGGGTTTGGGGTTGCAGCCCCCCTTACAGAAAGCAGTAAAAATATGTCCTGGCGCTGTTGTGCTGGTGCCTCGGGGTTGTCAGAATGCCAAAAATGTGTTTGGCACTCTGACTGAGTGATAACGGTGATCGCCTTTAGGTGTTCACCATTATCACATAGACCCCTTCCTGACTGTGATTTCACCAAAGTGATTGTTGCATCCCTGCAGGTGCAAATTTATTTAGAAAAACAATCACTGTCCTCCTGATTGAAATTAAACCACTGTCACTATTGTGTCCCTGCATGAACACCTGTACTAGGAAAAAAATCACTGTCCTACTGACTGTGATTTAACCAGAGATACTGCCGTGTCCCTGCATGCTCACCTGTGCTACGATAAAAAAACTCTGTCTTCCTGACAGTGATTTAACCAGAGTGACTGTTGTATCCCTGCATGCACACCTGAGCTATCAAAAAAAATCATTGCCTCCTGACTGCCATTTAACCAGAGTGACAGTTGTGTCTCTGTGTGTACGCCTTTGCAAGGAAAAAAATCATTGTCCTCCTGACTGATTTACCCAAGTGACGTTTTGTCCCTGAAAAGGAGAAGGGAATTCCTAGCCCTCCCCCAAAGAAATCAGGGTAGTTAGTGAGGTAAACAATAAAATACAGCAGTCGATATGGGAGAAGGGCAGGGGTAAGTGGAGAAAAAGACAAAGGCAGTAAGGACAGGGATGGGGCAAAAAGAAATAAAGCCACAAAAAATTGAGGGCAATGGGTACCAATGCCTGTATTCTAGGTAAAAAGCTCTCCAAAATGGTGGCCTTGATGGTAGAGGGATGCCTGGATATCGCAGCAGTCACAGAAACATGGTACACAGAGAACCATGACTGGGATCTCAACATACCAGGGTACACAATCTACAAGAAGGACTGGGAGGGAAGAACAGGAGGAGGAGAAGTAGCTCTCTATGTAAGGGAGGGGTCTAAGCAACAGAACTAAAGGATAAACAGGGAGGCGAGGAGGCACTGTGGGTCACCCTGGAGACTGGAAATGGCTCCACAATCCACACAGGGGTTTGTATACAGGTCCCCATCTCAGGAGGAGGAAATGGACAAGGAAATGTTAAAAGGCATCCTTGGGATGGCAGAGAAAGGGGAAATATTGCTGATGGGGGACCTGAATATGCCAGATGTTAACTGAAGCACCTTTGCTGCAGTCACATCCAAGAGTAGGGCAATTCTCAGTGTCTTACAGGGGGCATGCCTCAGACAGCTAGTTTTGGAACCCACTCGGGAGGGAGCAATCTTAGACCTGGCACTCTCAAATGGTTACTTAGAGAGGATCTCCGATCTTGAAGTGGGTAGCCATCTGGGAACAAGTGACCACAAAACAGTGTGGTTCACTATAAACTTAGCTGTAGACTCAAGCCATGCACAAGTGAAGGTACTGGACTTCAAGAGGGCTGATTTTGTCAAAATGGGAGAGTGCCTCAGAAAAGCACTAGCAAACAGGCAAGACGGTGGAGTGGAGCAACAAAGGGGACACATCAAAAACGCCATCACAGAGGCAACAAGACTTTGTGTGAAGCAAATAAACAAATCAAAATGAAAGAAAAAAACACTATGGTTCTCAAAAGAAGTGGCCGGGAAGGTAAGGGAGAAAAAGATAGCATTCAGGAAGTAAAAGGAAACACAGAAGGAGCAGGACAGAAAACTGTACCAGTTAAAGCAGAAGGAAGTGGAGAAGGCAGTCAGAATATCAAAGGCCCAAACTGAGGAAAAGACAGCCAATTCAGTTAAGAAGGGGGATAAAACCTTTTATAGGTACATTAGGGAGCAAAGAAAGACTAAGGCAGGGATACTGAGGATGAATAAAGATGAAGGTGATTGGGCAGAGAGCAACAGTCAAAAAAGCAGGGATACTGAACAAATACTTCTGCTCAGTATTCACAATGGAAAAGCAGGGGGAGGTACCTAATCCAGTCAATAGAAGTACTCTAGATAGGGGGATTGATATTAGTCCTTTCACAGAAGAAAGGGTTCTGAAAGAAGTCTTAAAACTGAAGATGGATAAAGCGATGGGGCCTGATGGGATTCACCCCAGAATTCTAAAACAACTAAGGGAAGAACTAGTAACACCACTGACTACCCTTTTTAATAAATCATGGGAGGATGGTGTGGTACCGGAGCACTGGAGGAGGGCAGATGTGATTCCTCTTCACAAAAGTGGGGAGCAAGATGGAGGCAGAAAACTACAGACCTGTCAGTTTGACCTCAGTGGTAGGGAAAATGATGGAATCAGTTCTGAAGGAAAGAATTGTTGCATACCTAGAGGCCAGTGGGGATCAGGACCCAAGGCAGCATGGATTCACAGCAGGAAGGTCATGTCAGACATATCTAATTGATTTCTTTGATTGGGTGACCAAAGTAGTAAACCAGGCAGGGGCTGTGGACATGGCCTACCTAGACTTTAGCAAGGCATTTGACACAGTCCTGCACAAAAGATTAATAAACAAATTAGCCAGCCTGGGAGTCAGTCCCAGGGTTATAGCCTGAGAAAACACTGGCTAGACAACAGGACACAGCAGGTAATAGTAAATGGAGTCCACAGTGAAGAAAGGGGGGTTACTAGTGGGGTACCAGAGGGTTCAGTACTGGGGCCGGTCAATTTTAATGTCTTTATAAGTGACATTGCAGAAGGACTGGAAGGGAAAGTATGTTTTTTTGAAGATGACACAAAGATCTGCAACAGGGTTGATATGCAAGGTGGGGCTGAAAGCAAGAAAAGGGACTTGGTAAGGTTGGAGGAATGCTCAAATGTATGGCAGCTTAGATTCAATGCAAAGAAGTACAACGTAATGCACCTGGGAAACAAAAGCCCAGGGGAAGAGTACACAATGGGGGGTGAGATACTGACAACAACAAAAATGGAAAGAGATCTGGGCTAGTCATATCAGATGACCTAAAGGTGGGCCAGCAATGTGAGAAGGCAGTAAGGAGGGCTGGTGGGATACTGGGATGCATAGGGAGAGGCCACCTCCTCAATGTCCGCTCCTGTAACTGCAACTAGCCTGCGCTCTCATGCCCACTAGGGCTCAAACCTCTGACAAAGTCCATTATGGACTGCAATCTCTTACAACAATGCCTAATCCACCTCTGGTCCATGAATATAATGGATTATACTGTAACGGATGCTCTCTCATGGTAACAATGTTGTTTGCTGTGCTTATGTAAATATCTGTATCCAAAACTGTATATAATGTTTGTAAACAATGTCTGTAACCTATACATGATGGCTATTCCTTTGTAATTGTACCCTCTCTGTTTTTGTCTGTCCTCCATGTGATGAGGTACCTTTGTAAATGAGCCGATGGCTCAAAGGTTGTAAATCTGATACTTCAAATAAATAAAATAAATAGAAAACAGGAAGTTGTTGGCACAGACAGTTGGTAAGACCACATCTGGAGTACTTTATACAGTTCTGGAGACCCCATCTTCATAAAGACATAAACAGGGTGGTGGCTGTCCAGAGGAAGGCAACCAAAATGGTGCAGGGTCTGCACCAGAAAACATATGAAGAAAGACTAAAGCAGCTTAAGACGTATAGCAGAAACTTTCAAATACCTCAAGGGAATCAACAAAGTCTAAGAGGGTAGCATCTTTCAGAAAAAGAGATGTGCAAGAACAAGGGGACACAATTTCCAGATAGAAGGGGGATGGCTCAGAGGTAATCTGAGGAACTATTTCTTCAAAGAGAGGGTTGTAGATGCATGGAATGTCCTTCCTGAGGAGGTTGTAGAGTCAAAAACAGTGGGGGAATTCAAGAATGCATGGGACAGGCAGAAGGCAATTCTAGTGGGAGGTAGGAGGAAGTAGGCTGTTGCTTAACTAGGATCTGCAGCTTATCCATTAGGTAGGGAAATAGGCAGAATAGGTGGGCCAAGTGGTCCTTATCTGCCGTCAAATTCTATGTTTCTATATTTCTATGCATGCACACCTGTACTAGAAAGAAAATCACTATCCTCCTGACTGATTTTACCAGAGTAACTGTTGTGCCCATGTATGCACACCTGTGCGAGGATCAAAAAATCGCTGTCCTCCCAAATGCAATTTAACCTGAGTGACTGTTGTGTCCCTGCTGGAAGACCTTTATTTAGAAAAAAAATCACTGTCCTCCAAACTTTGATTTATCCAGAGTGATTTTTGTGTACCTGCAGACACATTTTGATTTAGAAAAAAAAAATCACTGTCCTCCTGACTGTGGGTTAGTCAGAGTGACTAGTGTATCCCTGACTGCACACCTATGCAAGGAAAAAAATCATTGTCCTCCTGACTGTGATTTACACCGAGTGACTATTGTGTCCCTGCATGCATACCTGTGCTAGGAAAGAAATCACTGTCCTCCTGATTGTGATTTAACCAGAGTGACTGTTGTGCCCCTGTATGCACACCTGTGCTAGGAAAAAAATCACTGTCCTCCTGACCGCGAGTTAATCAGAGTGGTTGTTGTGTCGTTGAAGGCACACCTTTATTTAGAAATCAAATCAATGTCCTCCAGACTACAATTTAACCAGAGTGACTGTTATGTCACTGCATGCTCACCTGTGCTAGGAACAAAAAATCATTGTCCTCCTGACTGTGATTTAACTTGAGTGACTGCTGTGTCCCTGCCGGCAGATCTCTATTTAGAAAAAAAAAATCACTCTCCTCCAGACTTCGATTTATCCAGAGTGATGGTTGTGTCCCAGCTATCACATCTTTATTTAGAAAAAAATCACTGACCTCCTGACTGCGATTTAATCAGTGACAGGTGTCTCCCTGCATGCACACCTGTGCTAGAAAAAAATCACTGTCCTTCTGACAGCGATTTAACCAAAGTGACTGTTGTGTTCTTGTGTGCACACCTGTGCTAGAAAAAAAAATCATTGTACTCCTGACTGATTTAACTCGAGTGACTGTTGTTTCCCTGCATCCACAGCTGTGCTAGGAAAAAATCACTGTCCTCCTGACTGCAATTTAACCAGAGTCACTATTGTGTCCTTGTGTGCACACCTGTGCTAGGAAAAAAATCACTGTCTTCCAGACTGCAATTTAACTCGAGTGACTGTTATGTCCCTATGTCCAAACCTGTGCAAGGAAAAAATTACTGTCCTCCTGACTGTGGCTTAACGATCATGATTGCTGTGTCCCAGCTGTCACACCTTTATTGAGAAAAAAAATCAATGTCTTCCTGACTGAGATTTAAATAGAGTGGCTGTTAAGTCACTGCATGCACTCCTGCACAAAAAAAAACCCAAAAATACTCCTCTCATGACTGCGATTTAGCTTCAGTGAATGTTGTGTCACTTCATGCACATCCGTGCTAGGAAAATAATCACTGTCCTCCTGAGTGAGATTAAACCAGCGTGATTGTTGTGTTCCTGCTGGCATACATTTATTTAGAAAGAAAGTCACTGTCCTCCAGACTGCAAATTAACCAGTGTGACTACTGTGTCCCTGCGAGAACACCTTTACTAGGAAAAAAAAATCACTGTCCTCCTGAGTATGATTTAACCAGTGTGACTGTTGTGTCTCCTCATACACACCTTTGCTAGGAAAAAAATCACTGTCCTCCTGACTGCGATATACCCTGAGTGACTGTTGTGCCCCTGGATGCACACCTGTGCTAGTGGAAAAAAATGACTGTCCTGCTGACTGCGATATAAACAGAGAGATGGCTGTGCCCTGCTGGCACATGTTTATTGAAGAAAAAAAATCACTTCCCTCCCGACTGTAATTCAACTGGAGTAACTGTTGAGTCCCTGCATGCTCACCTATGCTAGTAAAAAAATCACTGTCCTCCTGACTGTGATTGAACCATAGTGACTGTTGTGTCCCTGCATCCTCAACTGTGCTATTAAAATAATTACTGTCCTGCTGACTGCGATTTAACCAGAGTGACTGTTGAGTCCCTGCCGGCACACCTTTATTTAGGGAAGAAAACCACTGTCCTCCTGAGTGCAATTTACCCGGAGGGTCTGTTGCTTCCCTGTATGCACACATTTGCTAGGGAAAACATCTCTGTCCTCCTGAGTGTGATTTAACCTGAGTGAACGTTGTGTCACTGTCTGCACACCTCTGCTAGGAAAAAATCACTGCACTCCTGACTGCAATTTAACCAGAGTAATTTTGTTCCTGCCGGCACTCCTTTATTTGGGAAAAAAAATCACTGTCCTCCTAACTGCGATTTAAAGAAATTGACTGTTGTTTGCCTGTGTGCACACCTGTGCTAGGAAAAAAATCACTATTCACTCTGACTGCAATTTAACCCCAAGTGATGTTGTGTCCCTGCATGCACACCTGTGCTAGAAAAAAAATCACTGTCCTCCTGACTGTGATTTAACCAGAGTGATTGTTGTGTCTCTGCATGCACACCATTATTTAGAAAAACAATCACTGTCTTCCTGACTGAGATTTAACCAGAGTGACTGTTGTTTCCCTGCGTCCACACCTGTGCTACAAAAAAAAATCACTGACCTCCTGATTGTGAGTTCACCAAAGTGATTGTTGTGTCCCTGCAGGCACAACTTTTTTTTATAAAAACAATTACTGTCCTCCTGACTGAGATTTAACCACTGTAACTATTGTGTCCCTGCGTGCACACCTGTGTTAGGAAAAAATTCACTGTCCTCCTGACTGTGATTTAACCAGAGTGATGTCCCTACATGCACACCTGTGCTAGTGGAAAAAAATTACTGTCCTGCTGACTGTGATATAACCAGAGAGATGGCTGTGGCCCTGCCGGCAAACGTTTATTTAAGAAAAAAAATCACTTTCTGCCAGACTGCAGTTCAACTGGAGTAACTGTTGTGTCCCTGCATGCTCACCTATGCTAGTAAAAAATCACTGTCCTCCTGACTGCGACTTACCATGAGTGACTGTTGTGCCCCTGCATACACACCTGTGATAGGAAGAAAAATCACTGTCCTCCTGAGTGCAGTTTAACCAGAGTGACTGTTGCGTCCCTGCAGGCACACCTTTATTTGGGAAAAGAAATCACTGTCCTCCTGAGTGCAATTTACCTGGAGGGACTGTTGAGTCCCTGTATGCACACATTTGCTAGGGAAAACATCTCTGTCCTCCTAAGTGCAATATAACCTGAGTGAACGTTGTGTCACTGCCTGCACACCTCTGCTAGGAAAAAATCACTGCACTCCTGACTGCAATTTAATCAGAGTAATTTTGTTCCTGTCAGCACTCCTTTATTTAGAAAAAAAATTATTGTCCTCCTGACTGCGATTTAAAGAAATTGACTGTTGTTTTCCTGTATTCACACCTGTGCTAGGAAAAAAATCACTATCCACTCTGACTGCGATTTAACCCCGAGCGACTGTTGTGTCTCTGCATGCACACCTGTGCTAGGAAAAAAAATCATTGCTCTCCTGACTGCGATTTAACCGGAGTGACTGTCATGTCCCAGACAGCACATCTTTATTTGCAAAACAAATCAGTGTACTCCTTATTGTGATTTAACCTGAGTGACCATTGTGTCCCTGCGTGCACAACTTTTTTTAGAAAAAAAATCACTATTCTTCTGACTGCAGTTTAACCACAGTGACTGTTGTGTAACTGCGTACACATCTGTGCTTGTAAAAAAATCATTGTCCTCCTGACTGTGATTTAACCAGAGTGACTGTTGTGTCCCTTCGTGCACACCTGTGCTAGAAAAAAAATCACTGTCCTATTGACTGTGATTTTACCAGAGCGATTGTTGTGTCTCTGCTGGCACACCCTTATTTGGAAAAACAATCACTATCCTCCTGACTGAGATTTAACCAGAGTGACTGTTGTTTCCCTGCATCCACACCTGTTCTAGGAAAAAAAATCACTGTCCTCTTGATTGTGATTTCACCAAAGTGATTGTTGGGTCCCTGCAGGCACAAATTTTTTTAGAAAAACTATTACTGTCCTCCTGACTGAAATTTAACCACTGTAACTATTGTGTCCCTGTGTGCACACCTGTGTTAGGAAAAAAATCACTGTCCTCCTGACCGTGATTTAACCAGAGTGTCTGTTGTATCCCTGCATGCACATCTGTGCTATCAAAAAAAATCACTACCTCCTGACTGCCACTTAACCAGACTAACATCTGTGTCCCTGCATGTACACCTTTGCAAGGAAAAAAATTATTGTCCTCCTGACTGATTTACCCTGAGTGACTGTTTTGTCCCTGCATGCACACCTATGCTAGGAAGAAAACCACTGTCCTCCTGAAGGTGATTTTTTCAGAGTGACTGTTGTGCCCATGTATGCACACCTGTGCTAGGAACAAAAAATCACTGTCCTCCTGACTATGATTTAGTCAGAGTAACTGGTGTGTCCCTGCATGCACCCCTATGCAAGGAGAAAAACATTGTCATCCTGATTGTGATTTACACCGAGTAACTACTGTGCCCCTGCATGCACACCTGTGCTAGAAAAAGAATCACAGTCCTCATGACTGTGATTCAACCAGAGTGACTGTTGTGTCCCTGTGTGCACAACTGTGCTAGGAAAAAAATCACTGTCCTCCTGACTGTGATTTAACCAGAGTGATTGTTGTGACTCTGCTACACACCTTTATTTAAAAAAAATAATCTCTGTCTTCTTGACTGCAGTTTAACCAGAGTGACTGTTGTGTCCCTGCATGTACTGCTGTGGTATGAAAAAAATCACTGCCTTCTGTCTGCTATTTAATGAGACTGTCAGTTGTGTCTCTACTGGCACACCTTTATTTAGAAAAACAATCACTGTCCTCCTGACTGAGATTTAACCAGAGTAACTGTTGTGTCCCTGTATTCACACCTGTGCTAGCAAAAAAATCACTGACATCCTAACTGCGATTCAACCAGAGTGATTGTTGTGTCTCTGCATGTACACCTGTGCTGGGAAAAAAATCACTGTCCTCCTGACTGTGATTTATCGAGCATGATTCTTGTGTTCCTGTCAGCACACCTTGATTGAGAAAAAAATTACTGTCCTCCTGACTGCGACTTAACCAGAGTGAGTCTTGTGTCACTTCATGCACATCTGTGCTTGGAAAAAAAATCACTGTCCCCCTGACTGCAATTTAACCAGAGTGACTGTTGCGTCCATGTGTCCACACCTGTGCTAGGAAAAAAATCACTGTCTTCCTGACTGCAATTTAACTCGAGTGACTGATGTGACTCTGATTTACCCAGATTGATTGTTTTGTCTTTGCTGGCACACCCTTATTTTGGAAAACAATTAATGTCCTCCTGAATGAGATTTAACCAGAATGACTGTAGTATCCCTGCATTCACACCTGTGCAAGGAAAAAAAATCACTCTCTTCCTGACAGCAATTTAACTTAAATGACTGTTGTGTCCCTGTGTCCACACCTGTGTTAGAAGAAAATCACTGTCCTCTCAACTGCGATTTAACCAGAGTCACTATTGTGCCCTGTTTGCACTCTTCTGCTAGGAAAAAGTCTCACTGTTCTCCTGACTGTGATTTAACCAGAGTGACTGTTGTGTTCTTGTGTGCACATCTGTGCTAGAAAATACAATCACTATCCTCCTGACTGTGATTTAACACAAGTGATGGTTGCATAACTGCATCCACAGCTGTAATAGGAAAAAATCACTGTCCTCCTGACTGCGATTTAACCAGAGTCACTATTGTGTCCATGTGTGCACACCTGTGCTAGGAAAAAAATCACTGTCTTCCTGACTGCGATTTAACTCGAGTGACTGATGTGTCCCTGCATGCACACCTGTGCTAGTGGAAAAAATTATTGTCCTGCTGACTACGATATAACTGGAGTGATTGTTGCATCCCTGCCAGCACACGTTTATCTAAGAAACAAATCACTTTCCTCCAGACTGGAATTCAACCAAAGTAATTGTGTCCGTGCATGCTCAGCTATGCTAGGAATAAAATCACTGTCCTCCTGACTGCGATTTAACCAGAGTGACTGTTGTGTCCATGCATGCATACCTGTGTTAGGAACAACATCACTGTCCTCCTGTCTCTGTTTTAACCAAAGTGACTGTTGTGTCCCTGGTGGCACATCTTTATTTAGAAAAACAATCACTGTCCTCCAAACTGAGATTTAAATAGAGTGATTGTTGTGTCCCTGCATGCACACCTGTTCTAGGGAAAAAAAAATCACTGTCATCCTGACTGCAATTTACCCGAGTGATTGTTGTGGCTTTGCATACACACATTTATTTAGAAAAAAAATGAGTGTCCTTTTGACTGCGATTTAATGACAGTGACTATGTGTCCTTGTGTGCACAACTGTGATATGAAATAAAATCATTGCCTCCTGACTGCAATTTAACTAGAGTGACAGTTGTGTCACTGCGTGTACACCATTACTAGAAAAAAATCATTGTCCTCCTGACTGTGACTTATCACGAGTGACTGTTATGCCCCTGCATGCACACCTGTGATAGGGAAAAAAATCACTGTCCTCCTGAATGTGATTTCACCAGAGTGACTCTTGTGTCTCTGCGTGCACACCTTTATCTGGATATCAAAATCACTATCCTCCTGATTGTGATTTAACCAGAGTGACTATTGTGTCCCTGCATCCACACCTGTGCTAGTAAGGAAATTACTGCCTCCTTACTACGATTTAACCAGATTGATAGTTGAGTCCCTGCTGGCACACCTTTATTTAGAAAAAAAATGACTGTCCTCTTGACTGTGATTTAATCAGAGAGACTTTTGTGTCGATGCATGCACACCTGTGCTAGGAAAAAAACTCACTGTCCTCTTGTAAAATCACAGTATGGACTACAATGATATCTTCCTAGTACAGTTGTGCACTCAAGGGCACAACAGTCACTCTGATTAAATTGAAGTCAGGAGCACAGTGATTTGTTTTCCTAAATAAAGGTGGCTGGCAGGGACACAACAATCACTCTGGTTAAATCACAGTCAGGAGGACAGTGATTTTTTTCTAGCACAGGTGTGCACACACGGAGACAACAGTCAGTCTGGTTAAATCACAGTCAGGAGGACAGTGATGTTTTTCCTACCATAGATGTACACGCAGGTACACACCAGAGACTCTGGTTAAATCACAGTCTGGAGGACAGTGATTTTGCTTTCTAAATAAAGGTGTGCATGCAGGGACACAACAGTCACTCTGGTTAAATCGCACTCAAGGGGACACCGATTTGTATTTTAAATAAAGGTTTGCTGGCAAGGACACAACAGTCAATCTTGTTAAATCACAGTTTGGAAGACAATGATTTTTATTCCTAGTACAGGTGTGCCCGCAGACACACTGTCCTGATGACTCTGATTTAACCAGAGTGACTGTTGTGTCCCTGCATCCACACCTTTGTTTAGAAAACAAATCATTGTCCTCCAAACTGCGATTTAACCACAATGACTATTGTGTCTCTGAGTGCACACCTGTGCTAGGAACCAAAAACCACTGTCCTCCTGACTGTGATTTTCCATGAGTGACTGTTGTGTACCTACATGGCCTCCTCTGCTTGGAGAAATATCACTATCCTATTAAATGCAATTTAACTGTAGTGACTGTTGTGTCTCTTGATGCACACCTGTGCTAGGAAAAAAAATCACTGACCTCCTCAGTGTGACTTAACCTGAGTAAATGTTGTGTCCTGCATGCACACCTATGCTAGGAAAAAAAATCACTGTCATCCTAACTGCGATTTAACCAGAGTAATTGTTGTGTTCCTGCCAGGACTCCTTTATTTCAGAAATAAATCACTGTCTTCCTGACTGCAATTTAATTAAAGTGATTGCTGTGTCCCTGCATGCACACCTGTGCTAGAAATAAAAGTCACTGTCCGTCTGACAGTGATTTAACCAAAGTGACTCTTGTGTTCTTGTGTGCACACCTGTGCTAGAAAAAAAAATCACTGTCCTCCTGACTACGATTTAATCAGAGTGATTGTTGTGTCCCTACGTGCACACCTTTATTTAGGAAACAAATCATTGTCCTCCAGATTGCAATTTAACCGGAGTGACTCTTGTGTCCTTGCATGCACACCTATGCTACAAAAAAAATCACTGTCCTCCTGACAGCAATTTAACCCAAGTGACTGTTGTGTCCCTGCATGCACACCTATGCTAGGAAAAAATAATCACTGTTCTCCAGACTGCAATTTAACCAGAGTGACTGTTGTGTCCCTGCATGCACACCTATGCAAGGAAAAAAATAACTGTCCTCCTGACTGCGATTTAACAAGTGTGATTGTTGTGTCCTGCTGCTCACTTTTATTTAGAAAACAAATCACTATCCTCTTGAATGGGACTTCACCAGAGTGACTCTTGTGTCTCTGCATGCACACCTTTATCTGGATATCAAAATCACTATCCTCCTAACTGTGATTTAACCAGAGTGACTGTTGTGTCCCTGCGTGCACACCTTAATTGGGATAAAAAATCACTAGTCTCCTGACTGCAATTTGACCAGAGTGACTGTTGTGTCTCTGAATGCACACCTTTATTTGGATAACAAAATCACTATCCTCCTGACTGTGATTTAAAGAGAGTGACTGTTGTATCCATGTGTACACATCTATGCTAGGAAAAAAGTCACTGTCCTCCTGACTGCATTTTAACCATAGTGACTGTTGTGTCCCTGCAAGCACACCAATGCTAGGGAAAAAACAATTGTTCTCCTGACTGCGATTTAACCCAAGTGACTGTTGTATCCCTGCATGCACACCTGTACTGGAAAAAAAATCATTGTACTGTAAATTGCGATCTAATAAGAGTGACTGTTGTGTCCCTGCTGGCACACCTTTTGTTTAGAAAACAAATCACTGTTGTCCTGACTGTGATTTAACCAGAGTGACAGTTGTGTCCCTGCGTGCACACCTTTATTTAGAAAAAAAACACTATACTCCTGACTGAGACTTCACCACAGTGACTGTTGTGTCCCTGTGTGCACATCTATACTAGGAAAAAATCACTGTCCTGACAGTGATTTAACAAGAATGGTTGTTGTGTCCCTGCATGCACACCAGTGCTATGAAAAAAAGAACTGTCCTCCTGACTTCAATTTAACAAGTGCAATTGTTGCTTCCCTGCCAGCACACATTTATTTAGAAAACAAATCACTATCCTCCTGACTGCAATTTAACCTGAGTGACTGCTGTGTCCCTGCCTGCACACCTATAGTAGAAAAAAAATCACTGTCCTCCTGACTGTAATTTAACTGGAGTGACTGTTGTGTCCCTGCATGCATGCCTCTGATAGGAAAAAAATAACTGTCCTCTTGACTGTGATTTAACAAGTGTGATTGTTGTGTCTCCATCGGCACACTTTTATTTAGAAAATAAATCAATATCCTTCTGACTACAATTTAACCAGAGTGACTGTTGTGTCCCTGCATGCACACCTCTGCTTAAAAAATCACTGTCCTTCTGACTGTGATTTAACCAGAGTGACTGTTGTGTCCCTGCGTGCAGACATTTATTTGGATAACAAAATTACTGTCCTCCTGCCTCTGTTTTAACCAAAATGATTGTTGTGTCCCTGATGGCACACTCTCATATATAAAAACAATCACTGTCCTCCTGACTGTGATTTAACCAGAGTGACTTTTGTGTCTCAGCGTGCACTCCTGTGCTAAGAAAAATACTCACTGTCCTCCTTACTGTGATTTATCTGAGTGATTGTTGTCTCCGTGCATACACACCTTTATTTACAAAAAATGTCACTGTCCTCCTGACTGTGATTTAGCCAAAGTGACTGTTGTGTACCTGCGTGCACACCTTTGCTAGGAAAAAATTAATTGTCCTCTGGACTGTAATTTAGCCCAAGTGACTTGTTGTGCTTCTACATGCACACCTGTGCTAGGAAAAAAATCGCTGTGCTCCTGACTGTGATTTAAACATAGTAATTGCTGTGTCCCTTCTGGCACTCCTTTAGTTTGAAAAAAAAAAACACTGTCCTCCTGACTGCGATTTACTCAAAGTGATTGTTGCATCCCTGCATGCATACCTGTGCCAGGAAAAAAAATCACTGTATTCCTGACTGTGATTTAACCAGAGTGACTGTTGTGTCCATGTATGCACACCTGTACTAGGAAACAAATCATTGTCCTCCAAACTGCGATTTAACCAGAGTGACGGTTGTATCCCTGCATGCACACCTGTACTAGAAAAAAAATCATTGTCCTGTAACTTGCGATCTAATAAGAGTGACTATTGTGTCCCTGCCGGCACACATTTTGTTTAGAAAACAAATCACTGTCCTCCTGACAGTGATTTAACCAGAGTGACTGTTGTGTCCCTGCGTGCACACCTTTATTTAGAAAAAAAAACACTATACTCCTGACTGAGACTTCACCAGAGTGACTGTTGTGTCCCTGTGTGCACATCTATGCTAGGAAACAAATCACTGTTCTGACAGTGATTTAACAAGAATGGCTGTTGTGTCCCTGCATGCACACCAGTGCTATGAAAATAAGAACTGTCCTCCTGACTTCGATTTAACAAGTGTGATTGTTGTCTCCCCTGCCGGCACACCTTTATTTAGAAAACAAAATTACTGTCCTCCTGAATGTGATTTAACCAGAGTGACTGTTGTGTCCCTGCCTGCACACCTGTAGTAGGAAAAAAATCACTGTCCTTCTGACTGCAATTTAACCGGAGTGACTGTTGTATCCCTGCATGCACACCAATGATAGGAAAAAAATAACTGTCCTCTTGACTGCGATTTAACAAGTGTGATTGTTGTGTCCCCGTTGGCACACTTTTTTTTAGAAAAAAAATCACTATCCTCCTGACGGCAATTTAACCAGAGTGACTGTTGTGGCCCTGCATGCACAAGTTTATTTGGATATCAAAATCACTAAGCTGCTGACTGCAATTTTACCAAAGTGACTGTTGTGTCCCTGCTTTCACACCTTTATTTTTTATAACAAAATCACTATCCTGACTGCGATTTAACCAGAGTGACTGTTGTGTCCATGTGTGCACATCTGTGCTGGGAAAAAAGTCTCTGTCATCCTGACTATGATTTAACCAGAAAGATTGTTGTATCCATGTCGGGACACCTTTATTTAGGAAAAAAATCACTGTCCACCTGACTGCATTTTAACCGGAGTGACTGTTGTGTCACTGCATTCACACCTGCGCCAGGATTAAAATAACTGTCCTCCTGACTGCGATTTGACAAGTGTGATTGTTCAGTCCCTGCTGGCACACCTTTATTAAGAAAAACAATAACTGTCCTTCTAACTGAGATTTAACCAGAATAATTGTTGTGTTCCTGCCGGCACTCCTTTATTTAGAAAACAAATCATTGTCCTCCTGACTGTGATTTAATCAATGAAATTGTCGTGTCCCTGCATGCACACATTTATTTAGGAAAGAAAATCACTGTCCACCTCACTGTGATTTAACCTGAGTGACTGTTGTGTCTCTGTGGGCACACTTTTATTTACAAAACAAATCACTGTCCTCCTGACTGTGATTTAACCAGAGTAAATGTTGTGTCCCTGCATGCACACTTTATTTAGAAAAAAAAATCACTATCCTCCGGACTGCAATTTAACCAGTGTGACTGTTGTGTCCCTCCGTGCACACCTTTATTTGGAAAACAAATCACTCTCCTCCAAACTGCGAACTAACCACAGTGACTGTTGTGTCCCTGAGTGTACACCAGTGCTAGGAACAAAAAATCTCTGTCCTCCTGATTGTAATTTTCCCCTTAGTGACTGTTGTGCCTCTGCATGGCCACCTCTGCTTGGAAAAATATCACTGTCTTCCTGACTGCAATTTAACAGTAGTGACTGTTGTGTCCACTGATGCAAACCTCTTCTAGGAAAAAAATCACTGGCCTTCTCAGTGCAGTGTAACCTAAGAA
The DNA here is from genome assembly GCA_016271365.2 of Neoceratodus forsteri. Taxonomy (NCBI): domain Eukaryota; kingdom Metazoa; phylum Chordata; order Ceratodontiformes; family Ceratodontidae; genus Neoceratodus; species Neoceratodus forsteri. The sequence continues at coordinate 417,111,706 of JADMNL010000022.1, read as the reverse complement.
AATGTTTTGTCCCTGCGTGCACAACTGTGCTAGGAAAAAAAATCACTGTCTTCCTAACTGTGATTTAACTAGAGTAATTGTTGTGTCCCTGCCAGCACTCTTTTATTTCAGAAACAAATCACTGTCCTCCTGACTTCAATTTAATCAAAATGATCATTGTGACCCTGCTTGCAAACCTGTGCTATTAAAAAAAGTCACCATCCTTCTGACTGCGATTTAACCCAAGTGACTGTTTTGACCCTATGTGCACACCTGTACTAGAAAAAAAAAATCATTCTCCTCCATAGTGTGATGTAATAAGAGTGATTGTTGTGTCCCTGCCATCACACCTTTATATAGAAAACAAATCACTGTCCTCCTGACTGCAATTTAGCCAGAGTGACTGTTGTGTCCCTGTGTGCACACCTTTATTTAGAAAACAAAATCACTATACTCCTGACTGAAACTTCACCAGAGTGACTCTTGTGTCCCTCCGTGCACATCTATGCTAGGAAAAAATCACTGTCCTCTTGACAGTGATTTAACCAGAGTGACTGTTGTGTCCCTGTGTGCACACATTTATTTAGAAAAAAAATCACTATACTCCTGACTGAGACTTCACCAGAGTGACTGTTGTGTCCCTGTGTGCACATCTATGCTGCAAAAAAAATCACTGTCCTCCTGACAGTGATTTAACCAGAGTGACTATTGTGTCCCTGTGTGCACACCTTTATTTAGAAAAAAAAATCACTATACTCCTGACTGAGACTTCACCAGAGTGACTGTTGTGTCCCTGCTGGCACACCTTTATTTAGAAAACAAATCACTATCCTCCTGACTGCAATTTAGCCAGAGTGACTGTTGCGTCCCTGACTGCACACCTGTGGTAAGAAAAAAATCACTGTCCTTCTGACTGCGATTTAACCGGAGTGACTGTTGTGGCCCTGCATGCACAAGTTTATTTGGATATCAAAATCACTATGCTGCTGAGTGCAATTTTAATAGAGTGAGAGTTGTGTCCCTGCATGCTCTCCTTTATTTGGATAACAAAATCACTATCCTCCTGACTGTGATTTAAACAGAGTTACTGTTGTGTGAATGTGTGCACATCTGTGCTAGGAAAAAAATCACTGTCTTCCTGACTGTGATTTAACCAGAGAGATTGGTGTGTCCTTCTCAGGTCACCTTTATTTAGGAAATAAAAATCACTGTCCATTTGACTCCATTTTAACCGGAGTGACTGTTGTGCCCCTGTATGCACACCTATGCTAGGGAAAAAATTGTTCTTCTCCTGACTGCGATTTAACCCGAGTGACTGTTGTGTCACTGCATGCACACCTGTGCCAGGATAAACAAAAACTGTCCTCCTGACTGCGATTTAACAAGTGTGATTGTTGAGTCCCTGCTGGAACACCTTTATTAAGAAAAACAATAACTGTCCCTCTGACTGAGATGTAGCCAGAGTGACTTTCCTGTCCTTGCATGCAGACTTGTGCTAGGATAAAAAACACTGTCCTCCTGACTGCGACTTTACCAGAGTAATTGTTGTGTTCCTGCCGGCACTCCTTTATTTTGAAGACAAATCATTGTCCTCCTGGCTGTAATTTAATCAATGAGATTGTTGTGTCCCTGCATGCACACATTTATTTAGGAAAGAAAATCACTGTCCACCTCGCTGTGATTTAACCCAAGTGACTGTTGTATCTCTGCGAGTGCACCTGTACTAGGAAAAAATCATTGTCCTCCAATCTGTGATTTTACAACAGTGACTGTTGTATGCCTCCATGCACACCTTTATTTAGAAAAAAAATCACTATCCTCCAGACTGCAATTTAACCAGAGTGACTGTTGTGTCCCTCCGAGCACACCTTTATTTGGAAAACAAATCACTCTCCTCCAAACTGCGAACTAACCACAGTGACTGTTATGTCCCTGAGTGTACACCTGTGCTAGGAACAAAAAATCACTGTCCTCCTGATTGTGATTTTCCATTACTGACTGTTGTGGCCCTGCATGACCACCTTTGCTTGGAAAAATATCACTGTTCTCCTGACTGCAATTTAACCGTAGTGACTGTTGTGTCCCTTGATGCACACCTGTGCTAGGAAAAAAATCACTTTCCTCCAGACTGCAATTCAACCAAAGTAACTGTTATGTCCCTGCGGGCACACCTCTGCTAAGAAAAAAATCACTGTCTTCCTAACTGAGATTTAACCAGAGTAATTGTTGTGTCCCTGCCAGCACTCCTGTATTTCAGAAACAAATCACTGTTCTCCTGACTGCGATTTAACCCAAGTGACTGTTGCGTCCCTGTGTGCACACCTGTACTTGGAAAAAAATCATTGTCCTCCAAACTGAGATTTAACAAGATTGACTGCTGTTTCAATAAAGGCACATCTTTATTTAGGAAAGCCAATCACTGTCCTTCTGACTGCGATTTAACCAGAGTGACTTTTGTGTCGCTGCATGTACACCTTTATTTAGAAAAAAAAAATCACTATCCTCCTGATTGCGATTTAACCAGACTGACTGTTGTGTCCCCTGCATGCGCATCTGAGCTAGGAAAAAAATCCCTGACCTCCTCACTGCAATTTAACCAGAGAGACTGTTGTGTAAATGCATGCACACCTGGGCTAGGAAAAAAATCACTCTCCTACTGACTGGGATTTAACCAGAGTGAGTTTTGTGTCACTGCATGCACACCTTTATTTAGAAAAAAAAATCACTATCCTCCTGATTGTGATTTAACCAGAGTGACTGTTGTGTCCCTGCATGCACATCTGAGCTAGGAAAAAAATCACTGACCTCCTCACTGCGATTTAACCAGAGAGACTGTGGTGTAAATGCCTGCACGCCTGAGCTAGGAAAAAAATCACTCTCCTACTGACTGTGATTTAACCAGAGTGATTGTTGTGTCCCTGCCGGCAAACCTTTATTTACAAAAAAAAATTCCTGTCCTCCTGACTGCAATTTAACTGGAGTCACTGTTGTGTCACTGCATGCACACATATGCAAGGAAAAAAAAATCACTGTCCTCTTAACTGCGATTTAACAACAGTGATTGTTGTGTTCCTGCCGGCACACCTTTATTTAGAAAACAAATCACTATCCCCCTGACTGCGATTTAATCAGAGTGACTGTTGGGTCCCTGCTTGCACACTTTTATTTAGAAATACAATCACAGTCCTCCTGTTTGAGATTTAACCAGAGTGACTTTTGTGTCCCTGCATGCACTCATGTGCTACGAAAAAAACTCACTGTCCTCCTGACTGCAATTTACCTGAATGATTGTTGTGTGCAAACCTTTATTTAGAAAAAATATCACTGTCCTCCTGACTGCAGTTTCACAAAAGTTATGTTACAGCATGCACACCTTTGCTAGGAAAATAATCATTGTCTTCCTGACTGCAATTTAACCCAAGTGACTGTTGTGCTCCTACATGCACACCTGTGCTAGGAAAGAAATCACTGTTATGCTGACTTTGAATTACCTGAGTAATTGTTGTGTTCATGCCGGTACTCCTTTACTTTGAAAACAAATCACTGTCCTCCTGACTACGATTTAACCCAAGTGACTGTTGTATCCCTGCATGCACACCTCTACTAGGAAAAAATATAATTGTCCTCCAAACTGCGATGTAACAAGAATGACTACTGTGTCCCTACTGGCACACTTTTATTTAGAAAACAAATCACTGTCCTCCTGACTGTGAATTAACCATATTGACTGTTGTGTCTCTGGACGCACACCTTTAGTTAGGAAAAAAAAATTACCATCCTCCTGACTCTGATTTAAGCAGAGTGTCTGTTGTGTCTCTGCGTGCACTCCTTTATTTTGAAAAAAAAAATCACTATACTCCTAATTGCGATTCAACCAGAGTGACTGTTTTGTCCATGTGTGCACAGCTGTGCTAGGAATAAAATCACTATTCTCTTCACTGTGATTTAACCTGAGTGATTGTTGTATCCCTGCCGGCACACGTTTATTTAGGGAAAAAAAAAAATCACTGTCCTGCTGACTGTAATTTAATCAGAGTGACTGTTGTGTCCTTGGATACACACCTATGCTAGGAAAAATAAACCACTGTCCTCCAGTCTATGATTTAACCCGAGTGACTGTTGTGTCTCTGCCAGCTCACCTTTATTTAGAAAACAAATCACTGTCCTCCTGATTGCAATTTAACCAGAGTGACTGTTGTGTCCCTGCATGCACACCTTTATTTACAAAATAAATCACTGTCCTCCTGACTGTGATTTAACCAGGTTAAATGTTGTGTCTCTGCATGCACACCTTTATTTAGAAAAAAAAATATCACTATTCTCCTGACTGTGTTTTAACTAGAGTGACTGTTGTGTCTCTGCATGCACACATTTATTTGTAAAACAAATCACTTTCCTTCAAATTGTGAATTAACCACTGTGACTGTTGTGTCCTTGAGTGCACACCTGTGCTAGGAACAAAAGGTCACTGTCCCCCTGACTGCAATTTTCCCTCAGTGACTGTCGTGCCTCTGCATGACCACCTCTGCTTGGAAAAATATCACTGTACTCCTGACTGCAATTTAACTGTAGTGACTGTTGTGTCCCTTGTTGCACACTTATGCTAGGAAAAAAAATCACTGACCTCCTCAGCACGATGTAACCTGAGTAAATGTTGTGTCCCTGTGTGCACAACTGTGCTAAGAAAAAATCACTGTCCTCCTAACTGCGATTTAACCAGAGTAATTGTTGTAGCCCTGCCAGCATTCCTTTATTTCAGAAACAAATCACTATCCTCCTGACTGTGATTTAATCAAAGTGATTGTTGTGTCCCAGCATGCACACCTGTGCTAGGAAAAAAAGTCACTGTCCATTTGACTGCAATTTAACCTGAGTGATTGTTGTGTCCTTGCCAGCACACCTTTATTTAGGAAAAAAAATCACTTTCCTCCTGACTGCGATTTAACCCAAGTGACTGTTGAGTCTCTGCGTGCAGATCTGTACTGGGAAAAAAATCATTGACCTCCTGACTGTGATTTAACCAGGGTGACTGTTGTGTCCCTGTGTGCACACCTGTACCTGGAAAAAAAAAATTGTCCTCTAAACTGCGATTTAACAAGAGTGACTGTTGTTTCCCTAATGGCACACCTTTATTTAGAAACACAAATCACTGTCCTCCTGACCGCAATTTAACCAGAGTGATTTTTGTGTCCCTGCATATGCATCCTTATTTAGGAAAAAAAATCAATGTCCTCCTAATTGCAATTTAACCAGAGTGACTGTTGTGTCCCTGCATGTACATCTGAGCTACGAAAAAATCACTGTGCTCCTTACTGCGATTTAACTAGAGTGACTGTTCTATCCCTGCATGCACAAGTGTGCTTTGAAAAAAATCACTGTCCTCTTGATGGTGTTTTAACAAAAGTGATTGTTGTGTCCCTGCTGGCACACCTTTATTTAGGAAAGCAATCACAGTCTTCCTGACTGAGATTTAACCAGAGTGACTGTTGTGTCCCTACATACACTCCTGTGCTAGGCAAAAACCCACTGTCCTCCTGACTGCAATTTAACCAAGAGATTGTTGTGCTCCTACATGCACACCTGTGCTAGAAAAAAATCACTGTCCTGCTGACTGTGATTTAACCAGAGTAGTTGTGTCCCTGCCGGCACTCTTTTATTTTGAAAACAAATCACTGTCTTCCTGACTGTGATTTAACCCGAGTGACTTTTGTGTCCCTGTGTGCACACCTGTTCTAGGAAACAAATCATTGTGCTCCAAACTGCGATTTAACCAGAGTGACTGTTGTGTCCCTACATGCAGACCTTTATTTAGAAAAAAAAAAACACTATGTTCCTGAGTCCGATTTAACCAGAGTGACTGTTGTGTCCCTGCATACACATCTGTGCTAGGAAAAAAATCACTGACTTCCTCACTGCGATTTAACCAGAGAGACTGTTGTGTAAATGCGTGCACACCTGGGCTAGGAAAAAAAATCACTCTCCTACAGACTGTGATTTAACCAGAGTGATTGTTGTGTCCCTGCCGGCAAACCTTTATTTACAAAAAAAAAATCCCTGTCCTCCTGACTGCAATTTAACTGGAGTCACTGTTGTGTCACTGCATGCACTCATATGCAAGGAAAATAAATCACTGTCCTCTTAACTGTGATTTAACAACTGTGATTGTTGTGTTCCTGCCGGCACACCTTTATTTAGAAAACAAATCGCTATCCCCCTGACTGCGATTTAATCAGAGTGACTGTTATGTCCCTGCTGGCACACCTTTATTTAGAAATATAAACACAGTCCTCCTGATTGAGATTTAACCAGAGTGACTTTTGTGTCCCTGCATGCACTCCTGTGCTACGTAAAAAACTCACTGTCCTCCTGACTGTAATTTACCTGAATGATTGTTGTGTGCAAACCTTTATTTAGAAAAAATATCACTGTCCTCCTGACTGCAATTTCACAAAAGTTATGTTACAGCATGCACACCTTTGCTAGGAAAATAATCATTGTCTTCCTGACTGCAATTTAACCCAAGTGACTGTTGTGCTCCTACATGCACACCTGTGCTAGGAAAAAAAATCACTGTCATGCTGACTTTGAATTACCTGAGTAATTGTTGTGTTCATGCCGGTACTCCTTTACTTTGAAAACAAATCACTGTCCTCCTGACTACGATTTAATCCAAGTGACTGTTGTATCCCTGCATGCACACCTCTACTAGGAAAAAATATAATTGTCCTCCAAACTGCGATGTAACAAGAATGACTACTGTGTCCCTGCTGGCACACTTTTATTTAGAAAACAAATCACTGTCCTCCTGACTGTGAATTAACCATATTGACTGTTGTGTCTCTGGACGCACACCTTTAGTTAGGAAAAAAAAATTACCATCCTCCTGACTCTGATTTAACCAGAGTGACTGTTGTGTCGCTGCATGCACACCTTTATTTACAAAACAAACCACTGTCCTCCTGACTGTGATTTAACCAGGTAAAATGTTGTGTCTCTGCATGCACACCTTTATTTAGGAAAAAAAATTATCACTATTCTCCTGACTGTGATTTAACTAGAGTGACTGTTTTGTCTCTGCATGCACACATTTATTTGTAAAACAAATCACTGTCCTTCAAATTGTGAATTAACCACTGTGACTGTTGTGTCCTTGAGTGCACACCTGTGCTAGGAACAAAAGGTCACTGTCCCCCTGACTGCAATTTTCCCTCAGTGACTGTCGTGCCTCTGCATGACCACCTCTGCTTGGAAAAATATCACTGTACTCCTGACTGCAATTTAACTGTAGTGACTGTTGTGTCCCTTGTTGCACACCTCTGCTAGGAAAAAAAATCACTGACTTCCTCAGCGCCATGTAACCTGAGTAAATGTTGTGTCCCTGTGTGCACAACTGTGCTAAGAAAAAAATCACTGTCCTCCTAACTGCGATTTTAACCAGAGTAATTGTTGTAGCCCTGCCAACATTCCTTTATTTCAGAAACAAATCACTATCCTCCTGACTGTGATTTAATCAAAGTGCTTGTTGTGTCCCAGCATGCACACCTGTGCTAGGAAAAAAAGCCACTGTTCATTTGACTGCGATTTAGTCCAAGTGACTGTTGTGTCCCTGTATGCACACCTTTATTTAGAAAAAAAATCACTGTCTTCCTTACTGCGATTTAACCAGAGTAATTGTTGTATCCCTGCCAGCACTCCTTTATTTCAGAAACAAATCACTGTCCATCTGATTGTGATTTACCCAGCGTGACTGCTGTATCCCTGTGTGCACACCTGTGCGTGGAAAAAAATAATTGTCCTCCAAACTGCAATACAACAAGAGTCACTGTTGTTTCCCTGACAGCACACCTTTATTTAGGAAAACAAATCACTGTCCTCCTGACTGCGATTTAACCAGAATGACTGTTGTGTCCCTGCATATACATCTGAGCTAGGAAAAAAATCACTGTCCTCCTGACTGCGATTTAACCAGAGAGACTGTTGTGTCCATGCATGCACACCTGTGCAAGAAAAAAATAAATCACTGTCCTCCTGACTGTGATTTAATCAGTGACTGTTGTGTCCCTGCCAGCAAACCTTTATTTAGGAAAAAAATCCCTGTCCTCCAGACTGCAATTTAACTGGAATCACCGTTATTTCCCTGCATGCACACCAATACTAGGAAAAAAATCACTGTCCTCCTGACTGTGATTTAACAACTGTGATTGTTGTTTTCCTGCCAGCACACCTTTATTTAGAAAACAAATCACTATCCCCTGACTACGATTTAATCAGAGTGACTGTTGGGTCCCTGCGTGCACACTTTTATTTGGATAAGAAAATGACTATCCTCCTGAATGCGATTAAACCAGAGTGACTGTTGTGTCCAAACGTGCACACATGTGCTAGGAAATAAAATAATTTCCTCCTGACTGTGATTTAACCAGTGATTGTTGTGTCCCTGCCAGCAAACCTTTATTTAGGAAAAAAAATCCCTGTCATCCTGACTGCAATTTAACTGGAATCACTGTTGAGTCCTGGAATGCACACCTATACTAGGTAAAAAAATCATGTCCTCCTGACTGCGATTTAACAACTGTGATTGTTGTGTTCCTGCATGCACTCCTGTGCTATGAAAAAAACCCACTGTCCTCCTGACTGCGATTTACCTGTGTGATTGTTGTGTCCCTGCATGCACACCTTTATTTAGAAAAAATTTCACTGTCCTCCTTAATGCGATTTCACCAAAGTGATTGTTGTGTTCCAGCATTCACATCTTTGCTAGTAAAACAATCATTGTCCTCCTGACTGCAATTTAACCCAAGTGACTGTTGTGCTCCTACATGCACATGTGTGCTAGGAAACAAATCACTATCCTGCTGACTGTGATTTAACCAGAGTAATTGTGTCCCTGCCGGCACTCTTTCATTTTGAAAACAAATCATTGTCCTCCTGACTGAGATTTAACCCCGAGTGACTTTTTTTGTCCCTGCATGCACACCTGTTCTAGGAAAAAAATCATTGTGCTCCAAACTGCGATCTAACAAGATTGACTGTTGTGCCCCTGCATGCACACTTTTATTTAGAAAACAAATCACTGTCCTCCTGACTGCGATTTAACCAGAGTGACTGTTGTGTCCCTGCATGCACACCCTTATTTGGAACAAAAATCACTGTGCTCCTGAGTCCGATTTAACAAGAGTGACTGTTATGTCCCTGCATGCACATCTGTGCTAGGAAAAAAATCACTGTCCTACTGACTGCAGTTTAACCGGAGTGACTGTTGTGTTTTGCATACACACCTATGCTAGGAAAAAAAATCACTGTCCTCCTGACTGCATTTAACCCGAGTGACTGTTGTGTCCCTGCGAGCACACCTGTGCCAATAAAAAAATAACTGTCCTCCTGACTGCGATTTGACAGGTGTGATTGTTGTGTCCCTGCCAGCACACATTTATTTTGAAAACATGTCACTATCCTCCTGACTACGATTTAACCAGAGTAACTGTTGTGCCTCTGCGTGCACACCTGTGCTTGGAAAAAAATCACTGTCCTCTTGATGATGTTTTAATGAAAAAGTGATTGTTGTGTCCCTGCTGGCACAACTTTATTTAGAAAAGCAATTACTCTCCTCCTGACTGAGATTTAACTAGATTGACTTTTGTGTCCCTGCATGCACTCCTGTGCTAGGAAAAATCTTACTGTCCTCCTGACTGCGATTTACCCGAGAGATTGTAGTGTCCCTGCATGCATACCTTTATTAAAAAAAATATCACTGTCCTCCTGACTCTGATTTAACAAAAGTGATTGCTGTGGCCCTGTATGCACACCTTTGCTAAGAAAAAAATCATTGTACTCCTGACATTTTACACCGTGACTCTTGTGTTCCTGCATGCACGGCTTTATTTAGGAAAATATCACTGTTCTCCTGACTATGATTTAGCCAAAGTGATTGTTGTGTCCCTGCGTGCACACCATTGCTAGGAAGTAAATCATTGTCCTCCTATTTGCAATTTACCCCAAGTGACTGTTGTGCTGCTGCATGCACGCCTCTGCTGGAAAAAAAATCACTGTCCTCATGACTGCAATTTAACCAGAGTAATTGTTGTGTCCCTGCCAGGAAGCCTTTATTTCGAAAACAAATCACTGTCCTCCTGACTGCGATTTAATCAAAGTGATTGTTGCGTCTCTTCATGCACACCTGTGCTAGGAAACAAAATCCTGTCCTGATTGTGATTTAACCTGAGTTACTTTTGTGTGCTTTTGTGCACACCTGTACTAGGAAAAAAAAGCATTGTCCTTTAAACTGCAATTTAATAAGAGTGACTGTTGTGTCCCTTCTGGCACACATTTATTTAGAAAAGAAATCACTGGAGTGACTGTTGTGTCCCTGCATACACACCTATGCTGACTGCGATTTATCCAAAGTGACAGTTGTGTTCCTGCATGCACATCTAAATCACTATCCAGGTAACAGGCTGTCTAATACATCAACAAACTCTGACCCTATCGGCTTATGCAGATGACATACTGTTACACTTATCCAACCCAGTGGACTCCCTGAGTTCTGTACTACAAATCATTACAAAGTTCGGAAAGGTGGCTAACTACAAGCTTAATTTATCTAAATCAACCATTTTCCCGTTAAATGATAACACATTTCGTAATAACTTCACCCATTTTGACATGCAATGGTCCTCTTCGTCACTGAAATATCTAGGTATTTATCTAACCAGAGACCCTGAAATCCTTAAGAAACTCAATTTAGATGACTTGATCTCCAAAATACAGCAGGATTTCTTGAGGTGGTCCGCCCTTCCTCTATCACTATTGGGCCATATAAATATCATCAAAATGAATGTTTTGCCCTGAATTTTCTACCCTTTAAATCTAATGAATGTCTTCCTCCCTATGTCCTATTTTCAGAAGCTCCACTCAGCCATCGCTAAATTTATTTGGCGTGGTAAACATCCCAGGTGAGCCTTCTCTAAACTTAACCTACCTAAGGAAAGGGGGGGCTTCGTCTTCCCAATTTTATGGTATATTACTGGGCTAGTAACCTATCTAAATTGGGGAGGTGGTATGATGTAAACCCTGACAGTTATGTCCCTGTATGGTTGCAGCTGGAAAGGAAACTGATAGACAAGTATAAACTCCATTCATACAGAGCCTACTACTATTCCCCCTCTGCTCTACCCCCTCAATTACAAAGTAGTCCTTTAGGGGTTTCTATCAGTGTCCTCTCTCAGTATTGGAAATTCCTTAATATCTCGGTTAAGAGAGATATAGCTCAGCCTCTTACCTTAAACCCCAATACTAAGATTGATGGTTCCTCAATCCCCTTAGACTGGCTCCCTCAGTTGCAAGGCTGCGGGGTGGACATTCTTTTTTCCCAAGAGGCCCTCCTCTCCTCGACAGAGATCATGAAGAGGTTTAACATACCCCAGAAATGTATATTTAGGGTCTTTCAATTGCGACATCTCATGGTCTCTTCCTTTGGCACATCATTCGCCCCATCCCAAACCAAGCCTGTCTTGGAACAGACCCAGGAGTATGCAATTAAACCCCACAGTGTGTCTAAGATATACTCTTACTTATTGGACATTAAATTCCCGTCTCCTTTAAAAGGTTCCAAAATTTGGGATAATTTCCTTCCAGATTCTCCTGGGATTTGGGGCCAGATCTGGGGAGATATCCACAAATACCTTATTGAGGACAGGCATTGGTTAACTCAATACCACATTCTAAACAATCTATACTATACACCGGTCAAACTGGCTAGATTAGGCAAATTGACCTTGAATACTTGTACTAGATGTGGTATTGCTGAAGGTAATCTGATACATGTTCTCTGGCATTGTGGCAAAGTGGCTCCATTATGGTCTTTAATTCAAACTAAGTTGGACCTGCTCCTGGGTCTTAACGACTTGTTCACTATTGAAATCTTTATCTTAGGGTTGTTTAGTAACATTCAGGTCTCAGAGCGTAGGTTCCACATGGCTTTAATCTCGATAACAGTGAAAAGACTGGTTCTTAGGCACTGGATGGACCAATCAACTATATCATATGAGGAATGGATCAAAGAGATGTCTCTGTACTTTCAAACTGAGAAAATTATAGCAAGTACCCGGAACGGTATGAAATCTTTTAACAAGAGATGGGGCAAGCTGTATGCTCTTTATCTGCATTAGTGGTGTAACATATCACCTCTGAGTGTTTGACTTATGTTAGATGTCAAGAGTTGTGGGCATGGTAGTTTGAAATCCCTTTTAGTATACCTGTGTATTGTTTTCTTTTTATGTTTCTTTAAGGCACATCCTGGGAGGGAGGGGGGGGCTGGAGGGTACTAAAGAAGCAGGGGGTATAGGTTTATTTTAATTTAGTTTGTAACTGTAAATCATTCCTTGCTTGAAACTGGATTCTGATTCTGACCTGGTAAAGGTTCACGATCAATACTTATGATGTATGTAATCTTTGTGTTATGTTGAAATGCAATAAAATTTGGAATTTAAAAAAAAAAAATGAATAAGACCACTATTTTAGCCGATCTTATTAGTTCAGCTGATCTGGCATGCATCACTGAGACCTGGCTGGATGAAAATTCTGGCCCCACATTAAGGGCCATGATTCCGGCCGGCTACTCGGTGTTACACCGCCCAAGATTGGACCACAGGGGTAGGGGCGTTGCAGTCTGTTTTAAGACCAAATTGGGCCTCACGAATGTGGTAGTAGGTGAGACTGAATCCTTTGAGTGTACAGTTGTAGCAGGTGTAGGCATTTGAATCATTCTCATCTACCATCCATCCACCCGGAGATGGGAAACGCTTCTTATAGGAAGTAGCAGACTTCCTCATCGATATGTCATTTGAGTCGCCCAGATTGATGGTTCTGGGCGACTTTAATGCCTGGGTCGACGATGAACTCTCACAATTTGGTAATTACTTCCTCCAATTTATGTCTTCTTTGGGCCTTACACAGGTAGTTTCCACTGCTACACATAAATCTGGGCACTCTTTGGATTTAGTCTTCCTCTTAGGGATTGATTCATCTGACGTGGGGGTGGAACCAGTCACCTGGTCTGACCACCACACCGTGAGGTTCAATTTTTACACCCCCCTGAGAAGGCCTTCCCCTGTGTAGATGGTCAGGTACTGCCCATTACGGAATATTACTTCCCAGGGCCTTGTAGCGGACCTTGACCTCTCATCCCTCATGTTGACTAGCAGTAACCCAGAGGCACTGGTGGTGGCCTATAATATGGCCATTACGAGCGCCCTGGGTCTTATTGCTCCTGTTTGTGAGCACCCCCTATCCATTCACCCAAGGTCCCCTTGGTTTGATGGGACACTGAGGGAGTTGCGGAGACAGGGGCGAAGGTTAGAGCGTTGTTGGGGCAAATCCACCCTTGATGCCGACCACCTTAGATTGATGGAACATTATTCCATCTATCAATCTGCAATCACCCATAAGAAGGCAGAATTCCTGTCCAGGGAGATTGCAGTTGCACAGGATCGACTGGCTCAGCTGTTTCGGACTGTAGACAGACTGTGCAACCCAGCCTGTCTGCAAGTCCAAAAAGCCTTTTCGCAAGTAGAGTGCGAGGAGCTCGATCGGTTCTTTGCAACTAAGGTGGCTGACATCAGGGCGGGCCTTCATCCGGCAATCTCTAAGGGTGATGTTGTGGAACAGTGCGTGCTCCCAATACCTCAATTCTCTTGGAGTTCCTTTTGCCAACTCGAAGTCGTGGATATTATGAGGATCATCCATAGTGTGCGGCCTATGAGCTGTAGTTTGGACCCTGGACCAACTCCCCTAATTTTGGGTTGTCTTGAGACCACTGGTCCAGTTATGGTGCAAATAGTCTGGTGCTCCTTAGAGTCTGGTGAGTTTCCTAACTCCCTGAAAGAGGTGGTGGTGACACCCCTCTTGAAAAAAGCTACTCTGGACCCAGACTGTTTTTCAAACTACAGACCTATCTCTAACCTTCCCTTTATTGGGAAAGTTATTGAGAAGGTAGTGGCAGCCCAATTGGAAGACCATTTAACCATCCATAATGTCTACGAATTCTTCCAATCCAGTTTTCGTAAAAGACACAGCACCGAGACTGCGCTGGTTCGGGTGCTTAATGATCTTCTGAGGATGAGAGATCAGAAGAGACGTTCCATTCTAGTTCTTCTTGATCTCTCGTCAGCTTTTGACACTGTGGATCACTTGGTGCTGTTAGCATGCCTGAGGTCAATTTGTAGAATGTCGGGAACTGTTTTGAAATGGTTCACTTCATTCCTCACTGGGAGATCACAAAGAGTTGTGTCGGGGGTTCATTCCTCCGGCCCAACTCCTTTGTTGTGTGAGGTGCCTCAGGGTTCAGTGCTGTCACCCATGTTATTCGCAGTGTACATGCTGACCCTCGGAGACCTTATAAGACGGTATGGGCTGAGGTTTCACTGCTACGCAGATGATACCCAGCTATACTTGTCTTTTGCACCTGACCAGGATGGAGCACTCTCGGTGTTTAATAACTGTCTGGAAGAAATCTAAGGGTGGAATTCATTCTAGTTGGTTAAAGTTGAACTCAGAGAAGATGGAGGTGTTAGTGGTGGATCCGGGTGGTCAGATAGTGAGGTCGCATGATGGTACGCCCTCTGGAAGTTTTCTTGGGGGGGTGTCAATTTCGACCTCTGAACAGGTGCACAACCTTGGGATTGCCCTAGATGATAGGCTGACCCTTAAATCTCAGGTGTCGGCCATTGTCAGGACTTCCTTTTACCATATTAGGAATATTGCCAGGGTTCGTCACCTTGTTCCATCTGACTCCCTACCAACGTTGGTCCACGCTTTTGTGTCCTCGCGCTTGGACTATTGCAACGCCCTCTACTTTGGGCTTTCTGGGGTTGAAATCCGACGCCTTCAACTGGTGCAGAATGCTGCAGCCCAGGTTTTGACTGGGACAAGGAGATCCAGTCACATTACCCCGGTGCTGCATGAACTGCACTGGCTGCCTATACGGTGGCAGATCACCTTTAAAGTCATTTTATTGACTTTTAAAGCCCTTCATGATCAGGGTCAGACCTATCTGAAAGAACTTCTGGTGCCTTACTGCCCCGGCCGATCGCTCTACTTGGCCGACGAGGGGTTGTTAGAGATTCCAAGAGTGAATTTAAAATCTTCTGATAGTAGGGCATTATATTATGCTGCACCCACTCTTTGGAATTCTCTACCACACCGGTTAAGGGAGTGCACCTCAGTGGAGGTATTTAAGAAAGATTTGAAAACCTATTTATGGGATTTGGCCTATCTGGATGATTAATGGAAATCATCTGTAAATATTGGTTGATCGTATAGATGATCGCATGGTTTGTTTTAACTGAGTGAAGTTTTAATGAATTTATTTTATATGTTTATAATTGATACTGTATATTGTGTTTTGATGTAAAGCGCCTTGATATTTCTGAAAGGGGCTTTAAAAATAAAGTTATTATTATTATTATTATCCTTACCACTGTCCAGCCTAGGCCACACCAGGGCTGGAGTCAGCTTGGGTGCCAACCCTGGTGTGGGCAAGGGGCCGGGTCTCACTCTCTTGTGTCTCTTATTTGGCCTTCCACTGCCTGCTCTCTCTTCCTGCTGCTTCCTTTTCCTCTGGGCTTCTTCCTCCACGTCCCTCTTCTTGGCTGCTTCTCCCAACTCCATCATCTGGCTCATTAACTTCACTGCCTCCTCCATCATCTTGGTACTGGACACAGGTGCCTTCTTGGGTGCCATCCCCTCCATCTTGCTACTAAAAATTCATAATAAGCAACAGTGAATGCAGGTATACTACTCTCCTTACTTCCAGGTCCCCTTCACACCACACATGCATGCCCCCCTTTGCCATTGATCAACCCACCCATTCCTTGCCCATTGAGCTAGCGCTCCTGCCCAGGTTCCAACTGCAACCTTCACTACTGGAGGCATACCCTGCCTCGACTAAACCATGTGGCCCACTCCCCTACATTTCTTTCCCACGGTTGCAGCAAAACTTTCTGTATGCTGGGATGGGGTGTTCTGTGGGGCCATGCCATCCCCATACCTGCAGCCCAGGTTAAGCATCTTGGGGGTGTGAGAACCTCCAGCTATAACATGGATATGGCAATTAAAACCCCCCAATGTATCCCAGGCCTTCCTAGGTAAAGTATATTAATCCTACACAAAATTTGTATTACACAATTGTTCACATTGGATCTGAACAGTTACTCATGCCCTCACAATCCAGTCATCCTGTACCCAGAGCTGGACTACCATCACAAAACTGCTGCTTCATGGTCCCCCCCATGTTGGCCCTTCCTCTGTAAGAGAGAGAGTGAGGAGTGAATTTATTATATTTTTTGGTTATTTGATATTGATAGGTTTATTTTTGTTATTAATTTTGTTTCCTTTCCTGGTTATTTGTTTGTTTATTTATAATGTGTTTGGGAGGTTTAGCAATGGTTGGGCGTTATTCCCCCACCAGACTCAGGGAATTATGTCCCTTTGAATGCCCTCCTTTGTCATCTGACACCTATTTTAGGTGTCATGTTTTGGGCATTCTCAGGAAGCGTAGGCAAGGTGGAGAGCTGGGCCTGTTGGGGGACAGGAGGGGGTGGGCGGATTGGGTTTTGGGGTTCAGGAGATACCCTGGGGCAAAATGGGGTCAGGATAGGGGTTATTCTTGTCTTGTTCCCATACCCAAGGGTTATGATTTTAATGGACAGGTGCCGAGGTCTTCCTCGACAGCTCATCCCACCTTGGTGGTGTTATGTAATGCCAGATCTATTAAAAACAAGACAGCTATTATAGCTGATCTTGTTGGATCAACTGATCTGGCTTGCATCACTGAGACTTGGCTGGATGAAAACCCAGGTCCTATATTGGCCTTGGCAATTCCAGCTGGGTTCTCGGTAATACACCGTCCAGGGTTGGATCGTAGGGGCCGGGGTGTGGCCACTATGTTTAAGACTGAGCTGGGCCTTGTGGATGTGCCATTGGGAAGTACTAGATCCTTTGAATATATCCTGGGAGAGGGTGTAGGCTGTGGGATTCTCCTCGTTTACCATCCACCAGGTGACGGTGGAGATTTCCTGCAGGAAATAGTAGACTTCATCGTCGACATGGTGTTGAGGTTTCCCAGACTGATAGTTCTGGGGGACTTCAATGCTTGGGTCGATGATGAACTCTCACATTTTGGTCAAAATCTCCTCCAGCTGATGATGATGCTGGGCCTAACACAGGTGGTTACCTCCTCAGCCCATGTAAAGGGTCATTCATTGGATCTGATCTTCCTTTTTGGTATGGAGATCGTTGATTTGGGGGTGGAACCAGTCAGCTGGTCTGACCATCACACCATAAGGTTCAGTTTCAAGGACCCCCTAATAGGTCTGCCCCTACAGAGATAGTTCGGTACCACCCTTTGAGGGGTATAAACCCTAGTGACCTAATGGCGGTACTGGACCTATCGGGCTTGTTGAGTGAATGCATGAGTCCAGATGATCTCATACTAGCCTATAACAAGGCTGAAAGAGATGCTCTGGACAAAATTGCTCCTGTTTATGTTCGGCCTCTCGCCCTCCGTCCAAGGAGCCCTTGGTTTGATGGCTTCTTGAAGGAGTTAAGGCGTATTGGCCGAAGGTTGGAGAGAGTCTGGCGGAAGTCCGGTAATGATGTTGACAGGCTTAGGTTGATGGCACATTATGATGGCTATCAATCAGAAATCACCTGTAAGAAGGCAGAGTTCCTGTCCAGGGAGATTTCTGCTGCACAGAACTGACCGGCTCAGCTTTTCCGGACTGTGGACAGATTGTGCAATCCAATCTGCCTCCAGCCCATAGAAGCTTTTTCTCAGCTAAGATGTGAGGACCTCGCTCGTTTTTTTGCAGATAAGGTTGCCAGCATCAGGTCTGGCATTGGTCCGACCTCTCCTATGGGGGACTGAAGTGGTCGACAGGAAGTGGCATGTACTCGGTCTGTCTGGTCAGAGTTTCACCGGCTGGAGTTCAGTGACATTGTAAAGATCATCCAAACATTGCAACCAACCAGTTGTAGTTTGGATCCGGGCCCTACACCTCTCTTAGTAAGATGTGTAGCAGTTATCTGCCCAAACCTTGCTCACATTGTCTGGAAGTCTTTGGAGAGGGGGTCTTCCCTGATCCCCTCAAGGAGGCGGTCGTTTGACCACTCCTTAAAAAACCCTCCATAGATCCAGATTGTCTAGTTAACTATCGGCCTATCTCTAACCTGCCATTTGTTGGTAAGGTTAGTGGATGATCATCTCACAACTCACAATGTCTATGATACTCTCCAGTCTGGTTTTAGGAAGAAGCATAGCATGGAGACTGCCCTTGTCCAGGTATTGAGTGATCTCCTAATGGCTAGAGATCGAAAGGCATGTACCATTCTGGTCCTTCTCGATCTCTCTGCTGCATTTGACACTGTAGACCATGGTGTGCTATTGGATCGCCTGCGGGTTTATTGTGGGCTGTCTGGTACAGTCCTCAAATGGTTTCATTCTTACCTCACAGACAGGTTCCAGAGAGTTGCCACTGGAATCTATTCCTCTGGCGCTCACTCCCTGCCTTGTGGGGTACCGCAGGGTTCCATTTTAGCTCCCATGTTGTTTGCAGTGTATATGCTGCCATTGGAAGAAATCATCAGGCGATACAGTTTGGGTTTTCGCTGCTATGCAGATGATACCCAGCTGTATCTGTCTTTTCTGCCCAGCCAGGATGATGCACTCTCCATGCTGAATAACTGCCTTGCTGAGATCAGACTTTGGATGAGTTCCAGCTTGCTGAGACTGAATTCGGATAAGACTGAGGTACTGGTAGTGGACCCAGGTAGTCCTGGGGTGGGTTTGGGAGCTGGACAACCATAAGGTTTGTTACTTGGTGGTATGCCGCTCCTTACCTCTGATCAAGTGCGAAATCTGGGCATTATTTTTGATGACAGTCTGACCCTAAAATCTCAGGTGTCAGCTGTCATCAAATCCTTTTTATCATCTGAGAAATATCACCCGGGTGAAGCACCTGGTTCCTCCGGGTGATCTTCCAACATTGGTCCATGCCTTTGTCACTACCCGTCTTGATTACTGCAATTCCCTCTACCTAGGGCTACCTGGGGTTGATATCCGCCACCTGCAGCTGGTGCAGAACGCGGCAGCCAGGCTTTTGACTGAGACTTCTAGAACCAGTCATATTACACCTGTGCTCTGCGAACTGCACTGGCTGCCTGTTAGGTGGTGGATCACCTTTAAGGTTGGTTTACTAATCTTTAAAGCCCTACATGACCAGGGACCCAGTTACCTGAAAGATCTCCTGATTCCCTATTGCCCCATCCATCCTCTCTGCTCCACCAACGAGGGATTGCTGGAGATTCCCAGGGTTCGATTGAAGATATCAGGATCTCGTGCTTTTGCTTTTTCAGCACTAACCCTGTGGAATTCTCTACCTCGTTGGTTGAGAGAATGCCCAACCGTCGATAGTTTTAAAGCTGGTTTGAAGGCATATTTATTTAGTTTAGCATTTATTTAGTTATGGTTGCTATATTTTAATGCTGTTTTTAAATGTTTATCATTACGTATATGTTTTATGTACAGCGCCTTGGCTTTGAAAGGCGCTATACAAATAAAGTTGATTTGATTTGATTTGAAAGCAAGGGAGCCCTGTTCATGGGTATGTCTGGTCCTTCATGGGATATGCCCCGAATCCCCCCCTTCTGACCATTCACCAGTGGGCAGCTCCTCAATCCATTGCTATCCACTCCTTGTGGACCCCCCCCAAGAGTCGCTGTTACTAAGCCCCACAGTCTTCATGCTCTAGGACTGTCCTCCACCCCATGGGAGAGGAAGGGGGGGCCCCAACTACTGTGCCCGGGCTAGGTCAAAACCATCCACCTGGCCCATACCTCGAAAGCTGCTGTCCTGTCCTCTGCACCCTGCCTGTGGGTGACTGCACAATCCCCACCAAATAACCATGCAGGCTATACACCATCAGTAAAGACTCAGCCGGGGATCGCATCCGTCGCTCCTTGACTCGCTCCCTTGTCCCCTTCACCCAGCTGGCCCAGGCCTATGGCTCACCCAGTCATAAGCTCCTCCTTGTTTCTTGCCTCCCCTTGCACCATCCCCTCTTCTCAAAGCCCCCAGGCCTATTCCAGCCTACCAGGTCCCTTGGCAAAACCCCTCTCCTGAAATCGCCGTCCATTACCTCTAGGCTTGTGTCACCATCCATTTTTTTTATTCCCCTATCCCTGCTCAAGGGACACCAGCCTGAAGCCCTCTGATCCATAGCCCCTCGTATCTCTCATCATCACGCCTCCCCACTGAACCATAGAGCCACCTCATGGTCCATTCCATCTGGAACCACGTGGCCCCCACACTACACTCATGGCTCCATTTTTCAGCCCCTGCACTGCCCCTTGGCCTCCTGGCATGGCTCACAAAATTTTAACTCATTGTTGACCAAGTCTTGCATCCATTTCCTTCACTACTTCTTTCTCTGCTGCCCTATCCCCCTTTGCACAGCCACCCACGCCAAGGCTCAGTGGTGAGCCCAGTCCACATTGGAGGAAAACCAACAGCCACAGTGTATCACCGCACAGAGCCCAGGGCCTATGCCTCACACCTGATTGCCTCGCCATCCCTCAAAACACAGCAACAACTTTTTAACTGCACGGTGCACCACCTGCAATTGTGGTGCTGCTCCAGCTGCCGAACAACAATGCTATTCATCTTCTACTTGCCCACTGGGGCCAACAAACAAACCCTCACCTGAATATATTACCACGTGGCCTACTGAACCACCCAGCCAAAACCTACAGCCAACTTCCATTCTTCTCATAAATTGCCATAGCCTGCCCCATCCCACAGGTGAGCACAAAACCAGCTACCTTGGGCCATATATCCACACACAAAAACAAATTACCCAACCTCATGCTGCCTATCTCTTAATTTGGTGAAATTTACAGCTCACCAGCCACGCTGCTAAGCCTACCTACTCCAGTGCTCTGTGCTCCAATAACATAACAAATGGCCAAGCTTCCTTGGTGTGCCTTACCTGATCTTGCCACGAAGTGCTGAGATTCAATGTTGAATTTTATCAGCAAGAAAGAGGGCTTACCAAGGGCTACCAGCCCTTATGTAGCCCTAAAGGACCCCTGTTAAAACCCCTCATGGCCCCTCCCCCTGGCCAATGGCCAGCGAGAACAGTCACCTGTCATATTACCCTCCCTTCCCTCCTGCAATGTCACTAGCTGGCCCACCTCCACCTATTTCCTACCTCTTGCTCCCCCTCCCCCCATTCTTCTTTGTCTTTCTGGCTGGGCTAAGGGAAAACCTGGCTTGCCTTTTAATGGCGTGCTCCATTGTCCTTCAAACTGCGATTTAACAAGAGTGACTGTTATGTCCCTGTCGGCACACCTTTATTTAGAAAACAAATCACTGTCCTCCTGACTGCGATTTAACCAGAGTGACAGTTGTGTCCCTGTGTGCACAAGTTTATTTAGAAAAAAAATCACTATCCTTTTGACTGCGATTAAACCAGAGTGACTGTTGTGTCCCTGCTGGCACACCTTTATTTAGAAAAAAAATCACTATCCTTCTGAGTTTGATTTAACCAGAGTGACTGTTCTGTCCCTGTGTGCACATCTGTGCTAGGGAAAAAAACACTATCCTCCAGACTGCGATTTAACCAAAGTGACTGTTGTGTCCATCAGTGCACACCTGTGCTAGGAAAAAAAATCACTGTCCTCCTGATTGTCATTTAACCAGCGTGATTGTTGTGTCCCTGCCAGCACACCTTTATTTAGGAAAAAAAATCACTGTCCTCCTGACTGCAATTTAACCTGAGTGGCTGTTGTGTCCTGTATGCACACCTGGGCTAGGAAAAAAATAACTATCCTCTTGACTGTGATTTAACAACTGTGATTGTTGTGTTCCTGCCGAAACACCTTTATTTAGAAAACAAATCACTATCCTCCTGACTGCGATTTAACCAGAGTGACTGTTGTGTCCCTGCGTGCACAACTTAATTTGGAAAACAAAATCACTATCCTCCTGACTGTGATTTAACCAGAGTGACCGTTGTGTCCATGCGTGCACACCTGTGCTAGGAAAAAAATCACTGTCCTAACTGTGATTTAACCAGAGTGATTGTTGTGTCCTTGCTGGCACACCTTATTTAGAAAAACAATCACAGTCCTCCTGAAATTTAACTAGAGTGACTGTTGTGTCCGTGCATGCACATCTGTGCTAGGAAAAAAATGACTGGCCTCCTGACTGCGAGTTACCTGAGAGACTGCTGTTTCCCTGCATGCACACCTGTATTTAGAAAAAAAAATCCCTGTCCTCCTGACTGCGATTTAACCAGAGTGACTGTCGTGTTCCTGCATGCACACCTATGCTCTGAAAAAATCACTGTCCTCTTCACTGCGATTTAACCAGATTGACTTTTGTGTTTCTGCTTGCACACCGGTTCTATGTGATAATAGCAAACATGAAACTGCGATTCCTATTATCGTGAGTGTATTTTGCTGAAAAGGAAATCAGTAATATACACTTGATGGTGACCTGACATCCCCAACACAACAAGTGTTTTTGCTCTGCCCCTGCAGCACCTTGATTTTAGACTCCTATCTCCAGAGGGGCGCATGGGGAAGGAGCACAGTCAGCAGGTCAAAATAAAATTTATGTCCTGTAGCTGCAGGCAGTAGCAAAATTCTCAACCTCTGGGGCTGGCCATCCTGCGCAGTGGTAGCGCTACCATTTGGGACACCAGAGACCCGGTTTTGGTAGCGAGCCTGGGCTGCTGGAGGGCCAGCTGGGGGGAGAGGGATTGAGTGCCCAACGGGCTGCTCTCCCTCTCAGGGGAGGGGTAGGCTGCATGTCCCACCGCTATACTGCCACCACCTGGATGATCATGGGTGGTGCCAGTGTGGTTAGGGGAAGCATATGGCAGGGGAGGGTCTGGCATCATCTGGGGACCTCAATTGAAGTGCGTCTCAGTGCACCCCCATTTCATTGGTCACCCCCAAGTGCTGACATCAGGGGGGATGGAACCAGAACAAGGAAATACCCTGCCCTCAATCCAGGTGATGAACCCCCAAGCACCACTTTCATGGAGGAACCAGGGGCAAACTCCACAGTGCGTGCACCCTTGATGTTTAGGGGAAGGTTTTAGGAAGATCCTCCTCTGCCCTACCCGGAGGGTAATCCAGAAGCCCTGAGGTACAATTGGAGTATGCTGCACCTTAGGAGCAGACTCCTCGGTCCTCACGGGGACGTTCCTGAGAGGCGCATGTGGGGGGGGTTCTGAGATTAGGATCAAGAGCTGCGAATGGGGGGGAGAATAAGAAAAAAATAAATAAAAAAATTCTCAATCTCCCGGTCCCCAGCCCTGAACCCAGTACCTGCTGCACTGGAGCTAGCCTCCCTCACCACCACACCACATGGCTGGCTTGGCAGCAGCAGGCACACTACACCCAGATAACTCTCTTCCCTATCCCTCCCCTTCCCCTTGCCATCCACCCTTTTCAGTTGCCTTCTCCTACCCCTGCGGTAGCAGTCAGTCATTACCCTTGCGGGACGCCTATGAAAATATTGCTGAATATGAGTATCCGTTTTGACGGTCGCCCATATTCGGTCACTATTATCACAGAATACCGTACACACCTGTGCTAGGAAAAAAATCAATGTCCTCCTGACTGCTATTTAAGCTGAGTGACTGTTGTGTCCCTGCGTGCACGCCTGTGCTAGGAAAAGAATCACTGTCCTCCTGATTGCGGTTTAACCAGATTGATTTATCCCTGCCGGCACACTTTTATTTAGAAAAAAAATCACTGTCCTCCTGACTGCAGTTTAACCAGAGTGACTGTTCTATCCCTGAGTGCATACCTGTGCTAAAAAAAAAAATCATTGTCCTCCTGACTGCAATTTAACTAGAGTGATTGTTGTGTCCCTGTGTGCACTGATGAATGACTTGGAAGAAATAGGCAACTAAAGGGAGAGGCCGTGGTGCTGCAACAAATAACATTGCTCAATTTGTGGTCCCTAATAGTGGTGCAGGAACAAAAAACATTTCAGTGAGAGTGGAGGTACAGCATTCAGATGACTCTGTGGCAGGCAGTAGTAGTAGTTGCAATGTATTTTGCCCTGTCTCTAAGTTTTTCTCTGCCAAATCTGTGGCAGCTGTGTTGATGGATGCGTCAATGTCAAGTGACACATTTACAGGAGGCAGCAGCACCACCACCAAACAAACAACTGTGGGCATGGAGGCAGTTGGTTTTGAAGTGCAATTTGAAAGTGGTGCTGTTGGTGATGGTGGGTCGGAGGCAGAGCCTGATAAAGTGTGTCCAGTGGGTGAGGGTACAATAGTACTTGTGGAGCAACAGGAGGACGTCAGTCATGAAGAGAAAGTGCATGTCACAGAGCCTGTTGCTACTGAGGAGGACAGACTTGCAGAGGATGATGAGAATGCCAGATTTCTTGCAGACTATGATGTGGATGATGTGTCAGACATGGATCCCTCATGGGACATTGAAAAGAAAAGGGCAAAACAGGGTGTCACAGAACATATCTTTCCTGTTGCCTTAACTGATACAACCACCAATGGAAAGGACCGCCCCTAGCACTGTTTCTTCCATTTTTCCGGTCACCCCACAATATAACAAAGAGCAAATTGTCTCCTTTGCTATCCCAGTCATCTTGGCACCAAGTAAATACAAGGCCCCATAAATCCCAAGTGTGGGATTTTTATGTACCGGACACATCTGATGAGACAGTGGCAATTTGCCAACTGTGTCAAACCTGAGTAAGTAGAGGTAAGAAGGGTAGTCACCTTGGTACAGGTGGGCAACATACACACCTTAAAAACAGGCACCCAATTCAGTGGCATCATCACCAGAAGGCAATCAGTGCTAGTGGTTCCGGTCCATCGAAATCATCGGGCAGCGTAAGCCAAATACACCCAGCACTACATGAGGGAGATGGAGGTTCAGGTGATGAGGAGGAGGACAGCTATGTGGTACTGGTGAGGAGGATTCTGGAAGTGGGCCAAGTAGTGGTCCTAGCAGCAGGACTACCACCCCAAGTCAAAGTGTGATCACTACCCCAATAATGAAAAACAAAAAAAGCGCTGTGGTCTGTCATGCAGCGCTTGTGAGTACCTTTGTCAATACCCAGTCAAGGAACACACCATTAATGGCACAACAGTGAGGCAAGCTATTTGTCACACCACCAGGTACACCACAGCAGCAATATCAAGAAAAGTTCAGCCCATGCTGCATTCCATTTTGGATTGGCAAACTAAATTCCCACCTAATCATGGTACAGCACAGGATTTGAATGCAGCAGCTGCAGAAATGCTTGCTCTGGATTTATTGCTATACTCTTTTGTAGAGAATGTGGGATTTAGGTGGTTGATGGCCCATGCCTTGCCTAAATGGCAGGTGCCATCACGTACATACTTTTCAAAGTGTGTCATCCCAGAACTATACAGTAATGTATGTGACATGGTACATCATGCCCTGCAGCGCTCCTCAGCATAGTATGTACATCTGAGCATGGACATGTGGATCAGTGGGAAAACAGCTTGTATCCCTTACCTTTGCATTACATCACACTGGGCACAGGTACCTGGGGGTTGCGGCTGATTGGGAGAGAGGCAAGAATTGCACTAGGACAAACATGCCTGGTGTTAGGCAACATATGACACTGACTATGAAGTGTATCCCCAGGTCACACACTGGACAAAAGATGCTGGAAGTGGTACCAAGAGAGAGATAGATGAGAGGCTCCACCCTCATGCACTGAAAGCTGGATTCATCGCAAGTGATAATGGATCGAATGTGCGGAAATGCATCACTGATGGGGGATTTGTTAGGGTGCCATGCTTGGCACACTGCCTTAACTTTGTTGTGCAGATTTTCATCAACCATCCAAATATAAAAGAAATTTTGACTCTGGCCCAGCGCATCTGTGCCCACTTCACACATTCAACAAAAGCACGTGACCATCTACGTGCTCTGTAGATAAAGAACAAGCTGCCTCAGCATTGGTTAAAACTTGACATTGTCACCCAGTGGAACTCTACCTTGTACATGGCAGAGCATCTATACCAGCAGTACCAGGCAATATCTGAGTATCTGCTACTTCATGCGAGTCGTGACAGCAGTGGGGCATCCATGTGTCTCACAACAGAGCAGTGGCGCCTAATGGATGGGCTCATCTCGATTCTAAGGCCCTTCGAGCATGCAACACAGGCAGTGAGTGGGGACACTGCCTGCATCAGTGAGTCTATCCCTCTGCTATGGGTGCAGAGGCAGACACTGATGAATGCACAGCAACAGCTGGAGGCAGGTGGTGACAGAGCAATTTGCTCATTGCTGGAACACATGCTGTCCACATTAGACACCAACACCCACATAAAGTACTGTATATTCTGTAATATGAGGCGTTTGGGATTGCCACAATGCTTGACCCACGTTATAAACATGGGCTGCAGCCATATGACAAGGTTGGTGTCAGGAGCTGCAGACCCTGACAGAACTACTCACTCACAGGTTAAGTAGTGCACAGTTGCTACTACGGGCACTGGGTCAAAGCCACATTAGGGTACTGCACAGTGAGCCGGTGTTCCTGCCATCTACTCCTTATCATCCTGGGGTATCAAAGTGCATAAAAACCATGCAACTTAAAGGAACCTATGCTGAATTCCATTTGGGCCGCCCTCAGTCAGGTGGGACTCACAGACATGGAGGAAACTGACAAGAAGGATGATCACGCTGCATGTCTTCGAGTGGCAAAACACATGATAGATGCATATTTTGCAGATACAAAGAACTTCGCCATTGGAGATGAGCCACTGCTGTACTGGGGCACTAAGGGCAATGACTGGCCAGCACTGACAGCAGTTGCCCTGAAATATCTGCGCTGCCCGTCCTCCAGTGCCATTGCTGAGTGGGTGTTCAGTTCAGGGAGTGCCATCGTGCATAACAGGCACACCAATCTCTGTTTCAAAAATGTTGGCATGCTGACATTTATCAAAATGAATGAGGCTCACATTCCATCAAGAAGAGTAATGTCTCTTGTGACACCACCGCTTGACAGTGATAAGGAGGAGGAAAATGCTTTTGGCAGACCGGTATGTACCTCATCATTGTCTCACAGCATTAAAGTGGATGCAGCAGTGATGGAGAGGGAGTTCCCTATGGTGGCAATTCAAGTCTTGAAGACTGTGAGGGATGTTTCATGGATGACCTGGAAGAATAACAAAGTCTCCAATGTAATTTCTCCTTCTCTCTTCCCACCTGTTCCCAACCATTTAATCCTGGATATCAAATTAATAACAATTATAATGTTCATATTCAGTGCTGAGATATAAATTCACAACTATTAACCAGTCTGCTTTTTAATTCCGTCAAATGGAGCACCAGTACACATTGCATTATGTCACTTACAAAGAACACCCACTCTAGCCAGCAAGACACATCACAGCTGTGCATCAGTGACCGCAACATCTCAACCTTCATCTCCTCCTCCTCCTCCTATCATCTCATGTATAGTCGCCTTGGAGCCTCCAGCACAGGCAGAAACAACATGGCGCAGCACTTCCACCACCACAATGGTATCTACTAGCCAGCATAGCGATTCATCAGGATAATGAATTTAAAAATACATGCGAGGCACAGGTGGCATATGGCAGTCACCCAAATGTGATAAAGAGAACCACCTCCTCCACCTCCTCTGTACTCCCTGTGCTGCTTCAGCTATGTCCTCCTCCTCTCAGCAAGAATGAAACAGCATTGGCTACCACTTCCACCACCGTAGTGATGATTCATTGCCACCAATGTGATAAACAGAACCATCTCCTGTACCTCCTCAAAACTCCTTGTGCCAGATTAATCTTGGTCCTCCTCACCAGAATTATCATACAGCACGCTACAACATTGGAACTGTTAGCCCAAAGAAGTGATGGTCCTACAGTCTATATCAAGTCACTGACTGAAGCCGTCAAGACCTCGTCATGCGGAACCACACTGCAGCAAGGACTTTCTTCAATGGCTGTGATGGTAAGACACTTGCACTGTTTTTCAGAAACTGCAGCCTTTCTATCAGCCTATTAGAGGCAGAAAATCAGTCCATGAGGCATTAAAATGTTTTCATGTCATTTCTTTTTCAAGCAGGTTTTGCTGGTTCCAATACACACGGACACCAAAAATACGCGATTGCACAGCCAGCAGTAGCACCCTGATGGTAAATATCATTATGATTTAATGTTTTTCCTTTCCTTTCCTTTCCTTTCCTTTCCTTTCCTTTCCTTCAGAAAAATCCTTTCTGGTCTTCACAGGTGCTATCTGGACTGAAATTCGAATGAAATGGTGTGTGAAGAGATCCTGCAGGCAAGCAAGCCATCTCCATCTTCTCAGTTAAGCCAAGTTTGTCACAGTGCGTACACAGTATGGAAAGTACTGTACCTGAAATTATAACAGCAGCAATGGGAAATACTGAGCATTGAATCCGGCACAATTGCCAATAAAAATGCCCACACCTCCAGAAAAGGAAAAGGAAAAAATTATCACCTTGAAAGGTGTGTGCAATACCAGGGATCAAGCTCGATGGAAGTGTGAAGTTAGCATGTACCCCAGTCTGGGGTCACTCAGTCAATATCATTTGCTTGGTGAATCAAGCCCATCATTGGAAAAAATACAGGCACAGGAATACCTGTAAGGAATAACAGCAGAGGCCAGTGATTAACAAATACAATGAATGTATCAGTTACGGTACAGAAGCAACTCCCCCCAAACAAAAAAAAACTTACCTTTGTGGTTGTCCAATGTTGTGCATGACAACAACATCTATGTTGTAGCTGTCCAGCAATATGATGTCAGCACAAATAACTGGAAATGAATGAAAGAGCAGTATGAATATATTAGACTTCAAACAGTAGCAATAACCCCCCCTTACAATGAAAAGAAAACAAAGGTACTTACATGTGCACTATGTCTATGTGCCATCATGAATCCATAACGAGCAAGAGGCCATTTCTACGACTCCAGAACAACAACAGCATGCAGCAGCAGCAGCAAAGCACCCTCTCCTTAAGCTATTCACTCTATTCTCAATGTAAAAAACACAGCCACTTGTTATTTGTGTTGCGTTACTGGGAAGGGATGATCAAAGCTCAGCCTTGCACCACTACGCAATTATGTATAACTCCTCTTGAATTTTTTTAATCTTGTTTTGACTGACTTCTATGCCTGGTGCAACAGCAGTGTTTAACAGAAGGTACTCATCTTTCTCTCTGGGAATACAACTTCACATTTCTGGCAAAGTGCTGGTGGTGGAGGGACTGCAGGCCCAAAAATGCATAGTACGATAACTATGTTGAAGTTGTCTTGCAATTTTCACATCTGCTTTGCACTGCCTTCTCAGGTGTGTGTGGCAACAGTATTTGACTGAAGGGATGCATTTTTCTCTCTGGGGACACAACTTCACAATTCTGGCAAAGTGCTGGTGGTGGTGGTGGGGTGGCAGGCCCAAAATTGCTTAGTATGATAAATATGTTTAAGTTGTCTTGCAAGTTTCACATCTGCTTTGCACTGCCTTCTCAGGTGTCTGCGGCAACAGTATTTGACTGAAGGGAAGCATTTTCTCTCTGTGGTCACAAGTGGACATTTCTGGCAACTGCCGTAAACATGTTAAGTGCTTAAATCAGATTTATGTTGAACTTCTCAGGAGAATAGCTTATGTTTGTGTTATGGCTTGCACTTCTTTGGATGGTTGGCAGTTGCACACAACTACCAGTCACGCACAATCACATACCATGGGGAAACAATTTATTTTATGTGGCAAATACTTGCCATTTTTGGATTGTGGGAGTACACATGATAAAATCAGTAACAAAAACAATTAGAAGGAAAGTGGTTCATCATGTGTAAAAAGGATTAAAGAAATAATAGAACTTGACAGGCAAGGGACATCCAAATGAACGAGATAATACTGAAAAAGAGGATAGTGATAAAAGACATGAAAACAACAGAATTTTTTTTTTACTTTTTATAACTTTTGGTATTTTTTTATTTTTTTTTTAATTTTAATGGGGGAGGAATAGAGAGTGGAGAAATTAAAAACACAGGTTACATAATAACTAAATATAAAATAAACAGTTTCTGGCAACCACTCAAACAGCCCCACCAGCACTGCCAGAAGTCAAGCCCTTCCCACCACCACCACGCAGTTCAGCCAGGAGAGTGAAGATCCTCTCATGGGTGTACTTGACATTGTCAACCCAATCCATCACTTCCTGACAGAAAATGTTAAAATCATGCCATAGATCCTGCAGCTGTGCCCACAAAACTGCCATGTGTGGCAGGTGCCATGGGGTCATCATTACCATAATTGCGTGATGGTGCAGGCTGCTGTCTGGGAGGTACAGGCCTAGTACTGCTGTGGTCCTTCCTATGGCTGCAATGCTGACTCACAGCAGAATCACCGACAGCCTACTGCTGCTCCACATTGCTCCCAGGGCCATCACCACCACCATCACGTGATGCAGCCACATTGCGCTCCTTGGCCTTCCACTAACTAAGGTGGTGGATGCGGAGGTGTGTCCTCTGGCCACTAGCCTCAAGGCTACTTCCTTTTCCCCCCACCTCACACAGCACACACACACACACCTTGCAGATGGCCATCATCTCATCTGCAGGGTGCATATCAAAAAAGTCCCATGTTACAGAGCACTATGGGAGTGGGG
This sequence comes from Neoceratodus forsteri, assembly GCA_016271365.2. NCBI lineage: Eukaryota > Metazoa > Chordata > Ceratodontiformes > Ceratodontidae > Neoceratodus > Neoceratodus forsteri. The sequence continues at coordinate 417,080,993 of JADMNL010000022.1, read as the reverse complement.
GAGCACTAGATGAGGTGGTGGGCTTCTGCTGTGGGGGACTTGTAGCTGCTGCTGCTCTTGTTCCTGCTGTTGCTGTGGTAACGGCTGCTGCTGTTGTTCATTTTGCTGTTGTTGCTGTTGCTGTACTGCAGCAAAACTCCCTTTCTGAGCTGGGGGGGGGCAGCAGTCATTCTGCTAAATGCACGCCTGCTAAGGAGAATAACTGGTGCTCCTGTCCCACCCTGTCTCGACTCCTCTGAGTCCTGATGCTGCCCCTCCATTACAAAAAAAATGAAAAGAAAATGAAAGAAAAAGAAAGTAAGAAGTAAGAAAAAAACAGTACAGAAGAACAAAATTTATAAATTCAGGAACTACAGCAAAGAAAGATAAGGAATAGAATGCAAAAATGTAAAATATTAAAATGCCAAGATATTAAATAGAGATGTTTCTGCTCAAGTGCACAGACTATTTTGCAGACTGTCTCCTCCAGCTACAATTATTGAAATGTAAGTGAAACATTCATTTCCTGCCTGCCTGGAGTCTCCCATGTGACCTGCTGTAAGTGAATCATGTGATAAACCATGGTTTGCATTAACTTCAAAGTTACTGACAAAGCTGAAGTTACCTTTGAAATTAACCAGCGAAGTTTTGGCACCAGAAGTCAATTACCTCAGAAGTTACTAACATAAGTTGAAGTTAACTTCAAAGTTAACCAGCGAAGTTTTGGCACCAGAAACCAGTTTCGCAAAATTTTTCACTGGGCGAATTTTGTGACCTCTTGGGGAATTCGCAGGCAGAGTAAAACTTTGCAACATCTCTAATTCTGGGTCCAAAAACCAAACCTCTCCAGGATGGCAAACATGAAGGGTCAGAAGACCTCGTCAAAGGCCTTCTCTGCAATCAGTGCCAGAAGACCAGGCCAAGCAGCCCCTGTTCTGGACCAGCATCACATGACATTCAAGGTGCGGCACATGTTGTGTTTCACCTTCCATCCCCTGATAAAACTTCCCACTCAGGGAGGATCAAGTTGGGAAGGACCCATCCTGGCAGCCCACCAAGACTTTAGTAAAGATTTTATACTAACCGTTCAGCAGGGAAATTAATCAGTTGGAGCTATGCTGGGTGGGGTCCTTGCCCGGTTTAGGGAGCACTGCTATCTCTTGGACTCCTGCCTTTTGAGTTGCTATGCCAGCCATTTACCAGCCTTGTCCCCATTAAAATAGGCCCCAGCTCTGTTGAGAAGCAGATTCCGTTCAATATGGGCCAAGACCATATCATTCAACTGACCCTTCAACCTCCACAACTTCCCGAGGTGTTGTCATAGCCCTCTTCTCCAGTGTCTCCACCCTTTCCTCCAGATCTTTCTCTGTTGGAGTCTTTTTTTTGTGCTTGGCTGCAGCCACAGAAATGGTGACTCCAATGGTAAAGACCTTCAAGGCTACCATCTGGTTATGGCTGAGATATTGCCCTTTTTATTGTAGATGCAGAATTCCTGTAGGGAATCTGCCATCCTACTCTTAAAGACCAGGTCCAGCAGAAGGTGGGGATCCAAGCACCATTGTCTGAGAGGTGGCATAGCCCTGCCATCACTCAGTTCCATCAGGAGGAGGGCACGGTCAGAGTGAAAAATAGGACAATACCATGCTGATGCTCCCCATGGATGAGGTCTGAGGCCACTAACACTGTATATATTTGGGTAAAGAGCTGGTGGGCATAAGAAAGAAAAGAGTATTCCCTTTTTGTGGGGAAAAAATAGCACCAAGCATGCACCAGTCTCCTCTCTTCAGTCATACCCTGGAGGGTGCCACAGCTCATAGGGATGTTGCAGACCATCAGTGTCAACCTATGTAGTATGGGGTCCCAAGGGGTATTAAGGTCCCAACCTACTATGACCCCATCTGGGAAAGTGTTCAAGGTCAGGGCCAGTTGGTGGAAGAAATCTGGGTGAGCAAAATTAGGGCTGCAGACAGTGGTACCTGTCAGGTGCTCATCTGCCACCTCCATTTCAACAATGAGGAACCTCCCATGTGAATTAGTGTCCTGCTTTTTAAGTGGACCTGGAGACATATTCTAAATCACACAACTTCCCCCCAGGCTTTAGAGGTAAAAGGTGATGAGTACAGTGTTTTCTCCAAGGATTTCTTCAGCCTGACAGCCTCCTCCTGAGTCATGTGGATTTCTTATAGTACACTAATATCCCCTTTCACCTTTATTATATAGGACCATATTCTCTTACTCTTTTTTAACAGTCTTGAGCCCATTTATGTTCCACGATAGCACTGGTAGCACATCAATGTTAGTCAAGCCTATGGTGCATCTTTCCCTCAACACCCCCAGTCCACTACCCATATAGTTGTTGCTACCAGCTTGCTACATTTTTCAAATTTTAAAACACCCTCCACAACCAAGCCCCAGTCCCATAACCAGTACCCACAAGCAACCAGCTTTGACCCCAAGAGGCCTCCCCTCCATCCTCTGGAGTCCGTAAGTGGAAACACAGTGGTCCTCATCTCCTTGTAAACCAAAAAGAACCTTTCCCTTAACAGAATGAACAACATGCTCATTCATCCCCCCAGGAGCAACTGACTCAATCAGGGTGGGAAAATCCTCCTTTTCCTCATCTTTCCTCCCAGAACCAAGTGGGATCCCACTGACCACCTAACTCATATCAAAGGCCAGCTAAGGGAATCTGCCCAATTTAAAAGTGGGCACTCCAGTTTGGTAATGTCATACCATCCTCAGGCAATATGAGAACCAACTGTTGCATGCTAGCTTTTCACAGCTCCTTCTGGAGTAGCCGAGGTTTATTAGCAGCATATAAAGAGAGGATATGTCTTGTTGGGCTACTTGGAAAGTAAGTTCCTTCTGCTCAACAGTTGCTGGTTGGGCAGGAGGGAGAGACACCACTGTACTACCCCCTACTCTGGGGTCAGCCATTGTATGTCCCAACCCCACTTCCCTTACTGTAGGCATAAAACAGGTTTGCCAGCATAACTCAGTCATGGAATGCCTTTGAGAGATTTTATTTTATGGCAAATATTATAGTGTAACATTTGGTATACAGTCCTTGCAATGCAGAAGACAAAAAAGTTTGCAGTCAACTTTAATACTAGTCCTTCATTCCCCGGAGGCCTCTGGGGACTTCAAATTAAAGACCATGGAAGAAGAAACATCCAAGAGCCCTAGTAACATCATTTTAGAACCTCAACAGCCATATTGACCTTGTGTGTCTAGTAGTGGGTAGGCTGCATAAACTCTTTGGTGGTGATTCTTAAAAGCCACCATCATGAACAAAAAATTAATTCAACAGTCAAGTTAAAGCTCAGCCTGTAAGGATTAAGTAAAAATCTGCTTAGTCTCAATATTGCTTGGTGAGCAGTGTCAGGGGAATCCTCCAGTTGGGGGGTCAGTCTGGTATGTGGGTCTCCCTTTGTTGTTGCCCCGGTGCCTAGATGGAGACCGCAGTTGCCCCCCAATTCCCATCATGGATTTCCCTCTACCCAGGTCTATCTCAGCTGTATGCGCACAGGAGGTTCACTATTAGGAGATTACTCAGCTTTATAAATGGTAGGCTCGAAGTCGGATACCATTTTGTTCAGGCTACTGGGATACAGCACTGGCTACCAGATCTAGGACAGAACAAATATAGAAACATAAACTTTAACAGTAGATAAGGACTGCTTGGCCCATCCAGTCTTCCCATTTTCCTACCTACTGGATAAGCTGCAGATCCTAGTAAACCAAAAGCCTACTTACTCCTACCCACCACTAGGATTGCCTTAAGTCTGTTCCATATATTCTTGAACTTCCCCACTGTTTTTGACCCCACTAGCTCCTCAGGAAGGCTGTTCCATGTTCCACCACCCTCTCTGTGAAAAACAACTTCCTCACGTTGTCCCTGAGCCATCCCATCTCTATCTTCAAATAGTGCACCCTTGTTCTTGCACATCTCTTTTTCTGAAAGATGCTACCCTCTTGGACTTTGTTGATTCCATTGAGGTATTTGAAAGTTTCTATCATGTCCCCCCCTCCCTCCTTTCTTGAGGGTATACATATTAAACTCCTTTTGTCTCTCTTCATATGGCTTCTGGTGCAGACCCCACACCATTTTATTTGCCCTCATCTGGACAGCCTCCATCCCATCTATGTCCTTGCGGAGATGGGGTCTCCAGAACTGCATGTAGTACTCCAGATGGGGTCTCACCAACTGTCTGTACAGAGGGATGACAACTTCCTGTTTTCTATTGATGATGCCACTCCTTATGCATCCCAGTATCACCCAGCCCTCCTTACTACCTTCTCACATTGCTTGTCTATATTTAAGTTGTCTGATATGACTACCCCAGGTCCCTTTCCATTTTTGTTGTTGTTAATACCCCCCCCCCCACTGTATGCTCTTCCCCTGGGTTTTTGTTTCACAGGTGCATTACTTTGCACTTCTTTGCATTGAATCTCAGCTGCCATACTTTTGACCATTCCTCCAACCTTGTCAAGTCCTTTCTCATCCTTTCCACCCCGCTTGTGTATCAATCCTAGGGAGGCAGTAAAGCACAGTGGTTTAAGGCTCTGAGCTGCACATCTGGAGACCTGTGTTTGAATCCCATAGCCCCCTCTTGCATACTGTATGACCCTGAGCAAGTCACTTAACTTCCCTGTGCTCCCAGATTGCACCTGTAAACAAGCTTCAGCTTAGTGTGTCTCACCTGGTTAAACAATTGGGGAAAAAAAACCCTGCTGCAGAGCTTTGTGTCATCTGCAAAGAGGCATACTTTTCCTTCTAGTCCCTCCACAATGTCACCTATAATGACATTAACGAGGACTGGTCCCAGTACTGAACCCTGCGGTGCACCGCTAGTAACCCCCTTTCTTCAGAGTGGACTCAGTTTACTATTATCCTCTGTGTCCTGTTGTCCAGAAAATTGTTTTACCCAGGCTACCACCCTGGGACCCACTCCCAAGCTGGCTAATTTGTTTATTAATCTTTTGTGTGGGACTGGATCAAATGCCTTGCTAAAGTCTAGGTAGACCATATCCACAGCCCCTCCCAGGTCTACTACTTTGGTCACCCAGTCAAAGAAATATATTAGATTCATCTGACATGACCTTCCTGTTGTGAATGCATGCTGCTTTGGGCCCTATTCACCACTGGCCTCTAGGTACTCAATTCTTTTTTCAGAATTGATTCCATCATTTTCCCTACCACTGAGATTAAACTAACAGGCCTCTAGTTTCCTGCCTCTGCCTTGCTCCCACTTTTGTAAAGGGGAATCACATCCTCCTTCTCCAGTCCTGAAGTACAACACCATCCTCTCATGATTTGTTACAAAGGATAGTCAGTGGTGTCACTAGTTCTCCCCTTAGTTCTTTTGGAATTCTGGGGTGAATTCCATCTGGCCCCATTGCTTTGTCCACCTTCAGTTTTAGGAGTTCTTTCAGGACCCTTTCTTCTGAGAATGGACTGGTATCGATCCCCCTATCCAGAGTGCTTCTATTGTTTGGTTTAGTTACCTCCCCTCCTCTTCTTTTGGGAATACTGAGCAAAAGTATTCGTTCAATATCTCTGACTTTTCACTGTCACCCTCTGCCCAACCCCTCCTTTTTATTAAGCCTCACCATCCCTCCCTTGGTCTTTCTTTGATCCCTAATGTACCTATAAAAGAATTTATCCCCCTTCTTAACTGAGTTGGTTATCTTTTCCTTGGTTTGGGCCTTTGCTATTCTGACTGCCTTCCTCACTTTCTTCTGCTTCAAATGATACAGTTCTCTGTCCTGCTCCTTCTGTGATTCCTTATACTTACTGAATGTTCTCCTTTTCTCCCTATCCTTCCCCACCACCTCTTTTAAGAACCGTAGGGTTTTTTTCCTTCATTTTGTTTTGTTTATTTTCTTCACACAAAGGCTTGTTCTTCTGTGATGGCAGTTATGATTTTTCCCCATTGTTCCTCTACCTCTCCTTCCTGCCCATTTGCTAGTGCATTCTGTAGGCACTCTCCCATTTTGCCAAAGTCAGCCCTCCTAAAGTCCAGTACCCTTGCTTTTGTATGGCTTTACTCCACGGCTGTGTTTATCGTGAACCATACTGGTTGGTGGTCGCTTGTTCCCAGATGGCTACCCACTTCTAAATCTAAGATTTTCTCTCCATCCCCATTTGAGAGTACCAGGTCTAAGATTGCTCCCTCCTGAGTGGGTTCCAACACTAGCTGTCTGATACATGCCCCCTGTGGGGCATCAAGAAAGACCCTGCCCTTGGATGTGGCTGCAGCAAATGTGCTCCAGTTAACATCTGGCATATTCAGTTCCCCCATCAACAATATTTCCCCTTTTTCAGCCATTCTAAGGATGCCTTCTATCATTTCCTTGTCCATTTCCTCCCCTTGAGATGGGTGTCTGTATACAACCCCCATGAAGATTGTGGTGCCATTTCCTGTCTCCAAGGTGACTCACACTGCCTTCTCTCCTCCCTGTTTACCCTTTAGTTCCATTGCTTTGATCCCTTCCCTTACATAGAGAGCTACTCTTCCTCCTCTTTTACCCTCCCTGTCCATCCTGTAGATTGTGTACCCTGGTATGTAGGCATCCCAGTCATGGTTCTCTGTGTACCATGTTTCTGTGACTGCCACGATATCCAGGCATCCCTCTTCCATCAAGACCACTAGTTCAAGAAGGTTGTTACCCAGACTACGGGCATTGGTACTCATCACCCTAATTTTTTCATGGCCCTACCTCATTTAGCCCCATCCCTGTCCTTACTGCCTTTGCCTTTTTCTCCATTTACCCCCATCCTGTTCCTTATTGACCTCTCCACCTTGGTGTTTACCTCACTAACTACCCTGTTTTGTGGGGGGAGGCTGGGAATTCCCTGTTCCTTTTCAGTGCCTCCCCCTTGGCTAGTTTAGAAGCTTGCCAATGAAGCATTTAAACCAATCACTTAGGATCCTGGTTACCCTCCTGGACAGATGCAGACCATTGTGCCACTATAGGCCTGTATCCCTCCAGGTGGACTCCCAGTCCCAAATGAAGCCAAAACCCTGTGCTCTGCACCAGTTTTTCAACCATTCATTGTACAGAGTACCTAGCCTCACCCATGCCATAGGCAGGCAACACCTCTGAGAAGGTTACCTTGTATGCTACTTGTCTAAGGCCCCTCCCCAACTCCACAAACTCCTCCTGCTCTGCTCTGATTTCCCAGCTAAGTCATTTGTCCAGAGGTGCACAATGATATCCAGCTCCCTCTCCCATGCAGCTGCTCCCATGATCCTGAGAATTTGCTTCCTGTCCCTCCAAGCCATGGCACCGGGCAGGCACCATCCCTCCTTCTCTCCTCCCTCCCCCAGTTCTACCCCCATAACAACTAAGCCCACCACCAGGAGCTGTTTCTTTCCCCCTGTGAGGTCCTGTTCCACCCTCCTGTGGGTTTCCTTTGTGAAGGATCCCAGTACCCTCTTTGGTCTCCACTGCAGGTGCCTCCATAGAGGAACCACGCTTAGCCAGAATGGCATATGAATTGTTGGGAGGTATAACTGAAGGGATGTGCCTCTGCTCCACCACCCTCACCATCCCTGAGACCACCATGGTCCAACCGCTCCTCTTTCTTGGCATCTCTAAGACATTGGGAGTGGCCCTGGTGGTCCCTGGGTGAGGGAGGAGGTTTCCACACTGCTTGCCAGGTCAGCCTGGAGACAGGCAACTTCCTTTCTCAGAGAAGAGAGGTGCCTGAAAATAGGACAGCATTGCAGCCTCCAGAATGTCTCCCAGAAGACTGCTGCCCAACAGTGTATTACACCACTCCCCACGTCTCTCTCCCTTCTTGTTTAAAATTTGGTTCGTTTTTTTTTTCCTTTTTGTTAGTGTGTTCGAGTGTGTGGATGCATTTAACCCGTGCACAGTGTGCTGGGCTATTAAGGATATGACAGATATACATCCTTTGCACTTTTGGGTAAGTGATATCAGAACCCCTGTTATAAAGGAAATTACGTCCTAGGGGTGGGTGGAGTGAGGGGCAGGGTGCGTGGGACCAAACCTGTGCACTCCATAAACAATCAGCTGCAGCTCTGATCCACCACCCTGGTGAGTGCTTTCCTTCCTTTCAGCAAGACAACCAGCACAACAATTTAACAGAAAATATACCCTGCAAAAAGACTATTTCAATCAAAGGAAAATAAAGCAGTTGAGCCCAATACCTATGATGTAAGCATCCCCTGACCCAGCCTTATACACCCTGTTGGTCTGTGCTCTGAATGTAATCAGAGCAAACCAAAGAAGGATCAAAACTGACCCACAGATGGATCAGTGGGACTTTACCAATCCTGTTGCCATACTGAGAACAAGTATAGACTGTCCAGGTTAAAGAAGCACTGTTATTGATCATTATTCATTAGTACCCTCTGGATCTATAATGAATAATATGTTACCGGCCTTAAAACACACTGTACCTGAAGACTGTAGTCAGTGCTGAATGCTGCAGCACAATTACTAATGGAGGTCAATCATTTTAAGTACACCAACCCTGTGCTACGCAGTAACTCTGACTTCTGATGGGACCTTTATTTGTTTTCAAAGTGCATTTGCTTTGTTATAAAACCACACATTGATTGATGCCTTCCAATCTCTCTTATCTTTTTATCCTGTGTATCCAAGCTTGCTCTCTAAAGTACCAGGTGGAAGGCCTCCTCCATGTCTCTCACACTATGATCAAGATTAGAATTCAGGCTTCTTTACTTGATGTCCCATGATTAACAAACAGTCCCTGCGGTGGTAATATCAGTCCCCTTTGTCCATTTGTATCTGGGTTGAGCATACAGTAGTTTTTGGTGGCATACAGTCAGGAGAGTGATGGTAGAATTGGAATCTGGACAATGTAGCAAACTGAACTGAGTTGGTATAGGTGATGTATCACTGGTTGGGGGATGTTTCTACAGGGATTCAAACATCATTCTTCAGTGAAATTATGCTGGCACTCACACACTAGTATTTCCATTTGAAATACATCTGCTTTTAATCTCAGGACTAGCAAGGAAGAGATTAGAAAGCTGGAGTTTTTAGTTTAGCATGAGTTAAAATGTTACAATTAAGAATGTCCAGCTCTTTCTGAGCATTAAAGAGGACTAGAGTTCTATCAGACAGAACTGTGGTTCAAATAGTCCTTCATTCAAAAAATAAAAAACCTGGAAAAAAATTCCACTTACTGATTACAACTACTACAAATTAAAATTACATAATGTTCACACTGATTGTTGATTACAAAATGATAGAAAATTTACAAAAAATAAAATTGTTTCAGTTTCCACTTTTCCATTCTGAAGTGATGTAAAGCTATAGTATTTGCTTTTCGGCACTCTTACCACATAGATTCTGACAAGTCTACCTACTTTTCGTGGCTCTGGCTATCTATTTGTCATGTGGAAGATTTTATGAATCCTCACTGGTTCTGCAAAAAAGCCAATCAAAAATATTCCATAGGCAATACTGAAGAAGTTAACTTCATATGAACAGGTAAGTTCCACTAAAAGATGATGGCATGAATTTGCCCACTCTATTGCTTTTATTGAAATATGTTGGTCCACCCCCTGTGGAGGTGGCTCTGTACTGCATTTTAAAAGGGTTACAGCCAGAAGGACTTCAAGTGGTGCTGGACAGCTTGAGTATGTTGACCGCTTGTGAAACAGGGCCAAAGGCTGTGGTGGGGCCTGTAATATGACCATCACTGCAGCCTTAGACACAGTATCACCATTCTGTGTATTCCCGCTGGTCTCATCCCACAGCTCACCACAGTTTGATGGTCAGCTTAGGCAGTTGAAGGCCAGAGGGAAGAGGTTAGAATGCCTTTGGAGGAGATCTAGGGCAGCAAAGGGCAAACTGGCTATGAGTAGTCAGTATGATGAATACCATAGGGCAGTCATCAATAAGAAGGCAGTTCTTCTGTCCAGGGTGACTACTGCTGGGAAGAATTAACTGACCTAGCTTTTTCAGACTGTAGACAGACTGCATTATGTTACCCAGCTTGTCTGGAGCCTGTAAGAGCACTTTCATTGAAGTTCAAGGAGTTTGCTTGAGTCTTATGGTACAGGGTGTCCTCTATTCTAACTGGGATTTCCCTGAGTGGGCTGTTGTGGTCTGGTGGGGTTGGGTCTGCCATGTTAGCACTCTTCTTGCCTGGAAAGAGTTTTGGCAGATAATGCTGTGCTTGTGGGGGTGATTTCAGAGCTGCAACCCACATTCTGCAAAGTGGACCTGGCTATTTGCAATTACTTGAGAGGTGCGTGGGGCAACTGGGTCCGGTGTTTGCAGGAATTGTCTAGTGTTCCTTGTTGGAGGTGTTTTTTTCCAGCTGCTTAAAAAATATGTTGGTGAGACTCATTATGAAAATGTTATCTATGGGCCCTGAGAATCTGTGAAATTACAGACCAGTCACTAACCTGCCTTTTTGGGCAAGACTATTGAAAAACTGTGACATCAGAGCTTGATGCACACCACATGGTATTTGATATCTTTGAGCCCTTCCAATCCAGATTTTGGTCTAGACATAGCACTGAAACTGCATTTAGTCAGCATGCACAATGACCTGCTCAGAGTGAGGGATAGAGGGGAGTAGTCAACTGTCCCAGTCCTTGATCTCTGATCTGCATGTGGCACTGTGGGCCATGGGCTGCTGTTACACCAACTGAAGGAAGATGGAGGGCTCACCGGCAAAGTCATCTGCTGGTTTAAGTACTATCTCAGGGACAGGATGCAGAGGGTGGTGATGGGAATTTTTTCCTCATGCCCTATGCCCTTGCTCTGTGATATGCCCCAGGGGTTGGTGCTATCACCCATGTTGTTTGTGGTGTATATGCTGCCCTTGGGAGGGCTTATGCAATGGTATAGTTTGGATTTTCACTGCTATGCAGATAATGCCTATTTGTACATGTCTTTTGCACACAAAACACATGATGCAGTAAGGATGCTAAATGCATGTCTGGCTGAGATCTGAGATTGGATGATGTCCAGCTGGCTTAGACTCAACCCGATTCCTACTGGAGTTCAGTGTGGCTCATTATCTGGGAAAAAAAATATTCCTACTGGAGTTCAGTGTGGTCCATCATCGGGGAAAAGCGATTCCTACTGGAATTCAGTGTGGCCCATCATCTGGGAAAAAGCGATTCCTACTGGAGTTCAGTGTGGCCCATCATATGGGAAAAAGTGATTCCCACTGGAGTTCAGTGTGACCCATCATCTAGGAAAAGAAAAAACATCATCTGGAATAGGCTGATCTAGAAAACAGCCTTTAAAGTTGTTATCTAGTCCTGCAGATAAATGACTCACTTACTAAACAAAAGCTGCTTCTATTTTTCATTTAAAGCACATGGTATCAGCAGTATTTATTCAGCCAATGTTTTGAGGAGTAAGTTTCCTCTTTCTCAGAACAACAGCTATTGATCTATAGGTTTCAGCAGACTTTTTTTTTGACATTTTTTTCTCTGTCATTATTTCAATTTCTTAGTAATATCTCATGCTCAGTTGGCATTATTCATGGAGAGATGTCTCTGTTTTGTGCTATGTTCTGAACTTGCAGGGAGAAACAGCGCCTTGTCTTCCAAGGACACTGTAAAATGTTCACGATCAGACATGCAATGTCACTTTTATATCGAAAGCTTAGAAATATAGCTTCAGACTCCATAATCCTACAGTTACAATACTGGATATCAGAATTCCCTGAGTTCAGTGACCCTGATAATGAAAACAAGGTCTGAGTGGCACTGCCCAAATATGTCAAATTTGATAGGCTTAGACTAGTACAGTGCAAGCTCCTAAATAACATGTACCTCACACCAGTTAAGTTTCTAAAAATTAATAAACTGAACTGTGATATCTCCACCACAACGTAAATTAGCTAAGGGCACCCAGAAACATATTTTTGGGGATTGTCCCATATCAAAACCACTCTTGGACAACATACAAAGAAAACTGGATCCACTATTAGGGCTTTCATAGATACATAGATACATAGACAGTGTCGGCAGATAAGGGCCTATGGCCCACCCAGTCTGCCCATTTGAGTTTGTAAGTTCAGTTTATGTTTTCCTAGAAGTCTGTTGCCCCTTACCACTGACCTCCAGAATTCCTTTATGTCTATCCCATGCATTCTTGTTTCATCCCCCACCACTTCCTCTGGCAGGGTGTTCCACTTGTCCACCACCCGTTCTGTGAAGAAATTCTTCCTCATGTTTCCTCTGAATCGTCCTCCCTCCAACTTCATTCCATGCCCTCTAGTCCTGGAACATCTTTTTCGCTTAAAAATAGTGTATTCCTGCACCCTGTTCCTCCCTGTAAGATACTTGCATGTCTCTATCATATCCCCTCTCCCTCCTCTCCTCCAGGGAGTACATGTTCAGTTCCTTCAACCTGTCTTCATAGGACTTGTGATGCAATCCATGCACCATCTTTGTTACCCTCCTCTGAACCTTCTCTACCCTGTCTATGTCCTTACGTAGGTATGGTCTCCAGAACTGTACACTGTACTCCAGGTGGGGCCTCACTAGTGTCTTGTATAGCGGAATCATGACCTCCCTTTTCCTGCTGGTGATGCCCCTGCCTATAATCCCAGCATCCTATTTGCTTTACTCTGCTGCCTTGTCACACTGTTTCCTACCTTGAGGTCATCAGAGATGATAACCCCAAGATCCCTTTCCTGCTTGGTGCATGCTATATCCTCACCCCCAACTGATATATTGTGCCAGGGTTTTTGTGCCCCATATGCATTATCTTGCACTTCCTTGCATTGAATTTCAACTGCCAAATCCCTGACCATTCTTCAAGTTTCTGCAGGTCCCTTCTCATTCTGTCTATACCTCTGGTGTGTCTACTCTGTTACAGAGCTTTGTGTCATCAGCTAACAGTGAAATTCTGCCTTCTAGGTCCCAAGCAATGTCACTGATGAAGATGTTGAATAGGACCGGTCCCAGCACTGATCCCTGTGGTACCCCACTGATCACTCTTCCCTCTGTGGAGTGACAGCCATTTACCACCATCCTCTGTGTCCTGCCACCCAGCCAGTTACCTACCCACCACACTACTGTCCTGCCCACACCCATATTCCCTTCATCTGCCTAACAGGCCTGGGGCTAGAAAACATGGTGGCAGGACACAGAGGGTGCTGGCCAACAGAAATACCAGATGGCTCTTATTGCAGCAATAGCCAAAAGAGTTATAGCCATTCACTGGATGGATAGCTCAACTACTAGGTGCATGGAATGGCATGCTTCCATACTGGAGGCTCAAACAATGGAGAAGATGCTTGCATATCAGCCACAGGCTAACAACATTCTCCTCTAGATGGGAAGAATTACAAGTGTTAGTGCAACTCCCTATATAAAACAGTGATGATGTGGACAGAGGAGATTACCTTGTAGAGCACCAGGGGTCCATTGTTGAGTAGAATGCTATATTTAAACCCCTCCTTTGTTCTTTTTGTTTTGAACTAAGAGTGCTAAGCTGCCATTGCACTGTAATAATGATTGTTGTCAAGTTTCTATGTTTTTATGTTGTGTTATTGTGTTACTGTTTCTGTCTGTTGTGTGTGGAAAAACCCTTTTAGATACTGAATTAAATAACTAATGTACATGTGTTTTTTCAATAAACTCAATAAAGTCAATTAAGTTTTAAAAAAAAGTATGCTGAAACCTAAGACTCAACCCAGACAAGACTGAGGAATTAGTGTTGACTCATAGCCAGAGGTGGGAAGCAGTGGCAGCCAAAGAGGTGACTGGGTTTATGCATGGGACCTCAGGGCTAGAGACCTCTGCAAAGGTGAGAACTCTGGGAGTCATCCTGGATTCATGTTGACATTTGAGGCTCAAGTGTCAGTTGTAGTCTGGAGTGACTGTTACAATCTGAAGAACATCAGCTGGATAAAATCCCTTATCCCCTCTGAAGACCTGGTGATGCCAGTGCACACTTTTGTGGCATCCAGATTTGACTACTGCAATGCCCTATACCGTGGGATGAATGGAGATGTCCTATGGTGTCTGCAGTTGGTGCAGAACATGTTGGCCAGGTTGCTGACAGGCATCCACAGGTCTTGCATGTGCTGTAAATCAAGTTCTACAGTATGTGGACTGCAATGGCTGCCAGTGAAGTGGCGAGTCACTTTACAGGTTGGGTTAGTAACCTTTAAAGCCCTACATGAATGAGCCCAGGCTGGGACATTGTTGCTATGGTTGTATACACGTAACGAGTGCCTGTGCTTTGTTTATTTATTTCCTTGCATGTGTCGGGGGTTGGGACTTTCTTTATTTGTTTACATGTCTCAGGGATTGGGGCTTTTTTTTATTTATTTGCTTACATGTCTCAGGGATCGGGGCTTTGCTACTATGTTTCATTATATGTATTGGGGATTGGGGATTTGTTTCTAGGAATAATTACATGTATTGGGGATTGGGGATGGGAGGGTGCACTGGACAACCAGGGAAACTGTTGATTTTATATATATATATATATATGTCACAACATGTATGGGGATGGGGAGCCACTTACCTACCAGAGAAAGTGCATTGTGTTGTGCATTACATGTATCTGGGATCTGGGATCGGGGCTGGGTTGGGGGGGGCACTGGACCACCTTACAGATTTTCATTCACACCACATTAATGCATGTAGACTTGATCAGGTCACTCATGTAGTCCTGGCTTCTAAGAGTAGCTCCCACACATCCTCCAGAGACCATCCACAACCTCACACTAAAGCATCCGGGGGGGGGGGGGGATGGTTCTTCACGGACATCAGGCTCTATTTGTGTTTGTTTCCCTGGCCTGTGACTCATGTTTCCCCTGGATTTTCTAGCTGTTATCATTCTCAGCAGGGTACACTGAGTCCAACCTGTTGACTGTCCCTGATTATGAGGGATGTCCCTCATTTTACCCCTCCAAATAGCTGTCCCTAATTCGTCCCTCGAGGAAAAGGTACTGTTAACACAGAGAATGTGCTGTACATTCAAACTTTGATGCATATGTATTTAATATTCTAGGATTCTGACTCAGGCATACACTTTATACAGGTCAGCATACTGCCTTCCACTGTGTTCTGCGCTTATATATCCATGTTTGAATATGTGTCCCTCATTATGTGGAACAGTGTTCCTCATTGTCCCTCATTTGGAGTGTCTGTGTCCCTCATGTCAGTGATGGATAGTTGAGAGGTATACACTGAGTATGCCTGCCGACATCCATGACCTGCAGCTACCAAACTGTTTCTCAGATCTGACATACAGGTGGAGCTGTGTGCACCTCCCAGCCTGCAGCTATTGACCTGTAGTTCCAGTCTGACCTACAGGTGGAGCTGTGTGCTCCATGCAGTCGCACCGGGCAAACTACATGTTCCTGTATGTAAAGCAGGCCATAATGAGATGCCAATGTGGCTGTTTGCACATGGATTGCCTAAGTAGGCTCATTTGCATAGGGGCTTTGAATATAGCAAATTTTGCCTCAGGCTAATGTGTTTGCACCAGGCTGATGTGTTAGCACTGTGCAAATGAGTAAGCCCCAGGCAAATCTCTCAGAACCATAGCACAGTTCTGCAGTGTGTGGCCTGCAATGTTGTTTGCAGTTGTGCATCACTTCAGTGCTATCACCCACATTCGCCACCTGCTGCAGCACTGCCTTACTCCACCTCTGTGTGCACTGGGCTGCTGTTGCAGTCTGTACTGCCCAGTTGCTATAGTCAGAGCTGTCTTATTTGCTGGGCTATTTTTGCACTGCACTCTCAGCCATGTTTGCATGACTTCATTTGTGCGCTAGTCAACTGATTTAGCCCCGGGCTATTCATCTGAATATTGCGTGCAAATGGTTCTGGGCTATTTTTGCACACTGTGCAGTGCTAATTTTGCCCTGGGTCTGAGTATTGAATATCTGGCCCCAGGATGCACTGGTAGTCATCTTTGATTAATTCCTGTTACAGTGATTGCTCAAAAATGACTAAGTCAATTTCTTTAAACATGAGGAGGATGTTGCCCATACAACTGTTCTCTGGGAAAGGAATTTTATTAAAAAGTCATATTGTACAAATTCCATGAAAAACAGAGGTGTCAGTCTGATGCCCTCCTCAGTGTGTACAAAAGAAGACCCTAAAAGAGTGTACTGGGCAATAAACAGACCCAAAGACAGGAACTGACAAACACCCCAAGGGTGTTCCTTGTTTGGGTCAGTTCTGCTGTTTTGATTCTGATGCCTTGCATTATGAAAACATAATAAAGAATTCTATTTTTTCATCAAAAGGCTGGTGAGTGAATAACATTTCTTGATGAAGAGACTATTCATTTGTGTGCACACCCTTTTAAGAGACTATAATTTCGGACCTCATTTTGTTTGGTATTTCTTTCTTTTTCTTTTTTTTCAAAGTCCTTGCCCCACCTAACTGACTATTTACACCACTGACTCATCAAAGAAACATACATAGAAACATAGAATCTGATGGCAGATAAGGACGGCTTGACCCCGCCACTCTACCCATTTTTCCCTACCTATACTGACTCTTCTTGCTCTCCAGCTCCACCTCCCTCTTGCCTTCAAATAAGATTCCCTTATGTCTATCCCATAGATTTTTGAATCCCACCACTGTTTTCACCCTCACCACCACCATCTCTGCTAAAAGACTGTTCCTATCATCAACCACTCTTTCAGTGAAGGAGTACTTCCTCACATAGCTCTAGAATTTACCCCTTCCAGTTTCATTGCATATCCTCTTGTTCTTGTGCATCTTCTCCTCTGAGAAATACTCTCCTGTACCTTATATACCCTGTGAGGTATTTATAAGTTTCTATCATTTCCCCCTCTTCCTCCTCTTCTCTTCCAGGGTGTACATATTGAGGTCCTTGAGTCTCTTCTTGTAGGGCTTCTGATGCAGACCATGCACCATTTTAGCTGCCCTCCTCCAGACAGCCTCCACTCTTTCTATGTCCTTCCTGAGATGTGGTCTCCAGAACTGGACACACACAGTACACCAGGTGGGGTCTCACCATCAATCTTTACAGATGCAACACCACCTATCTCCTTCTGCTGGTGATACCCCTCCCTATGCACCCCAACATCCCACTGGCCCTACGAACTGCCATGTCATACTGTCTTGCCACCTTGATGTCATCAAATATGATTAATTTCATGTCCCTTTCCTGTTTGGTAACTATCAGTACTTCTTCTCCCATTTTATAGACTTTCTCTGGGTTACTGTGCCCTAAGTGTACAATTTTGTACTTTTTTGCATTGAAACACAGCTGCCATACCCTTGACTACTCCTCAAGTTTTCTCAGGTCTTTACACATTGTTTCTGGACCCCCCCCCCCGGAGTGTTCACCCTATTGCAGACTTTGGTGCCATATGCAAAGAGACATACCTTCCTTTCCAACTCATCTGTAATTTCATTTATACAGACATTAAGAAGGACTGGTTCCAGTATTGAGCCCTGAGACATCCCACTGGTCACCCTCCCTTCCCTGGCATGAGCTCCATTTACCACCACCCACTGTCACCTATCCTTTAACCAATTTCTTACCAAATTATCACCCTAGGACCCACTGCAAAGCTGCCTAGTTTCCTTAAAAGTCTCCTGCATGGAACAGTGTTGAAAACCTTACTGAAGTCTAAGTAAACCTCATCCGCTGGTCAACCATGATCTATTTCCCTGGCCACCAAGCAAAGAAATCTATCAGATTTGTCTGACATTACCCCCCCAACCTTGAGTTTGTGTTGCCTCTGGTCTTGTAACCCTCTGGATTCAAGATACTCCTCAATCATTTCCTTTAGCAGTGACTTCCTTAATGTTCCCATTACTGATGTCAGGCTGACTGGCCTATAGTTACCAGCCTTTTCCCTACTACCGCTCTTATGAAGCGAGACTACATATGCCCTCCTTCATTCCCCCAGAAACACTTCAGTTTTCAGTGAGTTGATAATTATAGGGCTGTCAGAGGAATAGCCAGTATGTTCCTGAACTCCCTCAATACCCTTGGGTGTAGCCCTCTCTGGCCCCATAGCACTGTCCACTTTCAGATTTGTGAGTTGCTTTCAGGACTCTCTCTCCTCTATAAAAGTACTTGTGCCTTCCTCTCATCCCACAGTGCTGTGGCTGCTTTTATGTGGCCCATTCTGTTTCACTCCCCCTCCCTCTGTAAACGCTGAACAAAAGTATTTGTTCAGCATACCTGCTTCTTTCTGATCCTCATCTGTACAGTCTCTGCCTTCCTTTCTTAACCTCACAGCCCCTACCTTGGTCTTCCTCTTTTCAGTTATGTTCCTAAAAAAATATTTACCCCCTTTAACTACCCCCGGGCTATTTGCTCCTCAGTTTGCACCTTTGTGCTTCTCACCACTTTTCCTGCCTTCCTCTGCTTCTCCTTATACATCCTCCTGTCCTCTTCACTCTCTCTCTCTCTCTCTCTCTCTCATACCTCCTAAATGCTACCCTTTTAGCCTTTACTCACTCAGCTACTTCTTTGAGAACCACAGCATTCTCTTTTTCCTCATATGTTTGCTTGTTTTCTTTGTGCAGAAGTTTATTGCACTCCTTTAACTTAGCCCACTGTTCCTCCACCCCACCCACTGCTTGGTCATCTCTAAGGCATTCACTCATGTATATTTTTTTTTAAATCTGCCATCCTGAAATCCAGGACCCTCATCCTTGTGTGATTTACTTCAACAGCTGTCCTTATGTTGAACCACACTGTACAGTGATCACTGGTTCCAAGGTGACTTCCCATCTTGATTTCAGCAACACTGTCCTTATTAGTGAGCCTTAAGTCCAGAATTGCCCCATCACAAGTGGGATCCCTAACTAGCTGCCTGAGAAATCCCCCCGGAGGGAGTCCAGGATGCCCTACTTCTAGCTGAAGCTGGGGCTGGGAGGCTCCAATCTACATCCAGCAGATTGAAGGCCCCTGCCAGCAGCACCTCCCCTTTTTCTGCCATTGTGCTAATCTCTTCTACCACTGCCTTGTCTAGTTTCTCCCCCTGTTTTGAAGGTCCATCAATCGTGCTAGTGCAAATAGTGGCTCCATTTCCTGTCTCTAGGGTGAACCACTGTACCTCCAGTCCCTCAATTCCCTCCTGGATTACCTGTGGCTCCATCAGCATGGTTTAGTTGGTAGCACATCCACCTTTGGACCAGAAGGATGTGGGTTCTGATCCCACACCGGAATTGGGCCCATACCTAAAGGCTGGCACCCAAGTGTATTATTAGGAGGGAACTGTACTGTAGGGATGTCCCATCCTTCAGTTGAGACATTTAACCGAGGTCCCTTCTACCCATCCTGGTGCTGTCTGCTGGGTGTCTAGATGGAAGTAAAAGAACCCAAGGCACTCTTCTCAAAGTGTAGGGGACATTCCCTGTATCCTGGCCAATATTCCACGTCCCATAAAACTGGTTCATGCAACTGTCCAAGGCTATGTGTGGGTGTTGATGTGTGATATGGCTGCCACTACACATTTAGTCACTTCACTACCAGTCTAGCATTGCTTGTAAAGCACTTTGGGATACAGTGTATATGAAAAGTGCTATATAAATGCTGATTCTTCTTCTTGATACCCTCCTTTAAGCACAACACCACCCCACCTCCCATCCATTCCACCCTACCTTTCCAGAACTGAGTATAACCTGTAAGGCCATCATGTCCCCATCACTGCAGTCAATTCTTTTAAATTTTTAAGATATATCATGTGACAATAATGACTCTAGCAGTCACATACACATCAAGAACAGTTCCATATTGACACAAAAGGTACATCTCTGATAAAATACAAATAGCTACAGTCCTGCCTGTCCCCCTTTCCCTCTCCCTACCCTCTGTTGTTCCTCCTTCCCCTTCTTACCTATCCTGTCTTGTCTGGGAGGCTTGTTCTTTGGCTGCAGCTGGAGCCATTGTGGTCACAGGGATAGGTAGGTCAATTTATTACATCACACCAGCATGGCGGATCTATACAAGTTCACAAGGATCAATTTTTGTATTTAGTATTAGGGATTCTCCTTGGGCAGTTTAATGATTTGTTTTTTGTTTACCAGGTATGCACACTAGGCAATGGAATATATATTTTCAGGTGTGACCTGGGAGGTTACAACCAAGAACACAGACAGTGGAAATATATTATATTGTTACATATATTGGCAAGAAATGAACATCAAATAGAACAGGTTACATCTACTAACAAAGTACATAGTTTGCAGTGCCCTAAGTTACAGAGACAAGCCTTGAAATGAGGCGATGCACCAGTAAAGGACATACATAAATGTGTAGTGCTTTCAGCATGCTGTGGAGAGAAAAACAAAACAAAAGTAGATACATATGAATGTGCCTGTAGTGAAAATCATAGTATACAGCTTACAGTACACGCTGCAAGCCCATTGGTCAACCGTGTCGACCAATGATATTGCAGTACTTACTGTAAGCTGCTATTTAGTGACAGCAGAGTTGGTGGGCAGCCATGGAGACGTGCTTGTAGGTTTTGCTGTCTGCCAGCTAAAACTGCCATTCAGAGATGGGGGAGTGGGGTGGGGTATGGGCATTTCAGTGGGTGGGGGGTCCACTAGACTACAAGGGAGGGCTTTGAATTTAATTATATGTTTTGATTGGGGCTAGGAGGGGAGTACCATTAGACCACCAGAGTGGTCCAGTTTAGGTTGCTGCCATGGACATGGTTTGGGGAAGAGAGGGGGGGCCACTAGACTACCAGGGTGATTCGATGGGGAACAATTAATCAGATGGGGTTCAGGGATGGGAAGAGGGCCACTAGACTACCAGGGATGTGTGGGGGTTATATGTTTTATTTTATGGTCAGGCTGGGAGGGGGTAAACTAGACTGCCAGGGATGTGTGGGTTTATATGACTTATTTTAAGATCGGGGCTTGGGGGGTAGCCACCCAGTGGCTGGGTGCTGTGCAATACAGCAGCCCACCTGTGGGTGGCTATGACTTAGGCATGTTTTTTCCATGCCTATCTTTGTGCCATGTCTGAGATGTGCAGGCAGCTGCACCACACATCTTGGCTGAATATGGGGATGTGCCACATGTGCAGTGGAATACTCCCTCCGGATGCACCGCATACATTATCTTTGCAATGCAGCACATCCCAACTTGCATGGCACATCACCCCCTTTTGAATATAGCCCAGGGGCACATCTTCTTTGAATATCTGGCCACAGTGTATGATATATGTGTGTGTGTGTGTGTGTGTGTGTGTGTATATATATATATATATATATATATATATATTATTATTACAATCTTGGATTAAACCTTTGAGTCATAGACTCATTTTCAGAGGCTCCACATCATGACAATTAAGGGAACAGTAAAATAATTATACATACAGTTAAACTAACAGTAAAAGAACAGACTAAGACAATCACGTGAGCTAATTAACATAAGCAAGCAGGCTTGTAAAAACTTGTAGCAAAAAGTATTAAAGTAGCCAGACTTTTCCAAATAAGAGCAGGTCTATTGTCAAAGTGCAAACACAAGTTTGGCCACAAGGAGTGTAGCCATGATACATGAAGTGCTACTTTTGGTACAACTTGTTACAGGATACAGATTGTAGGTGGAATATAGGGTTCTACAGGTTGAGGCTGGAGGAAGGTAAGACAGGGTGGTTAGGGAGAGAGGTAGAGAACAGAGGAAAATGAATAGGGAGGAGTGTGATGGGAGGAAAACTGTAAATGGGAAAGTGGAAAGTATAGAAGAATGGAGTACATGCTGAAACTAAGAGCAACAGGGCTCATTTATGCACTGGTTCAGAAGAGGCCAGAGAGGAAAGGCATCAGGGCATGTCATGATTAGAGGGAGAGTGGAGATGAACTTAAAGGAAGAATGAGATGAGGAAGGAGAAGCGAAAGGAGATAAGGAGAGATAGAAGGGGAGAGAGAGAGAGAGTCTAGGCAATAGAAAAAGGTAGGGAGCTAAGAGTCAAAGTCACAGGCACTGGCTAGAGTGTTAGTGCAGCTCAGAGCTTTGTCTTAAATAGGCCAAGTTTGATTTCTGCATGCAGTTCTTCCCTGAGAGAGTTGAGCCAGATTGGTACATGGTATTCAAAGGACCTGTGTCCTTTAAAGGTTCTTTGGAAAGGAACTTTTAGGGTATGGCCATCACGGCCCCTAGTGCACCTGACCATATTAATTTGTTTGAGGAGGTTCCTGACTCCAACTGGGGTAAGGCTGAGTACTGATTTTTTGGCAAGCAGGCACGTCTGATACCAAATGAGGTAATCCAGGTTCAGCCAGTTACTTTGGGTGTAGAGCTCACATGTGTGGGTTAGGCCGTGCACACCCAGCACTAGCCTGCAGGCTTTGTTGAGGGTTATTTTAAGTCTCTTAAGAGATGTGGGAGTTGCAGCACCATATACCACCAGGCCGTAGTCCATTACTGACAACACAGAGCTAGACACTACTATTTTTAAGGCATCGCTCATAAATCAGAACTTGTTTCTATCGAGTAGTCCCAACTTGGCGTTCTCCACTTTTGCACCTTGATTGAAATGACTGGAGTAGGACAGGGTGCTATCTAGTGTTACACCCAGATATCTGAAGTGGTTTACCATGTCTAGGGGGAATTTTGGTTGATGACAACCTGCACTTGGTAGTGCCTATGTTCATTGTGGATGGAAGCAAAAACCATGGTTTATTTTTTTATAGTTTAGGAGTAGCTTTGAGTCTGACAACCATTTTTCAACCTTGGAGAAGTTAGTCTGATCTAGTGTTCCAGTTTGGGTAGGGTCTGAGTAGCATGTATAATGCACAGCATTGTCTGGATAGAGCAGCACTTAGTCACTTGCAGCTAAGGGGAGCCAGTTAATAAAAAGGCTAAAAAAGTAAGGGTATAAGGATGGAACCCTGGGGCACACCCATAGAGACACTGTGGTTATCAGAGCAGACATCACCAATTTTGACTTTTTGTACTCTCCCTTGGAGGTAACTATGGAACCAGGTCACCAAATCAGGGGACAGACCTGTAGTAGATAATTGACAGAGGAGCAGCACATGATTAACTGTGTTGAATGCCTTGGTGAGGTCTATATATGTAACCCCCACCAAAAGCCCCCAATCAAGAGTGCTATGGATGTACCCAGTGAATTCCACAAGTGTGGTAGTGGTACTATGCTGTATCCAGAAACTGTGCTGTTGTTGATATTGCAGCTGGCATTTGTCAAGGTAATTGATTAGTTGGTCTGAAATAGAACATTTCAGCACCTTCAATGGCGGGGTATGGATATAGGGCGATAGTTTGAGTGATTAGTTCTATCACCAGTCTTGTGTACAGGTGTGACTACTGCTGCCTTCCAGATTCATGGGAACATCCCAGTTACAAGGGATAGATTTAGAATTTTAGTGAGGGGAGCAAAGATAACATCAAGTGTAAGTTCTAGTAGCTTGAGATCAAGCCCGTTATTACTAGTCCTTGATTTCCCAAGCACCTTTGTGATATATTTCTTGGCCACAGATGGGGTGACTATTTTAAGGTAGAAAGGAGGTGGGGAACCTACCTGGGAAGAGATGTTTATAAGATAACTATTTCTCAGCAGAAGAAGGAAATCTGGGGGTAGGATAGCATTCAGGTCGGTGAATGCCTATTAAAAGTTTTGGCGATAGTCATTGATTCCTGGATGGGAATACCATTGACATTTATTAAGGAGGGAGGTGTCTTATTAGGTTTGCCAGATAGGGTTTTGATATTATCCCAGAAACGTCGGCTGTTCCCTCGATGAGTTTTCCAGCTCACTTTTAAAGTGATGGCTTTTGGCCGTCTGGATTGCCCATGCACAGTTATTACAGGCCTCCTTGTACTTCTGAATGTCAGCAGCTGATCTGGAATTTCTTGATTTGAACCATAGGTTGTCCCAGTGTTTCATGAGGTCAAGTAGTTGCATGGGTGATCCAAGTGTTTTGAGGGCACCTAATCTTACATTTAGTGAGTGAAGCATATATATCACAGGATTCATTAAATTTGTTAATGAAGTGTTCTAGGACTTCATCAACATCAGCTGTGGTGTTTAAGAGACTCCAGTCATGGCTACTTAGGTGCACTTTCAGTGCATCCAGCTTCCCTTTTTTAGTAATCTAGTGATGGTAATTTTGGCTGGGACCTTAACGGTCTTATTAGACCATGTAAGGAGGATGGGGGAGTGATCACTAAGGGAATCAGAGAGCACTGTAAGGTGACTAATTATTTTGGGGCAGTTGGTGATCAGCCAGTCAATGAGGGTACTTGTGCCAGTCTGGTAGTTTATTCGAGTGGGGGTGCTCACTAATTGAGTAGCGTGTATTGAGGCTAGTGTATCTTTATAAGGCCCAATTTCAGGAGAGATCCTGTTTATGTTGAAATCCCCCAACATAATAAATTCAGTGCCAGGATTGTGTCTAGTAAGGTTGTTGGTAACAGCTTTGAAACCGCTAACTTGCGCCTTAGGTGGGATGTAGACAGATACGACTGTAAATGTTTTCCCATTTTTGCCAAGCAGTATCTTTACAGGCAACAGTTGGGTATTGAATTTGTTTGTAATGTGTGGCTGCATTTTCCCCAGGAGGTGTTCCTTCAGGTATATTACAAATCCACCACCATGATTACCAAGCCTGTCATGCCTGAAAATGTTGTACCCAGGTAGTTGTATGGTGGTGTCAGGGACTCTAGGGGTTAGCCAAGTCTCCACTAGAGAGAGGATGTCAGGTTGGTGTTGGTAGACCCACACTTGGATTTGGTTGAATTTTTCCTGCAGACTACAGATATTGATAGAGGCTATACTTAAAGAGCTAGTGTACTGCTTGGAATGAATATTAATTTTCAGATGCAGTCAGCTATCATTTCCAATATCTGAATAATTTTTTTATTTTCTGTTTGCTAATTAGAAGGTTTTCCACCTGGCAGTGCCAGGGTGATGTGTAGAGCAGCACTTTGTCTGGAGGAGCAAAAAATGTCAGTACTGTTCCTCCCAATACATCATCAGAAATGAGACCAAACACCCTGAGGCACCACAATCCTTGCAGCCTGAGCAGTGACTTTCACAAGCTTCCAATCAAAATGCAGGAAATTGTGACATCACTAGTAACCAGGCAGAGCCAGTCCCTGCAGCTTCATGTGAAAGTGAAACCTGGCAGTGAGAAATGGTTCTCATTGGTTTCTAGTGATGTAATAGTAAGTGTGGTCTCATTGTTGATGTAGTGGGAGGAACAGAACTGACTTTTTTTTTCCACCAGACAAAGTGCTGCTCCACACAGCACTCCAGTACTACCAGATGGAAAATCTTCTAATTAGCTAACAGAAAAGAGATATAAGAAGTGATAACTAACTACATCTGAAAATTACAATTAATTGCAGGCATTTTCCAGGCAGTACACTAGCTCTTTAATCCAGGGAGATGTCTTGGAAGGCCCTGCGAGTATGACATAGGTCCAGGGTGAGGGTGGACATTCCCTGACAGGAGTAGTAGCAGGCAAGCCAGCCTTAGTGCCTGGCATTTTAAGTGTGCCATAACCTTTATGTGGTTTCTAGTTGTGGGTATATGTGTTTTTAGTTTAGTACAGGTAAAGACTAAGTTGGTAAAAGGTGGGGGAGGGAGTACTTTCTTTGATCCTTTGGAGACTGTGTATTACTAGATAAGGGCACATCACTAAAACTAGTACTCTTCTGGGAGGAGGTAGATTTTGGGCACAACTGGTAAGGCATAATTTGGGAAGTGTTACTTACAGTGACGAAGAACATAATGAAAGATGGGTAAAGTATTTGTGGGTAGACAGTTAATATGGCCTCATGGGGCATAGGGGTGACTAACCAAGTGTGGGCAATATTAATATGTGATATACTGCAGCACAGAGTAAGGGGCATAATCTCAGCCAGTGCTGTGAAGTCAGGCAGCATTGTGGTAGTGGCAATAGTGCTGCCAGTGGGAATAATGATGAGAGCTAATAGGAAGGGGGTAAGATTAGGGTAATCCATCTCGACCAAAATAGAGAAGTGGTCTGTGATGGGGGCAAGGTGGTTATGTAGTTTGCAGTAGCGCAGTATGGATATGATAAAAAAGGATGATAAAGAGCAAGACTTAGGACTGGTTTGACAGGCTAATCTATGCAGATATTATAGAGTGAGAAGTAGTACAGCCAGTTGTACAAAGGGAAGTAATGCAAATTTAAGTGAGGTGCCTTTAACTGAGGAGTGTCAGTGGTGTGCACCAGTTGAGTTAGAGGAGGGCTAGTGTGCATTGACTTGTGGGGGAGGATGTGTATTTAATAGAGGTCGTGGCCAGGGAGGGTGGATGGGACAAAATACTCAGTCCTTATAGAAGATTAATTAAAATAGCAAAGCACAAATGTGCCAAATTTTAAAGAGTAGTATGCCATCCAGTCAAGTCAGAGCAGGAAGAATAGCCAGCCAGTGAGGTGCCAGAGTCTGTCGGCAACCTCCAGTCAGCAAGGCTGCTTCACAGCCTGTCTTCCCCAAGTCTGTAGCTTCCTGTACCTGTGTCTCGGGCAGGTGTTCTGTTTTTGGAGAGAGGCCGGCTCAGAGGAGCACTGGGCCACTGAGCAGCAAGATGCCCTGGTCAGGGGCAGGAATCTAGAGGGCGAGAAAGTGAGTAGTGATCAGAATATAGGACAGAATTCAAGAGAATTGCTGAGCTAAGCTGCAATGTAATTAGGGCGTGCCAAGGGTTTAGACAAAGGAACAGGCAAGGAGTGAGAAAAGTAGGAGAGTGTGGGGTGGAAGTTGCAGGAAGAATGCTAAATGGACTGGGGGACTCTGGCACCATGGATTCACCGCCAGAACAAAGGAAAAGCCTTAATTCTCATAGAAATGGGAGCACGGATGGAGAGGAGGGGGAGAAAAGGACAGACTCTGAATTCAGGGAAGATAGAAATTAAAGCAGGAGCCGTACCCTCAGAATGGAGACACGGCTTTGAGGGGAGGTAGAAGGAGGCAAGTAGCAGAGTCAATACTAGTTTAAATTAAGCAAGCTTGGTCAGTCAGAAAGGAATACTTGCAGGCAGCTGATTGGGAAAGGCAGAGGAGACGAAAAAAACAGGAAATTTAAACTTAGGCAGTAGCAAAGTTAGAGCTAGAGAAAATTAAGTTAACTCTACTAACAAAAGGGAATTAAATTGCAGGTTTCCAAAATCAGAAAGCAGAGAATGAAAGAGATAAGGTTACAGCATTACACTTAAGACACTATAAAATAGGAATCTTAACAGCTCTAAATGAAATGCAGTAGTTTACAATACAAGGGAAAGGCAGGAAAGTAGAGAAGCAGAGTTACAGCAGTATAATTTAGACACTGTTAGATTGAAATCTTATTAGCTCTAAATAAAATGTGTAATTTACAGCTGTAATACTTGAGACTTACAGAGCACAAAATACTTGGTCCTTATAGAAGATAAATTAAAATAGCAAAGCGTCAATGAGCCAAATTTTAAAGAATAGTCTGCCATCCAGTCAGGTTAGAGCAGGAAGAATAACCAGTCAGTGAGGTGCCAGAGTCTGTTGCCAACCTCCAATCCGCAAGGCTCCTTCATAGCCTGTCTTCCCTGAGTCTGTAGCTTCCCATACCTGTGTCTTGGGTGGTGTGTGCTGTTTTCGGGCACGTGACCACCTCAGAAGAGCACTGGGCCACTGAGCAGCAAGATGTCCTGGTCAGGGGCAGGACCCTATATGTAACCCCCAGCCACATATAACAAGTTAGCACACTCCCCATGAAATCTGGACACTGGTACCCACATATGGAATACCATTTACTTTTCAAAGGTTGGTGCCACCCTTGGTGTTAGGATGTATACCTGGCTCATTTCTAGAGGAAGAGGGGTGGGGGTGGGGGGTTGCCATTCCTGGTTGAGCCAGATTTAAGCACAAAGCACAGAGTAAAAGCAGTCCATCTCTGCACTTAGGGGCACATTTGACCTGCTAGATAAGGTCCAGAGGAGGCCTACAAAGATGTTAGCTGATCAGCAGTGTAAGGCGTATGAAGAGAGGTTGAGGGCACTGAACATGTACTCACTGGAAGACAGGAGAGAGAGAGAGAGAGAGAGAGAGAGAGAGAGAGAGAGAGGACATGATTAGGACCTTCATGTACCTGAATGGGATAAATAAGGTTGATAAGGACAGTCTCTTTAAGCTGAGTGACAACCATAACACAAGGGGGTATAGTCTTAAGCTGAAGGGTTGGAGATTTAGGAGGGAGGTCAGGATGCACTTTTTCACAGAGAGGGTAGTGGACACTTGGATGATGCTGCTGGAAGAGGTCATCCCATTGAACACAGTGGGCAGCTTTAAGAGTGGCTAGGATAGGCATAAGGGTCAGGTAAAGATTATGGGTAGGGAGGATGGGAGGAGTGGGGAGGGAGGGCATGGACATTAGCTCAAGTTGTGGACCCTGCAATACGAGCAGACTTGATAGACCAAATTGCCTTCTTCTGCTGGCTTCTTCATATGTACATCACTAGAGCCTTCCTCCATACAGACATAGGAAGGGTCCATAGAAGCCAATGCCAATGGTGACTCACTGGGACCTACTGCAGCCATTGAAGCCACATCTTCTTCCAAGCATTCTGCCTTGGAGCTGGCGATTGTGCCAGCACCTGCAATTGTCCATTCTACACTGTCCTCAGAGGCACTGGCCTCCCAAAAACAAACTTCTTTCACCTCGGACTGTCCCATGAGGCTAGGGCTTGGGCCTTCCACCCAAGGATCTGCTGAACCTGAAGCTGCAGCATCCAACTCCACACTCTGCTGCATGGAAAATTCGACTTTCTGTGGGCCTTGCATAGCATTGTCACAGACAATGTCCAAGAACTCCTTTATAAACTCTGTGGGGTCTTTCTGACTTCACCCAGTGAGCTGCTGTTTTAATACGACAGGGTCCATTGCCAATGTCCAACTTGCAGCTAAATGGAGGTGTTTTGTTTTAGCTACCATTGTGCCACCTGACTTGCTCATCTCAAATCACTTTTGGCAGTCTGTGCAATGTGAAATTGGCAAAACATCTCTCCCTGGCTTCAGGCATACAACATGCACATTAACTGGAAAGTTCGGCAAAGTCACCTCAGCTGGTGCTGATGAAAAGTCATGCAGCTGCTCAAAATTAGCTAGCTCTTGTTCTTGTTGGGCTACTCATGCCCTGGCATGGAGCGGATAGTGAGGGGGTTGCTGTACCATGTTCTGCATCTTAAACACACAAGTCCCAAATTACTGCTTTTGCAATCACTCTGAAATTTGGCTTTAACACACTGGTACAGTTCGCTAACAGGCTACCTGGCTGCTGCATTTGTATTCCACAACACTTAGCAGAACCACTTGAAACTTTGTTTGGATTTGAAAACACTGGTCTAAAATGATGCTGCATTGTTTACACTGCTGACTACGCCCCAACATGGCGACTGTAACGCTTCATCACACTCAGTTTAAAATTGGTAGGATTCTGGCTGGATCTTTTGCATTTCAACTGATTTTCTCAAAGCGCAAGTTCACTTTGCTTTTTCTCAGTCCATCGTATTTACTGTCACTTGTTCCAGATGGGTCATTTGTCTAAAGTTCACTCTCTTTGAAAACAATACTTTCACACACACAGTTCAAGATTTTACTGTTCACAAAACTCTCTTTCAGTACTTTTGCTGCATTTGCTGTTACAGTTATTACACAGTTTTCTGACCTTTAGCACCACAGTCATTTGCTTTTGCACAGGGTACTAACAGGCAGTAGATGGTTTCCACTGTCAATGTAATACAGCCTGTTGCTGATTCAAGGAAGGCCTCTGGGGTGAAACAGGCTGGCAGTCCTGCTGATCATAGTTACGATTGCCTCGATCACTCTCCAGTTGGTCAGAATATGGGTTGAGCCCAGTTTCACTGGAAAAGTTTGAAAAAAACTGCTGGCTCAGAAGTGCTTTTGCTGTAAGCAATTCCTCCCGCTGCTGCATGAACTACACACTGCTAGTGTGGGGCTTAGGTGCACTGGGACGAATCGCACAATGCCATGCAAATGAGCTCTCTCTTTCAGCCACACTCCTGCACAGCAATTGTTGAGAAGGCAAAATTTAAACTGCAAACTGTCACTTTTCTCCTCGGCTGGCAATTTCAGTGGGGCAAGCATTTTAAAGCATTTTCACTCAGTACTTAGTGCATTTTCCTTAGTGACTCACCAAATTTTCACTGTACACACTTTAAACTGTCTGAGCACTTAGAAAACACTGCCCTTTAAAGGATACCTAAACAACATTTTGACAACAAACTATTCAAAAATCTGACCTCAAACGGGACTAAAGGAAAGGCTGCTGAATTTGTTAATGCTAAAACTATATTTACATAAGTTACCTAAATTTGGTTCCAAAGCATTTGAAAAATATAAAATCAGCCTTCCAATTTCAAAAAACTGCCTTACCTGCTTCTTAAAATGGCCACCAAATGTGTCAAGTGATGACATCATTGAAGCCAAAGTCAGAGAGCTATATGGCTCTCTATAATGCTAACTAGCTCTTTTTCCCTTTGTATAGAATAGTTTAACCAAAATATAAAACCATGTGCATTATTTAGATCAATATGTATGTTAGGCTATGGTTCTGTTCATTTTGTTTACTTTAACATGCCGAAATTGTGTTTTAATCCAACCAGCCTTCTCTTTGGCAAACCACAGTGCAGTACAAAACTTGAATAACCTGGTGGTCTAGTGGTTAGGGCAGATCCAGGATGCTACAATGGTGGGGAGGGAGTGCTGGGAGTGTGTGCATACTTGATATGCACTTTTTAACATTTTTATGAAACCTTTATATTTTCTGCTATTATGCTTTTCTAGTATGTTTTTGACTGAAACTATAAATTTAATTCATATTCTTGAATGTAAACATTTGTACAATCAATAAATCAGACTTCTTCAACAAAATCAAATGCAGCAGCAGCAAGCAAGTACTTTACGGGGGGGTAGGGGCGTTTACAGCCGCACCCTTCACCACCCCATAAATCCACCACTTGTTTGTAGCAAAGTTCTTCTGTAGTCCAGTGCCGGAGTTCATGCTTTCTTGGAAATCAAAAATATGCTTGTCTTCTCTTCTCTTCTTCATGCATGGGAAATAATAATAAGAAGAATCAGTATTTATATAGTGCTTTCATACACATTGTACCCCAAAGTGCTTTACAAGCAATGCTAGACTGGTAGTGAAGTGACTGAATGTGAGATGGCAGCCAGTTCACATATTAATACCCACACAGCCTTGGATAATTACATTAACTGGTTTTATGGGAAGGGGAATGTTGGCCAGAACAATAGGGTCAGGTAGTGATCATGGTGCTGGCAGCCCCACATCTTATTTCTCACAGTGATCTACTCATATTTCTCCCCTTCTGTCTTCCCCCTTCTCCGAATATAGCAGTACCTTACAGGAGTGGCCTTCTCAGTCTCCCCCTCTGGTATTCATTCTCACTGCTTCTCCCCACACCAAAAACTGGTGAGTTCATCACCCTTGTGGATCATGAATGTAGATAGTACAGTCCCCAGGTTTTTTGACATATCAGAAATAAACAAATATTTCCAGAAAGTCAGGCTGATAGCAGCAGGGAACAAGGGGAATTATAGGCTTTCCTATCCTTAAAATATCTAGTCTACTTTTGATTAGGCACTATTAAATGATGGGTGTGCACATCATTATGCATGTCATTTATTAGTGCCTAATCCTAGGTGGATTACATCTTCTATGGGTAGGAATGCCTACTGTATGTTTCCTCATGTGCCATTGCTGCTATCAGCCTGGCTTACCAGAAGATCATGTTTATTATTAATATGTAAAAATGATGCAAGCGACTGTACTAACCGCATTCATGATACAGAAGGGTAGTGAGCTCACCAGTTTTTGGTGTGGGAGCAGAACAGAAGAATGAATGACAGAGAGGGACTGAAGAGGCCATTCCAGCAGGGTACAACTATATTCAGGTTAGGGAACGACAGGAAGGGGGGTCTTTAGCAGATCATTGTGAGATCTGAAATGTAGGGCTGACAGCACCATGATCACTACCTGACTGTGAATGAGAGCAGTCTGCGATGACAAATACTCAGTGACAGGGCTGTACCTAGACTGTTACTTGAATTAAGTGTAGGGAGATTACCTTCAGGTGGGGGGGTGACATTTGTTAGAACAGTATTGAGGGAGGTATGTATAGATAATTTAAGATTTAGAAGGGTGATAGACAACCCGCCCACATTGTGGAGTAGGGCACTAAAAAGTACTGGAGAACATGTACAGGGAACTGTCCTGCTGGGTTCTGTAGATCACAGGTAAAGGAACAGACTGACATTGGAAGTCTGGTGGATTCGCTCAAGGCATTAATATGCCTCTCCTGCTAAAATATTGTTATCCATAGTAAGTACAGCCCTTATGAGGGCATGAACAGCAGTTTTTCTGGTGAGTCCTGAGGCTTATTGCTTGGCCGTCCATGAAGACTCAATTGTTGGTTAATGAAGTGAGACAAAAACACAGCAGGGGAACTGTACATACTGCCTTCACTGTGCAGAAGGGAGGTGATCCACTTAATGTTTATTGTGGGAGCAGAAGTCAAACATTGAAAAAGTGAACTTAGGTGTGATTTGGGAGGTATTTTTCATGAGACCGTAAGCTCATATGCAGCCCCAGGCAGTACTAAGGACACGGTATGGATGGTGGGGTGTTCAACAGAAGCCAGGCTAGATGCAGGGGGTTCACTTGTAAAAAGAATACAAGAGATGCTTTTTTTGTGGATTAACAAGAATGCATGAGCTTTGGAATTGAACCAGACTGGTACTTTGCTGTGTGATCCTGAGCAAGTCACTTAACCTCCTTGTGCTGCAAGGCCACATCTGTAAACAAGGTTTCAGCATAGTGTGTCTCTCCTGGTTAATGAAAACAAATTCATGGCATCTCATAACCACTAGATCATCAGGTATTTGAAGTGTTGTACTGTTCTGCAGTTTGCTAAAGAGAAAATCAGGTGGATTGCAAAACATTTTTAGCAAGTTAAAGTAAATAAAATGAACAAAATCTTAGCCTAACGTGTACTCATCAAAATAATTCACATGTTAACACATGGTGTTGATCATTCTGGTAAAACAATTCAAAACAAAGAAGGAAAGAAGAACTAGTTAGCCTATAGGAATCTACATTGGTCTCTGGCTCTGGCTCCGATGATGTCATTATGACTCATTATGTAACACAATTGGCAGACATCTTGGGGAGAAGGCAGGGCTGTTTTTTGTAAGCAAAAGGCTGATGTTTACATTTTTCAAAAGCTATGAAACGGAATTTATGTTATTTACATAAATGCAGTTTTAGCATAAATGTAAACAGTAGCCTTTACTTTACCTCACAATGAAGCCAGATTTTGGAGTTTGCAGTTAAAAAAACTGCTTGTTTAGGTATCCTTTAAGTCCACAAATATTTTTCTCTGAAAATTTTTAACTTTTAAATAGTTTTGTAAGTACTTTCACGACAAGGTAAGGGAAATCATTGCTCTGTTCCAACAGTCCATATTTTCAGGTTAAACAAACAAGCAGCGTATTTTTTTACTTTCCTTTTCACAGAAACTCAGTCAGCAAAAGACTTTAAGGTGGCATTTTCTTGGCACAACTTTGCTTTCTGGTAAAAGATCTTCTGTTTAGGTGCACTGCCACCAGACAGGAAGATCCTAGACATACCCTCAGCATTGCCTCTGACCCCCCAAAAATTTTCTTTTGGACAACCTGCATCTTTATTTTGCAACTCTTACCCAAATTAAACATCCCAGATGAGCCCCCAATTTTTGTAACCCCCCAGCCACTTATAAGAAGTTAGCACCCCCCCCCATGAAATCTGGACACTGGTACCCACATATGGGATACCACTTACTTTTCAAAGGTTGGTACCACCCTTGGTTTTAGGATGTATACCTGGTTCATTTGTAGAGAAAGAGGGGTGGGGATACAAGAACAAAACACATGAACCATGTGTAAAACTTTTAACTTGGATCCAGGGTGGAGGCTGCTAGGAATATGCTAGATCTAGACTACCAGGGTGATTCGATGGGGAACTATTAATTAGATGGCATTTGGGGATGGGGGGGCCACTAGACTACCAGGGATGTGTGGGGTTATATGTTTTATTTTACAATTGGGCTGGGAGGGGAGGGGAGGGGAAAGGAGACACTAGACGACCTGGGATTTGTGGGGTTATATGAATTACTTTATGATCAGTGTTTGGGGGGGTAGCCATCCAGGGGCTGTGCTGCCGTGTTGCACTGTGCAATACAGTAGCTCACCTGTGGGTGGCTATGACTTAGGCATGGTTTTTCCATGCCTGACTTTGTGTGGTACATCTCTGAGATGTGCGGACAGCTGCGCCACACATCTCAGCCGAATATGGGGATGTGCCGCATATGCAGGGGATTGCCCCCTCTAGATACACTGCATACATTATCTTTGCACTGCAGTACATCCAGACTTGTGTGGCACATCACCCCTTTTTAAATATAGCTCAGGGACGCATATCCTTTGAATATCTGGGCCACAGTGTGTGTAGTTAGCACACCCTCCATGAAATCTGGACACTGGTACCCACATATGGAATACCATTTAATTTTCAAAGGTTGATACCACCCTTTGCATAAAGATATATACCTGGCTCATTTCTAGAGGAAGAGGGGTGGTGGCACAAGAACAAAACACATGAACCTTGTATAAAAATTACAACCCAAGTCTAGGGTGGAGGCTGCTAGGCATATGCTAGATCTAAACTGCTGAGGAGCTCCAGTAAATACAACAATCAGAAGCAAGAATCAGAATGTCCAAAACAGAAACTGGGATTGTGCAGTATGGCTTTATTTAACAGATGGAAACTAAAGCCATAGTGGACCCCCATGGGTCAGTCAAGGCAGGACAGATATATTTCACAAACTCTCCTTGCATGCAGTACAGTTTGAGAACACACAAAAGAACATCTTCTTCCCATTTCCCAATGGTACATATAGTGGACAATGGCCATGCAACTGAACATTTTCCTCCCATGAGTGCACATACAGTATGTGAAACTAAGCCACATACTCAGAACTCTTCTTCAAAAGATAGGTGTAATTAAGTAAAACTTAGCCACACACCTAAACCTGCAGCCTGCCTTGTAAGTATCCAGATGGCGTTCCTCCCACCATTTTCCCCTACTGACAGTCTTTGCCATTCCTTCAGGGTTACGCCATTGAAACCCCCGTTACCCACTGAAATGCTAGAGGTCACACTTTTTCCATTCCTGTCACTCACTGGGGTGACCACAGTACAACTTCACTCTCCTGGGTGAAGCATGTTGCAGAAATTCACTCTCCTGGGTGAGCTAGGGGCACTGACAGGTGTGTTCTAGTCTTATCTATTGGCATACATACCCTGGAAATGATTCCCCTAAATATGTGGAGAACTTGTCTCCTTAAAACAGTACTCACGTACCAGTTGTCCCATCCAGTGGGCATGGAACAACAAAAAAGCACCTCTCCTGGATAGTAGGTCAAAACAGTCTCCCAGGTTCTTTTACAAGGCAGCTGAAACACACAAAGGATCTTCAGGGGATGGCCCCTTGAACCCACTAAGGAAAAGAAGTTCCTTCCACTTCACTGGGAGTAGAAATCAGAACATCCTGCTGTAGAAAGGTCTCCATCACTTCACTGGAAGTTGGAAATTGTACTCCACCCTAGGGTGAGAAGTTCTGGGCCTTCAACTCAGAGCCCAACTGGAAGACCTTCAGCCACTCTTAGCTCCACACTCAGACTCTAACTCAGACTGAACATTCTAAGCTCCCCCAAGCAGCTGTACACAGGAAAAGGGTTATGCTGCTGTGAGAGTTCTGAATGACATAATCATTCTTCTCTCAGGCTAGCTGAGTAAACAATGATATCATTGTGTAAGAAGCCCCAAATGAGCTCCCTACCAGCTACATTCCTAACACTAATACTAATAGAATTCAAGTAACCCCAGGGGACTGGGTGGTCTCACACACACCTATATATATATATATATATATATATATATATATATATATACATACATATATATATATATATATATTATAGGGTGCATTAGGGCTCCTATAGTTAGGGTTGAGCAGGCACTTCAGTGTTAAACCAGTTGCCTGCTACCTTCCTAACACTAATACTAATAAGACTCTAGTTACCCCAAGGGCAGCTGGGTGGTTACACACACACACATATTATGGTAGCACGGTAGTGCTATCATAGTTAGGGTTGAGGAGCCAGTTACATGTTAAACTCAAAATTTTGCACCTTAATAACTTTGCAACCGTTTGATGGATTTGCCTGAAATTTTGAATGCATGATCAAGACCCATACACCTTGGGATCTGCCAAGTTTTGTACTGGTCGGATACACGACTGCGGACTTATTAAGCATGATCTGCGTGTGCATTTACGCTTTTTCTGGAATTCTATGGTCGCGCCTACAGGTCATACAGTTTGCACGACCAGCCTGAAATCTTCATGGAGCATGTGGCCTGGGTCCTTGATGTGCCTTTCAAGGATTTCATGAAAAAATATTAAACTGTTCAAAAGTTTTGGCAGTCCGAACTTCTGTTTTTTTCCCATAGGATAACATTTTGGCGTTCGCAGCGCCTTTGAGGGCCCGTATCTCGAAAATGGTGCAAGATACAGAGTTTTTATCAAGAATTTATAGCCTGCCATATAAAACTAGCCAGGAAAGTGATAATACATATGAATTTTAAATTTTTTTTCTATGTCTTACGGTTACTGAGATATAAGCAATTTACTATTACAACTACTGATTTTTGTGTTCCGAGAGTCATTATTTTCCATGCATTCTTTCTACTCACTGTCTTTCTCTATACATCTTTTAGGGAAAACCAGCCTGTGCACTTACATTACCCTTACCATTACCATTTCTGCTTGCGGTTCCGTACCCATTTCACTTACCATTCACGTTTACGCCACCATGTGCGTTACCCTTTGCATTTTCATTTGCGGTTGCGTTTCCATTGTTTTTAACATTTCTGTCTACAGTACTGTTCCTCTTTCTGTTTTGCTTTGTGTCACCATACGCATTACGATTTGTGTTTGCAGGCACAATGTTACAATGCGACAAGACATCACCCCCACGCTCCCGCCGCTGCATTACATTCACTATTTTTCTTATTATTCTCAAAAAGAAGGGAAATTAGAGGCAGAAAACTCCATCTAATGCATCAGTTAGGGTTGTTCCACAGTGACAAAAGTGAGAAAATTCAATGTTAGGGTTGAAACCCCCTTTGCACCCCTCCAGCCCACCCCCCCAACTGGAATCGGGGTGTGCATTGGGGTCATCGGTCCTAACTGTCATCCCATTCTCCTATTCCTTAGCTTCTTTCACATGTGATGGGTGACACTTAAGGCTGATGACCCAATGCACACCCTGATTCCAGTTGGGGTGGGCTGGAGGAGTGCAAAGGGGTTTCAACCCAACATTGAATTTCCTCACTTTTGTCACTGTAGAACAACCCTAACTGATGCATTAGATGGAGTTTTTGCCTCTATTATATATATATATATATATATATATATATATATATATATATATATATATATATATATATATATATATATATATATATATATATATATATAAAATAGCGGCATGGTAGTGCCACCATAGTTAGGGATGAGTACCCCATTTAAGGTTAAATCTCAAATATTGCACCTTAATAACTTTACCACTGTATGATGGACTTGCTTGAAATTTGGCATGCATGGTCTGGTACCATAGATCTGTGGATCTGGCAAGTTGCGTTACGGTCAGATGTACGGATGTGGAACTACAGCATGCCAAACAACGCAAAATTATGGACTTTTTTGTGCGTTTCTTTGCTCGAGCCTACAGGCTGCACAGTTTGCATGTTCAATCCAAAAACTTTAGGGAACATACAGCCAGTGTCACCGATGTGCCTTTTGAAGATTTTGTGAAAAAATATTAAACGGTTCAAAACTTCTTAAAAAAAACTGAATCCCATTATAGTCTATGGGAAAAGTTAACAATTGCAACACTTTCGCAAATGCAGTTTTTAGTGTCACAAATTACCCTTTTACTTTCATGAGTTGGCCATTTTATTTTCAGTTACAGCTCAGAAAAATGCCTGGCGTTTAAAATTGGGACTCTTTAGGAACACAATTCTTGTTGTGTTCACCTAGTTTAGTACTGAGGGTGCTAGCCGTATCTTTTTTGGAGGGTTAAGCCCCCCAGAAATATGTTTTTAAAATGTTTGTGAAAAGTACTTTCACAAAATACTGCCATAAATGTGACACTTCCTTGATTTGTTTTTTGCGCGAAAGTGTCATGATTTGCGAAAGTAATTTGTGAATGTATGGCCAAAGCAACAGGAAATCTTTGCTACCCTGCTGCAAAACAACAGTTTGGTCTTTTGAAACATAGAAACATAGAAGTTGACGGCAGATAAGGACCGCAAGGCCCATCCAGTCTGCCCATTTCATTTTGGGCTGAAATTGTCAGGGAAGATGGGAAACATCCCACAGATGTGGCTTTTGGTGGTTTGGCGGCAAAATATTACAGGACTGCAAAGTTACAACACTCCAAAGTTGACGATTTTTCCCATAGGATAACATTACCAAGCCTTTTGGGACCCCTATCTCAAAAATGGTTTGAGATACGGACTTTTCATCACAAAACTTCTTAGTCTCCCACTGGGGGACTAAGTGCAAAACCAGCCTGGAAAGTCATAAATAATATGACATTTTAATTTTACGGTTCCTGAGCTATAAGCAATTTAGTATTCTAAAGAGCCCATTTTCCAGTCCGAGGGCCATTATTATGCCTACATTCTTTGTATTCACTGTGCTTCTGAATGACCCTTTTTTCTACACAAAGTGTGTGCATTTCCGTTACTGTTACCATTAGTGTTTGTGTTTATGTTTCCGCTTGCTTTGCACGTTAGTGTTTCCGTTTGCGTCACTGTTTGCATTACAGTTTGCTTTTGCATTTCTGCTTGCATTTGTGTTACTGTTACCATTTGCGTTACCATTATCATCTGTGTTTGCATTATCGGTAATGTTACCAATAGGATTTGCGTTTGTGCATGCGTTTCCATTACCGTTTGCATTACCATTTCATTTTGCTTTACAGTTGGCATTTCTGTTACCATTTGCATTTGCGTTTGTGCTTCCATTTGCGTTACCATTACCATTTGCGTTTTCATTTCCATGTGCATTACCATTTGAGTTTGTGTTTACGTTTGCGCTTGCATTTCTGTTACCCATTGCATTACCATTTCTATTTGCATTTGCACTTGCTTTTGCATTACTGATACTGTTTGGGTTTGCATTACCATTTACATTTATGTTTACGTTACTGTAACTGTTAGCATTAGTACTTGTGTTTCCATTGCTGTTTGCATTACTATTTCCTTTTACGGCACCGTTGGCAATACCGTTACCATTTGCATTTTTGTTTGCTTTTGCACTTCCATTTGCATTTTTTACCATTTATGTTACCATTTCTGTTTACATTTACTTTTGCACTTGCATTTCCATTACTGTTTGCTTTACTGTTTCTGTATATGACACCATTATTGTTTGCGTTTGCGCTTGCACTTCTGTTACCGTTATCATTTGCATTTTTTTTCACTTGGCCAGCTCCCACAGCTTTCAGAGGGGGCCCCTGTACCCCCCCACTCTGTCCACCTGGGCAATTCAAGGCTGCCTCACCCTAGCTTCATTGTGCTTGAGGGACTGGGGCTGTATGATTTTTTTTCCCATTTTCTCCCATTGAACCCCCAAGGACACTGGCATGAAGGACAGAAGTCCAGGCAGATGACATGCTGATGCATGCTGTTGTAAAAAATGTCCAGAGCATCCTCCCCTCCCCAGCTCTCAGAGAGAGCTGCCATTGCCCCTGTGAACCATTGCTTCCACCAGCCCCCAGCAATGTGTGTGTGTGTGAGTATATATATATATATATATATGTACACAAAATACAAAATCACACATGCCCACACAACGCAAGGCATCATGGTCTGCATAAGCAAATCACCACAGAATGTTATGCTGGTTCAACTTTAAGCAGAATTGCATGGTGCCAAAAGGCCTCTCACACAGTTTGCAAAGGGTGCTAACAGATGACAGACACGTGTTTCATCCTACCAGGACTCATCAGTATGCCTCATCTATTTAACACCCCAGTGGAATGAACAAGCTACCCTAAGACGGTCTGTCTGGGTTATGTTGTGGTGAATCCATTAAAATAAAAAACTATTTAAAAGACAAAGAACCTCTGTGCACAAACACTGAGGCAAGGGTTACCCCAAAGGGCATTTGTCTGGAAAGCCAAGTTTCAAGAAAATACAAAATCACACATGCCCATACAATGCAAAGCATCATGGGCTGCACATGCAAATCACCACAGAATGTTATGCTGGTTCAACTTTAAGCAGAATTGCATGGTGCTGAAAGGCCTCTCACACAGTTTGCAAAGGATGCTAACAGATGACATAGACACGTGTTTCGTCCTACCAGGCCTCATCAGTACGCCACGTGATGTCTTGTCACTTAGTAACACGGTGCCCACAAATGCAAATGGTAATGCGCATGGTGACGCAAAGCAAAACAGAAAGAGAAACAGTACTCTAGACACAAATGGTAATTATAAAGCAAATGCAAGCACTAATGAAAACGCAAAGGGTAATGCACATGGTGGCATAGATGGGAACCGTAAGTGAAATGGTACGGAACCGCAAGCAGAAGTGGTAAGGGTAACAGTAATGTAAGCGCACAGGCTGGTTTTCCCCAAAAGCTGCATAAAGAAAGACAGTGAGTACAAAGAATGTATGCATAATAATGGGTCTCGGAGCAGAAAATGAGGAGTTGGAATACTAAATTGCTTATATCTCAGGAACCGTATGAAATAGAAAAAAATGTTGGCTGCCTTCCCTCCAAATTTCAGCCCAAATGACCAAACCGTTCATTTGCAGCAGGGTGACAAAGACCTGCTGTCATTTTGGCCATAGTCTGAAAAAGTAGTGTCGTGATTTGTGACAGCTTTTGCAAGCATTTGCTAAAGTGTCGTGAGTGCGACACTACTTTGTGACATTACTTTTTCCAGAAATTTGAAAAACATATTTATAGGGTGTTTCACCCCAAAATAAAGACATGGCTAGCATCCTCAGGGTCCGACTAGGTGAACACAAAAATAATTGTGTTGCTAGAGGGTCCCACATTTAATGGCAAGCATTTTTCTGATCACCAACTGAAAACAAAATTGTGGATTTGCAACACTACTAGGGCCATTTGCGACACTAAAAAGTGCATTTGCAGCACTGTAAAACGTTTTGTTAACTTTTCCCATTAACTTATAATGGGAATTTTTTTTTAATAACTTTTGAACCATTTAATATTTTTTCACTAAATCTTCAAAAGGCATATCGGGGACCTTGGTTGCATGTTTCCTGAAGTTTTCAGACTGGTCACGCAAACCGTGCGACCTGTAGGGATGAGCAAAGAATTCAAAAAAGCGTTTACATGCACAGATCATGCTTAATAACTCTGCAGTCGTATATCTGAACAGTACAAAAGTTTGTAGATCCCAAGATGTATGGTTCTTGATTATGTATTCCAAATTTCAGGCAAATCCATTGAATGGTTGCAAAGTTATTACGGTGCAAAATTTTAGGTTTAACATGTAAATGGCTCCTCAACCCTAACTATGGTAGCACTACCATGCTACCATAATGTATATATATATGTGTATGTATATATATATATATATATATATTCTATGCCAACCACTGCATTAATGCATCAGTTAGGGTTGAAGTAATTAAAGTCTGAAAATTCAATGTTAGGGTGAGCACCCCCCCCACACTCCCATCCTCCACAGACTGACAGATGCTGAGGTATGGCATGGTATCGTGAGACCCAGCTGTCACCCCGTTCCTTGTGTAACCAGGTTTACATGGTACAGTAAAGGGGAATGGGGTGACAGTTAGGCCTCATGACCCCATGCCACACCCCGGCATCTGTCAGTCTGTGGAGGATTGGAGTGTGGGGAGGTGCTCACCCCTAACACTGAATTGCCTGACTTTTGTCACTTCAACCCTAACTAATGCTTAACACAGTTTTTTTTTATTAATATCTACATATATATATATATATATATATATATATATATATATATATATATGTATTATAGGAGGATTAGCAGCCCTTATAGTTAGGGTTGAGCAGGCACCTTAATGTTAAACCTCAAATTTTGCATGTTAATACCTTTGCATCTGTTCAATGGATTTGCATGAAATTTGGAATAGACAGTGTTGGGTGGTATATCTCTTGATTTGCTAAGTTTGTTTCGATTGGATTTGCTGATTTCGAGCAATGAATCATCAAAAATTTCGTTTTTCGCTAATTTTTGTAAATTTTTCTGTTTTGTCTTCATTGTGCTGCACCCACACCATTTGAATTTTGCCCAGAAATTTTCAGGGCAGAAAGAGGTTATCCTAAGCAATAATCCAGTGTTTAATTGGTGACAAAATCTTAATCCGTTCCAAAGTTATTACATTTTGAAATTTAGGGTTATGAGTATGCTCAGTTCAGTCTTTGGAATAGATGCACAGTTTTGATCAAGGATTCCTGGTCATGAATGGCTGGTGAAGAGTGATTGCGAAGACAGATTCAGAAATCTCACAAAATCCATCTTCATGAGAAAAATACATCTTCATCAGCCGCCATTTTTTTTTTCTCACTTAGCGAGGAGAGAAAACAAAAGTTTGTGATGCCGGCACAGGCTGGCCTTTCATAAGCCTGCCGCTCCTTAAGCTTAAAGGAGGCCTGAGGGTCCCTCATGTCGGTCCATTACTGGGTCTGCCATCTATGTAAGTACCTAAGATGGCTCTCCCCCCCTAATTCTGGCCACCCTGATAAGTATACACCCCTATGGGTCTAAATAGAGTTAACCCAAATCCATAGGCATAACCTTTCTCCGACAGCTTTGATGTTTGTCCTTCCTAAGAGTCTCCCTAAGTCTTGGCTCAGATCACCCATCACCACATCAGTGAAGGTGCATGCCCAACTCTGCTCGATCTTCAAATATAACCATCATGGAGACCTGGAGCAACCTCTCATGGGGAACCTGAACATCAGACTAGAAGGGAAAACTCTCTCCCCCGCCTGGATCCCACAATTTCAGGAGGTCAAACTCAGTTACTTTTGGGCAGGGACGGAACTGAAATGGGCCTCCTCTGTGGATATTTTAGGAAAATCAGGCTTGCCCACCTCCAACATATTCAAATTATTTCAATTACATCACATCTTGGCAGGAACTTACAGAACCCATCTCCCTCCACCCGATGTATCCCCCTTCTGGTCTGAAATGGTGCAATTTGTAGGCCTTCCTCATGCGGTCTCCAAAATATTCAAAACCTTATACAACAACTTACACCCTGGTCCCTTCAGACCTAAGACCTTTTGGGAAATTCTCTTACCAGGGATATCCATCAAATGGGAGACACTCTGGTGGGGATGTCACCACTATATTACTCAGGACAGACTCCGACTCATCCAGTTCCTTATCTTACACAATCTGTATTACACGCCTCGGAAGA
The DNA here is from genome assembly GCA_016271365.2 of Neoceratodus forsteri. NCBI lineage: Eukaryota > Metazoa > Chordata > Ceratodontiformes > Ceratodontidae > Neoceratodus > Neoceratodus forsteri. The sequence goes on along the minus strand of JADMNL010000022.1, from coordinate 417,037,449 downwards.
TTGCCAGGTTTGATAGTAGACAGTCTGCTACCTGTCAGCGGTGTGGCCAAGGCGATGGCAATTTAGTACATATTTTCTGGTACTGTTCTAAAGTAGCCCCCCTCTGATAGCAGATTAGGGCACAGGCAGACCCCCTGTTAGGTCTAAATGAGCTGTTCTCAATTGATATTTGCCTGCTTGGAGATTACTCTGAAATTTCCGTAAAGACACGAAAATATCACGTCGCCCTTATAGCCATAACAGTCAAAAAATTAGTACTAAGGCACTGGAAGGATAACGTAACATTATCATATTGTGAGTGGTTGATGGAGCTATTACACTGTCTCAGAGTCGAGAAGATGATTTTCAGCTTACGAAATAAATTAAGTAAATTCAATGATATATGGGCCCCTTTCTTTGCACTTTACTCTTAGCAATTGCCACAACTTTATTAAAATCAAAGCTTTGACAGTCGCACCAAGGTTTGACACTGAGTAGCCTGGCCTGGGACGAGCAGGGGAATGGGAGGGAGGGAAGGGGTTAGTGGGGGATAGAGAGTTTTTTTTATTTTCTCTGTTTTGCCTTATTTCCCATATGTACATGTCTCTTCTAAGTACACCCGCTTTATGTTGTTTGTATACTTGAAAATTCAATAAAGATTTAATGAAAAAAAAAGTTTGTGATGCCTCCCATTTTGTTTTTAATTTTTTTGTAGCTGAAAAAATGAAAACAGACCCCCGATGTCTTTTTCTTTTGATGCAGAATCCTGCATTGAAATTTTTACTGCAGAATCATGCCTCAACCTGCCCCTCTATGGTCCATCAACATCAGGGTGCCCAGTTTCAATGTCGGCATTTATTGCCCCCCACTACTGTGGCACACTGGGAACCCACCCCAGTGTGCCAAAATATTTCATTTATGTCTCTGACGCTGGAATGCCCACTCCCGGTGTCAGATGCCCCCCCAAGCCAGTATACTTGCATTGCTGACATCGGGGTGCCCAATCCCCATGTCAGCATATATTCCCCTCCACACTAATATGGCACACTGGGAGCCAACCCCAGTGTGCCCAAATGTGCTTTTTAGAAAGAAAACTGTCCCCGATTTCTTGTTTTTACTTGAAGAAAGAAAACGGTCCCTCGTCGTCCCCACTGCTACCCTCCCCAATCAAGACCCTTCCACTGTGCACCCACCTCTGCACACCCCCTTACCCTATACTTACCTTCAGAGGTCAGGTGCTGTCATTCTGAGGACATGTCTACACTCTTCAAATCAAAACTTTGAATTGCAAACTAAGGAATCAAGGTAAGCTCTCTATAATGGCAGTCAATGTGGTTTTCAACTTATGTTGATGTCTCAGCCATTTTTAGGAATTTTGATGCCAGATTTTCAACATGGGGTTCTGGGGACCCCCCACCTCATGAACACTAGCACTGTCATTTTGTTACTCGGTCCTGAAAAGTGATTTTCCAGTCACTTTTCGGACTCACCTTTTGGGACTGACTAATGAAATGACAGTGCCACTGTTCATGAGGTGGGGATCCAAAGAGCCCATGTTGCAAATCTGGTGAAAAAAATTCAAAAAAAATGACTGCCTTATGAGTGTGCATTGTGCAGTTTCTACACACACTCGTAACTTTGCCACTTTTTTATATTTTCACTCCAGATTTTCAACATTGCCATTTTTTCACATCTCCTTATGAATGGTAGAACTGTCATTTTGCACATCCTGTCCAAAATGTTTTTGTGCCTATGGCACAGAATGGCATGATTGCTGTGCGAAATCAACTTTTAGGATAGATTAACAAAATCACAGTGCCACTGTTCATGGGGGGAGGTCCCAAAAGGCCATTGTTGAAAGTCTGATGAAAAACTTCCAAAAAATGACCGCATTAAGAGTGTGTGTGTTGCACAGTTTCTATACATGCTCATTACTTTGCCAATTTTTCATATTTTCACTCCAGATTTTCAACATTACCATTTTTTAACACCACCTCACGAACAGTACAGCTGTGATTTTTCAAACACTACCAAAAATGGTTTTCCACACCTGCGGCACAAAACTGTGTTACAGTTGCTCAGAATTACATTTCAACAGAGATTTGAAAATTTTCTGTACTGAGTACATGCGGTGAGGTGAAAAGAAGGTTATGTTGAACATTTGGAGTGAAAATTATTTAAGATGGCACAGTTATGACTATTTGTTGCAATTTGAAGTTTATATATATATATATATATATATATATATATATATATATATTAGAGGCAAAATCCATTTAATTCGTCAGTTAGGGTTGTTCCACTGTGACAAAGCAGGAAATTCACTGTTGAGTTGAAAGCTTCACTTTGCCCATACCCCCAACTGGCATTGAAAAGCGCATTGTTGTTGCCCTAACTCTCACCCCATCAGATGTGTGAAGAAGCAGAGCTATAGTAGAATGGGGTGAGAGTTAGAATGACAACCCCAACGTACACCCTGATGCCGGTTGGAGTAAGGTGGGGTCCAGGGGCTTTCAACCCCACAGTGAATTTACTCACTTTTGTCACTGTGGAACAACCCTAACTGATTCATTAAATGGATTTTTTTGCCTCTAATTTCCCTTCTTTTTGAGAATGATACCAAGAAATAGTGAATGTAATGCAGTGGCAGGAGCGCGGGGCGTGATGTCTTGTCACATAGTAACACGGTGCCCACAAATGCAAATGGTAATGCGCATGGAGACACAAAGTGAAACAGAAAGATAAACAGTACTGTAGACACAGATGGTTAAAATAATGCAAACACAAGCACAAATGAAAACGCTAAGGGTAACGCACATGGTGGCGTAGATGGGAACAGTAAGTGAAACGGTTATGGAACCGCAAGCAGAAATGGTAAGGGTAACAGTAATGTAAGCGCACAGGCTGGTTTTCCCCAAAATCTGCATAGAGAAAGACAGTGAGTACAAAGAATGTATGCATAATAATGGGTCTCGGAGCAGAAAATGAGGAGTAGGAATACTAAATTGCTTATATCTCAGGAACCGTACAATGTAGAAAAATGTTTTAAAAGTCATATGATTTATGACTTTCCTGGCTATTTCTGTACTTAGCTAAGCAATTTTCTGACGAAAAGTCCGTATCTCACACCATTTCCGATATACGGACCCTGAAAGGCACTACGAACACTGTAATGTTATCCTATGGGAAAAAAAGAGATGCTTGGAGTGCAATAACTTTGGCTCCCTGTAATATTTTTTTCACCAAACTACTAAAGAGCACATCTGTGGGATGTTGGCTTTCTTCTCTCCAAATTTCAGCCCAAAAGACCAAACCGTTATTTTGCAGCAGGGAGGCAAATGATTTTTGTAATGCGACGGACGCCGTAATGTTATCCTATGGGAAAAAGCGTCAACTTTGGAGTGCAATAACATTGCCGCCCTGTAATATGTTTTCACCAAAACACTGAAAGGCATATCTGTGTGATATTGGCTGCATTCCTTCCAAATTTCATCCTAAAAGACCAAACCGTTCTTTTGCAGCAGGGTGGCAAAGAATTGATGTAATTTTCCCACAGCCTGGAAAAGTACTGTCGAACTTTGCGAAAGCTTTCGAAAATTCATTCGACAGTGTCGCAAGTGCGAAAGTACTTTGTGAAAGTACTTTTTCCAGAATTTGAAAATCATATTTCTAGGGTGTTTTACCCCCATATAAAGACATGCCTAGAACCCTCAGGGTCCGACTAGGTGAATACAAAAAGAATTAGGTTGCTAGAGGGTCCCAAATTTAAATGCCAAGCATTTTTCTGATGACCAACTGAAAACAAAATGGCGGATTTGCGACAGTAAAAGGGCCATTTGCAAAAGCGAAAACTGCATTTTTGACACTGTCGAACTTTTTGTTAACTTTCCCATTGACTTATAATGGGAAATTGTTTTTTTAATAACTTTTGAACCGTTTAATATTTTTTCACGAAATCTTCAAAAGGCACATCGGGGACCCAGGCTGCACGTTTCCTGAAGATTTCAGACCAGTCGCGCAAACCATGTGACCTGTAGAGACGAGCAAAGAATTGCAAAAAAGCGTAAATGCGCATGCAGATCAAGCTTAATAACTCCACAGCTGTATACCCGAACAGTATAAAAGTCAGCAGATCCCAAGAAGTATGGTTCTTGATCATGTATTCCAAATTTTAGGCAAATCTGTTGAACGGCTGCAAAGTTATTAAGGTGCAAAATTTTAGGTTTAACATGTAAATGGCTCCTCAACCCTTACTATGGTAGCACTACCGTGCTACCATAATATATATATATGTATATATTATAGTATAGTGCCACGGTAGTGCCACAATAGTTAGGGTCGAGTACCCCCATTTAAGGTTAAATCTCAAATTTTGCACCTTAATAACTTTGCCACCGTATGACGGATTTGCCTGAAATTTTGCAGCATAGTTTGGTACCATCGACCTCTGGATCTGCCAAGTTGCATTTTGGTCAGATGTACAGTTGCGGAGCTACAGAGTGCCAAAAAACATAAAAAAAAATAGACTTTTTGTGCATTTCTTTGCTCATGCCTACAGCCCACATGGTTTGCATGTTTGGTCCAAAAACTTCAGGGAACATGCAGCTGGGGTCCCCAATGTGACTTTTGAAGATTTCGTGAAAAAATATTAAATGGTTCAAAAGATATTAAAAAAAAACTGTTTCCCATTATAGTCTATGGGAAAAGTTAACAAAATATGTGAAAGTGTCACAAATGGCCATTTTTACTTTTGCAAAAGACCCTTTTACTTTTGCAAATTGGCCATTTTGTTTCCAGTTTTCACTCAAAAAAATGCCTGGCCTTCTAAATTGGGACCCTCTAAGGACACAATTCTTGTTGTGTTCACCTAGTCGGGTGAGGATGCTAGACATATGTTTTTGGGGGGGTTACACCACCCTGAGATATGTTTTTTAAATTTTTGGAAAAGTACTTTCGCAAAATACTTTCCGTAATGTGAAAAGGTCGCAAATTGTTTTGCAAAACTTTCATGATTTGTGCAAGTAATTTGTGAAAGTATGGCTAAAACAATAGGAAATCTTTTCCATCCTCCTACAAAACAACAGTTTGGTCTTTTGGGCTGCAATTTGCAGGGAAGAAAGCCAGGATTCCACAGATGTGCCTTTTGTCGTTTGGTGCCAAAATATGACAGGGCACCAAAGTTATGACACTCCGAACTTGACGATTTGTCCCATAGGATAACATTACAGCGTCCGCCACACCTTTTGGGTCCCATATCTCAGAAACGGATTGAGAAACGGACTTTTCATTGCAAAAATTCTTAGTCCCCCACTAGGGGGTTAAGTGCAAAACTGGCCTGGAAAGTCATAAATAATATGAAATTTTAATTTTTTTCTACATCCTATGGTTCCTGAGATATAAGCAATTTAGTACTCCAAGTGCTCATTTTCCTATTCGAGGGCCACTATTATGCCCACATTTTTTGTATTCACTGTGCTTTTTTATGCACCTGTTTCAGACACAATGCGTGTGTGTGTTACTGTTACCGTTGTTTGCTTTCTGTTTGCGTCAACGTTAGCATTACAATCAGCATTTGCGCTTGTGTTTGTGTTACCATTTGCATTAGCATTTCCATTTGTGTCACCGTTAGCATTACCATTACTGTTACCTTTAGCATGTGTGCTTCCATTTGCATTACTGATAGCGTTTGTGTTTGTTTGCATCACTGTTAGCATTACCGTTAGTGTTTGCGTATATGTTACCGTTACCGTTTGCACTTGCGTTACCGTTTGCATTTGCATTACCATAACTGTTAGCGTTACTGTTACCTTTTGCATCTGAGCTTGCGTTTGCATTATACTTTGTGTTTGCATTTATGTTTGCGTCACCATTAACATTACTGTTAGTGTTTGCATTTACATTACCATTACCATTTGCGTTTGCACTTGCATTTGCATTTCCATTTGTGTTTACATTTGCCTTACACTTAGCATTACTGTTAGTGTTTGCATTTACATTTGCATTACCATTTGTGTTTGTGTTATTGTAACCATTACCATTTACATTCACATTTCCATTGCTGTTACCGTTACCATTAGCATCTGCGTTTTCATCACCGTTAGCATTACCAATACCCTTTGTGTTTCTGCTATTATCATTAGTGTTCACATTTTTGCATCACCGTTACCGTTAGCACTTACGTTTGAGTTTCTGCTTCCGCTTCCATCACTGTTACCATTACCGTTATCGTTACCATTTGCATTTCTCTTACTGTTTGCATTACTGTTACCATTAGCATTACCATATGCATTTGCACTTACGTTACAGTTACCATTACTCTTAACGTTACTATTAGCATTACCGTTTGCATTACTGTTACCATTAGCGTTACCCTTACTGTTACTTTTACCATTAGCGTTGCTGTTAGGGCTATTATGCACATACCATTCCCTGTTTATAGTGCACATTCTCAAAAAGAAGGGAAATTCATAGCAAAAAACTCTGTTAATGCATCAGTTAAGGTTGTTTCACAGTGACAAAGGCAAGGAAATTCGATGTTAGGGTTATCACACCTACCACCCCATCCCCACCAAAAGGCATCGGGGTGTGTGTTGGGGTCATCATGCCTAACTCTCACCTCATTCTCCTATACTGCACCACCTCAGCTTCTTTACACATGGAATGGGGTGACAGTTATACCAACAACCCCAACGCACACCCCAATGCCTTTTGGTGAGGGTGGAGTGGGGGTGGTAGGTGTGATAACCCTAACATCGAATGTCCTTGCTTTTGTCAGTGTGAAACATCCCTAACTGATGCATTAACAGAGTTTTTTGCCATGAATATATATATATATATAAACTTCATTAATGCATCAGTTAGGGTTAAAGCAACAAAAGTAGGGACATTTTATGTTACGGTGTCCAACCCTAACACCACACCCCCACCCTGCAAGGAGAAAGAGGGATCGGTGGTGGCATTGGTTCACCAGCCCCAGCACTCACCCCATTCCATTGGATAATAAGCTGGGTGGCACAGCATGGGAGAATGGGGTGAGCATTAGGGCGGATGACCCAATGCCACCCCGATTCCTCTTCATCTGTGCAGGGTGCAGGGTGTTAGGTTTGGAAACTTTAATGCCACATTTCCTTGCTTTTCTTGCTTTAACTTTAATTGATGCATTAATGAAGTTTTTTGCAATTTATTTCCTTACTTACTTTTTGAGATAGTATAATAGTATCCTTAATAGTATCCTTAATTTATGGTGCAGGGTCCCATTGAGATAGTATAACAGTAGTCTTATTTGACCCCAAATTTTTAACATAGCCTTCTTATGACCTCACTGCATGTACCCAGCACAGAACATTTTCAAATCCCCACTGAAATGTAATTCTGCGTAACTGTAATGCCATTCTGTGCCACAGGTGTGAAAAACTTTTTTGGGCAGGATTTGAAAAATGACATCTGTACTATTCATGAGGAGGTGCCAAAACAATGGCAATGTTGAACATTTGGAGTGAAAATATTACAAACTGCCAAAGTTACACGCTTGCGTAGAAAAATTTTAATGAACGTGCATATCTTGGGCATTGTTACATATTTTTACACCAAGTTTTCAACATGGCATTTTTCAGACCCCACCTCATGAACACTGGCACTGTTATTTTGTTACTGAATCCCAAAAGGAGATTTCATGCAGCGACTGTGTCATTCCGCACCACAGATATGTAAACACATTTCGGGCAGGATGTGAGAAATGACAGCTGTACTGTTCATGAGGGGGTGTTAAAAAATGGCTATGCTGAATATTTGGAGTGAAAATATTAAAAATGGCTAAGGTTGCTCGCATGCATAGATATATTTCAATGACTGTGTGTGGCTTGGGCGTTTTGAGCTATTTTTGCACCACATTTTCAACATAAGCTTTTTTGGACCCCACCTCATGAACACTAGCACTGTCATTTTGTTAATTGGTCCTGAAAGGTGATTTCACGCAGTGACCACAAAATCACCATTTGGTACTGAGTAACGAAATTACAGTGTCAGTGTTCATGAAGTGGGGGGGGGGCAAGAAGCTTATGTTGAAACTCTGGTTCAAAAATACCTAAAAATGGCAGAAATATCAACATAAGTTCAAAACACCATTAACAGCCATTATACAGCACTTACCTTGATTCTTCAGTTCACAGTTTGGCTTTGAAGAGTGCAGACATGTCCCAGTCCACAGAAGATGACAGCCCTTGACATCTGGTTGTAAGTATAGGGTAAAGGGGTGGGGTAGTGGGTGCTCAGTGGGACAGCCAAGATGGGGAAGGGGTGGCAGGGAGGATGAGGGGCCATTTTCTTTTTTCCAGGTTAAAAAAGACGGGGGACTGTTTTCTTTTTTTCAGGGCTTTCTAAATAAAATTAATATTACAGGACACTGGGGGTTAGCTCCCCAGTGTCCCACACTACAGAGAAAGGGGATGTTAAATACTGACATGGGGATTGGGCTCCCTAATGTTGCCACATGATTAAAACAAGGGCTGTGTGGACAGGGGTCATCTGACACCAGGGGTGGGTATCCCGGTGTTGGGAATATATAAATTGGAGGAGGGACTAGGGAGCAGTGATAAAGGGTGCCACTAGACACCAGGGAATGGACACAGTGATTGGGGAGTGATGTATTTCACTTGACACCAGAGAAAAATGGTAACAGCTCATTTCCAGATGCGTCCTTGACATCCATTAGCCCACAAATCTGTATAGAAAGGGCTTGAGTCACATGACAACACAGATTTAGCATGATTGAAATGAATATGGCATGCTTTGCTGCTAGCCCTATTGAGAAGACAAAGCACAGAGATAATAGAAGTGCCTGGCACTGCAAGTTCAATTATACAGGAGTGCCTGGCACTGCAGATACAGAAAACAGTCAGTAGGAGTGCCAATCACTAGAAACACAGGGTAGAGCTGAGTCTAATAGAGAAGCAGTAGGGGTCTGTAGCAGCCAAAGGAAGACTAGAAACAGCCAAAAAGGACCAATCAAATTACAAGCTGAGTGGTCCTAGTGCTGGCAAAGCATTCCTGAACAGCAGCTGGAGATATGGAGTGCTAAAAACAGAAAAAAAAATGTTTTTCCTATACTTAACATGGTTCATTTTGATCTCATCTACAGCCCAGATGGCATAACATTTTTTCATGAAATTTTTAGGGAAGATGGGGTCTGTGCAAAGGGTGTGCCTTTGGATGGCTTGGTGAAAACATAACTCACCATTTTTGAATTATAATGATTTGGGGGATGACAGCTAGACAGGCTGGTATATAAAAAACAGTGTAATAGATAAATTGTGATTTATTGTTCAAACAGTAAATAAAAAACAGTGCAATTGATAAAAAGATCACAATGTTAAACCCCAGTTTTTACCCCTTACTAACTCTGGCATTCTTTGATGAAATAACCCAAGATTTGGCATGCACAGTCAGGCTGTTAATGTCTTAAAACATGAAAAGTTTTGTAATGGCATCATGTATGGTTTTGAGATATGGGCCCAGATATTCAAATCTTTGTGCAATGCACAAAACATTTGCACGGGTTTAGCGCAGGATTAGCGCGGGTGTGCTATATACAAAAGGCCAAATAGTGCACACACATTGCATTAGTGCAGGGAAAACCATAATGATATGCAAGGGGCACACTGAACATGAATACAGGTGCTATGTGATATTCATCAGCTAGCGCTGTACTAAGGTGTTTAGCATGACTTAGTGAGACCCTTAGAGTGGTACAAATTACCACCCAGGAAAAGCTGGTCTTAACCCTGGGCAAACAGCTTTGCACAACATTGGTGGTTTGCGCAGTGTTTGTGCAGCTTGCGCAACCCTAACATATGAGTATGACACTTAGAAAATTCCAGACATGGAAGACACATGCTGCTCACTGATGGCACCACCATGATGCCAACAGCTGCCACCAGTTCCAGCCATGCCAGGCAGTAATGGGTAATATGGCCACAGGGGACATCATGGTAGTATGGCCATACAGCGCACACATGCAGACCATATGCCTATGGTGACCAACAGATGCCAGCACACACATGCAGCATTTTTGGGCATGGTGGACATTGAGGGGAGGGTGTAGGGGTGGCCAGACCTCACCACAGCCCAGGTGTGGCCACAAGGCTGGGACACATTATGCAGTGCACATGGGCCAGTAGTGGGAATACCCCACCACCTGTGTGCCTGTTGGATTTTACGTGTCCCCCAGCCATATACTGCACAACTGTACAGATGCCGCAGCACACACAGCCAGCCATGTATATGTCACTGTGAGCATCCCATGCCACAGGTGCAGCATCTGTGGATCACACAACAGTGTAACAGTACTGTCCACTGTCAGTAATCACCTGCTAACTGGGCCTGTCACTATGTACAGTGCAATGGTTATCACTGTCCTATATACCATAGGCATTGCCATGTCCCTCACACTACCAGCCCCCTTGCTATAGTAGTGTCTGCTGTGCACTGTAGCATGACCTACAGTGTGATGGTTGCATGCAGCACCACCACCACCTGTGTCTATGCTGTGTTGTCCCCTGGGGTACGATATGCTATGCTATGCTGTACTGTTTATATGTAGCCTGCAGCTATCATCATGCACTGCCTGACTGACCTACAGGTGGAGCTGCGGTCAGACCTGGCCAGCCCCTGTACTTCCAGACTGACCTACAGGTGGAATTGAGGGACTCTGCAGTAATGCTGGGCAAACTGCATGCAAATCAGGGCATGAGATGCTAATGTGACTGTTTGCCCAGAGACTACCTAAGTAGGCTCATTTGCATCTCACGTTTGTCCGGCACTAAACTTTGCCATATTCAAACATGTTTGCATGGGGCAAACAGCTTAGCTCTGTGCTGATCCCATGCAAATGCATTAGCTCTGCACAAACGGTTCAGGGAATATTATACTGTTTTGTACACTGTATTGTCCCATAGGCTGCTCTATGCAGCTGTACTGGGTCCATGCATTTGCTGGAACACACGTTGGCCACATAGGTCACCTCTACCTACCTTCACATTGCTGTGCACTGTGCTGCTGTTGTGGTCTGCACTTCCTGCTTGCTATATTCAGAGTTGTCATATTACAGGGCTACGTTTGCCCTGCACTCTCAGCCCAGTTTTCCTGGCCTCATTCCCATGCTATATTCAGAGGCTGTTTGCCCTGGGCTATTCCTTTTGAATATAGCTTGCTTTGTGCTCTGGGCTAACTTTGCCCACCAGACAGTGATACTTTAACCCCGGAGCAAAGTTTTGAATATCTGGCCCATGGAGTGCTAAAACGGGGAAAAAATACTTTTCTCCTGTACTTAACATTGGGTTGTTTGTTTTTTACTGATGATGGGTTCTGTGCCATGGGTGCACCATTGTATCATTTGGTGAAAAAATATTAAACCATTTTTGAATTATACCAATTGTTGAGATAACAGCTAGACAGGCAGGTAAAAAGAAAACAGTTTGATCAATAAAACACTGTTCGCAAGTGTTAACTGGTCACAATATACTGTTTAAATTGTAAATGAAAACTAGTGCGATCAATAAATCATGATTTACTGTTTGAACAGTAAACAAAAAGAAGTGTGATTGATTAAAAAAAATATTCACAATATTATACCCCAACATTTACACCTTAATAACTTTGACATACTTTGAGGAAATAGCCCACAATTCAGATCACGTGATGCAGCGTGCTGAGTAGAAGCTCCTTCAAGAAGCTCCTGCTTCTGGATCACTAAATCGTTTTTTTTAGACATTTGAATTTCCCCATTTCCTCTGCTTTGGAGATTTAGTACTATCTGAATACTCTGGAAATCTGGTTTGAGTGCTAGATCGGTAGATGGAGGCTTACATGATGAAAGCCCCGAAGAAGCACACTGCCCCTGCTACTCCCGAAAAGTCCTCCAAGAAATCCAGGGCCTCGGGTGGGCCAGAGAGGCCTGATCCTCTGAGCCAATTCAGACAGCAGGAACCTTTAACGCTTAATAGGTTCCTTGAAGAGTTTAAGCCCTTTCATGAAGAAATGAAAGAAATGGCGATTGATCTGAAAACCCTTTCTAGAAAAACTGGATGAAGTTTCGCTAACTGTCTCTGATAACACAGCTCGAATAGTCGCGATGGAGAAAAAGTTAGAGAATCTTGATCCTGAACTGGTGTTCACGGGTCAGAAGCTATCTCATCTTGAGGCCAAGCTTGAAGATCTAGAGGGCCATAGCTGCAGAAACAATGTTGTGATACTTGGGCTACCAGAAGGAAAAGAGGGTCAGCATGTTGTGGCATTCTTACAGAAGTTGGTGGAGTGGGTCATTGGCCCCTCTCCCTTTGGTCCTGCATATGTTATAGAGCGAGCTCACAGGTCTTTGCAACCTAAGCCTTCTCCGGAGGACCCCTCCCCCCGATTCTATCATCTGTCATTTTTTGAATTTCCTTGAGAGACAACATTTTCTGCAGAAAGTGAGAGCTTTACAAGAGGTTCGCTGGGAGAACACGAAACTGAAAATTTCACAGGATTTGCCTGGCTGGGTTCATCTGAAGCAGATAGCGTTCCATCCCATTGTGTCTAAGATAATTGCGGCAGGCCTGAAATTTAGGATGGGATACCCGTCCAGGTTACAAGTTCTCGTAAATGGATCCTGGTCCAATTATGATGATCTTGCAGCTGCCCTGGCGAGCCTTAAATTTATGCTACCAGATCTGTTTTTGGGAGCCCTGAGATGCCTTGTTTGTGGGAGGAAGAGCTGCTTGGAGCTGTGAATCAGAACTTTTTTCTCCTTCCTTGAGGAGATGTTCAGAGCGAGTTGGAGTGGAATATTCCTGTTGTTTTGCTTGGACTTTGGGGATCAGGGCAGGGTATGCCTGTTAGCAGTCTCTGTGGCCCCAATCTTAGAGGGCCTACGCCGGTTAAGGGCAAAGGACACTTGAGATCTCAGGGTTTGTTTACCGGGGAACAGAGTTCCATGTTTCAGTATTCTTAGCATTGTATACACAATAGAAGGGGGAATTTATCTCGCTGAGGCTAAGATTTATGTTTACTTCATTTGGATCTGAATTTAGAGCGGTCTTGGGCTTTCTCTGCAGCTCACTTTTACTGTATTAGGATCAGGATTTGGCCACTAGAGGGTGCACTATGCATTTGTAACTCATAGTGGTGCAGCTCTTAATTTGAGGGGATCTCCCTTAATATTTTCGTTAGACTCAAGTGTAGGGCAATACATTTTCTCAAGGAGAGCTTTTGCAATCGGAGGTTGGTCACCTCTTGGAAGACTAGTTTTCTTTGTTGTCTTCCCCTGAGTTATGGTTGCTAGGTTTTTCCTGATTTTTGCTCTCAGTCTGTGGAAATGGTCACTCCCCTTCACTGGGTTTCCGATTTGGTTCTAGTTCCTGCATAGCTGTCCCATGGGGCAAGGTTGATCTCAATCCTCACTCTGTTTCATTCTGGTTTCCAAGGCTACCTGGGATATGCATGGTTCTTTTTGCATACCTCTTTTACCAGGTTACTAGCATGCTAACACTTAGGTGTGGTGGTACTGAAAGCCCAAGCCCATTCCCTCATTTTCTGGGGGTAATCAGCACTGTTTGTTTTTTCATATAATTACAGTGGAATGCAGGTTTTGTTGCCATTAGCAGATGTGCATTATCGGAGGCGGGAGATGGCGGAAAAGACCCAGTACTGTGCTGAACATTGCTTGTGGCAGTTTAGAGGGTTGGGTGGGGGCGGGGTTTAGGATATTGTTAGGGGATAGGGGGCAAGTGGGGGATGGGAAGGACTTAAATGTGGGGGAGTTAGGGAGGAGGGAGGGTCTTACTGCAGTAGCCATGGGAGTAGGGTTGCAGATATTATGTATCCCGAGTGCTGAGCTGAGTACACTAAGTCAAACTACCATTATTGAATGGCTAAAGAAATAACTTTAGCTACTTTGAATGTTAAGAGGATCAGGAACAAACTCAAACAATACCAGGCTCTTAAACATTTCAGTTTACTACATTCTCAGATAACTTTTCTACAGGAAACTCATTTATTGGAATTGGAAGCTTCACAGTTAAGGAGACAGCAGGTGGGCCTGGTCTACAATGCCCAGGGATCTACTAATAGTTGTGGGGTCATGCTTATGATTAACAGGGGTATCCCCTTCTTTTCTACACAGGTCATTAAAGACCCTAAGGAAAGGTTTATCCTTGTTAGAGGCACTCTCTGGTCCGTTCCACTATTACTCGGTAGTATCTATGGCCCTAACATAGATGACCCAGGGTTTTTTATGAGACTTATATCTGTTATTCTTCCAATGCTTCCCATCAGGATTATTTTGGGGGGTGACTTTAATCAAGTAGTAGATTCTAATCTGAATAGGTCAGGTAGAGGTCTGGGAGTGGTCACTCCGGGGCAGAAGGTTTTTAAAGACCTATTGGACCAATGCGGGCTCTGCGATGTCTGGCGTGTCTTGCACCCAGATTCTAGGGAGTTTACCTTCAGGTCAATGGCGCACGGCTCACAGTCCCGCATTGATTGCATATTTATTTCTCAGTTCCTATTACCTGGGCTTAAGACTTCCTTGATTCAACCTGGCCCTATCTCCGACCATTCACTGGTATTATGTAAACTGGCATTTCTTAATTTACCTAACAGGGAAACCAGATGGAAACTTAATGAACAACTTCTCAAAGATGTTAAATACTGCAAGCCTATAAGGGAGCAAATTGAATTATTTTTTTCATCTAACCCTTTAGATAGTGCAATGCCGGATATTTTGTGGGGGGCCTTTAAGGCCTTCATGAGAGTGATCCTTATTAGTATGGCAGTGGGCAGGAAAAGGGCACAGGAGAAGTAATTAATATCTTTACTATCTCAAATTAGGTCACTTGAAAATAACTTTTCAATTAATTCGCCTGACGATGATAGGAGAAAACTTCTAGTGTTGAAGGATAGATATTTAGAGCTACTTCGGGGAAAAAGCAGAATTAGCTATTATTCGTACAAGAGCTAGTTACACTGACCAGGGAGAAAAGGTGGGGTGCCTACTGGCATTGCGAATTAAACAACAAGAATCAGTGAGATTTATCCCTCCAATCAGGGCAAATGGCTGATAGGTCCCTAAAAGTATCTCCCACTGAAATAGTTCAAGAATTCGCCCTTTACTATGCCAATTTGTACAGTGACATGGATCATCCTTCTTACCCTGGGAGTACGGAGAGCTACTTGAAGGACTTCCATTTGCCCTCCCTCTCAGACCGACACAAGGGTTTTCAGATTACTCCTATATCGCAGGAAGAAATTGCTGAGGTTATTAGCAAATTGCCGGCAGACAAAGTCCCAGGCCCCGATGGTTTCTCCTCCCTATTTTACGAAGTTTTTCGGGACCTCTTATTACCAGTACTTTGCCGTTTATGTCAACATATCTTAGCTGGGGCGGAGGCCGACCCTCACCTTTTTGAAGCCTTGATTGTTCTTCTCCCAAAACCAGATAAGGATCCTGAGCTTATTCAGAGTTACAGACCTATTTCCCTTTTAAATCAGGATATTAAAATTCTATCAAAGATATTAGCTAATAGGTTAACAGTAGTTCTTCCTGAGTTAATAGGTACAAACCAGGTAGGATTTATGAAAGGGCGTTCATCTCCTGACCACTTGCGTACCCTATCACATGTCTTCTTGGCTACCAGGGATGCCGAGTTCCCTGCAGGACTGGTCTCCCTGGATGCCGAGAAGGCATTTGATCGAGTGAATTGGAATTTTCTGTTTCAAGCTATGGAAGCTTTTCAATTTCTTCTCTATTTATCTCCTGGATTACCACACTTTATAAAAATCCTACAGCAGGAATCTCTGGGAATGGGGCTTTCTCTAAGCCCTTTTCACTCCATTCAGAGACTAGACAGGGATGCCCCTTATCTCCTCTGTTATTTAACTTATATCTGGAACATCTTATTCAAAATATTCTCAATAATGTTTCCATACAAGGTATTAGGGTTGGGCATCATGAAATCAAAGTCACTGCATATGTAGATGACTTGCTGATACACTTATCTCATCCGGTATCCTCTGTCCCGGCATTTTTGAGTAAAATAGCAAGATTTAGTGACCAGTCCAATTACAAACTGAATGCTAGCAAATCCTTATTTTTCCCATTAAACCATAAGGTATTTAAAAATGATATTAGTCCCTTAGGTTTATGCTGGACTCCCAGGTCATTTAAATATTTAGGCAATAAGCTATCTCGTAATCCCCTAACATGGTTTAAGGAAAATCTAGATTCCCCTTCACAGTTGATAGTTCATGACCTCCAGAGGTGGTCCAAACTTCCCATTTCATTATGGGGCCGGATCAACATAATTAAGATGAACATATTTCCTAGAATTTTTAATCCACTATCTCTTCTCAATACTTTTATCCCTTTACTCTGGTTTAAAAAGATACATGGCATATTCACCAGATTTATTTGGGCTGGCAGATACCCTCGGTTGGCTTATTATAAGCTGGCAGCTCCAAAACTGGAGGGGGGGGTTTACGGATTCCCCATCTGGCTGTATATTACTGGGCCAGTCACCTAGCAAAATGTCTGAGATGGGTATCTCCTGGCCCAGAAAAAGAGCAACCAGTTTGGCTTAGAATTGAACTGGATGCAATCAAGTCTAAGAATCTGGACCCCTTACCTTATTTTTTCTTAAAATCCCCCAGGTACATATGACCGAGGAGTGCCCCACGATATCTATTTCCTTAAAGGTTTATTCACAAATGTGTTCATTTTTGCAATATTCTCCCCACCGGGACCTGGCCCAGTCTATTTGGAATTCCCCATCTTTCACTATTAACAAGAATCAGACTCCCCATCAATGGTTGTCCCAGTTGAGGGATGGGAAACTTCTTTCTTTTACAGATGAAGATGGGCAATGGTTGTCAGTGGGAGATATTATCAGGAAATTTCATATTCCGGTTTCCTCTCACTTCAAAGTTATACAACTAAGGCATTTACTTGTAATTAATTTTGGTAATTCTCCCCCCCTCCCAGGCCGTCACAGCCCTGATACCTGAGGTTTCCTCACTCACCGGATCTTCAGGTGTAATATCTAAGTTATATCAGGTTTTGTTTCACAAGAAATACGGGGGCTCCTTTGGACCCACAAGACTCTGGAATAATTTCTTTCCTCATCATCATTTGGATAGGCAATCCCTGTGGAGATCCTGTTATAAACATATTTCTCAAGACAGACTGCACCTCATGCAATATCATATTTTACATAACTTGTATTACACTCCGGTTAAATTACAGAAGTGGGGTTATCTGAACTCCAATATATGTAATAAATGTTTGCAAGAAGAAGGAACACTTCTTCACATGTTTTGGTCTTGTCCTAAAATCTCTCCCTTATGGGACTCAATTAAGACTTCCCTAGACCCTCTGCTGGGCCTTCAGGAGTATTTTACTCCTGAGATTTATCTTTTAGGGGACCTGTCGTCTATTAGAGTT